>OX439417.1:2437351-3699004 GCA_949319885.1 Mecyna flavalis | reverse complement strand
CGTTCATCGTTGCCGGTGGGACAACTGCCTTATCAACGTAATAAATAAAACTTTGCTGATTATGTAGACGAGTCTAATATTCTACTTAAAGTATTCGTTCGTCAAGTTTCTTGACAATTTCTCAAAGAAAGTATCTAATTTGAAAAGTTTAAAATTGAGTGTCAGTTTTACACTCGAATATAAAGGACTTAATTTTTGTGGCATTTTACTTTTGTGTTAGTTTCCAAACTTTGGGTAGAGTGGTTAAATTTTCAAATGAATTAATTAACTTTGCACTCTCTCTCTCTCTCACACACACAAACACACACACACACACACACACATTATAATGTCCTTCTAGAAGAGTTTTTGGCTACGGCCGCCAATCTTTACGATAAACTTACTACTTACTTACTAAGATGGCGCAGCGATCCAAAATGACTTTATTGGCCTCCGACAATGAGAACTAACCAACTAACTACGCGGGATACATTTTTGTGCACAAGTTATTGCGCTAGGAAAGGTACTCTCTGCCCGCTTCAGAGTGCCAAGACAATGCCCTACCTAATTGAATTCTGGAGACGTTACTCACCGACAGAGACCACCCTCTCACGTCATAACACCAGCGTGAAATGATAGTGACTACTACTGTGTTTCGTCTGGTTTGTGAGAGTGCGGCCGGCAACGCATCAGTAATCCCACTGGCGTTGCAGATGTCCATGGGTGGCGGTGATTGCTTACCATCAGGCGCCAGCTGACTTGCCGCCTCTGACATAAAAAAACGTAACACAACAGTTAGTTACTACTTCACTGTTATATTCTATGGCACTTAGGAAATGGACTCAGTATTTTCTTTTTCGCGAACGCAAATTGGATAAATTTTGTCAGCAGCAACTTCATTTGTCGCGTCACGAAGATAAATCATTTCACAAGATAAATTCTTTTGTGTCCGGAAGAATTTGTCTTTGGAATTAAAGCGTATTGTTTATTTTAAGGGCTTCTATATAAAAAAAAACCTTTAATGGTAAACCAACTCCGCAGAACCACAGAAGCAGATATGCTCATTATTATTTCTTAATTACTGCCTTTATATTTGATGATCATTTTATTAATTGTGTAAGATGTTATTGCTAGTTGATTTCTTAGTTGAAATAATAACCACATTTTTTTTTGTTGTGGGGAATGCGTTACGCATACCCTCGGCCAGGTGGTGCTGGCGAGAAGCGACAACACCACCCGTCAGAGGGTTATGTGGGACTCTCCTACTCGAGGGGTAGGTATACCCACTAAACCCCACAGTGCCCAACAGGCGCCTTAATGGTAGTGTCACAGGAATCGGCGTATCCTTGCATCTGTGACACTACCAGCGGATCCCTCGCACCCTCCGCTTTGGAGGGTGGGGAGCAGCACTTGGCAGCTACCGCCCGACACGGGGGGCCTACTGGCCCCCTGTTCCTCCGCCATGCCACAACCTGCGGTGTGGCCCCGCTTGGGCCGCCGATGCGCAGGGGGGAACGGCAACGTAACCGGCCCCCTCCAACCGGTTGCGCACCGCGGCCCCCACCTCGCGCCCGAGGGCGCGCTGAGCAGACAGTAATGGATACTGTCCGCTCCCCTCATGTCGCAGGCAGACCTGTCGGTCCGCCCACTTGGCCACTCTTAGTTCACCGGAGCCCACCCGGCTACTAAGCCCCCCACCGCGACAAGGTGATGGCCCATCGGGGGGGGGGGGGGTGAAATAATAACCACATACTTTGACTAAGGTCACAGAATATATACCTAAGGTGTAGTTTGTGAAGTTAGGCCTAGGGTTAGGTTAGTTAGGTTACAGCACACACGGACCGAATAACATAAGCTACGTTTTTTTTGCTTTTTCCACTAGATACAACCCTGTGTCTATTAATAGCACGCTTTGAATATTCTAGGTATTATGTTAAATCATAAAATAACTAATGAAAGAAAACGAATGCGATTAGAAGACGAGGTAAAAATAGTTCTGCATCTTTTAATATCTTTTCTTTTATCCGTATGTAATTATTGCAATATCAATTGCAAATTCCTAGATAGCATGGAAGTATTTTATAAAGCTTCAGTAGAAGATAACACTTTTTTGCTACGTCCTTGAAAAGTATAACAGTTGTCCCCTCGAATCCAAAGGAGACAATTGGGAAAAATTGTCACACGGCGTGACAACTGGGAAAAAATCCCAGTTGTCTCCCCGAGGGACAATGCTAGAGGGGACAAATGGGAATAATTTGAATTTGAAATATGAATCAATCACTCGATCTTTTTCGTAGCTTAAATTATTTCCGCTCGCTTGGCAACCAGATGTTAGTCCTTTTATGGCATCATGTTAGTTGCTAAATCGGTATTGTAGTCGTATACAATAACTAAAAAGTATAAAGGCTTACATATAATTTTTCATGAAATAGGGGCAATAGCTAGAGAGTGACGATTAATTATACTCAACCTCATTTCACACTACAGATGGAGTTGGTCTATGTAATTTAGTCTTCATTCCTTCAACGTGGGCCCGACGTCATTTCGGGTAGTTATTTAGGTGTCATCTTAGTGCTTTAAGGTACGCGTCCACTTGTCGGTATCGTACGCAACGGACGCGTCGCATCAAACAGATACAAGTTTTCACAGTGTGTCCACTGTATCGGCAGCGTACGGATTACCGACGGTGAGTACCAGAATACGGATTGACGATGCCAGTTTATTCGGATTTTCGTAGTGAGCGTACGTGCGGACTCTGTGAGGATGGAGGAAAGCGATGAAGAACAAATTGTCGTTGTAGCTTGTTTGTTAGCAGAAGAGGAAGAATTGGAAAAAAAAGTTAAAAGGAAACATAGTATCTGGATACACGACATATTCAAGAAGAGATCGGAACATGGAGAATATCACAAATGGCCGACGATGGAGGGCGAGCGCGCGGGGTGCGTCCACTGATCGGCATTCCGTATGACGTCATCGACACGCATCGCAAAAGTTGCCTCTCGGAGCAACGGTGTCGGCATTGCCGATGTGCGATGCGTACGATGCGGACAGGTGGACGCACTTATATGAGTCTCTATACAAAGAATGGTACGATCCGTTGCGTGCGATGCATCCGTTGCGTACGATACCGACAAGTGGACGCTTAGCTTTAAACAGTTAAAAAAGCACTAAGCTTACACTTTAGTAGAAATATTGTAAATAGATAGAGGAAATAAATTATATTTTTTTAATATTTTATTCGTAATCACTTTAAACAATTGGCAGTGGCATTGTGTAACGTCTTAACGCCACCCGTTCCGGTAGCTTCACATGAAGCTCTCTAAAAACACGATACGGCATCTCTACTTGTCATTTCCTCCATGTTTCACACACTGCGTCAAACATATCATTAGTTTCACGGAACATTCTTCAGCCGCGCAATAAACGTCATCCTTGGCTGTTTCCCGCCTCGTTCCCATTTTCTGACTAACACGATCCCGTAAAGGATTCCGTTCTATAAACTCAACGGGTTTGATATAAACTTCATAGCGTTAGTGAACATTGCTCAGGTTTCAATTGCAGCGAGAACTTGTGATCTTTGAGCTTTAGATATTTTAGTTTTCTAGCAGTAGGATTATTGAGAATGTTTGTTCCTTCGAAATTAAGTTGTAGAAGTTTTGTTTCAAGTGAGTTCAGAATTAGAACGGATCTCTCAATTTTAAAATGTTCCTGTGGTCTAGGGTGAGTTTCACTAAGTAGAACTACTGATTAGTCTCGACTTATTAAAATCATCATCATCCAAGCGTATTCCCGATTGCATCCAGTGTGGAGCTCAGGGTCCGCTTCGAATATGATCCTAGATTTGACAAGCCTGGTTATTACAATGGAGCGATTGCCATCTGTCCGCCCGCCGTAATGGCCGTAACCCTTACAGGGGAATCCAGACCTACTTGGAACATAGTCGGGACCAACGGCTTAACGTGCCTTCCGAAGCACGGAATCATCATTCTTTTCAGACGTTCAGGTGATTCAAGCCTGCAATGTCCTAACCTAACTGGAAACAATCATACAAAGTGATGCTCTCCGTGGGATCGATCTATTCCTTGCTTATACCAATAGTATTTATTTATTATCGTAATTTTCTATTCCCAACGAATACTACTCATAAACGAATCCCACGGGGGAAGTCTCCGTCCATTTTTAGAAACAAAAGGCCCGTATTGTACAGCTTTATTATGTTACATGTTTTCCAATGTTTTGTGCAATAAAGAGTATCTAATCTATCTAAAAGGCGGTGTTATTATCTGACAGATAAATTATTAGGAAATTATACGACAATGGTAAAACTAGCACTGAATGAGCGGTTATTAATTTTATTTAACCTCACATCACTCCAAGAAAGTTATACTGTACCAGCTTTCCGCTCGCGGTTTCACCCGTGCGTAATTTCTTCTATCAAAAATATCCTCCCTTCCGGGCATTTTCGGGATCAAAAGTACCCTATGTCACCCGGTGATAGTGTAGCTTTCCAACAGTGAAAGAATTATTTTGGAGCCTATTCAATAAAAACAATCAAATCTTTCCTCTTTATAATATTATTATAAGTCTTCATTCCAATCATCTATCAGCCATCTGGTGGGCTGTGTGCCTTTATTATATTTCACACTATATTCACCTCACTAGGTAATATAATTCCCCGTCCCATTGGTGAGACGTGTTCGGAATGCCGAATTACTGAAGCCACAATGTGGGTTTTGCTGATTAGAAACCTATTGACGTAACTGGAACGTGTCTTGGTATCTACAAGATTTAACCAAAAAAACTATTTGGTTTTTGGATGATTGAAGAAGACAATAAAAAGAACAGATTAATATTTTTCTCTAAAAAAATTTCATTGATTTTTGGGATTCTGGGATTGTTTTGTTTAGGTTTAGTTTCAGTTTCATCACTGACATACAAGTAAAGTTTGATAATTCTATAGATTTACGTGCAAGAGGTTGACTTTTTCTTAAAATATCGACCAAAGAATCAGCATCTAAGTTTTCTAACAGATAAATTATCACGTAGTTATTTTTATCACCGGTGAAAATGGCTGTATATGTCAGTAAATATTAAAGATTAATCTGATAATGCAAAGTAAATGAAATAAATAACTATTATGTGCACGTATTTAACCGACTCTGTATATCCTTTCATCAAAATCGGATCACCCAGTTTAAAATTAAGAGGTGTGTTACACACAAAATAAATATCTGCTCTTCCAGGTGGTCAAACTGATTTACCTAAATACGGTTAAATTGAAAACCTCCTATTTTTGAAGTCAGTTAAAAATGGGAAAGGCCCTTCAATTTGTCACGGGCCTCAGATGTTAGCCCCACTAAACCTACGCCGCATAGGGCAAGGCTTTGACCCAGTGAAAATGCGGCAAAACGCCATAAATTATTCAATCCCGACTGGACCACTAAGAGGCAATACACATTCCTGCCTTTTCACATCTTACACCATTCGTTTACTTAATAACTTTGTTGGAACGTAAAGTTGCATATTAAATGAGATGTACATGTATAAACAGGGTTAAAAGGCTGGAGGTAAATGCCTGAAAACACAATTAAGGGTATTAGGGCTGTAGCTATTGTCTTATTATGGAGGTGGGTTCAAGGTTTTCATATAGGTATGTGAATGCAAATATCTGCTTTGCACAGTTTTACCACACCGCTGGGCGTGAGCGATCTAGTATTCAGGATTGCTTCTGCAGCCAACATTCCTGTGTCGTCACAGCAATTTTTGTACATTGATGTTTATTCTGTATTTTTTTTTGTGAACAAACTATATTCACTGGCGACTAGTTCGGATAATACATAACACAAAAGAGACTTAAATAATTTTGATCTCTATCACTCACGGTCAGTCAACTATCACGTACGATACTATCACCAGGGGTAACAAACAGTCTTGTTGCAGAGGGGTCAGAAGCGCGAAGCGGTTTTCAAAGTCTGCTTTAGAGTTGTCATGTGCGACGTGCGTCGCCCGCGCCCAACTCCCCCACGCCGCCCATTTTTGCAACAGATTTCAATTCACGAACGCAACTATGGATTATTATACTATCACTCACTGTCAACTTTCACTCAAGAGACTATCACTCGTCGTAACCAAGATGTATTGTTGCAGAGCGGTCAGAGGCGCTAAGCGGGCGACTGTCAAAGTCTGCGTCAGAGTTGTCATGCGCAGCGCCCGCGCCTACGTCGCCGCCTCCACGCGCGCGCTCCGCCCACCACCATGCGCCGCTGTCAGTGGTGCATCGGACGCAGCACTTTTTCACCAATTTGAAGGTTAGTTCGCATAATAGAAATATTATCATCAGCTCCGCCGAAAGACGTCCACTTCACTTCCAGTAGCTTGAGCACTTGCTTAAATGTTTGTCCTGGGTGGGATATAGCAGGGAGACTAATGAATCAGTTCAAACCATCGGGCATCGGTTAATAAACTTAGCGCCATCTAGCATCACAGAAACGAAAGTTTGTATTGTGCCAAACAAATTAAATTGTGTGGGTTACTATTCATATTATATGCATCATCACTTTAGTACTATTAATATTCTGTGCATCATCGGTTCAGTCAATATACGAGTAATAAACAATAAACATCAATTTCAATCTACAAATACAATTGCACGTCTACTTCACTAAGAATTCGTAGCCTTCTGTTTTCCTAATGTGTATTTAATAGAACTGTATTTCGTTAACTAATAAACGCCACAAACGTTTATTTGTCGTGTAAAGTAGGCGTGAAAATAACACACATCACATGTTTTATATCGATTCTGTTGTATTCTTGAAAGCCAAACCCAACAAATAACAAAGCATTCTATTATTAATTCACCAACTTCCATTGAAGGCTTGTAACTAATTCATTGTTTCCATCATGTAATTTTGCATTACCTAGAATGCTATTTAAATATTGTATTGTAACTAGTGATGTTGCATTCCTGTTACTTTACAAAATTAAAAGTTACTACCGCGCTTAATTGCTTTTCTGCGCGAGTGAGTAATGTGTTAGGTGAAAATGTATACATGTGTGTTTTCAGTGAATTGGTCAACCTAGTTTTTACGTATTTGAGTAGTTGTGGTGAGTAATGTTTTCAGTGCTCAAGTAGGGAGGGTATGTTGTTGGCAGCAGAACTTTTTTTTAGCTGCCAACGTTATGTTTTCCCTTTAAATTACAAGGTTTGATACGCACAAGTGACTGCTTCCCATCAGGCTGGCCGCGCGTAGGTTTGAACACTACCCTTGAACTATATAAAAAAATAGCTTTGGCTAAGTTCCGGGAAAATTGGTAGACTAGAAAATCCGGGAAATCACTAGAAAACAAAAACTCAATGATGAAATGGCTACAGTATGGTAACATACTAAGCGAATATTACATTGTCCTGCGGAATAGCTGCAGTGGCCGCTTAATACCATGAGGACAAAACAAATCCATTCTAAATACAAGCCCTTATCAATTAACATTTTACTTTAGAATTTCAAACGTCCACCAAAATAGTTAGCGGCGTACTTAGAAAACTCGATAGATCTTATCAAAACATAAATATTACTATCGTAGTTGTAATGGTTACAACACTACATGTTATATTATTTAATAAACAAACGGGTAATTATTTCTACTGTCTATAATTGACTGAGAATAATGAATAATTATGGGCAATTTTACTAGACTAGATCTAATGATTTCTAATATTTACACGGTTACTACTCATTAAAATAAAACAACTTTAACCGGATGAAAACTCGCGTATATTCTACATTTTAAACGTCGAAACGTCGGGTTTAAATTTTAAAATGTAGAATATACGCGAGTTTTCATCCGTTTAAAGTTGTTTTATTTTAGACTAGATCTGTAATAGTTACTAGTATAACAATATGTCAATTGATTACGGGCACTTTCAATGGAGCGGAAATTTTGTCCTTCAGTATCCCAAGAATCCCAAGATCACGTCTCTCTCACTTGATGTCCACTTTAATAAATATTCAGCGAATTTGGTTGATAGTAACGCCTGTAGCACACTGCAGCGAATGCGAAGAGAAAACAAAGCGGACGCGAGACGAAACAGAAAAATAACGCCTTCATTGCGTGTGCGATAAAAAAAAGTAAAAGGTTTTAGTGTTCCGTCTCGTTTCGCGTCCGCAGGCGTAAAGATTGGCCGCCGCAGCCGAAACCTTGAAGGACACTATTATGATTTTCAACGAGTTGTCTATTTCTTCAGAGCCGCTGGCAACGCAGCAAGAGCCGGGAGAGATGCCCAGCTGGTACCGCGTTCTCTCTGGCCCCAGGACCAGACAGCAGCGGCACAGAATACGCCGCCGACCAAAGCTCCGAGCACAGCACTCCTGCGCACTCCCCACGGCATAAGGGGAGGAGAGGTCAGTGGACTTTTAGCAAACGTCAAGCATGCTGCTGGTTAGTTTCATCTAGTATCGATAGATGGCGTCTAAAGTACTTTACTGGACGGTAGCGTTTTTATTTCTCGGATGTGTAAGTATCCACCATATTTTTTGACTTTTGTTTACTGACCATACTTGATTAATTTGGTGTTTTTGATTTACACTTTGCAGCTATCTATTCATTTAGCGATTCTTTTCTAATGACAAAGATAAAGACTATGACAAAATATACAGGGTTATTGGTAATGTGTCTTGATCCTTTTAAGGGCATGTAGAGGAGGTCCCCAGCTAGCAATTAACCCATTAAAATGCAGGTCAAAAGTGAACCAATAATGAGATATTTTTTTTTAAATAGTTTTTCGAAAAATTAGGGAAACACAACTTTAAAAATTTATTAAAAAAAAACTACAACATATTTTAATGTAATTATTTATGATTAAGTTAGAGCTTAGTCTAGTACATAATAAAACACATTAGGATAACTGAAAGTTTTGTTAATTTTGAAATAAGAGATCAAAAACTAGAATTTTTTTACGACGCTTATAATTTTGTTTACAATAAAGTATCATTTTCTTCAAAAAATCACCTAATTACTTGGACGGCGGAACATTTCAAAAACATCTTCATATCAATAGCTATTTAACAAGATACAATGATTACTTAAAAAATTGATAACAACTGTAAAAAAAACTAACGAGCATAAAAGGGTAATAAATCTCTATACACATTTTTTCGCTATATCGGTGTATTTTTCAACCAGATGACAATAAATAGACAAACGACACTTGATTAAACCATGAATGGATGAAAGAGACCGGTCAAGAGATGACTCATCATCAAAAAAAGTCCGGGAATTAGTTTCATATCTGCTTTTGTTATGTCAAAACGTTTTACCCCAATGATGTCTTAAGGACACTCACTTGAAATTTTGCAGTGCACCTAAAGAAGGTTTCTTCCCGCCTGACCCCACCAATTCTGCCTTTAGTGGGGGCAGTCGAAACTTTTTAGTTTTGCCTGCCCCCCACCAACCCACCCTAGGGGCAGACGAAACAAAAAAGACGGAACCTAAATTAGTAGTTAGTTTAAACTAAAAAGTTTCGACTGCCCCCACTGGCACAAACTTAAATTTTTCAATGCACTTAAAGAAGGTTCATTCCCACCTGACCCCACCAATTCGCCACCAGTGGGGGCAGTTGAAACTTTTTAGTTTGAACCAAACTACTAATTTCGGTTCCTTCTTTTTAGTTTCGTCTGCCCCTAGTGGGGAAGGGGGGGGCAGGCAATACTAAAAAGTTTCGACTGCCCCCACTAAAGGCAGAATTGATGGGGTCAGGCGGGAAGAAACCTCTTTAGGTGCATTGCAAAATTTCAAGTGAGTGTCCTTAAGACATCATTGGAATAAAACGTTTTGACATAACAAAAGCAGATGTGAAACTAATTCCCGGATTTTTTTTTGATGAGTCATCTCTTGACCGGTCTCTTTCATCCATTCATGGTTTAATCAAGCGTCGTTTGTCTATTGATTGTCATCTGGTTGAAAAATACAACGATATAGCAAAAAAATGTGTATAGAAATTTATTACCCTTTTATGCTCGTTAGTTGTTTTTACAGTTGTTATCAATTTTTTAAGTGTACATTGTATCTTGTTGGATAGCCATTGATATGAAGATGTTTTTGAAATGTTCCGCCGTCCAAGTAATTAGGTGATTTTTTGAAGAAAATGATACTTTATTGTAAACAAAATTATAAGCGTCGTAAAAAAATTCTAGTTTTTGATCTCTTATTTCAAAATTAACAAAACTTTCAGTTATCCTAGTGTGTTTTATTATGTACTAGACTAAGCTATAACTTAATCATAAATAATTACATTAAAATATGTTGTAGTTTTTTTTTAATAAATTTTTAAAGTTGTGAATCCCGAATTTTCCGACAAAATATTTAAAAAAAAATATCTCATTATTGGTTCACTTTTGACCTGCACTTTAATGGGTCAATTGCTAGCTGGGGACCTCCTCTACATGCCCTTGAAAGGATCAAGACACATTACCAATAACCCTGTATATATGCATTCATATTTACTTAAGAAAATATTTTTACTTTTTTCGATTACTTACATTCGAGATGAAACGAATTTTTTAATTTTTTTATCAACTCGAAAAGCGACTTGAGATTACGTTTCTTTTAAAATCAGGTTAAATTTTGACAAAAAAAGGACATAAAATCTAAGGGTAAAATTACGCAACGAATTCAATTAACACCCGTAGAAAGGCCTCGAAATATATTAACATAAATTTAAACCAGGTGTAATACCATTTATTATTAAAATTATACAAAGTAAGCCGGCGATTAGGTACTTAGCCATTTTTAATCAAGACTTGAACTCTCTTTCTATCAACTTAATACTTAAAAATAACGTAATCTTTTTTCTTCAAATACGAAGATTACTTTCTTCAAGTAATCTTTTTACTTCCAATCCCAATTTTTATTCTGAAGAATATGTCTTGTGTGGTTTCTTAAGCATCAGTTTAGGTTCGGAATAACCGGTCCTGTCAGTTTAGATATAAGGTTAGGTTCCAATGACGTTCAATTTTAGGTTCGGAATAACTATTAGAAATATATTTATTTTCAAGTTCCTAACCTACCCCGCCCCCGTACTGAGAATTTGTGTCCCCAACAATCAGTGGGATAAATAAGTTTCCATCCGAGTCGCCCGCCTACACCCATTATCGCAATGATTGATAGGGCGGTGAAGCGTACAGACTCCTCTCCCGTGATGTGAGCGAATATTTACCAGATTAGAACATACTATATTAATACTACATTATTGAAATTGCGTCATCCATCGGTAGACATTTTATTTTTATTTTTTATTGCAACGTGTAACAAGTCGAGAAGATCGTACACCTGATGGTAAGCGCCACGTCTGCCCTTAGACAGTTCAGTGCCAAACAGTCTAAGCAGTTACTGTATGGCACCGCCCTGCGCCTGCTACACCGAGACGACAGTTATAAGGTCTCATATTCCTAGTAATTTAACTAGCTTCAGTGCTCTTTCCCCGAAACACAGAAGTGCTTGACACTCTTTCATTTCACGGAAAATATCTGGCACTGCGGTGGTATCCACCTAGACTGCCCAGTACAGGAACCTACCACCTGGTAGATTCGATGGTTTAGCTATAAGTTCACTATCGATATGCAACTCTACTATCCTCATTATTCTCAACACATCCCACCTAATGGTAAGCAGCCACTGCCGCCTATTCCATTGATGTATACTTAACCAGGAAACGTCGCTCAATGCACTAAAACATTGTAGGCTCGTCTAATTTTCGACCCTTTGATTTCAAGTATGCTGGCTCCCATCATTAATATTGCCAAAAAAGGCCAGAGCTGTTATGGTGGTAGATTTTTAGTCCCCCACAGGTTTGGCTTTTTTGGACTCAGAAAAAGTCCTACCACTAACCAGACCCAAAGCGGAAATCGAATTCGCGACCTCCAGGCTATCGTCCCGGTTTATATTATAAAAAAGTTTCCATCCGAATTGCCCGCCTACATCCAATATCGCAATGATTGATAGAGCAGTGAGGCGCACAGACTCCATCCCATAATGAAACCGAATATTTACCAGTTCAGGAGATATTACTTTACGTTCATTCTTCACGATAGCCAAATGCGAGATAAAAAGGTCAGATGACAATCGATTTAGGGGAAAAGTTGAGCGTTTTCTTCGTACTATCCGATTCAAATGCTATTAGGATAATACCTTCTGGAATGGAGTGAAAAATGACGTTAACTGCGCCTTAACGTTAGCAGCATTATTTTGTCAGTGTGTGTGTTAGTTTTCACTGTCGCTTCGCTACTTCAAAAGGTATTATCCTAATAGCATTTGAACCAGAGTAGTAATTTGTCTTTTTCTTTCTAATCTACATACTATCATTTGTTTGACATTTGGATTGTATACTGTGTTTATTATAAGTTGAAGTTTGAACCTTTCGCTATTGTATACGAAGCTGGAATAGACAAGCCATACTCGCATAAAAGATGTCGTGAGCTCAATTCCCGTCGTAGATTAGTAATCAGGAACTAGAGCTATGTTTGGAAAATCCGATAAAAATTGAGCCTGACTCAAGAATTGAACGCAAGACTCTGAGCCCATGCCCCACTAAATTCTGGTGTTTTATTGCAATGTGTAACAAGACGAGCAGATCGTACACCTGATGGTAAGCGCCACGTCTGCCCTTAGACAGTTCAGTGCCAAACAGGTAAGTAAGCAGTTACTGTCTGGCACTGCCCTGCACCCGCTACACCGAGACGACAGTTATTAGGTCTCATATACCTAATAATTTTACTGGCTTCAGTGCCCTTTCCCCGAAAAACAGAAGTGCTTGACACACTTCTAAAAAAATGTGGTGTGATAAAATTTATATTCAATATAAAACAGATATAGGTATAATCTTCTTATTCTTCTTCCTGCCCTGTTCCCAATTTATTTGGGATCGGCAATATGTTTTCCGCTTCCATTTAGCCCTGTCACTCGTCAACGAGGTATCCACTCCTTTTTCACTCATATTATTTGTCACGCAATCCAACCATCTCTTTTTTAGACGTCCTATTCCTCTCCACCCACTAACTTATTATTATACATATTCAGCGATCTTTTCGTTACGTGCCTAAATAAATAAATTCTATGGGTTTAAAAGGTTTCGATTAATTTAAAGGGCAAACAGTGACCCTTGCATGGGAACAACACATACCTATTTATGGTAATGAGTTAAAACAAAATATTAGACCGGAACATAGTTATTACGATCTTTGACGTCGACAGATTTTCAAAGAAATACACGAAGCTCCTAAGCTTAAGAAAACATTGTTGAACAATGTTAATATTCTCTTTAGTTCCTAAAACAATAGAATACATAAATAATCATGTTAAATGGCTCGCTAAATCAAACTAGTACAAGCCATTTCACTTTATCGAAAATAGGGTTTCTCAAACTTTGAGATTGGGTCAACCACGAATTTATTTAAGTAAATTTTTAATTTTTTAAGGTTCAAATCTTACGTCTTTTTAGGTATATAAATTCTATTGAACAGATTTAGATCACATATTATGGCACAAGCTATTCGAACCACGGTACAAACTTTGTGTTTAATATACTGGTCTCATACTGGTTTAAACATTTAAGCATTAATTTTTACGAGTATTTATACTAATTTGTCTAACTGCCAGAGTTAAAAAAGTTTTAAGGCTTACTACATTTTCCTGTTTACAAGTTATTTACTCAATTTACTTAGGATCAGTTGTATGAGATGTGGTCCAATATTTATTTATTACCCTATATACACTTTGAAAGCCTCTGGTACAAAACGTTTTCTTTGGTAGGGCCACTATTGTAATCTTTGAGTCTCTGTACTTCAGTTTAAGTTGTTTGACTTGGTAATTAAGAAGTTAAATGGTCTGAAATATTGAGTTAGCATTTAGCACTTTGCGACTTAAGTGTTTAATTACGGGCTTAACTAATTATACAAATATACGTTTGGCAATATGTCAATTGACATAACACATTGTGCTATGTCAACAGTCGTGGGAACGAATACTATTTTAGACAAAGCTATTATTGTTGTTTTCTGGTTATTTTAAGTGTTTTACATAGCACAATTACAAACACTTAACTTCTTGTAGTTTCTAATAATACTAGCCTTCCGCCCGCGGTTTTACCCGCGCGTAAATTCTTTTTTAAAATACCCCCCTTCCGCCCTCATTTCCGGGATCAAAAGTACTCTATGTTCACCGGGGATAGTGTAGCTTTCCAACAGTGAAAGAATTATTCAAATCGGTTCAGTAGTTTTGGAGCCTAAACAATCAATCAATTTTTTCCTCTTTATAATATTAGTTTATAGATTCTTTATCCGCCCGTTTTGTCCTTACCTAGTCAGGCTAGGCTTGCACAATAATCCTGGTTTTGGCAAGTCCAGCTATTAAATCAGAGTGATATCTAACCTCCGTAACCCTTGACAAGGGAATCATGCCAATCGTTTTCTTTCGAAGTTTTCCGTCATTGCCAAGAAGTGGCCAATAAGCACCTAATATTCCAAAGGTACACGTCGAGATTAAAACCTTCAATCCTACTAGCATAGCTTTTATTTTATGTTAGTCACCAAAGCATAGATCTATATTAATAATTTAAAGAGGAAACTACTGAACCGATTTGGATAATTCTTTCACTGTTAGAAAGCTACAGTATACCCGGGTGACATTGGGTACTTTTGATCCCGGAAATGTGGGGGAAGTGGGGGATAATTTAATAAAGAAATTACACACTGAAACCGCTGGCGGAAGGCTAGTTCATAATGGGGGCTTCGTCGTTTGACCCCGGTCCCGAATACACCGCGGTGTCAAACGCACAAGGACTCTTTTTGAATTGGCCGTTTGACACCGTTAATAATATCGCGGTTCCAAGCGGGAATAACTTTTTTCGACTTCGTCATTTGACACCGCCAATAAAAATCTTATTTTTGATTTTTGTACAGTTGAGTACACAAGTAAGTTGTAGATTTGAAGGATCCTTTAGTGAGTAGGTTAGGTTAGGAAAATTTAACTATCTATATTATGTATAAATAGATAATAATATAGGGTTTTTCAATAAGGACGGGTAGATTTTGGCGGCCCGTGGCGGCCATCCTGTCCCGGTGACATTTGTCAAATCTTCCGTCCATCATTCAGCCACCCATGCCAAATCACCATGACAAGTTACACGACTGAACAGCGCGTGCAAGTGGTAAAACTTTGTTATCAAAATGAGTGTTCATTGGTGCAAACATTGTGCATTGCGCCCATGTGGCATCCGCTGTGTGGCAGTATGGCACGTGGCGCCATCCTGCTGGAACCACATGTCGTCTAGGTTCATATGGTTTAATTTGGGCCATAAGAAATTGGTTATCATCGTTCTGTAGCGCTCGCCGTTGACGGTGACCGCTTTGCCAACGTCGTTTTCAAAAAATTACGCAAAGTTTGCATTTTTTTGATAACAAAGTTTTACCACTTGCACGCGCTGTTCAGTCGTATAACTTGTCATGGTGATTTGGCATGGCTGGCTGGACGGAAGATTTGACAAATGTCACCGGGACAGGATGGCCGCCACAGGCCGCCAAAATCTACCCGTCCTTATTAAAAACCCTATACAATATAAAAGCATAAAAATCATTAAGTACTGGTGGTGTGTGCGGCCACACGCGAAGCGGCTGCCTTGATCAGACGTTTTGTGTTGGGCCGCACAGTCGTATGGACATTTTTGCGCTCGCGTCAAACGTGTAATGCCGCACTGGAGTTGCAATTTTAAAACACAGGGGTGTGTCTTTGCCGCAGTCAACGTGTTAACAAGCTGAAATGAAGCTAGATAAAGTGACCATATCCCAAAAAGTGGCTGATAGTGGTTCGAAGTAAAGAGCTGAAATACGAGCGTTCTATTGGTGCGGCCTATGGGACAAAGTTGTCATTACAAAAAACGGATACTTAAATTGGGACATTTTTTTCGATGCAATTTTGTCTTTAACTGTACATAAAATAATAACAGCGGTGTCAAGTGACGAAGTCGAAAAAAGTTGTTCGCCAATTGACACCGCGGTGTCAAACGGCCAATTCAAAAAGCGTCCTTGTGCGTTTGACACCGCGGTGTATTCGGGACCGGGGTCAAACGACGAAGCCCCCTTCATAATAAAGGGACACTAAAACTAAATTCAAGCTTTCAAACTGTCAAATACCATTCAAATTCATTGAATACCTACAGTGTTAAAGAGAAACCACAAATTATAATCACAAACTATCGCCTTTATATTAGTAGGATTATTCTGCCTCAGAACTTTACAGAGAACGTATTAATTATCGCTATAATTAATATCAGGCAAATTCTCGCACTCCAATTATGAAACCTGATGTTTAGGGTGAATTTTGATCAGCACAACACAACATCCAGTTTCCGTTGACCCGTGAAATATATCAAGAGTAAAGGTCACCGCAGGTCAGATAACTGGTCGTGTTAAATTAATAGCGGCTTTATAGCATTATTATGACTTTTGCAGGGCACGGCATCAATTATGTAATAAAAATTGGATAGTATTCAGTGATAAGGGAATTTAATTTGTTTTAAGCCTGAATAGTAATTGGATCTGTATATCCACACAACGTGTTGTGGATAATGGCTTGTAGCCTAAGAAGATAAATAAAAAGTAAAAGATCACAAATCCGAGCTGTTTTGAAAAGTCCGACACAATTTGTTGCACAACTCGGGAATTAAACCCAGGACCCCGAGGTAACGACAAAAAATTGTGTCTGATGGTTACCCATCCGGGTATTGAACGCGATGAAAGTAGCTTAATACAAGTACTGTACCTAAATAATACACGCCTCGCAATATATATAATTGCAATATGCTCGCAATATATATAATTGCAATATAATATTTATATTATAATTGCAAGTACTGTACCTAAATAATACACGCCTCGTTTTTTTCATTCAATTTCCATAAATGGCAAACCTATTCATTCGACAAAGGAATTTCCTTTTACTTTTTGGCCTACGAATGACATGACTACGAAGTGGCTACGAGAAAGAATATTCAAATCAAGTGCTGTGTGCTACGGCGTAGTCAGAAGCTCGTAGTCGTACTACTAGCACCATCTGTGTAATAATGCGGAAACTCATTTTCGGTTTAGCGCTATCTGCTGGCGCGGGTGCGAACTACGTGCTAAGACTAGGGACGTGAAGTTTCTCGGAAAGTAAGGAGTTTTCATTGTAATGGCTGGGTTGAAATGTGACTTTATTTTGAAGTTGTGCCTTGCCACCACTTCAATCAGTGGATTTAAGAAGATTTGCTTTTCCAATACAATGTAACTACTTATTTTTTGTCCGCTGAATTTTTGGGCAATTTAGGTACGGTCAACAGCACATCACGGTTAACACTTGCAGTTCGATAATAGCACTTATGCCCCCCGACATAAGAGCGGTACAAAGTCCAAAGTGTTACGTCTGACGTGCTTTTGACTGTACATAATAATATTCTTTATTATCTTTATCCAATCCTGTCTTCCAAAATTCTACTCTGATAATTTTACTTAATTGGTCGTCCTAGGTTAATTCGTTTTTTTTTAATACGACTGCTGCTTCGTCAACCGCGCTTATTCAATTTTAATTGACTTCTTTATGGATAACTTATATCATTGATTACTTATAATTGTCAGACAACAATTATAATCCTGTCTTCTTTTAATCTTTAATTGACCTAATAGACACAGCATCTAACATCTAAGTTATCTAATATATAAATTATTACAAAATTTTCTGTCTGCTGAAATCGTAAGAATTTTTTTTAGCGTAACTGTGCACTTTTTACTTTTAAAAATAGATACGTGCTCGCCATTTTAGTTCCATAATCTGTTCCATTAGCGCTTGGCGGGAAGGTAAACAACTCACTATACTCGTAGGTAAACGAGATTCGATCTTAATTGAGCCATAAACTGAAAGAACATTAGGGTTAACTATTATTCTTCGGCAAAACATTAGATTTTATGACGTCATGTAGAAATAAAAGTCCTATACACAACTGTGAGATCGTATTACCAATTCTGTTTACTTATTAAAAGCCATTCAAAACATTTTGCAAATAATGTCATTTAACTACAATGTTATAACATAACCTC
Source organism: Mecyna flavalis (assembly GCA_949319885.1). NCBI lineage: Eukaryota > Metazoa > Arthropoda > Insecta > Lepidoptera > Crambidae > Mecyna > Mecyna flavalis. Next base: position 3,680,906 of record OX439417.1, on the reverse strand, counting down.
ACTTTTACTATACTTCATATAACTTGATTCCTGGAAAGCCAATTTTCACCAAACCTTCACTGAGGCCCTAATAACATAACATCTTACTAATATAATATTATAAATGCGAAAGTCTGGATTTTTGGATGTTTAGATGTTTGGATGTTTGGATGTTTGGATGTTTAGATGTTTGTTCCTCAATCACGCCTAAACGGCTGAACGGATTTAGATGAAATTTGGCACACGTATAGTTTATAACCCGGAATAGGACATAGGCTATGAAATTCCTACGGGAAGCGTCTCATTCCCGCGGGAATATCAATTTTGAAACTACTGAACCGATTTGAATAATTCTTTCACTGTTGGAAAGCTACACTATCCCCAGTGAACATAGGGTACTTTTGATCCTGGAAATGAGAGGGGAAGGGGGATATTTGAAAAAGATTACGCGCGGGTGAAACCGTGGGCGGAGGCTAGTCTTACAAATAAAGCTAGTTCGATTGAGTTAACACCAGGGCCCAGAAAACTAGAGTCGTTGCATTCTCTTGTTACAAATAAACATCTAGACACAGAACAAACGCAAATGTTCATCGCGTAAGTATTTGTCCTGGGTGCGATTCAAACCCAAGACCTCTGATTTATAGGACAGGGTCACTGCCAAATGAGCCATCGGTCCAGTCTAACGAATGTTTCCAAATTAGATAACATACATTTTTAAGAGCATTCACACTTATAATTTCATATTAACAAGGACAAAATAATAATTAAAATCTATTCACAAATTAGACCGTGCGAATAGAGTCTAAATTAATTGACCTTCATTTAGTTCTAGGTCTGGAACATTTCAGCCTGTCTGAAGCAAGACATGAGGGAAGAGGAATCGATATCTGACCCAGAAACTGGATCGGGATGGCTCGTTTTAGACGTGTCAGCTGTTAAAGGTGTGTTGTTTGTTTAATAGTTCATGAATGAGTAACGCCAAGTAAACTCGTCGTTTTTACTGGTAACTCGTCGTTTTTACTGGTAACAAAATAATGATGATCGCGTGCTTCGGAAGGCACGTTAAGCTCTATTGTAATAACCAGGCTTGTCAAATCTAGGATCATTGCCGAAGTGGACCCTGAGCTCCACACTGGATGCAATCGGGAATACGCTGGGATAATGATGATGATGGCCGCTTACAATGTGCCGCATAAAAAGGCTCAAAATCGCGCAAAGGGCAATGGAGAGGGCGATGCTTGGAGTCTCCCTGCGTGATCGCATCAGAAATGATGAGATCCGCAGAAGGACCAAGGTCACCGACATTGCCCGAAGAATTGCGAGCCTTAGGTGGCAGTGGGCAGGACACATTGCAAGGAGGACTGACGGCCGTTGGGGCGGAAAGGTCCTCGAGTGGTAGCCACGTACCGGGAAACGCAGCCGTGCGTGGTAGGCCTCCCACAAGGTGGACCGATGATCTCATAAAGATCGCCGGAATCCACTGGATGTAGGTGGCGCAGGACCGATCGGTTTGGAGATCCTTGGGGGAGGCCTATGTCCAGCAGTGGACGTCATTTGGCTGAAATGATGATGATGAATGATGATGATGATCGTTGAATTTTTTTATGATAGTTCAGTAACATGTGGCATACTGGCAGGCAGCACATTTGATAGTAAGTGGCCACTGCAGCCTTTTCCATTGTGGGTCACTTAGCCAGCGTCACTCAATGTGCTGCCACACTGTGTAGGCTCCTCTGATCTTCGAGCGTTTGATTTTAAGTATACTGGCTTCCACAACACAGCCAGAGCTCTTAGCCAGGAAGAGTCGCAAGGCGGGAACCGAACCCACGACCTCCGGATTTTTACCCTTAGACGGCTTAGCCACTGTTCCACAGAGGCTACATAACATTGTGTTACATTGTGTGGTTCATTTACTAGGCTTTGAAGACCTATTCAGTTGTTCCCTACAATGGGACATTAGGCTTAGTACTTTGTATAAGATCAGCGATCTCAATTTGGGAATGATTTCATGTGTAATAAGAACGTAGGTGGCAGTAATTGGGCGAATTAACGTGTTCTGGCTCGTCAAGGCGACGAACGATCTATGTAGAGTATGTAGTTACCGCGGAGATCTGTTCTAGTCTGTGGTTTTTTGTTTTGTGATTTGTTGTCTTATTCCATTACGGCTTAGGTAATCTTTGATAAATAAATGTGTTTTTTCTGATGTTAGTAAACGTGAAAGGGTTTGAAGTGAGCCTTAACTACGTAAAAGTGTATATCTATCAACTTACGAGAACGTTGATTTTAATGCCTTGTTAGTTAAACTTTTTGAATATTTGAGTATTTGAACTATGAAACTAATTTTATACAAATTTTCATTCGTTGTTACCCGTGACATTGTCTTGATGTAATCAAAATTTGTAACGAGGAATAAATAATAATTGCACTATTTTTTTGTTAAAATATAAGATGGGTATATGTACAGACAAACAGATTTATGTAATTCGCCTATATTACAAGTGAATAAGATTTAACTTTTGTGGTCAGTAGTCTGCACATAGAAAAAGGCCAACCTTTAGTTAGACTGTTTTTGCCGGAAAACAAACATGGACACAGTATTCACGATTGCTGAAGCCATATCAGGTATGTTTCTAATTTAGTATTCATTCTTAATGGTGAAATTACTGTGTATATGAGATCTAATAACTGTCGTCTCGGTGTAGAAGGCGCAGGGCGGTGCCGGACAGTAACAGCTGCTTAGTTACTGTTTGGCACAGAACTGTCTAAGGGCAGACGTGGCGCTTGCCATCAGGTGTACGATCTGCTCGTCTTGTTACACATTGCAATTAAATAAATAAAAATAGAGGACATTATTTTTAACCGACCTCAAAAACGGAGGATTGAATAATGATGTTATGACTTTTTACTGGGTGAACTTTTTACTTTTAGGTTCCACATAGCCTGATGGTAAGCAAAACGGGAGACCAAATTACCATGACAACGGACGCAACACCGAGGCGTTCTATCCGTTGGCATCGCAGTACTGGCCCACAAGGTGCTTCTTCACGCTTCGTTTAAAGGTACATACCTAGTCATATTCAACATAGGTTATGTTGACGATGTTCTCATTGAATACATCTCTTGATCTTCTTCTTCTTCTTCTGCCTTGCCTTATTATTCCCATATTATTTGGGGTCGGCACTCCTTATACATTTTCGCCACAAGGCTCTAAATTGGGTCATATCCGTATCAACTTTAGCCGCTCGCATATCATTTCGTATAGTCGTCATCCAAGTCGTCGGTGGTCGTCCACGGCCCCTCTTTCCCTCCTCCATCTCCAGCACTCTTCTCGTCATGTGACTTTCCTCCCTTCTCATTACGTGGCCGTACCATCTCAAGCGGTTCTCTCTCAATTTGTCCCTAACATCTGCAACCTTAAATGTTCCCCTAATATAGGTGTTTTTGACTTTGTCCAGTTTTGTGACCCCACCAGCCCAGCGAAGCATCTTCATTTCAGCGGTGTGCAGATCTTGTTCGTCCGCCTTCCTCATCGGCCAGCACTCCGAGCCATATAGTAATGCGGGTCGTACAGCCTGCCTGTATACCTTGCCTTTAGTTTTAATAGGCATTCGGGAATCGCACAGAACACCCGAGAGAGCTCTCCATTTCATCCAGGCAGATGCAATTCTATGCTGAATGTCTTTCTCGGTGCAGAGCTTTGGTGAGACTATTGAACCCAGATATTTAAATGAGTCCGTGACAGTAAGAGGAGCCCCGTCAATTTCTGGGGTTATGTTAATATCTGGTATTCGTCCGGAAAAGTTGCACAGCATGTACTCAGTCTTCTGCCGACTAACCTTTAATCCATGTTGTTCCAAGGCGTCTATCCATTCATCTAGGTCTTTTTGTACCTCCCCAGCTGACTCTGCAATGAGGACTATGTCATCCGCATATAAAAGTGACCACGGTGCGGGCTTCTGGAGACTCCTTGTGATGTAGTCCATAACGAGGTTAAATAGCAAGGGACTAAGCGCGGAGCCCTGATGTACACCAACCTTGACCTCGAACTCCTCGGTTGTTCCAGCAGGACTAGTGACGCGTGTTGTAATGTCATTGTACATGTCTTGAATAAGCTCTATGTAATGCTCAGGAATTAGTTGAGCCCTTAGTGCCTGCCAGATCAGTTCCCTGGGTACTCGGTCGAAGGCCTTCTCCAGGTCGATGAAAACAAGATGAAGGTCTATCTTTTTAGATTTATACTTTTCCAGTAGGATTTTGACTGAGTGAATCGCATCTGTGGTTCCGACGCCACTGACAAAGCCGCATTGGTTCGGGGTTATATTGGTTAATTTAGTCAGTCGTTTCACAAGGATGTTCTCCCAAGTTTTCAAGGTATGCGAAGTCAGTTTTATCCCTCTATAGTTCCCACAGTTGGCTACATCGCCTTTATTCTTGTAGAATGGTACTAGATTGCTGGACCTCCACATATCTGGTATGCGACGGCTATTTAATATTTCGTTAAAAAGCGACGTGAGCCACACCACACCATCCAGTCCAGCGTTTTTCCACACTTCTACAGGTATTTCATCAGGTCCCGTTGCCTTATTGTTCTTCATTTTGGAAATAGCTTGTTTAGTTTCCATTTCGCTAATTGGTTCGATGGGTCCCATTACAACAGGCAGAGGGGAGAGTGTTTCATGTGGGAACTCTTCGTTAAGGAGCTGGTGATAATATTCGCGCCATCTTTTAGTTATATCTTCTTCTGCAGTTAGAAGTTTTCCAGAAGAGTCTTTAATATATTTATTCCGCTTGATATCTTGGGTCATATTGTATCGGTATTTAGCCAGTCTGAATATTTCGTTATCGGTGGAAGCCTCTTCAAATTTCTGGTAGAAGCTGTTTTGAGACTCGGCTCTTATGACTGCCACCGTCTTTTTAGCCCTTTTTTTTGCTGTTCTGTATTCCTCTCTATCGACATCTAGGCCCGTACTTTGCCAGATTTTAAAAGTGCTTTTCTTCTCTTTGATGACATCAGCAACCTCTTTATTCCACCAACTGGGGTCCTTTCCTATGTTAAGTCGTCCTTTTGATACTCCCAGGATGTTCTTCGCGCTATCCTTACAAAATGTATGAAATTCTGTCCAACGTTCGGTGCTGTTGCGATTATCTGGATGAGTGTTAGCGACGTCCAGAAATTCTTTCACCTCCATCGTAAGCTTGGCTCCTTCTGGGCCGGATAAGTTGTGCCACTTAATACGGGGTAGGCAAATATTCTTTCTGGTTTTGCGCCAATTTGGCATCTTTAAGCACGCAACCAGGAGCCTATGTTGGGTTGTGAGTGGTTCTCCAGGGATAACCTTGCAGTCTTTGATGTATTTGAGCATGGATCTTTCACACAGGAAGTAATCAATTTGTGTTTTCGCTCCTCCACTTTTATAAGTGATCAGATGTTCATCCTTTTTCTTGAAGTATGTGTTTATAATTGGGAGGTCAAATTGGGTTGCCATGTCAATAATAGCCTCACCCTGGCTATTGACAGTTCCGTAGCCGTAGTTGCCATGAACTTTACAACCGCCAGGTGTCCTGCCACCAACATGTCCGTTTAAGTCGCCCCCAATCAATTTCATTTCTCCGGCAGGTATTGACTGCAGAAAATCAAGAAAGCTATCCCAGAAGTCTTCCTTTTCTCCCAAGGAACATCCCATTTGTGGAGCATATGCAGATATTACATTTAGAATGGGTTGATTGTCAAGGGCAATTTTTACACTCATCAGTCTATCGCTAATTCGTTCAACATTGATAATTCGGGACTTGAAAGTTTCGTCGAGAATAATGCCAACGCCGTTTTTGTTAGTTGCTGATCCATTATAGAGGAGTTGGTAGGTTTTTCCTATATTACGAGACTTGGAGCCTTTCCATTTTAGTTCTTGAACGCAGCATATATTGATACTTCGTCTATGCAGGGTCTCCGCCAGTTCTTGGCTGCGTCCGGTCAGTGATCCGATATTCCACGTTCCTACGCGAAAAGATTTTTCGCTGCGTCTGTGATCGTCGCTTCCAGGGAACGCCCTAGCATTTGTAACATCCTTTGGCTGCCTCTGACCGTCGCTTGAGGGGAACGCCCTAGCATAGTTGTCCTTTCTTTTATGTTGTGGCTTCATTGTACATAGAGAAAGGGTTTTTGGCTATATGAGTTTTTACGGCCGGTTGCCACCTGACGCCAAGGTTTGTAGCCCTCGTTAGTGGGCTTGAGCGCCGCCGTTGGCCTTTACTAAGGCTCATCCGCCGCCATCTCTTCTAGATGCTCCAACCCAGCATCCAGCACTGAATGTGGCCTCTGCCCCAGATACGTTAGGGAAGCCCACAGCAGGGATTTGATAACGGAGTGTTCTTCTCCGGCCTTGTTGGTCCGCGGGAGCTATTTTATTTCGCCCCTACCCTCCATATCTGGCGAGCATTCCCCTATCCGCCACCTGGGGACGCGTTCTCTAGGGGTCAGGCTCCCCCGAGAAGAATACATCTCTTGATATGATTTAAAAAATAAAAATAATATTACTTACTTGTTCATTAAATTACATAGGTACCTACATAAATGCAATTATTTTATTAATTCTATTGGCTTAGAGGTCTAAAACGTACATTGGCCTTTGGCATACTTGACGGACATTCCGCTTGACGCATTTCGACCGATCTTCCGCGTAGTGTGCCCGCTATATTTATTATAATTTATATTATGCAATTACATGTATTGGCGTTCCGTCGCGAAAGATCCGCGTCGTAATTTCCGCCAAGTGTAGCGAAGGCCACTTTTATTGCCAGAGTGCTGCCCGCGGATTACTTACCCATAGATTCTATTGGTCAGAGATTAGATTAGCACCTTCAAAGGCAATTTACGTGGGTTGACAAAGTGGCCAAAGTATGCCCCTTACAAATTGACACTCTGAGATAAAATCGGAACACTGAGAGTGAACGTAATTGAATTTTTTTTAGTAATCTTAATATCTGTGGGTTTATTGGGTTTTTCTTTCGGTAAAACATAGTCTTCACTTTTGCGCAACTTTTGCGGCACGAAATGATAAATATTTAACAACATCACATAATCGTACATTGATTTGAAACCATTAAAGCTTAAGCACTTGTGTTATGAGTATCAGAAAAACAAAGGTGCTACCTTTGTTTTTTTATATTAGTTTAGTTGGCAGACAGACACGCAGCCAACCTGATGGTAAGTGGTCACATCGGCCTATTTCATTGAGGGACACTTCACCAAGAAGCGTCGCTTAGTGTGCTGCCAGACTCATCTGGTCTTCGAGCCTTTGATTCCAAGTGTACTAGTTGTTATGGCGGCAGATTTCACCTGGGGGGTTATCTATTAAATATAGAATTTAAACATACATCCATGCAGACAACAGTCAGAGTCAGATTTGGAGTTGCTTACGTTACGGACGTCATTTTTCGCTCCATTCCAAAAGGTTATCCTAATAGCATTTGAAACCGGTTAATAAATGTCATTTGACTGTAAATTGATTGGCATATACCAATTATTTCTGTAAAAGGCACAATAATAAATGTGCGCAAAACCGCATGTACAGCTAGTTGGTATGTCGATATGAAATGCGATTCAGTTTTCAGTTTTCACTTAGTGAAGTTCACAAGTAAAGTCTCTGTGGCTTTTCAACGGGGTTTGAATGGCAGAGTTATTAAGTTCTGTATGAATGATCTTTGAGGCTTATCAAAGGATTAATTTCGCTTTCATTCTTTCCCTTGGCGACTGATATGAATTAATAAGAGATTGATTTTCATTTCAAACTCGTATTACTTTGTGTCAAACTTATTCAACGTTTTGATTGCTGTTTATTATTTATCCGCCTGTGTTTAATTTTTTTATCTCTAAAGAGGAAAGATTTGATAGTTTGTTGGTAGGCTCCGAAACTACTGAACCGATTTAAAAAACTTACACTTTTTAGTATTGGAATGCTACGCTATCTCCGAGTGAGATATGGACATTTTTATCCTGGAAATATGGGGGCGGAGGGGGCATATTTAAAAAAGAAATTATTATGCGCGGGTAAAACCGTGGAGGTGGCCGCTAGTGAAAAATAATGACGTAAAGGAAATAATAAGAAAGAAAGAAAAAAAAAAAATTAATTGGCCAAAACATGAGGAAAAATAACAAAGAATAGACAGTACATTGACACAGAAAAAGATAACAGAGGCCAATAGGGTTCATGCCTCAGCATATGCGTCTGTGTCAATTGGAAAAAGACACAACAGCGCTGATTTTCAGGCAGAACCTTTAGGAGTGACGTTAATAAATAAAAGATTCGTTATACATACATTATACATATTTCACATAGTTATAATGGATATATTGGTACTTATAATAATAAAAATAAAAGTACTTGTAATAACATACCCAACTGAATTTTATATTCAAGGATACCTTTTTTTAGATCTGGTATTAAAATTGTATACCAAACATCAAAGTCTCTCCGTTATTCTATCAAATTACCTGATGCAGGTTTCTTTGATAAAATGTACTTTAATAAATGTAATGGAAGGTATTACCTGAATCCTTCCGATTACATTTCCAAAACATTAAGAAATGAGATTTCCACGTAATATTGTAAATGGGATAAAGGTTAATTTGACCTTTCGTCTTTATAGAAGGACCTTCATCTACTGAACCGATTTGAATAATTCTTTCACTGTGGGAAAGCTACACTATCCCCGGTAAACATAGGGTCTTTTTGATCCCGGAAATGTGAGGAAAAGGTGGGATATTTGAAAAAAGAAATTACGCGCGGGTGAAACCGCGGGCGGAAGGCTATTTTTTATTATAAGACTTTGTTGGGCTAGGGATTTTACTATGGTGACACCAAGAGCACAGTCTTGGTTAAGAAAAAGTCTCAAATATTAAAAAAAACATGTGTGGTAAGTAAGCCGGTTCTTATCATCGTAATAATGTCTTCAACTATCGCAGTATTTTCTCTGCAGTGTCTTTAATAGCTTGATGGTTTGTAGTAAGTACATCAATGACGTTCAATATACAACTAGACACCCAGAAAAATTCCTCAAAAAACGTCCGAGCGGCGTTGACACAGATGAAATTAACACATTCGTTCAAATTAACACCTTATCTCGTGGCAGTTAGTGTTTAATGTCAGTTGTATACAACTAAACGAAAACTCTGCCCAATAGTTACGTTAGTAACTATTTATTAATCTGTGCCAATAGTCGGGTGGGCAGACTTTTGCTTCGGACAATATTTGAGCGTGATTGGGAGTCTAGTTTTTTAATTGAACGTCATTGAAGTACATTGTATGAAGAAAGTAGGTTGTTATATTCGTGCAGGAACAGTATATAAGGCAAGTGGACAGGCAATCACAGTCGAGTGTGCGCCCATCGTGAAAGCCCTCACCTCTGCTGAGTGCCTTCTCCGCAAATTGAGTGTCCGGTGCCTCCAGCCTGCAGCCAGGGTTGCCAGGTCTTTTTCAAGTAAATACCTAACAGCGACAAAAAAACACGGCTACATCGGACAAACTAAGTAGGGTAGGGATGCTACGCAATATTGCTTAACGTATGCTTATTAGGATAAAAATATGTAACATATTTGGATGAAATTTTTAAATACAATGCGAGTACAAATTTGGTGCACGCGTGGCCTTTTTGGGTAGCTCAGCGATTATTCTGACGATACTTACGTTTTTTAGGTTAGCAGACTTAACGTTTATTGGTGATCATTTCATAATAAAATGGGGATTAAATTCTGGTAAGTACTTAGGATTTTTTGGGCGTTATATTTCATTATATCTGGTGGTTGCTTAAACCTAAGCCCTAAAATACCAAACGATTCGGTAGAATACCGAACACCTGGCAACCCTGCCTGCAGCTAACAAGATACGTTGGTTTTATTAGTTCATCGATCCATATTGCTTTCTGAAGTCATGAAACTTGTACCTGCATGTTTAATTTTTTTAACAGAGCAACTGAGTTATAAATAAGTTAATAAATATTGGAAAACATCAGATAACATTGATTTGTCCGCAAATAAGCGTAAGAAATGTTTGTCCTGGGCGGGATTCGAACCCCAAGCGCATGGGGAAGACTCACTACCTCACTACAAAATGTGCAATACCAAAAGATTAACTTTCAAACAATATAAATATTTTTACTCCAATAAGCTGAATTTTACCACCTGTAACCTGTTTCTTCCTTGTAAATACAGATTAAGATATAATCTACGGTTTTAGCAACGTTTGTAAGGAAGAAAAGTCTCAAGCGAGATTTTAGCAACACTTGAATTTTCACAATTCCTGTCACTGACCCTTATTTTACATAGATTTGCAAGAACTTATGATCTTTATTACTTATTACGTAGGGTCTAATATTGTTAACGTTAAGTTGAAATAGCTAGTCCTCTCAATTTATTCAATCTGTACCTATAAGTTAATGAACGTGACTAGGAAACGTAACCACAACTCCCTCAGATGTAGTTTAATCAATTTTGCGCCTTCTGCTCATTAAGATAGAGTACAAATGTTTCAGAAGTATGTTAAGAATCAAAGTTTCGAAGGGCGAATAGGCGAAACTAAAACTACTGAACCGATTAGATTTTTTTTTCACTTTTGTAAAGCTACACTATCCTCGGGTGACTCGGGGTACTTTTTATCCCGGAAATGTGGGAGAAGGGGGGATATTTAAAAATAGAAATTACTCGCGGGTGAAACCGCGGAGGCGGTTCGGTTAATACTATCATATTATAGGATTATACCTAGTAGGTATCTGATTCTAATTCGGGGTTGTTTTTCGGCGTCCTCATTAAGTAGAGGTAGGAGCAATTTTGTGGTAAACGGATACTTGTTATTTGAACATCGTTATTATCTTGAGCTAAATAAAATATTCCATAGAAAATTTAAATCGGGTGTTGAGCTGTATAAGGCTAAATAATAGTTGATTATTAAAGTATAATTAGCGATAAGCGCTAATTATATTGCCACAACCACTTTATTATCAAACGAAGGACAAATACTACCTATATAGATTAAATAAAATTTCGTTAATTTTACAATATTTTTTGACCGCCTCCGTGGAACAGTGGCTAAGTCGCTCGGGTATAAAACCCGGAGGTCGTTGGTTCGATTCTTGCAATGGGTCTAGTTGGTTGTAGGACTTTTACAGAGTCCGACTGGCTAGCTACTACCCCCACAGGTGAAATCTGCCGCCATAACAACTCTGGCTGTGTTCTGGCAGTATTAATGTGGGCGCCAGAATCCACATTAATACTTAAAATCAAAGGTTCGAAGATCCGATGACTTTGGCAGCACATTGAACGACGCTTCCTTTGATAAAAATGTGATAGCCACTAACGATGTAAAATATGGGATGTAAATATGTAGTTGGGAATGGATAAAAAGTCATTTTCCCCCTATCTTACCACTCCTGCATTATCTGCTGCACTCAAGTGCAATTTGTGCCAGAGGTACGCCGCAAACGACTTTAGGGGAGGGCGAAAAGTATCGATAAATTATTGATACAATATGATTTGTTCCGATTATATCCTCCATACTGGATACTTGCCAGTAGGTTGTTACAGAAAAGAGTTACAGAAAAGGCTTCTTCTCTCCAAAAACGACATCCATTTTTTTTGGACCTTAACCTGATAAAGTGATAAGTGATACTGATAACATTACGCGATTAAAAAAACCGGACTCGCGTTAACGCGTTTATTTCGGCATGTTTGCTCGAACCGGTAGAGTGTCATGTCAATATCAACATGGATTCGCACTTATAAGCGCGTCAACGAGTACGAATTGCGCGTGTGGCAAAAGACACGCTTATTATATTATCTTATCTTAATACGATATTATCCACGATGCCAAAAACAAAAGCTAACCTGAAACCGCCCCAAAAGTAATAAAATATTAATCATAATTCTTAATTACGTAATGTGCGTATTAAAATGTGCATCCTGTGATGATGATGATCAAATTGATGTCAAGGAGTCCTCAACAAGCGTTCTAAGCGTTACATCGTAGATAACATAGGTATCGATAGTTTTGCTATGTCACTTCCCTTTTAGCTGCACGTGCCAATAATGTCATCTGAATCCTTTAGCGGAAAATCAAAATCACGAGCTTATTTTAAATCCGTTTCGAAAATGGGATTACATTCTCTGTTTACGTTTGCCTAGAAAAACACTTTTAAGTCATCATACTGCAATTTAATTGCCTCCGTGGTACATTGGTAAGAGCATTGGGCTCTAAAACCCGGAGATCGTGGGTTCGAATTCCGCGGGAAGCATCACTTGATGTGATTGTTTCCAGTTTGGTTAGGACATTGCAGGCTTGAATCACCTGAATGTCTGAAAAGAATGATGATTCCGTGCGTCGGAAGGCACGTTATGCCGTTGGTCCCGACTATGTTCCAAGTAGGTCTGGTTTCCCTAGTAAGGTACGGAACTTACGGAGGTCAGATCGCAATCGCTCCATTGTAATAACCAGACTTGTCAAATCTAGGATCATAGCCGAAGCGGACCCTGAGCTCCATACTGGATGCAATCGGGAATACGCTGAGATGATGATAACTACAATGAAGATCGATCAGTGTGGCGAGAGTTTGGAGAAGCCTATGTTGAAACAAATTATTACTTTGATGATTAAGTTCAAAGTAATAATTTGTTTCAAAGTTCCTTAAGAAGTTCTTGCTTCCGTCCATTTGTGTTCAGGGACCATGGTCCAATGCAATTTATCTTAGTTTTATCGGATATATGAGTATTGTGCTAGCAGGCGAAATAACTTTACTTGCGCGATACGGAATTTCATACTAATTCTGATTCTAGTCAGCGACTTTTGACATCAGTTTGTAGAACTGTTTTCTAGCGAAACGATTTAAGTTTCTAGATTAAGTTAGACACGTTTATGAGAATAAAATACCGGTCATTTTACCTACTTATTTGTTCCTATATATACTTGAGTTTTTATATAAGATTTTAATAGGGTAAGTGCCAATTGTAGTCCAGTTCACGTCTTCTCGACGTCCAACGAATTTCCATACGAAACTAGCGAAATTAATTACTTTAGTTAATGTTTTAATATCTTCGGAGTTTCAGACACAGTTCGGGTTTGAATTTTGATCACCAATCCACATTTGGCAAGCGTGGTGATTAAGCCAGTAGGTACCCATCATAGAACGTTAACTTGATTTTAAGGATGGAGACCTTTGCCCTGCAGTTGGACATTAATAGGTTGATACTAGTACTACTAATGTTTATCTTACTATGACTATTATTCGTTAAAATTTTCACATACAACTTGTTACTGCATGTAACTTTCCCGCTTGTTATACTAGTATTTTCCAAGACAATTCTGCACGTTCCAATTTCAGAAGAAAGGCGATACTTAGCACGGTATGTAGGTATTTCATTTTTCCAATAGTTTGAAACCACTTTGTTATTGTCGCGCGCGGATTGCCAGTAGAATGTACGAGTAGAGTTAAAATGTAGTAAATATAGTCTGTAGCGGTTATATCTTTTGAGTTAGAAACAAGGATTAGGACCAATTTCACTGCTGTCAAATAACTTACTTGACATTTATATATCAGATTGCTGGAAGAAGTGAAACAAGTTCGTAAATGAGAAAAAAATAGATATTTAAACCTCAAGTATAATTGGACTATTCTACCATCTAAGAAATATAATTCAGAAAAAAATTAATTAAGTGGTTGATAGCACACGTCAAGTCAAATAAACAGATTATACTAAGTGGAAAGATTTGATTGTTTGTTTGTTTAAAACCGCGGGCCGTAGGCTAGTCTTAGGTATAAATAAATTTTGAAATGGAACTAATCAAATCCATCGATTGGATGCCATCGATCAAATTAATTACAAAAGGAGAATGATCTTTTAAATAGAAGATATGGTTAGGCTATATGGCTACAAAGTCGAAATCTGTTTCAAGCATAAAACCATGTTTGACAGATGAGTAGAATGAAAGATACTATTATGTCACCAAAGAGAAGAAGATAGCTACATTTTTAATAGTGACTTTCATTTGAGTACTCAAAAACAAACCATTTAGTTAGGCCGTTTACTCACTACGCGAAACCAACACAACATCAACACAACAAAATGTTGTGACAACTCCAACCGCCATACTTATGTATGTATGCGCCGTTTTCTTACACACGAGGACAACACAACACCAACTTAGTATGGCGGCTGGAGTTGTCACAACATTATGGTGTGTTGATGTTGTGTTGGTTTCGCGTAGTGAGAAAACGACCTTACTCTTCAAGTCTTCGCAAAAGACACATCGATTAAACTGTATTCGAATAGTAAAAGAGCCAAAATTATAACAAACAAATGACGTCAGCAAAGCACAAAGAAAAGTGATTTAACTTCCCATAATAGCGTAACTGTTTGCGGAGTTTCATTTGTCCATATCTCTGGATCCCTCAACATTTCTCTACATTATTCTAGACCTTAGCCTTAGGGTGTAGAATATGCCTTTGATGCTGGTGGAAGTTTCTCAGCGAGTTTGTAGCGGCAGTATTATTTCAAGCAGTCAGCAGTCACTTGCTAATGAGTACCTTGTTTTAATGAGTGCAATTTGTTCGAGTTTCTGAGGGATTGTGTTTGTGTAGATATCAAAATGTACTTGCAGTGTCAAACGTACAATGCTTAACTAGTCTTTTTTATGTTTTAGCTATCCTCTGCCTTCAAATTACGTTTTCACTCTGGTATTGCAAGCGTCTATAGGCTAGGGTTACCGTTTACCATCAGGCGGCACCATCTGACTAAAAGTGTTCTTCCCATTGTCCACTAATCATCCTCTTTTCACCTGAGATGATGACGACCCGGTGCTTGCCTTTTGGCGATTGACCAGCATATTATGCTGGTCAATTGCCAAAAGGCATATGGATATGGATACAAAATAAATATATTATCAATTTCAAATAATGTACACGTACCGGCAAACTTGTTGAACATCGGTCGACGGAGAGGGGGAAAGTTTGTGCATGTGCACTTGCGCGTGACTAACAGCGCGCGCCAAATCTCCCGAACGCCCGCGCGCTATTGGTCAGAGGTATGCTTCTGACCAATAGCGCGCAGGCTTGTCAAAATTCGTGTTCTGCGCTATTCCCACCCGATAATCAAGAAGTTTGCCGGTACATGTACTTGGATTGATTCTTAGTGTAGTCGCAAACTCCTCAACCATTATGTATTATCAAATCGGTCGTCAAGAATCTCGCATCAAACAAAACTTAATGTCACTCTGCTTTATGGATATAATAAAATGTGAATGAATAGATTTTTTATTACTTTTCGACGTCAGGTCTATCTAGGAACTGTCATTTGATTGGCCAATAAATCTACAACGAGTGTCTAGAAGGAACGAAATTAATTTTCCTACTATTTATTGATATTTCCGCAAAGTCATACTGACTAATAAAATATCTTCAAGAAAAGAGCATTCTTTTCTTAAATGCAGGCAGCGTATTTGTGATTCCTCTGGTGTTGCATTGTCTGTGGGCGGCGGTAGTCACTTACCATCAGGTGCGCCGCATGCTCGTCTACTCACTATTTATGTAATGAAAAGAAACTAAATATATTTGCGGGACTAAACTCGATAATTTTTTATGATACAGTAAACAGCACACCAACGTACCATAATCTGTCTATGGCCACAATAAATAATGTTCACAAGTTATTACATTTGGGAAAATGTTATATGACCTAGATACAGAGAAAGTGTAATAAAATGTCCAAGCTAGTTTTTAACATTTTCAAAGAATTTACCGAAATAAGTCTATTTCAAATTAATTCTTATGAAAAGGAGTGGTTTGCCAGTCATAAAAAAAGTATATTTCAGCGTAACTTGCCAGAAAATATAAACACACACTAAATGTACTTTTAATCATGCATTGATCTATGCTTTTTTGTAGCTCTATAATAGTAGTAAAATGCTTACATGTAATTCGACAATAAAAACCAACACACACTTTAGTTGTAGTATCCGTGTATATTAAGTTAATTGATTGTATCCTATTAAAGAAATTACTATTTACTGTTGGCCTGCCTTTAGAAGGCAGGCCAGGGATAACTAATAATATTTGAGGTAATCTACATTGATGTCTATAATTATAAACAAATGTTTTTAATAGAAAAAAGATACGAAGCTGAGACAATATACCCAATTACGTTTAAACCTACATTATTAAACATGCTTATTATTTAAATGGGAAAGTATTTTAATTTAAATTAATGAATGTATTGACCCTACGAAAATAGATACTTTTTTTTTTGCTTAGGACAACGCGTTTGAATGTGACCCGTATACCTCAGAAATGCAGAATGTGACTAGTACTTTCGCTCAGATTATACAAGTTTTAGTACAATTATGTATTTGTCTTAACTATCTAGAGCTATAGATCGTCTGCAGCAGGGCGAAATATGACCACGAAGTACTTAGTATCTGAAACAAGATTACTAATTAATCATGACTTCGAAGATATGTTGGATGATATGATGATAGCTCCAACCAAACCAGACCAGCTTTACCAGGGAGTAGGTTCCTGTACTGGGCCGTCTTGGTGGGTACCACCGCAGTGCCAGATTACTCGTGAAATATAAGTGTGTCAAGCACTTCTGTGTTTCGGGGAAAGGGCACTGAAGCTAGTGAAATTACTGGGTATATGAGACCTAATAACTGTCGTCTTGGTGTAGCGGGCGCATTGCTTGCATGCAGTGCCAGACAGTAACTGCTTAGTTACTGTTTGGTACTGAACTGTCTAAGGGCAGACGTGGCGCTTACCATCAGGTGTACGATCAGCTCGTCTTGTTACACATTGCAATAAAAAAAGACAGGAAATCATGGACATTTTAGTCGTTGTTTTCCCGCAGTATATAATATCTAAGTAGTATAATAGATTAATGAAGTTCTTTTTTTAGTTACGTCAAAAGTTTCACGATTGTGTTTAGACGAAACTAGCTTCGTCGCGGAAAGTCACTTTATTTTATTTTATTTTGCGATTGCCAAGATCATTGCCCAATTATCATCTTTTGGATAAGCTTGACTTATCAAAAAGATGATAATTCACTATTAACTAACATTCGATTTCCATTTTCCTTTCAAAATTTAATATTTTTTCAAAAATTGCAGATAAAAAAAAATCAATAAAAAAACTTGTGTAAATCGTTCTGCAGCGTGAAACCACTAAAGGTAAAGCGTTCTGCAGCGTGAAAACAACGACTAAAAAAACACGCAGTATATTTTTGTAAATAAGTATACTAAAAGGTTATTATTATGCTTATTATTAATATCATTATGTATACTACTTATTGTATATTTTTATGTATATACCTTCATATAAGCTCGTAGATTAACATCAGCAAAACCAGCAGCTGTCACTTTACAAGGTTTTTGGGCCCTG
The DNA here is from genome assembly GCA_949319885.1 of Mecyna flavalis. Classification (NCBI taxonomy): domain Eukaryota; kingdom Metazoa; phylum Arthropoda; class Insecta; order Lepidoptera; family Crambidae; genus Mecyna; species Mecyna flavalis. The sequence continues at coordinate 3,663,515 of OX439417.1, read as the reverse complement.
CGAATAAAAATAATTACATACTCATCATCACGTAAAAATTTGGTGCACAGTCTTTTCGCATAAAGAGCTCAGGTTGCAGCTTAAAAAGGGCTGGTCAATGATCAAAGGCTGGCGCCGGCTCGTCCCAATTTGGGTGGGAAGGGTAAACCGGGGGTTTAGTGGGTAGTGGACACTTCAGTCTCGAGTCCTACACACGGTCGCAAGTCTAGCTAGCCTACGGTTATATTGCAATAAACGCATTCTCCTCCGAAAAAAAGGTTGAAGCTTAAAATGTATGCGATAGGATTCATTATTATTTTTAATTCAAATAAGCAAGAGAGCTGCTTAATAATTTTAAGCGTTACTTTCCAATCTTAAACTTAGGCATAATGAACGTATCGATATCAAAGCACAATTTTTTTTAAGTAACTTTTATTGTAGACGTAAAATAAAATAAAATTAAATGGTACATTAAACTTTAAAAGCAGCTTTGAATCTACAGTGGAATCCGTTTATAATGACATCTAAGGGAATTGACAAACGCGTCATAATAAGCGGACGTCATACAAAGCGTTTTGTAAAAAAAATGTTTATTTCTTTGTTTCTCATGATCTTTAAACACATAACTAATGCGTTAATTTCTTGTCGCGATTTTCGAATCGTTCAATTTAAATGTTTTAAAACCAAAATGTTTCAATTAAACGATTCCTTGATGCGGTTGTATGAGTATGATTCTCCATTTTATAATCTGCATATGAATATAATCTTGCATCTTTTCCCTCAATCATAACGACGGCCCCCCCAAATAAACGTGCGAGAGCTATAGCACAAAAAAAATTTTTTTGCTTCTTTGGATGCGGGACGAAGTCTTGCACCTTCTTGAATTTTTTGGTAATTTTTTAACAATAAACACCGAAGATATAGCTTCAAATATGGTTATTCTAGGGAAAAAACATGTAAAAACATTACCCGAATATTGGTGTATTAAACCTTGCAGTCAAGTTTTATACACGATTATTAATGTTATGTCGTTTACACGTTTCTTCGTGTGAACAGCAAAACTAAAAACTATCGCAATCATTCATTACACGTTATGGAGGGGTGCGGGGAGTTTTGCGAATTGACATTGCACCTTCAAACAGCCGGTCAGGCGTGCGGTGTACAGTGCACTTACACTTATATATTTCTTACCTATTCACACGAATAAACGTGCAAAGGACTATTACTCGATCAGGAATGTTTCTACTACACTAGAATATCATTTTAAAAGGATTTTTTCCAAATTACATGAAAACTGTAAATATTTTCCATATTGTTGTGACTTATACTAATACCTAATTTTTTTTTCTTTAATTTCGTTATACATTGTACAGGCATATTTAAATACCACGTTGAAATATTTACATTTTTACGTTTTTAATTTCTCCTGTAAAGTTGATGAATTTCTTTTGCACGTTTATTCGGGGGGGCCGTCGATAAATGCTTTACAGCGTTATGATAACATTTTTTCACAGGATCACTATCACTAAAAACAATGCAGGATTTTCAAATGTCAATTACTTACTGAGATTCAAAACAAAAACGAACGTTATTTTTTTAAACATGTAACCAAGTGTTCATATTCGTTCGTTGACGGTTTTACAAGACCGGTTTTTAAAATAATTAAATAAAGATTGATACCTCGTTTGAACTAGTAAAACGTTTCTTCCAATCGAAACATAGCTTAGATACCATCTCCCGTTGTACACTGAGTTTGCAACTTCCATGCTCTAAAAGAAATACAAAACACCCATTACCCATAAAATATGTACAAAAACATAATATAATAAAAATCGTAATGTTATACTTACTGAACTCATTAATATATCACCAAATAAGCATAAGAAAAATATTTGCAACATGCTCATTACCAGAAAGATTACAGATGTTACAATAAACGCTTTATCATCCATAATCTAAAAAAGATAAACCGATTTCAAAAACAATAATTTCGTCTGAATAATTTGATGATTACGATAATTCAAAGTGCAATCTGACCGTAACATTGAATCCAGTTAAACAGATGACGAAAGAGCTAGTCAAGAAGTTGAATAAAGTCGACTGGGAGTACACCTCTTCGAGCATACCTGCCGAGCTGTAATTAAAAAACTTTACAATTATTTTGTATTATTAAATGAATTTGACACATTTGTAATATTGACAAAGTATTTAAATGAGGCATAAGTTTTTGCGGCGTAAGACGTACGAGCTGTGCGTCAACCTCAATACGCATAGAAGAAGGTGGGCAACTGGTAGTTATGCCTTAATTAAATTCTGTGTTCTTAATATCCTCAAAGACAAACAGACAAACAATTTACTCGTATCGAAACAGAGATTTGGATAAACTTGCCATCAAAGTTAGCCATGCATACTCCGACTCACCTTATAATTTCTTGGTGCCATTCAATCAAGGCTTTAATCTTCCTTGTAAGGACAACTTGATCAATAGTATTCACAGCTGAGATACTTCTAGACTCAATGACTTCTTGGAACTGGTACTGAAGAAGCTTGAATTGGATCCTGATGTGAGTACAGCACGCAAAGAACAGGTAGTCGGTCGCGCAGATGCTAAGCAGTACTATAATTTCTACAAAAACCATTTCCACTTTTGTTTAACATCACATACATAGGTACATTGTTGTAATTGTAAATAGCTTAAGGCCTTGTGATAAAGGTACGGGAAACGGTGATGGTATTGTTAAGAACAGTTCAGTTGAGAGATCGCAAATGAAACCAAAAAACAGAAAGCAACTGTAACACAAGATAATAAATAAAAGTTGTAAAGCATCATCTGATTAAATATAGAACAGTTACTACAAATGTCTGCAAAGTAGATACTAACTAGAATATTTATTCCATATGAATGTTTACAACCATCTTCAGGATTTGTCAAATTAAAACCATATCTTTCCTTATCCTTTTAGCGTTAAAAATCTAAATCGAAAGGAAACAAATTGATAGTTTCTTTTACATAAATAAAATTAGAATAAAAGGATAATGTTTTACCCACTTTAATACAATTTAAAGTAATAGTCAATTTATGTAAATAAAGCATTACGTACCTGACCATATTTGATGACAGTACACAAAAGGCCAATACCTAATATCAAAAGAATCAAACGGATACACGTCTAAAAATGGCAACATAAGTTCCAATTCTCCTGATGTGAAATACTTTATAGCTATTATAGTTAATGGACACAGATCGTAAACTACAATCATGAGAAAATTTAGCACATTTAGCACTTTGATAACAGCATCAAAGAATTTAATATCCGGTCCAATGACGTTCAATTAAAAAACTAGACTCACAATCACGCTCAAATATTGTCCGAAGCAAAAGTCTGCCCACCCGTCTATTGGGCAGAGTTTTCGTTTAGTTGTATACAATTGACATTAAACACTAAATGCCACGAGATAAGGTGTTAATTTGAACGAATGTGTTAATGTCATCAGTGTCAAAGCCACTCGGACGTTTTTTGAGGAATTTTTCTTAGAGATTGGGTGTCTAGTTTTATATTGAACGTCATTGATCCGGTCCTATCAAATTCTCCTTTTGTGAATTTTCAAATTCGTCACCTCTTTTTTCCAGTCTCCGTAAATTCTCAACCATATTGAGCACATTTCGTTCGTTAAATAATAGATAAAGAGATTTAATATCTCCTAAGATGCTAAGTGTTAAACACGGGGCAACGTAAGTCATTTCTGCAAAATTTTTCCCAAGTAATAGTCCTTCTAAAACCCAGTATATTGAAAAAAATATGTCCATATTTAACCATAGGAAATTAAACAAATAAATGCAATTTTGTTTAAATGTCCTCTTTTGATTGTCTATATTCAGTCCTGTGAATCGGAAGGTGAATTGCATTTTCTGCAGCGATTCATCTAATAACGACTGTTTAACTTTGTGAGACATCCTTAAGGTTACTTTATCCAAAGCTTGGCTTAAATTGTTGAATACTGTACTAAGATTTTGCTAGTAAATTGTCGCATTTGTGAACTCTCAATTAAATATTTCATAGCAGACCATAATAAGTCGCTTTAATTTTACGTCCATTAAAAAGGTCAGGTCGTAGGTATTTATTAAAAACGCTTTCAGTGTATTTTCCTTGCACTTCTAGTTATTCTATTACGAGTTCTCCATTTGTGCTAATATCTATTGGAGTATAATTAACGCAACATAAATAGTTGGTAAATATTATTGCTCCAAGTTTTATTGGTTTTAACAAAACACCATTTGAAATTGTCGTTTTTACTAAATACACTGTTTTTTTTTCTGTGTGTAATTTTTTCGCCTAGTTTCGACTGCACTGTACGACGTACTCTAAAGCACTGTAGAGCCTTGATCGCATTTTAAATCGTTTGCAGTATGTAATTAAGGCGTCAGAACTGTCATAAAGTAAGAACTAATAACTACCAGAAATGTCATGAGTTTAAATCCCAAATAAGCTGGAAATATAATTTTAAAAGTTAACAGTTTTGGAAAACGTATTATGAATAAAATAAATAAAAATACTTTATTTCAGATTTTTACATCCATATGATTATTAGATGGCATTTGAATATCATCATGAATGTAGGTTTTTATTTTTTGAATCCACGGACAACTTTTTTTAGGTTATAAGAATCTACCGGAGTCAAAAATATACTATTACAATTTTTATTTGTTAAAGGTTTAAAATTAGTTTTATGTACAAGGTCGGGATTATTTAAATTAATAAGATGTTTATTCATTGTTAGTGCTATCTTAGCGTTGTGTTGTAAAACAAACAACCAATAGAATTGCGTGAAAAACACAGCACACCGCACACATCTCTGCTTTGGTGGAATCTTACCCTAACACCAACTCAAAAAATGTACTATGACATTACTTGTACCTTAATCCTTCTAGCCCCGGATTACTAGACACAATAGAAAATCTATTGTTATGCGGCACCCGAGTGCCGGTTCGGCGTTGAGTGGTATTACATAAAAAGGCGTTATTAATCTTTTGCCTTTCTGTTGAAATCGGTTAAAAATATTAATAGGGCTATGGTGAAAAACCAACAACTCCACCTATAAAACAATGATAAGCATTTTTAACGATAATTTCAGCTTTACGTAGAGTTAAACATAGATATGAGAAGAAAAAATGTCAAATGTCAATGAAAGTGTTGACGGTGACATGACAACTTAAATAAATAATTATTGTACCAGACCAGTGTTTTCGAAATCATTATTTCCAAAGCAACTAAATTGTATCTTTAGGGATGTTTTACCTACTAATTTATTTTACCAGCATTTATTGAGTTCTAACTTCCGCCTGCGGCTTCACTCGCTTATAATTATAGCCTATAATATTCTGATACGTCAAAAATGATGTATAAAGTTAATTTGGCCAGAAACAGTCACATTATGAAGTTATTATGTTATCACTCATTTCACAGTACCATCTCAAAGTTTGCGTAATGGCTGTGACAAAAAAAAAATACTATTTCGTTATCTAAATTAAGCTTCCACATAATACTGACAAAACTTAATAACACCACAGTTTAAACGTACACAGTATGGCAATTGGCAATGTTATGTACAAGTAAACGTGATAGTAGCAACTTGTAATATATTTTCAGAAAAATAAATTTCGGCCGAACAGTTTTTTCCCTGCGGTTTCGCCCGACTGCCAGTAGGTATTTTGGTTATCATGTCTTATTCTTTAGGAGACGACTTGGAGGACAAAGTCAAAACAATTTTAATCTTAAATCCTTATTGTCCTTAAAGTAAAGTAATCAGCCTATTAATGTCCCACTGCAGGGCAAAGGCCTCCATCCTTGAAATCAAGTTATCGCTACAATGATGGGTATTGGCTTAATCACCACGCTTGCCAAATGCGGATTGGTGATCACAAACCCGAGCTGTGTCCGAAAAAACCGACACAAAGTTAGCTCGACCCGGGAATTGAACCCAGGACCCCGAGATTTCGGCCCGGTACTTAAACCACTAGACCATCGAGGCGTTCCGTTATTGTCCTTAATGTCTCTTAATTTTAAAATAAAGTGCATCTTTAAAACTTTTCAACCCAAATTCCTTCTAATTGCATTTTCCAGCAATCCCTTCTTAATAAGAATTTATTATTAAAATACATTAATAAATTAATTAGACGCTCTTATAGAGTTTTCATTAAAACTTGCCTTTTTACTTTTGGTACCTACATATAATTTTATATGAACCCTGAAAACAAAAACGTTGGAGGACGTAACCACTGTTTCGATATGTGAGAAGAGATTAACACAGTTCGTAAGATACTTTTTCTAACAAATAGAAGTTGGACTCTTGGGGTGTGCGGTAACTTTAACTAGTTCTGAAACAGACTGAAAACTCTTCACTGTTATTTATTCCTCTGTACTGTAAGCTGTAAGTTCGTCTCGTTCCTACCAACCAGTGTGCGCCGCGACTCCGCGCGTTGAGGTCGCACCATCCAGCAGCCATTTTGTATTATTTCCCGCCTTTACTGCGTTTCATAATCTGTCGCGCTTCACTTTTTTTTTTAATTTCGCCGCTTTTTATCGCGCTTGGTGTAAAGTGACGTTTATTTTTTTAATAGTTTACAGCCTCGACGCTAAAGTTGGATGCAGTGAGTGTTTTGAAGTTGTGTCGGCTTGTTGAAAGTGGGACGTGACGGGACAGAGGGTTAGCGGCCATTCATAAAATTGATGACTCTTCGTGAAGCTTAACCTATGTCATTTGTTCGGTGACTTTCGCTGTTGTCATTAGAAAATTATAATGTGTTTTTATAACCTGTGAGGTGAACCTTTGTGACCTTTTCAACCACGCTGACAGTAAATCGTTTTGTGATCATATACCTACAGAGTTTTATATCTTGGATAAGTTTTTTACTGATGAATGTCGGTAAATAAATTGAATTTGATGTACAAACAATTTGGTCATGAAACAAGCTTCGGAATTTCTAGGTACAATATGTATGATATAATGATATCACAGGCGCGAAAATCACCTATGAATTTTCATCGCTAACGTCAACAGAAGTAATTGAACATTCGGAATTTCAAAGTGTCTTGATCCGTAAATCCGTATTATTATTAAAGCAGTGTAAAGAGCTTAAAGCTGTTACATTTTCACTTTTAAGCGATCACGATTAAGATCATATTCGGTATGAGGTTCTGCAAAGGACGTGAAATAGTATTATTTATTTATTATTCTGAAAAGGGAATGTCCCACGGGAATGCAATGGGGATATTGCATTATGAGATCCAATTCAACACGAGGTGAACACGCGGTCGTTTTATAAAAAAAGGGAGACAAATTAATGTCAAGTGTGACACCTGATGGTAAGTAATAATTACCACCCATAGACCTGAAACAAATGTTTCAGATAGGATTCTAACCAATGCAAATGTCAAAAGAAGACAGAGGGAGGGGGAGGGAATAACTATGGTGGATAGGGATGGGGGAACCTATAATGTAGGTAGTATATAGTCTTATAATATTACCCTAATGACTTGTTTGCCTGATTTCTATTATACATAGAAGGTTAAATTGTGCAAGAACTGTCATGTGATAGCTGATAGCCGGGTGGTTTTAAAAGTCTATATATATAAAACTCAAAGGTGACTGACTGACTGACTGACTGACATAGATATCTATCAACGCACAGCCCAAACCACTGGACGGATCGGGCTGAAATTTGGCAGATGATGTTATGACGTAGGCATCCGCTAAGAAAGGATTTTGATCAATTCCCACGGGAACGGGAACCACGCGGGTGAAACCGCGGGCGCCCGCTAGTCGCTTCATATGATGCTATCAATAGTTTGAACCAAGGGGCCCCAATGTAAGTTTATGGTCAGTGATAATAAAAATATCATACGCAAACTACAATTGGCTGTGTTACTATAATACATCCATTTCACTTTGGACTTTTAGCTCCAATCTTGACTTGCCAAAATCTGGATCATGATGCATTGACCCTAACTTTACTAGGGGCACGCTATGATGGCCATTTTGGCGTTGTGGATTTCGTCGATATGACCAGACCGATATGTAGGTATAGATCAGGGTTAGGCACCAGTTGTATTTGGCAAGCCAGGTCTGATTTGACCATAGCTATGTTTGGCATATTGGCTACAGTTGGCAACAGCTCTTTTTGCTGCCAGTGCATGTTTCCCCTACAAACTGCAGAATCGGCAACGAGCGAGTGATGTCTTTGGTGTTAGAAGCGTCCATCTATGCTTGCTTGAGTGCTATACTCGAGTTTTTTTTATATATATTACGTAATGTGATCCCGTAAATGTCACGAATGTTTTTGAACTTGTTAAGCAGCTATTGAAAACAATTTACCGTGCCTTAAAAACGTTTTGGGAGAGAATTTCATCTAAAATGTAGGTTGGCAATCTGCGCGCAATTTGCCCGTCTTGTTGTTTGAATTTTAACACAAAAATGTCATAGACTTAGTGTCCTTTGGGAACGCTTCAGGGAGCGCTGGAACGGAAAGTTTTATCTCAGTCATTTGGACTTCTTACGATTTAATTTATAGAGTTTTGTTATTGAGATGGAATGTAGCTCGCAAATTCCCAAGAAAATAACAAAAATTAATTTTTTACTGCATTAATTTCGTTTAAAACAATAATTCCAAATTTATAATTTTTAAAGACTTCACAAAATTTTCACACCCCAATTTCTAAAAAAGGCGTTCTTTCTGGTGTTCTCATCATCTTAGCCTTTCTGATCTTCGAACCTTTATTTTAAATATGTCATAAACATAATTGTATGCGAGTTAGACAGAACTGAATCACATTTCAGACACTAAAGTTGTGTTTTCCTATTTATCTATTTCAAGTAAATTACCAGGAGCTAGTAGCACGTTTATCTAACTACTTATCTACACAAACTATCGCGAATAATTCGTTAGCATCGATCGTCCACTATCGATTACGAGTTTCAGTGAAACTGTTACGTACAGGAAGACAAACAAGATAATAAGGACAGCGACTGACTACAATTTGAATAAGAAACAGATAACTCGGGGCCGTGTATTTGTGAACTAGTCTGGTTGCCGTAAAAGTTTACTGACATTTTGATGAAACGAGGAATAAAAACTTATTAGAGAGATATTTTTTTTGGACACTTTATAAAACTTTAGTAGACTGACAGGGTCCCAGTGCATAGGGCGGCCCAAACGGGGCCATGTGGCCCTTCAACAAAACCGTCTTTTGATATATAGGTGTCAAAACTCCTTTTATTTGTTTTTTTTTTATAAAAGTGGAACTAACAATTGTGGCATTTGATGATATAGATCACTACCCTCCTGGACACCGCGAGTAGGGTATTATAATTATATCATTGCTTGCCTTTGACAAAAGAATATGCAGAGAGGTAGAAAGGAAAGGGGGATTGGCATGAATGGGAGGAAACAAAAGGGGGCTCGTTCCACCAGCACACACATCTCAATCACGTTCGGTGACGGTTCGGAGGGCAACAGCAAATCAACTATTACTATTACGAATCTATACATATAAAACTCAAAGGTGACTGACTGACTGACTGACTGACATAGATATCTATCAACGCACAGCCCAAACCACTAGACGGATCGGGCTGAAATTTAGCATGCAGGTAGATGTTATGACGTAGGCATCCGTTAAGAAAGGATTTTGATCAATTCCCACGGGAACGGGAACCTCGTGGGTGAAACCGCGGGCGGCCGCTAGTCTTCCAATATTTTCATGGAGCCAAATACAATAAATACGTAAAGAAGTTTTGAGACCATGTGCTCCAATTTAAAAATGTTACATTAGTATTAATATTATATTAGTCTCCTTTATGTAACACTGAGTAACGATGGCACGAAAACCCATTGATCAATATCAGAAAGAACTTGATAAAATTCCACAGGAAACAATAAAACGGTGATTCTACAAAAACAAGCGGCAATAACTTAAAAGCGAACTCCGTCCCCCCAAAACGGCCGTAAAATGGGAAAACCCTTAGACATTGCGTGAGTCTGATTTACTATTCACAGGAGTGCCGACTATGTTTAGACTATCTATAATTTATTAGACTTTTTTAGGAAACATTGTGTATCGGTATTTTGTATTTACAAGTGGTTAATCTAACTTTGCCTTGTTAGTACCGTTTACAACCTAATCACTTACTTCGATAAAAATTACTAAAAGAGAGGTAGTCTTCTTAAATTCAAAAGCTCGAATATCAGAGGAGCCTACAATCCAAATTGAGTGTCACTTAACAGAATACTGATATTTTACTTTATTCTTTACATATTTAAAAGTGAAGCCATCTAAATGAAGAAAAAATTAAAATTATGGTCTTTAAGTTTAGGAGTCGAAAGTTTTTGAACTTATGAGGATATAATTTTTATCATAGTAGTAGTATTATTAGACCACCAAATTAAGGTTCACGTTACTTCCACATTGATTATATCCTTCACATATCACGGAACAGAAATAACTGACCTGTTATGGAGTAATGCCGATGCCTTGAATTATAAATGACGACTTGAGTTGTGTCAACATGTTTTTATCTTTGACTTTTATTTGTTAATAAATAAGCAACTGCATCTTACTAATATTATAAAGGCGAAAGTTTGTGAGTATGTTTGTTACTCTTTCACACAAAAACTACTGGATGGATTTTAATGAAACTTTACAATATTATAGCTCATACATCAGAATAACACATAGGCTACATTTTATAAAGATTTTGTGTGAATTGTCTAAAATATGACGATTTTAATAGTTAATTACTAATATTATAAAGGCGAAAGTTTGTGAGTATGTTTGTTACTCTTTCACACAAAAACTACTGGATGGATTTTAATGAAACTTTACAATATTATAGCTCATACATCAGAATAACACATAGGCTACATTTTATAAAGATTTTGTGTGAATTGTCTAAAATATGACGATTTTAATAGTTAAAGGTCGTAAATAAACACATTTTTTTGCGCTTACATTGCAAACACTGGCTGAACCCTTCGAGATAGATTAAAATAATGTACTACAATATTGTACACTTTAAAAAGGTTTACAAAAAAGTCCGCGATGGTATATATCTATCTTTTAGGGATAACCCACAGTAACCATTTTTTATCCTTTACTAACGAGAAAATAATGGCTTATTTACGAAAAAGCGATTTTAAGTAATACAGTATTAATCCTTATCCAATTAAGTACCTTAAATAAATTTTGCATGTAATATAGATCAAAATAGCCGTTTACAGCATGTAATTTAAATAAATATTTTCGAAGATATTGCAGATTTAAAATGCAGGGCATAGCGGTTGCAGCGGTGCCCACCGTGGTGGGCGGATGGATGAACGTTTGTTACTCATTCACGTAAAAACTACTGAATTGATTTTAATGAAACTTTACAATAAAATAGCTTATACATTAGAATAACACATAGGCTACAATTTACAAAGATATTCCCGCGGGATAACGTCCTATAGTTCACGCGGGCGAAGCCGCGGGCGGAAGGCTAGTTATACATATAATGCTGATATGATATATATTAAAGTTGTTCGACAGTAGCCCTTCTCAATCAGATAATGTCATCCTAGCAGAGTTTTGGCTACGGGAGACAATCCATTTCGACTGATAGACAGGATCAGTCTATAGTACGGATCTAATATACTTAAAAAATATAGTATTTATAAACGTATCTGAGCATTTGACATTACTGGAATGTCCTATTCATGGTAATAAGGTCTTCATCATACCGACTCTATCAAAGCGCATTGTTTTCGCTTGCTCCATCAGGATTTGTGAAGACCAATTATTTTATTCATTTATGAAACTTACGGTAGCTTCATAGACGCGTATTCGTCATTATACGCTTGGTGTACGCCTGCTTGCAGCTTACATACAAAACTATGTAACGTGGACAGTAGGCCCGCTAATTTTTAGGAAGCTTAACCTAATAGTTGCGCATTATATTATCTGTGGTTGCGCTAACCATCCTTACTATACTATTTGCTTATAGCTAATAATAAATAATGCAAATATTGCGAAGTTTAAATTAATTACGGGGTCATAGCAATAAGGTCTAAAATAGGCAAACATTATCAAATAACTCTGCGCAGTTAATCTTGTCTCGATTATACAAAGCTATGATAACACTTAAATATCTTGAATAATGCATTTCGCAACCGTTACATTCTTAAAAGTAAATCAATTATGTGCTCGTGAAAAGAGAAGATGGTTTAACACAAAAGTTTATTCAGACTCGAATGGAAATTAGGCTTGAATTGAAAGTAGGGTTGTCTAACCCGGACTTTTTTTTTAACCCACAATTTAATAGTATCCGCTCAGGTTTCACACTCCTATCCTTACAATTATTATAAATGTTAGACTCTTGTCTGTCGGGAATTTCGCTAACAGCACAAACACAAACATTCATCCCATAAGTATATATATATTTGTTCTGGAACAGAAACATTTATGTCTTAATTATATCATAGCAATCACGCATACAACTTGCCTGATGAGCGTCATTGTCGATTGAAAATGTTAAAGGTTTGAACAGCCCTACGAACAAAAGAACAATCTCGAATTTCCAAATACTCGACCCAGCATACGTTTTAACATTTGAGACATTTCTCAGCTACTTTATAACAGAGTGACATAATGGAGCATAAATTGCTTTTTCATTGTCCCTGCCTATGATAAACTCTTGTGACAGCCCTGCCTATTGTTACTATGCTACGTTTACGTGGATGTAACAATGACGGAAAAGATTTTAATTTTAGATGACGGCAATGGATGACGGAGAAAAAAAGAAGATTTTAAAAGTTCGATTTACAAAATTGACTATTTTTTTGGGCGAGTTAGAAGATACCGGAAGTGAAATTGACTGACTTTTCTTTAAGGCAAGTTAGAGAGATTTAAAGAAAAGGCTTTGCTTTTATACTTCCATAAGTATATTTAATAAATTTTTTTAAGAAATATAGTTAATAAAGAGGTCTCTTAGATATGAAATATCGTATCTGCCGCCTCAATAGCTCTAAGTGAATGAAAGTCTTAAAATTACAAGGGATTATTACGATAGTACTTAACTGACAGACTCAAAGCGTTGTTTTGACGCACTGCGATTAGAAATTTACAATTCGCAACATGCTTCTTTTTATAGTAGTTATAGTCCCCAAAAATCTGCCCTTAGTAATTGGGGGGGGGGGGATAACTTTGTATGAAACCCTGCCTCAGCTTAGCATAGAAAGCAACATATAGAAACATGACCACCAGATAAGAAGAACTTCCACGTTAGGTCTGATATTCCGAAACGTCAGCAGTGGACGGTTGAGTCTATTAATCCATTAATCCAATATCTCATGTAACTAATCATTGCTGAACTCTGTACTAAGCATTGAGATTGATGACACAGGCCAGGCCGAAGTATTTATTGGCTCATCGCTGTGCATGAGCACTGACTCGTGATGGAGAAGGGTCGAAGTGACGCCGATAAGCACCTAAGTTTTAATTAAACTGCTGATGTCTGTGTAGTTTATCTATACGTCTACTCAAACACGAAAGTAACTGGCTAAGGATTTAGTTTAGAAATAAATCTGACTTGTTGTGGTCGGTCAATTTTATAAAGTTAATTAATCGTGACTTGACCGCCTTTGTGGAACAGAGAATACTAGTAGCTAGCCAGTCAGACTCTGAGAAAATCCTACCGCCAAACCAACCAGATCCAAGGCGACAATCAAACCAACGACCTTTGGATGTAAGACCTCTGTTCTATCGAGGTAAATTTCATGTAGGTTGTGTATTTAAGGGTTACCTATTTTTTCGCATAAGTTTTTTTGTCACAATATAACATGGCATAGGTACTTTTATTTATCCTAATAATAGTTACGCATAATATTCTTTTGGTATATCTAACTTTATAGGCATAATCTTTTAGGCATACCTTCTTTAAGCATAATAATTGTAATGCATAAAATTCTAAAGCCATAACTTTTGGAAACACTTTTCCTATATAAATAAACACGTTTGTGGCTTAGGGGTGGCCCCAAGGGCCACCGCGCCTTAGCCTACTGTTCCACTATAATAACTTTTAGACAAATAAACAATATGTCTAACAATTTTATGCCAATCAAAATTAGGGCAAAAAACATTAGTCTAAACGATATTTATGCTTACTGAATACAGTATGCAAAAGGACAATTATGACAAAATATTATTATGATAAAAAATATGCCAAACTCGTTATGCCAAATTTAATTAGGACAAAAAAAGTTATGCGAAAAAAGGGATCCCGTATTCAAGACCTACACCAATTATCAATTTTTTTTTTACTTTGTGCACCTGAGCACAGATTAATTATATAATAGTTGACCTGAGTGAATATACCCAAAATGGATAAAATAAATCAGAGGAATTTGTTCCTTCTAATCATTAATTCAGAAACTAGTTTAACTTTTATCATGATACTGATATTGCCGTCGTACAAGTCTTTAACATATATGTAAATAGAATAGTAAGGGTGGTAAGAAGGGGGTCAACCACCTCATAAAGCAAACCCAATAGTTCAACAGAGTCCCTATCGTTCCTTCATTTGGTATTCTCAGCTAGTTTTCGATGCGTCTTGAATGTGAAATTGTCGGGACATTTTGGGACACGATTGAATACGTCTATAAGATATGTGTTCAGTGTTTACTTAGGCCTTTAAGACTTGTAGGCTTTTAGTCTTGGGCAAATATTAGGAATTCATCCCAGGACAAAAGGGTACTCTTAAGAAATAATATATAAATACTTATATTTATCAATAAGAGTAAGGCTAGATCTTGTAGTAATTTATTCCACGATGACTCTACGTTATAGCCTTATTTTTTTACATCCATACATTACATGGGAAACATTTTGTGTTTACATATTCGTTTATATAGAAAAAACCTTTCCATGAAGATGTTTACAGCTTAGAATTTTCAAACAACATTACATCTCTTACAAGTAATGTACCTACTAGATAAAATTTTCATTGAAACTATCCACTTTTATCTACCTACACCTAAGTGCAAGATTCAGGTGCGGTGGTCCGTGGAACATACATAATTCACTCTCGAATGCAGAGCGTAAGAGAGTCGCGGTAGGGTTAACAATTTCGTTTTACATTCGCCATCGCACTTACGTCCCAGATTGGGGAAAATTTCAATTTTTTAGGTCAGCAAGGGTTGTAGTCATTCTTATTTGAATCTGTACTAGGTATTGCAATGCATAAATAAGAACCCTGACTGAAGATTTGGGAAAGAAAGAAAATTCAAAATCTGGTGAGGGACGCTGTCTGTCGGAATAAACCAGCACGACCCGAGAATAACCATGTTCTCATAGATGATCGATTAATAATAGCGCTACGTTTTGTGACTGAGAGTGCTAGTTTCCTTAGTTGAAGCTCAGACAAGCCAATTAAGTTGACGCGGACTATAACTGTCTGCAGCGTGACTCTACCATACATTTCATAACAAGAAATCTCAAACTACCTCTCACATTTTCATAATTCCGCAACCTAACTTTTATTTCTAAGTTGCTATACATCATCAATCAGGATGCAAACGAGCGAAGACGTCATCGCTTTACAAACTTCTCGCTCAGATTTTGACACAAGCTTCATCTAACGATAACTTGCCGATTCTCAACTTGGACACTTACTTTAAAACTTTTCAACCTATTTTCGTATTTGCGGGAATATTCATGATTCACTGTAAAATGCAGAGATGATTTCGTAACTAAAATCTCTCCCTAGTACAGATTTACAATTTTGTGCTAGATTTTGTAGCGTATATAATTTAACCTTTTACATCGGAGCAACTCGTTAAATAATATGTAGATTTCTTCCGAACTTATAAAGATAAAGCCTTTTAAAAATGGAACTTACCTGATCGACTCGTATAAGTACCCCTAATCATAGATAGATAGATAGATAGATAAACTCTTTATTGCACAAAATTATAAAAAAAAACGACGGGTTGCACTCCGGGAGTGCCGGCAGAAGTGAAAACCTGAATATTAACGTTGTGCATTTTTGATATGTATTTTGGAATGGTTAGG
This sequence comes from Mecyna flavalis, assembly GCA_949319885.1. NCBI lineage: Eukaryota > Metazoa > Arthropoda > Insecta > Lepidoptera > Crambidae > Mecyna > Mecyna flavalis. The sequence goes on along the minus strand of OX439417.1, from coordinate 3,647,436 downwards.
GATTTAATTGATTGGTAGAGGTATAAAAGTACTATCATTTATGTGGTAAAATACAATATTTATTTGTTGCGCTATCGTACACAAACATGACAATTTATATTACATTAAAAAGTTCATCTCTCAGAATTAATGTAATCAGAAACTTTTTCAGACTTATCAGAAACTCCTTGCTGTGACACTGAAACGCCATGTAATAAACGATGATAAAATGATTGACAACCGTCAATGTCATACTTTTTTGATTGACAACTATTTATTTTCTAAACAACGAAATAGTTATTTATGTGACTGCTGCATAATGAGGGTCATTAAAATACGAATGTGGTTTTATGAAACGAACGAAGTGAGTTTCATAAAAGAATCACATGAGTATTTTAATGACTAATTATGTACAGTCACATACATAACTTTATCTTCATTCATACGATAATATGTCTATTTTATAGTCAGGATTGATGAGCAAACGCCCTAGTTACCAACATAATCTGTATGTAAAAGTTAGTTTAGTACTGTCATAATTAATGACTGACGTTTGTAGTTTTTAAAATCCATAAACAATCTAGACTCGAGTTGATTTCGATTCTCAAATCGATTGTTATAATTTCAGCATCGAATTAAATGTATAGGAATGGAACATAAATTACTAATCGACTAATTCGATAATCGAAAAAACCTATTAATTTTTACTTTTAAAGAAGACGTTCGAAATTTGAACGTAATTTCGTATCAGTTACCGACACTAAAATGTAAACATTTCAATGCAGCCACAGATACTTATATCTAAATGTAGGGCGTTTGCTCATCGCTCCTGAATATAAAAAAGACATATTATGGTATGGATGTAGATAAACAAAGTTTGGAATTTACAACTAATTGCATACTGGAATCTGCGGATAAACTTTTGAATTTGGAGCAATCGGCCAAGAAATGATTCCCTTTACAGAATCCGCAGACTCCCGAATCGTTAATAACACGAGTGGTGTTACAGTAATCAACATGTCGCTTTCGAGGATGTTCACTGGGAATTTGGGGTAACAAGTCAAACTGTGTGTGAGAACGAGCCTCTTGTCGCAGGAAATCGGACAGCATTTCCAACTTCATACGACCTGATGCATGCTCCGCAGCATAGCGGATCCAAAGACTGCGGAGAAGTGGTGTTAATTTCCACAAAATACTGTTATATAATTCCGGCGAATAAAGATATTCCAAACTTTTTAAATGTTTTATTACGGCAATTAAATTTTGAATTTTGCAGGGTATCAAATTAAGGTCTTTTTTGTGGTCACTTTGTAGCATAGGAAGCATATAGGAAGCGACCGCACTGCGGCTATAATAGTAGAAGAGGTCACACTTGACAGTTCATTTATGCAAAGAAAAATATACCTTACGCTAAAGGAATAAAACTCATTAAAACAACATCAGTTCTTATTAATACAATTATTTACTCTACTCCTGATGTACATAAGAAGCACTTTTCTTTGCATAAATGAGCTGTCAAATTGAACAAAAAACCATTATTGTCTATAGACCGACAAACTATCTGTTCCGGTGGCGGCGTCACTACTGTCTATTTAAAACTGTCATTAAATATCGTTTTTGCATTGCATTTCACGTAGTTCCAATTTTGGCCACCGGAACAGATAAGTTTGTAGAAAACACGTGTCCGGACTTCAAATTTTATATGGATTTTCGATCAGGTCACGTGACACATAAATCCTGACGCGAGTTCAACATTTTTTCCCCATACAAAAAAAGTGCACAACGCCGCTAAAGAAGTTTTCACTTCAAAAAAAATGTTACAAAATTGGATGATACACATAATGCGACAAAGCGATCGAGTAATCACCAAAAAGAATTACTTTCTTTTTATTTTTGAAAAAAATTTCTTACTTTTCTTTATTAATCTTTTTTAATCTCAAGATGGTGAAATTCCCACCATTTTTTATTATAGTGGGAGAAAATGCGTTACTGATATTCCTTTCGTCGGTAGTTGGTTGGGCCTCAGTGGTATGTGGGGCTATTAACTTTCGTTTCCACCCTGATATATATGCAAGTCGGGAGTGGATGTCCCATCCTAAAAAGGTGGTGTCAGATGGTGTTGGTCGTACGAAATTCGGTGAGGTTTGAATGAACACGATGTCCTACTTAAAGGCGAGGAGATGACAGATTCTCTGCACTTATTCACCAAACGACGCGCAATAGCAATCCTACTACTAATACGCCGTGTCAGTCTTCTTCACTAGTGTGGTACTTACCCAGTTGAGCCAGCCAATTACACCTGACTAAACTGAACTGGAAATGTCCTAGGTCAAAAGTCTTACAGGTTCCCTTTTACATAGTCAGTAATATCCCATGCGTTTAGGCACCGTAAACGCAGGCTGTGTGTGGGACTCGAGGCTAAAGCGTCTTACCCGCTAAACTATCTTGGTTTCCTCTTTTCACCCGATTGGGACGAGCTGGCTATTAACCAGTCCAGCCAGTTATTTACCCTGAAAACCCAATTAAAATCTTAATTAATAAAACTGATTTAATATCTTCGCTGTGCAGACGGCGAACTCATATTAAATATTTACTTGTCGCTTCGCGGCGTAAATAACCAGCAAGAATCGATCCACCCATCTCATTTCATCCCCTGTCAATCATGTTGAGGATTATTCGCGTCTCCTCCGACTAAACACGGGGTAGAGATACGAGTAGAACCTTTAAACATACTGCCTATAAGCAGCATTGGACGTTTTTTTAAGGTCTACTAGCGCTATCCAGGGGTCAATCCCGAGTTGGACCGAAAATGCTGAAAAAGCTATTAAAAACTTATGTATGAAAAAAGTTGCTAAGATCCCAAGGGAAAGGTCGCTAGGACACTAGGCACGTCTCATCACATTTACATTTATAATCACACATGCTTTACACACACGTGAAGTCTGATACAAATGCAATAATGTTCACATTCACACAGACTTTGTATGCATGTTCTGTTTGTACCGGTCCGGTCTCCAAGGGCTCGACTCTCGACTCACAGCGTGTCATTTACACACTACATTTCTAATCAGCGAGGCCTGCGACTAGGGAATTTGAATACAAGAATTGAGTAAAAAATAATTTCGTCATTTGGGAACAAACAAACAACACGCCAGAGGTACAATTACCTATTCCGCGTATAATATCTAAGGATTGCGCAACACTGCACGTCATCTATTCACTAAATGGCTAATTCAATCAACTATTTTAGTAGAATTTCCGCATCCATCCCTCGTGGAAGAAAATTAAATTGAGCTGTTTTGGTGTGAACTGAGCGTTTCTACAAATTGACTTAAAGTTTAATGAGCGGTGTTTTTAGTTCTGTTAGTTCATTGAGTTGTACGATGGTAGAGCTGCAATCTAATACGACTGAAGAGAGATCAGAGACTGGACCAATGACTTCAATTCTAGTCAATTTCAGACTTCTTCCTGAAATTGACTAGAATTGAATACTATAAAGAGGAAACGATACCATACCACCCTAATTGATAACTGCCTCCTTATTTGAAGATCTTAAGAGTCCAAAAATCAGCCTTGTATGTAACAAGGCATAGGCATAGCCATCCAGTGTTTATGAAAATTGCCGATTCGACTTGTATTGTAAGTTCTGTTGTTAGGAGAAATTCCAGCCACCGACAAAATTAATATAAATTAAATTCTCGTTTGTCGCCCTCATTACTGACGACGGTCGGGAATTCTCATGATTGGACGATTTGTCTTCATCGATTTCAAGTTTAGGTATATGGTAAAATTTGACCTTAAATCAAGAGCATATCTAATTGCTAATAAATAATACATACTGGTAGACTATTTTTTTTAAATGTTATACATTTTAATTTATTTATACTTTGAAACGCAGATTTATTCGAAGTGAGTCAATATTTACAAACCGTATCATCTGTCGAGCGACCGCCGAACCGGCAAAAATATTTAACAAAACGTGTTTATTCGTCCCTTGTGCATGAAATACCCCTGGGGAAACGCGAGACGCGGCCTGTCAAGTCAACGTCATACTGCGTTCATCATAACGCGATACAGTTGTAAATCGAATTTCAAGTAACTGATTCAAACAGCGTGACGTACTTCGTATCTGGGTAGTAAGAATTATAAATAATAAATAATTATCTTGGGTCATTATTCACACACCGCCATCTAGTCCCAAAGTAGGCATAACTTGTACTAAGGGTGCCAGACAACGGATAATCATCGTTAATACATAATTATATGTATAAAAACATCTAGACCGATACAAACAGACGTTTTCATATACAAATGTCCTGTGTCCATGTGCGGGGATCGAACCCGCGCCTATTGATATGTAGTAGTTATAACATAGCGATCACAAATATGTAATTGATCATATTCTTTTTTTGCGGATAAGAATAAGGTTAATCAGGCTACTGCAGGCTAGCAAGACCTGAAATCCCAATCAAGACGAAATATGATTTGTCCCATACCTACCCCACTAAACTTCCCCAGTTTCCCATTCACACCCGAAAGAAACAAGCTTGTGCTCGCCTTGATTCTTGGATCAAATGTTATAGGTATATCTTTTTTTATGTCAGAAGCGGCAAACGAGCCAGCTGGTGGCCTGATGGTAAGCAATCACCGTCGCCCATGGACATCTGCAACATCAGAGGGATCGCTGATGCGTTGCCGGCCCAAGGGGGGTAGCTATGGGCCGTGTGGGCACTCTCACAAACCAGACAAAACACAATAGTAGTCACTATTTCACGCTGGTGTTATGTGAGAGGGTGGTACTTCCCCGGACGCACCGGCCCATTCGTACTGAAAACAGAATGGCTCTACCACTACAAAATACAATATCTTTGTGTATTATTATGTCTCGTAACACACGTAATATGACGACGGACTGACAGTCCGCGTCATATTAGTGTTACACTCCAGGGACAGTCGCAACACACGCGGACGGGGTATACCATATTTATACGTTGTTCTGCGGACAGATGTCGCGTTTGTTTCATTAACATGCTTGTTTACTGATTCAACACCAATTATTACTTCATTTTTGATTAATTTTTAGTCAATTTCAAATTCCGCACTTTCTAGGGCGGTTTCTTTTCTTCCCGCCTTCGAAGGAAGGTGATGGTACGTAGCGTATGTACGGAGTAAAAAAAATACAAAAATAAGTTATTATACAGGCTGCCTCAAAAATAACACGTCACAGTGACACTGGAGGTAGAGGCATCGAACAAACCTAACCTAGCAAAAGATATTTTGCACACATACAAGTTAGATAGTAGGTAATGCCATTATATCGAACGTCTTGCTAACCTGAGCTGGTTAATAGCTGGCTGGAACCAGCTCGTCCCGATCGGGTAGAAAGGAGAAACCGGGAGAGTTTCGTGAGTAGTGAGATGCTTTAGTTCCGAGTCCTATACGCCCGAAACGCGACTGACTTGCTTGTTTACCAAATTTCACGACGCCCGAACTGCGCCCTAACCCCATTCACGGCCGCAGGTTTTTTTTGATGCTCTGTGGAAATGCCGCCTTCCCCAGTTGTTTCTGGAGAAGACGACGGCCTCGCCGCGAGTTGCACGGTACCCTGAAACACACCTATCTACGGAGGTTCGGAAGGTAGTGTTGGGCTCCGCATTTGTGGAGAGGAATCCCGGAATCTACCAAGTTATGTCCCGGAAAACCTACCCGCGTGGATCCCCCTTACACCCCTCCCGCTACTGAGAGGGGGAGTGAAGATAGCCAGATGAGCCGAGCCATCCCCACCAGGCAGAGGAGAAGCCGTGTGCCATGCCAGTGGCGGAGCCCCCGCTTCACCAACTGACGGCCGCAGGTCTAGCTAGCCTGCGGTTAGTTAGGGTGCATCAACGCATTTTCCTCCGAAAAAAGGTCTTGCTAGCCTGCGGTTCTGGCACTTAAATGCATTCTCCGTAAAGTAAAAGTAAACCTCCGCAACCTAATAATATACAAAGCGTAGAAACCTCAGCAGTACCCTCACTACTCTCTCCTCCTTAATTTAATCGGTAATCTTCCAATTATAAAGCAAATCCGGCAGGATAGTGTTGTTCCATTCACGATATTGACTGAAGGTTACGCAACCGGGCGTGCCCTGCTTTGACCTAGGTCACAGTGTGAGGTAGTTCAGTATTCTTACTTTATTATCATTTTTTGAAGATTTTTTTTTATTTAATCGAAATAATTCGTTCGGTCCCCGCACAGTACCTACAAACAGTTGTGTGCCTGAACATGTCTGTTTGTATCGGTCAGGGTGTTTTATGTATAATATGTGTGTATATGTGTGTTTACAAAAAAATATAGTATATAAGTAATGTTTATCTGTTGTCTAGCTGGCACCCATAGCACAAAGCTAATGCTTAGTTTGGGGCTAGATGGCGCTGTGTGAATAATGTCTGGAGATATTTATTTATTATTTATTAAATGCTCTCGCTAACCCACTGTTCTCGTCTGATTTCCATTGTCTATTAGTTTAAAAATGCTTTAAAAAATTCACGCTACTTATACCACATTATGAAATATTAACTTAATGTTCTACTAAAACTTATGTTTTAAACTAAATATATCTCATAGTTATCTTACTGTTAATTTTTTGCTCACGGCCGTTGGTGAAAGAAAATGTGTTATTATCATTTCCCTGAACAATAAAAGATATTGGCCTCGGTTCGCGCTAGGGGAGGCGAATTCCCGCGTTAACTAAATGTGATTGAAGGCACAATTAGAATGTCGTACTAAAACTTTGTAATCGGCCTTCAATATCTCATTCGCTAAATTTTTTTACTTATACATTTTATCTTATTAAAAAAGAATTCCGGCTGCAACTGCTTTGAATATACAATGGTATTCTTATTCCAATAACATCCTGTGAAACAGCAATATAACAGATGAGTAGGATGAGATTAAAATAAGGGTTAGAGCGAAGGATGGTTGTTTCGAGGCATCTTAATAATAGCGTCCTATTCTAGCAAATTATTTTTTCCTTGAAGACCGAAAATTCATAAACCCAAAACAAACGCTATAGAAGTAGACTTTTTTATGACACAATCAGCAAAATTAGTACATAGTACAAAAGTGTATGTAACCCTATACTCAGAATTAGTTATTTGCCATTTTTGTATTTTTAGATCCTCCCACAAAGTAAAAATTGCGATGTAACTTACTCAGCAATATCAACTGTAGATATGAATAATTTGTACAAAAAGATAGGATTTTGGGCCGAAAATAAGTATTTCAGATGGTTTTACTTGTTTTATTGTGATGAATATCTTACCAGTCTATAAAGCTGGAAGTATAAAAATGTCCATAAAACTGTGACGTCACTACAAGGGCTACCAACTAAGAAGGGAGAGCCAACTTCAGGGAAAATACAAACAAGTAGAAGACAAACATTTGTGAGACAAACTTTGTTTGTCTAGTTTAATTAAGGGCTGATTAAATGGAAGGGCATTAGCGATGCCTTTATGTACAGTCAACAGCACATCACGGTATACACTTGCAGTTCGATAATAGCGCTTATGCCCCCGACATAAAAGCGGTACAAAGTCCAAAGTGTAACGTCTGACGTGCTGTTGACTGTACAGCACATTCTTCGACGCTTTCAGACTTCATAGAGAATCGACGTCGCTTACAAATTACGGTGTAGAATTTACAAAATTTTGTGGTATTAGTGGCGGTGCCTATTGAGGACCAGCCGAGAAACTAGGTTATCCCAAAAGACATGGCATGGACCTATGCAATTTGATCTATGTGTAAAGTACCACTGTCACATCAGGTGTAAGCATACAGCAGGTACGCTCTATTTCACGTATTAAAATCATTTTCAACACACCTCCGCGGTTTCACCCGCGCGTAATTTCTTTTGTCAATTATCCCCCTCTTCCTCGCACATTATCGGCATCAAAAGTACCTTATGTCCCCCGGGGATAGTGTAGCTTTCCAACAATGAAAGAATATACCAAATCAGTTTAGTAGTTTCGGAGCCTATTCAATACAAACAAACTAACAAACAAATCTATAATGATAATTCAATCAAACTACTTGTAGGAGATCTAATGCTTCCTTAAAAGTGGAAGATCTTCCTCCGAGCTAGATTGACTGTTCTATGGGTGGCGAGTTGCTTGATGTCTGTTGATCAAGTAAGAGGTCGCCACATACTCTTAGCCATAGAAAAAAATTTCTTGTTCTGTGCTCTTAGCAGCTCTACCAAAACCATGTTTTGTATACAAATTCAGACAAAATATCTCAATACGACTAAATTAGTTTCCGCACGCAATTACAATAGCAATTGTCTGTCATATTGCGTATTGAGCAACTTCCTTAATAAAAGCTATGTTGGGTCTTTCATTTTGTTGAGCAAAGGCGTTGCCTTCTCCACAATAGTGCGTATAACAGTAAAACCCAACCCGAGCTAGGAGATATCACAAAGAGGATTTTTCTAGGCCTGCATAAAGTAATTGACTTACGTTTATTAGTACCTACGAAGGCGTTATGTTGTAAATAATGAAAGTGTATTGTACACACATGGGTATTAGGTACTACTTTTATGTGGTCCGGAATCTCCAACTATAGTAGTAGACTTGGAAGTCAAATAACTGTATGTTGATGTTATGAGATTTTGTTTACTTAATTAATTATTGCTATTTAAATAATTTAATGGTTTTCCAAGGTACAGGCATTGCCTTGTTTGGAAACCTCTGTGCAAAACTTGTTTAAGTTGTCCGAAGGTGCACAAATAATTTTTTGCAATTATTATTGTTAATTGGTCAATGTGGTGCAATAAATAAAGATTATTATTATTGTTATTATTATTATAGAAAAACGCTAAACGCTCTATTTCACGTTAAAACACATTTTGGACTAATGGATAAGGCAGTTAAAGACCCTGGAAAATACAGGAAAAGATTTACTTCGGAAAATATTAAGGACCCAAGGGATCCAATCTTTCTGTTAAAGACTCAACTCGTCGCGGGCAAGATTTTTACTTTACTAACTTTCTTAAATCTTATTATAAGATGTTATAATCACGAAATTACGAAGTATCAAAGAGACTTAGCTGCCTTGACTTGGCATTTATGCAGACAACTCTACTGATATTATTTTATACTATGCCATAGTACCAGCTTGGGGATAGTTATTCTCAGAAAATGACAAGTCAGCAACTTCTCTGACACTACGAATTCAGAAGGTTTGCTTGTCCTTATTAGTTACACACCTTGTAGCTTAGTTAACACAAATAACTTCGTTTGAACAATCTTGTCGTCAAATAATGACAATAAACTATACCCTCTTTCTAAGAACTTCATCAATAACAAGAGAATAACCATTGATTGCAGGACGCACTGGTTGCAGGTTGCGTCCGATCGGACATTGTGGAGGTCGTTGGGGGAGGCCTATGTTCAGCAGTGGACGTCTTGTGGCTGATGATGATGATGATGATGATGAACCATTGATTACACATCCAATCAGTCAATGTCGCGACGAGTTTAATACCATCCGAACCATATCCAAGAGTAGAAACCAAGACTTTCGAGCTCAAATTGTGTTTAATGGTAGAGCCATGTCAGTCAAAATTGGCCGGCTCTACTGGGGAAGTACGCTTTCACGCCTACGGTGAAATTTGCATGAATGGGCCGGCTCGACCGGGCAAGTACCACAGTCTCACAGATGTCCGGCGTTATAGCGATAGCCTAGCTATTGTGTTGCGTCTGGTGAGTGAGATAGCCGGAGGACCAAATCCCCCTTAAAGGCGGGCAACGCGCCTGCGACACCACGGGAGTCTCGGGTGCTTATGGGCGGCGGTGATCACTTACCATCAGGTGACCCACTTGCTCGTTTGCCCCCTTATAACATAACATAAAATAAAATTTGGAACATACAGAGACTTTGGGAGAGGACATAGGTTGTTTTTAATATGTTCAGTTCATTTCACAAACAGAATCCTCGTGGGTGAAGCTACGAGCGTAAACTAGTTTAAAATTAATTCCAAATACTACTAACAAACTTTGCGAAATTCCTTCCTCATCATATTTGGTCAGATATTTTCGACAAGGATCTTCCAAACTTAGATTACATCCTAGAAATATTAGCTGAAGATTTCCGCTCGCCCAAACATAATCTATGGATGGCTAGGGTCAAGGTTATCGAGCTGGAAAAGTATTTATTACATGGGGAAACCAAATAACTAAGTTACATTTCACGACGATAGTTGTTTTGTTTACTGGACCAGTTATTTTTCACACACACAAAAAAAAAAAATATATGCATGAACAATGAACATAATATCTGTTTATTTGGGTATGTAGTATACAGGTATGATTTAGACTTTTCCTCTACCTAAAGGTTGACTGGAAAAGATGGGTATTAACGATAAGTCCGCCTACATTGTACCATTCAATTATGTAACATATTTTTCTTTTATAATATTGTGTAATAAAGATTATATCTATCTTCTATACTATTTGGTATGTGCCTAAACCTTTTAATTTCTTGTTAAGGTTTACACCAGTGGCATTTTACCATCGTTTTCAATGACTATAAACGGCTGTTTCGTCGAGATAAGAAGCTTTAAGTGAATTTTCCGGCGCAAATGTAACAAGCCTGTAAGAAATTTTACGAGTTTTGCTTCTTTTTATGTTACTTTAGTTAGAAGATAGGGGGCCGTTCAAGTATTACGTAAGCACTATGGGGGGGTGGGGGGGTCTTTGTTTTGCTTATTTTGGATGACATGGGGGGTAGGGGGGTCTAGATGATGATTACGTCATCGGTAGTTATTTACTTTTTTACACCAATGGCAACCCTCACATTGCCTATGCTTGAAAACGAGACCCATTTTCGGGGATTCCCGCAAATAATGCATACGTTTACCCGTTGTCCTAGGTAGGCGACGCGACGCGACGCGACGCAATGCGACGTAATGCGACCAATACTTCACGCGACGTGTGTCCTATGTCCGTGCGCGACAAACGCGGCAGTAGTGTTTTAACCATGGGCAAATATACTGCGTTATTACTAGAAAATTCATATTTTAAATACTTAGCCCTACAGAAACTTCGTAAACATAGAAAAAAGACAACAAATATTATTTAGAGCGAAATAAATCTGTCAAAAGTGTATTCATACTCCTTTACAAAAATTCCTTTGCAAATGTCAAGCCGTCGCGCGTCGTCGCGTCTTGTCGCGCAAAAAACAAGTCCGCATTACGTCGCGTGTCGTCGCGCACTGACTAACGCGACAACGTAGGCCACTATCATACACAACGACCATTTGACATTTACGCGTCGCGACGCGTTGCCGCGTTTGTCGTTCACCTAGGACAACGGGTTAGGCACTCGCTTTATACCGCGTTTACATTCAGCCATTTCCGTTGCTGCTTGCCTTGCCGTACATATTTCCCCGTTTATTGATGTGGCAACGTCAGCGGAAATGAGTGTTTACATTGCCGCTTCATATGTATTTTAAATTCGACTCTGGGCCATGGATAACGTGGAAATTGTCGCAGCGTCGGCGCTCTGCCTTTTAAGTTTTATTAATTAATTATGTGTTTTAAAAAAAAATAGAATTCAAAAGAGACGTCGTCGTCAGAGGAGATGGTGGATGATAGCAATTCATCGTAATAGAACAATAAGTATTTTTAAAGATATTAAACGACTGAACGAGAGAGCAACATGTAAACACACGTTGCCGCTCGCATTGCCGCGCTTTGATGTCCGCTAGAAAAACCGCCAAATGGGGGATAGCCGGGCAATGCGAACGGCAACGTCAAGGCAATGGAAATGACCTGGGGGCTTAGACAAGATAACATCGCTTCATAGCTGGCGAAATTCGCTAACTTTAAATTGTATGGAATTGACAGATGCCATAGAAAAGTCACGTGGTGAAAGTATGGGTTTTGACATTCGCTATCGCAAATTGAGCTATAACGAACGTCATAAATGCCTCTTGTCTAGGGGGGCTGTTTACATTCTCGCGTTTCCCAGTTTATTCCCCATGTTGCCGCGGCAATGGGCTGAATGTAAACGCGGTATTAGAACCGATTAGGGGAATTACCGTGCGCTACTCAGTTGTCTAAATTTCCTCTGTCAGTGTATTGTTTCGTTTGAATATAGCGAGTAGACGTATTGTAAGTATACCAAAGCAAGATTTCATTTAAGTTAGAGCACCATGATGTGAGAAGACGTAGACATTCCAAAATCGGATGAAAGTTAGCAGACTCACAACACTGAGCAGCAATCTAAGCTATCCAATGTCAGCGAAAACTTAGAATTATGGATTCGGGTTTCATGGACTGAAGACTGTTAATTTTTATTTAATATGTGTACCAATGTTTAATATGTGTCCGGTGCTTTAATACTCTTTCGATCGAAAGAGCTATAGAGCAAAATCGGGGGTCTAAGGTGTTCGTACAATCTCTCGGAAGAAGCCACCTGACGAAGCTGACCACAGCAAGTGGAGAAGTTGTTGCCTCAAAGCCGGCAGTCCGTTCGGAGGTAGATGACTTTTATGGCCGGTTATACGCTTCGCATGCATGTCGACCTGATCCCGAAAATGAGGATTCTAGAGCCACGTTAAATCCCTATTACACTGAAGACCTACCAAAAGTGAGCGTTGACGAAATCGAGATTGCTCTTGGGCAGCTTAAAAATGGAAAAGCCCCTGAAGAGGACGGCGTTACTACTGAGCTGCTAAAGGCTGGAGGGAACTTCAAAGGCGTGGAGTAGGAGTGTGGTCGTCCTGTTCTTTAAAAAGAGTGACAAAAGCCTGTTGAAGAACTATCGAACCATTTCCTAAGCCACGTCTATAGAAGTGACAGTGGGCTGGCCATATCAGCCGCAGAACCGATAGCCGTTGGGGTAAACGGGTTCTAGAGTGGAGACCGCGTCTCGGTAAACGTAGTGTAGGACGCCCTCAGGCCAGGTGGAGCGATGATCTGCGCAAGATGGCTGGCAGGAGCTGGATGCAAGTGGCCGAGGATCGATCAGCGTGGCGAGCATTTGGAGAGGCCTATGTCCAGCAGTGGACTATCACAGGCTGATGATGATGATGATGTGTACTAAAACTTTAAAATAAGTTTGTTATGTTCGTAAGATTATAATATTTTTGTCCCTTACTCTATGTTGAATACTGTATAAGTAAAATCTAATCTCTATCCTAAATCTATTTTCTTATTTATAAAGTTATAATTATAACATTATAATTATAGTATATAAAAAAATTATAATTGAAAAATGTTTACGTAAGCATAGGGGGAGGGGGTAAGAGCTTTGCTTACTTTTGCTGACAAGGGGGGTGGGGGGGTAAAAATTTGCAATAAATCTGCTTACGTAATATTTGAACGGCCCCTAGGCACGCAGCCCACCTGATGGTAAGCGGCCACTGCGGCCTATTTACGAATAAGCAAGGGCGTCGCCAGCTTATGATTAAGGGGGGGGGGGGGGGCAATGGGGCAATATTATTTAGGAGAAAAATATGAACGCCGAGAGCATGAAGCGTTACCGCTTTGCGGCTAGCTACATTTGATCTCTAGGGGGGGGGGCAACTGCACCCCCCTGCCCCCCCTTGGCGACGCCCTTAAGCTAAATTTTGCCGAAACCACACAGTAGGCTTATTCGATTTTCGATCCTTTGATTTTTGTCAGGCAGACCGACAGTCACACAGATAGGCAGACAGAGACGAAGTTACCTTCGCATTTATAATATTAAAATACATATTTGCCGCTAGTAAATTTTAAACAATAATATTTTTATTACTTTCCTCTATTCTAAGGTTGACTGGAAGAGATCGCTATCTAGCGATAAATCCGCCTGAATTGTACAGCTTCATTATGTAACATGTTTTCCTATGTTTTGTGCAATAAAGAGTATCTATCTATCTATCTATCTATATACAATAAGTAGATGTCTAGACATGCAAGAAACTCAATAGTAGTTCTAGAGCTACTATCAAGTTTCTTGCCGGTTCTTCTCAAAATTTAACAACATTCCGAATCCGGTGGTAGAGTCACTCTGTTTAATTGACGATACAAAAGTGCTTTCTTTAAGTTAATATGAATTAAAAAAAATTGAGTGCATTGTATTGGAATAAATTACGAGTATGTTTCCTTTAACACACACAAACATTACATAACTTAATGGCCGAACTATAAGTGTCAAGGTCCTAACGCCCCTGCGGTAGCCCCGTGGTTGTTGTGCCATAATAATAAGAAGGTTAATCGACCCACTTCACAAAAACAATTAAAGTTTACCACCAGAATAAGCTGTGCAGTTATTATAAGCATGAGGAAGTTGTAACCATTTTGCATAGCGTGTTTTCGCAACCCTTTAGTTTGTTAGTGCTGTTCAGTCGAATACACAATCGCCATTTTGAAAAATAATATACTACGCAGTATTTTACGCAGAAATTGCACGGATTCTTTAATGTAGTGGTAGAGCTATGCTGTTTTACAGTACGAATGGGTCGGCTCTTTCGGGGAAGTACCACCCTCTCCCATAACACCAGCGTGAAATAATAGTGACTACTATTGTGTTTCGTCTGGTTTGTGAGAGTGCCGGAGGGCAACATCCCCCCTTAAAAGCCCGGCAACTCATCAGCGCTCCCTCTGGTGTTGCAGATGTCCATGAGGTGATGGTGATTGCTTACCATCAGGCGACCCGCTGGCTCGTTTGCCGCCGGGACATAAAAAAAATGTACACTAAAGCCAATAGATAGCGTTGGGCCCTTTTGAAAGTTTGTATTTTTTTCGAAAATATGATTTTTGGACAAATAAAATAAATAAGTGGCCTTATTCATTAAAAAATAATAGAACTTGGAAAAGTGTATCGCGCTCGACTTGGCGGGGGCACTGCCGTGCCCCCAGATCACGTTATTTCCTGGCAGTAAGAAAACTTATATTTTTACTTTAACCTGAATAGAAATGCAATATCATTTGGTCCGAAGGAAACCATGCATTTTGGTTTCCTATGGGGTGACATTGAAACTTTGCCAAAAGAGTCAAGGATAGCCAAATTTATTATGTACGCATTTTAGTTGACTCTTTTGGAGAGAATGACCTTGAGCCTTGCTACACCAAAACCATGTTGATATGAAGTCTCTAACACGATTTGATACCCTTTAAGTGGTAAGTTTGATGATTAAGGAATACTACAGAATGAATTCAATGCAGAGATTAATAGTGCTAGGTGTTCGTAACATAATATGTTTGTTTTAAAAAAAGTTAATTGTTAAGTAATGTTAATCTATTGTCTGATTCGCATCATAGTGCAAACCATACTTAGTTTGGGGCTGGACGGCACCTAGTTTGTCGTAGTTTTTTTTTTATTTTGTTTATAAGGCCGGCGACGTACTTGTGACTCATCCGGTGTTGCGGGGTATCTATGGGCGGCAGTGATTGCTTACCATCAGGTGACCCGCTTGCTCGTTGCCTTCCTCTTACATAGAAAAAAATATATAATTATTACCAGATTAGTCCGTCGAAGGTGGGCTGAATGACTATCTAACAACTAAAGTAACGAGAGAACAAAAAATATTTTTATTGAAGCTTAAAACACGCGTTATTCAGATAATACAACAAAGGATA
This sequence comes from Mecyna flavalis, assembly GCA_949319885.1. Classification (NCBI taxonomy): domain Eukaryota; kingdom Metazoa; phylum Arthropoda; class Insecta; order Lepidoptera; family Crambidae; genus Mecyna; species Mecyna flavalis. The sequence goes on along the minus strand of OX439417.1, from coordinate 3,631,853 downwards.
TCCATTATTAGACATGCTTGATAATGAGGACACATTGATAAATAAAAACCGCTTAATTATATGACCTTGCTAATATCATAATATGAAACCAATTTCAATGAAATTTTGTACAGACAGACTAGACATTAAAAAAGGACGTAGGATTGTATTCCGGAATAATCTCAGTTCTCATGTAATAGCAGAAATTGAAGTGTTTGTTTATCCCTCTTTCACGTTAACGTAACGTTTCCAACGTAGAAGCGGATCTACGTGATTTATTGTTATGGGAATAGTTTAGGAACTTCTAATACACCCTAAAAGTCGTACGTTGTTATCAAACCAATTGAACATATCTACAAATGAAACCACAACTGAATGTTTTGTCATGTTTTCTTATAATTAGTAGCTTGATAAGATTAATGACATTTCCTATAATTAAAAAGAATAAGAAGAATTTTTATCCGTTTAGGTTGTTTTATTTAATGAGTAGTAACCGCGTAAACATCAGAAACCACTATTGAGAAGAAGACTATACATACAAAGGTACCACAAAAACTTCAAAGAAAGGGTAACTAAAGAAAAGTTTCCCGAAAAAATCTATTACACCTATCCGTCGTTACATGTCTATTTCAATGTATTCCTCCGTGGTTTTTGCAAGGGTCTCCCTATTTTTTATTGAAAACCTTGCAAGAATATCGAGAGAGGATGTGAAGAATTTTTGCTTTGTCGTTTTGTTGGAAATATTAGGATCTGTTTCATCTGATAAATGTCTCGTAGGTTTCTTTGATCAGACTTTATTTGATATACTACACTCACCGGCAATAAAACTTGGCCACTGGGCTTTTTTCATACAAACATGTTCACTTTAGCGTCTCATAGATAGAAAACTATTTCACTAAACGCTCCATACATCGTAGTATGGAGCGTTGAGTTTGGTTTATTGTTTGTGGCAAATTTTGAAACTGTGATTCGACATTTGGGCGTTTGGCCTCTCCATTGACGTAATAATCATTGCACAGCTGCAAATAGTTTTCTATCTATGAGACGCTAAAGTAACCATGTTTGTATGAAAAAAGCCCAGTGGCCAAGTTATATTGCCGGTGAGTTTATTAGCCTTGTGGCATAAATAACAATTGATTCCGAAGCGAAATTTGTAAGGTGTAGAAACGCTGTAGGTAGTCGTAGGTAATAATTATTACATATTTAATATGTTGTAACATTTATTATTTATTTTAAGTGAGTGTATTCTTTAAAAGTGCTTCAGTCGCTAAAACTATAGCGTAGAAAATCAAAGTGCTTCGTAGTTAGATGATGTTAGTCATGGCAGGGACCAAAGACAATCTGCACATAGACTGTAGACCATAGATGTGTTCAATATGGCGGCGAAGAATCGCAAACGCATTCTTGAATTGTGTACTGATGAAGAAACTTAAGAGCGCCGTGAGGAAGTGGCGGAGAATGCGCCTCTTCCGGAAACAGGAACAGGAGCAGGGTGAGATCATCAATTGTCATCGATCATCATTAATAATCATCGACTATCATCAATCATCATCAACATCAACATTCATATCTGAGAGTCCCATGTGGGCTCCATTAAGATTTGTTGCGAAGAATTTATATTTTATTTTTATATCTGTGACTGGTTTTAAAATAACCCCCAATTTTTTAGTTAACAACATCAATCATCATCAACTTCAACATCTTATTCTATAACACAATAGTCCTATTACACCCACTGTTAAATAACAGACGACTGTTGTGACTTCTGAGTGGATTTCTATAGGATAAGTTGCAAACAATTAAGTATTGTCAATAATCATCAATCATCATCATATTGTATTGTTAGGATTTATGAACTTCGAACTTTATCATATCCCATCAACGAAGATTGTTAGAATTATGTAGTTCATAGTTCTTTTCATAAGTTACTAAAAGCCAGAGCATTGCTTAAAGTGACCTTTTGAAATCGCATCGAATGTCTTTTGTCGACAGATCTCTCGATGACTCGTCAAGTGTCTACGGACCCCGCGCCCTCCACTTCGGGGACCCCAGCCCACCACCCGCGACCCCCACCGGCAGAGCTTTTACAACTGGTAATAAAACACATAATAATAATGATTATTGCAATTGGGCTTCTGGATCGAGCAAAATTTGTGTCAGATTTTTCGAACACATTATTACCTGAAGGATAAACTCTGACGAACTTATCCGCTAGTCTGTATCTGGAACTGGCCCCCTTGTTCTTTCATTACTTAGCGGTTAATTAACACAGATTTGGGAATAGAAAAGCTATTTATCTTGATTAAGAAGTAGGTAAGTTAATAATTCTTGAATCCTACGTGTCATGAAACAAAACTATTGAGAATACAAATAAGGAACAAGAGAGAATCAAGAAATTACGAATCAAGTAAGAAGTCTAATGTGATTAAACAGTATCGAGTTCTTTTATGGCACTTCAGTTGGCACAGAGGCACACAGCCCACGAGATGATAGGCTGCCTCTGCGGCCTATACCATTTAGAGATGTTTAGCCAGAAAGCGCGCTAAATGTGGTGCCACATTATGGGCTCCGCTAATCTTTGAGAATTTCGTTTCAAGTGTACTGGCTTCTACATTTACTCGTATATTTACGGAATATGGCTGATTATATTACGCTATCAGATTTCTTCAGTAGTGGTGGTAGTAGGTAGTAGTGGTGGTGGTAGTAGTGGTGGTAGCCTACACAGTCGGGATCTGAATAATTTCTACCATCAACCACACTTTAGATCCATCATTCAATTCCACTTCTGGATTTCATAACTTGAGCCACTTAATCTCGGTACTGCAGAGGTGGTCTAATATTTATGATTCCCATCTTTATAGTTATAGAATCTTAGGCAATGTTGTGTTAGCTTCACTAAAGAAAATAATCCAGCGCTTGTTAAAAGTTTAGGTACCTATTACAAATCATGAAGAAGTATAAGCCGTAGCCAGCACTTGTGTTTCTCCCTACCCTCCAAGTCCTCCAACATGAACTTGTTATTTTTACAAAACTCAGCGCCTGAGCTTTAAAGATGTTATGTGTAGAAATAGCATTGCTTTTATTGTTTGAGTAGGCGTTCTCCGGACAATACCCACATACAACTGTTGCATTGTAGCGATTCGTAGAATAGTCTAATAATAGCATGGATGTACGTAATAGCTACGGCGAAGGTCACCGATAAGTGATATGGTACAAATGCTACTTCAATATGACACAACCTGGTTGCATAATATCTCACTTAGGTACGCCATTATAGGAAATTCTGTCTAATTATTATAGCATTAAAGGTAGTAGTAGTAGTAGTAGTAATAGTTTTAATATCTGACCGTATTTTGGCTTTCCTGGGAACAAACCTTAGGTCAAATTATTTGAACTTGGACTGTGTACTCGCTACGAAGTGTTTTTGTGACCACCGACCGAGCCTAATTGGCAAACCTGTCTACCAACTGACGTAGCATAAAAAAAGACTTGATTTTAGTGATATACGCCTTAACACATAATGGGGCATACATAAGCAGTTATAATACGTATTTGAAATGCTAAAGCCAAATCCACTGTTTAATTTATAGCCCCCCCCCCAACCAAAGTACCTTCGGTTTGAAAAATGTCCAACAATGTATTTATTTATCGTAACATATTTACATTTTCAGGAACCAGATGAAGGCCAAAGATTAAGGGAACAGCAGCTCAGACAATACGCTTTCTTCCAGCTCAGGATCCATTTGAAAAGAGGGCAAAACCTCGTCGCTATGGACAAGAACGGTAAGAGAGAGAGGCTTCTCCCTCTCTTCACACGCACACGACACTTCACGACTTCACTACGCAACGCTGCAAGCTTCACTCTATCAAGGATGCACTGAGCAAAGTCAAAGTCAAAATGTATTCTTAAAGCTAGAAGGCACATTTGATTATTTTATAAGCAGCCATTGATATCAGAAACAAATGGCAATAATTCACAAATTGATATTTCTTTATTTTTTACAGCATATCTATGAAATATAATTGTTCTAAAGCAACTGATACTTCACTTAAACGTTTTTTTTTTAAATTCAGAAACACTATTTCTCTATAATCAATTTCACACTGTTTTACATCCACGTTATCTTGCTTAAACTAAACTAAATTCAATAACAGATGGCGGTGTCACATAATATCACTTACACGATATATTCACACAAATATCTATTTATACTAATATTTTCCTTTATTTTGCATGTCTGATTAATTTTCTTGCAATTTTATTAGTGCTTTTGCTTTCAATTTATACAATTCTTAAAATCCCTAATATTTTATACTTATTAAGTTATAACTCAACTTGAACATTTTGGCTTTTCGATCTTACAGCAGATCATAAAAAAATTGGCATTTTATCATTCTAATAATCAGTAAACCATCTTTTAATTTATGTAGGCATAAATATTTCACATTTGCATCTCACATGTTCTATAAAGATTTTATTAAATATAAAAAAAAACCTTCTCTCTTGAATAGTCATTATTAGCGAAAGTGTGCATTTCTGTAAATTATATTAAAGCGATTAGCGATACGAACACTGGAATGATACTTAAACCTATTTTGAAAGTATATTTTTTGTTGTTAATTGCAGTATGCTTAAGTAAAATTAACACAAGTAAAACATATAAATATATCGTCTTCGCTATTTTGTCTTCATCCTTATCCACGTTTGTTTTTAAAAGCAAAACATTAAGGGGATTGACTTTCGATTTAACAGCCGACCGCCATGACTTAAATCTGCTTTGAAAACTTCAACTTGTTATAATAATTTTATCGCTGAATTTTATTCATTTCCAAGATTTCAAGTTTTTTCTTTTTTCCTCTGGTCAGCACTGAAGGCAAGAAGAAGTTTATGCGGTCTTTGAGCGAAACTATCGCAGAATATGAAAATACGCATCACATTCCATTTTCAAAGATTTTAAAGTAGTTATTTATGTGACTGCTGCATAATGAGGGTCATTAAAATACGAATGTGGTTTTATGAAACGAACGAAGAGAGCCCTAGTTACCAACTTAATCTGTATGTAAAAGTTAGTACTGACATAATGACTGACGTTTGTAGTTTTTAAAATCCATAAACAATCTAGACTCGAGTTGATTTCGATTCTCAAATCGATTGTTATAATTTCAGCATCGAATTAAATGTATAGGAATGGAACATAAAATTACTAATCGACTAATTCGATAATCGAAAAAACCTATTAATTTTTACTTTTAAAGAAGACGTTCGAAATTTGAACGTAATTTCGTATCGGTTACCGACACTAAAATGTAAACATTTCAATGCAGCCACAGATACTTATATCTAAATGTAGGGCGTTTGCTCATCGCTCCTGAATATAAAATAGACATATTATGGTATGGATGTAGATAAAGATATTTTTACAAAAATTCATAGACGTTCAATTAACAAAGCCACACTCAAACCTAGTCCTTAATTTAAGTGTAGTAGATTATAATTTCGATTAACTTTATTTTCTGCTTCTTCCTCTTCTAACTTCGCTCGTTTTGTGGGGTCCAAAACCAGGTTTGTTGTCAGGCACCAGTGACCCGTACGTCAAATTCAAGTCAGGGGGGAGATTGCTGCATAAGTCAAGGATAGTCTACAGAGACCTGAATCCTGTGTGGGACGAGTGCTTTACCGTCCCGATTGAAGACCCCTTCCAGCCTGTACAGATAAAGGTAAATATAGATAAATAACTCCTAATGTCTTTATAAGCTTGTCAGTTGCGGCGACCAAAACTTTTCGATCAACCAACCAACGCATGCTAGTGAAAAAGTGAGTGCGCAACATTGAGCTATTATTACTACGTATAGAGAAGACATCAGTCATCACTGACATGTTCCGATCAAATGCGGCCAGATGACCGCACTGCATTTAGTCACTTTCTAGCTCCCTAGCGCCAAAGTCTTGTTTGATTGGAAACGAAAATACGTGAAAACTCATTTAATACGCCCTCGTGAGCGTTACAATATTGAAGTAATAAATTCTAGTAATACATCCAAGAGCAAAGGAATAACTTTCTACCAGTAAATAACTAGATAATCAAATTCAAACTTAAATATTTTATCGGAGACGCCATATTATGTCATTTTTCAAAGACTAAAAATTAAGATGTGACATTTTGTATGTAACGAGTATAGGTAGAATTTAGCCTGATTTTTCTCTGTCGGAAAATAATATTAAGAAAATAACTATCAAAGATATATGGTGGTTTGTCGTACTCCACAGGAAATGTATATATAATACATATTATTATGTCTCGCTACAGAGACAGATACGAAACCTTTTAAAAAAAGGGGTAGAATCAGTCTCTCTACTAAATACTATTTCAGTTATATTACTATCTTTGGAATACTTTATTCCAAAGAAGGTATTTACATCTTTTTGAACATTCGTTAAATCAACTATGCATTTTTCCACCGAACACATTGCGGGCCATCGTAAATTAATACACAAAAATTCGTTTGAAACATGAAGCAAAAAACGATCTGTCTTATAATTATTTATATTGTCAGCGGCAAAAGTTAACTAAACTCATATTATTTAAGGGAACTAAACAAATATAATATTACTTCACAATTATACGGCTTTTATTTTTGTATCAAATCAAAACTTAGGATAAAATTTGTAACAGACTTCGTTTAGAATTATTAATCTAGCCTCTCGTAGGTACCTATTAGAATAGGCAGAATATAAACAAATTTTCGTCTGTATGAAAGTGTCATCGCATCTATGACTAATTAGCCGCCCCCGCGCGCCCCACCCCACCGCGCTTGGCGCATAGACATTGTTCGAGCTGTCTGTTCTAGTACGTCAGTACATAATATTTCTATGGTGCGCAAGCACAGGTGCACTCCCTATTCCCTTACTCACATAACACGGTGAGACAGCAGTCTGATACGACAGAAGAGAGAGGCGCAGGCAGGGCTTTACGTGCTTTCCGAGGAACTTGTTTTATACCACCAACTTCCAGACTCTGGACCTTTGTATTTGCTTTGTGCTCTGGACTAAGACTGGGTATTTTTTGAACAAAAAAAAACTTATCACAAATTTTTGTTCTGACGTGGGATTTGAACCCAGGACCAGAATAATTTAGACATTTAAGCTTAACAGACAGACAGTGTTACTTTTGCAATTATAATAATATAACCCAGATCTTGTGGAATTCTGTTTATTTTTTTCTACCGTATTATGTTAACCCTTTAATTGGCACACCGTAATCGGATTAAGTGGCCACTCATGCGAATTTAAATCCGATTCGGTGTTCCGGCAACCGGTTGAGTGAATGCTGGGAAATACAATATTAAAACGGTCCCAATTACACGCTATTTTTTACACAGGGATTATACTTATGAAGGGATTACATCGGGGAGAAAGGTCGAAATGAGAGTAGGGATCAGTTGACCCATGTTATTGCAAAACGATTTGCAAAGATGTGACTTGATTCAAAAATGAATTTGTTTCCACGGATGATACCAAATCTTCTACCAAACCAGGTCTACTTGTTTTGGTGATACAATAATGCCGGAGTGTGCCGAGTAGTTTTAAGCGTCGCTTCAGATAATTTGAATCTAAACGCGAACTTTTGTATTTTCTGTACTTATTCACCACTAACTAGGCGGTGATAGTAAACATCGTGAGAACATTACCTAATGTACTAGTAGTACAAGCACAAGAGTTGTTTTAAAGAATAAGAATATTATACAAAATAATATGCGTGTAGACAAGTGTACAAAGATAATCCTATTGTTCAATGCAATTATTGAATCATCAAACACCTAACTTATTTCATTGCCAAAATTACAACCCATATAAACATTTATAGCGCCACAATACATATGAATTAGCGGGGTCATAATTACCCCACGGCGAGGGTTTGCACGTCCGGTGTTTTATTGCAACCCGGATGACCCGGGTGTGCTGCCGGCAGCAATTACGGGTTAATTCCGACTCATTTGTTACAGGAACTTACTGATGTTTTGTTTGAGTGTCCGAGTGAGTGACATGTGACGTCGACAATTTTTTTAGGCACTGGCGGTTCATTTACTGTGTTAACAACATATAAGAATGCTTTTTTTGTACCAAGAGTTCGATCCTGTCGCTTTCGTTTACAAGTTAAGGAGGCTTAAAGGGTATAAAATAGGCACAGAGAAAATGTTTCAGTGTATCCATATTTTGCTTCAGTGAGCACATCGGTACGAAGTTATGTCAATATTAACCAATAGATTTGCAAAAGCAAAGATTTCTCGCAATCCTTTTGGCTAATATTAGCACAGCTCCGCTCCGCTTTGCTGATTCCGCTCCAGTTAATATAGCCTTAGAGTATTGTATTAAATATATTTAAATGTTCTTAAACTATCGACTTGATCCCTACCATGGAAGTATGAGCGAAGCGGGTTTTAATTAATAGTTATGTGTATAATAAATATTACAGTTATGTTATAACTCATTATCGACCAAAGCCACATTGACTGAAATAAAAAACACTGTGTAGGTAACTCATTTTTGAAATGTACTTTTTTTTAAATTGAAAACCGATGCCCTCAGCCAAATCAGTTTTGACTGCAAACATAATTAAAAAGTGGTTTTGACTAAGGCCATTGTTAAAAACCAGTTTGAGTAATCTATTTTTTTTTGTTATTTTCTCTCACACTGGAAAGGGACGAGAATCATTTGATGTCTTGTGGCAATCAAATAAATCTATCTCCATGTCGTGTTTAGTCGGGAATTTCCGAAACTCTGATATAAAAAAGAAAATTAGTTAAATAGTTTAGGTAACTAAGAGAGGCAATTTTAAAATGCACCAGTGGCGAAAGACACGGCAGGTTGTGCCACGTTCGATTCTCAGTTAAAACCGAAAAATACCTACTCCTGTTTTGTTAGGAAACTCATTAATAGTCTGGAGCCTAAGTTAGTGGTACCGTGGAAACTTGCGAAGTACGTAAAGCTTTTGGTTTTATGCCTAATCTCGCTTCGGTTGTGTTAGTTTCTGGCTGAAGTATTTCAGGCGGAATATTCCTCCAATAATGAAGGCATAATTGTTTCTTTTTTGTAATTGTATGATAAAAAAAAATAAACTAGTTTATAACCTGAAGAAAATTGTGAGTTAAATTGTCCGTTTTGGCTCATCAAAGTCAGGATAGATTTTATCCAACCATGGCATTTCTTATTACAGAAAAAAAATGTATTTTGCTGAACTGAATTGTAATGGAGAAAAATGAACTTTTTGACCCATTTCTTAAAAATCATTGCCTTAAAAAGAAATGTTTAAACGGAAAGGTTCCCAACACAAAGGTTTCTCAAGGGCGGGTTTCAAACCCACGACCAAGTGACCTTTCTAAATGCGCTATCAGGCCAATCAAATCACTTATTTAACGTTTACTACTCAGGTGTTTGACTACGATTGGGGACTTCAAGACGATTTCATGGGTTCCTGTCACCTGGACCTCACAGCTTTGGAGCTAGGCAGAACTCAAGACCTAGTTCTATGCCTGCGGGATCCCAACAAGCCCACTCAGGATATGGGGGAGATCGTCCTCAACGTTACTCTGTGGCCGAAGACGCAAGAAGACAAGGAACAGGTGAGTTACTTTTTAAAACTTCTTTTCATAGGCAAAGGAATACGACTGAACAGCCAACGCATGGGGTTAGTTCCGCTATGGTACTGTCCCGGTATGGCACCCTCGCAAAATACCTACCAAAAAGTCCCGCTATGGTACCCTTCAGTTTTTGGGACTGGTAAGAACAAAAGTTTTACAGTGTTTTATAAAACTAACTCGTTAAATTGGGAATGGAAGATTAAAAAAAAATAACCACGAAGGCAAAGGCGGGAGCTAGGCTCCCGCCTTAGCCTTCTAACCTTTATTCATCCGAGTCGATTTCCGCCTCCGATCGTTCTTTTTTTCTTTTGTTTCTTAATCAAAGTCATTTTTATGGGACAAAATAGTTAGTCGCCAGATATTTTGTTTATCGCCCGATAAAATAAGCCATAATATATCTTTAATAAAATCATATTAACAGTTGCACTTTTCGTTTCAAGTATACCTTATATTGTTTGATGTAGATTTAAAGGATAGGTACCATAGCGGAACTAACCCAACGCAGTCGTAAAGAAAAAAAAAAAGGAATTTAAAGATCCCAACAAGGATAATAATATGTGTGGGTGACACAGCGAGAAACAGGTAAGTTATTTTTGAAAAATTCTTTTCGTTGTCAAAGAAATTCAGCTGAACAGCCAATGCAAGCTGTGAACACATTGTTTCTAGGTTTTTTTATTCTTATTTATCAGAGTGATTTGTGTGCCCAAGATGGCGCCGGTTTCAGCGGGAATGCCTCGTGACTCGTGTATTTCCTGATATTTCTTTTGAATGCGTCAACGTTACGCGTCAGTTGTAATGAACGGCGTTCAATAACATTTTGTGTCGTAGCAATTTACATGAAAATGGCAGTAATAATCCTTATAAAGAGGGGTTTGTTGCTAGCTAAAATACAAGACGAAGTACTACCGTAACCACAACTGTTATTCACAACCATAGAGAAAATACCCTATGCCCACAACATACCAATAAGACGAGGAACGTTATTCTAGGACGCGTGTCCTTTTATTATATTCCCCATAGAGATCTTTAGTTTCTGTTATCTGTGATATTCCCGGTACTTTAAGCGGGCATGAAAAGATGGACGTTAGAAGTGCCTATTGTGAATTTTGTGCTTGTGTGTGTATTGTAGGTATTCGTCAACCGAGAGAGTTGGACCTTGGTGTCACTTGACAATACATTTTATCTATATTGAAAAAATAGGCTTGGAGTATTCTAGTATTTCTTACGAAACATAGAGGCCTAAAAGAGTCATTTCACTTTTATACCTACATATGAATTAATTTATGTAAAATTTAAAATGTTAGGCTTGAACTTTAGCTTCGGGAAGTACAAAACCAAAGTAAACAATGTTTATGTCTGTTTATGTCATATACCTAATATTAATTTAAAAGCTAGTATTAATATCCGGTAAAAATTCCATGTTATTTTGAGTCACATAATATTTTGATAACAAAGAGGGAAAATGTAAATATTATGTAGTAGGTACGTAAATTTCCACAAATGAGAGATATTTTTGGGAGTTGTTCAAACCGCTTTGTGTTTTCCATTTGTCCCGATCTCATCAGGGTACGCTTGCACTTTGATCCATGTTTGACATTGGAACGACTGCCATCTGACCTCCGTAACCTTTGACGGGTAATCGAGGATTCAGGCGACTGGGACCACTACATAACTGGGACCGCGATCCCAGTGGCCTGATTAGTTTTTATTTGTTTAGTCTGTCAGGCGAGGGGCCGCGGTCCCAGTTTTATATGGTCCCAGTCGCCTGAATCCTCGGGTAATCTACATCGTAATCATCAGGATTTTTTCCGTCACTTACCGAGCTAGTGGTTAATACACAAATAGAAAAATCTATAGGTTCGCGCCGAGATTAGAACCATTGACCTCACACATGTCATTTATATGTACGGTCAACAGCACATCATCACGGTTAACACTTGCAGTTCGATAATAGCACTTATGCCCCCGACATAAGAGCGGTACAAAGTCCAAAGTGTTACGTCTGACGTGCTTTTGACTGTACCTACCTATGTATCGTTAAATTAATTTATACAACACTAGCAGCCGCCTCCGCGGTTTCACCCGCGCGTAATTTTTTTTTCTCAATTATGCCCCCTTCCCTCATTTCCGGGATCAAAAGTACTCTTTGTCACCCGGGGATAGTGTAGCTTTCCAACAGTGAAAGAATTTTCCAAATCGGTTAACCCTTTCCACGCCAATGTCTGATATATCAGACAAACCATTTTCGTGCCCACCACGCCAACGTCTGATATATCAGACAAAAAAACAGGATCAAGAAACGTTGTATTTTTACTTGCCTGAATGAGTTTAATACTTTTTTTGTGAATATTTTCAAACGTTTAATGTGTACAGAATAAAATTAAGTTAAAATTGCAGAATATTTTCACGTCTTTTTACCCTAAAAACCCTTACAAAACAAACCTTTTTTTGGCCAACATCTTAGAGACATTTAACGTAATAGCCCAGCGCCAAAGTCTGATATATGCGACAGATAGTGACGTACCCAATACTATAATATTTAAACAAAATACTACAGTATTTACTTCAAATCGTAAATATTTTCAATTAATATGATACTTATGCATAACCTTATTACGAGATTATTTTAAGATGGTCAATATTTCATGTGAAATCGTACAAAACCAGCTCACTTTTTATATTATATTACACTTATCGACAGTTGTATTTCCCAACACTATCGTAATGAATCTTTTCATTATCACCGTACGCCAAAGTCTGATATATAAGACAGGATGTGACGTCAGAGACGATGGAAGTTTCTAGAAAAATTAATTTAGTGATGTGAATAGAAGGTATTCTGAATATATGTTTTTAAAATGTGACACATTCGTTTCAATTAATATTTTGTGTCAGTTGTGTTATTTGTATCGTAACTGCAATATAATTATGTAATAATGTTGTCTAATGAAACAACAATCCCATAGTTGTTAAAAAGAATTTTCATGAAACATAATATTATTAATTACCTTTAAAATAAAAAAAATAAAAAAAAACGTTAATTGCGGACAATGAAATCGGCGATTTTGCCCGTTTTGTTAGTTCACCTATGCAATCACAAGGAACGAAACGTTATAAAGTTTACTTTGACATGACTGTTTTTTTTTTTTTTTTTTGGACTTTTTCCAATGACTGTTTTTGATAAAACGAAACGTTTTGTTTATGTCAGATGTCATTTTCATTTCCGAGAAAAATACTTATTGGCGGAATTGTTAATAAAAAACACAAGGCAAGCTATCAATTATGTAATTTTTTTTTTTTTTTTGGACTTTTTCCAATGACTGTTTTTGATAAAACGGAACGTTTTGTTTACGTCAGATGTCATTTGCCAGAGGTAAAAATAGATCATAGACAAATACTAGACTTATACATACTTCGTTCAACGCCATCTAGTAAAGCTTTTGGAAACTTTTTTTTTTAAATGGCCTGTCAGAAAATCTGCCATTGGTATCCATATTTTGTTAATAATAATTACGTTAAGTAAAAATGTCAGTTATAAGCTAAGTTAGTAGTTTTTAATAAATAATTGATTAACATTGTCATTTAAATTTAAATTCACTTGAAATACATAGGTAACGCCCCGAACAATATTTGTTCTGTGAGTTCTCTTGATAAGACAAAAAAAAAGACTTTCCATACAAAATAACTAAAATGAAATTAATTTTTGTATGGAATGTCGAATTTTTTAGTCATTATTTGAAAAAATCATACAACAAACAGTGTTCGGGGCGTTATATACCTAAGCAAGCGTTCGTTAATGTAAGCAAAATTTATTTAGAGCATAAAACAGAAATGCTTACCTCCATGCATTGCCATTTTAATATCCTAGAATCGTTGTCAGCAATCAATCGCAAAAATGGAGCAACCTGCAGTGGCGTAGAGTAGAAGTAAGCCGTTCGGGGCGGAAGACAATTTTGGCGCCCTTTTTTTTTTTACTTCTTCAATTGTCAAACGGTAAGTGGTCACTGCAGCCTATTCCATTAAGGGATACTTTAACTTTAAATTTTAAACTACAAATAGTTGCGATAAAAATTAAAAATGGTTCCATTTTTTTTATTGACGAGCCATTTGGTTTAGTGGTCGAGAAGTCGGCTATTGCACCATAGGTCGCGGGTTCGATCCCCGCAGGGTACAAACATTTGTGTGAATGAACATGTCTGTTTGTATCGCCCTGGGTGTTTCTATGTATAATATGTATGTATTTACAAAAAATAGTATATAAGTAATGTTTATCCGTTATCTGGCACCCATAGCACAAGCTAATGCTTAGTTTGGGGCTAGATGGCGCTGTGTGAATAATGTCCAGAGATATTTATTATTATTATTTTTTATTATTTATTGTGAAATTTTGCCGCCCCCTAAAAAGTGCCGCCCGGTGCGGACTGCCCCCCCCCCCCCCCCCCGGCCATTGCTACACCACTGACAACCTGCCCTAACAACTTTTTATTTTGGAATGACTTAGATTTATTTAAAGGGTGCGGGCGAGGGGCGGTGCGAGAATGGGGTAGCAGTATAGCAATTATCGTTATTAATAACATTTATTTACAAACTTATCGATATTATGATACCCAAACCGGAAGTAGTCACATCACTAAAACTAGATAAAGCCTGTATGCCTTCTGCTGCGCTTCATCTGGTACGCCAAAGTCTTATATATCAGACAAATAGTGATGCGAAAGGGAATTCCTCTAAGATATATTTTTGCGCTTTAAATAAAAAATATCCTCCTGAATTATTTCAAAATTGTTTTATTCTTTCTATATTTGAACAATAGGGTGATTTTAATTCAAACATTAGTTTAAAATAATTTCAATATTAACATTTTTAATCAACCTCGATAACATAGTGTCTCCGCACTACTATAAATGCGTCTCAAAACGGTCGTGGCGTGTGGGGCGCCATTTTCGGAAAAAAGCGTGGCGTGGAAAAGGTTAAGTAGTTTCGGAACCTATTCAATACAGACAAACAAATCTTTCCTTTTTATAATATTAGTATAGATAAAACAGATCGATCACTCTGTACCTATAGACATATTGGCAATAGATACGAGTTGATAACACTGGTTGATCTATACATAGCCATCGAGTCATCGTTTAAATGTAATGTGAACACAAAAAGCAAATAGTAATTATCTATTGGCTAGATAGCTACATATTATGTGTACATGTGCGAACTAAAACGGCCTCAATTAAAAAGGCAATAAAGTTTAATTTTATGTGGCAATGAAACGGTGTGGCTCATGTTCCTTTTAGCATGATGGTTAGATAACCCAATGACCTTGCTATGGCAACTATTAGTCTAGTAATCTGTGGTTATGGTAAGAATGTAGCATTTGGGGCATTTCACGCCAAGCGGACAGGGAAAAAAAAGTGAGGTTCTGAAATTTGTTCATAATAGGTCCAGTTATACTTCTAGTAGATATAAATACGGACACAATTTTTTTTTTTCATACGATGTGTATTTGTCTAGTTATGGACTCCTAAAGAATCGTTTAAATCGAAATAAGGATTTTTTTAAATAACTTTTTCGTATTGAATACAATTAAAATAAATTTTTAAACTAATCGATTTGTATAGAAAATTTACTGAACTTTTTAAAAAAAGAATCAAATTTGAACAAAAAAATTTTTTTAGTTTTCTAAACCGGAAGTAAAAATTTTAAAACAAAATTTTGGTAACTTCGACCATTTTTTTTTTCAATTTTTTTATTTCGAAGTATAGCTTAGAGTGCCGAAATAATACACCAGAAGTTCTGAAATGGGATCTGCATTAGTTAAGGAGATAGGTAAATTAATGTATGCACATGTAGCAGTCAGTATAAAGTTAGGCGCTTGTTTATGCCGGTTAATATGCGAATTAAAGAATTAAAACGGGACAGTATAAACATTTGTCATCCTGGGGGCTTAGACAAGATGGCATCGCTTCATAGCTGGCGAAATTCGCTAACTTTAAATTGTATGGATTTGACAGATGCCGTAGAAAAGTCACGTGATGAAAGTATGGGATTTGACATTCGCTATCGCAAATTGAGCTATAACGAACGTCATAAATGCCGCTTGTCTAGGGGGGCAGTTCATGTTTGTTGAAGCTCTAACAATAAATTAGGGAGAGTTATTTAAAAATAAAATAGTATCACATTGATAAAAAAAAACATTTGAATATCTACGATTCATTCGATGATTTAGTGAATTAAACGAGCAGAATCAATTACTTTCAACTAGTAGTGCCATCTCTTAACTACGAGCGGAATTAATTGCTTATGTTTAGAAGTGATAGAAGTATTGGCGCCAAGGCGCAAAGTCATTTTGTATTTTCGTTATTTTTTTATTGTTGCTGACCTCTTTGAAAATGGTGTTCCACACAACAATTTACATAAAAAATAATATGGCTCCGTACGGCGATCGATGTTTTAATCCATTAAATTCACTAAATCATCGAATGAATCGTAGATATTCAAATGTTTTTTTTATCAATGTGATACTATTTTATTTTTAAACAACTCTCCCTAATTTATTGTTAGAGCTTCAACAAACATGAACAGGATGACAAATGTTTATACTGTCCCGTTTTAATTCTTTAATTCGCATATTAACCAGCATAAACAAGCGCCTAACTTTATACTGACTGCTACATGTGCATACATTAATTTACCTATCTCCTTAACTAATGCAGATCCCATTTCAGAACTTCTGGTGTATTATTTCGACACTCTAAGCTATACTTCGAAATAAAAAAATTGAAAAAAAAATGGTCGAAGTTACCAAAATTTTGTTTTAAAATTTTTACTTCCGGTTTAGAAAACTAAAAAAATTTTTTTGTTCAAATTTGATTCTTTTTTTAAAAAGTTCAGTAAATTTTCTATACAAATCGATTAGTTTAAAAATTTATTTTAATTGTATTCAATACGAAAAAGTTATTTAAAAAAATCCTTATTTCGATTTAAACGATTCTTTAGGAGTCCATAACTAGACAAATACACATCGTATGAAAAAAAAAATTGTGTCCGTATTTATATCTACTAGAAGTATAACTGGACCTATTATGAACAAATTTCAGAACCTCACTTTTTTTTCCCTGTCCGCTTGGCGTGAAATGCCCCATTTATGGCGTGTTCCTACACGGTTATTTTTATTCAGCTAAGTGAGACTACGAGTATATTAATTGTGCCTACCTTAAATGGAACCATCTTTAGAGAATTGTTTAATGGATTGATTTGATTCATAAAGGATTGTTGTATTGGCACAGAATTGGATGAAAGTAGGCTTAAGTGACTGAATAGAAGATAGTACAAATGATAGTTAAATAATAAAATATTTTAAAGATGAATATATAAAACGTATGAACATATTTTATTTGTAAAACTACATAATTGAAAACTACCGATCTGCCTAGTAGGTACTACACGGTGAACAATTATTATAACAGTAAAAACACATAAGGTCTTTGTTTGAATACAGTGGTGAAAACCAGTTTATTTATACTATAAAAACAAGTTTACATTTTAAAACGTTACAATTACAACTATGGGATTACCATTTTTATATTGAAACGATTACTTTATAGGTATCAGCCTTTCAAACCATCTTCGGAGTTCAGACTGATTGGATTATAGTACGCAGCTAGAGCAGTTATTTGACTACAAAGAAGACCACTCTTCAAAATCACTTCCATAAAGGCCGAGATAACGTTAGCAAACAGGTTTGAAGTTCGGCGACACTACAATACCAATGTAACAAAGTAAACCTTTAAAAACTAGTTTAACTTCTAACTTGTATATCAGTGCTGTGGTCACAGACTGTAGTCTTTACAAAGTAACCACGTAAACATCAAGGGAATATTGACCGGCATATTATGTATGTCTGGCGTTTGCAAACAATGCAACGATAGCCGGTTTCGATTACGTCGACGCTCACCCATCCGAATTCCGAAACAACTTCACTCAGTCTGCGCGCGCGGCTGTAAGTGGGAACGCGTTTGCGTGTGTTCAGATAAATAAAAAAAAAGTAAACAAAAGTGGTAAATAAAAATGAGCTTCGTTTTTTAAACGGTTCGGCTTCGGCAGTGTTTTCAGTTTTGTTTTTCACGCGATTGCGAGGAATTGGGAATCTGTGTTGTATCAGTTGACAGAAGTTTAAGCGGGAATAAATGTTATTTTTTTTTCTTATAAATGTTCAGTGAGCAATGAAATTGTGACGGAATTGAGTTCAACCGAACTCTTTAGTGATAATAAACCCGGTTTGTTTTTGTTTGTGCTAAATTTAACAATACTATCTTTGTCTTATTTGTATTCCGTATTTGAATTCTGATTATGCGATGTAGTATTATTGTGTATTTGAATTAATATTAACGAAAGGTTCCGCCTTAAATAATTTATTGCTTATTTATTATGATCAATATGGTGACCAATAGGTACTGCTAGTTACTTAAGTAGGTATCTTGAAGATAGACGTTATTATTAGGTATACCTACCTACCTACGATGTAAGAAAAACATTACTTTACTCTAATCTGTTTAAAAGTCTCAATTGAAATCGAATTCTTTAAATGTAAATGGACATGAAGCTGAAAGTTATAGTATTTATATCTTCTAACTAGTCTGTGGTTATAGTGAAGTGAGATTTTGACAATTGATATTCTACCTACTTTGATATTATGTTAAGTTGTAGGTACCACAGACTAATTGTTATTTCTCTATGGTAGGTACCTAGTAGGTTACAAAAAAACTTAGGTGCCATGCATTGCAGTGCAACGACATTTCGTATACCTACCTAGAATTTATTTAGGTACCTAATATGTATGTTCGTAAACTTGACAAGTGTTTCTACACGAATTTCGTTACTTAGCTTTTGCAAACTTTACCATGAATGATTGATGGTGTCGTCGCGCCGTTGTCACCAAAGACCTATAGTTAAAAAAAATAACCGAGTATTAAAAGGCATTAGGTATTAAAGGACCCCATTTATTATTGTTATCAAATGAGTCTGTGGCACAGTTATTGTTAGACGCAGGCTGCACCCAAGGCCACGAGCATGTTGGATTATATGTTCCAAAAATACAGTTCTTATGTGCTATTTAAAGGTAGTCCAAAAATTTGATATTGGCGGTGCAACACCGTGTATAGATCCTCGAGTGGTAGACACGTACCAAAATCAAAATCAATATTATTATCATGTAGGCATACAAGGCTCAAAACCGCGCAAAGGGCAATGAAGAGAGCTATGCTTGGAGTCTCCCTGCGTGATCACCAAGGTCACCGACATTGCCCGAAGAATTGCGAGTATTTGCGAGCCTTAAGTGGCAGTGGGCAGGACACATTGCAAGAAGGACTGACGGCCGTTGGAACGGAAAGATCCTCCAGTGGTCCCTCCCACAAGGTGGACCGATGATCTCATAAAGATCGCCGGAATCCACTGGACGCGGGTGGCGCAGGACCAATCGGTTTGGAGGAGGCCTGTCCAGCAGTGGACGTCGCGTCGTTTGGCTGAAATGATGATGATGAGGCTTATAAATCGTTAATTTATCAAGGTTACAAAGTGACTCTACTACCGGCTCCAGAATGTTGATAGGTATGGAAAAGAAGTTATATAGTCTTTACTCGATAGTTAGGTAGGTACTAGGTAGGTACTCTTTTCAATCGACAAAGTTTTACAACAATTAGGTATATTAATATGTACAATCTCCACCTATATATTTATTAAGTCACATGTAAAACTGTTGGTTGTTTACTCGTGTCAGGTCGCGATCTCACCAGGCTAATAGATTTAGACGAGGGGAATAGGAAATGTAATAAACGATATATTACTTGCGCTCTATTGGTTCGAAACAAAATTCATTTTTCTTTTGCAACCTACAATGTCGGCGACAATGGTCAATCAACAAAAATATCGTTAAAAATGTTATTAGTTTTTTTACGTCGCAAAAAATATCGTTAAAAATATTATAAGTTTTCTTACCTCCTCGGTCTATTGGTTTAAGTACCTGGCATTGATTGTGGGGTAAGCTAGGTATAGCCCGACCAATAAAATAAAAAACCTCGCCATATTGTGGAAAAATATTGGAACTAATTTCTTCAAGTGGCAACAATCAAATAAAAAACAATAAGATGTCATTCATTATTGCTGTCTGTTAAAGTGTGATGTCAATTGTCAACCGTGCCTTGTTACTATTGGATATTGTGAGATTTGTGAGTTATTTGTGAGTGCCTATAACCATAGCAACCAAGTGTTGCTATAACCATAGCTAATGTGGCGCCTCCAGAACAAGTTTTTTTATTTTCTTTTCAGGCTATAGATTCAATACTTGGTTCAGCCAACAAAGATCAAACACAGTAACAATTTTGTTTTAGTGATTTTTACCCAACGATCGTTGTTTTTACCCCAATGATCTCTATTGATGCATTTACGTGATTGCTAAAGAGCGATGAGCTTAAAAGTAAACATAAAAATAGGTAGGTATGTAACTACGACTTGATTCAATGAGTTTGCAGCCTTGAATAGAATACAATAGAAGATATCTTTATTTGGTACCAATAAAACTTTAACTCAACAGGTAAAATTAATCAAAAAACAAAAAAAAACAAAAGAGAAATCACAGAACGAACAAAACAAAAGGATCAATCACAAAACAAAAAATCAGTACATTATGAATTTAAAATAACAATAAAAACAAGGTTGGTACCAAATCCTTGCATTAATACATACTTTAAACTTTTATAATAAATAAATAATAAATATCTCTGGACATTATTCACACAGCGCCATCTAGCCCCAAACTAAGCATTAGCTTGTACTATGGGTGCCAGGAAAACGGATAAACATTACTCATATACTTTTTTTTTTGTAAATACGTACATATTATACATAGAAACACCCAGATCGATACAAACAGACATGTTCATGCACACAAAGGTTTGTACCGTGCGGGGATCGAACCCGCGACCTCTGGTGTAATAGCCGACTTCTCGACCATTACACCAAATGGCTCGTCAAATATATCATATTTATATAATATCATGCAAGGAGAAAACACCTTAGATAATAGCCTTGTCAAACACGACATGCCATCGGACTAACTCAAACGAGGCTAGGTGAGATAGGTAAGTAAGCCCACAGCTTTATGGCTGTGCCAACATTATGTGGTCATTTTTAAGTCAATAACGCTGAAAGGAGGTCAAGCAAATTGGCATGGCAAGATAAGCAACCTGTCCATCCATTTATGATGTGAGGATAAAAAGGGTTAAATAGGTTTTGATATTATAATACGTACGATAATTAACTAATGGATGGGATGATAGGAATAAGTGGAAAAACATGTTGCGATGACTTCTCGTGTTGAATAAGAGTAGGGCATTATACTCGTATTATACGTGTATAGATATATAAATAAAATTATAATATCTGTCTCAAGTTCAAGTCCGTGTTTAGAAAAATGTACCGTATAGGTACTCGTACTTAATGGATTCTTTTTGTGCGGAGAACCATAATTTCCCTCTTATTCACTTCCGCAACTACACAACTTTAAAACCTATAGGCACAAGTTCGAGTTGAGAGAAGTACTTAAGTAGGTACTTGATATATTCAGTGGCAATAAAACACAGACTTGAGGGAAGACGGAGCAATCTCGGGTTGCGCCAAAACCGCGCTCACCGCGTATCTGATTCACGGAATCACGGTTATTAACTCTGTCCGTGAACACAGGAGTGCATGTTTCGTAAATCTACAATGTTACACTGGTATATATTGTCCAAATTAATTAGAACTAAGGCTTACTAGACAGAAACCATTGTAATAGATACTGATTTTGAAAACAATAGAACCGGTGTGGTACCGGGCCCTTTAAGGCGATCGGTGATGCCAAGTGGCGCCCTAATTGAATAAAAAATCATATCATATTTATATTAATACAAAGATTAAGAAATGCTATGTTGTATGACTTGTATGCGACACCAATGGCCTTATAACGCTGTGCGTAAAATATAAAAATCCAAGAAAAAATACGAAAAGTCAGCAAAAGTTTTTCCTTTTTTATGTCTAAATTGAGATGAAAATTGTAAAAGTATGGTTCCTTTTTTATAAACAAAATTTTCTTTCAGATGTCTTGTTACATAATTTAGCATTTGTTGAGCGCGAGTGAAAGACATGTGACACACAACGAATTTAAATACCCTAGAAGCAACATTGCCTATAAAACCGCCTTCAAAAAGTGTCCCAAAAGTACATAGCAACGGTGGGGGGTGCGCAAAGGAGGAAAATAATATCAATTCTAATTTCAATATTCAAAAGTTGACCTTAATGCACAGGTATACGATCTCACTTCAAATGCAGGCGTCCGCGAGTTACGACATTTTAAAATGTACGCAGGCAGCAAGCTCGTAAAATTTTTATTGCTTTATTGCTGTAAAGACGAATGTAGGCTGTAAATCAATAGAAATAAAGTCTAGTTCAGTTTGCGCTGTTTGAAAATCATAAAATCGTTGCATTTAGAACAGAGTTAGTAGAGGAGTCGTCATCGATGTTATTTTTTTATTTATAATGAATTAGAATGAAAAACAAAATTATTTGTTAAATGACTAACTAAAGTTTATCTACTGAAGGAACGATTTTTTATTAAATTTAAACTCTTAATGATTTATTATTAGCGACGAGCCATTTGGTGTAATGGTCGAGAAGTCGGCTATTACACCAGAGGTCGCGGGTTCGATCCCCGCACGGTACAAACATTTGTGTGCATGAACATGTCTGTTTGTATCGGTCTGGGTGTTTCTATGTTTAATATGTATGTATTTCCAAAAAAAATAAAGTATATAAGTAATGTTTATTCGTTGTCTACCCATAGCACAAGCTCATGCTTAGTTTGGGGCTAGATGGCGCTGTGTGGATAATGTCCAGAGATATTTATTTATTATTTATTTATTATTATTTATTATAACTATAGCTTTTTGCCCACTGTTAGATAAATTGTCTGTCTAAAGGTTTTCATGTAATATTAAAGTACCCATGAGAAACAATTTCATTCATGTAAAAATGAATTTCATTAGTGTTACATAAAAATCGACACGAATGAAGCGACACAAATGTCATTTTTAACGAAATCCTAAAGTTTTGTTTAAGGAATTATTCCAGACACCAACAGAAAGTATATCGAAACATGCGTGTTTATGTGGCTAACCATCAGGCAATGAATTGAATTTTTAGCTAAAATACTTTTAATATAGTAATAATAAACACGAATGAATTTTTTTTTGTCTAAACACTGAAATCAAAACTAATGTTGATATCCTAGCAAAATGAAGCGCGTGGCGCGTACCGTCACCTAGGTGTCTTCGAGTGCGACTGATGCTGTACTAGGTTGCATGGAAGGTTCCACAGAAAACCGACAGGAATGTTTGTAAATGGACAGTTATGTATGGTCTACACTAATGAGTGAAAAAACGGGGTCGCACATTCAAGCCCCGGGAAATTATATTTCTAGATTGTGCTTATTAAAACTACAGATGCTGTCTGACTATACGTTTATCAAAGTGTTAGGGGAAAACAAAAAACTAAGATTTCCCCAAGGAATTAATTTAAAAAAATATGTTTTGATGAACAACCCGAAATGGAACCACGTACCACAAATGAAAATATGGACTTTTTTGCAATATTGTTCGAAATGTTTAACAGATAATGTAATATTACTGCTTGCGTCATATAAATAATTAGCCTAAGTACTTAATGAAACAAAAACATGGCAATTCAATGGCATATTTTTGAAGTTATTTCACGGAACATGTTTTTCGAACCCGCGTGTAAATGAGCCTCTACTAGTGTAATTAATCATTAAACACCGAATTCTTTTTTATTCTTACAGTTCTTTTATTGTTATACAGATATTTTTGTAAAAAGTTGTGCAAATATTGGTTGTAATATTGGACAAAATAAAAAAAATACCATAGTAAATTTTAGTACTACGCGACTCCATGACTACTATGTTCTAAATATTACTCTGTGTGAAAGTGTTAGAAGCATTAATACCGCAGCGCGTGGGAAAGGGACAACTATACAGCCAGCCACGTGTCTGATTTCTTCCGATTTTTTTTAGAAAATTACAATTTTAGCACGTTTTAGGATAATTTTTACCATTAATGCATTCTATTATCAAAGATCGATTTATTACTTACCGGAAATACGAAACTCCATCCTTTTTTTGAGTGGTTAAAGTGTTGTTCTTGCACTTTTTTACGGAGCACTTCGGCATAATGACGCTAGGCCGGTTCGCGCGCGACTGGGAGCGAACAAGTGCTTAAACCGTTTTTAAGCACTTGTTTTGCGGGACATTTTTTGAGCGCTGTCGGTGTATCTAGGGTATTTAATATCGTTGGTGACACATTACAGAACTAAATAAAAAAAACTTGGGCATTATTCACACATGACAGCCCGATCTATCCCTTTTCTTAGTAAAGACATACTACTATGGATGCCAGACAACGGCATTACTGTTATTTTAAAGGCACTTCTTACTTTTTTTTAATAATACCCCTACATAGATCTTATACACACAACGCATACACACAAATATTTGTACCGTGCGATGTGAATTCTCATATTTTTATGGAAAAGTACTAAAATCTGCTTGTTTATTCCTGCTACCAGAATCTGATGATAAAAATCATAAAAATCTACAAAGCCCACATTGCATCTGGTTGTGGTCAGCCAGTAATTCAATTCAATTCCCAGGTGTTCATCCACCATACAGTAGTGTTCTATAAATTAGTATTGTCATTGTTGTGACACATATCAACAGTGGCACTACAGTACAATATTAATTATTTTATTGTGTAATATAAATGTATGTATATTGATTGTACATCTGATCTGATGTCTGCACATTATTCCTCCCGCAGCTTCTCTCAGGTAGATTAAACGACGTTATCCCGCGGGGTCGCGATATTTTTCCGGGTTAAAAAGTATCATATCTATCTCCAGCTTCCTAACTATCTATCTACATACCAAAAATCACGTCGATTGGTTGCTCGGTTGCGACGTGAAAGAAGGGCCAACAAGAGCATTTCTATTTCGCAAATAAGCTGAACTTAGTTCGCGTTGCGCATTGCGTTGCTCAATTTGTTGCCATACTTAAGGCATTTGTATTTTTCGAGCCTGAAATACCTATATAGTGTACTGGCTTTTACATTGATGTTGCCGTACTGTAGGCTCCTCTGTTTTTCAAGCCTTTAACACCAAGTGTGCTGACTCCCTGATTAGTTTTTCCGGAACACACCCAGAGCTATTGTGGCGGCAGATTTTTGTGCGTCGCTCGTCCCACAGTCTCGTCCCACATAAAAAAATCCTCACCTGTCCTAATTTATATGCCTCGTCCCAAAACACATTTTTCAATATTTTATTCCCTGCTCGTCCCAATTTCTATGGAGTTTTTAGCTACCATATGTATAGCTGCTAGATTCGGAAAATGTCTTATTACCACAGACCCAATCACTATAAAAATAATCAAAGAAGTATACCAAAGTAATTTATTACAAGAAACATTATTCATGTTACAAAAATCGTGTCACGCAAAATTATTACCCGGTTTCGCTTCACATTGTATGATAAATAATATGCTTCGAGGTAAAAAATGTAGCAACGATATGAGTAATACCTACTATCTGCTAGCAGACACAGAACGTCACAGTTTTACTAATATTACAACTAATGACTGCAGTGGCCTTGAACAATTGAAGCTATTAAGGTTAACGTAATGATCACAAAACTATTTTAATTAGTAATCAAATAATTAAGCATTTATAAATAATTGACGACATCACATACATTGACCTAAAAGTAATTAGCATAAGCACTAGTGATATGGGTATCAAAATTAACAATGAAAATACTGGCATAATTATTATAATATACCCAGAAACAGAATTTAAAACTTTCATTAGGTTGCCGCATGCTCGTCTGCCTACCATTTCATAAAAAAAAAAATTATTTATTTAGGTATATAAAATAACTTTATCGACCACAAAATTAGGGAACAAAAGGCGGACTTAACGCAAGCATTCTCTACCTTTGCGAAAAACGTAATGCTCATCATGTAAATGTACGTCTTGCGTGGAATTCGAACCCACGACACCTGGCGCATCGGTTCGCTACCATTGCACCATCACGCCAGTCTTTCAAAAGAAGCATTTTAATGTCCATTTATTTACAGCAATTTTCTGCAATAGAAGTAAATTATGTTAGCAATTTAGATGTTATCTTTACCTCATGGCATTCAGTTGTTTGCACCTAATATTGTACGTTTTATACAATGGGCACATCCGCCTAGTGTCACCTCGATCCAGTGGTTTTATGGCTCTGTAAGCACGGGCCCTGGCTCTGGCCATAGAACCATTGAAACCAGGTTCAATTCGGGTCGGGCAAAAGTCGGATATATCGATTACAGCTCGGGCTTATTATTCCTGTTTCGTCCCAAAGTTTTGTCCCACATCCAAAAAATTCCCATTTTGTCCCACATTCCTATTCATTTCCCGTTTCGTCCCGAATCAGAAATATTGTAAATAGTACAGTCATCAAGAATATAAATAACTAATAAAAAAATAAAGGGGCAACATGTCCTTATTGGAGATGTATTAATTTGTCATGGATTTTTTACGGGTTGATTATTATGACGAATCAACTGTATAGAAGAACTAGCGGCCGCCCGCCTACCTCTACCTGCATGCCAAATTTCAGCCCGATCCGTCCAGTGGTATGGGCTGTGCGTTGATAGATATCTATGTCAGTCAGTCAGTCACCTCTGAGTTTTATATTATAAGAAGAAGATAGACAATAGACAAAGAGATTATCACCAATTCGTATGTGGCAAACGTTGTGATTACGCCAGCAGTACCCATCATTGTGATGATAACTTAATTTCAATAACGGAGGCAAAGGCCTAAGGCCTTTACAAAGGTAAAATTTGAAATACGTAGTTATAAAAAAATATGAACGACTATAACTTTATTCCGTCGCTAAATCTAAATCCGCTTTAACTTCTGACATTCCTCTAATACGACCGACTAAGTTAAATTAATTTAGTTCACTCTGGCCCGCGACTAAACTCCGCACTAAAGCGGCAACTGTATAACGTTGTTTAATTTATTTAGTCGAGACTTTGGGGCTTTGTTTTTAATCTAAACTCTTTTCAGATACACTGGAAAAATATGGATAAAAATTATTTTAATAACTTAATAAAAGCGATAATAATTATTCTCATCTTCACCGATTTAGTTCAATAGTTTAAAAATTGGCTATTACACCCTAGTGTAATACGCTCTACGTTCTAACGTAGGTACGTTTTTTTACGCACGGTACAAACTTTTGTGTGCCTCGGTCTGAATCTCCTTGTAATTAGTATGTTACAAGAAAAGTCTAGAAGTAATGTTTATCCAATATTTGGCACCCATATACAATCTATGCTTAGATTAAAGCTTGACGGATTTAAGCACAGAGATCTATGGACCTCTGTGGATTTAAGCTATGCTTAGTTCATGCTTGACGAGCTGTGTGAATATTGTCCAAGAATATTCATTTTTACCTCGAGTAACAGTTTGAGGAGCACGACATAGATAGTTGTTTTATTACTCAAGTTCCAAGCTCCTTGCAAGACGAGGATAGTACTATCGGGAATTACTTGTGTCGGTCCTATTGTAAATTTTCTTGTAGAACACGTAGGAAAAATGTCTTCAAGCTTAAAATTGTCTGGTCGAGACTGGCGCAAAAGAACTTTAGGAACTAGAAATGAGTAGCTCTAAGACCGTCCATGCATTTTCTGTGAACTATACTTGCACGCAAAATTTGGAGTCGTCTGTTACTTTTGATTTATTTTCAGCCACGGTAAATCCTATAACTTTTTCACACAGAATCAACTGGGGTTAATAACTTAAAGTTATTTACGCGGTTACTACTCATTAGATAAAACAACATAAAAGGATTAAATTGGACCTAGAAATGAACATCATGAACATTTATTGTAGTAAACAAACTGAGTTAGAAGATTTAGCTATCATTGTTAATGACCTAGCTCGCACTGCAACAACGCAATCATTATCACTTCTCTTCTCGATAGGTTCTAATTAAATCAATCAACAAAGCTAATAACTAATAATTAAATTATTTACATTGATTGAATCCCTGGAAAACTTATACATATACAGCCACGTCAATTATCTTGGACTTTGCGCCTTATTTTAATGACTTAACGTTCAATGTTATAAAATCCAAATCTGATGGTGTCTTGTAACTTTAATCACAGAATATTATTATAGCACTAACGTACTTTATTTTCTTATGTTATCTTTATTTCCTTATATTACTTCTTATTTATTTTCTTAAAGACCAGGGAAGTATATTATGCTCTGAAGTGAGAATTTAAAATTGAAAACAAACAATCGTTTTGTAATCGATGTTACAACGTCATGAAGTTTTTAAAAATCGAATCGACAATCGCAAAGCTTCATCGATGCAATCAGCGCTTCCATCAGTCAAAAGGGATTAATGAAATGAACTGAATTGATGGAAAGGTTAGATAATGTATTCATCACTCTCTGACTTTTATGGGCCTTTGTGAATTCACAGGAATGCTACAGATTTTTGAATGCGATAGTAATTTGATCAACAACGCGCATTTGGGGAGAATGGTGACTTATTTAGATAACGTAATGAACGTAGCTTTTGGCACTTAGCTGGCAAACAGTTTGTTTCATTGTGTATATTTAAATAAAGTACGTACTTAAGACTGCTTTATACTACCAAGTAATCTGTTTGATATCTCACAAGAAAACGAGGTATTTCGCGTTAAACGTTTCTTCTAAGAATAGTTTGAACTCGAAGATAAACAATCTAGAACGTTTTTCATCCAAACGTCCAAACAATTGAAATTAACGAGTCCCGTATAAATAAGAAAATAAACTTAAGATTTGTATGGCAATATTGGCAATTAAGGCCACAAAATATTGTCAAAGCAAAAATTTGTGAGGATGTTTGTTACCCATTTACTCAAAAGCTATTGTCTGAATTTAGGATTAATTTGGAAACTGATCAGTTAATTGTGAAATGCGGCAGCTGAGGTCCAAACAAAACATTCCTTAAATATGCGAAGTCGAAGGCTCGAATTTCGCTGCACACCTATGGATTTCTCTATGTGCGTATTTGGAACTAAATGAACTCAATGGTGTGAAGGAAAACATTGTGAAACATAAAAGCAGTCAGTTGTTCTGGTTTCACTGTTTTGAGAAATGTGATGTGGTGGTCTGATAGCAGTCGCTCAATGCGATAGCCAAAGTTGCTTAATTCTGGACCATTCCATAGTGCAAAAGAGTTCAAGACGCACTGAGTTGTTTTCTAACGGAAAATAGTCCAATTCCAAGTTAAATTCATAAATGCAAAAACGCAAGTAACAAAATATTCACAATGCCACAGAATATAAATTTCTTATCTAAGGTCTACAGCTATAATCGCAATAGCCGCAGGCTCATTTTATAGTTGCAGTAAATTTTAATTTATTTTATACGTTGGTCTTAACAAACAAACAACAAAGCAGTCTTGATTTAATGAAATACTTTATATTTGAATAAGAAATCTAGCTATTTGATATTGCAGACAACACAGGTTATTGATCCTTTAGGTAATTGTCCAACAGGACATAGATAACATCCAGACATAGAAAAACTTTCATGGTTAGGTATCCTAACCCAAAACCAGTTATCTGATCCAATTTAATATACTTTATAAAAACTGTAAAACGATGTTCTAAATCTAAACTACATGTATTGTATGAGTCATGCTGTAAGTGTAAAGTAATTGAAGTCAGGTTTCCAAGAGCATGTTAATAATAAGAAGTTACCGCATAAATATCCTCTGAACACTCCAGTTTTTTAACAAAATTTAAATACAAGTATATTCAGTAATTTTGATTATCAGAATTCGAAACAGATGCAATGTCTTACTTCTTAAAATGTAGGTACATTAAACAAACGCTATTTCAAACAAAAACAAATCGGGGTTACATCGAAGATACAACAAATGTTTAACTTTACTCAACAGTTCAGATCAGTACAAACCTAAAATTTAACGCGAATGGACGTTCCGTTAAGATACTCTTAAACTTTCAATAAAAAGTGTTTGCAAGATGGATAAAGAAAACAAAATGGAGAGGTTGAAAAATCGCTTCATCAAAATCCAGGAAAAAATTCAGGACAGAATGGAAGATTTTCAAGACCAAGTACAGAATAAGTACGAAAGATCGAAGATTTCTAAATTCATCTCTCATCTGTCAGAAGATCGCAATTCCAATGATGGAGATTCTAATGAAGAAAATGAAAAGCCTACAGATGATGGCGTGTCTATAGATTCTGGTAAAATTAAACACGCTAATTTTAGAAGAAATAGTTGTATACCTTCAGTGATCATTAATGAGCCAACGGAAAATGAAAGTGCGAAAGAAGTATGTGAAAATTTTATTCGTATAGAGAGAAATGGAGTTTTGTACCAGAAGAGAAGTTTGTCAGCAAACAATTTGAGGTTTGATGTCGAAGATGACAGTTCCGGTGAATCTTGTATCTCGTGTTTTTCTTCCAGTGATGAAAGGTAAGTTATGTTTTATTATTATGTTTATTTGCGGAGACCTTCGGCTGTGTATGTGACTAAATTTATAATCGTTCTACCACCCAAGAAACTCCCCTAGTTTCCTCTTTTCCCCTTTAAACGAGGGAGAAAAAGAGATGAAAAGTTTGTGTTCTAATAATACATAATTATATTAGAAAAAAAAAAATTTGTCCAGGTATCAGCATAATGCTTTATAAAAATATAGGTAGTTTGTGTTATGTTTGCGTACCAACTTTAAATTAAAAGAGAAGAGGAAAATGAGCCAGGTACCAAAAGTTTTTTTATGATATTGTCGTACATTTATTAATACTTGCTACAACAGGCTACTTTTTATTTTAAGAATATTTATTTTCGCTAACGCATTTTAGTCGAATAGAACATTTTATTTTATGTATTGAAAAATTAGATAGCAATGCAATTAATGAGTTCAATAATGTTTACTGGACAGGTAAAATATACCAATTCATAAAGAAATGTGCATCAGTAGCGTAACTTTTTTCCATACGTTAAACAAAAATAAACATCTATTTGGTCTGGAATGTGTTATCTAAACTCAAACTGTTATTAAGCGTATGTAACGATAGTTAAGTAAAATATTATTTTTCAATACATTTTAACGACCCATTAAAATGGTTAGATGTTAAATGTATAATTTCAATATTATAAACGATAAACTTGATAATTTATGTATCTACTTACTTCTATATTTATTTCGAAGCATGTATTTACAAAAAATAAGTACTTATATCTAATCGTTTTAGTAAAATAAATGTTGTCTGGTTTGACAAATATAAAAAGTTGCTCATTTCTGTCTTGAAATATACAGAGAATTTCCAAGCACAGAAAGAAAATGACACGACCCTCAACAAACACGACTAAAAACACCTCAACATTAAACATTCTGTAAGACTATCCACAAAAACCCAACGTAGAGAAAACTTTTAACGTTTTTTTAACGTTAAAAATAGGTATCTATATATATAAAACTCAAAGGTGACTGACTGACTGACTAACTGACTGACATAGATATCTATCAACGCACAGCCCAAACCACTGGGCGGATCGGGCTGAAATTTGGCATGCAGGTAGATGTTATGACGTAGGCATCCGCTAAGAAAGGATATCTCGATATTCCCACGGGAACGGGAACCACGCGAGTGAAACCGCGGGCGCCCGCTAGTATATAATAAATTGGGTGGGTTTTTCACGACTTTACCGCAACATCGGAGCCAATCCTCTTACCAGGACCTATTGAATCGAGGTGGGTCCCACCTTGCCCTATTTTGTCTAGTTCAATCAGCTTTAGCATCTTTGTGTTATTATCAAAAGGTTATAAACCTCTCGACCTTTTTAGTATTTTTTAGAACGAAAATAAAATTGGAATATCTTTTTCGTATGCATCTATTTTCTTGAGAATATTACCTATATATTTTCTTCTCCTTATTCGGGATCCTAGTTGAGAAAACTAAAGATTGGTCAAAAAAATTGGAATAAAGTTGTAATATTTTCTTTTGTTTGCGCATATTTTGCAAAGATTTTTTTGGAAGATGCACGGCACCCGGCCCCGCATTCTAAAAAATAAAAAATGAGGGACATTCTATATTATTATGTATTACTGTTAATTAAACTTTTATTAATTATTACTTTTTTATTTCTTGCTTTTGACGTAATTGTTAGTTTCAATTTATTTCAGATTCACACCCATATTATTTTATTTTTGCATTTTTTGACTCAAACACATTTAGGAACCAAAGGCATGAATTAGATGATTATCCGTTGCTTTTTTATGATTTCTTTTTTTTTACTCTAGACCACTCGAACATCGTCCAAGAGCTGGCAGTCTACCACCAGGCGCTCACTTGGATCTCCCCACCCCCTTGAACACGTGCACAGAAATCATTGAGAAGATTGGTAACCGGTTTCCAGCACTGAAGAACAGAGGAGACAGGATACATAGGGTACATTGCTTGGTGGTGGCATGGTGTATTGATAACTCTAGTTCTATAATCTGTGGAAATAACCTATTGACAATGAAAGCGGTTTGGTTCGGCTACGGGCAAAAGTTATGCCTCTGATATTGTAAGCATAGGCGATGGCAACGCTTGCCATCAATCGCGCCGAAGGCCTAAAGGCCGCTTTTGTGGTATAAAAAAACCTCAATGAAGTGAAGAAGAAGTAAGTGTGGTAACTAATATTAGTTGCCTCCGTCCACTTGGATCCCATGCTTCGCTCCCATGGGATCCACAGATAATTTTTTTCGCCTCTTGAATCCTATTAGGATCCTCAGATAAATTATATAAATTTCTTGGGTTTTGAGGAGGTCGGCACAGTTGTGTATTCTTTGCAATGAGGGAGAAATGGCAAGCAACTTTTTGTACGGTCAGCATTTTGATTGGTGAGCAACATTTTGACACCGAATTTTTTCCATGAGTCAGACGATGGATGGATACCAATATCAGTCCCTATTTCGGAATCCATAGCATAGAACTAACCTTCTTATAGTTTTTGTTGTTCTATTGGTGTTTTAATTAATTCACTTATTACTTTTTGTAATAATGTAGTTTTACTAAATAATATGTATGTCGTGAAATTAAAATATCTACTAATATAATGTGACATTTAGGTATGTATTGTTGTTGTTAAAACTTTTTCAAAGTCAAAGATCAACCTTCCACCATTTGTAGCTTTGTCTGTGTTCTATCCATCGATTACTAATAATAGTGGTCGAAGGTTCTATCATATAAAAATGTTTGAGCCAGTATAACTCAAATTAAAGGCTTGAAGATTTAGAGGAGTAGGTATACAGTATGGGGCGGCCACATTCAACGACGCTTTCTGGTTAATTTTCCTTCTATAAAATAGTCCGCATTGACCGCTTGATTACCATCAGTTGTGCCCGTTTGCCAGCTGAACTGATATACTCGTAAAAAATGCACAGCCACTTTAGCAAAGAACTGTACCTACAACATATTATTTAATAATTTTATCCCGAACTTTCCTCTTTGCGAGTATCTGAACTGTAATGTAACAAATAATTATATTTCCGCGGCTTTCTCTCCGGTTCGCGGATTGAGTTAAAAATTTTCTTGCTAAGAAGTGCAGTAATTTGTTGAGGAAAAGACTTCATTAATTTTATTTATGAAGCCACAGGTTTTTTATTAATATGCTCACTTCACGCCTTTGTTCAGCAGGTTTTAGTAGGTAAGGAGGCCTTGGTGATATTTTCCCCTTGCGAGTCCCACTGATTAACAGTTTAAAAGCTACAAGCAGTTTTCAAAGACGTCGAAACTTTTTTAATTTTTGTGTTATCCTTATTTCCAGTACCTGATGAAGAACACGAGACTGAGCGATGTGAACAAGCGGTTGAAGGCGCAGATCTGGAGCTCGGTGGTGACCATCGTGCTGGTGGAAGCCAAGAACCTGCCCGCGATGGACATGGACACCAGATCCAGCGACCCTTACTGTAAGTTTAGGTGAGTGGCTTCCCAAGATCCTACAAATTTTATAAACGCGAAAGTTTGTAAGTTTTTTTTTATTGCAATGTGTAACAAGACTAGCAGATCGTACACCTGATGGTTAGCACCACGTCTGCCTTTAGACAGTTCAGTGCCAAACAATAACTAAACAGTTACTGTCTGGCACCGCCCTGCGTCCGCTACACCGAGACGACAGTTATTAGGTCTCATATACCCAGTCATTACACTAGCTTCAGTGCCCTTTCCCCGAAACACAGAAGTGCTTGACACACTTCTATGTCTCTTTATAATTTAAGTATAGATTAGTATAGATACATCAGCATAACACACAGGCTACAATTTTATTAATAAAGATTTGATATTTAGACGAGCCATTTGGTGTAATGGTCGAGAAGTCGGCTAATAGGTACACCAAAGGTAATTGGCCTTGTTTTGTTACAATTAGTACTAGTTAGTTTCTAGCTGTAAAATTCCCTAAAAGTGTAAAATAAAATAAAATAAAGGTCGCGGGTATCATTCCCGTACGGTACAAACATTTGTGTGCATGAACATGTCTGTTTGTATCGGTCTGGGTGTTTCTATGTATGATATGTATGTATTTAAAAAAGTGTACCAGTCCCGCGCGGGACATTTAATTTTGATTTAAAAATCGGGACGACCCGCCGAAATCGGGACGTCTAGAAGTAATGTTTATCCGTTGTCTAGCACCCATAGCACAAGCTAATGCTTAGTTTGGGCTGGATGGCGCTGTGTGAATAGTGTCCAGGGATATTTATTTATTATTGTGTTATCTTCCCGCGAGATACCTAACATCCTAAAGCTCACGCGGGCGAAGCCGCGGGCGGAAGGCTAGTAACTTCATAAGTTTTTACCCTTGTACCAGAGTAGTTTCAACTGAATGAGTGAGTGGATTCTCTAAATTCATCTTCTCATAACCTTATAACCTGGCATCAGTGGTTTAAAAATACCGAATCGACCGACACAGTGCGTAAAAAATCTGCTTCTACTTTTATTTTTTTATGATAGATACCTACTGGGGACGCAGCCTTAATTGCTCCCCTGTGAACTATGACTATCCATTTGTGAAGCGTGGACAGCTACTCGGACCAGTCCTTGCACACTCTCTGGTGGCGAAGTTAACCTTAAAACTAACCGTAAATAATGCGTTTAGGTTATAAAAATATTGTGTGTTACAGGTTAGGCCATGAAAAATACAAAAGTAAAGTTGTTTGGAAGTCCTTACACCCGTCGTGGTTGGAACAATTTGATCTACATTTATACGATGACCAGGAACAAACTTTAGAGGTGACAGTTTGGGATAAAGATAAGCAGACGAAAGATGATTATATTGGAAGGTATTTGTTTTTTATTATAAAACTTGGAATTGATGAAAATCTAAGATGAAAACATAGAAATATTATGTATGTACATACTGGATGAAAATATATTTTTAGTACTACTGTTTATTTTTTAATAGTATTGGCTTGGCTTATTACATTTTGAGCCATAACTTGACAGCGTAATGTTGCCAGTTATTTAGTTTTTATAATACCTAAATTTAGGGGTAAGAGAAATTATTTGTTGTATTCCATAGATAAATAATTTAAACAATGTTGTTATTATAGGTGTACGATAGATCTATCAAAATTAGAAAGAGAAAAGACTCACAACATTTGGCAAGACTTAGAAGATGGAAATGGTCAAATATTTCTTCTTTTAACAATCAGTGGAACGACTCAATCAGAAACTATAACGGACTTAGGTACCTATAGAGAAAACCCAAGGGATATTGAAATTATTGAAAGGCGATATGTAAGTATATCAGTGAACGCTGTGTAAATATTGTAAGTTGTATGATTATTTACCAGAAATAACATCTTTATTTCTTTTAATAAGGCGTGGTATCACTTAAACGAGAATGCAAGTGGAGTTGGATGGCTTTGCGTTAAAGTATATGGGGCTAAGGGCCTGGCTGCTGCAGATTTAGGTGGCAAATCTGATCCTTTCTGTGTACTGGAACTAGGAAATGCCAGACTACAAACCCACACAGAGTACAAGACACTGACACCAAACTGGATGAAAATTTTTACGTTGTAAGTTCGTGTTTATCGTACAAAATTTAATATTTGTAATTATACAATCATGATGAATTTATTCATTATTTATAATATTTTCTGGCGAATCACTTTTGATTTAAGTATGTATTTATGTTTATTTGCAGCACGGTGAAAGATATAAGTTCAATATTGGAATTAACGGTATACGACGAAGATCATGACCACAAAGTGGAGTTCCTAGGTAAATTAGCAGTACCTTTATTAAATATACGAAACGGTGAAAAGAGGTGGTATGCGTTGAAGGACAAAAAAATGAGAGCACGGGCGAAAGGAAACTATCCACAGATACAACTGGAAATGACAGTTATTTGGAATCCGGTGAGTTAAGAATTAATAGAAAGTAACAAAATCATTAAATCTAGGAATCTCTTTTCCTAACAACATTTTTGTTTCGTCTTTCGTTCGTTCTGTCGTGAAAAAATATTTTGTTTTCCAGTTAAAAGGTGCTATAAGAGCTGTAAATCCAAAAGAGCCAAAATATATGCATCAAGAAGCAAAATTCAAGAGACAACTTTTTATAAGAAACGTGATGAGATTAAAAGCAATAATAATGTGGTTTATAGAAATTGGGAAAATTTTACAGTAAGTTTTAGTAGTAATTTCAGCCTATCTACTAAGGGGAAATAAATTTTAGGTTGCACATAAACATTTTATTTAACTTTACTGGATAATTACTGTCCCTGTATAAAAATCAGTAGAGAAAAATAGTGTTACCAAATTTAAATTGGAATGAATATTAATTTTAATGAATTTAAAATTTATTTCCTCTCTAATGAATTATGCGATTGGTGGCTGTCTTCAATTTGAAAATTCTAATTAAAACTAGGGTGTTTGGCAAACATCCTAGTTTTAATTGTTTGCTCTTAATTTGAAATAATAAACTAAAATTTGTAGTTACATCGTGGCGAGATCACATTAAAAAATTATATTTTTAATATTATTTTTCAGAGATTGTTTTGAATGGGAATCTAGGATTCGATCATTTTTTGGTCTTCTAGTATGGCTGGCGTTTTGCTACTATTACGAAATGTGGATGTTACCTTTCCTCATTCTCGTCTTCTTTACTAGAAATTGGCTCATATACAGACTTACTGGTAAGATTATTACTCGTAACTTCTTTAAAAAATAGTCGCATAGTTTAAATTTTACTATGTAGATGATATCTTAAAAAATAATTGTTTCGTTAAGTAATGTTTCATTATTATTTTGAACGTTTTGTCAAACCAAAATTATTCATTATTTCTTTTGCTTTTATTCTTTTATAGTTCGATTAAAACCCGTCCCCCGAAAAACACAGATTAGTCCATGGACATATTCTATGTTTTTATTACTTAGTAAGTCGATAAATTTCTCACAACAATTAATGGAAATTTCATAGCAAAACTTTATTTTCTTTTCATTTAGGGTAACTATTCTGAATTTATAATAGTTAACTAAGTTTTTTTTTGGGAAAAGACTATCTACTTTAGAGACTCAAAAGTATAAAAGACACAGCTAAGTAATGAAACTAATATGATATTTTGCTACGAAAATTCTGACTATTTGTGACATTATGTGTCGTAGATTTGTTGTTGTTTGTATTCAATAACATAATTTTTTAGGTGTATACCTCGGTGTGGTGTGTAGAACTAACCTTGGAATCTTGAGAGCTTTATGTTAGGTATTCCGTTTATGTTTTTCAATGTATCATGACATGAATGTTTGTTTTTTTATTATGAAGAAGAAGGCAAATGTGATTATGATCATGAATGTTTGACCATTTATGACAAATAAAGAAACTAGTGTCTCCACTAGCTAATCGACAACCACCAGTGTCTCTGTGTCTCTTTAATACAAAATTTGACAATCTAGCGCTTTTTAAAACGTTAAAAGTATTGCTTTCAAAACAAAATTGTAGGAAATAAAATAAAATCGCATAATAAGTTTCAAAATTATTAAAGTAAATATTATTACTAAAACAAATTCAAGTTAAAACGAAATATTCGTATTTTCCATAAAAATTAAGTTATTTTTTGGCTAAATTGAGGTAAAATAGTTTTTTGTCCAAATAAAATGAGATAAAAACTTCCATTTAATTTTAACAATTATTATTATTCTTTTTGCATTTCTATGTTGCCGCTCTTATTGTTATAGGAAAGTTGAATCTTTTTCGCGACTTTGCATGCCATGATTGTTTTTTTTTCAAATTTTCATAACACTTAATTTTACTTTATAAATGTTTGAAGAATTTTATAATAATTATGAAATTTTATGATACGCTCAAATCATTGCTTCTATTTACAGGAGGTAACCCTTTGTTAATGCCAGTAGATGATGATGATTTGTTAGCGGAAGAAGACGACGAAGATGATGGAGACAAGGTAATTGATATAAAAAAAATATATTAATTACCAATTTTATTGTTTTAGTAAAGTTGTTGGATTAGATTTTCTTAAGCCACGTCGGAATTATGTGGTTCTTAAAAATACGGAAAAAAATTGTTCTATGTGTCTTTCCACATATCTGATAACTGTTTGATTATTTGCAGGAAGAAAAAAAGTCTCTCAAGGAAAGGCTACAAGCAATCCAAGAAGTAACACAGACAGTCCAGAATGCAATTGGTTATGTAGCGTCATTAGGGGAAGCTGTAAAAAAGTAAGTAAAAACTCTTCTCGTAATAATTAAGTAGCACCTTGTAATAATTACTATTTTATAGTGTGACAGACCATTGAAGGACGCTAACAAGTCAAGTGTCCCAATGAAATACGCCGCAGTGATAGCCTACCATCAGGTAGGCTGCGTGCCTGTATGACAACAGCTTATATTGCAAAATATATCAATATATTCATATCAATTGTGTTGATTTATTAATTTAACTAAAATTATTTTTGTTACAGTTTGATGAATTTCACGGTGCCATATCTGAGTTACATAGCAATAATTATGTTATTTGGTGCGATGTTAGTCTTATATGTAATTCCATTAAGATATCTTCTGATGGCATGGGGTATGTGTCTTATATTTTATGGTAATAAACTTAGATATAAATAAAAAATAAACGATTTATGTATAGATATTAATCACTGAAAGATACTAAAACTAACTTTATGATTCCAGGTATAAATAAGTTCACTAGGAAAATTTTAAGACCACATACAATTCCCAATAATGAAGTCTTAGATCTACTTTCTAGAGTCCCAGATGATGAGACACTGGTAAGATGATGAATGCCTGACTATCTTAAATTAAACTTAGGAGCTAAAATAATTGGGTACTGCCTTAACTGTGTAAAAATGACACTAGTAAAAGTATTTTTCGAAAAGATTAACAAAATTCGTTAATGAATCAAATAACAAGTAGCGTTTTAAAATTTGATTTGTTGGAGGGGTGGATATGTTGTCAAATGTTAGTCCATCCTTTTTTTGTTACTTGATGATTGCACCTTTTACCAGATTTAAAAGAATTTACATTTACTTATCGGATTATCAACTAGTTATGTTTTTGTTTTCAGTTACAGATAACGTTACTATTTTGATAGAAATAATCAAAAAAATTGCCAAGTACCCTATTGGAAGTTATCTTACATAGACATTATTAAAAAATACATGTATTGTTACTTGTACCGCTATAATATATATTTTTTTAATTTTAACCTTACAGCTGGACTGCAGAGAGCTAAAACCACATCCACCAAGTGACCATCGGCGTGATGCAAGAAAGAAACATAAAGTGTCGTAACACAGCCCGTCATCGGTCCGTAACAGGATCAAACATTACATCACTAAAATGACTACAAAACGTATCGATGAATAGAATCTATATTTTTTGTATATCATTAAAAATAAGACGTCTGTGTAATACAGTTTAAGCAAAGATATGGATTTATTTACTTCAGTTTTTGAACACGATACGGAAAGTCTCGACAATATTCTAAAAGTAATCCCAATATTGGTTGACTGTAGATTTTCCCAAATGCATATTTTGAAAAATATCACAAGCCAGCTTAAGCTAGACTATTTAATAATTGTGTTTAGTCGAAAGTAATGCCATTCCGCAGACAGCTATGCAAACATTTATACAAAAATTGAATCGACTTCAGCGATCTTTATTCTCAACAAGCAACCATTTTAAGATTGATTTTGTCAAAATAATTCAAATAAATTACCTAATACTATATTTTTCTTAAATAGTTTAGTCTTAGATAAAATACTTTGTATTTTTTTATACATCTTGAACTATATGTTATCGTTTTTTGCACCGTTTTAGTCATCAGTTCATTAAAATATTTTTAAACAGAATTTTAGGTACTTTTTTATATATTTGTATTCGCTAGAATTGTATTATTTCTGTAAATAAATAGGTTTAAATTTTATAAAATAGTGCGTATAATTCTAGACGAAAATTGTTAGAAATGTGGTAGTTAGTATTTGTACTGTGATTTGGCAAGATCTGTAGGACATATTGAAATGTTGATTTAAATTATACAAGTAAGGTTCTATCGACGAGATTGACATGACACCAATAATTAGGTAGGTACACATTTCAGCCTTTCCAAAAAAACGCTGGAAACTTTTGAACCATTTTTCGTTAATATTAAATTATGAGTCTGCTGTAATATGTTTTAATTTTAATAACGTTGTTAATATTAATCTGATTTGTTAAATTACTTTTACAAAGTTTATACCTACATTACCTACATACAAATATTACGTCAAATCTTGACAATGTTGAAAGCTGACGTCTATGTGGCTATGAATATTAGGTATTAATTGTTGAGGTAAAGAATACCTGCTCCAATCAAATACTGTTGAATTTTGCATTTAAGTCCCAATTTGTATAAAATCCAAAACTAAGTTGTATAAATTTAGATAGGAATTTTAATAATGCCATTTTTGTATGAAGTGTTACATTGTGTTGAGTTTAATACGTATAAAATTTTAAATAGTTTTGTTAAAATAATATTAACGCTATTGTTAATATGTTTGAGGTTTAAAATAATTCATTCATCAAATACCGAATATCTAGGCACACAAATAGAATAAGACTGAGACCAATCCCATTGATATCGATCGGAAATTGAAGTCATACTATTTTATAGATAGGGAAATGTTTATACTTTTAAATAATAGATTAGTACTTGAACTTTATCCTTAAATAATTCTGAGTGCTCTTTCATTCCATTATTCATATCAAATTGTACTAAACTATAAAATTGATAATATTAGAAAAGATCATTTCCGTATTTCGCATTGCACAAAATACTTCTTTATAGACGTTTTATCTATACACTTATCGAGCACATCTCTGTGTATTTTCTTCGATGTTTCAAACTTCTTTTTAATAATGAATTTGTAGGTAACTTAAACAATATAAATCATTCCTGTGAAATAACTGTGTCTTCTTGTATTGTCTTTCTGAAATCAATTCAATCTCTTTATTGTTATACATTTAATTTTATGTTCAGCTGTTTTGTTTAATAAAGTATTTTGAAATCATAATTCAACATGTTTAGCATTTTAGATTCTAGTCAATGCTTCTTC
Organism: Mecyna flavalis; assembly: GCA_949319885.1. Taxonomy (NCBI): domain Eukaryota; kingdom Metazoa; phylum Arthropoda; class Insecta; order Lepidoptera; family Crambidae; genus Mecyna; species Mecyna flavalis. The sequence goes on along the minus strand of OX439417.1, from coordinate 3,590,459 downwards.
TAAAATTAGGTTCCCAAAAAAGTATTAGTACTAAGCATATTATTTGATTATACGCACAGCTTAGGTTAACACTAAACGTAGCATGTTGCACATGTCATAAATAAATATTATATATAATTAAAGCCGCATGAATGTGATATTTATAGAGCGTAATCAATATTGTTTTTTAATAAAAATCGAGTTGTAAATAATTTATATCGTAATTATTATTCGTAACTTGAGTTGCTCTAAGGTTCTTCCAACATCTCATTTTTTTATACTATAGTACGAGAAAGACTACAAATCAATACTATCAATAAAATACGTTGTTAAACTAAAATCATTAATGTTTTACACCATTTTTTTCACCTTCCACCTTTAAATACCTAACAGTAAATATTCTTCCCCACAAAGTACAATAGGTATATTTTAGTAAAAAATCTAATCGATTTTAAAAGTTAAATGACTTACACTCAGTTGCAGAAACGTCCATTAAAGTTAATGTTTCATTAAAGCTATTGCTGTCACTTTTTATTTCATGACAACGAAAAGTGACAGCATTAGATTTAATGAAGCATTAACTTTAATGGAGCTTTCTGCAACAGGGTGTTTGTGCTTATAATATTAATATAATTATGTTTGTTTACACAAAAAAATATATATTTCGTGCTTGAAATTATTTACTTTTAAATTATCGGGTCATATAATTTACTTTTGCCAGTATTTATCTGCAATTCAAAATTCCAAAGTCTTCCTTACAAACTTAAGTTTTTGCATTAAATTAGCTTGTGCATTAAATCACCCTCCATATTTTAAACCAGACCGTTCTCTGTTTGGGTTGCTATTAATTATTGATCTTCTTTGAATTTAAGCTTTTTGTTTTATTTACCTTGCTGATGAAGTGTATAAGGTCTCATTTACTCTCTATTAATGCATTTAAAACAATTGTCTTCAGTTCAAAATATAAGTATAATTGTAACCATTTTAAATATATTATTTTAACTCTCTCAAGTTTTCAAAACTTTGAAGTGTTCTCTTCCAGTCCAATCTAATTGTTTTAGATAGATAAATAAATAATGAAAATGAATATTAATTTCGATAAGCACAAAAAGTGATGAACAAATGTTAAATGCTTTCATATTTTAAAATATTAAAAAGTGATGATATTATAATTTGTGTATTTTTTTATTACCTTGTCATAATTATTATCTACTATTGAAAGAAAGAAAGAAGACTGCAAAGCAGATTTTCCTCAAACTGAAGTTTGTTATAGGCCTGAAGAATAACAACGCAGTTTTTCCTACGGGGTTTTTGCATTTGAACAGTAAGATAACTGTAATTGATTTGGATTATCACAAGAAATATATTATTTATTACAAGAAATAAATTCTGCGAGAAATATTAAATAAAATTATTATACTCGTGCAATGAGTAAATTATATTTTACAAAGTTGATTAACAATTTATAGGTACTCTGTTATAAATTGATTGAAAGTAGGTAATAAAAGAAATAAAAAATATATTCTTGAAATGATTGGATTTTCCTAATGCCATCTTTATAATTTTTAAGTGCGAATTAGAACAAAAAGTCGTCTACTGTATCATATGCGTTCCATGTTCATTTCTACACATACATCTCAATGATACTCTATTTATTATTACATTCTTTAACTGATATTTACTTTATATGTATATTAGTTTATAAAGTGACTCTATGCAGAAATATAATAAAATCTTAAATTTAAAAATAATAATGTACCTAATTCACAGGCCATTTAAAAAAAAGGCTTCCAAATGGTGTTGAACGAAGTATGCATCCATTGTTACCTCCACAGAGTACCTTAGTTACCTCTGGTTTTGTATCAAGGAGCCATAATCTTTATGTACTCATTCTTCTTCTTAATGAATGGCTTGCTTTGTGTTTTTTTTATTAACGATTCCGCCAATATGTATTTTTTTCGGGAATGAAAATGACATCAGACATAAACAAAACGTTCCGTTTTATGAAATAAAAGTCATGGTCGAAGTAAACTTTATAACGTTCCGTTCCTTGTAACTGCATAGGTATAACGCTTAGAGTAGAACACATGGAGATGCCCTAAGTAGGTACAAAACGTGTATACCTAAAGTTGGAACACAAAATGGCGCCACCAATGATAGCGTCCGACCGTTGTGCAACCAATATTGTATATCGATATATTTATCGATACAAGTTTACGTGTCGATCATAAATGCACATATTTTGTTAGAAATCTATAAATAGTTTCTTATTTTCCTAACACAAAATAATGATGATGCAGTGCCTTAATATAACAATAGGTTAGTTATATATATTATTATGGAAATTTCAACTTCACATGGTTAATAAACCCATTACATTTTTCTAAAAATCCTTACCAGAAGATAAATTGAAGATACCGTACTGTATCATACTGCCATCGCGTAATCTTGTTATGTCGAGAGTTCTGTAAAACCAGTTTTCGTTGAAGTGTAGCGAGCAAACGTGCCTTATTTTATGTCGCGGATTTATATTTTCCCCACCTATTAACTCTATCTATTTCTTCTTTAATGTTTCACTTACAAGAAATCTGCAGAAATATACCATTGCAGAATATAACTATCTAAAACGTATCGATACATAAAAATATTGTGCCACATCACTAGCTGGAACACAATATGGCGAAACCGGCACGCGTCAAAAACTGTGTGACGTCACTAAAAAGTGTTGCCAAAATGGGTACAATGCAAAGATATCTGTCTCTTTTTTCATACGCAACAATCACTTAGATGAAAAGAGATAAGTATATATTTGTAAGGCAAGTGTCGATTCGATGTATATTCATATAAGCAATTTTTTGTATAGATCAATAGGGCATCTCCATATGTTCTACTCTAAGGTATAACGGCTGAGAACTAACAAAACGGGCTGTCAGAAAATCGCCCAAGTACCTTTTATAACAATACGGCGAAAAAATCAGGGTAACATTTTTGGGGAACTACATTCAACAGCTGGCAACATTATTTAAAAAATCGAGTCGGCCATACTGTTCTGTCATTGTCTTGTCAACAACGAGTCGTGGCCGCGGGTGATCTGCCAAAGTGCCATTTACAATTCCAAAAAAAAACCACCTAAACCAGCTAAAACAATGGGTTCCAAATTGCAAGAGTACAAAGACACCCTGGAGCGTAGCCTAGTCGACAAAAGCAAACCGTGGACCAAATATTTCGACAAGGCGGAACAGAGAACCGGCGTGAACAGAGTTTACCTATTCGTTGGTGAGAATGAGTTCACTTTTTTTAACGTTTATTTATATCCTTAGCGGTGTTTGACGTTGATTTTCCTGTGCAGGTCTGGTCGCGTTCACCGGTTTATATTTAGTGTTCGGTTTCGGCGCGGAGCTTATATGCAACTCGATTGGGTTCGTGTATCCAGCGTATATGTCGATGAAAGCATTGGAGTCGCCGCAGAAGGATGACGACACGAAATGGTTGACGTACTGGGTGGTCTACGCGTGCTTCTCGATCGTCGAGTACTTCTCCGACTTCATTGTAGGATGGTTCCCGCTGTACTGGTTAATAAAGGTAAGTCAAACATATGCTGCATTTTACCTGTTCTGACTATCATCACTTTGCGTTTTTCAAAAACCATGTCAATTAAAGTTTCATCAGTTACTGATCCTATAATACAAGTTCTTGGGAAAAAAGTGAGAATCAATATGTTAATTAAAGTTGTTAATGTCCTGAATGCCTATACTTACAAGAACATAAAAAGAATTTGGGGTAATTATCTAATAATACCCCTTCCTTGCTACCCCTTTCACTTAAATTTTAGGCAATGTTCAGTGTACAAAATACCTTTCATTACTTATTACAGACTTAGCTAGCTTGTAATTAACTTATAACTTAAACCAATATCCAAAATATATTTACTTAAATTTTAAAAGCTGATGACTAAATTGTATTTCAGAAAGCCCATTGTGATTGTAATTTATCAAGTTTATTAATACTTTTATTACTAAGCCAGTTTTATCCGGATGTGGAATTATTAATTTTATCCATAAGCCATTTTTGTTTATCTGAATCTTAAAAATTCCACTAAATTACAGGTTATGAGATGTCACTGGCTCAATCACCTATTGTATGGATGGCAGCAGATCAATTTACCTTAATCTGTCAAAAATTCTCAATTTAATGAGAACTTAAGTAATGGGAAGTGAAAAAGCCGAAAACTGGTTGTAGAAATTTGACAGTCTGATGTGCTGGCGACTGTACAACAGGCCAGTTTTTATTACAGGCAGAAGCACTCTTTCTTTACATGTAGATAGTCTATTTATATTGTAGGAATGAATGGAAAGTCATAGTCACTAATTCACAAAATATTTTCCTCTGTGGAATATTTAGAGCATTTAAAGTCTCACATTTGTGAGAATTATTGATAATAGGTTATCTAGATTAAATAATCTAAAGAATGTTGAACACTATCAGAATGACTCAAAAGAACCGATCTTATCTCATCGTTTTTTGACGAAACAGTAATATCTTATTCAACAAGATAACATTTAGCTACAATGTCAAGATAAATAAAATATAAAATAAAGCCAGCATTTGACTTTAGAATGCTTTTACACTATCCCATAATACTTCTTCAGAGTATATTGCCATTTGGCAATTGAAAGTACATAGTTATTTCCATGGTATTTAATTGTTAATTGTGTATTTGATTAATAAATCTGTTATATAGTTGGTTCTGAAACCCATAACATTCATATTTAAGCTACTTACTATAAGATCAGATTAATTCAATCTTGCCATTATTCATTTATCGTAACCCTAAACCGTGTAACTAACATATTAATTCGAATATTTTACAAATTATTGCTTGACCTATGTTGTCAGATAGATAACAAAGTAGTACTAATTAACCTTCTACATGACCTGCTTCAATATGTTTATTGGAATTACTAGTCATTAATTGTTAAAATTGAGAACTGAGATGAAATAAAAAAAATATCTTTAATTGACATAGATATTATGTTCTTGAGTCCGTTAAGCATTTTTGACTCTCAAAACTATAGTTTACTTGCAAGTCTTGCAACAGATTAATAAAACATTTGCAGTGGGAGGGAATTTAATAGGTAGTGGAACAAAGTACATAGTCCCAAGTTCCACTGACATCTATAGTTGTTGTTAGTTTGTAGTTATGAACATTTTCAAGTAAAGATAGATAGATAGCTCTTTATTGCACAAAATTATAAAAGAAAATATAATAAGTACCTATTACAAAATTGGATGATACAATGTAGGCGGACTTATTGCTAAAAGCAATCTCTTCCAGTCAACCTTAAGGTAGAGGAAAAGTCTAAATTAAGTATTTATTTTTATTAAGTAATCATTTTCAAGTATTTTCCTTGCAGAAAAAATACCTACTACCAATTGATTTATTCCTTTGATTCCTTTTTACTACATGGTGAGATTACTCGTATTATAATTATTACAGTGGTGTGGTGGAACATGTTTTATAATGAGATATAATTAATTAGGTTTTGGTATGGTTTTCCTCATTTTTTGTAAAATTACCGACCAACTGATCGAGATATTTACGTGCCGGGCGATTGACTACCCATCTCCGGCTTACCTTAGGACAAACTTTGTACTGCCTTAAAACATCCCGATTTTGGTAACTAGACCCAATAAGTTATGTACTCTTTTGGTCGTCGTAAGTGTCATTTTCGAAGTTGGCGATTTAGCTTTTCTTTTTTACTTAAATAAATGCCTACACTACATAATTATTTCTACTTTACTACTTATCTAGGCCAAAAGGAAGGAAGGAAAGAACTTTGAATATTTACCTACCCATAATTATGTCAGAACAGAACATCATTATTTTCTTGCATTTTTGCATTATATTTCCGGTTTAAAGTAGGCATTTTCAAATGATGTTGGTTAGCAAAAAACTCCATTACTCGTCAATACTACAATGTCCATAACTTCCATAGTTTTTTCCTTGAAAATGATGTCATTTGTTATGATTAGTGATGTGCCGCTGAGAACTTTCTCGTTCCCGGCAATATTGCCAGTGAGAATATTCTCGAGAAGCTAGAACGCTCCCGGGAATATTCTCAACATTCTCAATAAAATTTTAATTTATAATTTGATGTTTTTGTATATTTATAGCTGATATAATTATGTACAGTGTTTCCATGTTTTATTATTGGCTAAGTTTACACAAAGAAAAGACAATGCATTAAATCAGTTCATTTTGCGGCCACTATTTTGGACCCTGGTAACCAAGGTACAACTTTACCTGCTAATGCGAATCTCGAAGGATGCCAGGCAATAATGAATATTGCACAGTGTGGATACGAGACAAAAGGACCAAGAATCCTTGAAGATTTAGCAAATTATAAAGGACAAACTGGCATTTATGATAAAACTTTTTTTTATGAATCAGCGTGTTACACGATTCAACCTTGGTCTTGGTGGAATTTATTTTTTCCAAACTCAGATTTGGGGAGACCTGCTCTGAAAATTTTATCCATACCATCAACTTCGGCAACTGTGGAAAGGAGTTTTCGACAGTTTCTAATATACATAGCCAGAAAAGAAACAAACTAAAGACTGATAGAGCTGGAAAACTATGTAACGTGGCTCATAATTGGAAGCTTATGAATGAAACTCCTAATGGCTAATTTCTCAATTAAGACCCAAACACAGATTCATCAATCATCGTCTTCTACAATTCAATCGTCAGCCACCTCAGCAAACCACGAAAGTGACTCTGAACATGAAGAATCTATGCTTGAATCCCTGGAAACTTTTGATTTTGATGAGTTTCAGGATATTCAAGAAGAACTATTACATCATGAAGATCCTCTTATTATAGACTAAAACAGATCTCAGTGTTTATTTTTTATAATCACATTTCAGAGTGGTCATTATATTTTATGGTCGTTAAATATTGTTAATTTTAATATTGTTGTTGATTTTTAGATGTTAAGGGCTCTTTCAAATTGGACGTTTTGTGTCGGACGGCTGCGGTACGGTAGCCACGCGATTGCCGTCCCGCTTACGGACGGTCGTTATTTTTCATACTGTTGCGGGTACGGGGTATGTTAATTCAATTAAATGCCGGTTACGAAAAGACAATTATTTATTTTAAACCACTAAGCTGAAATATACAACTTTAACACAACTAAACACTATACAATCCACGTAGACAATTCTAAACAAACACTCGTAAACGCTGTTCATTTCAAACGTCGCAGGATAGTTCGCACTGATCGCTTTCCGAAGAATTAATACTTGAGGCAGCGTCGCTCACTCACGCGGCCACTCTATTAATTTCTTGGATCGTTCGCGAAACCGCGCGATCGCACGCGATCGAACAGGATAATTCTTCGGATCTAAACAAGCGCGCGCGGATGTAAACAAGCAGACGAGCGCGCGCGAGAATGAACCTTATTGCGTAGAGGAATCAGGTCCGTTTTCGCGTGCATGTTTCGTTGCCGGGTATCGTCGTAACAATACATAGCACGCGGTGCGGTAACAGTACGGTTGACGTATTGCTGTCGAGCGTTCCCGGTACGTCTAATTTGAAAGAGCCCTTAGTTCTAAGTTGATATTTTCCAATCAGTCGGTTAATTTTATCTTTGGATAGTTGTTGATTTATTTTTAGTTATTAACCAGTAGTTAATAAGACTGAATTATCTTTTTAATTTTTTAAAATCTGATTTCAGAGCGTTCACTCAGTCGTTATTAGCCAATATTGCAGTCCTGAAGTTGATGTTATCTTGTCAAATTACTTAAACAGAGTTGATTGCGAAAATTTGTTTCATTATGACCATTCTACTATACAAAATTTATTATATTTCATGTCAGTAAACGAACAATTTAACTGTTTATTATCTAATTACGTATAAAAAGAAAATGCTGTCATAGTCCATTATCAATAAAATAATATTTCACAAAAAAATATTATAGGTGCAGTAATGCTGAGAATATTGCCGAGAAAGTTCCCGAGAATATTCTCGAGAACACTGGGAATATAGTATTTTACTGCAAATAGACTGTATTGTATTATACACAATGATCTGTCGACCTTATTTGATACTAATTAAATTAAGAAAGGTTGGTTGTTTCCATTTTATAAAAATGATTCTCAACCATTCTCACTTCGGAGAACGTTGCCGGGAGCGTTCCCGGCAATATTCTCAGGTGGGAGAACGTTCTCGAGAACGGCACAACACTAGTTATGATTACTTCGTTAATCAATGATTTTCTTGTATCTTGTTATTTACATAGTTTAAACTATAGACAACATCGACAGCAGCTGTCAAGTGAAACTGCAGTGCTGTGGGTATTTGCCATTTGGTTCGATTCCGGGGGGTTCCGAATTTTTTTTGATAGCAATTTAGGTTTGGCAGCCGTCAGTACATAATATTTCTATGTTGGCAGCATCTTAAAGCTGTTATAAGTCATTTATTTTATTAAAATGAATTTTCCAGATTTATGTGTGCACATAATAGAACATAAAATACATAGCTTTAGAACGACTGCACCAAATTAGATAATTCTTCCCATGTTGCGTCCATCCCCTGGATAAGGCTTAGAAACGATTTTTCAAGTGGGATTTTTGAAATGAATTTCCACTTGTCACCTACGAACAAAGTCGGTGGAAAGTAGGTACTGGTAGAACTAGTGGGAAATTTTGAATAACCCAATAGGCTAAAACTTAATTTTTGTTTACTTTCGGTGGAATAGATAACTTCTCAACCATTATCTTAATCACTTAAACAGATGACTTAGTCGTCAACTCGCGGGCGCGAAACTCGCGGACGCCCGCGAGTTGGCACCTTTCGATTTTACTACCTACCTAATACTTTTTTTGTCGTCAACTCGCGCGTCTATATAAAGTACAGTCAAATAAAAACAGGTTGAAACCAAAGGATAATTTACAATGTACTAGGGCAACATGACCTTATTGGAGATGTATTCCTTAGTTTAGATATTGTATTTGTAATTTTTACCTACTCTACTAGTTTTTACTGTGAAACATAGGTGGATATATGCGTAGGTGTAAATTTAAGAACTTTTAAATTGTCAACATCCTCCTCACAAATAGATATTTACGTCATGCGGTAACGAATAAACAATAGTTCTAACTCCATGTATCGTGGCACATAACAAGATTTTAACTTTGATCTTTCGCATAATATACCTATTAACTACTATAAGCTTTGACTCTCACTACAGTTCGGTTGTTGTAGTAAAAGGAAAAGGAACTTTGTTCTCATGGGACCCTCTAAACTATCAGCCAATTAATATTAATATCCTGCAGAGAAAAAGACCTGGCAATTGATTTCATTGTCACGTTTCTCAAATGCGGGTTTGTGGTGATAAATAGGTACTCTATTATCATTCATAATAAAAGATACCCCGTTATACCTAGTTACTTATCTTTTATTATGATGTTATTTTATTTTCACCAAAAACAAATGTTTCAATCATATCATACCTATTTATGCTAGGTATAATAACTTTCAATCCTTTCAAAATCACAAAGTGTGGGCTTCAAACTTGGGTGACAAAGTCCATTTTAAAAAGTGTGAATTTCTTCGAAAAATTTAACTACACCTGTAATCTACACAAGTCATAGCAACTCTTGTTTTGAAGATATTAGGCACATGCTTATTTTCAATGACTTCTGCCCTAATATCTATTGTAAATTGTATGTATAATCCTGTTAGTGTCCTAAGTCAAAGTTTTTTCGTTACTGAAATAGAATCTTAGAGACAAGGAGCCCATACAACATAAATATATTTTGATACATTATGTTTTTACCACTTATTTTCTTTATCATAAGGATAAAATTACTCAAAGCCAATAAACTCATTACTTTTATCTGTAACCAATAACCTAAACCGGGGACAGCTTGTCCTATCCACTAAAAAAACTATGTAGATAATTTATGCATACAAGTGCTTAAACTTGAACGTGACCTCAAATTCATCAAAACAAAAGATAATGCAATTCAGTTATAAATAGTGTTTTACTTGATAAACTTTGCACAATTCATCGAAAACATATTTTTCCCAGTGCAATGCATTTGTTTTCCTTTTCTTTATACGTCATTTAGTAGATAGGCACGTAGCCCACCTGAAAGTAAATAGCCTCTGCGGCCTATTCCATTAATTTTACTAGTTAACAATATTTAATTTTCTAACATCTGTACAAATAACATATTATTCGGTAGACATAGACCGAGTCGCACATAAATCCGGAACAGGCCTTGCACAAAGCATTTTTCTCCTGACAATAAATTAACATACTCCCGACTCCAGTTATCTTTAAGTTTGAAAGTCAAGTTTACTGACTAATGAATTTAACAAATTGTCTAAACTACGAGAGAGAATATTTATAACAATAGAAAATCAGTTAAGCCAAACAGTTTATGCAGCACATTGAGTGACGTCTCCCGGTGAAGGGTCAACACCACGCCTGTCCACTGAAATTGTATAGAAAAGAGTAATTTGAGCATAATTATCTAAGTAGGTATACTACGAGTAATTGTCAGTGTAAACAAACGGAACATTGAAATCAAGCCTTGCCTAGTTACACAATGGAACCACGCAAAAGAGTAGATAATGGTTATACAATACTGTTCAGTAGTTCTAGTTATACACTTTTTTCCTCATTAGTGATCATGTGTCTGACGACCTTGTGCGTTACAGGTAGAGGTTTGCGTTTTACCGCATAAGGTCTGAGGTTCATTACTACGTATTTAAAATCGCTTGCTTTTAATATCCATTCATCTCGCGTCAATAAGGATTACCAACACTTACCTATTTAGTATCCTGTAATAAATTGACGACAGTCAAATATGTAAAAAGATTTGTGTTCAAAATTCACATAATCAATAATATGTAATCAAATCAAAAATTTTGACGGTGAGGTGAAGAAGATCTTCTATTTTTGCTGATGACAAGAACACTAGCAAAAAGGGAAGATATTTTCTGTTGCCATGATAGGAGTTAAGAATTAGTAGTTTGTGCTGGGGAAACACAACCCATCTTATTATTCTTGATGTCCATTAGTATTACAAGGGCTACCAATTACATTACTAGCTCTAATTAAGTTCACATTTCTGATTAGCTGTCAAGTGACATCATCGTGATAAAATCAAAATCAAAATCAAAATCAAAATATTCTTTATTCATGTAAACTTGTATCAAGTATTTATGAATCGTCAATTACAGAGTGACTCTACCACCGGTATCGGAATGCAGTCATCTGTCGAGAAGAACCGGCAAGAAACTCGACAGTTACTCTTTTTAATCGCCAAAGAAATTTATACAACAATGATAACAAATCTATCTATACTAAGCCATACAGTTTTTCGTGTGAATGTAATATAATAATAATAATAAAGAAAAAAAATTATAACTGTAGGACGTAGTGTAGATATAACAACAACATGAACAACAATGACAACAGATTAAAATACAGTTTGCGCTGACAGGGAGCGAAGCATTCCTACTATAACACGATTCAACCAAACCGGCCCGTCCGAACATCGTGCGAGAACCTGCGCAGAACACAAATGTAGGTGTTAGAGGGGTGCAGCCGCGCCCCGCACCTGCGCAAACGACGCTTGCAGCTAACTTCGGACGGGCCAGTCTAGCCGAATCGCATTATACCAGTATCTACAGATCTCCATCATTAAGAAAATCTTCAATTTTATAGTAACCTTTTTTCATCAGACGGGTCTTGATCCACGACTTAAATTGATTTATAGGTAAGCTAACAACATCCATTGGCAATTTATTATACATTGTAATACTTAATCCTTTAAAAGAATTTCCAATCTTTTGAAGCCTAATATTTGGAATAGCAAGCCTATGTTTATTTCTTGTGTTAAATTGATGACAATCTGATTTCTTTGAAAAATTTTGTATGTTCTTTTGTACATACATAACACAATCCAGTATATATTGTGATGGCACAGTTAATATATTTATTTCCCGGAATAATTCTCTTAACGAGTCACGGGTTTTGAGGCCATAGATAGCGCGGATGGCTCTCTTTTGCAAAATAAATATATTGTTTATGTCAGCGGCAGATCCCCATAAGAGCAGCCCATATGACATAATACTGTGGAAGTAACTGAAATAAACTAGTCTCGCCGTTTCCACATCAGTCAGATTTCTTATTTTTCTGACAGCATATGCGGCTGAGCTAAGTCTTTTGGCAAGAGCAGTTACATGAGGCCCCCACTGCAATTTAGAGTCGAGGGTTATCCCCAGAAACACTGTTGAATTGACAATTTCAATGAGTTCTCCATTTACAGTGATCTCAGGAACCACCTGTCGCACATTCGGCATTGTGAATTTAACACATTTCGTTTTATTGGTGTTCAATAACAAATTGTTAACACTAAACCAGTGTAAAGTTTGTGAGACAGCATTACTCACATCGTCAAATGATTGTTTTCGTCTGTCAACTTTAAATATAAGGGAGGTATCATCAGCGAATAACACTGTGTCACACAGGTTTTCTGTATAATATGGAAGATCATTAATATAAATTAAAAAGAACAAAGGTCCTAGTATTGAGCCTTGAGGGACCCCCAACAGTAAAGGGGCTCCTTTGGAATCAATACCATTCACGTTTACCTTCTGGATTCTGTCAGATAGGTACGACCTTATAAGACTTAACGCGTTGGCAGAGATGCCATAATGCCGCAACTTCATCAACAATGTCTCGTGATCAACACAGTCGAAAGCTTTAGACAGATCGCAGAATATACCTATAGCATCTTGCTTATTATCCCAGGCATCAAAAATATGTTTGAGGAGTGCTATACCTGCATCTGTAGTAGACTTGCCTCTAGTGAACCCAAACTGATTACTATGTAATAAATTATTTACTTTAAAATGAGAAAGCAATTGAGAATAAATAAGCTTTTCAAATATTTTACTTAATGTTGGGAGAATCGATATTGGTCTAAAATTAGATGGGTCACTTTTTTCGCCTGATTTGAATAATGGTATTATTTTACTGTGCTTCATTAAATCTGGAAATTCACCATCATCCACGCATTGATTAAAAATAATAGCTAAATGAGGTGCAATAGAATGGATTATATTTTTTAATATATCCATTGAGATTCCCCATAGATCTTCGGTTCTTTTCATGTTCAGTTCTTTGAAAGTTTTATAAATTACTTCAGGACTGACATGGGTAAATTTAAAGGATGTTACACACTCATCCACATGAGATTTGAGGAGGGAGTTGGCAAGATGTGGGCTAGAATTTAATTGACAAGTAGTTTTGACTGCAATGTTAGAGAAAAACGATTCAAATGCATTCGCCACATTAGCATTAGAATCATGAATAATACCGTCAATATTTAAAGAGATCTTGCTAGTTTGTGTTTTATTTTTACAAGTCTCTTTATTAATGATTTTCCACGTAGCTTTGCTTTTGTTAGTGGCTTTCGATATTTTATCTTTTAAGTAATTTGATTTTGCTACTGCACATACTTTTTTAAATAATTTAGAATATTTTCGTACATATTCTACAGTAGCAGGGTTATTTGACTGTGTTTTCATTTCATATAATTCAAATAACCTTCTTCTACTTTTGTAAATTCCCGTGGTAGCCCAGGCACTAAAGTTAGTCTTATTACTATCGATTTTAATAGTTTTTTTAGTAAATACAGATCTAAATTCTTTTTCTACAATATCAAATAATTTTTCATACTGTTTGTGTCCATCGGCACCACTAAGATCTGTCATGGACAATTTATTGTCTATACGCTCCTTAAATAGATTTCTGCGGTGTACTGTAATAGGCCTATAAACAATAGTCGACGGAGAACGAGCAAGAGGGCACTCAAACACTGCCAACTGTCCGCTGTGATCAGAATTTATAAAATTTATAATACTTTTTTTATTTACACTGTCATTGCAAAAAATATTATCCAAACACGTAGCTGAGGTAGCTGTTATTCGCGTAAGATATTCAGATAAGTCGCGATTCAGATAAGTCTTGAAACCATAGATTTAGTATCTTGAAACCAATGTTACTTGTCATAGCTCACAGATTTACCATTTCGGACATAAGCGCTGGATCAAGCCCTAAAATAATCTTCTCATGTTTGTCAAAAGACTTGCGTTCGTGTTCAGATTTTTTCTTTCTTATAGCATTATCAACTTCTTAAATTGCCTGTTTCAGTGCATCTTCATCATATGGTGCTACCTGCCCACCGAATACAACGGCTCGCTCGTGATCTACTACCGTCTCATCCGTCCCTATTACCAGAAGCACCACGACCGCATCGATAACCTCGCCAGCTCTGGTAAGAACTCTCAAGATTATACCTAATAATGTCTTGTTTATTCCTTTACAAATAAGGTTCATTTTAGTTATAAGACTTATTCTAAATGAAGAACTGATACATTTGTGAGGAGGAGTAAGGAACCTATTTCAAATGTTTCGGAATTGTAACTTATGCGGCTGAAGATACTTCAAGTAATTTTTTTTGTGAGGAAATAGGTAAAATCGTTACCTATTTGGTATTTCTCTAAAAGATATAGGTTCTCGATATAGACGGAGAAGTCCGTACAAATAGTAGACGTGCGATGCAGGTGATATAGGTCGATAATTGAATTTAAACGAATGTCATTTCATTCAACATTTACGTATGCTACGTCCTTGCTATGTGGCAGATATAATAGTCAGACGAAAAAGAAAATGACTTGGCTTTTTCTTATGTTAATACGTAGTTGATTTTACAATGTGCCATTTAATCACTATCTGTAATAATTCTGGACGTAGTAGCTACCTGCATTATGTTAAATTTAAATAATTATGATCTGTACTTAACAGAGCATGTAACACTTTCAGTTTCTTTGAATTTACATAATTTTAAGATACTATTGCTAAGTTGAATTTTGTCTGACTGTACCAGTCATGTTTTTGAAGGCTATATTTGATTTTTTAAGCTGAGTGATAATTTTAACGACTAGCTACCTGACTTAAGTGGTGCTTTTTATAGTGATCTGGTCATTCTATAGCCATTCTCATGTTAAAATAAGGAGACTTTTCGGTTAAAATGATTATTTATAGTTATTTACAAAAGAAGGACGGGCAATTTTACATCCTCATTTCAGACATTTTTTGTAGAATCCATCTGCTGGATCAGTTCTTCTTTGCAAAAGGCACAATAACCCAAAAATCATTATTATTAGATGTAAGCAGGCTAATACTGAACAATTCAGAAAAATTAAGTACTGCTCTATACCCTAAACCCTAATATTGTAAAAGTAGTGCAGGAAAATGATGATATAAATTTATTCAGTGGCTGCAGACTTGAAGCAGATAGTGAAAGAAATCAACAAAGAAATAGGCAAAACGGTGACAGATATCAAAGCGCACAAGGAGTTGTAACCAAGTATGTAGTGGGGTGACGTCATAATCGCCCAGCTTTGGAATAATCATGATCCATCTGTAAACACCAAACAGCTTCTTCAGCGTTGGTGGTCTTATCAGTAAACCACATAAGTGTACGTTCAAGGAGTAAAAGGCCAGTTTTGGACAATTTGGGAAAGATTTGAAATAGTTAACAGCCTGTTTTTAGCCTTTCACAAATTCATCAATTTCTAAGAAATTTATCACAATTTCTTTGCGACTTTGCCACTATTATTTCATTATTTGCGAAGATTTTTTCATCTCTTTTTAGAAAAATAAGAATTCTCGAAATAGATGTATTAGATGTATGTTTAATATTTGTAAACACTACATTATTTCCAGTGTTATGTTTGTTCTATATCTTATTATTCTTAATGTCTTCCCAAATTGGCTGAGAAAAAACTGTCTAAAGCCTCCTGCTGAAGAGGAATTTGCACTACGTATTTTATGTTTGCACTCATTAAGGGAAATATTGTTTTGTCCTTTTGTATTTGTAACTATTGAACAAACGAGGTGGTCGGGTATTTTATATAATATACGAAAGTGAATATGCTAGGTTTAGAAAAGAAATTGGTTACAATAAGGTAACTTGAGGTTAGATAATGACTCAAATGACGTTGCAAGCTTTTGTGTTGTCAATTGTTTTTAAGAGAATATTTATCTTTTCATAAGCTACAAATGTCCGCGAGTTGGTGCAAACAGCAAATTTGAAGATAGAGCGCTCATTAAGAAGGATTAGCCAATGAGCTAATTGCCTATTTTGTCAAGATATTTAGTGCTTTAGCAGAGTATGTTTATTTTATTTCTTTTGTATGACGTATTCTAGAATGAAGTCACATCATGTTAACCACGTATTCTGTACAATCTATCAACACATTTTGTTAAACTACTTCTTTTTTCTTTAGTAACATGATAAAAAAATGAAACCAAACAGTTTGAAAATGTTAGTAAGTTTTCGACTTTCGTATAGTCTGGCTTAAGAGATGTGACTTTAAATGTTGCACTATGTACATGTAGTTAAAGGGCAGACGAAAATACACGTTTATAACTCGTAATGTATAGATGTATTTATCTTGGTTGTAGTGTAGTACGTTGGGGCAAGTTTTACTAAACTTAGTACGTTAAATGGGTTATTATATTGTGTAGTACGTATCTTGTTTCATTCATATCAACTCTATCAACGAATGAATCGTACAATCACTCAGTGAAATAGCAAAAACTAAACACCTGTGATCGGTCAGTTTTTGCCATCTCACTTCCATTATGACACTATACATTCACTCATCCCTATTCACTGATTGTAGGTAAAGCGGACTAGAGCACATGTATTCAAAATTCAAACATTGGTAAGTGCATTTATACAAGAATACTGTATACGCTTCTAACATCGCTTTTTATGTGTATCTGGCAGGAAATGTTAATGATATATGTACTCTTAATTAACGCTTGTTTTAGTGTTACTTTTCGCTTCTGGGTTATCTGTTATTTTGTGTCTTTGGGTATATAATTATGTTATGCGTAGCCTAATGTGTCTTGTAAGGTATTTTTGGAACCATGCACCATATTGCACTGACATATGGCATTCTCAACGCGTATATTTACGATTTTCGTTTAAATACCGTTGGACGGAATATTGAGAGTAAACGTTACCACAAAAGTATTAAATCTCTAATATCTCAATCAAAATTTAGTATTTCGGGGACAGCTCCAAGCGGTAATATCATTTCAGGGGCATTTGATTTAAACTCGAATACTAGTTTAGCGTCAACTACAGATTGTTAAATAGTCATAAAACACACGAAAGACAAAATAACCAGAACGTAGTGCGGCGTTTTAATGCATTTTTATCCGAATCGAGTAGTTATCGTGCACATTATCTTATTGTCCTTTAGGAGACAAAGGAACCTGTTTCATTCGCTACATGGTCTGATGAATAGGTGCTACACAAGGGACTACACTTTCACCGCAATTATTTGTCATGTCACACCCACACAGCATGTTAGGATAAATCAAAAATTTCTTGATGCCTTGAAATTGATAATGCATTTTCATTATTATGAACAGTTTTTGATTTAATTTTATCGACTTCATTGCATTTTAAGTTTTCAACCAAAATTTTAGTCAGTCTGTAGTTAAAAATTCTTTCATATTAGTTTGTTTAGGTCTAATACTTCATATCAATCGTGTCATATAATAAAGTTAGTACACAACAATTGTTCATTTTATTAATGTCATTAAAAAACGAAAACCAATCACACAAAATTAGAAAATTTTGACTTTAATAGGCAGTTTTATAAAGGTTTCTTTTTTTTATAATGACATGATTTTTATGTATTTTGCCATCATAGTATTGTTATGGTATTATTATAAGTAGTACGTATGTAGTTATTTTGTGACTTGCACTAACCGTGGACATTTATGATAACGATAATCCAATATGTGTTTTCTGCCAGATAACAATGAATGTATGAACAATATTTAATATGCAAATAAAGAATGAAAGCGTCACCTGATATATATTACAATTGTCTATATGTGCTCGCTCGCCTTTACAATTAATGCTTCAGCATACTTATTGATACAATACTTTGGGTCAGTTTTGCCATTGACAGATATTGTTGGTGATAATTTAGGTCAAATAATAATGATGCCGTTTTCTTTTTATCAAAAGAGACAGCATCTTAGTTTTCTATCTTACTAATAATCGCGATATTATCTGTTGATGGTGAAATTGGCCGTAAACATCTTTTGAACTAATATTGAACATTAGCTACTCGCGAGCAAGGAAGTAGACAGAGCAATCATTTTGCGCTCTACGTCGCACTTGCACTGTCTAAGATGCTGTCATTTTTGGACAATTTTCAAAAATACAGACAGCGTTATCGATAAAAGATACACAAATCAGGAACTTATCAGACAGTGGTGAGACTGCCATTAAAATTGTATCATTACAAGCAACACTGACATGTTACATTTTATATTGAAATTGATTTATTTCTTTACTTGTCTTCACATAAGTAATTAAAAAAATCGTCTTTTAACGAAACAGTATCTTTGTTATTAACTATAATTATGGGTCGTATGCAATGACGTTCAATATAAAACTAGACACCCAATCTCTAAGAAAAATTCCTCAAAAAACGTCCGAGTGGCTTTGACACTGATGACATTAACACATTCGTTCAAATTAACACCTTATCTCGTGGCATTTAGTGTTTAATGTCAATTGTATACAACTAAACTAAAACTCTGCCCAATAGTCGGGTGGGCAGACTTTTGCTTCGGACAATATTTGAGCGTGATTGTGAGTCTAGTTTTTTAATTGAACGTCATTGGTCGTATGGTATCATTTACATCAATATCATTATGTTTCTGTTGTATCTTACTGGTTCTCACGGTAAAGGGTTAAATGTTACGTGTCTTATCATTGGGTACCTCTAATAATTTTAAAAGTTTTATCGATATTATATTTGGAAGTGTCCAAGTCGCATTATGTTTAACTGATGTGATGTGAATCTATTGCCTATTTTTTTGTTAATTTTCTCTTAAATCGACTGTTAAATAAGTTTTGTTTTTGTCGTTTTCTCCAATATTTTCAAATAAAATAGTGTTAACTTCGTGTTCACCTTTATGCAATTTGTATTAAGTCTTTGTTAGTGTGTGTGTATTTGTAGTTGAGTACATTGACGTCTGGCATCTTAAATGTATTTGTATTGAATATAACTTTAACTTGTTTTTATACCAAAACGATAAAGTTAATTGAATATTAAGCCCCTGTAATTTGTCATGGCTTAAGTAATGTCTTGAATTTATCGCTACATTGTGTTAAGGATTTAATATTGTTATATTACAAATAAAATCATAAAAAGTAAATTTTGAAATAGTTCAACGAAGATTTAAAAAGAGTTAATTGCAAGAATCAGTTGCAAGATTCTACTTAGACAAACATAATACATTGCAAGAAAATAAAAGCTTGTAAATATAATTACGATTTGTTAATACATTCGGTTGTTGGCAATGATTAACGTTACGCTCTATAACTTTAAAAAGAACTAACGTTGATGTAATGTGACGTCATGACTGTCGGTAAACTTGATATCCTCACTAAAAGTGAAAGTATTGCTAAAATGTAACAATAACTATGCCAAGCGGGGCTAGGAAATGTGATTTAAACGTAGAAACAGTTTATCGTTCTCAAACGCAAGCCGAGAAAGACTTGTGTCATCGCAAAGAAACTCTTTAATTAAATGACGATGCATTTATTTAAATATCAAACACAAACGTCTCAAAAGTAAATGGGCCTGGGTATATAAAAGATTTAATGCGACTTGGGCATTATAGACAAAATCTTCTAAGTAGCACATCAGTGAATAAGACCCAAAAGCGTCCCTCCCTACTATAAGGCTCTATAATCAAACTTGAACAGGCAGCGCCAAAATGATCTGAGCGTTCAAACCTACCAAAAATATCTGAACATTTTGACAAAAATCACTCACAAGCACAATATTTTTAGGTGTAACATGTAAATATCGTTTGTTGACATTTGTTCTCAAACAACAAAATATGAAAATGCACCTTTACGTCGTTAGGTAAGGTTGATTTTTGTTAAATGTTCAGATATTTTTGGTGGTTTTGAACGCTCAGCCCCCCTAGACAAGCGGCATTTATGACGTTCGTTATAGCTCAATTTGCGATAGCGAATGTCAAAACCCATACTTTCACCACGTGACTTTTCTATGGCATCTGTCAAATCCATACAATTTAAAGTTAGCGAATTTCGCTATCGCTGTCAAAATGTTACTTTGTCTAGGCCCCATCATTTTGACGCTGACTGTACAACCAAAAGTGTTAGACTGTACAGCGAGAGCTCTTTGTCTTTCCCTAATGTGTTACTCGGGTTTTATTTATTGTATAATATGTGTACTGATGTGTTTTATTTTTCCTTACAGCCACCCGCTTGGTTGCAGATGCGATTAACAAGAAGGGCAACTAGGCAACCACCGCCATTAGTTTACTGGGGAGCGAAAGTACAAATGGTTTCCCGCACCCGCTTCAACAGCTTTTGTAGCACAACTGGCCTTAAAATTTGTATATTTGACGAACCGTTTTGTAACATGATAATGTTTTGTGAGAGAATCCACATTGTTATGTAACGTCATAACTTTTGTACCACTGTTATATGAACTATATAGCACTCTCATTGAGGATAACACTGTTAGGAATATACAGTGTATAAAGGTGCCATGAATAGTTACTTACGATACGGATGGCTCTTTATTGCATAATCTTGCCTGTAGGCCATTGTATATTTGAAAAAGTCAATTAAAATGACATTACTGGTTATTTCGTCGTCCCTATCAATGTTATAAAGTATGAAGTACATTATTTAATTGACTTGGCGTATGAACAATATCATACTGACATAGTCATCTCAAAATACCCCTTTTATATTGAAAACCATGTATTATTACTTATTAAGTTGTTTTTGTATAATCGTGACGCAATCTTTACATTTTCTCTTTAGTTTTTAAATCTTTAGTTGAATCTTTACTTTTGGCTGGTAAGATCTTTTAGGGATTAGAAATTAAGTAAACACCATTTCTTCGTCCTTTTTTATTTCCCTATTGTAAGATCTCTCTCTTAGTGAAACAATGAATTTCTTGTATTAATTCCAGTAAAGGATTTGCTCAAGGAATGTTAGATTATCTGTTGTTTAAGTTTTTTAAAGTAAAGTTAGTTTTTAAAACCTGTGTTACCGTGCGAAAAACTCCCAAGTATTGCCAATATAAAATTCCTGTTTTCTACTCTTTTTAATACTACCAAAAGCATATTTTTATACAAATAAAGCCTAAATGTATGCTTGAGCACGATTTTTTCAAGTGTTGCCACAATTGCTTGTTTAACAATGTTACCAATGTTATGTGCCTTTGATGTTTTGGCTGTCTGCATCAATATTTGTATTCAAGAATGGAATTGTTATCTTGTCATTTTTTCACGTAATAAAAAGGAATTCATTGTAAATGTAAGTTTTATTTTCATAACTTCCTCATTTAATTATTTTAAAATGTAGGTATTTTATCCTACTAATTGTTGTTGGAGGAATTTGATTGATTGATTTAAACAAAAAGGTATTCATAGATCAGAATCCCCTTGCACATAGTATTCCATACATTCCTGCACATACGTTTCATTGAAGCTTCCCTGGGAGATGCAGCGGTACTAGTTTTCCACAAGGCGGATAGGTCCGCGCCGATCTAATATAAATCGCGGAAATCCACTCGCATCTAGTGGCGCAGACCCGGTCAGTTGGAGATCCTTGGGGAGGCCTATCTATGTCCAGCCAGTGGAAATCTTTCAGCTGCGATAATGATGCTTCTCTTAAAGATTTTTGTACTTGCCGCCTACCACTTAAGTAGGCTTTATAATACTTCTATGTCTATCAACTATGTGAATGTGCTGACTACATATATATATCAATGGAATGAAACTAATTTTAGTATCAAATAAGATAAAACAAAAATAATGCGAATGAATGAATTTGGACAAAAAAGTGGAATTGTCTCTACTGGTGGAGACACTGGTAGGGACAAGTGGACAAACCGAATTAAATTACCTTAGACAACAGTGAACAGTATGAAGTTGCTATTGCATATGCCAGTTAAAATAGTTACTATAAATTGAAAATACAGCCAAAACAGAACTAAATATTTATTCTGCCTGCCTGCTAGGATAACGCTTAGGTGGTCGGTTAGGAATTTTAACGAACCACCTGCTTTTTCTAGGTCCCGGGTCGAGCTTAATTTGTGTCGGATTTTCGGACTCAGCTCGGGTTTGTGATCACCAATCCGCATTTGGCAAGCGTGGTGATTAAGCCAGTACTGCAGTACCCATCATTGTAACGATAACTTGATTTTAAGAGGGAGGTCTTTGCCCTGCAGTGGGACATTACTTAATAGGCTGATACTTTACTATGATGATGGTAGGTGATTACCACTACCCAGCCAGAGACACTTGCAACTAGGTCTATGGTGCGAAAGAATATCGAAAGAAGGGGAAGGAAGGTGTAAAGTTCTATGAGGAGTAAGGGATATTCAGGTATCCCTTAGCCAGGAGCGGGTAGATGACATTTTTCATTGGTTTTCGCCGGTATCACAACTACCTAAGATTCAAATTATGGTGGCCACTATTTGACCACTGCCTTAGGGTAAAAGGGTATTATAAGACTAATTGCACTATTAAAAACATTTATTAAACTATTAATACACTATACAGAAATTAAAATGAATACATTATGATGTGGCTTCTTTCTCTTTTTCTGCCTCTAGCTGTTTGGCTAATGTCTCTCGTTCCACTTGTCTGTTCCTCCAGGCCTTCATGTAAGTTCGTGGGTGGATAGGGAAGAAGCCAGATATACCTGTAATAGAAAAACTTTTTAAAAATATCCACATTTCTCTAAACTATACCAGGTGGTAGGTCCCTGTACTGGGCCGTCTAGGTGGGTACCACCGCAGTGCCAAATATTTTCCCATGAAATAGAAATGTGTCAAGCACTTCTGTGTTTCCGGGAAAGGGCACTGAAGCTAGTGAAATTACTGGGTATATGAGACCTAATAACTGTCGTCTCGGTGTAGCGGGCGCAGGGACCATCCTGCACCCACTACACTGGCTCTGGTCTGGTCTGGCTGGTGCCAGACAGTAACTGCTCAGTTACTATTTGGCACTGAACTGTCTAAGGGCAGACGTGGCACTTGCCATCAGGTGTACGATCTGCTTGTCTTGTTACACATTGCAAAAAAACTGTAATTTACCGCAGGGTTTATGTCATTGTCTTCAGGGTCTCTTTTTTCAGAGGATCATGTGTTTAGACCACCAAACCCACAGGCTAGCTTGATCTGCGGCTTTCTGTGGGACTTGTGACTAAAGCTTTCTATTTCGCACTAAACTAAACGGTTTCCTCTTTTCACCTGATTAATAATATTCAGCAAACTTAGATAGAGTCAAGAAATATGCAATTTTTGTGCTTATTGTATACCTTTAAACACTAGACATTGGCAGAATGACCATGTCACAGACAATTTGTGATAGTAAGGTTACTATTTAGTCGGTAATTAGGCAATTTAAGTGAACTTTCTTACCAAACAACTCTGCCACTGGTGGGGAAACATGAGCCCCTTTACCAAGCCAATACTTAATTCTCTCTAAATTCAGGGCAACTAGTTTTTCATTGTTGATGTTTGGCATTGGATCATAAGAACCAAGCTGTTCTATCACTGGCTGACTGTTGAGCCTTCTTCGCTGAAATGGAAATATTATGACAAAAATTAAAAGGTAGGATTGAAGGTAGGCATCATACTTTGATAAGCTATTGTGTCTGACAATTCTGACATAGTCTCTTGTACTATCTGTCCTCAAAATTATAAAACGACAAACGCATGTTAAGTCCAATTTTAATTTAAGTATACTGATTTTATTACAATCTTCTTCTTCTTCTTCTTCAGCCTTTTTCTACCGCTAGGGTGTAGGCCTCCTTCAGTTTATGCCATTTTTTGCGATCTTGAGCAATCTGCATCCACTTTGTTCCCGCCAGTGTTTTGATATCGTCATACCAACGCATCTGTGGTCTTCCTCGTGGGCGTTTCGCGCTCCACGGTCTCCACTCCACTACTGCCTTGCACCATGAGCCTTCCTTACGGGCCTGTTTCCTTTATTACAATAAAGTCACTAAAATTGGGTTATTTCGGTGAACTTACCTGAGTTACAGAAATATGATAAAATGGCCTATTTGTGCATCCCTGGCGTATCAGACGGATAGATTTGGCTGCTTTGGCGAAAAATCTGCCGGTGCCACTCGCAGGAGGCAACGACATTTTCTTTTTTGTTTAAAAACCTAATTTATTTATAGGCAGAACCAAAATAGCGATCTATTCGATAACCTCACTTTTTCGTTTGACAGGAGATGTCTGTCATTGCAATGACGTTTTTTATTATAAATAATTTATTACAGCTTTGGCTTTAAGCGTATAAGCCTAAGGGAAATAAGTTTTTCCTCAGAATTTTACAAAATATTTCCGTTTGTCTAAAATAGCATATTTCATTAATAATTTATATTACAGTTAAATGATAATTAACAAGTTCCTACGAAAGGATTTTCAGAGACTGCATGAGAAAATGTGGGTAAGTAAGCGTTTTAAGTTTTTAACACATCATAATTAATAACTTTGTTTCAAAATTATAGTTAAACATTATTTAGTTTATTTTTGGGAACGTATAAATATTTTGTAGATAAAAGTTACAACGACCTACAAACATCATGCTTTTGAGTTTAGAGGAGGTAAGTTTAAGAAAATTGTTAATTGAGTCGTCTGAATTTATAATAAGTGTCGTAAGTAGGATGTGCCGATCGTTCTATTAGCCACATCGTTATACGGCGTATAACGAAGTGCCGGCGCACTTCATCATGCCTGACCGACCGGCTACATCTTGATTTGCCCTGTAAAACTGCATGAACAACGGATTTTATTGGTATCCACAACGACGTGTGGTGTGTGCCATGGTTCCCACGTCATAACTAACTCACAGCATCTCCTATATTGAAGGTGCACGGGAGTGTTTTAGAACAGTAGAAAGAGTACAGTACGTTATCTATAGTAGACCTAATATTTTACACTTGTCAAAGTTGTCAATTACTAATATTATAACTGAGAAAGTAGCTCTGTTTGTTTGTCTGTCCGTCTGTCTATCGCCTGTAAGCTTGGAATCTATTATGATGAAATTTAATCCTTCTAGCCCCGGATTACTAGACACAATAGAAAATCTATTGTTATGCGGCACCCGAGTGCCGGTTCGGCGTTGAGTGGTTATTATAGACGGACCTTGGGAAAGGATATAGGCTTTTATGGGCCTGGTATAATGCTAGTGTCCATGGGATAACAGAAACAGAAGCATGGAAGGAAGGATTTGTTTATCCATTTTTCACGTCTCCGTGAAACAGTGGTTAAGCCGCTCGGGTTTAAAACCCAGAGGTCGTAGGTGCAATATTTATGTGGAAGCCATTACACTTGAAATTAAAGGTTCGAAGATCAGATGAGCGTCTGGCAACACTTTGGGTGACGCTTTCGTGATGAACTTCCTCACTCAATGGAAAAGGCCGCAGTTACCGCTTACCATCCCGATCGAACCCCGATGAATATCGATGTGTTTTTGGTATAGGGATAGTTAAATGGAAGCTGGAGAGTGACATTAGGCTACCTACTATTTATCACAAAAAAAAATGTATCACATTCTTTTGGTTAAGGCTGTATAGTCAACACGAGCGGAGCCGGAGGCGGAAGGCAGTATTACATTGAAGCTATGTGGCAAGCATTATCGTAGCATGGGTCAGTTATTATCAAATGTCATTAAATATTAACAACAAACATACTTTTGATTAAGGTAGGCCGTGAAATAAAACCAGTCGTCTGCACTTACATTGACTCTACATAATACGAGTCACTCCCTTTTCGTATGTAGGTATATGATAGTACCATTGATCAGAAAGAGACAGCAAGATCCCTGCAAACGCCGCAAACCGTTTAAAATGATTCCTCAAAACAGGCAACCACATTTTCAGGCCCCCAACGCGTTGCGTAATCGTAATATCGATTTTTCATAATTACGCGACACATTTTTACGCTGAACCCGTATCGATGTACCAGGACCGCATAAATCGGGGGAGCATGGAACTAATTCGCACTGTGGCGCCACCTATGGCGCGAGTGGTGTAATGGTTTACGACGCGGCGATTCTCCACTTTTCATTCATCGTCCGAGGTTGTGTAGGGATGGGATGTGCCGGGGAAAGTTCGGTTATCGATAGTTGATCATTTATCTCTACTATAATATTATATGAGGAAAGATTTGATTGTCTGTTTGTATGTTTGTTTGTATTGAATAGGCTCCGAAACTACTGAACCGATTTGAATAATTCTTTCACTTTTGGAAAGCTACACTATCCCCGCTGAACATAGGGTACTTTTGATCCTGGAAATTTAGGGGGAAGGGGAGGATATTTGAAAAAAGAAATTACGCGCGGGTGAAACCGCGGGCGGAAGGCTAGTAATTATAATAATCCTTGCACATATGGTCATATTTTTTTACGGGAGACAAATAATCTGCCCTGTGGCTGGAAAATGAAGACCCACAAACACGGAATTTGAATAGAAATATGTAATGATTCATGTTTGTTCATAAAATTATCCTTTTCTGTTGGTGTGGGACAATGTGCAAAATGAATGTGGCTACTACTAATACTACTAAAAGAATAATAATATCCCGGTGCAGTTTAAATAAAACTTTCCTGTTTTGGGCTAAATGGGACTGTATGTAAATATGCAGTATTATTTGAGACGAATTTTCTTTGTTACTCTAAGGAAAACTATCGAGGTTTTTCCCCGTTACGTCACTATGCTCTTCCCGATCACTACCAACGTCTCTGACCGACATAGCTCGACCTTACTATAGACAGAGATGCCTATATCCACGATTCCCCAGTGTGATAAAGACAGCCGATACAACTAGGTCACGGGATAAGAGTCGTCTTGCAGCTCCCGCTTTCATCGAGCGCTTTTGCGCTGGAATAGTTTTATGCAAGGAATTGGCTGAAAAAAGTCTATAAATAGATACCAGCCTCTTTTGAGGGACCTCCGTGATTAACGAAGGAGGTTTGATAGGACCCTGTGTTTTCTTTCTTTTCTAGGTCCTGAAATGAAGAATATTTTCTTTGATCCAACTTTGATCATATAATTTTGGATGAATAGATTAATTTAAAATTATAATTATTAACGTGTTATTATTTACTTTGATGAATGATGATTATATTAGTATTAACTTTGATGAATGAAAACAATAGTCAAATGCATTTTGACCATTATCCGTGCCTCTTCTACGAGTATTATTAATCAGTTGATTTAAAATTTATTGACCTATGTATGTGTAGTGGTTAAATTAAATAACGCCTCAGAGGTCTAGCGGTTTAAGTACCGATTTAAGTAAGCAGTGATTTTGGGGTTCGAGGTTTAATTCCTGGGTCGGGTACACCGGATATTTGGAACACAACCCGGTTTTGTGATCACCAATGATGACTTGTTTTCAATGATGGCAGCCTTTGCCCTGTACCTAGCTAGGTGGTAAAAAAATACAGCAAATCTTTTATTACCCTTTTCAACAAATCAAGATTATCTTAACCTATTAATTGGGTGTCCACTGTCCATCCTACTCGTAACAGAAGTAGGTAGGTAGGTACCTAATACCTACGTTAGGTATCTTATTAATAGCGATTTTAGATTTGGTTCATTTAATATCTTGTATGCTGCTGACGCTCTATTTCTATACAGCTATACATTATATCTACAGGTTTAGAGCGTTGGTTGAGTGAGACTCAAGTGCCTGTCACAAGTTCGTTTCCTGCCCATCCCTTTCCAGAAAAAACTTGGGCCAGGAAAAAATTATAATAAACACGCTTTATGTAAATGTCTTAAAAAATAAAGCCTTATTTGTTAGGATCGAGTTATCACAATTAAAAATGCCTTACAACGTTTCCTGAATCAGGATGTGTCTAGAATGCATAATTAATTTTTTATAAAATTCAAACTCTTCAGATATATGAGGCTCTTGTTATAAAAGCATCGTAAATACAAAAATAGCCTTGCAACATTTCCGGTCTGTGCAGAATCCAGCCATCCTTATAAAATATTCCATCGTAACGCGATTACGTTCATCCAGCGCTGTCTGCGCTGCGTTGGTACTCCACGCGTGCGCCTTGGCGCGATCGATGCCGCCCTAGCTCAGTGCTCGCGCGCCCGCCGACCGTGCCGCCGCACGATGAGACCGCAGTGACGTGCCACAAGCCAAGCTGTATCTCCGGGAGTACGCCGGCGAGGACGAGCGGCCTCCGTGCCGGGAGGACTGGCGCCGGCAAGACTGGTCCGGCGCGCGGGGCCGCCTCCCTCAGGTCGACCGCAGTCCCTCCCGCCGGAGCCCGTACCTCACCAGGGATGACGAGAACTCGCCGGCGCCCGATGAACGCGGCCGCTCCGCCTCCGCCGGCGCCCACCACCGCGCGCGGCCGCGGCCGCTCCGCTACCAGTCCCTGGAGCGCGACTATGACCGCTCCTACGCCCCGCCCCCCCCGCCTGAAGAAGACTACTACCGCCGGGAGCCCCCACCCCTCTTCCTCGGCGAACTGCAGTCCCAAAACTCTGACCTGCAGAGAGAATTGGGGAATCTTAAGAAGGAATTGGAACTGACGAACCAGAAACTGGGCTCCAGTATGCACAGCATAAAGACCTTCTGGAGCCCAGAGCTGAAGAAAGAGAGGGCGCTGCGGAAGGAGGAGAGCGCGAAGTACAGCCTGATTAATGACCAACTCAAACTGCTCAACCAGGAAAACCAGGTTAGTCTTACGAAATATCACTTAACTTTTACCCTTACAGGAAAATTTTTGGTGAAACGTCTTAAAAGAAGTCTTATAAAGTCGTTTTTTATGTAATATCTTTACGTTAACCTAGAAAACTGTATCCAAGTAACGTTGAAAATATCAAAAAATTTGACTCGTACGTAACCTCTGTCCAGGGCTATGAATTTAAACGAAGAGAAAACGAATCTGTTGTTCATTATAAAAAAAAAGAAAATCGTCAAATCGAATAGTGCAGTAATCGTTTCTCTCACTCTGTCCTTAAGGTGCCATAAGTACCTACATTTTCCCACTTTCCCAGACTTTTCTTCATTGCACGCTATTTTAACTACTGTATTGATAATAAAACTAATCAAAGATCTTTATTTGAATAAAAACATAAAAATTTGAATTCTTTTGAGTTAAAAAAATTTACTTGCAGCAGTCAGCAGTTTATCGATGCATCCAGTATTTTTCACTACTATACACGACTCTAATATTTTTCTTAAAATAGGTAGGCTAAAATTTCTTATACTTTAGTTTTAGTTATAAGCAAATATTTTTTCTAGCATCTATACATTTCATTTGATGTAACACAGTTCACGCCATCCTTGTACCTAAAAACACAAGAATGAACCCCCACCCACGCACGCGCAAACACTCATGTACTATGTTTATAACTTCATAGTATTTCCACTTACCTTGAAACCTAAGTAAGTCTTACACTGAAAGGGGCATGGCCATAATAGTCTTAGACTAATACAAGTTATATCAGTTGCATCGATGTTATTTTATGTTTTATTCGTACGTTTGGTACGGATATACGTAAGGGTAGTATGTAGGACTAATTGGAGTCCTAATTGGACACTTTTACGGTTGCTGTCAGATGACTGATGACTGATGATGATGACGACAAGTCTAAGAGGCTGCCTCATTTAGACGCTATTATTGCGACGCTTAGACGCCGATTTGGTGATCACAAACCCGAGCAGTGCACGAAAAAAAACCCACACATATCATGGTTGAAGCGGACCCTGAGCTCCATACTGGATGCAATCGGGAATACGCTGGGATGATGATGAAGTTAAAGACATCACCGTTTCCTCATAAACATGATGTAGCATTTTATCTGTACATTTTGCTGAACCAAAGAACCAAGCTAGCAGTAGGTATTCTTCTAAGAATCTAATCTTCAGGCGTTGGCACCTACGCGAAGAATGCAAGCGTTGCATTTTGTCAGAGCACAAATGCAATTTGAGAAACGTATCTTGCAACCGTATGTAGAATGATATTGCAGCAATTATTTTGGAAGGATTAAATTGTGGCTGTGAATCTTTCTCCGAGAATTTTGTTCTAATCTTGTCAGGGTCCGCATGCACCCATGGCCCAGCATATGACAAATCTAGATAACATTGTAGATAGTACATCATCATCATTCTGCCACAGTCATAGTCAAGTTAGTACATGTAATACATTAAAGCTACCATCTCTTCTAGTACAAAATTGCGTACTGCTACAATAAGTAGCAAAAAAAGTTGAAGTGGGTCAAATCAAGGTATTCTATTATTTTTATAAGCCCCAAGACTTCCCCTTTTAAGTGGAATAACCCCTAATCGACCGTAGGTAGTTTAAATTTTTCTTCACGAACCCAATTTATGACCAAAATCACTAAAACAACATAGACTCTGACAAAAGACATAACAAGGCGAATCAGGCAAAATGTAAATAGAAAGTTATAACAGGATATTCAATTAGTGTTCCCATAATCATGAGATTCGTTCCGACCACGATCAACTGCGTACATTAAATGGTTTAATTAAGCAACTACAATTCATCTTAAAGACACTACACATAACGTATGGCAGTAATGAGTTTAGGAGATTATTAAGTACTTTTTATTGCTATGGAAGTTTGAAGCTTCCAAGACACCACAAAGCATTGGGCACCGAAGTGGTCGTGGGTTCGATTTCAGCTTTAGGTATAGTATTAGACTAGAGGATTCGATCCCGGTCGATTTTTCTAGTCCCGGGATTTCGGGATTATCAACAGTTAATACCGGGATTCCGGGATAGTCCCGGGATTGTATTAGTAATAGAAAGTGGTAGCAAAAAGAAAGAAAAACATAACAAAATCAGCCTTTTATTTTAAATCTTCACTTAAATCTTCAAAAACAAAACAAAATTATAATTTCTTCTAATAAAATCAATAAACTAGGCCCTTATAAAATAGTTTAATAAATTATTGCTTAGTTTGTTTATTTTATTTCACAATAAACATAAAAAAAAATCAACTTCTTAAAAGGTCACTGGGCAACTTAGTATGGAAACTATACCCACGGCCTACAAAAACAAAATTGGTTTGGATGTTTAGATAAACTTCCCTAGTTTTCGAAGATAAATGTCGCATCAATGTAGAATATGGGAATCTGCCCAAAAATTAAAAATAAAATATAAGTAATATTAGTGATAACTAAGACATTTTTAGACTATTCGCATTGAATGGGTGTCTTGATGACACGCTGGAGCAACTGAACTCGTCGTGTTCGTCTGCCCCCTCTAACAATACAAGTCTGTTGGGCACCTAGATATTACGAAGATATATGTCGCATCAATGTAGAGTATGGGAATCTGCTCAAAAATTAAAAATAAAATATAAGTAATATCCTCTAGTGATAAGACATTTTTAGACTATTTGCATTGAATGGATGTCTTGATTACACGCTGGAGCAACTGAACTCGTCGTGTTCGTCTGCCCCCTCTAACAATACAAGTCTATTAGGCACTTAAAGATAGTTGTTTTTTAGATTTCTCCGGCGTTTAAAAAAAAAAAACTACACAAAATGAAATGTAGGCTAGCACTTATTAATTTACAAATAATTTGATATCTGTAGGAAATATTTCGAAGACCGGGTCAGATTATGCCCAATGACCTTTGACAAAAGAGATCAATGTTAATAGGACTCATATTTTAAATCAAATAGACCAGAAACTATAATTTAGTTATGTACTTATTTAGGCCACGAAAATAAAATCTAAGAAATAACAACGCATCCAACGTCTCATCCGAAAGCATACTTCTTAATTTGTTGCACAAATATGAAGCAGCGAAAAACGCGCGTTCAGGCTCGATGGAAGTTGGAGGAATCGTCAGTAAATTTTTATAAGCCTTCTCCAAATTATAACCTCGTGTGGAACTAGCCTCATAAAGATTCATTTCTTGTTTAATGATCTTAGAAACATCAGTTTCTTTATATGCTTCAGGAACGTCAAATGAAGGAATAAGTGCGTTTCGTTTCACGCACATTTTTATTGACTTATATAAAAAATATATTAGTCCCGAAAATCCCGGGATTCATTGAATTTAATCCCGAAAATTTCGGGACTAAAATATGATCGGGATCCCGGGATCCCGGTTTCCGGGATCCCGGGATCGAATCCTCTATATTAGACTAAATATAATGTTTTTGTCCTACTTACCGAAATCAGCTGTTTTAATAGCTCTGGCTGTATTCAGGCAATCGGATATTTTTTTATATTTGGATATCCGATAGTTTCGGTTTCGGTTACCGAGCTCCCTAACATCCCTAGCAAAAAGCAATGTTCCTTCCGACCACAGATAATTATAATATTAGTCCCACATTCTGTTGGCACATTAAGTTATTTCTAAATTATGGTCACGACGCGCTGCGACAGACGTGAGAGAGAAAAGTTGGAGTACTTTAATCTTTAATGCGGGCAATGGAAAACTTTTTAATCTGCCAAGTGGTGTACGTTCCGTTTCGCGTAATGTTTTTTAAAGTATTACGTGAAACGGAAAAATAAATTGTATAATATAACGTTAACCTTCGGGAAAAAGGCGTGCGGGACTCTTATGTATGAGTATTTTTTCGTCGTATTCCAAAACTCTAAAAAAATATTTAGAATTACGAAAGCACAATTCTTTTAATGTAAATCATTTTTTTTATTTTTGTAAAAAACAAGACAGAGTCATATACATCGTAAAGATTTGTGAACCTCTAAATATAAAGCATAATATTTTGTCATTTACCAAATTTTTCTTGCGGTTAAAAAAAATTACAATACCAATGATTATTATCTTCAGTACTGACATAACCTATCTACCTCTTTTTTATTATAAAATCATTGCCATTTAACACATGAAATCACTAGGCGTGGTTACAAATAGAACGTACAATATATTAATTCCTTATTTCTAGACATAGGTAATTGCCTTGAAACTTCTAAGCTTGAAACTGATTTTTACAGTTGTAATTAGTATAACGTGAATTGCCAGTTTTGTGCCTAAAAACAATGCGAAATATGATTGGTTATTTATTACATTAAGTACATAGGTATTTCCTTTTACGCATACGTCATACTTTTGATCAATTTATTGACACTTATGGTGTCTGCGGTTTTTTTATTGTTAATGTTTTTTGTTTATTTTAATTTTCATTCGTTTCATTCTTACCTTTGCGAAGCAAAAATGAGTTTTTGAAATACCCATCGCTGTCATGTTTTGTCCTTTGATTTTTGAGCCTTTAATTTCAAGCGTACTGGCTTCCCCTCGAATTAGGCTTGTTCTTACTCGGTCACTGAACGGAACGCTCTGAACTAGGACAATCGTTCAAATGTACTAGTTCGGTCTTTTAGTACTATTAGTTCATTTAGTTCAATGATCACTATGACATCAGTCGGACACTCGGACCGGAGGCTCGGATCATAATTTTGTTTCCCTTCATACTTTGCAGGCTTAGGACTGTCATTTTAATATATCAAACACTTAACATTTATATAAAGTAGAATAAACGCAACTTACATTAATTAATTCACTTTCGCTAAAGAAAACAAACAAAATTATCCTGATCTGATCTGAACGACTAATTTTCAAATCACTCGTACTCGTACATCGTCCATCACGCTCACTCGTACGCGTCTCTGATCTTTCAACTCTCTCTCTCTCTCTCACCGCTCAGTCACCCGTAATCAGTCATTTGATCCCGATGTCGCTTAACTATGGTGAATGAAATGTACTAGAAGACCGATTTGAACGATCAGAAGAGAATAGTTCGTACTCGGTCAGTTGAATGAACTGGTCTCTTAATCGGACATGAACGAGTAGGACACAAGCCTACCTCGAATTTTATTTAGCCAGAGCTATTATGGTGTTGGGTTTCGTGTAGAAACATTGATTTTAATTTCTACATTGTTTTTACGTATAACTTCTAGCAAAAACTATTGCGTAAAACGTAATGAAACAATTTAAAAGGTGTTTTCTTTTTCCATTCTTCTTGCGTCCCGTTTTACGTAAAAGTTCTAGCAAGATTGTTTAAAATCAATTTAACCCTTATCGATCTTGATATAAGTGGCCCGTCTCGTGTTTGTGATTGACAGACAGACGTTCTCAATCTTGATAAGAGTATAGAGCACATTCGTAGTAATCGTAGTATAATAAACTGTATGTAGCTTCGAGGCACATGAAATTGGTATCCCCATTGATTAATTTTTTAATTATTAAATCATTTATTTTTGTTGGAGGACGACTATGTTCAGCAATGGACTTCCTGCTGCTGATGTGATGATGATGATAAAAGCATTTATTTATTTGATGTTAAATAATATGAATGTTTACTAATACCAAAAAAATCTTTTTTTTCTGGTATAACCATTTATATTTAACAATAAGTAAATAAATACCTTTACATAAGACCTATGTTTGTTTATATTACACGCGAATAACCACTACACAGATAAGATATACAGTCACTTATTAAGTTGAATTAGGAACAGGCTAAACTTATCCCTTTCTCGATCCTCCATAAATCACAGAAAGAAGCTACATACACGACACGATAATTAAAACAAATGGTACGTACTGTTTGTGACAGGTGTTTAAAATTCAAGAAGCATTCCGATCGCGATCGTCGCATGTCTATCCAATCTCGGCGGGAAGGGGGTGACGCTGCGGGTGACAGGCCTATTGAACATCCCTCCGGCGGACATCACTCCTATAAATAAGACATTTACTGCTAAAATTTGCCTAATGGAAACAATAGAAAATAGAAGAGGGATAATGATGGGACATCTTATACGCCATGAGTCATGACCTATTTATATCAAAACTATATTAAAAGGAAAATAGAAGGAAGAAGAAGAAGAGGAAGACCAAGAAGAAACTACACACAACAGCAGACAGGAAAAAGTTAATGTTAAAACGTATAGGGAACATTAGGTGCTGGCAGAGTCCAGGAGAAGAGTGGAAGTTGCTCCACCGACAAGTGCGATGCTCTTAAATTAGATTAGAGACTGCTAATACTTCATTGTAAAACTAGGAGGTCACAACAGAAAACAGAAAGCTCAATTCTGCATAAAAGTATGTATATTAAATTAGGTGTTACCTGCATCCAAACTACCATCTTTCATCGTAAAAAATTGTTAGTTGTCGTGTAATTATAATGTCCTTCTAGCCGAATTTTTGGCTACGGCGGCCAATCTTTTACGATCAGCCAACTACGCAGGATACACATATTATAATGCACAAGTGAATGCGCAAGCACATGTGTGCACCTGCTCTGCCCTGCTGCTAGGGAGTGCTCCCTATTCCCTTACTCTCATAACACGGTGGGACAGCAGTCTGACAAGACCGAAGAGAGATCAGGCGCAGGACCAACGGCTTAACGTGCCTTCCGAAGCACGTAATCCGTGTAATTATACCAAAAAATTGTCAATATATGCTAGCTTTCAAATCGCAAAAACAACAGGGACAAAAGAGATTTGGCTAATGCTTAAAAACAGCCCAGCAAAGTAGCTTAGCCCGGATTCCAATACGCTTGTAGGTACCATATCAGAAATCAAACAGTTAAAAGGATCAAATCGAGGTTTCTTAAAAATGCGAGTTTAGGATCAAAAATCAGAGTTATATTCAAAAAATCGAAACAATTTTTTCGACTCAGGAATTGAACCCAGTTCCCCGAGATCATGGTCAGTGCCACTCGACCAATTTTCATTGGTTCGTTTGACAAAATAAAATTAAAAAAAAAACGGCCTCGTCGTCTTGGCAAAGTGCTTGTATGTAGCTCTAACTGACGTTGTTGATGTATAGCTAAACACGACCGGATTTCGTTTCAAAAAAACCGCACTTAAATTGGTTCATTTATTCAGGAGCTATAGTGCCACAAACAGACCGGTCAAACTTACAAATATACCCCTCTTTGCGTCGGGTGTTGAAAAGGTTGACTCTGTTGACTGCTAAAATTGGAGGTGCACGTTAACTATAGAAAAGACATCCCATTATACACCATTTATGAATGAATGATATCGATCGTGAATGAATCTCAACCAATCTCATGATATGGCTCTCCACTGAACGATTCTTGAGTGCCCTCAAGCTGTCATATTTGCTCAAACCTTGAGATTCAAGTTCTCCACTCGAGTTTTAAAAGCCATTCGCATTCGATGACCTATTAAGTGTATCGCTCGTATCGTAAAAGAAAGTTGTGTAACATAACATCTTTTAATCAAATCGTTTGGTTTAAGAGTGGACTATATGGATGACTCATCTTTTTATACAGCTTTAGTTGTCTGGCAAGCTGGGCTGTGTGCCTAATGTTAAGTCGGAACCACTGTTTATTCAAGTCGAATATTGTGGTCAGCTTCTGTCACACAAATGATGAAACCCTTTTCATTCAGACTGTGAGCTTACAAGAGACAGGGCTTGGGGAGGAACTGTAAACTTAGTGGCGATCATCATCATCATATCAGCCTCAGAATTACATGAAACCTCCTCCAGTGACCACCATAATCTCAGATCTAAGGTAAGCTTTATCCATTGCATCTCAGCTCTCCTTTCAATGGATATGCTTTTGAATGCTCTCAAAGTATAACTCCTCCAAAATTTTTATAATCAATGTCTTGCTGTTAACCTTTTGGACGCTAAAGTCGTCTATACAATATACATACTTGACAAGTACCTGCGGGCCCTGTGCGCCAACAATGTCTATACTTGACGAAAACCCTGGTATCGAATGTAAATTAATGGTACGTATTTTTTCCTTACATTCGATAATAAAGAATAACCCAGCTCTGGCGTACCTACAGGACACGACCGGCAATGCGTTCGTAGCCTGGCGTTCAAAAGGTTAAAGCTATGAGAGACAGCTTGCCTATCACAGATCCACAATATTATTACGAAACAAAACATTATAGACAGACTATTAATAACACTAGCCGAAACAGATTGCGTCGCGAGTGACTCACAGTCATGGAGTAGCAATAATAAGAGTATGTTTATTGATATTAAAATCTGTCTGGTAAGCACATGCATGAATCTGTGTCTGTTATCGACCAATAAATTTAACGATCTTCACTGTACTAAGTGTTTTGGAAAAGATAATTGGGTATTTTCTATAACCCGCGGAAACTTGAAATGTTTCCGAGATAAAAAGCTAGGCTGTAATCAACTCTCCAGCTCCCATTGGCATGCAGTAGCCGATAACCTACAATATACTATCGGTCGCCTCCGCGGTTTCACCGGCACGTAATTTCATTTTATATCCCCCCCTTCCCCTCACATTCCTGGGATCAAAAGTACCCTATGTCACTCGGGGATAGTGTAGCTTTCCCAACAGTGAAAGAATTTTTCAAATCGGTTCAGTAGTTTTCAGGGGTCCCCTATATGAGTGCGAAAGTTGACAGGAGCCTCTTCAATACAAACAAACAAACAATCTAATCTTTCCTCTTTATAATATTTGTATTATCTATCGTAAAAATAACACAAATGCACAGATATAATCAATGGTTTTATAATAAACCACTTAATATTATGAAACCGCACATTTTCTCGTTTCTGTATCTCCAAATGGATCGTATATTTAGAACAATGACTTCAGAACGTTATCGTTTCATTGTCTAAGGATTGCGTAGGATTGCAACCGCACAATTGCCGAGTTTACTTTGTAAGAGATCTTAGAAGATTTAACTGATTGAATACCTAGAACTAAGCCTGAGATACCTGTCAATAGCACTACAGGAATACCTATTTCCTTTAATAACCTAGTAATAAGCGAGTTCTTGGTACGACAGAAATAAAATTATCCTTTATATAACTTATACTATGTATAATGTAGTCCCTATGAGAGTAAGGGAATAGGGAGTGCACCTGTGCTTGCGCATTCTCTTGTGCACTATATCTTGCGTAGTCACTATACTGCGTGTTTTTTTAGTCGTTGTTTTCCCGCAGCAGAAGTACTATGGATTTATGCAAGTAATTTTTTTTTTGAATTATTTAAAAAAAAAATTAAACTATTTTTGAATTTTTTTCTTAAATTTAATGGGAAAATGGAAACCAAAAGTGAGTAAATAGTAAATAACCATTTTTGTGATAAACGCGAAGGGCAATGAATCCGGCCGGTGACCGTCCGTGACGCAGCTAGTACTATTGGTGCGAGTTTCGTTTATCATAATCGTAAAACTTTTGATTTGACTAAAAAAAGAACTTTATTAATTTATTTTACTACTAAGATAGAATCATTTTACTGCGGGAAAATAACGCCTAAAATTCCACGCTGTATAACCGCGCCGTGCAGTGTTGTCTCAATCTCAATTGGCTGTCGAGAAAACTGCTCTTACTTTTTTCATATAAATCAACATTCTTCAGAGGCTGCGAGCACGCAACAGCTGCGGGAGCGATTAAAAACCGCGCCGTGATTTCTTAGCCTTACTTAATGGACCACGCTCGAACCAGACATGATTTCATTCATACCACCACATTCGATGTGAGAACGTATACTGATTGATATTGCTTTTAAATTGGAACGAAGATGATACGTACTCGTACTTACATTTTTATTAGTCATCTTGCAGTCAATGACAACATTGTCTGTGGTTTAAACTACTTACAACCATGCAGTTTAGTTCTCGGCACTCTCACAAACTAGACGAAACACAATAGTAGTCACAATTATTTAACGCTGGCGTTAGTATACTTCCCGGCCCATTCGTACTATAAAACAGCATAGCTCTACCACTAGAAAAATCACTACGGGCGTAGCATCGTTTAAAATATCATCAGTTTTAGCTAAGTATATTACTACTAAAGTACTATACCACAGGGGCTTCAACTTTCAAGCCATAACCACACTTCTAAAGCGCGATACGAAGTTAAATATTTCCGGGAAAAGAAGCAAAATTACGAAGTGAAAAGTATGTTGGAAAACTCGTAGGTACAGAGTAACTCTTTAATATGGGCGAAGTACTGGCAGATTTGAATTTGTCGGAATTTCAAGCCGAAGTTGTAGGAATCTTAATATTCCAGTTTCTCTTGCTGAAATGGGTTGGGAGATTCCGGGATAGCTTATCCTTTTTGTTTGTCAAATGTTTCGGGTTCGGTTTGTTGAAGTTTCTCTGTGCAATTTAAATTTTGTACAAATAATGGTTTTATGATTGAAATGAATTGAGTGTACAAACTAACTTCCGTTCGCGGTTATGTCCGCGGGCGTCTAAGCCATTTCCATTATTGTTTTTTCTATGGGAACTGAGCTTTATACCGGGATAAAAGGTAGCCTATGTGTCTTTCTAGGTCTTG
Source organism: Mecyna flavalis (assembly GCA_949319885.1). Lineage (NCBI taxonomy): Eukaryota > Metazoa > Arthropoda > Insecta > Lepidoptera > Crambidae > Mecyna > Mecyna flavalis. Next base: position 3,551,000 of record OX439417.1, on the reverse strand, counting down.
CTTGGCCCGTAGCCAGGTTGGTTTTTTTTTATTAGTCAAACATTGCCAGGGCATAGTTCGCGTCAACTTAATTGACTAGCCTGAAGTTAGCTGCGAGCGTCGTTTGCGCAGCACGTGCGGGGCGCGGCTGCACCCCTCTGACACCTACATCTGTGTTCTGCGCAGGCTCTTGGACGATGTTCAGACAAGCCAATTAAGTTGACGCGTATTATAATTATGAAGCCCATTGCTGGACATAGGGTAATCCCTAAGGATCTCCAAAATGATCGGTTCTGCGCTGCCACATCCAGCGATTTTCTGACCTTCACAAGATCGGCAATCCACTTACCTAAATAAGTACCCAACATTATTATGTGATAGATATCTTTTTCAGGCACATTCGTAGCTTTTGTAGTAGACAATATTATATGTATTTTAACTAATGATATTGAATCAAATTTAGGCACATAAAGAGACCACAACGCGGTTTTTTAACTTAAATTTTCTTTGACATTTTCGTACGAGCAATTCGATATTTCTTTTAAGAAGATATTTATAATTCGACTGAGAAGATACCAGTAAAAACTCAGTCAATTACTTTTTCATAATTAATTTCCTCAAAACTAAATAGACAATATATTAAGTAGTTTCTTTCTGATATTTAAACTATTACCACTCATTAAAACAAAATTCGCGGTTTATCATCCACATTTTAAATCCACAAATAAGACGTTTCGACTGCTTTACAGCAATCGTGCTCACGAAAATGACTATAGTGTTATAACACCGGTTAAATCTATACTAATCCTCCTACTTATATTTTAAATGCGAAAGTCTGGATGTTTGGATGTTTGTTACTCAATCACGCCTAAACGGATGAACGGATTTAGATGAAATTTGGCACACGTATAGTGCATAACCCGGATTAGGACAAAGGCTATAAAAATCCTACGGGAAACGTCTCTTTCCCGCGGGATGTTTGAAAAAGAAATTACGCATGTAAAACCGCGGGCGGAAAGCTTTAAACAGGAAAGATATGATTGTTTCTTTGTTTGTATTGAATATGCTTCGAAAATACTAAACCGATTTGGAAAATTCTTTCACTGTTGGAAAGCTACACATTCCCCGGGTGACATAGGGTACTTTTGATCCCAGAAATGTGGGGGGAAGGGGGGATAATTGACTTAAGAAATTGCGCGCGGGTGAATCCACGGGAGCGGCCGCTTCTAATAAATATAATATGCTGGCGATCAGACTAGATCACTAGACTGACCACGGATTCTTAACTTCAAGATAATGGTCGAAAACATGCGCCATTTTGAATTCTCACTCCGTACGGCAGACCGAGTTTCCGAATTCAACCGAAGCGACTATTAACTTGTGTCGTATTGTGGACAGGACAAGTTTTCTCGTTAGCAGAGTTGATTAAATAGATCTGTTGCGTAATAGAAGGAATCGCGGTCGGATAAGTGGGACAGAAAGATTTATGTAGTCGGGACACGCGTCGTGTCGAATTTACGTTTATGTTCGTGATGAATCGGGATACATGTATGTTTTCTTTTGTAGTGTGTATGTCACCCTACCCTAATCCTGTCATGTTATTGAAAGTATTATTAAACTACATTCATAGAGAACAGTGTCTATTTACTCGTCCACCAAGAACTGAAGTGACGGACATTGCTAAATGCATGAGAATAAATCTCCATTTTCATTTTACTACGATGAAAAACATATTCCGTCGTTAAAAGTCGGATGCTGAAGGATATTGCTTTTGATATTTTAATTAAATGTTCCGGCGTCCCGTGAGTCCCGTCCTCAAATACCATTTTCTGGACAATATCGAGGAAAGTTTGTAAATGTTATGCCAAAGGATGAATGTTTCTGGGAACAGCACAGTAAAACTCATTGCAGTATAGTGAAATTAATAAAACAGAAAATCCATTGAAAACTGATTGAGGATTCAGTACATTTTGGTATTGGTATATTTTGAACATTTTTCAATCCAAGTTGGAACCAAGTAGAATGTTTCACCATACGAACAAATGGACAAATCTAGTTCAAATGCTATTAGGATACGACCTTTTGGAGTTGCGTTACGCGACAGTGATGAATAACACACACAGATAATTATAATACGTTGCTATTGGTTGCTAACGTTACGGACAAGCGCTGTTGACGTCATTTTTCGCTCAATTCCAAACGGTATTCCTAATAGCATTTGAATCTAATGTAAAGGTAATACAATGTACAGCTGTTTATCGTGTAAATTCAATTGCTTATGACGGAAAATTAGACCTTTGGCTTTAGTTAAAACCTTTTGATGATTTTGGCCGAAACCGAACCACAGATTATTAAATAGTTACTAACGACCGAACGAAGAGACTAAATAAATAATATGGTTAGGTTAAGTCGGACTTTACCAGTAATGTTTAAAGCTACGATTTGGACCACGACTTTTAAGTTGTGTCATGTGTTTCCAGATGATTACTCCTATAATGTAGCCAGAGATATGCCTCACTGCTCTTATTTATTCCACTTCAGTAATGTTATTCTTGGTGAAGGATAAATGTGCGGTTCGACCTCGGCCGGCCTCAGAGGGATAATGTGACGGAGATGACGTCACGCCACTCACCCTACTTTTGTTTTGACTTCTGCGGTATTTTATATGACTGTGTAGGGTAGGGCTCTTTGGGAGTTTCATTCAGTTGTGTGAGTGTGTCTCACAATTGAGATAAGGCCTGTGTCCCGGCAGTGGGAACGTATATAGGCTGACTAGCGGGCGCCCGCGGTTTCACCCGCGTGGTTCCCGTTCCCGTGGGAAATGATCAAAATCCTTTCTTAGCGGATGCCTACGTCATAACATCTACCTGCATTCCAAATTTCAGCCCGATCCGTCCAGTGGTTTGGGCTGTGCGTTAATAGATATCTATGTCAGTCAGTCAGTCAGTCGGTCAGTCAGTCAGTCACCTTTGAGTTTTATAATAGAAAAAGAATGATTATGTGGGAGTGTGGTTCGTTTGGATTCTAAGAATATAGTGGTTGATTCTATTTGGTCTGGTTAGCGCTTAAAGGCAAAATTGTGTGTCTGATGCCTATTTTCTGCACCTATTTTTTCTATTTACTCAGTGTAAACGGAAAACACCGTGAGAAAACCTGCACAGTTTAATGACTCTATAGCCTTGAACTTATCAGTCTAGTTTTATTTTATTTTATTTACTCAAAAATATGTCAACAGCATTAAAGTTTACACATAAACAGAAAGTAGATCTTACTTGTAATGTAAATAAGGCAATTATAGAAACACATTGTGCTTTTTATGTTAACAATGAGCTGCGCAGTTCAGATGGTACCTAATCGCTTCAATGTAATAACTGGGCTTACGAAATCCTGGATCTTGGAGCAAGCGTATCCTGGCTATATGGCTAGAGATAATGTACAAACAATGGTTTTCTTTACAGAAGAATTAAACATACGTCATATATTTTAATTGTATATCTTAAAGAGTTTTTTTGTTTGCTCTTTGCCGCATTCAAGCATTTCGTTTTCCCCAAAGGTTGACTGGTAGAGAATGCTTTTAGCGTTAAGTCCGCCTTTTGTACCCAATTTGTGTGGTCAATAAATAAATATATATTATGAACTGAAAGCTAAAAATCTGCTTTACCTGCTAGCTAGTAGACAAACAGGCAAAAACAAATCCAGAAATAAAATGCGCTTGGAAGTGTAGTTAACAAGACAGAAATAAAATCATCACCAGCTGCACAGATCTAACGGAAACTCGAATATTTATTAGTATCACAGTCGTATAATACTAAAATTGTCCCGAAAGAAAGTTTTGTTTGTTTGTTTTTATATGAAAAAGTGGACATCTGCGATTAGGTCTAAGATGCGTTGACCTATTTTAAAAGAATATTGAAGGAGTAAGTTGAAGGGCTATGGGAAAAGTTTTCTTTTTTTTTACAGAGGAATGCTTTTAAACACCCTAACAACAAGCTAGACCTAAGGTCGTTTGTAGGACTAAAGATTTCGTCCCACTGTCCACTAAACTTTTTTCCATTTCCATCATACCCAAAAAGATTGAATCGGTGCCCGCCATTGAATGGCTCCTTCTATATGTTCTACATTTGGAATTAAAATTTAAATCAAATGACGATCATTCCAGTATCATTATACTCTTTAGGTCATGCTCCCAATAAACAATATTGGGGACAGTTTTGGTATCATTCTAGAAATATATAGGCTTGAATTCAAAATATTATTTCCAAATGATCAAAAAGGCCAACCCTATTCCGCACCCAAGGTTCTTTTATCGGATTAAAAAGAACCTTCCACAAGTGTCAAAACAGTGTTAGCACTTCTTAAACCCATCCCTAACGTCTCAGGGGCGTAGTAAATGTAATACAGCCCTCTAGGGGTCCCTTCGACCTCCGCCTTCATTTTCGAGCTCCATAACTTGTTACTATTATCTTTAGCGCCGGACGTTTTTCTTCCCAAATTATGGCGTGGATCTTTCTTAGATTTTTTTTTGTACGAGATTATTGTAATGATGATCTATCTGATCGTGTTAGACTGTGCGTTAGTTATATAATTATAGTTGTACCTTACTTGTTGGTTGGTTAGTACCATCAACCAACTATTACTCAGGTATATTAAAGATGAAGTGAGAATTCAACCACTTACGTTTTACTTTATGTAAACCTTATCTTTTACAAGTCAAAAGAAAAGGCGCGCTTTATATGATTTATAGTTTATACTCTTGTCATGTTAAAATGGCGCCCAACATGGGGCTTGCGTATTATTATCTTTTCTTGCCAAAAATCACTTAAAGACATCTAGTAAAAACCAAATTTTATAGGATAAAAAATACTTGATACTTATGGGAGAAACGGATTGCTCCAAGAAGTAGTCTCTTACCCGCTTAGCCCTGTGGAAAAGCTGACAATTCAGGGAGAACAGGCACAGGCACGCCGGCTTTACTATTTGCCAAACATTCAAAAATTTTAAATATTGGTAATATTTTACCTTTTAGCATTTACACAAAACTTAAGCTAATAAGAAATGCAGAAACTGACACACTTCAACATTATGTTAATTGTACAACAAGAAAGATGCGACCCCAAAAGAAGCAATTTGTCGACAAAGATAAATGGCATTAATACGAATGTCTTGCCAAGTCCTGGCGTTGGCAAGGCTAGAGGATATACTCGTGGTATCCGGCAGTTTTATGACTCCATTACAAATAGTGCCAACGGGGCTACTAACATAATTTGTTCATAGAAGCAACTATGATGGGTGTGTTCTACTCTACATGGGAATGGTGAAGATAAACCTATTATATAAGCCACAGAAAATTAACAAGCCTTTCATTTCAAGTGTACCTACTGGCTCCCACAATAAATATTGCTACAACATATCCAAAGCTGTAATGGCGGCAGACTACCCCTGTGAGGGTGGTGTTAAGGTTTCAGAAAAAGTCTTACCCACAGAGAATCTCTATGGTCTTACCAATATCAAGCCCGAGAAACTAGCTTAACCACTGCTCCAGGGAGGCGGTTGTGGAGAATTTGATTCAGACTAATTTTCAATTGGTTCGATGAATCAACTCCACTTTTTTTATTATCTGTAGAATAAGTTAGTTTAGTACGGTTGGCAAACCTGCGACAGCTAATCAGAACCGACCCGGCATTATTCGGCGCGACTGATCATACCTGTACAGATATTATTAACATTGAGAGATATAAGTGAAGTAATGTTTAGTGAATTAAAGGTGCTAACAATAAACACCTTCTATCGTATTCGGTAGTTTCAATGTCCTGTGCCAAATGAAATGCATCATCAACATAACAGTTTCCAAACGGTCATCCAATAACATAATGACGTAAGATTTTATGGAATGCCAATGTCAACCCCACTGTCAATCAATCAAAATGTTTCAAGCTCAATAACAGACAAAAAGATACGAGTATAGTAAAATTTAAGCCAACAATAGATTTCAGCCTTCCTGAAGTCCTGAAGTTAAGACTAGTTTGAATGGCCTAGGCACGGAAATGGGTCGTTAGCAAATCCCGCGGGCCTGTAGGGCATATTCATTGAGCCATTGTGCACGATAATTACACAAAGAATTGATACTAATTTCGGTTTAGGAATATTTTTAGTGTGGGAATAGTTGCTCATTTGTTCGTGTTTGTTACTTATTCGTATTGGCTAAAAATGACCGTTAACGGCCAAGTCTCCATACTTAAGGGCTCCAACATTAAATCAAGTGATGTTCACAAAATAAAAAACGGAAAATATTCAAAATAAAAAAACAGTAAGATGTCATTCATTATTATCGCTGTCTGTCAAAGTCTGATGTAAATTGTCAACCGTGCCTTGTTATTTGTGAGTATAACCATATCAACCAAGTGTTGCTTTAACCATAGCTAATGTGGCGCCTCCAGAGCAGGATTTTTATTTTCTTGGTCAGATTATACTGGCTTTATCACCATGCATTTTTAATGTTGGTTGGTGGTAAATTTATTAGGAAACTGTCGACGGATCGTTGGACTATACATTTGTCAATCCATTGTTTATCGGATCGTGTCCTAAATATTTAAATTGTGAAAGATAATCTGGTACCCATCCAGTCACTCTAGGGTAAACATTCTCTCTATAAATGCTGTTTCGTTCCAGTTGACATATACCTTAATACTACTCGAAAAATAGCACTTGTATACAAAATGCAATCTCTACAAATCAAACTTCAACTGTCCACAAGCAAACTGGCGGATAATCACCTACAGTCACCAATTGTTGGATTTGTTGGACACGGATTGCCGCCATAACGGCTGTCAATTTTGGCGCGAAGCCAGCCGCCATCTTGTGTTCACCTGTTGGCTGGTTGCACTAATGAGGTTCTGTTAACTTCTCACCTTTTTGACAATTAACAAATGAGGAGTGGGCTGGAAAATTGCTATGCCAAGTGGAAAAATATTTTTTTAATCCAACGCAGAGGTTGCAGTTTTGTAGAGTGCATTTTAAATGTAGCGGCATTACTCTCATGTTCTAGGTCATTCTCTACGTATTACTTATTCTTATTTGTAACAAATTATGTTCAAACAAACTAAACTTTTTGTCTTTCTTTCACGTCGCATCAGATCAACGGACCGATATGATATTTTTATGGGGATAATTTGAAATCTGGAAAGTGACACGTGTCTCTTTACTTTAGGAATTCACACTCCTTATGAATAACATTAAATAGTCTATGTAGTACATAAGTTAGTTATTTAGTTGTTTCATATTTTTTGAACTAGAATTTCTAAAAGGTAATTTAAAAAACACAGATAATTAAATTTTCACTCACCTATTTCCCTTACAAATGCATTCCAACCGTTCTATTGTTCTCGTCAGGTTATTCCGTGATTTTATTGGATCATTTCGTTACCCTGTTCAATTTGTACGTACACACGTGCCACAGACTACGCAAACAAAATATTTGGCAAAGAGTGAGTTGCTTTTGTGCAAAGTTCCGTACGTATATCCGTAACGAACCCTGAATCTATAACGAATAACAATAACAGACACATTTTTTTTTAACTCTTTCGAGAATGAATATTAAATACATAATATTATATCTATTGCAATATCGGTTACAATTTTATATCGTAACTACAAAACTGCTTGCTATGGTAGCAAAAAACTTATTATTTATTTTCCTTTATTTCATTGTGAAGAGTGAAGCATTCTTGAGAAACTAGAAGTAATTGTAGGTGCGAGTTTTATTTTTTATATACGTCGAGGTTGGCGCTCATGCGTCGGTACAGCCCACCTGATGGTAAGCGGCTACAGTCGCCTATGGTTGGTTGTAACGCCAGAGGCATCACTCGCGCGTAGTACACTGTAATTTGAAGGGAACAACAACGTTGGCAGCAAAAAAGGTTTTAAAAAAGTAAGTTTGTTTGTTGTTGGTTCTTCCCGTTTGCCAACATCATGTCCTTCACAGTGGACCTCTGGAGACCTTAGTCACCGAAAGAAACAGCACAACAGTTACAAATTGCTACTTTATTTTGGTCTTCTATAAGGTGAAGGTACTTCCCCGAATGAACGGCTCTTTCGAGTGGAGATCTACTATGCTCTACTTCTCTTCCTTAACCTTTTGGACGCCAAAGTCCTCTATACTTGACAAGTAATGCGGGGCCCGCAGGTGCTTGTCAACTTGTTGTGCCATCGAAGTCTATACTTGACAAAAACCCTGCCTCTAAAAATATGAAATAAATATGTTTAAAACGATTACTGGTATTTTTTCCTTACATTCGACAATAAAGAATAACCCAGCTTTGGCGTACAGGACACGACGACAGTGCGTTCGTTCGTAGCTTGGCGTTCAAACGGTTAACATTAATTAAATATATTTAATTTAATGTGACAAGTTTGCGTCACAATTGTGGACTTCCTTCAGACAAAATAGCCCAATAAACTGAGTATTAAATACTTTAAGGGCCTTATAAAAATCATAAAACTCTTCATAAATACATAGATTGAGGTGAAATTATAACTGTGACCATGTTTACATTCCTGGTATTTCCAATAAAAACATACAAGCACGGAACACTAAATATACCTTTTTCTATCCTCGTTCCCGTTCCAACGCTTACGCCACAAAAAGTATATTAATAACTCCATAAAATCTTATTGTTCGTTCACCGCGGGAACTCTTGATTGCCAATAAAACGGCTCGTTATGGGAAAATAAAAATACATGCCATACAGAGGGCTGATATTCGGCATTTGACGAGAAATCTGAGCTTATTGCGACCTCATTTTTTTTGTCCAATTGCGGTAATGACATACTACATACGTATAATTGTTAAAATATGATGTATTTTTGTAAAAATATTTAACAATGTAGGTATTGCAAAGTACACACGGAGAATAATTGTCTAAAGGAACGACGAGGATATTGTCCCCTCCTGATTTGAGTCACTTCGAAACAAAACAATGAATTGTATATTGAATAAGGTAAACTATATTCCGATTAATCTTTTTCTTGTTCTGTGGAATAATCCATTAATAATTAAATATGAACATGTCTTGACATTATCTGTCTTGTCAATCGATTAGAGAAAATAAAACAGTTTTACCTACAAACTTATCTGTTCCGGTGGCCAAAATTGGAACTACGTGAAATGCAATGCAAAAACGATATTTAATGACAGTTTTAAATAGACAGTAGCGACGCCGCCACCGGAACAGATAAGTTTGTCGGTCTATATTTTTAAACATAACTATTGTAAATTACAATGTATGTTCAGTTAACAAAAATGCGAACTAATTGCACGCAGTTAAGATTCTCAAAATATCGACAAACTAGCCTTTCGCCCGCGGTTTCAAAGAAATTACGCGCGGGTGAAACTTTCACCCGCGCGTAATTTCTTATCCGTCCTCGTCCTAAAGATGACCTCAAAAGAATTAGCAATATTAAAAGCCCCTGTCACTTCGTTATCCCTACCGTTATATTATAATAAATAATTTCTTAGAATGATAAAAAATGACGCCCTTAAAAATGCTGTGCGTAATAATAAATAACGATTTATCGTTAAAATAAAATAACGGTATTCATCTTCGCGACAGTTTTTGATATCTTGTTGCAGAGCCTTGTATTGTAACTTGTTAAGTTAGTAATCCGTCAAAATAACGGGTTTTGTGCTCTGGGGTATAAAGTTGGCGATAGACTATGGAGGGTATATATCGATAATATTGCTTTAAAACTATCGATAGTATCGAACATTGGAGTTAATAATGTAGTTTGATACAATCTATACTATGCGGTAATCGGTCGACTTTTTTTTAAACAAATTGAAATTGAATATTGTAACATAATAAGTATTATGTTTTTCATTAATTCCTTTTATTTGTGTTCTGTTACGTTATTAATAAAGCTAATGTCCAGTAATTGGGAAGGCTTGTGCAATTTTTATGTAGGACCTTAACCTTAAGAGAATAGATACCTAAATAAATAAATGCTATGTAATTCTTCTTAAAATAATAAGAACTAAATAACTATGCCTGGACAGCTGGACATGATTCACACAACCGTCTATATCTGTCATTTGCTATCTTTAAAAAAAGCATAGATAAAAGTGGCAACAGATAAATGTCGAATGACGGAAAGAATGCTATCGTTATTTATAACGAAACGCTCTTCAGTCGTAAACGTTATTACGTTTACTTAGATAAAGGTTGCATTAATTTGAGCGGTTTTTTGGGGCCTTCTGATAAAAATATGATGTTAGCAACAAAATTGATGTTCTTAAATTTACCCAACAGGTATTTCAGGGGAACGATGATAAGAGAATTTTATTATTCCGTGACATTAGTTGATATGCGTTGTTTTAATAATAATTATGTAAGGGAACACATGTTTACGATTCTGGATTTGGCAAGTCTAGCTATTAAAGACGAGCCATCTGTGGTGCCTGGTGTAATGGTCGAAAAGTCGGCTATTACACCAGAGGTCGCGGGTTCGATCCCCGCACGGTACAAACATTTGTGTGGATTAACATGTATGTTTGTATCGGTCTGGGTGTTTCTATGTCTAATATGTATGTATTTACACAAAAAAGTATATAAGTAATGTTTGTCCGTTATCTAGCACTCATAGCACAAGCTAATGCTTAGTTTACGGCTAGATGGATGACGCTGTGTGAATAATATCCAGAGATATTTATTTTTATATATTTGTTTATTTAGATGGAAAATAATTTGAAGATTCGAATAATCAACTGCGCACATAATAAAGTGCTTTTAAAGTAATTCTACCGCAGTTCCACTTGTCTGTTATAAAAGAGAAAATTCCACCTTGTTCACGATGAAGAACATTTGCTGAACATTAGCCAATAAGTGGAGACCTCTAACGGGTTTTTAAGCAAGTTAACGAAGCAGTGTGGAAGGGAGGTGAATTAAAAACAGCTCGGCGAAATTGCGTTAACGCTCGCTTATACTCTGTGCTCTGTCGTCTCTGTTTTATTTCGTATTCTATGGACTCAGATGTTGGAATGAGCGTTTTCGGTGACGAAAATTTGCATACATTCAAGTATTGAATACCTACGTGTATGTTATATTTATTATGGTACCAAAAACTGCTGGCTTTTGCGCCCGCTTCATAGGACGATATTCAAATGTACCAATGTAATTTTAATAATGTCCTCTTAGCCGAGTTACAGTTGAAGCGGCCAATTTTTACGATCAATCTCTAAAATTTGGAAAACAGGACAAGACGCGTGAAAACCTCGGATTTTAGAGTTCGAAAGCCGGACATGTCAACAAGATCTTTTAAACATTATTCAATGTAATAAAAAACAGTTGAAAATGTCATAAATCACCTTTTTTTCTCGGTCTACAAATGAAACCTTCCCCGGACGCTCCCCGGATGCCCTCTAAACTAGGACAAATCCGGGGAAACCCGGACGGATGGCAACCCTAACTCTAATGTGTATTTTCCGAAACTCCATTACTTTTTTTTTTTGCCCAACGTACCATATTCTCGCAGAAGATCCTATGCGCTTCGCCTGGTGAGCAAGAGCATAGGAGGTAATATTCCCCTTATCCCTTTCCTCCCCGTCTTCCTATTCCTTCTAAAAAGCGGGTACCTCATTTGAGACCCTATTAGCAGGTGTCCACAGAAAGTTGGGGATGGGCTGGTCAATTAGCCACAAGGTTGGCACCGGCTCGTCCCAATCGACTGTGAAGAAGTAACCGGGGGAGTTTAGTGGGTAGTGGACGCTTTAGTCTCGAGTCCCACAAACGGCCGCCGGTGTAGCTAGCCTGCGGTTATGGTGCATAAACGCATTCTCCTCCATAAAAAAGGTGTTCACAGGCAGTTAGTGATCACTTACCATCAACAGTCATAGTCATGCTATCATAAAAAATATATTTGTTTCACATAATGTATGCAGAATACTCTTTCGCTTACAACAGCATACTTTACTGCGTTGATTGGTCCAGTACTCGAGAGCTCGGACCATTCGTTAAAACGTTTCGCTGCCGACAAATTGCCGGCCGAGTGGCTATCTATCATTCCAAGTAGATTGTGCGAGATGAGTTGAGTCTTTGTTAAAAATGAAGCTCTGATAAAATGTACGGGAAAGGCCTTCTTATGCGAGGAATACATTTGAGTCTCCTTACACATTATGTGCTTAAAATACACCTTATTTATCGTACACACGTTCTACATAGTTTACTAGATAGTTTTAGGTACGTTAGTTGTTAGTCACGACAAACATGTACATTTGAAGCGACTGCCATCTCACCTCCGCTCCGTCACCCTTGACAGAGAAACTAGTCCAATCGAATAGGGTATTTGACTGTAGTAGAAATTTTAATATTTTGTGACTGTATTCGATAATACAACACAGAAGTAGGTATATTATAATTGAAAAAATATTTAAAATCGGTTAAAAATCAAGTGAGTTACAAAGCAATTTAGTTTCAGTATATCTGTCTCTTTCTAAAACAACATTTTATATGGCGCGTGTATGGAGCTACTTGCATGTGACGTCACATACAAGTAGCGCTCTCTTTGTCTAATCGTGAAGTTTACAACTCTCTAACTCCGAAAATACAAAAGATATTTCAAAATTTTAAAAAGCTTAGTGCTATTTATTAAATAAACTGTATAAAAAGCAAATAAAAAAATTATAGTCAAATACCCTATTATGGCAATCGCCAGTGCAGGTTTCCTCACGATGTTTTTCATCACCGCCGAACCAGTGAAAAATAGAAATTAGAATCATCGACCTCACAGTACGTGAAGTGACGACGTTTGAAACCTTAATTGGCTATCTTAGCTCTTACAAAAAACAAATATTTATCACATGAATATTTATACTGAGTAAAATTCGCACCCACACACCTCGACCTTAAGGGCAAGGTCAACAAACGCGCCATTGAAAAAATCGCAACTTACATATTTTTCTAATGCAAAAATAAAACCTATCCCTCAAAATTAAGTAGGCACGAAACCCATTCGCATCAAGATAATTCCCCAATTTATAAACACATCCATACTAGCATAATAAATTAAATAAGGCACATCGCTCAAAGGAAACAGCGGGGCTGAGACAGAATGGCCTCCCGTAGGGCGGAAAAGACACTTTTCTTCTGAAATGAGATAAAAACTGGTCAAGTCAGAGTTGTTTTTTTTTTGCCATTATAATTAAATATTCGTGTACATTTTTTTTGCCTTCTTATCTTCAGTAATTTAAGAATTATGTAAGACTTTCAGGACACCAGATTGCCTGTTGAAACATTTTCTTTGCGTAAACTTCCAAAATACAGATCTAATACAGTCGAAACATCAAGAATCAAGTAGTAAATATTTTATTTAATACTAGCCTTCCGTCCGCGGTTTTACCCGCGCGTAATTTCTTTTTTCAAATATCCCCCCCTCCCCCCACATTTCCGGGATCAAAAGTACCCTATGACACCTGGGGATAGTGTAGCTTTCCAACAGTGAAAGAATTATTCAAATCTGTTCAGTATTGATTCGGGGCCTCATCTCTTATAGCCTTAGTGACTCCTCAGATGTTTCAGGTTTTTATTGAATGGTTCCTGCTCGGGCGACTCGGGTGTAAAAAGGGTGAGGCTTTTAGTGAGTACATAGTTTGATGATTCCCACACAACCGCTCTACTATCGCTAGCCTGCGATTAAAAAGATTTTATTAGTGGTAGAGCCATGCTGTTTTACAGTACGAATGGGCCGGCTCGTCCGGGGAAGTAGGTACCACCCTCTCACATAACACCAGCGTGAAATAATAGTGACTACTATGGTGTTTCGTCTGGTTTGTGAGAGTGCCGGAGGCCCACACCCCCCCTAAAAGGCCGGCAACGCATCAGCGATCCCTGGTGTTGCAGATGTTCATGGGCGGCGGTGATTGCTTACTATCAAGGGACCCGCTAGCTCGACTGCCGCATCTGACATAAAAGTAAAATGCGGTAATAAACAAATTATCTTTTGCAGAAGCTTGCATTTCAAGGTTTGGACCCTACTTTAATAGGACATAATCTCCCACAGTGCGCGGCGGATCTCTAAAACAAAGCGTGCCCAACCCAGTGCGTCGCAATATGGCGGAATGCCGGAAGTGTTTATGAGGTGTCACGTATTTTAGATGAGTTTTGGAGTATTATTAGAGTTTATGGCGTGGGAAATAGTGTTGTACTCCGGAAGGATTACTGATAAAAAATAAAAAGTTATTTTTTTTTACATTTTATCTTTTAACAGCCTAATTAAAATTACTACACATCTACTTGGAATCTGCATTTAATGAATTGGGTTTTTTAAGGTATTAATTACCACGGACATCTTTCTTTCAGGTCCGTAGGTACAAAAGCCTTGCATGCTACGAAATATAAAGAATTGAAATGGTAACGCCGCTTATTTTGTCAGTTCCTGGAGATTTATTTTATCAACATTCCCTTTTTTAAACTCAGCCTTCGTCAGGGGTAGAGGGTGGTGCGTCCCACGCCCTAGAACTCTAGAAAGTAAAAAGCACCTACTCTTTTTTTGTATCATTTTAGTTGCCAGTCAGCCCGCCGTATGGCTGTAACAATAGTTTTAATTAAAAGGAATATTCGATAGAAAATTTTATTTTCCGATATTTCAACAACACTACAAAACTGCGGACTACATTTTGAGGTTACCCTTTTTCCCGCCATTGAAATAAAAATGGCGGATACTGAGAGCGGTTCAGTAATCTACTTATGAAGTCCCATTGTATTGCTCGTGCTATTATCTGGGATGAAAGAAAATCATTTGTCTGTTTAAATAAATCGGAATAAAGAAAACAATGGTGTAACTAAGGCGAAGCGAAACGGATTTCACAATAAAATGAAAATATTTCGTGAACTAAATCTACTTTAAGGAATTTTAAAAATACGTTGGTTTTTATGAATACTTACTTATTCTTTGTCTGTCTGTTATGCTTTCACGCCTTAAACACTTAACCACTTCACTTTTGAAGAAATTTCGTGCACGCATAGACTAGACCTTGGATAAGGACTAAGGCTTCTTTTTCCGGCATACCTAATACTCGGTCTAGCATGTATATTTTAACCCCAAAAATTACAACATTCGCTACCCCAAATGGTGTGACCTTTATCATAAAAAACGTATGGTAGGATAAAAAAGTTTTGACGTACAAAAGAATTTCATGTAAATAAAAAAGGGTATACCTAGGTAAATCAAATTGCAAAATAAATACTTTGACTTTGACTCTAACATGCCTTTTACTGGGCGCGTGACAGAAAATCGAACCGGCATCTTTCGCCCTCCAATTCAACCCACATTGAGGTTAAATTACTGTATCAATTTCTCAGCGGTTCCGTCCTATTAATTTAAATAATTTAACGTGATCTTGCGTAACCACACGCTTGAGTAGACACACTCATGTTACTCGCGACGAACGGACAAACAAACAATAGTGATATGGATAATTTACATATAGTGCTTAGTGAGGGGGAAAGAAAGTTATAAGGAACATCACATTATTCACAATGGACACTCCTTCATACTATGATAGAGCTTAAATAAAAAGAAGAATCATAAAGTTCATCTTTCTAAACTTAATAATATCATAAACAGACCTCCTCTTCATGATTTATTAAGTTTAGTTGTAGTGTGCACTGGTATTTAAATCTACACATCCGTAATGCGTTTTTTTGTTTTGTGCCCCTGAAAAGGACTGTCAGTACTCCGCAATATCGAAAACTGAAGTATTGTAAAGACATTGCCAAACTGGCTTTTCATAGATACCTTGAATAAAGAAACACTATGGTATGACCCAATAATAACATTAACAAATCATACATCTTACGTCAATTTGTTACGTGCTACATAAAATTACATTTTTCCCAATTAAATTGTTTGATAAAGCTTTACAGATTTGAATTCCAGTTCAGAAAACACCCACAACAATAAAAGAAAAAAAATCCAAATTAAAAACTAGCCAGAAAGATATTTAAAAAAGGAACGAAAGTCTCAATGGCGGGCGTTGCGTAACCTGATTGCTATTTTCGGTTGTCCACGGCGCGGATCAATGAAGGGCGACGCTACCGCCATCTAGCGGGGGGCGTCGACCCCGAGTACGGGCGACCTCCACCTCCACTAGATTTATGTTTGCCTGGTACTTGAGCGCGGAAACGCCGAGGCAATAATGAGGAACGGGGAGTTTCCAACGGATTGTTGCTTTTATAATTTCATAGAAATGTGGCAGGGAAATGTTTTTCATTCAGTGAATATGGTTTGGATTGTTACGAAAGATTTTTTATCTACATCCATACCATAATATGTCTATTTTATATTCAGGAGCGATGAGCAAACGCCCTACATTTAGATATAAGTATCTGTGGCTGCATTGAAATGTTTACATTTTAGTGTCGGTAACCGATACTTAATTTCGTTCAAATTTCGAACGTCTTCTTTAAAAGTAAAAATTAATAGGTTTTTTCGATTATCGAATTAGTCGATTAGTAATTTTATTATCCATTTCTATACATTTAATTCGATGCTGAAATTATAACAATCGATTTGAGAATCGAAATCAACTCGAGTCTAGATTGTTTATGGATTTTAAAAACTACAAACGTCAGTCATTATGTCAGTACTAACTTTTACATACAGATTAAGTTGGTAACTAGGGCGTTTGCTCATCAATCCTGACTATAAAATAGACATATTATCGTATGAATGAAGATAAAGTTATGTATGTGCCTGTACATAATTAGTCATTAAAATACTCATGTGATTCTTTTATGAAACTCACTTCGTTCGTTTCATAAAACCACATTCGTATTTTAATGACCCTCATTATGCAGCAGTCACATAAATAACTATTTACAGCTTACTCGTATTATACAATTTCACAACTAATAGTTCGTGATAACAATGAATCTGTCCGATCTCAATTATGCAGCCGTTTTTTTAATTAACAAAAGAAAACATAGTTTCTGACCAATGACACATAAATAATAACATAAACTTATCATTCAGAGTAGTTATTGGTGCCACCAAGTGGCGCCCGCATTGAATATAAAATCGTATCATATAATAAAATTTTATATAAAATACAAAGATTAAGAAATCCTATGTTGCTGCTTTAAGTTTGCTTGTCGTATGTACACTAATTGTTATTTTCAAATCGGTTAATAACGAATAATTAAAAAAAAAATCTGGGAATATGAAGACTCTGTGTTCTCTTACAATACCAATAAATGTAACAATATCGGCAACCAAAGTTGTGTATTCTGTCAAAAAAAGAACAGAAGCTTATTAAGATTCCATAGAAATGTGCCACGAAAAATGTTTTTCATTCAACGAATAAGTTGGAATTCATTTGAAACGTAACTTTTAATGAGATTATTCCGGAAGTTTTCGTAACAGCTTACTCGTAATACTCTTATAATTAACGACCGTATCAGTATTTGAAGACAGTGTGTGCTTTACAAATTGTATTAAGTTTTGTTTTATTTCTTAGGATAATAATAATTACATTATTTGTGTTTTCATGTGACAACAAAATTAATACAAAAATATAATTTAGGTAAATTAATGTACAAGTAACAATTTTAAGGTGTCCGTTCATATGACAAAAAACGAATGACAAATTTTCATTTGACAAACAACGTTTGACAAAATTTTACTTGATAAATTTATTATTTTACAAACTTTTGTTTAATAAACTACGCATTAGACAATCTGTTTACAAAAAAAAAAAAATGTTATGCCAAAACATCAATTTACAAATTGATTATTTTCTAAACATGTTACTTGGCAAAACAACGTAAAGCATAAATAACATTTGACAAAATGCATTGCTTGGTAATATTTACGTTAATACAAGGTAGTTAGCTAGATAAAGTACGTGTAAATTATTACTTTATAAAAATAACATATTTAATTACACATATTATCGAATAATTTACTTTAAGCACGAAATCATATAATATGTGTAGGGTCAACTGAAACAATGGTCGGTTAGGTTAGGTTAGAACTGCGAGCACAAGCACGAGCCGAGCGAGCGAAGCGAGCGGGCCGCGGCAGCGGCCGGCGAGTGCCAGGGCCGAATTCTACTTATTTCGCTTAATTCAGGCAGTGTGTATTTTTTTAAAGACTAAAGTTTCTATGGAAAAAGTATTAATACAAAATTATTACTTGCCTATAAATAATCTGTCCAAGGTGAAAATTGCATCCCTGCAATTTAATATTTTCAAAATTTGATTTATATATTTGAAAAAATAGTTATTTTTAAAAACTAATAATTTATCTTCTAACTTTTTGTAAAATCATCAATTTGTCATACGAATTATTTAGTCATGTGATTATTTTTAAAATAAAACTTTAACAATTTAATAATTTAATATTTAAATCATTTGCGAAACCTGTATTTTGTCAAATGATTGTTTTTAAAGTAATATGTTTGCGAAATGAAAGTTTGTCAAATGAATAGTTTTTCAAACGTTGTTTGTAAAATGATCGTTTTTCATACGTTTTTTGTCATTCAATAGTAAACCCAATTTTAATTGAAAGCTCAGACAGTAAATGTATTAGCAGTAGGGTTGTAACGGAACTTCGCCTCCGCCTCCGTTACTGCGGAAGTTCCGCAAGATATCTTACCTTCGCGTCCGCTTCGGCCTCCGCACAATTTTTGCGGAGTTGTAACGGAGTTTTATCTACTAAATAACAATAAAATATAAAGCTTTTTCTCCCATCGTTCGCACGTACTTATCGGCGCCGCCAAGTTCAGTGCCAAGTGAACAATTATTTAGTTCAGCTGGATTAATTTATGAATCCCTTAGAAATCGTTTGGAAGGTGATAAAGCCGCAAAACTATTGTTTGTCAAATTTAATTTACCTCTCCTTAATTTTGATTACTAATTTTGATTACAAAAAAGTTAACTTAAAAAATTTTACTTTATGTTTTAAATGTTTAAAATAAAAGCTTTTGAACCTTAAATTACTATTTTATTTACATCCACTTTCACCTTCGCCTCCGCCTTCGTTAACCTCCACATCCGCGGAGGTGAAACACATCGCCTTCGCATCCGCCTCCGCCTCCGTTAAGAAGGCCTCCGTTACAACCCTAATTAGCAGTATCCACAATTCCTTTCACTTTTAATTGATTCATGACTGAAATGTTTATTTGAATTTGATTCCTGCCTTGAATCTGCTTTTACTGGTAGGTATTTTGAGTCCGACTATCCAGTTATATATTACCCCCTTAGGTGAAATCTGCCGTCCTAATAGCGATGGCTATATTTTGGCATTATGTATGTACGGTCAACAGCACATCACGGTAAACACTTGCAGTTCGATTGTAGCACTTATGCCCCCGACATAAGAGTGGTACAAAGTCCAAAGTGTCTGACGTGTTTTTGACTGTACTATGAGTTACACTTGAAATGAAAGCTCGAAGATCATGGGAGCCCACACTCCACTGCTTCAGTATCCCTTAATGGAATGGACCACAACGGCTACTTACCAACAGGTGGACTACGTGCCTATCTGCTAATTAAATAACATTAAAAAAACAGAACTATCCAATAGCAAAAGCCATTCAACCGAATCTTTTCGTCAGAAACGAAAAGACGAAGTAATTATAAAGTTTTATAACTTTATGACATGACATTCAATCAGAGGATTATGTGGAAGTTATGAAATCCCGAAATGGGTTGAATTTTTTTTCTATTCTTTTCATAATGGAATAAAGTTTGTTGTTACATAGTCTTGAAGTGACATTTCTCGGAGCAAAGTCTGCTTCATAAGTTTAATTGAAGACTTAGAAAATAAGGTGAATAAGTAAAAAAAAAGTTAAGTTATTGAAAGAGTTGGTGTAATAATTGAGAAGTTAGCTATTATATCAGATGTTGCGGATTCGATCTCCGCAAGGTAAACCTGCATTTGTGTGCATGGTTTTTTTTTTTAATATTCTATGCGTAACATGCAATTATTTTGAATTTTAAATTGGGTTCAACTCGTATTTATTTCTTGCTCTTGAGTTTTGCACTGCCTACTTTATAAAATTAATTTAGACTTTTCCTCTACCTTAAGGTTGACTGGAAGAGATTGCTATTAGCAATAAGTCCGCCTACATTGTATCATCCAATTTTGTAACATATTTTTCTTTTATAATTTTGTGCAATAAAGAGTATATCTATCTATCTATCTATTTTATGCATCCTCTAGACTACATTTATTTATAACCAAAATACCGAGTATTTACAAATTAAAATAATCGCACTCATTTTTCAACCTTATTTTATGTGCAATAACATCGTAATTCCAATGTAATGGCTCTAGTATGTAAGACGAAAACACGCAGATATTTCCCAGGCAAAAAATATTCGCAGACCACTTCGCCATATATCCTTCGTGACTTGAGTAGGTCGCTCTACTCCCAGCAAGCTCACTCGAATTTAAACTCTATATAAAATGCAAAAAGCTCAGTATTGCAGTTGCGAAGTGCGTTCAAGTTTATGCGCGGGCTTAAAAGGTAAGATGGGTTCTCACATCTGTAGTTTGAGAGGCGATGGAAAATGGCTGTGGAATAAAATGGTAGCGTATTTTGAGGGGGCTTGTACTGCCAGGGGGCGTAGTGGTTTGGTACTTATTTACTACGGCATTCTTTTTACGAATACATCGGCGGTGACAGAAAACATCGTGAGAAAACCTGCACAGTCCAATGGCTGTGTAGCCATGGCCCTATTATTCTGGTTTCCCTGTCAAGGGCATTTGCTCCAATTTTGGATCATGGTGCAAGCGTGTCCCGAACTAATAGTTCGATACAGAACGCTGGTCAATACGCCCATGGAGATTCGATTCATGGACCTAACGCATCAACGAAGTGAAGTTTCATACCAATCGGCTACCACAGCTCTGTTCTATTTCTATTATGACAGGCGACAATTACTTTGCTTGCGCGATGCAGGATTCAGTCATTCAAAAACGTTAGTAATCAGTTTTTTTTTTATTGTTTCTGGTGAGTTCTGCCCAGATTGTACTCTGTTTATGCATTTATGTGATTTATGGAGGAGGACAATTTAATGAGGTAAGAGTTGCATTGGGGTGGCCTGCCGCGAATTGATACGACGAGGCTTAAAGCAAATATAGTAGTTTTAGGTGTCACGTGACTGATCGAAAATTGGTAAGACAGACACGTGTTGTCGAGGGTTGTACTTTCTCAGCGAGAAAGTTCCCGCACAAATTCATAGATGGCGCTTAAACTAAAAGTACCAATTTGCGAAATTTTCCTAGGGGACGCTAGCATGGCGAATACCAAAATATTCAAGTTTTCACTTTTGCCGGCACTCCCGGAGTGTAACCCGTCGTTTTTTTATTTATTTAAATGGAATATATTTAAGACAATCAGTTTTAATTTTAGTTATTATTAAAGTTCTTTAACGTGCTGATAATTACATTGCACAAAGTTGCGAAGGATTTTAGACAGTCAGTAATCAGTTAGTAGAACTGTTTGTGGCGTATTTGATGTTTGCTGATCAAGTTAGAGGTCGCCATCTTCGTTCATCTCAGTGCCAGCTGGTTGTCCCCCGCCCCCAGTAGTAGTGTCGTAACAGTATCGATTCGATTGTACGCCGGTTAAAAATGTGACTGCGGACCGAATAGTAGACTGTAGTGATGTCATGGCTTTTAATTTATTATTTTTTTGGACCAATTTAATGTATTTTGGATTCCCCACTTTTAAAGAAGCGCCTCACTCATTGCTTATAATTGATTGAAAAATATTTATTTTTATTTGTTTAACACATCAACAGCAGTTTTTTCAAACATAATAATATGTACATGAATAAACTACTTTTAAACTACATAATATATGCCTTGAGCTAATTTTAATTTTAATATTATTATAAAGAAAACACAAGTTTTTTAAAGTGAAGAAATCCTAGGATACTCTAATTTATAAATGACTATCTTTCTAAACCACAATTTTCTCTGCAAGTACATCAGTTTTATTCTCAATCATAATACGATTTTTGCAATTCAAAAACAAAAGGGCTTCCTATACACAGTATATAATTACAGAGTTACGTAACACCAAGTCTAAAACAGCACACTATTTTAATTCACTTCAATCGAGAATCCCTAAATTTAGGGACATTCCACCCCAACTGGGACACGATACAACACTAGTCCGGAATGAAATATCCCTGTCCCAAAAGCGGTAAGTGATTTGGGTTTGGCGGGATGTTTTTATAGTCCCGTTCGCAAATATATGGAGGAATGTGGGTTTTCCATTATAGTTCGGAAGTCGAGTCTAGTTATTTTGGTCGAATATTCGATTTGAGTTCATGTACTGTAGTCACGTCAAAGTGCTGGTAGGAAAAAAAGTTTATGACGTGCAAAAGAATTTCTTGTTAAATCAAATTGCAAAATAAATACTTTGACTTTGTACATTTTTTATACAAGTAAACTAGCTTTCTGCCCGCGGTTTCACCCGCGCGTAATTTCTTTTTTCAAATATCCCGCGGGAATGATACGTTTCCCATAGGAATTTTATAGCCTATGTCCTAATCCGGGTTATCAACTATACGAGTGCCAAATTTCATCTCAATCCGTTCAGCCGTTTAGGCGTGATTGAGTAACAAACATCCAAACATCCAGACTTTCGCATTTATAATTTTTGTAGGATTTTGCAGGACGCAAGCAGAAAAAATGTTACGCCTGATAGTAAGTGATCACTTCCATTCCTGGATACCTGCGAATATGTCTAAAATGCGTTGCCCACTTTTGAAAGAAGATGAAAGAAGGTGAAGTTCCCTGGAAATAGGGGATGGAGCTCTCTCACTTACTAAACATAGCCCAATAGCATAGCTACTACCCACAGTACTCATAAATCAATCTTTTCTGAAAAGTACATACTCGGTCGAGCAAAAAAGGCGTTCTATCCGTTGATGCTATCTTTTATGTTCTAATCTGAAAGTAGATGTTTGGATGTTTGTTTGTTCCTCAATCACGCCTGAACGGCTGAACGGATTAAGATGAAAGGCACACGTATAGTTTATAACCCGGATTAGGACATAGGCTTTAAAATTCCTACGGGCAACGTCTCATTCCCGCGGGAATAACAATTTTGAAACTACTGAACCGATTTAAATAATTTCTTCACTGTTGGAGCTACACTATCCCCGGTGAACATAGGGTACTTTTGATCCCGGAAAAGTGAGGGAAAGGGAGATATTTGAAAACAGAGATTACGCGCGGGTGAAACCGCGGGCGGAAGGCTAGTTTATCATACACACGTGATGGCTAAATTTAGGCAGTAGCATAAACGAGAAGTCAAACCTGAACCCTATGAAAACGTTTATCCACTTCATTAACCGGGTCGGTAAATTTTCATTAAGAGCGGGAGGTGTTTCCCTTACATGTGTGAGTGCGTACTACATGGGATGGTACTTTATTACATACGCACTTATTGCGATGTGAACAATGAACATCTCTAAAATATACTTGAACCTGAATTAAGGAACTTTAAATTCAGATCTGCCTCTATTTTTTATAACAGGAGGCGAACTATCATGTTTTTTTTATACTAGGTCAGTTAGCATATTTATCAGTTGTGTGGCACCAATAGTTCAAGCTAAGCTTAGTTTGGGACTTTTTTATCTGACATCTGCAACACCAGAGAGATCAGCGGCTGATGCGTTGCCGGCCTTTAAGGGGGGTGTGGGCCTCCGGCATTCCCAAAACCAGACGAAACACAATTAGACACTATTATTTCACGCTGGTGTTATGTGAGAGGGTAGTACTTCCCCGGACGAGCCGGCCCATTCGTAATGTAAAACAGCATGGCTCTACCACTATCTACTAAACTAGTCGGCGCTGTGTAAATGTCTAGTTATTTTATGCCCTTCGCTAAAAATAAATAAAGCAACGACCTCTTATATAAGTTATTTCGGCTACTGCCCTTGCCCTTAGCTAAACTATTATGACAGAATCTTGTAGTAAGTGACTTCTCAATCACACCAAATTGTTAATCGCTTGTATGGAAAAATAATAGGGTACAAGAGTCTTTGATAAGTCATTCAAGACTGTAGCCATAGTCGAAAACCATTTCATCGACAATAATGTTGGTGCAGGCGAATCGACCGCGATCACAATCTGTGCCGGTCACGCCATGCTAACGACTAAGCGATGGGGGTGTTTGGATAAGCCTGTGGCGATCGGTTTTAGGAAACCCTGGGGGCTGCCATGTTTGTTTATGAAAGCTTCATTATATCAAACACAAATATTTACTATTTTAGTACACGGCAATGACGTTCAATTGAAAAACTAGACTCACAATCACGCTCAAATATTGTCCGAAGCAAAAGTCTGCCCACCCGACTATTGGGCAGAGTTTTCGTTTAGTTGTATACAATTGACATTAAACATGTTAATGTCATCAGTGTCAAAGCCACTCGGACGTTTTTGAGGAATTTTTCTTAGAGATTGGGTGTCTAGTTGTATATTGAACGTCATTGGTACACGGCTATGTTTTCCCTGGCTCTTATGAGAGGAAACAGATCCAATCTCCCACTTAAAGTGGACGATCTTCCTCTGTGATAGATCGATAGTGCTCAGGAACTATGGTGTAAAGTGTCATATCTATAATATGTTAAATGTGTGACAATTACTTTTCTTGCGAGATGCAGGATTCCATACAAATTCGAATTTGTCTATAATGTCCCACTGCATAACAAGGATTTTGTATCATCGAAATCAAGTCATCATTATAAAGGTAGATAATGGCTTAGTCATCACACCATGCTAAGTGAGGATTGGTGAGAAAACAGGTTTCCTCACCAATCCTCACTCATTATTGGATCTGTTTTCTCTAATACGCCTATCAAAGCTCAGGAGCTGAAAACACACACTGAACAAAGGTACAGAATTTAAGTCATTTATTTGTAATCGAGGTTTCCACACATATCATTCACGTAATACATCCATATTACAGACAAGTTTCTAACCAATAATTCGACCATACAAAGCTTTTACGGAACCCAACAAACAAAATATATTAACAACCCTAAAACAGTTGCTTTTATAAATCACTGCACCAATTATAGGCAATTTGTTTGTTTATTTCATAAAAAGCCTGCAATCGAACCGCGATTTTGTGCTTAAATGAAGTTTTATTGGAATCGTGAGCAACACAAGCTAAATGTTTAAAATTGTCAACATGCCAAAGCCTATTTTTCTGATAGTACTGTTGCTATAGTACATAGTTCGGCGACCGATTGACTGAAGTGATTAAAAAGTCGGCTATTAAACCATTCTTTCCCTCCCCGCACGGTACAAACATTTTTGTGCATGGGCATGACTGCTCTTAACGATGTGAATAATAACTTGAGTTATTAATTTATTTACGAACAAGTAATGGTTTGGTCCGTGCCTCCAGCAGTCTCACTCGCCGCACGAAACGTAACTAGTAGTAGTTTTACGTAGTGAAATTACTGGGTATATGATATTAGTTCAATGGGTAAATGAGACCTAAGAGCGGTGCCATACAGTAACTGCTTAGTTACTGTTTGGCACTGAACTATCTGAGGGCAGACGTGGCGCTTACCATCAGGTGTACGATCGTGTTGTCACTTTACTGAATGAAAATCACACCACTTTTCAACACCAAACTGCACTAGATCACAAATAAAAAGATTTAAAACTAAAAGACGCGTGGACCCATCGCCTACCCTCCAGTGCATCCGAAAAATATTATATTTTGATCGGATCACGTCACAGATTTGCGTGAAAAGATTTTGACAGGTTTGTAAGCATTCCTAGGCCACGGCAATCACTTTACCATTAAAATAAAATAATAAAATAAAATTTTATTTCGCCAGAATGTTGTACATTTACAGTTGGAACTATTATTTCTAAGTACACAGCAGATTCACCCGATCGGGCATGCAAACATGGGAGTAAACATTAAAATTAAACAATCAATTAAACATTCGAAATATTAAACATGAACATCACAAATAATTATCAAGTCAATACATAAATACCTACACATTAAATGTAATTACGATCGGCGGCAGCGATGGATCCAAAAAAAACCAATTTACTTAAAATAATTTAATGAATAAAAGTTACATTTAAAACTTATAATTAAAATTGATTCGACGATGACCGAAGTTGGGCTCAAAGTGAACGACGTGGTGCAGCGGGCGCCGCGGGTGACCGCTCGCGTTACGCCGACTCAGCGGGTCGCGCCTCGTGTCGACGATTGACGCAATTCCCTTTTTCTAGAAAGATCGAGGGCGATGTCGCATCAGCAGTTCTCCTATTGTACCATGGCGTAACACCTCCCCCCGAAGATCAGCAACTATTGCAGAATCTTCTTCGAAAATGTTGCTGGGATGGAACCCGGTGCAGCTCTTTGAGTCTCTGTTATTTCCACATAGGTTTCTTGAGATTTATCTTGAGAGATCGTTTTAATATCTCTACATCTGATGTACCATCTCCTGATCATAAGGTAAGTAATGAAGGCGGCTGCAGATAGCATTATTAGATATAAGGGTATAGTGGTGTGGTAGATGCTATCTTCCGTCGGTTTTCTTATTTCAACTGGATGCTGTAGAGATACACGTGTGTTGCTGGCATGCAGACTTTCTAAGTCGATAAGAACTTTTCAGAACTTTATCTCTGGCTTGCGAGAAAGCGATGAGAGGCTTTCTTGTGGCAGTGGAAGATCAATTATCTTGATGGGTGTTCCTCTCGTGTGGTCGTTGCTATTGTAGATATTTAATTCGGGTGTCTGTAAGTAGCAGCCAGATGGTATTGTTACTAGGTAACTTCCTTGAAGCGATGAGTATGTTTTCTTCCCGCAGGATGTTTGAATTTTGGTTGGTTTCGGGAAGCTGGTGACGTAATGCTTGTCATCGAGTTGTTCAAGGGCTTCCTTGTCGAGATGAACCGGTGTCAGCTTGCATGAGGCGTCCAGTTTCTGGGTAGTGATAAGATTGTGGACGCAGTCGACTTGATCTTGAGGTCTATAGTTGATCTTCATCTCGCAGAGATACCAAGTAGTTGACTTCGGACATTCTGTCTCAATGTACATGAAGTCATTCATATGTATTGCTATATAAGGAGAGGACGGGATTATGACACTATGGTTCTTATTGGGAACGATACATAATTTGTAAAGGTCGTAGGTATGTGGAGAGGCAATCGGTATCTTAAAAACTATCACTATTTTATTGTCTGTATAATAAGATCCTAATCTAATGACGTCATAGTACTCCCTAAGAGGTAAGTCTATTATTTCGTCTTTATTATATATAATTTTTAACTTATTTAACATAGATCTTAACGTATTTAACCCTAACATAGAGTGGTGTGTGCTCGATGCACGTATAAAAGCTAATAAGTTTTCTAATTTAGATAACTCCTCGGCTAAATCTTCTATGTTATCTGTCAGAATCAAGAGTAACTGCGCCAGATGGGCGTACTTAATTAGCTCAGTTTCTTTATTTGCTTCGCTATTCATGACTAAATTTAATATTTGTTCTATTTTATGCTGATTATCTAACATGGCGTTTATAATAGCAGAATGTTCCAGCATCCATTCTTTACTAATGCTTACGTGCTTATTATATTCGGTAGCCAACTTATCTTCATTATTCTGTAAGATTTTAAGTGCATTATCGTAACGTATTGCATCCGTATAATCGAGATTTCCCGAGATGCTTTTGATGACAGATCCTAATCCATCTATCAAACCTCTCTTTACACGACTAACTTCAAAAGTTTGTAGCTGTTCAGATACCTTTTCTAGTTTATTATTAAGAAAGTTAAGATGTGGTTCATACAAGGATAGCGTTTTATTGTTTAACTGAGGCCGAACATCATTTAATTGTGACCTAACTGTATTTATCTTAGAATCTATGTAATCTAAATCTACAAATTGAAGGAAGGCATGATGATGAGAGATGACTTTAGTAGGACCTAGTTTGAAGGGAAGGATTCCTGGACCATCCTCCAGGCTGTCAAGTAGGATCTCTTGCGCCGGCACTGCTCGAAGCAGGAACATCATTAGTATCCTGTAACAAGCGTGCGCTATTAGGTACTCTCTTTAGCCTTGACTTTGCCACTGGACCACGCTTCTTCTTAGTGTATATGTGAATTGGCAAATCTGCTAAGACAGTGTCCTTTGTGTAACGCGGAGCTAATTTTTGGCGGCTGGCCATGGGGTTTTTAATAAAGATATTTTGTTCAGGGTTATAAGTTTCTTCAGCTTCCCTATTTTTATTTCGATTACGCATTAATTCGGTACGATGCTGTGAAGATGATTCCTGAATCATCTCGTAGGCTTTGCTCATTCTATTACGATGATCTAAAATGTATTGCTGCAGTAAGTGTTCTGTTAAATCAATATCTAGGGGATCGCGTGGGTCGAAATGTCCCGTTATGACTTCTAATGGTCTACATTTTGTGACACTGTGTATAGAACTATTATATGCTAAGATTGCGTATGACATAAGGTTTATAACTGATTCGTTACGATGCTGTAATCTCAATAGTCTAAGGTGCTCCAATAACGTCGAGTGAAAACGTTCGACTATCCCGTTTTCATTTGGGGCGTGAGCTAAGATCTTGTGATGCTGAATTTTATGAACGCGAGTAAACTCTGAGAATAATTGGTTTGTGAACTCAGTTCCGCGATCTGATACTATGACTGAGGGAACACCGTGATGAGTACAGAACTTTAGTAAGGCCTGTACCACACTAATAGCTGTGCTGTCTCTAACATAGTATGCTTGACCATATTTAGAGAAGGAATCGACCAGTGTTAAATATTTCTCTGTTTCCACGGTAAATAAATCGAGATGTAAGATTTCGAAAGGTTTAGATGGTGGGGGAACTACGTGGAATTGCTGCTTTATCGGATTCCTATCATATTTTGCTTGGCCGCAGATATTACATTCATTTATATATTTTGTTATACTTTCCTTCATTTTTGGCCAGAAGTATCTTTTAGATAAGGATAAGTAGCACTCTGTGATACCACGATGGTTGGTTTTACCTTCGTGGTATTTCTGTATAATTTCCTGTTGACGTAAATAGTCTTTAATGTTCTCGAGTTCAACTTTAGTTAAGATAAGATTCATAGCGGAGCTTTTAAAATGGTTTTGTATAATAGGTATAATAGAGTACATTTCTAATGGAGGGTGAATTATAATTCCTGTCCTTACTTTGGGATTTACATATTCTTTGACAGCATCTACGACATCTCGTTCAAGGTTGGATTTAGATAACTGTATTACAGTACGCGTATGGCTCTCAAAAGGTTTGGAAACGGTGGTTTTTCCTTTTATGTTATCGACCACGCTAAAACAAATCTGTCTGTGGAATTTATTGAGGGGTTCGTCTGAAATGGGTACTTCTAGAATTGGGTTTTCTGAGTCTGTATGTGCTGTCAACGTCTCAGTGTCATTCAATGAAGGTGCTTTTTCTGATGGGTTTGCTATAACTGAACTTATTTCTTCGTTATGAATTTCTATACGAGATAAAGCATCGGCATTCGTGTTACACTTGCCTTGCTTGAATGTGACAGTAAAATCGAATTCGCTAAGTTTCAGTCTCCAACGAGTGAGACGAGAGTTAGGCTCTTTCAGATTCATTACCCACTGCAAAGGCTTATGGTCCGTTATGATCTTAAATTTCCTACCGAAGAGATATGGACGGAAATATTTGGTCGCCCACACAATAGCCAATAGTTCTTTCTCTATTGTGCTGTAATTTATCTCACTGGTGTTTAAGGTTCTGGAAGCATATGCTATGGGTTTGTCACTACCTATGGGGCCTTGGGATAAAACTGCACCTATGGCAAGGTTAGATGCGTCTGTGGTCAAAACGAAATCTTTGGTGAAGTCCGGGTACTGGAGTATTGGATCGTTGGTAAGTAGTAATTTGCATTTCTCGAAACAGTTAACATAATTTTGATCTAATGAAATCTTTGATCCCTTTTTCAGGCACTGCGTGAGGGGCTTGGTGATCCGTGCGAAGTCCGGAATAAATTTGCGGTAATACCCTAATAAACCTAAAAATCTCTTAATCTCAGTGGCAGTTTTTGGCAATGGATACCTCTTAATCGCGTCTATCTTGTCTGGGTTAGGCTTGATGCCATCTTTACTAATGATATGACCTAAATAGGCAGTCTCGAGTTTGAGGAACTCGGACTTATCCATTTGGATCTTAAAGTTTGACTCTCGCAACCTTAGAAATACTTTTTCCAAATTATTCATATGTTCTTGTAATGACGTGCTAAAGATGATGACGTCATCTAAGTACACTAGACAGATGTTATTTTGCAATCCTCTAAGAACGTTATCCATGACGCGTTGGAATGTACTTGGCGAATTTTTAAGGCCCATTGGCATCCTTAAAAACTCGAAATGGCCATGTTCCACGTTAAATGCGGTTTTAGGTATGTCAGAGGGTTCCATTTCTACTTGGTAAAAGCCGCTTGCTAAATCTAAGGTGGTAAAATACTGGCAGTTACCTAATTTATCCAGTATGTCTGCGATATTAGGGATCGGGTACCTATCATCAACAGTTTTCTCATTTAATTTCCTAAAGTCTACCACTAAGCGCCATTTAGTTTTACCAGATGCGTCAGTTTTCTTTGGAACCACCCAGATAGGTGAGCTCCAGGCAGATTGAGATGGTCTGATGATGCCCTGTTCTAACATTTTGTTTATCTGGTCACTAACTTCCTGTCTATGGATGTACGGGTAACGATAGCTTTTAGTATAGACTGGTAATTCGTCCGTAGTCTTAATGGAATGTTTAATCTGGTTAGTAAAAGTTAAGTTTTCTCCTTCTATATAAAATACGTCCGCGTACTGGGCGCATAATGATTCTAAATTCGCGCGCTCTTCTACGTTCAAGTGACTCGTCCGTAGCCGCGAGAGAACGTCCGTAGCTCGTTGCGATAACTTCGTAGCACGCGAGTGATGGTAATCGTAGCTACCTCGATAATCTTGTTGCGTAGCACCAACTGATTCCGTAGCGCTGACTGATTCCGTAGCGCTTGGGATACGCGAATTAAAGTTCGTAGCATAGGAATGACGTAGGGTGTCCGTAGCATTGGTTAATTCCGTAGCGCTCATTCGGTTCCTAGCACGCGTGGACTCCACATTATGTATTTCGGCACTTACTTGGCGGTCAACCGAGAAGATTACGTCATGCTGGCTAGGATTCGTTATCTCTAAATATCCACGATTCTTATTAACTTTAGTAAGACACTCGGTTATAATGCAATTTGATAGATTCTGTTCAGGTATAAACGCATCTCCGTCCTGGATGTTGATTGGCAATTTAACTAATTTAGAGGAACGCGCGGGTATTATCTCCTCATACAAATTAACGTTTCGCGAATCATAAACGTGGATTGGGTTCGTGGCGTTGTGAGTTATGAGAACTTTATTTTTAAAATCTATGGAAGATTCCCACTTGTTTAATAAATCGGAGCCGATTAAACCGTCAAAGTAGTTATGAAATTTATAAATGTATAAAGTAATATTATTCCCGTCATTAAATTCCTGAAAACACGGTAAGGTTATAGAGTTATCACATCTACTTCTAGCATGCACATTAACTACTTCAAAGGGTTCATAATTTTTTTTTACATGCGGGAAAAATTTAGCAGTTGCTTCGGGGCTGATGAAGGACTGATTAGCCCCGGTGTCCAGGAGTAGTTTCAATGGTGGATTAGAAATCTGTATATATGGGAGCTGTCTCTGTGTCTGGAGATTAAGCTCTATTTTGGTTTGTCGGACCGGCCTGGTTTCTGAAAATCCTCTGTTTTTTCAGTGGAAGGATTTTCCTCTAGAGTTTCAGAAGAACACTCAGAGTTGCATAACTCAGGATAGCTATAATTAGGATCATAAAGGTATTCGTTCGTGTAATCGGAGAATTCATTGTAATACTCCGGCTCGGTGTAATAGTAGTCGGAATAAGCGTTATCGTCATAGTATGGGCCGTATCCATAGTCATGGCATGAATTAAAATTCATTTCCCTAGTTTTAAAATAGTTGGTTGGCTGCGGGTTACCAAACCTGCGCCAATCATGCCCACTGGGTGGTAATGGCTTATTAACAAAATGGCTTACGCCGCTCATGGGTTTTGGTCCTTGAGAACCACTTGCCATGGGTGATGGTGGTACATTTCTATTGGGAAATTTAAATATATTGCTCTGGGGATTATAATTAGGGGGTAAAGCTCTGAACATCTGCTGTGTGCGCGTGGGCCCGCGATTCATACTGGGGTGAATGGGATTAGGCCTCCATTGCTGGGGTGCCTGTGGCATGTGGAAAGGCTGAGGACGTGGAGGTGGCATGTTAAATGTAAAAGGTTTGTTAGGTGTGTGGTTAGGTGACACGTGTACGGGTGGACTATAAATAGGCTTAGTAGATGGTGGGTGTAATGATAATCTCCTATCTGGTACACTATCGTTTCTTTGTTGCAAATATAAAGTATTTATTTCCTCCTGCACATACTCTAAGGCCTGCTCTATGGATTCGGGCCGCATGCAACGTATGCGTGATCCCAGCGGTTCCTTAAGCCCGCGTAAATATGATTTTAGTGTGGCTTTTTTATATAATTGACGCTTGGCCTCAATTGTAGTTTGAACCGAATCATGAAGGGTTACATATGTCATTATAGTACTGAAAAGGGTCTGACAGCGTTCGTAAAACTCTTGCGGTGTACTATGGCCCTGAGTTTGTAATGCGAGGTCATTATATAACGCCGTTTCGTCTCTCTGATCGGCGAAGTTGTTAATTAAGGCATTTCTGATACTTATCCAGTCAGTTGCAATGCCGTTAGAATTTATAAGACGGGCTGCGGAACCCGTGACCTTGTTCAAAATTCCGTTTAATAACGCCTGATTCTCTAAATCGTGTCCCGGCTCTACTTTTATATGTTTAATTACTAACTGATCGCAAAGATGTATAAATCGGGTCAGAACGTTAGGGTTCCCGTCAAATTCGGGTAACAACCTTAATGATTTAAAAATAGTATCTACGGGATCGGAATCGGGCATTTTATTTATCTTACGATCCTCCTCTAACAAGCTATCAGAACTCAAACCGATATTCCTATTTGAATCTAACCTATTTCGCCTTTCGGCACGTGGGGTATTAGACCCCGATTGCCTAGGGTGGAAAATCTTGACAAAGGGAAAATTACACACTAGGAAAAGGAAGCAACACAATGAAAGATTCAAGGGTACTCACAATTTCATTATCTTGGTATCTTCTGGTGTATCGATGTCTTGATACTCCTGCGCTGCTGCTCGTCGTAGGTTCAGGATATTCTTACGTGGCGGGATGGCCACGCGGTGGGCTCGTTCGACAACGGAAATCTTCTTGTTGAAGCGCGAAACCGACCGCGAATATCCTACCGACTGCGCCAATTACGATCGGCGGCAGCGATGGATCCAAAAAAAACCAATTTACTTAAAATAATTTAATGAATAAAAGTTACATTTAAAACTTATAATTAAAATTGATTCGACGATGACCGAAGTTGGGCTCAAAGTGAACGACGTGGTGCAGCGGGCGCCGCGGGTGACCGCTCGCGTTACGCCGACTCAGCGGGTCGCGCCTCGTGTCGACGATTGACGCAATTCCCTTTTTCTAGAAAGATCGAGGGCGATGTCGCATCAGCAGTTCTCCTATTGTACCATGGCGTAACAATGTCATTTAATTATACGTAATTGTTAGGTTCTGTGGTCAAATATTCGCTTACACTAGGACATATAAAATTTACATTAGGAAGACCGTATGTTTGTAGCAACATATATTTAGTTTTTGGATCTAATCAATCGAATTTCAACCTACTTATTCAATGCGTCACAGAGGCATTCAAATGAAATTCCCCTCTGTTATTGTAAACACATTCTCACCATATAACTAGAAGCTGAAATTTCACACATAAACGCACCGCATCGACCCTTTGTCACAAATGTTTGTACAAACAAATAAGGGCCTTGAATGTATCGATTTAGTTGGAATTAAGGAAGAAAATAGGGCGCCGGGACTGGAAGGGCCGGGCAAGGTGAGCCTTCAGTGGCTGAGTGGGCGGTTGCATTGTTTACGAACAAAAGATTGTTATTTTTTGACCAAAAACTGCTGACGTTTGATTAGCTGAGGATGCTTAATCAAGTAGCTGTGTTGTTGTTTTTAAAAGGTTTGATCTTTTTTTATGCCACGAAGATGGCACTCCCGTCGATAAGCAGTAAATGTCAGAGTCATCATTAGCACGTCGCTGACCCTAAAATTAGAAGGGATGGCATGACGTTGCCAGCATAAAAATTGTCTTCGCGTCAACGCCAGGCCTTAAAAACGTTGCAAAGTTTACAAAATTAATGACCATGTAATCATCTAAAAAATATTGTTCTGTGTCCCACTTTTTTCTCGGTTCTTTCCAGTTGATATTTTGAGAAAGAAAGGACCATGCAAAACAGCGTCCCCACCCACCAACAGATTTCAAACGTATCTCTGTCGATACCTCTTGCCGTACTGATCTTTTTTTTGTATGACGACTTCCGCCGTAGGAATGGGGATTTCACGCAAATCGAATTTAAATGTTGTATTTTTCAAGTATTTTTTTGACACAGTTAATTGTGAAAATAATGTGCAGGCGATCAAGAGTAACCCCCCTGATCTTAATAAAAGTGTACAATCAAAATGTAATCTTAAAAAATATTGTACAGTCCAGTCTACTTGAAGCTAGACACTTACAGCGCAATTCTGAATCTTAGGCGTGCGGCATAAGGACGGTTTTATTTCTTTTGAATACCCCGTCATTTTTTGGATTAAAAATGGTTATTTGTCTTTTTAGGGAATGTCATAATTATATTAAAACTAGTGCCAAGTCTGTTGGTGGGTGGGGACAGAGCCCATACAATTTCTTGCGTTGTTCTTTTCACATACCAAAATAAACAGACATGTTTATCGACATGAAAGGAATAATACCGCACTACGATTGTGCAGTAGCCGAAAACTGACTATCAAAATGGGTCAATCAATAGGTCAATTTAAAAAAATCGCTGCCGCCCCTACAGCGTACTCTAACCCTCTCTACATGTCAACTCATGCCCCAACGCACGTAGGTACATAATGTTTGCATGCTTCGAATTCAAATACCTTTAGTATATTGTGCCCCACTATTCCGCTAACAATGCAATGTGAACTGGGGTATATTTCATCCGAAAACTTTTTTTAATGGTACCCCTATGACTTTTTTTTTTGGAGAAGAATGCGTTTAGGCACCATAACCGCAGGCTAGCTAAACCTGCGGCCGTGTGTGGGATTCGAGACTAAAGCGTCCACTACCTACTAAACTCCCCCGGTTCCCCTTCACACCCGATTGGGACGAGCCGGTACCAGCGTTAGCTATTGACCAGCCCAAGGTACCCTATGACTGGGAAATGCGATAAATCTTTAACCATAATATATTTTTTTGAAACTAAACCAGCTACTCGATGATCTAGAGTAATTAATGAATCTAAGACTCGACGCGTAGAAGTTACTGCACAGATTTAGAAAAATATGGCTTCAAGAAAAAATATAATACGACAAATTATCCTTTTATAATTAAAACTTTCGCTCCCTTCTTCTATAACCTCCCAATTATCCGAAAAATTGCGTAAAATTCATAAAACTCTTTATCTCACAATTTCATATTTTATAAGCTTTTGCTTATCATAGCAACTGAGTTTATTTCGATCAGAAAAATTCAATATTTTTATGAATTTTGTGGTCCGACCCAGATTTTAACCCAGGACTAATGCATCCGTCGATTTTAAGTGCCACTTCATCACCTCTGTTCATCTAGAGGCAAAAAGCCAGATTCAGGTACTACTTTCGTGGCACTGAGACGGGTTTACCCGGAGATGGGTTGGTAAATAGCCCCAACGCACAAAGCTGGAACCTTCGGATCCTCATTTCTTCGGCTCTTCCCAATCAAGTGGAAGGGGAAATCGGGGGAGTTTAGTGGGTAGTGAAAAAAAGAAAGAAAACACATTTATTGACCACAGACAACATTGGTATACAAAAACAATAATTTAAAAAGAATGAACAAAAAAACATTGACAAAATAATTAAGAAAGAAAAGAACAAGACTATCTATGGTCAATTGGACCTGGCCTCAGCATGTGCTGCAACGGAGCAAGATCCGCTGCAGCGCTGGTTTTCAGACCAGACCCAGAGTGACTTTATGGTAATATTAGGTAGTGGGCCAAACGTTTTTATCCCGAGCCCCACACACGGTCGTAGACGTTGCTAGCCTGCGGCTATAGCACAGAAATATGTTCTCCTCCGCAAAAATATATATACTTATTATATATATGAGGTTGAATCATAAATTCATGCAGTGTACCAACTTATTTCGTGACACAAAATATATTGTTCAGTCAGAGCCAAACTTCGCATTATCGTTGAAAGCATTGTGTGATATCATATCGTGAAACGACCCACACGTTTCACGGCTGATAACTATTTCTGAGGGGCATATACACGAAATAACTGTAAAGTTAGGTATAATAATAAAATAGGGCGACGTCCATACAATTGGCCTTGAATATTCTACATAGAAGCTTCCTGGTGAAGTAACCCTCAATGGAATAGTGGCCGTTCACCATCAGGTGGACTGCGTGTCTGTCTGCCAACTGATCTATACGAATATTAATAATATTATAAAGAAGAAAGATTTGATTGTTCGTTTGTTTGTATTGAACAGGCTTTGGAAAATTCTTTCACTGTTGGAAAGCTATTCTATCCCCAGATGACATACGGTACTTTTGATCCCGGAAATGTGGGGGGAAGGGGGATAATTGATAAAAGAAAATACGCGCGGGTGAAACCGGAGGCGATCGCCGTATGGTATAAAAAATATATCATGTTTATTACATTCTTGTGTTCGACACTGAAATCCTTTTCCTCTGACATGAATTAATAACCTCATTTACCGGGTATTGTCTTCACAAATAAAGGATCATTACGGCAAAAGATACATCGACTCATCAAAGAAGCATTTGATGGGTACGAATTATTTTGGCACAATCGCGGCTTAGATGTTGGTATAATTGAGTTCATAAAAGAAATTCGTCTGAGCAAAGAAACATTGAACAAAGGACCGTTTTCATACAGAAAATTCGGTTATGAAGAGTGGTTTTATTTTATTTATTAAGTACATCAATGTAAATGTGGAAAAGTGATCTACGTTTTTGATTATATTTTACAAAAGAAAGGTTCTCTTCAATTTTTGTGATGGACATTTTCTGGTGACTGCACTGACTGAGACTGGTTGGTGGAAGGACTTTTCAATGTCTAACTGGCTAACTATCACTCCCACAGGTTAAATCTGCCGCAATAACAGCTCTAGCTGTGCTCCGGCAATATTAATGAGGGAGCTAGTACATTTGCAATGAAGAAAATCAGAGTAAAAAATTACATAATTCAGTGCAGTAGCTCTGAAGCTAGATAAATGATGATGAGCATGAAGTTCATTTTTATCATACATATGTAATATGTATATATGTTCGAGTAGGTCGGTAGACTTACTGTTACCTCGGTTCATCTCTACTACAAAGAATGGTATATTAATACTACAAAAAAATTAAAAGCACCACTTCGCATAAAAATAGCTTAGTTTAAGTAAAATATTTCAGTATCTAAATTGTAATAGTAAAATCAGAATTTTATCATCCTATATCGCCTAAGGTCATCTCATTAGCATTACATTCGAATTTAGTTCAAGTTCTTTACAAGTAACTTTTTGAAGAATATGTCAATTTTCCTTAAAAAATGTACTAAGTACTTACTTGTACTTTCGAGGATCGCAAGATTATCCAATAATATAAATCTAAAATACGATCCATAACCGAGTCTGTTGGAACAGTCGCCGAAACTAATAAAACTTAGCTTCTACCGGTTTTGAATATAAAACACTCTTTGCAAATTTTCTGAGATATAGGCTTTACGACACGGCCATAAAAGAAATAAACGGAGGGTTGTATTTCACTGTGATTCCAGAACAATTTTCGTCGCATCCTTTACAATAATTTAGCTTTTTTATAATTCATTATTTTATAAAGAAAATTGTAACTAACACTCAACTAACACTTTTTGGATCTTGGTCTAAAATTAAGGAATTACTATTATAAAATACCCTATTCAAAACATTTTTTTTTACATAAAAATTTCAATCAAAATTCATAGATGCACATATGAATCGTCAGACAAATTACTTAATCCTAAAGAGTGGCTCTACCACTGGATTCGGAAAGTTGTTACCTATCTATCGAGAAAAACCGACAAGAAACTCGAAAATTACTCTTTTTAGTCACCAATATGGTCTAAATTCATATGTTTTAAATTCATATTATAGTCATTTAAAAGTATACCAAGGATAGAAATAAATATGTAAAGCATCTTAGTGTAATAAGACCTAAAGGATTGCAGATACCTATTTCATCCACGGAATATTCGAATTTGGCTAGCTACAATTTTATCATGAATTCGTAAAATGTTTTTGGTTTGGTCATTTTAAATTCAACCTTACACTTATCTGCAAAATATACAGTTACTTTTAAAAAAATCCAGCCTAATAAATAAATATCCCAGGACATTATTCACACAGCGCCATCTAGCTCCAAACTAAGCATAGCTACTATACTATGGGTGCTAGACAAGGGATGAACATTACTTAAATACTTTTTTTTTTGTAAATACATACATATTATACATATAAACACCCAGACCGATACAAACGAACATGTTCATGCAAACAAATGTTTTTATTTGTACCGTGCGGGGATCGAACCCGCGAACCTTGGTGTAATAGCAGACTTGTCGACCATTACACCAAACGGCTCGTTAATATTTACTAACTATACTATTCCATGCTTTTTCAACTCGTATTAATCTATACTATTGTTAATAATTGACGATTTAGTGCATCTCTGAAGCCTGAATAAAGAATATTTTGATTTAATTATAACTTCAACAACTTCCGCAACAGCTGTTGCTCCGCTCGCTTCTACTGCTCATCCTAGCTATTACACAGGATCATTACAGAGCCCAATAGTCTACGGCCTTCCTAATGTGAAGTAAACGACTTTGTAAGTGCGCCCAAACTGTGGAATATCGAGGCTTTGACGACCGTACCATTACGGGTTTCGATAGGAATTGGAAAATGGAGGAGGAATGAAAGGCTGTGGGAAATGGATAGTTTCAAACACTAGAGATCAATGTGGTCGATAAATAGGTTCCCGCACTAGTATACAGGGTGGAATTTTGTAATGCCACCTGAAGGGGAAGTACTCTTAATACTGAAGATAGGAAGTTTTACTCAAAGAAAACATTCCTTTATTTTTAAAAAGAAAAAAACCTGCATTCAAAGATTTTTAAAAATTTGCTTGCCGCAACTTTATAATACCACCTGAAGGGGAAGTACTCTTAATACTGTAGATAGAAAATTTTACTTAAAGAAAACATTCCTTTGTTTTTGAAAAGAAAGATAACTGCATTCAAAGATTTTTAAAAATTCGCTTGCCGCTCCCGGTAATCGAACCGACTAAAATCTGTAAAAGTTGCACCTTGTACTTTTATTACATCGATCGTTAGGGACAATTATAAGGATAAAATCTCTCCAACAAAGTTCATAAATTAAATGAAAGGAAAACAATGAAAAAAGTGCTTTAACTTGACCCATTTAATCAATAATTTAGGATTTCATTGTTTTCCTTTCATTTAATTTATGAAGTTTGTTAGAGAGATTTCATCCTTATTATTGACCCTTACGATCGATGCAATAAAAGTACAGGGTGCAACTTTTACAGATTTTAGTCGGTTCGATTACCGGGTGCAGCAAGCGAATTTTTAAAAATCTTTGAATGCAGTTTTCTTTCTTTTAAAAAATAAAGGAATGTTTTCTTTAAGTAAAATTTTCTATCTACAGTATTAAGAGTACTTCCCTTTCAGGTGGCATTAAAAAATTCCACCCTGTATATGTACTTAGTGGAGAGGTGTTTAAAGCAAGTGACCCACCTTAAAAGGTTTCAACAATTTTCTCATCTGCTGTTAATAATTTCTTCGATAATCACAGAGAAATTTCATTTACTTCCAGAAACAAGCAATGCTAGTCAGACAACTAGAAGAAGAGCTCCGACTTCGCATGAGACAACCGGCGCCAGAGTTACAACAACAGTTAGAGGCTCTCTTTGCTGAAAACGAGCACTTGCAGAGAGAGATAGCGATACTAAGGGATACCATCAAGGTGAGTGAGACGACTTTATATTAGTTGAATCGGCTATAGTCAAACTTTCGATTGACATGTGTGTGTCAGCTGATATAATTCTGTATTTGATAATGTCAAGGTAAATAAAAAGGGACAAAAACGAGGAAATTCTGAAATACTAACTGACAACAGTTGACTCTATTTGTATTCCGACATATTTGTATTTTTGCAGCGTATTTTTGACATTTATTGTATTTTGGATTTTATCTTTATTTTTGACATTATTTGTATTCTAACATTTATGGTAATTTTAACTGTTATTTTGTGACATTGTATTACATTATCCGTGTCACAATTATTAACATAGCGACTTGGACTTGCTCTGTAAGCTTATGTGTGTGTGTATGAATAAATAAAGGTAAATAAATAAAGGCAAACAGTAATTTAAAATTCACGTATCTACCAAAAAGGAGTCTACTAACCTTGCTTTAAGATTTTTTCCTGAACCTAAAGAAGATTATCTGGGACAAACTTCAATGTCTATTAAAATTAACAGTATACCATTACAATGTTTCATAAAGAACAGAGTAACACCAAACAAAACAGAAAAAGCAATGAAGAAATAGAAAATTTTACAAATATATTTTTAATCTACCGTTAACTTTCTTTACTATCCTTGATACTGACAAGAATTTTCATTACAGTGTTGCTTGTACGTACAACATTCTTGCTCAAAGCAATAACTCATACAAACTTTCAATATTGCTCCGAAGATAGGAATTCTGAATATCGATTTCACAAGAGTTCACGTTTATTGCTTTGCAGAGTCTAACCTGGATAAAAGCCAAAAATAGTTCGTCCTAACAGAAGAGGTTTAATCTAGGACAACCCAGTTATCTTGTCCCGAAAGTTCTCGTTTGAAGACAAACGTTGGCCACTAAACTCGTTTGCTCACCCAAAATACCTAAAATGGCCGAGCTAGAAGATAATTTACTAGAAGATAATGGATTAATAAACGATAAATTAATATATTTCATGAAAAAAGCATTTTCTGCAAAAATTTTAATGATATAATATCTTCTATATGAAAGTGTTTTAGTATGGACACACAATGAACCTAGAGTTCTAGACCGTCTAGAATCTCTTTGGTCAGTCTTGTTGTGTGATTGTTCAGTCTTATCTAAAAGTTTACAGCAAACGATACCTATTTATAAAAATCAATTACAATGTTACGACATTTTACGTGTAATTTTAATATTTTTAATACATATTTTTAGTACTTTGACTCTATCTAGTTGTACTAATTAATGCAATGGTTTCCATGCAGGAATTAGAGTTGAGGATTGAAACGCAGAAGCAGACATTACAAGCCCGAGATGAAAGCATCAAAAAGTTACTGGAAATGCTCCAAAACAAAGGGATGGGTACGTGGTACTTGATTTGTTAATATCTGCAAAAGCTTTGTGTTTCAGTTAGTTTCAGTATATTAACCGTTACCGCAGAAACGTTTAACAGAATTTAATTACTTAAACAAATCAAGTAAATCTATTTTAGAAATGGTACTTTCAGGTAAATTTGGTTCTGAATTAAACGCAAAAGTTTGACTGCATTGCAAGATGTTGGAAACTTTTAGTTTTATTGAATTTCAATCTTGCTAAGAATAAGTTAAACTTTGAACAATTTTCAGGTAAAGAGGAAGAACGGCAAATGTTCCAACAGATGCAGGCAATGGCGCAGAAACAGGTAATTATCACGTTATATGTCTGTTTTGTATTGCATGTTAGCTTAGTCGTTAGCTAAATAAAGTTTCTAGTAATACTGATGATGTTGAAGTTTTACTCGGAACTTTACTGTGTTTCCTGCATTATAATTAGCTAGCTAGAGTAAATTTGTGCACGTCACTTCGCTTCCTTATGTATTTTAGAGGTACAAATCACATGGGCGTTTTATTTTGTGATACCTTTATCATCGTCACTGTTTCTGTTAGAATTGCTCTTGATAGTTTCATTTCATTCATTGACTTGAGCGGAATGTGTCTGTCGCGAAGCCTTATGTGTTCACATCGACCGTCTGTCGCCTTCACAACTCTTGACAACTCTCGCTTCTCACTCCCACGGTCTTTCAAAGCCTCTGTGTCACTCAAGCTTGTTCCCCAAGCACTACTTTTCCTTTTCTTACTGCCCTCCTCTCACACGTCAACAAAATCAATCAAAATTTAAGAATCAAAACGTTATCCAATTCGGCCCAAAACACACAGAGAAAAATTTGAAAGAATTGACACGAAACACGACTGAAATCACGACATTGCATGTTTAGCAGCTCATTATGTCCCCGTCACACGAACCTTAGACCGTCTCGTAAATTTTGTTATTGGACATTCAGTTGAGCAATCATTAAATTAGATGCAAAATTTTCTTTTCAACCGCCTTCACCTGGGGCTGCATCTACTCCAACGTGAATCGTGTAGCCATTGCAAGGATTACGCTTATTTTTATGGTCTTATCATCATTTTGGAGTACGCGTCCCAACAATTTTCCGTCACCGAAGGGCGCCGTATTGAACTTGTGTCTGTGATGCATGGTGACCATTCCACGTAGCGCCCGTGTCAATCGCGGTGCTCAAATCGCAAGAAGACCTTCATGCAGACGTAACTAGGTTTTTCATAGGGATACATTATTTCGGAACGCTATCAAAATTAAGTAGCTAGGTAGGAATGAAAGCCGTTTGGCTATCCCGAAGGTTCAGCGTCTAGGACGCTCGCTTGCGAAGTGA
The DNA here is from genome assembly GCA_949319885.1 of Mecyna flavalis. Lineage (NCBI taxonomy): Eukaryota > Metazoa > Arthropoda > Insecta > Lepidoptera > Crambidae > Mecyna > Mecyna flavalis. The sequence goes on along the minus strand of OX439417.1, from coordinate 3,507,971 downwards.
TAGAAGGTCAAGTCACCCTGTAGCACGCAAGAAGTAAATGACGCCCTGCGGTGCGGGAAATTGCCGGGACGCCGCAGCCCCAGCGAGCGGCCGAGACGCGTCGCCTGTTGTAGGTAGGTTGTATGTTTGAGCGCCGCCGTCGGGCGCGCGGGCGGCGGCGGCGGCTGACCGTCTCGCGTGACTGGCAGGAGCTCAAGGCGACGGCGGATACGCTGCGGGCGCTGCAGACGCAGCTGGAGAGAGCGCTGGCAGCGGCGGGGCTGCCCGGGGGCAGCGCCGGCGCGACGCTCACCGCGGTGCTCGAGACCAAGGAAGCGCGCATCGCGACGCTGGAGCGACAGGTCGCGTTGCTCGAGAGCGAGCTGGCCGCGCTCGTGTCGCCGCCGCCGCCCTCCCTCGCGCCCTCCCACGCCTCGCTTTACGATAAGGCCGACCCTCCCTTCAAGAGACAAGTAAGTTTTCTGCTGAACGACGTGCGCGTGATGAAGGACGGCCGCACGAGCGCGCCGCCGGCCCGCGCGCCGCGCCCTGCCATCCGGAGCGCGCGCCTGTCGCCCTACTATAGTGCCACCACTCTGTGACTCCGTCACCGACGAGTTACCGTGTCAATTTCTCGCTTTAAGTCCGAACTTAGCCGAAGTCGCCGACTGTGTTGACTCGTAATATTTTTGTGTGAAATTGTTCGTTGTTAAAGCTATTTTTATTGAATAAGAGGAATTATATTCTTGAAAGATGTCGATCGAGATATTTTTGTTAAGTAGGGCCCTAGGCGATGCGAGTATATTTTAGATGTAATTGTACGGTTAGATGAAACTTGTGAGATTGACGCTGACACCAAATTGATGAATAAAGATAGACTGTTAAAAATTTAAGACTGTCGAGGTCGTATGCATCGAATTAAATCTTCGAGTTACTGTTTAAATTTCTTGGAAGTGTTATGATTTGATCATGTTGTGCTTTCGGTGTGATCGCAAGTCATATTCGCGCCAGCTTGGTCCCGCGCCACCCGTCATATAGCTCATCACCGACCCGACTCTTCATGTAGCCCATGGTTCATCAGTTTCTCTCACAGTATCGGTAGATAAGTGTATCACAACATAGGCGCCCGTGCATCTTCCAGATGTTTTCTCAAGTTTTGATACTTAGATAAACTGAGACTGGAAAACTTTCTACCGATCATTGAGGCTTCAAACTTTTTCATATTTATTAGTATTTAGTATAGAAAGTTTTCCAGCGACTGTCCATTTTAATATTTGAGAAATTTTCACGATATGGTACGATTTAAAGTTAAGACAACGTCGTTTAAATTTAATTGTAAAAAAGTTGTTGCATGTGATTTTAAATGGGATGAGAGAATGTTGAAACGTCTTCCACGGCATTAGACGAGGCCTCGAAGACTAAGGTGCTGGGAACATTTAACCTACCTTTGATAACAAGCTTGTGATGCTTCTCATACGGTACATCACTATTACTACTAACGACCATTAACAAACCAGTATTGAGTAGATTAAAGTTTTGAACATCAATATCATTTCCGCCATCACTTTTGCCTTAGTAGATAGTTTCTTTTTTGATGACTATTTCTTCAATGGTTCTACTAATCGAATTTTTGGATTTGTCTAATTTTATACCGACTTTCGGATGGATGGTGGAATGATCAGTTGGACGAGTTCCGCCTGGAGATCCAGCGGCGAGACCAGGAGATCTTGGCGATGGCTGCGAAGATGAAGGCTCTGGAGGAGCAGCATCAGGATTACCAGCGCCACATTGCGGTGCTCAAGGAGTCTCTCTGCGCCAAGGAGGAGCACTATAGCATGCTTCAGACCGATGTAAGCTAATATTGATTGTATAATTAAGTTTCGCCATGAGGAGATAGATGGAGCTCTCTCCTAGATGATGGGGAGCGGATCTGAATCACAGTAGCGTTGCGATCCGCCGACCTTATATAAAGGCAAATAGTTAGGGCTGTCTAAATCAGGAATACAAAAAAAAACAGTGCAGTGTTCAAATAAAGTCGCTTCGGATAAGATGTGTGGTGTTAACTACATGGCGTCGTCCGAAGGCAACAGGGGGTACGAAATTGATACTACTTTACAGGGAACCATTTGTTGGATGGGTTGGTAAAGCAATGCGTTATGCTTTTTATGTGTTTTTTACAGGATACGTGTATCTAAAGAGTCTCGTTGTCATGTCAATAAAACATGAAGTTATGATTTGTTCCTGTATTTATGAGTATCTGCATAGTTTCATTGTCATTTCTTATTGATGTGAAGACAATCATACATAATTTTTTGCAATAATACCAAATCTTTGTACTAATAGCATTGCCCGAGGTATCGATACCGATTGTACATGAAATCAACATAAAGAATATAATATATCATCTAAAGCAGGCTTCCTATTATATCCATCGAGATAATATAATTATGAATCCTTTGTAAAAATATAGGTTTACCGGAATGATGGGAACGCCTCACAAACATTAATTTATGATTTGAACGATAAATTACAGATATTATAGAGCTTAATAGAAAGAGCATTGAATATTCATCAAAGAGAGGAAATTAATAGACTTTATCTTAAGACCCACGCCCATTCTTTAAGTAGGTACGAGTAAATCTATTTGAAGATAATGTTGCGTAGGACTTGTGTCAGTGTTTAGGTTATCTAATTTTCTCACAGCTGTTATTGACCTTCAGCATGACAAGACCGATTATTTCGTTTGGTCAAATAGGAATGAAATTTTGGATGGAGATGTGGTGTAATTTAGATTTTGTCATTGGAATAGATTTACGGCTCAATATAATGATAAATATTTTTTTAAGTAAAAAACTCAATTGAACTAAATAAGAAAACAAACAGAAGTTTTTTTTTCACAATTACCTATTTAGAATTTGAGAATTAAAGCACTTAGATCTCCAACTCGATTTAGGAAGGCTTCCATTTCCGTCGATCGAGTGCAATTCGTGCAGTAGCCGAAATTCGGCTAAAAGAACATTAAATTATCTTGCCCTAATGATCTATTTTAAACCAGGTGGAAGAACTAAAGGCCCGTCTGGACGAGAAGAGCAGGTTGGTCGAGAAGAAGACGGCAGCGGCGTTGGCGGCGGCTCACGAACTGGCCGAGCTCAGAGACCACTCCGAAATCAAGGATCGGAAGATCAATGTCCTTCAACGAAAGGTAACTGAATGTGGACCTAAAGTTGTAGCTAGTAGGTTAGATTTTGCTGTGAGTTGGGTATTTGACTGGTTATGGAGAAAGAAAGGAAAAAATAACAAAAACAAAAAAGAAATATATGAGATTTCATTACGATCCTCGTTTAAGGGTAAGTTTCTAAGGCACTAGACACGCCAATTTACGCTTTATGACCCTTGATTAAAGTAAACATATTACATGTTTAGTATGGCTTTCATATCACAAAAATTAAAAGAATTCATATAATAGAAAGATGCTACCAATTCTTTTGAATTAAAACGCAAAAGTAAAGCTTAAAAAATGAGTAAACGTTTACGACACAAACATCGTTTTCACATTAAATAATTGCCGCTTAAACTGACCAGTCAATTATCCAATTAAACATGAGCTACGATGCATTGTCTTCAAGATCAAGACTGTATATAAGTGTAAAGTGTAATGTAGTCATTATTTTGTAGTTAAGTAGTTGGTAAAAGTTTTCTTTTTTTTTATTACTATTAGACATTATGTTTCTGACTAAGTTTTAAATACGGACACATTCCGTTTTCGTATTTAAAACTCAGTCAAGTTTGAAAGAGAAGAAACTTCCTTTACCACCAATTTATATAAATATACATAGATACAGTACTTCAACATAAATAATAGGCATCGGATAAAATCTAGGTGGGTACCACCGCAGTGTCAGATATTTTCCCGTGAAATATAAGTGTGTCAAGCACTTCTGTGTTTCGGGGAAAGGGCACTGAAGCTAGTGAAATTACTGGGTATATGAGTCCTAATAAGTGTGTCGTCTCGGTGTAGCGGGCGCATGGTGGCGGTGCCAGACAGTAACTGCTTAGTTACTGTTTGGTACTGAACTGTCTAAGAGCAGACGTGGCGCTAACCATCAGGTGTACGATCTGCTCGACTTGTTACACATTGCAATAAAAAAAACACTTCTTTTCAACTTTACCGCAAACCAATAATTAATATCAATGTCATTTTTAAGAAACCATTGTAATTTTTGCGACTGCGAAGTTAATCGATGCCCATTATTTACCTTGAAGTACTATTTTGTTTATTTAGTTAACTACTTATTTTAAGACACATTATTAATTATTTATTTATTATATAAATAGAAACATACAAAAATTAAACAACAAGTAAAATGTGTCCCGCAGAACTGTTTATCAGTTTGTCTAGCATCCAAAGTCTAGTTTATACATTATATTTTTTTTTTAAGTTTAATGAATATGAAAGATATTCACTACCATCTGTATTGATAGAACAGTAGATACGAGTACAAGTCTATTGTTTCCTAATTTATTAACTTTGGTTATGACTGATTTTTTTGTAGTATATGTGTGAAAATTAAATCCAATTTACTTTTAGGTGAAACAGAAATGAGTTTTTTTTAATAAGGCGTTGCTCAGTCAAAATTTTACTAGTTATATTACATAGGCGTTAACAATATCACAGATATTACTATGATAATACGAGTACGTAGGTATTCTCCTCTTAAATACTTTTATTAAAATCATCTGATTTAAATGATGTAGCTACGGGAGAAAAAAAAATATTTATTTGATATCTAAAGTGGTGTGAGGTAACATTATAAGAATCGACTGATGATTCGATTTTTGCATTAGCTTCACTTAGTTTGTGAAGGGTTTATAGTTGCCTATCATATGGACTCTTGTATCACCAGGAGGTATCACTCGCCCTGTCATTTGAATAGAAAACTCATAATGTTGGCAACAAAAAATTGTTCTTGCTGTCAAGACCATGCGCTCCCTAATTTTATTGAGCTTCAAAGACATTACAAATGTGATTCCTCAGTTCTGCCTAGATTTGTAGGAAACATTTTGGTAATCTATCTTAACGTAATGGTTCTTCACTCAAGGTCTATTTACAAAATCTTTGTTTGCCTGCCTCTCGTGTTGCTCATATTGATTTACTATCCATCAACTGAGCACGCTTATTATACGGATGAACTGAATTGTGATCTCATTGTTATAACGTCTGTTTATGTTTTTTTATTGTGTTTTTGTGATCGTCCATTAAAAGTAGGTTAGGTTGTAAATTAGGGAATAAGCTTGTAAAATATGTCGCAATAACTTTATACTTCTCTCACGTTTGCTTAAAAAACCGGCCAAGTGCGAGTCGGAATCGCCCATGAAGGGTTCCGTAGCAGCAAGTATCATCATAATATAAAAGTTCTTGTAGTTCTTTGTAAGTTTGATCGACGTTTTTATATTCGAGTTGATTGAATGAGAGAAAAATTGCGGTTTACGATTTATGACGTATTAAAAAAAAACTAATTACTTGATCTCGTTCAAACCAATTTTCAATGGAAGTTTGCATGGTAATAATGTACATCATATATATTTTTTAGTTTTATCGCTTTCTTATTTTAGAAGTTACAGGGGGGGGGGGGACCAACATTTTACCACTTTGGAAGTGTCTCTCGCGCAAACTATTCAGTTTAGAAAAAAATGATATAAGAAACCTTATTATCATTTTAAAAGACCTATCCATAGATACCCCACACGTAAGGGTTGGATGAAAAAAAAATTTTTGAGTTTCAGTTGTAAGTATGGAGAGCCCCCAAAATTTATTATTATTTTTCTTTTTTTGTATGAAAATCTTAATGCGGTTCACAGAATACATCTATTTACTAATTTTCAACAGTATAGCTCTTATAGTTTCGGTAAAAAGTGGCTGTGACATACGGACGGACAGACAGACAGACAGACAGACAGACAGACATGACGAATCCATAAGGGTTCCGTTTTTTGCCATTTGGCTACGGAACCCTAAAAAGGGAACAAGAACAATTAGATCACAGCTATTTGATTGTTGAGGTTTTCTCAGAACGTTTTCCATTACCAAACTTTTTCTACGTAAAAATCCTACAATTTAAATGCGCGCCAGTATCAGCTCACGTATGTAATGCCACGGACGAATATATTTGGCTACCACCAACTCAATTTTAGTGACATTTTAGTCCGATAAATCAAAAAAGAGTAGGTACTCTGCTTATTCCCATATTTGAAAGTATTTTGTCATAAACTTCACCAGCATAGTAGTGATATAGCCGGAGGCAGAAATCCCCCTTAAAGGCGGGCAACGTGCCTGCGACCCCACGGGAGTCTCGGGTGCTTATGGGCGGCGGTGATCACTTACCATCAGGTGACCCACTTGCTCGTTTGCCCCCCAATAATATAAAAAAAACAATTTTAGAGTCTAATCATGCTAAATCATGATTTTAGGAAGGACAAAAATAGGCGGGTCCTATTGGTCCGTCGATAATTAATGTCTCCTCTAAGCAGTGTCATAATGTAACAACTATATTTACGGATTAGTCTAGTTTATGGGCTGTGAGATTTATACTCCATAATTACCGGCGTTAAGGCTAGATTTATAGCCAATATTGATTTTATCGAGACAAACTACAGTGAAACATTGCCAGAAGTACACGAGCGAAAGATCGTAAAAACCACTGAATCAGCGTCGCAAAATATTAGGTTTTTTTGAAGAATTGACAAATTTTGATTTGATTTGACTTTGAAAATTGTCCCCCTTTGATTTAATCAACTGGTCTTTTCAACGATGAACTGCAAAATATCAGTAGAAATGCTTACAATCTGGAGATAGATTGCCAGGAACCGCTTGTGTGCCTTTTTGCTGACGGTTTAAACAAAATCATAATGAGTCCGCTACTGTTCACTCCAATACAGTCTCTCTAATCGAAGTATAAAGAAAATATATCAAACGAAACAAAATAAATGTAGGTAACCCCATAATGTACCCGCCATAATTATTTATGCAAGTAAAGTGATTTGCTTTGATTTGAATAGAGTGATTTAAGCTATACATATTTGCTTTGAATTGGATTAATTGATAACTTCAGAATTATATTGATTTTTAGTTCAAATTGGTAAAACTAAGAAAATGTCTCCTCCATTTTTTGCAAAAACAAAAAAAAAACTCTACCATCTATAGAAGTATCAAAAAGACTAGGGTAAAAGCCGGATAGTTGCCTCGGACGGATACATGCCTCAGTTTCAAATGCTCTATGTTAGACGTATTGATAGTGTTTCTTTTTGATCATAATTAAAAGCGTCCCCCGCGCAGGCCTCAGGGCCGCATAAGCCGTTGAAGTAGGCGCACTTGTTTTGTCCGTATGTGTAAAAATCTTCCGCGGCGATACTTTGACAAGCGTCAGAATTATATTGGTAAGTAATCTCTTTTAAATATTTTTATAACTGATTGCAATTTCAGTAAAAAAAATATTTCTTCGAATGCATTAGACTTTAAATAACACTGTTTATTACGTTTTATGGTTAAATATTTTTTATTTATTTCGTAAATAAAAAAGGCAAGTATCCGTATCAAATAGGATAGTTGCCTGGACGTCTTTTGCGGATTGTTGCCCTAAGGGCAACTATCCGTAACTATACATTTCTAACGAGCAGACTGATTTTTCGTCATTTGGTTTTACAATTTTTTCTTGGTGATTTTATTATTTGGTTTTACTATAGTTTATCTTTAATAAAATAAATACTCAACAACAAAATGCCTCGCAAGTATAAACGAAAGCCTGGCGTGGTGCCACATCAACTGGACAGAAGATAGTTCAGCACTTGCGTTCGAAGAATTGCGAAGAAGAAGAATAATACTTCATTATTATTTTGAATACCTAATTTAAAAAATTATAATTTTAATTAAACTTTAATTAATACTTAGTAAAAGATTGTGTTTAATAATAAAAACTGATTACATAAATTAATGTTAGTTGATTTCTATTTAAAAAAAACAGACAGGCATCTATTCTCACATAGGTAAGAATATAAGTATCCCCCGAACGATTCTTAACGTTAGGCTACTATCCGCCATAGTAGGCAACTATCCCCATTTTTAGAGGTCACATAAAACAGGATTTACTCAAAACTAATAATATTTAAACTTGAAAAAACAGGCTATATAAGAAGATTAATAAACTATGTCTAAGAATACACTATGAATTAAACATGTATTGGTACACATTTTGAATAAAAGAGCTTTTTTAAAAAGTGTGGCAACTATCCGGCTTTTACCCTATATCCTCATAGTAATTAATGTAACTACACAGTATTGTGGACAACACTAACGTTTAGACCAAAATGTCAAATTCGCAAATTGTCAAGCGGTCGCAATCGGTCAAATTCGCAAATTGTCAAATTCTCAAATCGTCAAGTTCGCAAATTGTTGTCATAGAGTACTTCTTACCTAAGAAATTTGTTATTACTAGATATTGCACGCCGTATCCTAGATTGGCTCGCACAAAAAATTAACCCTAAATATTACAACTTACAAAACAGTTGTTTTAAATGAAGTATTAACTCCAGAATTCAATTTACTTATCGCATTGAAACAACATTGTTACAAACTGTAAAGCGACTGGGCATATTTAAATAGCAAAAGTTATTTCCATTGAAATTTCCCGAGCGCTCCCGATGCATCGGACTAATTCGGACTAATCGGACTAATATCGTGATATTCATTTATTAACATCAAACGAACTATTCAGAGGCAAACGAGTGTATTATAGTTGTATATAATTGGAAACTAGCTCAATGACCTAAATTCACTCATAATTTATAGTGTGTGGTATGTTATGGAACTGTAGTACTCGAGTTTTTCTAAAATTCTTACGTGCTTATTTCGAAGGCTGGAAGATATATTACCTCCAAGCCTCGGTAGCATATAAATTAGTTGACCTACCAAAAAAAACCTCCGCGAACCCCACAATCATATTGATTCGGGCATACAAGGATCATTTGCGCTTGCGTCCTCATTTGAGTACTTGAATCTAAACCCTCTGAACACGTGGTCCGACTGCTTTGTCCGACTAATCGGACCACGAAGTAGGTTTTCTGACAATAGGCCTTTGATATCACTTATACCACTGTTTTGCCTTTCAAATAGCTCACAAACTAACTGCTCAAATAGGTACCTTCCTCGTAGGAAAATACCTGTATTGGCTGAATTAATTTTGACCACCCATCAGGGTACAAATTTGTGAGAACGTTGGAAGAATAGCAAGACTACGTCTACGATATACATACTATCCTAGTCTTCAATATTGTGAAGCATTCTTTCAATAACAAGAAACAGCGTTTTTTATAAAGCATTGTTGATTCATACACCATTATATTGATTTTATACGCCCCTTGGTGGCGTCGATTTATACGCATAAAATATGAGCAATGTTATTACTTTACTTACTTTCTTCGTCCTGGAAACACTATTATTAAAATCGAGTCAATAGACTATGAATATTGGCTTAACCACGCACTTTCTAGATGGAACCCCTATTGATTTAAGAATGCGAGTCTGTCTGCCTTATGAAGCTGTTCTTAGTAACTGTGTAAGTAGCTACTTCTTTTTTGAAAACTTACAAAAGATTATTAATAAGATAAGACCACGAACTTATTTGTCAGCTGTAGCGAAAGTGGCCTCATTAACATTTTAAACTTTAGATCGGACATTGTGGAGGTGCCTAACCCAGTCCACAGCACAGTCCACAGCAGTGGACATAATTCCAGCAGTGGACAATTTAATATATATATTTTAAGAAGGATACAAAAAAAAAATTGTAATAGACTGAAATCTTTGTAGTAAACTAAAAAAAGGGTATATTTGCTAACTAGGGCTTATAGGTCTATTATAATTCCCACTTTTTAGCCTAGTCACTATGCTAAATATAAATGTTATAATGTTCAGCAACTTCGGTATTTATTTACTTGTTATACAGTTTTTTTGCTAAAAGCTTTTATTTTATTACTTTATTTGCGTGTCGTTTTACTCGTAGTAGTGTTTATGTGCTAGTGATTTTTGTTAGTAAGTATATACTTTGATCCTTTTATTTATATTTTGTGTATATTGTGTTTTGTGATATGGTGCTAGAATATTTTCGTTATCAGGTATGTTTATTTACATTTATTTTATTTGTTTATTTTCTATTAACACTTTCATCGTATCAAGGTAATTGACTGACATATTCTATTTCAGATTGAAAATCTTGAAGACCTGCTAAAAGAAAAAGACAATCAGGTAGATATGGCTAGAGCAAGACTCAATGCAATGCAAGCCCATCACTGCTCCTCAGAAGGAGCATTATCATCCCTCGAAGAAGTAATCGGAGACAAGGAGAAACAGATACAGCAACTGCGTGAGCAAAGAGATAGAGCAGAACACGAAAAAAACGAAGAAAGAGAACTTCATGAGAGGGAGATAGCGGAATACAAGATGAAACTCCACGCTTTAGAGAGTGAAGTTGAAAAACTTGGTGCTAGACTTGAGAGAGCTCAAGCGGAGAAGGATAGGCTCGAAGCCAAGTTGGAGAGCTCTCAATCCGAGCTTGGTAAATCTAAAGCGGAGCTTGATAAGGCAGCTAGCGAAGTCGGTAGATCTGGAGCGGATTGGGAGGCAGCTAAGCAAAGATTGGCGCGTCTAGAACTTGAGAATGAGCGGCTTAAACATGAGTTGGAGAGATCTCAAACAACGTTCGGCAGAAGCACTTTGACTACCTCGCAGGAGTTAGACAGGGTTCAAGAAAAGGCTGATAAATCGGCTGCGGAGCTTAGACGTACTCTGGCTGAACTGAGAGTGACGCAGGCCGATGCGGAAAGAGCTAGATCTGAGGCCAGTGGGCTGCAAGACAAGTTGGAGAAGTCTCAGGGTGAGGTGTACCGACTGAAGGCAAAGCTTGAAAATGCACAAACAGAACAAGATAGCCTAAAGGAGGAGTATGACCGGTAAGTCCTTAATTACCCTACTATCAAAGTTAAGGGTTAAAATCTCTATCAAATTTTTTTTTTGGTCTTTTTTATGCAAAATTGGACGTAAACGTGCTAACTCCGAATATTAAAAAAGCGAACAATTTTCAAATTTTGTCTAGGTAAAATTGCATTTGGATTCTTGCCAACTAAGCTTATTATAACCTTACTTGAATAAGTATCTATGCTTACATGCAAATTCTTACCACTTAATCTTTAAAACTTCAGTTTTTTTCAATGTAAGAATTTGCCTTTTCCTGCACAGAAATTAAAACTAATTATAGCTTTATTAACGTAGTAGAACTTACATGTAGAGTGTAAATCCGAAAGGTCAAAGGTTAAAACCAATTTTTTTTTCGGAGGTTAATTTTTTGACCAGAGCCGCAGGCTAGAAAAGCCGTGAGTGGCACTTAGGAAGAAAGACGCTCGTCCTATTACACACTTAACTGCCCCGGCTTCCCCTTCTGTGAATGAAATGAAAAACTTGACGCTTCGATTCTTCTTTAATATGACATAATCTGAAAGTAGGGTTTAGTTGTTTTATTTAATCGCAATTATAGTTGAATATCACAAACCACCTTAATTTTTTTAGTCTACAATCATTTTCAAAACCAATTTTCCCCTACCAGCCTCCAATCATCTATAAGCCGCCTCCACTCAGAGCGAGACAAGGCCACCGCAGAGCTGGACAAAGCCCGGGAAGAGCTGGAACGCACACAGGCCACCCTGGGCAAGGCTCAGTTGCAGCAAGACAAGCTTCAAGCGGCGCTCGACAACGCGCACTCGGAGATCGACAAGCTACAAGAGAAGCTGGATAAGGCCGCAGTTGAGAACAGGAAGGTAAAAACCATAGAACCTAGACTAAAGATAGGTTAAGTTAGCAAGCAATTAAGGTCAAAAAGAAAAGGTTTTCTTATATAAAAATTCCGAAATGGGATGGGTATTAAAGATGCAATTACATATCAAATGGACCTAAAACTGACCCCTGTAAGACTCCATTTCAAAGCTTAAAAATGGGACCCAATATTGCACCTTGTATTAGTCTGTTTTTAATACAGCTCAAGTGTACCCAAAAGTGACTCTTGTAGGACTCCAATATTAAGCTTATAAATAGGACCTAATATAGCACCTTGTGCAAGCCTAATTTAATTACAGCTAAATCGTACCCAAAATAGACCCATGTGGGACTCCACTTGTGAAGGTAAGGAAACAGGAGTCAACACAGCACCTTGTGCAGCTCCAATGACTGGAATCAAAACAGACCCCTGTAAGACTCTACTCGTTGAGCTTATAAATGGGTCTTGAGCAACTCTAGTGCTGATACTGCTTAACTGTACCCAAAATCAATGGACTCCGTGAAAGACCAGTAACGAAGTTAAATGAGACAGTAGTTGAGATCAAAGCAAAGCTTTTCTGTTAATGGGGTTACCTGGTTAATGGGGTTACCTGGTTAAAGGGGAATGGAACAAGATTTTTTTAACGCACATTACATTATTCGACTAACGTGTCCTTTTTACACTACCTACTCGCTTACTGAAAGGTAATTTGATGTATGTGGTTCTGGTATTCATTTTAATATTTATAATCTTTCATTTTATGAAGTGCGAGATGCAATATAAAATGACGATAGACAGAGAACCCCATTACATCCACATATCTGTCGATACCACGAAGCTGGTTCTCTTACTTATGCTTCGATTCTAACGTCCATTACTTTTCCAGCTGCAAGTGGACCGCGAAAAGCAAGCGTACGACTTCGAATCGCTGCAGTCCCAGCTCGACAAGGCTCTGGGACAAGCCGCGCGCCTACAGAAGGAGCGGGACACCGCGCAGTTAGACGCGGATAGGTTCCACGACAAGCATGAGAAAGCTCAGGTATGTACTCTTAGCTACAACTCAGATGTTTATGAAAAGGTGCGAATTTGCTGCGAGTGGCCTATTCAACTTGCGCGATGCTTGTAGGCTCAATATACGCGTATTGGCACTCAGTAATGCGCCAATGCGTGTATGAGTTTACTCGATACTATTCGTGTCTTCTGGACAAAGTCTTAGGTGCTACTACAAATATTTTTCTATCCATTTTGGCAGGGTTGTATATTTCCCACTAAATACCACTAGGTAAAAACAAGAAATCATTTATGAGCATCGCTCGGTGGAGCAATTTCAATTTCTTCTTATACGTCCTATACGTCCTTCTTATACGTCCCAACGTGAACTTTGAACTGCTGTGTGGTGTATAATAGAAGTATCTTCTTAGTCTATCTCTTCCCCATCTTCCTTTAGTTTTTCCTTCCAGTATTGGTTTTTAATGGCGGTGAAAGGGTAAATTTCTGTAAAAGCTGCCGTAGAACTTAGTTTAGGTACTTCTATCCGGTGCGTTACCAAATGCTTTTATTAAAAAACGATACAGCTCCAATTATTCCCGCGAATTGCACACAAAAACAGGTGAATTGCCGAGATACGGTACTAATTATTGGCCCATTATCGCTTCAGTGTTTAACGGGAACCGTTATACCCTCGTTCCTCGGCTATTGGGATATCATTTGCATACATTACTCGTCAGCTGATTTTAACGACTTCGGGAATTGCATGTTTTCCTTAATTTTCTAGATGAATATAAAAATAATATCTTTGAAAATATTTCACACAGTTCCTTACTTTTAAACACGATTACGAATTAGTATAGAATCCTCTGCATCGCGCAAGCAAAGTAATCGTCAGTCGCTAGCATATTTAAATAGAGGATACACCAAAGATGGGTCATGGTCCCTGTGGGTCATGATCCTTGTGTGTTCGCAATTGATCTAACACAGAAGAAGACCTGCCACTTATAAAGAAACATTACACGTTATTGCTTCTTCAGATTGCTAACCCACCATGTTAAGAATGAGGGAATAGATAGTGCACCTATGCTTGCGTATCCCTTTGTGCACTATAATATCACTCTGATCTCTAATAATTCCTTGTCGTGCCACTGGTGGAACAAGTTGGTGGCACGACGAGGAATAAGCCGTAGCATCATATTGTGGTTGATCGTAAAGATTGGCCGAAAGTGACAATTCAGCTATGGGGCCATTGTTTTTTTTATAATACTATATTATTGGCTGTTTTATACTCTAGTTAAGTCTAGACAAAAATAGGTCATATTCAAAACAGGCTCATGCTCTCGAAGCATTTACTACGCGGCGCCAGCCTGTCTAGACCGACCGAGCTTCATAAAAGATATAAATAACATGCCGACTACTACACTATTTTCTGTATGGCAATAGTAATCGATTGTACGTAACCATTCTTCCGTTCGGAACGATTTACTGGTAGGAAAGATAAAATATCGTAGTAGTATCTTACTACTACGAGTATTACCCCGTATACTAGAAATATACCACAAACGTAAGCGTTTTATCCAGTTTCTATAATTTCCATCGTTAATATTTCTGCCTTGTGATTTGCATTACTTCAGTTATTAATTTATTAAATCTTCTGAACATCGTGAAAAAAAGGAAGATCTGGCTCCCGGTACCTATTGGGAAGTCAGTTGTCTGTGGTGAATTGGTGATACATATTACATTGTGATTTCAAATCCGATAAAAATAGTTTTTTTGGCGAAACATGCTTATTAGTAATTTTAAAATAATAAAGAACCATTGAAACATGCAATAAGAAACATCAAAGGGGTTCGCAACATAACGACAGAAGATTGAACAAAAAGATCTAGCAAATAAGTTCATAAGTGATGACCGACCGTCTGAAAACGAAATATGGCTTACAATTAACTTAATCTAAGAATAGAATAATAAAATAATATGTTGCCGTTTAAACCTGGAGGTTGGGGTTAAACCCTACTAAACCGAAGGTTTGAACAACCGTTTTGGATGGTCCTAGAACATTCACAAGTCCCGAAATTGTACACCTGCAACCAAACTAGTATGTAGAACCATAATATGTAGTAAACTGAAAATATAAAAAATATAATATAAAATAAACTATAAAAACACAGAATTGTCAGCATCAGAACGGAATTCTGTCTTTTTTACTTACATTTTTTATGTCACTTCCTTCCACGGCCACTATGGTGGACTATTTCATTCGGGATACTTTACCAGAAAGCATCGGTCATTGCTGACACACCGTCTTCTTCTTCATCCCAGCGTATTCCCGATTGCATCCAGTATATGGAGCTCAGGGTCCGCTTCGACTATGATCCAAGATTTGACAAGCCTGGTTATTACAATGCTGACACACCGTATGCTCTTCTAATCTTCGAGCCTTTGGTTTCAATTATACCGACTCCAACGTAAACATACCGTTAATTTTAATGACTAATGCCTAATAAAAACGAAACAGCAGCTCAATTATAAATTCAACGCACACTCAGAGAGTAACTCTGGAAATTGTATTTTTTCTGGGAAGCCAATCCTTAAATACTTGTGAATTATTCAATGTTACCCTCGGTCGAGCCTTAACTGGGAATAGTTGATGAGTCGGACGCCTTAATTAAATATTGAAGTATATTGACGACGGAGCTAAGGACTGGTACTTTTGGCAGACTTGAGTGAAGCAGGATTTTCAAAAAAAATATGAGACATCACATTATATTAATCAGATTTGCCGTAAGTTGCTTCAGAAGAAAGAGGAATTTAATAAATTGGCAAAATAATATGTATATTAACTATGTCTTAACAGAGTTATCAGTTATCACAAAACCATCAAAATAATTTAATAAATAATTTTATATTGGTCAAACTTATCTTTGTTAATTTGAGTTTATTGGGCAGCTTATTACATGTCAAAAGACAATATTTTACTCGTATTTCTTGTAAATACTTCTGGTTTATGTAACAGATTACATGACATGTTTCTCTATGTGCAACCAAATTATAAATCTGAATTTTCTTTTGAATCTTTCAACCTATTTTGTGACCTCAAAATCTCATTAATTTACTAATAGACACTGCCAACTCCAAGTAAAATCCTGAATTCGCAACATTAATGTTTATAATGTCGAAAACAAAACACTACTGAACAAAACCATTGCGTGGCAAGTCCTACATTAAAGTTCATATACCTGCTGTATTTTCAAGCACACAGTTTTCCATCTACAAAAGAGACAGGAATAATAGCCGTAGCTGCCTACTTAAATAAATCACAAATGCAGACTTAGGTACAATTGTACGGATAAAATATTTAGGTTTACGTCGATACTTTGACCTTAGGCCGGACTAAAGGGTGGAAGAGGGGCGGTGCCCCCGTATTCAACTCAATTTGGGTAGCCATTAGTGGTATCTACAACTGTGGATCCTATGTTCAACGGATTAGGATCAACACTGGTAATTGTTCAAAATCAGTATTTTCCTCGTCGAGTAAACACGCTTAGCTATTGCCATTTTGCATTACTATTGAACATATGCTTCGAATATGACTGCTAAAAATTATTTGAATTGACTGGCCCGATGCCGCGTTTGGTTTATCCTGCCTTATGGGCCAAAGGTTGCAGATCTGAAACCCACCTGAATGACAATCGTTTTTGTGATTATAATTATCATTGTATTTGCCTTTGTTGTATGTACCTTCGTTATTTCTAATATCCATAACACAAGTACTTTAGTGGTGGAAATTTTTTCTCTATCTATTTTATTAAAGAGAATTAAGTGGGTACAGTACCTTTTACTTGCTACAAAAACTACCGTTCTCTTTAGAGCAGTGGAGGTCCCAGTCTCCTACCCACTCTTTGGCTTTGAAAACAACTTTGCATAAAGCATTTTTCTCAATAAAAATAAGACCTCACTGGACTGAAAACAAATTTAAAAAGAACACCATTTAGGTTCTTTCGCTTACTCTACATTAGACGCCCCTTTGCTACCCTTAGTCCGTCCCTGTTCCGGCTAAAACTGTTGGAGCAACGTACCGGATCCAGGTCGCAGGCTATATCGAATGACATGTCAGATGGAAATAACCAGGGGTAGTGGGTTCGATCAAACAGCGCTCTATATTCAGACTGCTGAGCGACCAATGATTTTTCAGAAAAAGTTCGCTTTCGGTCTAGATATTTTTATTGAATGAATGAATATGAATGAATGAATGAATGAATGAATGAATATACTTTTATTCGTCATCACAGGTAAATGAAGTTGGTACAGGTTTATACAATGTATCTCCATGATGTATCTTATAAGACAGACGAAAAATTTAGTTGGAATAAGATTGACTAAGATTATTATTATTATATTAAGATTAAACATTATGTATCAAATTAATATGAAATTTATAATTATACAATACATTTTGAATTATTGTTAATACTAGAATTTTTATACACAATACTAACATTTAAATATAAATAAACATAAACAATGTCGATAAAATTAAATTAGTAATTAGATAGTTGTGTCCATAAGGTATTCATTAACATTATAATAACATTTATCTATAAGTAGTGTGGTCAAATTGGCCTTAAATTTTTGGAACGTACAGTTTGTTATAGATTCCGGTAATTTATTAAACAATTTTGGTGCCATCTCAATCACACTCTTTTTCATAAGTGCAGTTTTACATAAATTAGTACGGATGGTAGGTTTCCTCGGGCGAAGGTTTCTGTCTGGTGCTACTTTCAGTTCGAAAAGATTTGGATTACATTTCACAAAAACACAACATTCCAGTATGTAAAGGCATGGTAGTGTTAATAATTTTAATGTTTTAAAGTAAGGCTGGCAGCTATCTGTCGGCTTAAGCCCACAAATAGCTCTTATGCATTTTTTTTGAGCACGGAATAGCACTTCTCTATAAGTAGAATATCCCCAAAATATAATGCCATAGCGCAGGGTAGATGATACAAATGCGTGATATGCTGTTATAACTGTATTACGGTTTGCTATTTTAGCAAGTTTATACAATGCATATGAAAACTTGTACATTTTCTTGCAGACGTCCTTTGAATGTGAAATCCATGACATGTTACTATCTATCTGGATACCTAGAAATTTGGTTACTTTTGTTTCACATATTTTATTATTTCCATAATTTACTGATATGACTGGGTTGATTTTTCTTTGGGTAAATTGCATTAAGAGGGTTTTTTCTAAATTCACTTTCAAATTATTTAATGTCAACCATTTAATTATATTATTAAGCGTTAAGTTAATGTCGTTTTCATACTTTTCCGCATCGTCACACTCAATAAAGACTGTACTATCGTCAGCAAAAAGTATCATAGGATGTATACTGGATTGAATAATATCATTAATATAAATTATAAACATCAGAGGACCCAAGACACTACCTTGCGGTACCCCATACTGAATTTTCCTATTTCGCGAAGCATATTTTTCTTCAAACTTGGTGGACATACAGATCTGAGCGGGATCTTATTACTGAGCGGGTTTAATATCTGGTTTAAGTATATTTTACTATTGAGCTTGACTTCGATTTCTGGTTACAATAAGTGAATATACCTACATAAATTGGATTTCTGATGGCAACTCAATTTTATTAGACTTAGGGGATGGTTTCACCGCTGACTGATAAGCATGTGATAATTAATTATCTATTAGATAACAATGATGTCGTCTTTTATTATGAAAATAAGCAAAAAGGCAGCGCCTTAGTTATCTGACAGACAATTTTATGACAGCAGTAAAACCGGGTCTTTGATAGAATATAGTTTAATTTAAGTAATAGAGTAGATTATGAATTATTTGATCCTTATCACAATCACATTGCACAATAATTGAAGACATGCATAGTTATTACATTAATATTATTATAAATTAATAGTGATAAAAAACCAAATTGACGTTCACTCAGCATGTCTAGGTGAGGCCAAGCCCAAGCCAAGGCGCTGGTTTTCAGTGAACACCAGTCAGTGAGAGGAGCGTCATCGGTCACCATAAAAATTGATTAAAATATAACATAAAATAACACAAGTAAAAACAAAATCGACAATATTTTGTTCTTTCGATATTTATGGGGTATGATTTTTTTGATGGAGGATAATAGCAGAACTGCGGCCATGCGTGGAAGTTGTTAGGACTAAAATTAAAACTCAGAAGCTTATAAAATATGGAGTTCTTGCGAAAGGGTCAAACCTTTTACCTCCTACGCATAGCGAGATATTTTTCCTTTCGTTTTTCAGTCTAATCGTACTAACTCGCACTTGATGGAACGTAATTATAATTTTATCATAGGGAAAAAAAAAGTATCAGTCTACTGAATGTCTGTAGGGATAAGTAAGGCCATTCGTTTAAAAGTACCACGCTTGCCAAATGCGATTGGTGTTCACAAACCCGAGCTGTGTTCGTAAAACCCGAAGGCATTGCAGGTTTTTTTTTACCGTTTGAATGAAAAATGGAAATCAATTAATGTTAGTAAATAGTGAATGAATTATCATCTTTTTGATAAGCGCGAAGGGCAATGATCCCGGCCAGTGACCGTCCGCGACGCAGCTACTATTGGTTCGAGTTTCGTCTAAGTATTACAAATTCCAATCGTAAAACTTTTTATTTTATCTAAAAAAAACTTCATTCATCTATTGTACTACTAAGATAGAATCATTTTATTGCGGGAAAACAACGATTAAAAAGTCATATAGCTAAGTTATCTATGGTCGCAGATTTAATTTTCATTTCTGTTGGTGTTCCGTGTTAGCTAGCTTTACTAAGACGGTGCTTCCAACTTTTACAGGCAATAAAGAGCTTGTATGTGTTAAAGTTAAACAATATCGGTTTCGTAGTAACATGGAACACGGCCAGATTAGTTCAGACTGAGGGCGGGTCATGAATGATTTACGACTAGTTCGATGCTTGGTAGAAGCAATAACGTCTTGTTTAAGCTTTTATTGACTCGCAAGGGTAGTAAATCTAGAAGTACGATTTCTAAGTTACGGGTAATGTCTTAGAGAGGATGTGGATTCAATTATACGAGTAGGTATGGCACAGACAAAAAATAGCTGACAAATTTTTTTTTGCGAATTATTTGAAGCTTTTTCAAAATTACTAACTACAAAATATGATTGTTGGCTCAGAGATTCGTGCCTGTCTGCCAACTGACAAAGTATAAAAAAAATTATCAGAGTTGCTTACCACTGCTGAGACACACTTCTGAGAGTGGCAGCACATTGAGCGATGCTTCGTCACGGTAAAAGTATACGTTTATTGTGACTTCGTGGTTAAGTTTTCTTCAGTGCAAAAGGCGCAAGTGATCGCTTTCCATCAGGCGGTCTGTGGGTCAGTCTACCAAATGAATTGAATTTATTAAATTTTATCTATACTAATATTATATAGAAGACTTTTGATTGTTTGTTTGTAATGAATAGGAATTAAATAATTCTTTCTCCGTTGGAAAGCTACACTTTCCCCGGTAAACATAGGGTACTTTTGATCCCGGAAATGTGGGAGGAAGGGGGGATACCTACTCATTTGAAAAAAGGAAATTACGCGCGGGTAGAACCGCAGGCAGAAGTCTATTTTATATAAGTATATTTAGTTATGAGGAAAGACTTTGTGTCTATAGTTATATTACTAACGCTTCTGTTTCCGATGACGCTGAAATTTATTAAAAATCTAGAACATTGGCACAAGTGCCTTCGCATATATGTACAACGAACAATCTTTATGTTCTTATTAACCTAGTTAAACATAATATTTTCTCGTTTATACGCAACAAGAAGATTTACAACGCTAGCGAAAGGCGAAAATTTATCGGCAATAAAGTATCTCTGGAGATGCACTTTAATGGCACATTGCCAGGATAAAGTGCTATGTAGACGAATCAATGAGGAATCTATTTGTTTACTGATATTACTTTGATAGATCACTTTAATAGTTATGATCGTAGCAACGGATATGTTTGAGATTTGATGTTCCGTTAAAAACGGAAGATCTTCCTTCGACCTAGATCTTTGGTGCACCATACACATAATATATGCTAGCGGGAAACGATTACTTTGTTTGCGCGATGTAGGTTTTCATACGAATTCGTAATCATAGGCCAGCGACTCATTTCACCTGCTGCTATTAATATTCCCGGAACTCAACCAAAGCTATTATAACTGAACAAAGGTGAAACTGCAAAATTTCTACCGCCACTCAGACCGATCCTACGGGCTTTTAAAACTGAGCAATAAATTTTTACCATTTTTCCACGGACGCGATCGTTTAGACATGAGTTTACCAGTAGGTAAACATAACGCTTGTAATTTTTATCCTCTCTTACTGAATCTTAACAGTCACATATTCAAGCAACTCATTCATCAAGATCCACTATTAAAAACGTTCTTAAATTAATATTTAACACTCCCAAACGATGCCACGGCACGTCTTACAATGCGGGCTGAGAAGGACTACCTACTGCAATGCGACGGGATGACTCGGTTGTCTAAAAAACTGTCCGTCGTCATAAAAAATAATGTTTAACATATTTTTTCTCCTTGACTAGTTCTAAACAATAACTCACCTTCATTTTTAGGGTGCTGGCAGAGTCCAGAGTAAATTGGAAATTGCTCCACCGACAAGAGTAAAACTCTTTAATTCATGATGATGATGATGGTGTGACGTATGAAGGTCACGTATCATGACGTCAACGAATAGGGAAGACCTTCCTCCAAACTAGGTGTCTGTGTCTTGGTGTATTGTATATATGCTAGCCGAGAGAACTACTCTGCTAGCGCGACGCAAATTTGAATATTTGATTGACTGTCTCAGTGACGTGCGAATGACGAGTCTCGAAGCCAATGTTTACTTGCAATTTTGCGTTGTTGTCGTCAGTCTGTCTTATGTAGCGTATTCCGATAGCCGGTACAATGGTTCTTAACTAGCTCACCTATCGATTCCAGGCGCTCGTCGCTCGTATCCAGAAGGAGCGTGACGCAGCGCTAGCAGAAGCGGCTTCCTGTCGCGAGCGCGCCGAAGCCGCAGCTGCCGCCGCCAACCGCGCAGCCAGAGACCGCGACAGCGCCGCCACTGAGCTAGATGTGCTAAGAGAGAGATGGGAGAAGGCGCATCAGCAGCATCAGAAACTCACGGTTAGTGATGTTGCTAATATTTTTGCCTTAGGGCTACAGCTTTGCCTTGCTTTGAGGAGAATCCGTATACGCACTGTGGAGTAGCGAGACACGTGTAGGAGTTGTGACTAGAGGTGGCGGACTAGTTCCTACCATCGAAATTCCTCCGCTTCCCGAGAAGGGAGAAACGTACCGATTTACCGACCCTAGTTCTATGTAAAGTTAACTTAGAATAACAAACATATCTACCATAATTTATAAAAATGTCAGAATATTTTCAATCTTGTGTCAGATTGCTGTCCGATTATTTCAGAATAAAAATGATTTTGCTAAAGTTATTTTTTCATAAACTTATGAAAAAAGAACTTTAAGCTAAACCATTTGATTATCCTATTCATTCTTAGGTTGTGCTGTTTGTGAAATCAAACAAAGGTCCGATACGAGTACTTGTATGTTAATAAAGTGAATTGAACCCTTTTTCAAGTTATTAGTTTTTATAATTGTATTTTTTTAACTGAGCGTCACAATAACATGTTTATGTGTCGTTCTCTTTGCATAAATTAACTATAATCTTATTACTGTTTCAGATGGAACGAGACGACGCCTTGACCGAGCTTGAGATATTGAAAGAGAAACTAGACAAAGCTCTCTACTCCACGCAAAAGACCATTGAAGAGAAAGAGACCGCGCACAAAGAATACGAGAAGATGCTCGAAAAGTATGATAGGTACATTGTGTTCTGGATGTCGTCTTGTGTTGGTGGCGATGTCATGTCCGTAGATAAAAAAATGACTTTATCTTCTGAACCATTAAGACGAAATTTCTTTTTCCAGGTCTCAGAACGAAATCTACCGACTGCAAAACAAGATAGACATATTAGAAGCAGACAAAGACCGCATCGAGCTTGAACTAGAGAAACAAGTACACTTATCAACAAAGTCCAGAGACGACCAGAGAAAGCTACAAGACGAGCTGGCTAGATTACAGGAAATGTACGATAGGGCTTCTTTGCAAATAAGCAGGACGAAAGAACAGGAAGAAAAGGCCAAAGAAGACATGGACAGACTGCACGTTGACATTGAAATGGTCCGCGACCGATACGAAAAGAGTCAAATAGAACTGAGAAGGCTCCAAGCGGAGAAAGAGAAGTTGGTTGCCGATAGCGAACGTTTGCAATTCGAATACGATAGAGCTATGACGCAGTGTGGCAAAGCGCAGGCGTCCAACGAAAAGACGCAAGAAGAAATGGCCAGAGTGCAAATCGAGCTTGAAAAGATGTATGATAAACACGATAAAGTGTCAGCAGAATTGAGAAGAGTCCAAGCTGAACTGGACAAGGTGAAGCAAGATGCGAGTGGCGCTCGAGAGGAGGCGGAGAGATACGCAGCACGATATGGAAAATACCACGATACGAAAGAAGAACATGAGAGGACTAAGCTGGAGGTGGAACGACTTCGGGCGCGGTTAGACAAGACGACGCTTGAGCTGGAGCGAGCGCGGAAAGCCGAGGAGGAAGTGACTCGTCTGCGCGCTGAGCTCGAACGCGTGGAGAGCCTCCGAGGTAAATACCAATTCGAACAGGACAAGTGGACCAACGAACTAACCCGAATGCAGGCGGAGATTGACAAGCACCGCGAACGCTACGAAGCGTCGCAGGCGGACATACAGCGTCTGCAAGCCGAGAAGGACCAGGCTGAGACGAAACTCCACGAACTGAACATACAACTGGAGTTGTCGAAGAGCGAAACGACCAAGCTGAATGCGGCATTAGAGAAACAGAGGGCTGATCTTGAACGCGCTCATATTGAGTGCGAGAAGTTCAGGGATAGGTGTGAGAAGCTTAAACTGCGTTCAGAACAGCTAGATAAGGACAACGAGAGACTTAAGAATGAACTACAACAGATTGAAAGGATGAAGCTGCAGGCGGTCGCCGGCGATAAGGCACGGACTGAAGACAGGCTCGAAATCGAACGTCTTCGTGATAAACTCGAGAAAGCTATTCAAGCGAGGGATTCCACGGAAATGGAAGCTGGCAGATTGGCGAAGGAACTCGAAAAGTCACACATACATCTAGCCAAGTATCAGGAGACTAATGAAACAACTCGAGTAGAATACGACAGAATGACGAACGAACTAGGCAGAATGCATGAACGCCTTGAACGTACTATTCTAGAAATGCGTCAGATCGAACAAGAGAGGGATGCACTGAGAGCTGAAATTCAGAATACAAGACGCAATATCGAACAGCAACAGAGAACTTTAGATCACCGAACACAAGAGACCCTGGTGAAACTCCAGCAGGAGTTGGCTCAGTCGGTGAGAGACAGAGAAAAGATGGCGTCGATATTAGAGCAAAGAGACAAGCAAGCGGACGCTATAGAAAAGCAGATCGTAAAGTTGGAGGCGGACACGAAGCAGTTGACGATCGAACGCGATCAACTCGTAGCTCAATTAGAGAAGTCGCAGGACATGCTTGTGAATTTCCAGAGGGAACTGAACGCTTCGGAAGCAGAGCTGCAGAAGCAGCGTGAAGAAGTACGGCGACTGAAAGAAGAGCAACGAAAGATGGCCCAAGATTCCGAACGTGGTGCTAAAGCCGTCATCGAGAACCGAGAGAAAGAGATAGCAAAATTGCAGCAACAAGTACAAGCCTCGACCAAAGAAAGAGACATGATAAGACAGAGAGCGGAAAGAGCCGAACAGGAGGCTAAAAAGGTCGGCGAGCTCGACAAGTGGCGGGCTGCCGTCGAAGCGGAGAAGGCAAAAGCGATCGCCGCCGAAAGAGCATTGTCCGAATGCCAACATCGCTTACAGTCTTTGGAGAAACAGTTCCAGGCACAACAACAACAGTTGCAGCAGCTTCAAGCACGGGGACCGTCCGACGTGCGCGAGGTTCAAAAGCAGCTTGAAGCGGCGCAAGCGGAGGCGAGGTCCCTCGCTGTGGAGAGGGAGAGATGCCAGGCGCAGCTGGAGATGCTCGTTCAAGAATTGGAAAAGAGCCAGGTCAGTTGGAGGATAGCCCGGCGACCAGCGGCTGTCGGGGCGGCAATGCCAGGTTGAATCGAGTTTTGATTACAGGAATTTGAACCTAAGCTATATAAATATAGGGACCACTGAGCAGGAATTTATGTCCAAACAAATTTGAATCAAGATGCGTTGACATTAAGATATAAACTCGATTGAACTGCTGAAAGTCGCGTCGTTGTCTGCTTACATCATTGCACCGGTGTTAATGAGTAGCTGTTTTGATTTTGATGTTCATATATTTAATTTTTGTTTCGGATCATCATCGCCGGATGTCATGTACATGTTGTTGTATAGTAGCATGCCACCTACAGCCCGCAGGGCATCCTCCAACCCCTCATTACAGTTTATCGTATTTATTTTATTAGTTTCATTAAAGTGTTCTATGACGTCGAAATTATCATGAGAATGAATGTTGTATTGGTGATTACGAGCATAATGTTGCACCTTACATTCCAACCTCAGCACGCACGTTCCGATTCGTCTAGTATTGTCTTGAACATTGTGATGAGTGAAAATGTTGGGTGCAGAATTTGCAGCAAGCTTCATGTATCGGATTTTGAAATATTAATTATTTTACTTGTCTTTTTCAGCCGCATTCGCTACTGTATTGTGTATATTTGCAACATTTATCATCGTAATATGAATTAAATATGTTTTAAAACTAATCACTTTTGTCATTAAATTATTTAGCTGCGATTCAGATTTTATATTTTGCAGTGTTACTTGTACAAAATTCGCTTTATGTATTCATCAGTTAAAATTTTCAAGATTCTCCAGCTTTACGATGAGCTTTCGTACAGTGATTATATTTCGGTTTTTGCTACTCAATATTTAGTATTTGGCGATTTTGATTTCTTTTGCTTTGTCCTTACGGTCTTTTTTCGATCGCAGCTCGACCTCCACGAAGCGAACAAGAAGCTACAGGCGGCTGGCGCTCAGAACGCCAAAGCTGGGGACGATACAGCCCAAGCTAGAAGACAGTTGCAAGAAGAATTTAAGAAGTTGGAAGACGCGAGGAAACAGTTTGAAGATCAGAGAAGAACAACTGAAAATAGAAGGAAAGAAGTGGAAGAAAAGGAGAAGTCGCTGATGGAATTAGATCGACAGTTAAAGAAGAGAAAAGAGCAAATGGACCAAATGGAAGCATCTTTGAGGAAGGTACGTAAATATTGCATTTAGCCTATCATTCTCTCGGACTAAAAGCTCAAAGTCTCTTTCTTTGATTATTCCGTAAAAATCCTCATTGAAAAGTCTTTTTTTTACGTTTATTCACTAAACTAAATAACTATACTCAGTTCACTTCTATAACGAACCATACTGTTTGACTTTTCTTTTTGAATTACAAGGTATAAATATGTACTTGTCAGCGGCCCGTACATGAGTTAACATTTTACCGATGTGACATTATTTTCTTACTCCGAGCGTTCTGTCCCGGATTAGTCAGGGTACGCTTGCACCTTGGTTCAGGATTTTGCAAGTCCAGTTAATACATTGGAGGGACGCCCATCTAACCTCCGTAACCCTTAACTGGGGAACGAAACCAGTCCAATAGGATCATGGCTACAAAGCCATTAGGCTGTTGGTTTCCTGGCGATGTTTTCGTCACCGAACTAGTAGTAAATTATAACCTGAATGTTCTTCCAGGCCGGTGGCAGCACAGCAGCGGTATCCGACCTGAACCGCAAGCTGACGGACTCACAGAAGGACGCTGAGCAACTGAAAGCACAGCTGGACAGCACCAAGGAGGAGGCGAAGCGCCTCACCACGGAGACCGAGCGGCTGCTGCAGCTAGTGCAGATGTCGCAGGAGGAGCAGGCGCAGAAGGAGAAGCAGATTATGGATTTGCAACAGTGAGTTTTGTTGTTAGAAGATAAAAGGTGTATGAAATTGCAGAATAAAGTCAGGGTCTTAATACTGATGTAGTCGGAACTAGTTTAAACAATGCAAAAAGTATCTGAATATCATGATGTGATTTTTTATTTATTACTTAGGGTCAGATTCACCACTTATAGATGAGTTTGTAATTGTAATAATCTATCTGTCAGATCTATAACAATGATGCTGTCTTTATTTTTTTGAAAAGTGACTTTGAGTCAGCATTTAAGGAGCAGACATTTTCTAACGTATTTATCTATCAGTGGCCATGCAAAAATTAAGTAGGGCTTAAATTCATTCCTATTTTATACAATATTCGCATCTTGGACCATAATTCACAACAAAAGAAGCTATCTTTACGTATTTTTTCTATAGTATTATAAATCTCAAATCAAAAAAGTAGTAATATTTACAGAAGAATTTGTTGAAAAAACTATGAGATCAATACCACTAAGTATATATTTTTTTCATTTTCAGATCTGTGAGAAACCTTCAAGCCAAAATGAAAAGTCAGCAACAAGCACAAGCACAAAGAGAAGAGGTAACATTAATTATGTGTATATATATCTATTAAATTATATGTATATCATCATTATTGCTTCTAACTGTACTAATATCTATAATAATATACATGACGATGCCTCAACAACGCCTCGATGGTCTAGTGGTTTAAGTACCGGGCCAAGATCTCGGGGTCCTGGGTTCAATTCCCGGGTCGAGCTAACTTTGTGTCGGTTTTTTCAGGCACAGCTCGTGTTTGTGATCACCAATCCGCATTTGGCAAGCGTGGTGATTAAGCCAATACCCATCATTGTAGCGATAACTTGATTTCAAGGATGGAGGCCTTTGCCCTGCAGTGGGACATTAATAGGCTGATACTTTACTTTACTTTTAATATACATGAAAAAAGTTTAAACATATTCATCTTAATCATATTCATATAAAATTTTCTAATTACAGGTTTCATTAATCATAGAATAAGAATTATAACAGATACGATCCTAAAATAGCTAGCAAATTCATTTATTGTATTCCTTATCACGAAATAGTGCGTTAGAAAAGAGATGTAAAATATTTTATCCTGTCCTAATTAAACGAACAAATCAAAAAGCATAATAGTGCGAGTGGCAGCATTTCAAGAAAGGAACTATTATTTTGGCCAGTTTTTATACCCTTATGAATTTTCATGCTATTTTATGACAGTAGTATCTATAATTTAAAAAGCTAAATTATCTAGATTATAATTTCAAATCTAAGCTATTAATAACGTTTGTGACACCGATTATAACCTCTAACATCTCTGTTTCAGCAATATGCAACTAACTGCCATGTGACTAACCAACTAACTTTTGTTCCATGCAGGCTGGACCCGCTGGCTTCCTCAAAAGCTTTTTCTAAGTTAGTCCTTCGCACCAAGACTGTCGTTCATTTATTTGCTCTTTTTCATTTACATTTGATTTTCTTTAACCGTCGATACATTTACAAAGATTCCGTAAGCGACTACTCCGAAATCCACGTCTTTAATATCAATATTAAGCTAAAATTGCAATTACGTATTAAGTAATGTTATCGGTATTTATATTGAATATATATTGACGAAGTGTTCAGATAATAATACATTCATCTCTTGTTGATAATCCGACGGCCATATTCACAGATGTTACTCTCAATTCGATCATGTTACCAGCACACAACTAAGATAATTTATATATATTAGTTTAGCGATAATTTTTAAGTGATGTTTAATGAAAACATTAAGTAATCGTGTTCAGCGGGAATAATTTTTTAAGTATTGATATAAAAAAATAATAATGTAAAACTGTTAAGTAAACATGTATTTAGATGAAGTAAGTTGTCCACTAATTAGTCAATGTTACCCAGCTTTCAATCTTGTTATGCGAGATATCGTTTACTATAATAAAATTGAATCTATGTTGACCTTTCTCGAGTTATTTTTGAGTTTATTATTGTTGAATTTTGTTGTTGAAGTAAAAATTATTTCTTCGTTTTAATTTATCGTTTTGTTTTTCAATTCCGTTAACCCCGATAGGATTTGAACAGAGCAAGGCAAAGTGAGATAATGGCTATTAACGATGTAACGCAGACGTTAAAAGAGAAGGATCACTTGAAAGCGAGGCTAGAAGAATCCAAAATGAGAGTGATAGATTTGGAGATAGAGCTGAATGAATCATCTTTGATACTGTCTGAGCTGTTGAAGATATCGAAAGGTGAAGAACCCAGTAGTATACAGAGAAGCAAGAGTTTCTTCGAACTGCAAAAGAGTGGTAAGGTAGCAGAGAGGCTTGACAAGTGCAGATTTACTAGAAGCTATAATGATTTAAATGTCACTCAAGAGAAAAGCCATCAGCCGAACATTCAAAAGCTGACAAGGAAGATCAGTGACATGTCTAAAGAGATAGCTGTTAAGAATTCTAAAATTATCGAACAACAAAGATGCATATCGATATTAGAAGAAGCGTTAAGGGAGAATAATAATATAGCAGAATTTGAGCAATTATTAGCTGTAGTCAGAAGTAAAGACGAAAGGATAAACGAATTAGAACAAATTATTAATAAGAAATCAGGAGTGACCATAGCTGACTACAAAGAGAAAAGAATATGCGAGTTAGAAGACGCCCTAAAAGAATCGTTCATGATCGCAGCCGAAAGAGAAAAGGTTTTCTATGTTGAAGAACAAAGGCGCATCGAAACTCTGCAGAAGGTAATTATTTTTTTGTTGCCATTTATTTCATTATTATTTATACAGCGATTTATTTTAAGAATAGTCTCTGACACCCTCAGAGGCTAATCCTGACAGTTTTATTTTTCGTAGGAGATTACATTAATTGTATACGCGATCGTAGTTCATTATTTTATAAAATTTTAATGAATTGATCAATTATTTAATTAATAAATCCCATGATTGCGGTGAAAAATTATACAATCCACATAAAACGAACCAATTGGTGTCTCTGCCTGTACTGTAAAGTAAAGGAATAAAGCGAGCTGAAAAACTTTATTTAACTTTGATTGTTTCTGCTACATGGAGTGTAGTTCGTATGCTCTAAAACTTTCAGATGAGAAAAATGGAACAACGCATCCGGTCACTGCAGAACGCATCAGCGCTGAACTGCGAGACGTGCTCGCCGCTGTTGAAGCGCTTGAAACAGCTCGAGGATTGCTTGCAAGACAGCCAGGCTAAGAGGAACGGCGTGCTGCGGACTCTGTCGCGCGTCGTGTTAGTATTCGTTTCAAACGTAATTATCGTCATCACAATGTATCATTAATTTATGGATTGGAGAACTAGTCCCCGTGTTATAATATCAACTGGTTATATTATCATTATTCGTCTCTACTGTTTCACCCCTTGAGTGAAGAATTAAGATGCCCGCTTTATTTAATATTCATCTCTATTTATTTAATGTTACACCCCGCCTCTCTTCTTTCTTACTCTTTTGGTTGGTTACTGACCATAACTCCAATGTCACTTGAGCCTCAAGTGTTCACAATAAGTGCCTAAACATGCATAAGGGCGGTTACTTCGGTACCTAGGTGCAATGCACAGGCCTTTGTGACCGATGCATTATAAGCTATATTCATTCATAGGTTCTAGGTTAATTTTATTTAACGTTTTTTTATTTAACTCGTAAAAATGTTCATCAATTCAAATCTACATAATTTATATAAAAGAGATATCAATCACATATTTGTTAGAGCTAATAATTTGCTATTTTGGTTATAATAAAAATTCAATTTTAAAAAAAATATGTTACAATTCCAGTCAAAACATCCTAGAAGAGCTCATCACGGAAAGGGATAGCCAGATAGGGGAGCTAGAAATGAAAGGGGTACTAGACGAGAGTGAAACGGCGAGATGCGACGCACTCAAAAATGAACGGGACAGACTGCTCAATAGACTTAAGATTGAGGTACGTGTACAAGAAACTCTATTTTAATATGAAGCAAAAGAATTAAATCCTTCCATTCGGACTACTCGTAAGTGGACTGTAGTTTTTTGTCATAATAACTCACTCATATTTAAACCGTTTGTCAGAAAAAAAACTGAAAGTGGGAAAACTATTCCTTCATACTTTTTATCGTGATTATCCTATTTCTCCTTTGCAACAAATAGTATAATAAAAAATGTTAAGAAGAAAAGCTCGTAGTAAATAAAACAGTGTTAACAACATATTGTTTGAATTTTAGGTCGTGCACTGTCATTTTAAATTTTAAAGACAAAACCTAATATGTCATTTCAGAACGAGCGAATAGTAGAAATCGAGCGAGACGTGTACCGAGAACCAGCCGAAGCGGAGCCGAGCTCAGTACCAGTCGACCTCACTCTGGCCGACAGCCTGATCGCAGTCTGCGACGACAATGTAATTGTCTGGGTATTGAGCAAGTATCATATTGAGAATGGGCTTGGTGGTGTGCCGTTTGGCTTAAAATATGCGCCTGTGCCGTTAAATATGATAGATAGATAGATAAAATATTTATTGCTTACAGACATCATACATATACAGATGACTGCATTATACATACAAAAAACAATATTGAGCACGTAAATGTGTGTTGCAGTAAACAAGAGCCAAACCTCGGCATGGTCTTTTCCAAGGGAGAAAAAACACCGATTTTCAGCCATCACCCCAGTTCTTGTTCCCACACAGTAGGATACCCTAGCACCATGATCCCAGAATTTGCCTTATGTCTAAAAATACTCTAATGATTCTAACGAATATATTAAATCGTCAGACCGATTGGATCGTGATTGCTCTTTTGAATATGGAAACCTTAAGGTTTCCTCGTTTTTCTATATCACTAGTTATGGAAATCAATTAGGAACTATTTGACGCTCAACATTCTTGTAGATATCCTGCTAATTTATAATATCATTTACCAATGTGTCGACTTTATTTTAAGCTTTGTGTCACTGAGTAGCTTGCAGTACACTAAGTATACTAATACATTAATAAATGCAATTCCCAACACTTTCCGTATAGTAAGAGTGGACTATGAAGGATTATCTGGCGCCTTATATGACATCAGCCATCAGACCAGCAGTGGTAACATCAAAATGGAAAAACTTATGCATGTGTTCGTAAAACATACAACACTATTGTTAAACAAGATGTTCAAATACGCTATCTAGACGATGTCGTAATCTTGTCAACTTATTATCGTCTAAGTAAATCTCTATTGAGATAGGGCGCAATTAGTATTTAGGCGTCCATAGTATATAGGCGTATGTAGTAAGAAAAAGTGCAGCTATTAATGTAAGGTACAGAAAAAATCGTGTATATACAATCGATGATATATTACTCTTTGTTGTTACTTGTCTAATGTTATCTTATACTGATGTCGTTTCATCAGATGTTATTGACATTTCCTCAAGAATGGCACGCTTTTTGAAATTTTATTTTTACTATATTTTCACAGAAGGCCAAATCTTTAGCATCATAAGCTTAATTTTCCACTTTGAGTTGGTTTTAAACAATTAGCCTTTTAAAGCTTTAATAACAATTTGAAACGGAATTTCCACTTTCACAATGCTCTTTATAACGGGTAAAGTAAAGCTACGTTTGGTTGGCGAATTTCGAAGTTCGGAAGACCTGCAAAATTCGCTTTAATATGATATTTCATATTAAAGCGAATTTTGCAAGACCACATTCGCAATAAAAATATGTATCGAAGGTCTTCCCCATCATAGGTGGCCTATTGTGAAACCAAGAAAAAAAAATCCTTCGATGTAATAAGGCGAACTAAGTTTTTAGTATGCATTTGTTTATCATGAAATAGTAGTAACGCAATAAAACATACTCGATGTTTTTTGAGGATATTTAGTAACAATAAACATGCCTTTGCTTAAGACAATACGGATATTTTTATGTGTTACTGTAGCTAATATTCAGCTTAGGTTTGCAGTTTGGTATGAATTATGCGCTTTAACTTAAACAATTTTTAAGACTAGTTTATTAGTATTTTTTTATTTGCGAGCTTGCCTATTTTGACGATAGTGTTATATTTAATAAAAAAAGGTTCAAGGTAAGATAATTATGTAGATGATATGTAGAGAGTGGATTTGGGTTTGTAGATATTGAAATGTATTGCAATAAAATAATAAACGGTTTAGCAGTAAAGAGATAGTCAAGAGAGATGAGTCAAGAATATTATTAGAAAGCTCATCCAAGGCACGTAGTCAAAAGGTACACACCGTTTAGTGGCGGATAAGAATTTCATACAGGGAACACCAACAAAAAAATCCTCAGCAAATTCTTTAAAATACTTGCATAATGAATATAAAATGTTTTTAAGTGTATCTCATTTTTCAATTTAATGTAATAATTTCTGTACCTACTTAAAATTGATAAGTGTTATGAGACAAAGGAATTGAACATTGACTGTTATATTGTGTTTCTGTGCCAAACTCCATTATCTTTTAAGCAGGCCCGTGAAACTTTTAATAAAAAATATCAATTATGCTAAAATGTAGATCATGAATTATACTTAAGAAGTTCCTGCTAAAATTTCCGATTGGTAAAATAGATCTTTAACACGGTATTTAAGAACTCTGAATAAGGACTATTTCTAAAAGTAGCCATATAGGCTTAAATTGGAATTATACATAATAATTGACTTTGGTTTCTTACAAAATCGACTATCATGGACAATTGGTTATGATATTTTTAAACTATTTGCAATTGACTGATAAAATAAAAAAGTTTAAGTTTAAAGTACGAAAAATAGTGTAATAATACTTATTTAAATTGGACATACTAGACTAGTGACCTTTCAGCCACTCTTCAGTCGTATGTACATTGCTCTATACATGTCGGTTTGAAAATGACTGTTGAAGAATGTTATTAAATGTATGTTCACATTTCAGGAGAAGGACATCCCAGCAACAGTTCTCTGAGAGACACAGCTAAGTCGAAACCTAAATGTGTTTGTGGCTTTCCTCACGCACAGTCACCCTATCACCGCTACCTTACCAACCATCATCGCTTATCACTCCAAGCATACTGTTCTGCCAAAAAAAATCTCAAAAATAGTCAAAACATCTTTGCCCAAGCTTGCAATCTGACGCAACTGCCATTATGATCTATTCGTGCCATAAAACCAAAGATGATTCATTTCTTAAATGTAAATAAATTTCGTTCTTATTTTAAAATTTGTTTTGTTTTATTTTTTTATTTATCTGTTTCCAAAGATGCGAAGCTAAATAAATATTTTTTTATTATTATACTATAATTGAAACGGAACCAAAAATTATTTACTATCTATTTGCACTTGTTAACAAAAAATGTATACCTATTTAGAGCAATAATTTATTCTATCCTGTACTCTAGTTAAAATCCGCGTTCGGTGTCTATTTTTATCTTATATTAGTGAAATATATTGAAATTTTATTATAACACCATTGTTTGTAATACAATAATTTCATCTATATTATCATCATGTAATTTATTACATTTTCAACGCAAAGTTATAGATTAGATCGATCTGTTCTTGTCTTAATAAACCTTTGTATAGAATCTCTATAGTGAATTAACAACCATAGGCATTATGATAATTTAGAAATATTCAATCTTTAATTAATTTTAGGAAGTTTATTTACACTACAATAGCTAGTTAATTCATGACACGTGTTGTGTTCGGAATAGACGAAATACTTTGCCTAAATGTTACTACTTTGCTAGCTGTCTCTAAGTTGAAATTGTTTTAAAAACTTACATATCATGCACAAAGTAAATGAATGGCATTCCAAGCTGACAGTCGGCATATCATTACATTCTATTTAATGACTAGGCTTCTTCTCGTAAAAGTTTCCTTAGGAAAGTGTTGTCGGTGTTCAAACTATAATTGTGAGAATAAAGCTTGTACAATGTCAAAAGAAGCACTGCCTTACATTCTAAGTAAATTAAATAATAAATAATTTTTCGTTAATCAAACGCCTTGTTCGCTTGGGAAGGGACGTCCGCTCTCTTCGACTGACCGTGAAAGAATGAGCAAATTCGCGGAGTATAAATCAAAACGACATCCTCTTCCGTTGACGGCAGCTATTTTATAACTACCCACATGTAATTTACGATTATTGTGAGCTTTTTTACAAATGTCTATACAACAGTATTGTATTTTGTGATAATAAAAATAGTCGACCGGTAACGAAATCCAATTTGTGAAATGAAAATATTTTAAACTCTTTCCCTCTCGTCATCCGATAAAATATAATTTGTACATCTAGTTAAGTAATGTTAAGCCACGTAACCATTTTGAAAGCTTATTGCTGTTTTAAGCAATTGTTTTTTAATGAAATCGCCTTCATAAATTGGATTGTCGCTCGAAATCATTATGAACATCGAAAATAACCTATTTTAACTCACTTCTTTTAGTACGGAGAGCGGTCCAAGTCTTAAGAGTTATTTATAAGACCGTCCTCCTCCTAATTTGTCTATCAGACTTGTCAATAATGTAACCTTGTTGGTTTATCTCACGGATAATAATTACATAGAGTGTTGGCAAAAAAATAATGGCTTTTTATACACAGTCGCTGTATGTAGTGTGTATTTGTATGTTAGGCGGAATGTATAGCGTGCTGCAGTGTTCGGTCGAACGCATTCGAATTTCGAACTATGATGGGTTCTATTTTTAAAATGTGACAATTTAATTTTTAATTAAACTTTTTTTTACTTCTTATTTTTTAATGACAAAGAAGTTTGACTTTGCACTGCAGATTCGAGCGACCTTTTTTCGTATCGACTCAAAGTGTGTAGAATTGTCGATCAAGTCACAATAATTATTATGGTATTAAAGTAAATGATATTAGTTACTTGTTACATAAATATAATGGTATAATTAAACAGTGGGTCGTATTGTTTCACACGTTGTATTGACCGAAATTATGCTGAAAATATAAAAATACATGTTCTTTGAAAATATAATATCTTCATATACGGAACAGTATTGTTTGTTTTATTTATTCTGTGGTATTCAAATAAAAGTGTTTTATTTTTATGAAATCAACACACTATTATCTACATATTTCTTAAAACCTGTGATCTATTATCCTTAAGGTTTCCCAGTCAAAGAATGCTTAGCAAAAATCAGATGATTATTTATTTGATATGTTGATTTTAATAAAAAAAAACAAAGAAACGAAAGATTTTGTTTAGATATCTACCATTTAAAGAATTCCTTATAATTATTTATGCAATTTATTGATTTTATACCTAAGTCGCCTAAAATTCAAATTAATTTCATATGATTAAATGAACTTATTTATTTATTTGTTAAGATATAATAATATGATATAAAGAATAAAATATTCAATTTATTAAAACTATCAAGTTTTGAGCTTTAAAACTAAGTAAAGCTATACCTACGCCTTTCCGTTTCCTTTCCTTTTTTAATATCTAGTTCCCTCTTCCTGATTTGATTTCCAATCTGTTAACAATAAATTTTAGACGCATATCATTTTTAAATTTAATACATACCGATAACGAAAGGCAAAAAAAAAACAAATAAAATAAGTGCTCCCACTTAATATTTCTTTGGAGCAGCGCCATCTATGGCACAATAGCAAAACTATATAGTTCATATTTTATTTAGCATGCCGTGGCATGCTATTTCAACGCGTATTTTAAAGTTCCTACTCACCACTAGATGGTACTACTCAACTTAAAGAAAGCTCTTCACCTGTCAATTATTATAACTTCAACAAACTTCTGAACCAAACAAGTTTGGTTAAAATGTTGCGCGTTATTTTATTGTTGTTTTTGAAAGTTTTCATTACTATCTATTACATCGAATATTAATTATCTTGATTCCTGATTTAAACCTTCGCCTTTGCTAAAAAAAGTCGTCTATGTCCTGAGGTCTGTTCTATTCTAACTTCTAAATACTTCTAATTTTATCCCAGATTTCATCAAAATATGTTCAGTAGTTTAGAAAAGAAGCGTGAAAGACAGACAAAGAAAATTTCATTTTAGAATACGGATGTTAACTTAAGACATAAATTATGATCATGTTTCTAATAAATGTCTCTTAGCGACTATAGTCGCCTTAAGTTGCTCGTGTTACTTACAGAACATCCTGTATAAAACCTCGTTACGAAATTGTATCAATATAACTCTGTAATGTTTACAAGCAATACTCGACATTGACCTACTTGTTAATTGTTTATTACCGGTCACTTTCGAACGGCTAATAATCAGGGGTCGTGTGTTCAAATCCCGTGAGATAAAATTTTGAAGATAATTTAATTTTATGTTTGTTCTGTCTGTATTTTTTATGTATTAAAATTGTACATACATGTAATGGTCAGTTGAGTAGCTAGGCTATAGGTAATCAATTTCTCTTTCAGCCATGTTGAATTCTTCAAAATATGCATTCTATGGATTCAGATATGGTGTTTAGTTTTCCGTCACCTGTCAACCTGAACACGACACGTAGCCCCCACGTTATGGCTCCATTGCGTACACGCACGCACAACTAACCAACAATCCAGTGAGGAAACTTATTCAATAAGAAAGTAGGTAAAGAGAGTTTAGCCTATAAATAAATGTGCAACTGCAGGGCAACTTTGAAATGGTGTAATGGTCGAGAAATCGGCTATTACCCAAGAGGTCGCGGGTTCGATCCCCGCACGGTACAAACATTTGTGTGCATGAGCATGTCTGTTTGTATCGGTCTAGGTGTTTCTATGTCTAATATGTATGTATTTACAAAAAAAAAGTATCTAAGTAATGTTTATCCGTTGTCTGGCACCCATAGCACAAGCTAATGCTTAGTTTGGGGCCAGATGGCGCTGTGTGAATAATGTCCAAGAGATATGTTTATGTAGGTATTATTATTAAATTATCGTTACAATGATGGGTACTGGCTTGATCACCACGCTTGTCAAATGCGGATTGGTGCAGCATGGCTCTACCAAACAAAAACTTGACCTTAACTCAGAGCACAGGTTTTATTCCTGGGTTAGGTAAATTAGTTTCGGATTTTTGCTACCGTAAATACCGACTATGTAACGATGACTAATATCAATGAAAGATTCCTTAACCCTATGGGAGATATTAGTCTGAAAGTCTCGCTGTGTGTCCGTGTGTACTGTGTAAGCGGTGCGCGGGCGCCGCGACACCTGTTTCCGGCGCGCCACTTCCGCTAGCAGTACTGTTCGAGGGAACATAACCAAATGCTGTCTCACTCTGACACTCCTCACGCAAACTACTAGATATCCATCTAGTCTGTTTTTTTAATTGTGCATATTTTAACATTTCTGAAGAATAGAAATGAACTTAGAATATTTTGTTTGATCGCCTCTGTGAAACAGTGGCTAATCCGCTCGGGTATAAAACTCGGAGGTCGTGGGTTTGATTCCCACCTTGGGTCTGGTTGGTGGTAGGACTGTTTCAGAATCCGACTGGCTAGTTACCACCCCCACAGGTGAAATCTGTGGGGGTTCACAGGTGAAATCTGCCGTTATAACAGCTCTGCTGTGTTCCGGCAATATTAATGTGGGAACCAGTACACTTGAAATCTAAGGCTCGAAGATCAGTTGAGCCTACAGTCTGGCAGCACATTGAGCGACGCTTCATTGGTGAAGTGTCCCTCAATGAAATAGGCCGCAGTGGCCGCTTACCATCAGGTGGGCTGCGTGCCTGTCTGCCAACTGACCTAGTATAAAAAAAGACTTATAAAGCCAAGTTTCGGCAACGGCGGCCAATCTTTTACGATGAACCAATCAATCGAAATCAATGCACACATATTATTATCTTGAGTAGTCCCAAGAGATGTGCATTCCTTATTACTCCCTCTCATAGCCTCATAACACGGTGTGATGACAGTAAGATAAGACCGAAGAGAAATTAGGCGCAGGACCAACGGCCTAACACATGACACCACCAACTTTCTGAAAAACCTATTAAGCATGCAGGTACAACACTATAACAATATAATTCCCTCGCAAGGAATTCGCCTCACCAACCCGTATGTAGATCAGTCGAACTCGTAATTACACGTGTTTCATCCCGCGGCGTCGCTCGCCTAATTGTCGAGTCCAGAGAGTCTACTATCGAAGGAGACCGAAAAATTACTATAATCGCTTTTTAATCCGATTGCTTGAAACTCCCGGTATGCACGCCACGTTAGATACTCTTTAGCAGATCAGAGGAACTTAGGTACAGCTTAAAGTCCACCGCATAAAGCTCTATTACAATTGAGACTTTTTGACAGATTATGGTAAGTTGATGTGACTATACGTCCCGGCAAACTTCTTGACCATAGGTCAACGGAGTAGGGGAAATGTCGCGCACGTGCACTTGCGCATGACCAATATTCGCGATCTTCCGTCGCCCGTGCGCGCGTCAGAGGTATGCTTCTGACCAATCCCTACCCGATATTCAAGAAGTTTTCCGGGGAGTATACATATTTGATGTCACTTCAGTTGGCCGACAGGCACTCAGCCCACCTGATGGTGAGTGGCCACTGTGTCCTATTCCACTGAGGGATACTTAACTAGGAATTATCGCTCGATATGCTGCCACACCGTACAGTCAAAAGCACTTCAGACGTAACACTGTACTTTGTACCACTCTTATGTCGGGGGCATAAGTGCTATTATCGAACTGCAAGTCTTAACCGTGATGTAATGTTAACCGTACAAGTGTACACTCCTCTGATCTTCAAACCTTTTATTTGAAGCAGTCACTGAGCGATAATACGATCTTTCAGCATAAATATACAGCGTGGAATTTTAGTCGTTGTTTTCCCGCAGTAAAATGATTCTATCTTAGTATAATAAATTAATAAAGTTCTTTTTTTAGTCAAATCAAAAGTTTTACGATTATGATAGACGAAACTCGAACCAATAGTACTAGCTGCGTCACGGACGGTCACCGGCCGGGGTCATTGCCCTTCGCGTTTATCAAAAAAATGATTATTTACTATTTACTAACATTTGGTTTCCATTTTCCCATTAAAAATTTAAGAAAAAAATTCAAAAAAGTTTAAAAAAAAATTACTCGCATAAATCGATAATACTACTGAAGGTAAAGCGTTCTGCTGCGGGAAAAAAACGACTAAAAAAACACGCAGGCTTCAATGAAATAATAATGAAATCTGCACTTACATAGTCCATAATAACAAATCATTTAGGATTTAACAAATTCCTGCTTAAATAGGTATCATAGGTAAATGCTTAAGGATCGGATCAAATCTAACATATTTTTTTATTTATAAGCGAGGCAGAGTACCGAATTCATTGGCAGCAACGAGACAACCTGCTCAAGATTCAGTCCGCCCCGAGCGCGGTCGGTTTGCCCGTCCGTCCGTGCCCTACTATTACTGCTATTAGGATAACCATAAGTTAACCCGACAAAAAGTCAGTTGCTATGGACGAGTATCAGCCTATTAATGTCCCACTGTACGGCGAAGGTATCAAGTCAAAGTAACAAACAATATTAGGAATGTAAAATAACAATGCAAAACTTGCTAAGAACAATGGGCCCAAAAAATTTTAAGTTAATGTGCAGAGATGAGATGTATTCTATGTGAAAGACCACACACCATCAACTATTATTTTGATGACACCATAATCGGTCCCAGGGGAAAAAAGTTATCGGCCATAATAATTTATTATTTTTATATGAACATAAGTAATTAAGCTAATAAACATATTTTTTTTTCACTAGGACCAATTTTGTCGACGCCATAATAAAAGTTAAAGGTGTTTATTAGATCTACTTCGTAGGCTATGTCCCAAATCTGCATAACTTTTTTTTTGGGCCCTATCTTTTGCATTGTCCTTTTCAAGGATTTAAAATTTCGGCGACTTTGGAATTCTACCCAGAACCATGGCCTTTACAAACCTGAACCGAAATAATGGTGTATTCAGATTGAGACACAGACCTTATATTGAAATCAAAGGCCCGAAGATCAGACAGACACGCAGCCCACCTGATGGTAAGCGGCCACTGCGGCCTAGGTATTCCATTGAGGGACGCTACACCAGGAAGCGTCGCTCAATGTGCTGCCAGACTATAGACTCATCTGATCTTCGAGCCTTTGATTTCAAGTGTACTGGCTCCCACATTAATATTGCCGGAACACAGCCGGAGCTATTATGGCGGCAGATTTCACCTGTGGTAGCTAACCAGTCGTCGGACCCTTAAAAGCCCTACCACCAACCAGACCCTAGGCGGGAATCGAACCGACGACCTCCGGCCACTGTTCCATGGAGGCGGTCAAAAATGGAACAAAGATTTTGATAATTATTTACATATTTTAATTTTTACAAGATTGATTTGAACTGCGACTGTCTTCTAAAGGGACCACAACAGACATCCTATTAGAAGCGGATTCCATAAGAAATTAATTGGCGACCCCTGCAGTAGACCAACCGAGACTTTAAACAACACAAAAATAATACTAAATTGATAGTTTCGAGTCCTTACAATTGGTTTAAAGGTATGGATGACGGTATTAAATGACACTTAATGATCATTTAAAACGATAAGTGACGTTAAATGTATTTCGGCATCGATTATTCCAACCACAATCGAAAAATATTTACGAGAACCCAATTAACTTAATCGGTAAAAAATTACATGTTTGAGTTCCAATTCGATTGTTTGGTAATTTTGAACAGAATGTTTGGTAAGTGGGGATTAATAAAACGGTTTATACGAGCATTTCATTGTTATAAATTTAAAAAGTAAATACTATTATTTTAGTAGTAAAGCCATGTTTTCTTTTCTTTTTAATCCGTTGTCTGGCACCCATAGCACAAGCTAATGCTTAGTTTGGGGCTAGACGGTGCTGCGTGAATTAT
This sequence comes from Mecyna flavalis, assembly GCA_949319885.1. Taxonomy (NCBI): domain Eukaryota; kingdom Metazoa; phylum Arthropoda; class Insecta; order Lepidoptera; family Crambidae; genus Mecyna; species Mecyna flavalis. Next base: position 3,466,254 of record OX439417.1, on the reverse strand, counting down.
GTCTAGAGATATTTATTTATTTATATTTATTCGCCATTTAGACTGACAGACATAGATGTCTGCAGTATGGACTCTACCACACTTAGATAAGCTCTGAAAATGTTCATTTATTTTGTTTACTTTCATCTAATATTATCCAATTACGAAAAGTAGTTTACAGTTCGAAAGTGCCTTGGTCGTATGCAAATACAAAATTAAGTAAACACTAAGTGAAAAATGTACAGTTATGTATAAAGTGGGCTGTGTGGTGTGGTATATACTTATGTATGTAAAATAAAATGGACGGTGGTTGGCGGTCTGTATAGCAGGAGGTAATGTGACTTGATACTAGTTGATACTGGAATTATTTATTGGCATTTTTTTATATGTGAGTCCTTTTATTTAATGCAATTTGCAATGCATATGCGTTTTGTCCGCAGTTTCCCTCAAATTACCCCTTAGAAATGTAATATACATACCAGAAGTAAGCAGTACTCATAATATACTATGCCAAAAGTAACATCAATCCGTTGTTCCGAAGCGACATGAAAAAAGGACAAATTAAAGCACTTCTATTTCTGGCGTATATAATTGTATTTAAAAAAAAACATTTTGTCCAGAAAGTAACTCAACAGCATTATAAAACGTATAGACCTATCGGCAGATTTGTTGAACATCCTTTGTTGAACACTTGCGCGTGACCAATAGCGCGCGCGTATCTCCTGAACGCCCGCGCGCGCTATTGGTCAGAGGTATGCTTCTGACCAATATTCAAGAAGTTTGCCGGTACCTGTAGTAGTTAGCCGTTTTTAATTATCAGTAAGACAGTCGTCAAAAATTACAATTAACTTTTACTAGTTTTTACCAACCATCCTAAGGAGACAACGCTAGATGATAATGGTGATAAGTGATAACATCATGGTGATAACTTTTTTTTTCGGAGGAATGTGTTTATGCACCATAACCGCAGGCTAGCTAGACCTGCGGCCGTGTGTGCGATTCGAGCCTAAAGCGTCCACTACCCACTAAACTCCCCCGGTTCCCCTTCACACCCGATTGGGACGAGCCGGCGCGCCAGCCTTGTGGCTATTGACCAGCCCATCCCCGGGTAATGACGGTGATAACTAGATTTACCCTGAAGTGTTTCCTGAATCTTTAATGATGATTTCAAGTATCAAAACTTACAGTTCACCGTATACAAAGCGACACGCACGCGCTCGTTGCATTCTACACACACACGGTGCGTCCGTTTGTCCGTCATACTAGCGTTATCTATACATATTTATTTATCTGTAGTTCGTACTGTAAAGTGTTACTTTACTATTTAATGCCATCTGCAGGGCAAGGGCCTCTATAATTAAATTAAGTTATCATCACGATGAGTACTGGCTTAATCACCACGCTTGCCAAATGAATGCAGTACACTTGAAATCAAAGGCTCGAAGAACAGATGAGCCAGCAGTCTGGCAGCACATTGAGCGACGCTTCCTGATGAAGTTTCCCTCAATGGAAAAGGCCGCAGTAGCCGCTTACCATCAAGTGGGCTGCGTGCCTGTCTGCCAACTGACTTAGTTTTAAAAAAAAATTCAAAAGCGACCTGTGTCCAAAAATCCAAAACTAATTTGGATTTTCCCGGGAATTGGAGATCACAAATCACGATCGAGTAGGTATTTAAACTACCAGACCAACGAAACAAGTTAACATGTATGTATATCTATCTATCTATCTAATATAAATAGGAAAGCATTGTGTGTTTGTTTGCTTGTTAATACAAGCAAACAAACACACAATGCTTCGGTAATTTAGTTTCGGAGCCTATTTAATAATAGGCTCCGAAACTACTGAACCGATTTGGAAAATTCTTTCACTGTTGGAAAGCTACACTATCCCCGGGTGACATAGGGTACTTTTTATCACGGAAATGTGGGGGGAAAGGGAGAATATTTAAAAAGGAAAAACCGCAGAGGCGGCCGCTAGTATGGTATATTATAGCCGTATGTCTGTCCAAGTACGGTCAACAGCACAATATATATATTCTGTGACAATATCGTGGTAAAAACTTGCAGTTCGATAATAACACTTATTGCCCCCGACATAAGAGCGGTACAAAGTCCAAAGTGTATAGTATAGTCTGACGTGCTTTTGACTGTACCTATCCACTCAGTGATGCAGTAAGCACGCTGGCCTTTATAAATATTCCGAACGGGAACTGATTTGAATGAAGAAAGTTGCGAACCTATAAACTTGGAGACCTAGTTCGATTTGATTCCGGGTTCGATTCCCGATGACTGGCCCTTATCGCATTTGGAAGAGACACTGACCTATTCGCCAGGGATCGTGTAATAACAGCACATACCTTCATTAATCTGATTCTAAAGTAAGAAGCGCAAACAAGAGTGTTGAAGTATTTATAATTGGTAGTAGGTACATTGGTATACAAATAAAATTAAAGTAGTTTACCTACTTTTCTTTTGTTTGTATACCAATACCAATAATAGTTTACGAAATACAGCCAAAAACTCCCATGAAACCTTTTATTTCAGTCCACGTGAATCTTAACGTTTAAAAAAAATGCGTTCAAAAGTAAGGTTTCATCAAAACTCTGCCGATTACAAAAATAGCCGCGTAAATGTTTTAGAAAAAGAACGCAACTGAAAAAGGAACGAACCTACACACCGGAAAAAAGAAATAAAAACTTGAAATCATAACGAAACTGGTGCGTTCCATTTTTGAAAATAACAATCGGAACACGCTCTGTACGTTGTTTTTTTAATTCGCTAGACAACCCAGCCTAGGGCCAAGACGGACGTCCAAAGAAAAAACTGTATACCTACTATACATCGCATATACACAGCGTACGAAAGTTACTGTTATCTTGGCATATCCTCTCTAGGCGAGGCGTCCATAAAGTAACCGATTTATTATCTTAACGTTCGCGAACAACGGTATACGGTTCTTGATGCGCGCGCCGCTCCCCCCTCGCTGCTATTGTTACGAAGTTCCCATAAAGTATCGCATTAGAGGCGAGAAAATGTTCCATCTCTGGCCTCCGATTCCATACGTAATATCTCTGAAACTGCACAGTCAATCAAAGATATTTTTATACAGAATTTTAAAGTAAAAAAAGACAATTTTTTTCATATATAAAACTGTGTTAAAAACTGTGCATTTATAGTGAAATTTGACGCTCCTAAATAAATTCCTTATCTCTCTGGCGTCGATTTTAAATGCGGTACTTTATAGACGCGCGCGTGCATGAACGACGGAGTTTCTCTGTTCGGCGAGTGGGGCTTGGAAACTCGGTTTTCGCTCGGTCTCGGAGCAACCCTTCGTCTTATTCTCCGTCCTTGTCTTGCACGACGGTCGGCTGCGCTCCTCTACTTATAAGCTGGTGGTCCAGTTTTCATTAAAATATTTATTTCAATTTGTAACGTTGAACTCATAATTCTAAGCACTGCTCTAAGCAGTCAAAACAAATCAAATCAAATCGTTTAGCTAAGAATACGTGTATAATGGTCTTACATTCATCACATATATAATAATTATGTTTATCGTTCACTACATGCAAATTTCCAGTAAGAAACTCATTGAGACTGTAGAAGCAGCAATCAATAAGCCACTCTCGAAATCCTACATTCACCGATTCGTTTGTTTCAATTGCTGTGTTTTATGTTTAAAGTATTTATTCTCAAACAAGATTACAGAGGATCCATTTACATGAGAATATTGATAAGTAAAATACAAAAACTTAAATCTAGGTCGCCACTTTTGGTTCACAAACACTAACAATTTACAAACAATTTCTCGCACACAACACCGTCAGACACTCCAGCCCAAACCCCTATTCATAATGATTTTCAAGAATGTGACTAAGTACGCAGTTGAGACTTGAAACTGATTATTTAAACAATTTTTGATAAATCTGTCTGTTACAACTGCCAAATCGTCATTATATAGTTTTATAAGTCAGATACGCACTTACATACAGACATGAACCTACAAAAGGTTCATGCATACAGATAGGAAAATCAATTTTTAAAAATTTGTAAAATTTAATAATGTATTGCAAAAATGGTTTTTTTTTTCTTTTACAAAGTGGCCACAAGGTACACACGTTAGCCAAAGCCGTTCTGGCAGTTAAATTCACCTGTGGTAGCTAGCCAATCGGACTTTAAAAAAGTCCTACCATCAACCAGACCCAAGGCGGGTATCGAACCCATGACCGCTGGGTTTTATACTCGAGCGGCTTAACCACTGTTCCACGGAGGTCAAACAATTCGAACGGCCTGGTTATTACAATTGAGCGATTGCCATCTGACCTTCGTAACCCTTACAAGTTCTCTCACCATGACACACACTATCTTGGTCTATTGGATACGGATTCAAATACCGGCAAATAGCGATAATTTAAGTATAGCTGTAGCTGCTGGTCCTGTTCATTCAACCGAATATTTATAAAAGTTAAACATTGATCAACAAACTGCCTTCGTAGTACAGTGGTCAGAACTCAGAGCGTTGGGTTTTAAAACACGGAGGTCGTGGGTTAGATAGAATGAATCCCGCGGCGGGGAGCATCACTTTGTGTGATTGTTTCCAGTTTGGATAGGACATTGCAGGCTGGAATCACCTGAATGTGTCTGAAAATAATGATGATTCTGTGCTTCGGAAGGCACCTTTAGCCGTTGGTTCCAAGTAGGTCTGATTTCCCTTATAAGGGTTACGGAGGTCAGACTGATGTAAATTTAATTACCAGGCTGGTTGAACTAGGATCATAGTGAAACCGGACCCGGGGCTCCATACTGAATGCAATCAGGAATACGCTTCGATGATGATTATTATTGACCAACAAGCAGCACAGCATATAGCTTGCGTATCGCCTCGCTCCTGCCGCGGTGTGCGCCAGCTTAATCCGTCGTCCCGCCGCGCGCCTACGTAGATATAGCGCGTACTGTTGCCCACTCCGCACCCGCGCCGCGCACGAGGACGCAACTTGCGCAACAGATACGCAGTTTATACTGAGACTTGAGAACTAAGGAGACAGGGCAATAACCACTCTTGCCACATGTAGATTGGTGACCACAGACTCGAGATATGGTTAAAAATCTAAAGCATTTTTCCTTGACAGGGAATTAAACCGTTAACAGGTGGAGCGATGATCTGCGCAAGATGGCTGGCAGGAGCTGGATGCGAGTGGCCGAGGATCGATCAGCGTGGCGAGCATTTGGAGATGCCTATGTCCAGCAGTGGCAAGCAGTGGACTATCACAGGCTGATGATGTTGAATTATTCCCTGGACCATATTGTGTGAAGTTAAAGTGCCTTTAAGATTGTTACTCAAATTAATAGATTACCCAGATTATGGTGAACAAACTTAAACAAAACATACATAGTGAAAGATTGGCCCGAAAACTGAACCACGATCCTCCAGATAACGACCAAAGCATTTTGGTTATTTCGAGGCTCTAGCCGTTATGATCCCAGTCTGGTATCCCCCCAGCCGATACGCATCCACATGGAAAAAATGTTTTTCCGGTATGCACCTGGCCGAGATGCCCCATATTTGCTCAAAGAGTCATGTGTCTAACTACCGGCCGGGGGCATACCGGGCTGAGACCGTAACGGGCCGGAGCCTCTTTTGATATGACCTAACAATAGATACTCATATTAGGTACTTAGGTCAACATTTTAAAATTACTTCGATTGGTTGTGTAAGTTGTGTTGTTGTGAAATTCGCATACTTAATATAAAAACAATAGCAGATAGAAGTATTTCTGTGGTAACCTTAACCTAATAAAATAAATCCGTCTAAAAGTTCTGCTACGTCCTTATACACGTGGCGGCTGACGGGCTGTCTAGAAGCGGGCGCTTTTTTTACATCGAGAGCCCATCCGAGCAGCGGAAAACAAAAAGACTGGATTTATATTTTTTTATTATTTTATTTATTCCCTTTTATTTTCGTTAAATTTTTGCATATCGCCCGGCTCGTCCCAGTTATTGTTTTTATATTTTTACGTCCGCCTGCGAGTTTCGCGCGCTTTCGCCATTTTACTTGGAATGTCAACTGTCACTTTGTTGATTTGGCGGGAGTTCGGCAAAGGATTCTTTTTTCGCGGTCGGTGTTGCGTGTGGCCAGGACTGCAGCAGTGAACGCCAAAGTTTTTTGTAAAAAGTTTTATTGACTAATGTTGTGATAAAGTACTGTTTCTCGGAATAAAATGCAACCGGTCATGCCAATAGGAGTGGTATTGTTTTAGTTGTGTTTTATAGAACAATACTCTCAATCAAAAAGTTAATTTATTAGTCTATTCATGTCCCACTGCAAGGGCAGGCAACGAAAGTGTAATAAACGGGTTTTGATGAAAGCACACTAATCTGTTCTTTGAGATGAGTATACTTTTACTACACCATATTCCCATTTTCTCTCTTTCTCCAAGCAATTTGTCCCGATCTAGCTAGGGCGTAGGTAGGGGAAGGTGGGGACCCTCCGTACGGTTTTTACATTTTATTTTTTTTATTCTTTATTTTTTCATGAATTAATCACCTGACAGCTTTAGTTTATAGTCTAAATATCTGGGATTCATAAAAAAAAATGACAGATGATTTTCATCTAATGTTTAAACCATAATTACGATTTAAAAAAAAATTGGAATTTGTACGAATCTGCCCCACCAACGGGGCACCTATATACAGTGTTGAGAGACAGTTTCAATGTGTACTTGTCCGCAGCTTTTCTATATGACAATACTCCTTGTATAATATCCTGTATTGCTGATTGCATGGATTCATCATCCACAGCTTATCTCTTGTCTTTTTGGTTTATAAGTCCGCATCATGTTTTTATGAAGAAATAATAAGAAATAGGTATTAAAATATATAATATACGTACATCGACGATAGCAAAACACAGGACAAATTTAATGCAAATAATAGCAATTAGCACACTAACACTAAATCATACCTACCTACTAATTTGTATACATTTGTACGCGTACAAATGTGCCCCATCTAGTTTTGTCCGAATGTACCCCACTAACTGAATAACAACAAAATATAACCTCTTCTAATATTAATAGGAAAACGTCATAAATTAAGTATTGAAAACGTATCTTAAGTATATTTGGCTACTTACTGATAGAATACTCTTCACGAAAACTTGTTTTATCTACGGTAACAATAGACAAAATCATTGACCAAAAAATTACTTACCGAGCGCGAAAACACATTCGTGTCTATCATTTCACTCTCACCGGTGCGAATGGCGCGATACTACGTTGACGTAAAGGTAGTACATAGACTCACGTACATATGCAAAAGCAAGACCGTACGTTGTTTCGTTCAAGTTTTATTTTGACTGTATGAGGGTGCCCCGCGTACGAAGGGTCCCCACCTTCCCCTACCCTAAAAATCATAATCATACCAATTGGATTATGGCTACACACAACTGTATAGGTTTCCTCACGATGTATTGTATCTGACGAGCCATTTGGTGTAGTGGTCGAGAAGTCGGCTATTACACCAAAGGTCGCGGGTTCGATTCCCGCACGGTACAAACATTTGTGTGCATGAACATGTCTGTTTGTATCGGTCTGGGTGTTTCTATGTATAATATGTATGTATTTACAAAAAAAAAGTATATAAGTAATGTTTATCCGTTGTCTGGCACCCATAGCACAAGCTCATGCTTAGTTTGGGGCTAGATGGCGCTGTGTGAATAATGTCCAGGGATTATTTATTTATTTATTATTTATTATTTCCATTACCGGCAAAGGGGGGTTAGTTCCGCTATGGTACTGTACCGGTATGGCACCCTCGCGAAATACCTACCAAAAAGTCCCGCTATGGTACCTATCCTTCAAATCTACATCAAACAATATAAGGTACACTTGAAACGAAAAGTGCAACTGTTAATATGATTTTATTAATGATATATCATGGCTTATTATTTTTCGGGCGATAAACAAATTAACTGGCAACTTACTATTTTGTCACAAAAAAAAAGAATTTTATTAAAAACAAAAGAAAAAAAGAACGATCGGAGGCTGAAATCGACTCGGATGAATATAGGTTAGAAGGCTAAGGCGGGAGCTTTGCTCCCGCCTTTGCCTTCATGGTTATTTTTTATCTTCCATTCCCCAATTTAACAAGTTAGTTAGATTTATAAAACACTGTAATACTTTTCTTCTCACCAGTCCCAGAAACTGAAGGGTACCATAGCGGGACTTTTTGGTAGGTATTTTGCGAGGGTGCCATACCGGTACAGTACCATAGCGGAACTAACCCGCAAAGGGTATGATAGTAAATACGCACTATAGATTAGAAAAAATACGCTAGTGAACCCACACGTTTGTAGCCACCAGTCACTCACCCCACCCGCCGCAGCTTTCAATAATTTATCCTTATTGTAATGTCTTAAAACTCAAGAGCATAGGTTGGCCATACCTGGTTTCAGGGGTTTTAAACATTTTATAAAGTATGCGGAGTATAACTGGCCCTTCCATTTTTAACTAGACCATTCTGACTTATGAGTCTGGATGTCAATTGTCCAAGAATCTACATTGTTTGTGCATCAGCACTGTGTTATTCGTAGAGTTCTAAGCAGAGCTCGTTTTAATTAAATCCGGCGCATAAAATATTACGCAGGTACGTACGGCGCTGGCAGTTTACACACGGTACAGTTCATAGCGTAATACTTAAATCCAGAGAACTTTTTAGCCCAAAGAAGAAGGCGCTTTGTAGCAGAATTTTGCTACAGAGACTTAATACCAAGCTGGATATAGTATATAATAGGTAATAATAATAATACATTTATCTAACCCCATCAGCTCATGTACTTGTGTGGGTATCAGATACAACGAAAGTGCAAGAAGTACTACTTATATAGAAACAATCATCCATACATAATATGACAAGCAAAAATGTTCATCATAAAAATATTTTTCTGGCAGGATTCGACGACCACGACCTCTGGCGCATAGGATAGGGTAACTACTCACTACTAAATGCATCATTTGGGCCAGTCAAAATGCCAAGCCAAGCCTGTGCTTGTGCCATATTCATTATTTAGGTACCAACCAATTTGGTGTAATGGTTAAGAAGTTGGCTTCTACACCAGAGTTCAGGGCTCGATCCCTGGCATGGTACAACTATTTTTTTTTATACTAGGTCAGTTGGCAGACAGGCACGCAGCCCACCTGATGGTAAGCGGTCACTGCGGCCTATTCTTGAGGGACACTTCATCAGGAAGCGTCGCTCAATGTGCTGCCAGACTGTAGGCTCATCTGATCTTCGAGCAACTGATTTCAAGTGTACCTACTGGCTCAAACATTAATTTTTCCGGAACACAGCCAGAGCTGTTATGGCGGCAGATTTCACCTGTGGGGGTGGTAGCTAGCCAGTCGGACTCTGAAAAAGTCCTACCACCAACAAGACCCAAGATGGGAATCGAACCCACGACCTTCGTGTTTTTATACCCAAGCAGCTAGCCACTGTTCCACGGAGGCGGTATTTGTGTTCATGATCCACGTCTACTTGTACTTGAACTACACTATCTAGTCCAAAATTTAATTCTTAATAAAAATGTTTTAAAAAGATTTTTGTGCGCGAGTGTACTCGATGAATAAGTAGCCACGGGCTGTGTTTATTTTGAGCAAACAAGCCGGAGGCTGCGTCCGCTCCGTACCTCTCCATATACCGCCTAAGTACATAATACCTACTTATATAGAATATTGTATGAACGAGCTTTGAATTGGACAATAGACATTTTGACTAACTCGACGAAGAATAATAGTAAGTATTATAGTCAAGGGCTTTGACAGCCTTCGTGAAACAGTGGCTAAGCTAGGTCTAAAACCCGGAGGTCGTTGACTCGATTTCTACCTTCGGTCTGGTTAGTGGCAGGACTTCAGTGGAGTCCGACTGGCTTAGCTACCACCCCCACAGGTGAAATGCGCTATAACAGCTCTGGCTGTGTTCTGGAAATATAAATATGGCAACAAGAGTCAGTGTACTTGAAATGAAAGGCTCGAAGACTACCGCAGCATACAGTGTGGACTGGCAGCTCATTGTCAGATTCGGGAATCGAACCCACCACTGATGTCTCAGCACAGCATTTAAAGCACTAGACCATTGGGGTATTAGATATTAAATAAATAATAAATTCCCTGGACATTATTCACACAGCGCCGTCTAGCCTCCAAACAAAACAGCTTTTAGGAACACTTAAAGAAACTTACATACCTACTTTTGTAAATACTAAATATTAGTCCAGGATTCGAATACCGGGCGTACTTGCATCGAACAAAGACAGAGGTAACCGAGAAACTATAATAACAGAGGCACGGCACCTCCACCAAGACAATTAACATCACCACTTACACTGGCTCCAACAACACCCAGCCTACTATGTGGCATATAAGCCAAAATGAAAAATAGTTACATGTATAATAAAGACCTCGATGGTTCAGTGGTTTAAGTAGGGAACAAATCATGATTACGAGGTCCTTTTTTTAGAGGGGAATGCATTTGCACACCATCTCCCCTGGAGTAGGTACACGAGCCGTGTGTGAGGCTCACAGGAATACCCACTTAACCCCCCCGCGATCCTGCATCGCCGTCAGCTGCGTCCCTGGGTCTTGCATCAGACTACAACCAGGGACATGATCTAGGGTTCAGGGTGAAAATTTGATTTTTTGAACGCAGCACATTAGGCAGTGGGACATTAAACTAGCTGATAATAAAACTCCTTTTTTTCGGAGGAGAATGCGTTTCACCATAACCGCAGGCTAGCTACGAGTACACCTGCGGCCGTGTGTGGGACTCGAGACTAAAGTGTCCACTACCCACTCAACTCCCTCGGTTTCTCCTTCACACCCGATTGGGACGAGCCGATATGCTAGACTTGTGGCTATTGAACAGCCGGTCCCCGAGTACCCCGACTTAAGAAGCCTCAAGTCAAGTGGCGCCTAGGGAGGGCCACCCGAAAAAGATTCATGATGATTAAAAAACTCCTTGGACATTAGCCAGAAATACTTTTCTTATTTCATTTTGGTTGACCGACTAGCAGCCCACCTGAAAGCCCATTTTGTATGCGACATCCTGATGTCCCTGGGCCCTTGACTTAGAAGCATCGCTCAATGTGCTGTCACACTGAAGGCTACTCTGATCATCGAGGCTTCAATTCAAATGAACTGGCTCCCATATTAATATTGTCGAAACATAGGGGCTGTTATAGCGACTTTACTTGTGGAGATGGTAGGTTAGGTGACCAGCTAACCCGACTCTTAAAAAGTCCTGCTACTAATTAGACCATAGGCAAGAACCGAACCCATATATTATCCTATGAAATCACTATTCCTCCGAAAGCTTTTAAATCTTTCACAAAATAAAGCAAAAAGTTTACTATTTTTCCAATTAATTACAAAAGCTAAATACCGTATCCAGTCTAACCCGACTTCGCACCTCGCCGCCAGCAAGTTTTTTGCATCGCGTGCTATGTGACAGACAGACACACCGACAGCGCAATTTATAATATGTCCTATCGCTCGATCTTGGCACGCTATGACCGGCCAGCCAGTTGGGTCTGCGGTAGGGCTACCTCGGCCGTAGAACAATGGTCATTGTCATTCAAAATTATCTTTATCGCAGCATACAAAAAAAGTCTTATGAATCGGTAGAAACTTGCAAAATTAAATTAAAATATCATCGAACACTCCTTGTTGCACAGGGGCGATGGTATTTTGCGAACATCAGACATACATTATGCTAAAAATCCGGGGATGTGCTGGTCAATAGCAGACTGGAACCAGCTCGTCCCAATCGGGTGAAAAGGGGAAAACCGGGGGAGTTTAGTGGGTAGTGTGATGAATAGTCCCGAGTCCCTCATGCGGCCGCAGATCCAAGATAGCTAACCTGCGGTTAAGGTTAGTAAATTGTTGGGGAAGAGGGTTCAAGCTTCAGAACTTTTATCAAACGGAGCGCAATAGAAACGCTACTAATCACACTGTGAGACTTCCCCGGTTGCGCGCCCATTTCGTGTGATAGATAGGAACTGTTTGCAGCATGGTACAGCCACCCTAACATTGTTAAAACATTGATACATTGACCTAACTGAGACATTGGTAAAAATCAAACAAAATAGAGTTTTATATCCTTGATGGGGCATTTGGCAGTGACCCTGCCCCGTGCGCCAGGAGTCATGGGTTCATCAAATCAAATCCAACCGAGGATAAACATTATTTTATGTGATGAACATTTGAGTTTTTTCTATGTCTTATATATTTACTAAAAAATGTCACAACCCTAAACAAAAGCCTTAATTTTCATACAAAAATTTAGCTTGCAGGGGTCAGCTTACACCGGTCGCTGATGTCTGCAATAGCGATACCCTATTACGGCGATTTTTCCAAGATAAGGGCGAAATTGGAAGGTAATTAGGGTAATTATAATCACGGAAGGGCTAGGTTGGGTTTGTACCTGGCGCCATGGGGCCATGGGGCTGTCATGGTGTAGGTGAAAATTGCCCTCTTTGATTGACAGGCTCATGGTGAGTGTAAACTGTAAATGGGCGATTATCAGAATAATTTCTAAGGCGCAATAAGGTTAAATTTCTGGTGAGTGTCTCTCCATGGAATAGAGTTGCTTACCAAGCTGCCAACTAGTCTAGCATAAAAAATGCTATTACAACAACATACATTTTTACACGCTACCAAAACCCACAAGCAAAAAAGAACTTGCAACTTATATAAGACCTATAATACTTTATCCCAGAAAAAGTCCACAACGGCAAAGCCAATGGTGTAACGTGGTTCCATTAACCGTCTCCGTGGAACAGTGGTTAAGTCTCTCGGTCAAAAACCCGGTAGTGGGTTTGATTATTTAACAAATTACTTCAAGATGTTGTAGACCTACCAATACACAAGTTTAAGTCACACATCAAATGCCAACTCATCAAGAAGAGTTATTATAAAGTGGAAGACTATCTAAATGATAAAAGTCTGTAGATGTGAGTACTATTGTTGCCGCTCCTCTGGCTGCGCCTTTGTATTGTTATTTGTATTGACTGGTATTGACATTATTATTTACTGTGACATAAATTAATTTTGTGATGTTAAATTTTTGAATTTGTTGATTTGTAATTTATAATTTGTAATATTTAAAAAAAAAGGCAAAACTGTTGAGTTTCTTGCAGCACTTCTTTCCTCAACAGGCCATTGACGTCGAAGTGCTGGTAGGGAAAAAAAAGATTGACGTGCAAAAGTATTTTTTAAAAATCTATTTGCAGAATAAATGATTTCATTTCATTTCATTCCCGACTTGAGTCTGGCTGATGATAAGATTTTTTTTTTATCCGACTGGCTAGGTGCCACCCCCACAGGTGATAACTGCCGCCATAATAGTTTGGCGATAACAATGTTAGAGCCAGTTAGATATGGGCATTCAGATTTTAGAGCCAGTATACACTTGAAATGAAAAACTCAAAGATCGGATAAGCCTAAAATGTGGGTGCTGCTACACTTTAGGCTTCTCTGATTGAGCACCGCTTCCTGGTTAAGTGTACCTCAACGGAAAAGGCCGCAGTGGCTGCTTACCATACGTGAGCCAGTCTGCCACCTGAAGAAACATAACAAATACCTATAAAGACGGCTGATAAATACGTAGACAAAGGCATAATACAACGTAAGCCATAGACAATGACGGGTTCTATGACGGGCGAGGCGGAATCCGCTAGTTTTTAATATATAGCGGCAGGCGGGGGCCATTTTTCATTCTTCTCATTACTTGCAACCCTTTGTGATTCCACCCTTGGACCGTCAGCAGCGGAGGGAACTTTAATAGTGGCTGGAGGAATATTTTATTTTGTTTTAAGGTATGAGTATATATCTTGTATAAAAAATATTTTGTTGAGTGGCCCGATGTCACATTTGGTAGTGACCCGTGACGTCAGGTCAGAATCCCATCTAGGAAAAACATTCATGTCCTAAACATTTGTGTTTTTTCTGTGTCTGGATGTTTATATGAGTAATGTGAACCCGCCTACGTTGATTCTACTTTGGGGTAAGATCAATGAATGTAATGTTGTTGAATGTTTCTTTCTGTAGTACAGCCATGCTGAAGAGTGAAGACAATTCTTGTCTGTTAGTCGAAAACGTCTTGACCTGCACTCTCTTACAAAATCGAGCGACACATGGTGTGTAGTACAGTACATCTTTGCTATTGCGCTTTGTTTGCAGTAAGAGTGCCAGTGGCCGTTGCCAGTGGCGATTTAAATTGAAACTCATGGGTTCTTTCAAATTAGACGTTTTGTGTCGGACGGCTGCAGTACGGTAGCCGCGCGTTTGTCGCACCGCGTACGGACAAAACACGAGGTGCGGCAACATAATGTAATTTGAGAGAGCCCGATTTAACATGAAAACAAAAGAACAAGAACAAAAAATATCAAGGTTGTAAATCAAAAAATAAATAAAGAAGTACATGCACATGCATACGAATTAAATACGCGATCTCTATTATCTCTTCTCTATTGGTCTTCGCAACATGAAAATAATTTTAAAATCTTTTCTGCTGTCGGTCCAGCGCCCCACCGTCAGGGTCCCGCAGGCATTTTTCATTCCGACTTGATTAAATCCTCCGCTGTTAATGTACGGGACCGTTCGTCAATCGATACAGCGTAAGTGCCTCAGTTCCATAACCAGTATTCAGAAATAGCAGCTTCCGGTAGCAGACTAGCCGCCATAACAGCTCTGGCTGTGTTCCGTCAGTTTGAATATGGGAGCCAGTACACTTGAAATCAAAGGCTCGAAGATCAGATGAGCCTCGAGTCCGGAAGCTCATTAAGCGACGCTTCCTGGTGAAGTGTACCTCAATGGAATAGGCCGCAGTGGCAGCTTACCATTAACAGAATATTTTAGATCTCTATGAATCAGATAGACTGCGTCTGGTGATGTAGTATTTTTTTTTTACAATATCATGTGGCAGACATTCACGCGGCCCACCTCATTTAAGTGGCCACTGCTGTCTATTCATTGAGGGACTCTTAGGATGGTTTTAGAGTATTATCTTTGCATATATTTTCTTTGCATTTCAAATCGTCGCTATCTTACAAGAACAGCGATACTTGCTGATACGCAAGGCGCGTGCTGCCACCGTTACTCTAAAACCAGCCTTAGGTACCCAAGACGCTGAATGTGCTGTGTCACTGTAGGCTCCACTGATCTTCGAGCCTCTGATTTCAAGTGTACTAAGCTGCTTAGGGCATCGAGCCCGGGTTTACCCGGACCGAAAAAACCCGGGTTTTCCCGGGTTTTAGGATTACAAAAAAACCCGGGTTTGATTTTTTAAAACTCGGGTTTTACGGGTTTTTCGGGTTTTTATTTAATAATAATAATAAATATCTCTGGACATTATTCACACAGCGCCATCTAGCCCCAAACTAAGCATAAGCTTGTGCTATGGGTGCCAGACCAGACCAGACAACGGATAAACATTACGTATATACTTTTTTTTGTTTGTAAATACATACATATTATACATAGTAACACCCAGACCGATACAAACAGACATGTTCATGCACACAAATGTTTGTACCGTGCGGGGATCGAACCCGCAACCTTTGGTGTAATAGCCGACTTCTCGACCATTATACCAAACGGCTCGTCAATTACTTTTATCATTGATAGTGTATTTAAAAAGAGGTAGATATGCCATCCTTTGACGCACGGCGATTAGAATTTGATCCGTCGAGATAAACTAAATCTATGTGCTTCACCAACCGTTGACATTATGCGTCTAAAATGATTTGTGTCAATTAACACAATATGAGCGGAGCATTTTTCGAGCGCTAGTGCCGTATCTACCTCTTTTTTAAATACACTATCAATGACTTTTATTTAATACTTTTGTTTTTGTTATTTATTAAGTTCAAGCCACTCGGATCCTCACTACAACAATATTGTTAGTTGTGAGGTTCAGGCACAGTAATGATGTCGAGTTCGTTGTCAAACACAACTATCGCCGCCTTGACTGTCCCATATCCTACTTGGACTTTGCAAGACTCTCGCTCCACGGTAATCCTCCATCCTTCGTACCCCTCCCACAGATGGCTCCTGGACCAGCGCGAACGCCCATTTGCGTACGCTGGCCTCCACCGTGAGTTCGGCCGATCTTTCGGAATTCCTCTGGAGGTTGGCTTGGGCCCCTGCAAATCCTCTGGTAAGGTTGCCTGCCTGTGAACGATTTGAAACCACCTCGTCAGCAGAATGCCACCTACGCGCGCGCCAGTGCCTCTCACCTTCTTCGCATTTGGCACTCTGAGCTGATTACGCTGTGGTTTGTGCCGTCATGCTTGTCCGCAACGCAGTTGTCCACATTTCGGGGTCTGTTCTTTGCAAAATCGCCGCCCGTGGCCATATCCCAAACACATTGAGCATAAGACCAGGAGCGACTGAACCTCGACCCTCACCTTCTGCAAGTCTATGTGGACGTACCCCCTGTGCACCAGTCTGTTGTAAATCAAAGGTGAAACCTTAAGGACCACATGGTTATTATGGGGGTTGTGGGCTTTCCTCCTATACTTGACCTCTGCCCTATCCTCCTGTTTTTGCAACCTTCCAAAGATTTCCGTGTTCTGAGTCCTCAGATCTGCCAAGTCCTCGTTGGCGTGTGCTAGCACCACATCTTTGACTACCACCAAGGGATCTTGATTGTGCACTTCGTCGAATGAGGGTTAATTCCCCGCGTCTTTTAGCCGTTCTTTAATTTTGTTGCTTGCCTCTTGAGTTCTGCACTCAACTATTACTTAACGGTCCCTCACTTTTCGGACCTTACCACAGTTACCCAGCCGTCTTTTGCGTTCACTGCTTTACGCACCTTCTCGAGCACTTGATCGCATGTTTCAGTATCAACTGTGGAGCTGATAACTAAGGAGTGAAGTCGAGTTGCTCTTTTTTTTTGTGTCCTTGGGCGGTGGTGCTGCTACTACGCTTGCATAATTATGTCATGCTGGCTTAGTGGGTCACTATCGTCTCCTTCAGTCTCTACATCTCCTTGAAGGTGTTCTCAATTTTTCCTCTTGTTCCCTAAGCATCTCTATCATCTACTTCCCTTCCGTAGTTCCTAACCCTTCGTAAATTTTTCCTACCCCCGTTCCCGATGTTCCCGGAAAACCCATCTCTGCAAGTCTGTGATTTAAAAAAATTAAATTACTTACTAAGTTTTAAGATATTCTGAAGAAAAAATAAATCTTCATCACTTTTTCAAACATTAAAACTAATTTTGTAATTTGCAAAGTACTGTTTCATTTATCTTAATTCTTCCTGATCCTTTATTTTTTGTACTCATTGTAGGAAATCGATAAATAAACGCAGATTAGTGCATTTAAAAAAAATACAATAAAAAGCTCGAAATGCTCGAAAAAACCGGTCCACCCGGGTTTTGATTACTCTAAAACCCGAAAACCCGGGTTTTCAAAATTGGACCGGGTTTCGATGCCCTATACTGCTACACAGCGGCGGCAGATTTCAACTGTGTAGATAGTAGCTAGCCGAAGAATCGAACCCATGACCTCCGTGTTCCGAGCGGCTTAGCTACTGTTCCACGGTCAAAATAAAAATCTTTAAGTATACAAATCAATTTTAAAAAAACCAAGACTAGGCACTTTTTTTGAATGTGTAAAGGGCGAATAATGCGTCTTAGCACTCTTTGACAATAAATAAAATTCTACAAAATAAAGGCGCGAAAATATTAATATGAGAGGAAAATAAATGTCACATTACATCAGTCTTTTGGGCTTTTGACAAAACGTCTAGCTGTCGGCGCCCCGTAAAGTTTGTGGGGACTATAAATTTACTGTCTGACAGAGCAATGATTCGTAAAATAACGATGCGACTAATAAGTGAAAATGGTTATTATACGCATTACCCAGATGATGAAGGGTCGGGAGGGAGCATATGCCTGTGGTGTTGCAAATGTTCATTGGTGGAGGTGATCACTTACCTACTGTAAAAGAAACCGTTTTCTCGTTTATCTCCTTAAAGAATTAATACATTTACTTACTTTGCGCGAGTTTTTTCATTTGTGATGTGGGAGTTTAAAATCTAAGAAGATTTTGAAAACTAATAACCACATAATAAAATATTAGCATTGGTCTAAGTTACTAGGTGTAAAAGCTAAATTCGTTCATGATGAGTGCTTTTTTGTGCTTAAATTAAATAAAATACCTAATTGATATTTGGTGAAAATAATCTCTTTTCGCATTTTCTGCCAGTATTTGTAGTATGTATGCACTTCTCGAAAGTATATTTTTCCTATGTATAGAAATATTACCGTGTGAGTGTTAAATATTTTTTTATTCTATTCCTACAAATAACTCATATTAACTGCAACACATCAGTAACTTATCTACGTGTAACAGATACCCACGCATAGATTCGATATCTTAGTAGGTGGGCACGCAGTAACTTTACATCAAAATATACTTTATATTTTTAAACTTTAAAGTGTAAAATAAATGGTAATTATTGCCAGTAAATGTTTAACGTATTTCAAATTTTATAGTCTTTATTTTACGATAATATCTATGGGTGTGATAAATAATTTACATGTGATGTAAACATAGTTTTTTTTGCGACTATTTTTAAAGAAAATTTTTTATCGTAGATATGTACAAAGGAAGTGCAAATTCCAGTAGCTATCCTATCTGAATGAATCGTTAAAGGCATACCTGTATGTATCTCACGATTAAAAAGTAATTGATATTTTTCTTTTTTATTTTAATAGTAAAAGTTGCCAGTGTGACTCTACATTGGCTTTTTCAGTTTACCAACTTCGATTGATTAAAAAGTTTCCTTTCAATGTTTTCCGTTACCGCCAGGTTACCGCCGAGGTAGTGGTATACATTGTGGATGGAAAAGCCACATTTGAAACCACTTATACAATATATAGAAAAATGGATTTCACCGATACCTTAGCTATGCCTCCACATTGGCGAAATAACTTTTTTACGCGGATCATCAAGGCATTTTATTAGGGAAAGTGTATAAAACGGAGGCAGGCTCGCCGTGAGTTTGGCCATAACAAACTACCGCGTTAAGTGGCTGCTAAAAATACGTGCGAGTGTGACATGACGCAGTATCCAGAGGGTATACTCCGCTCGCGAGTAATGACGGACGGGTTTTTAATACTTTTTTATTGTTGCGTTTCCGCTCGAGAATCGAACCTGGGTAGGGACCCATCAGCCTAGGGGCTCGTCAGCCTAGGGAGGCTGACGAGCCCCCGCGCTTGATCTGAGTTTTTATAACGTTCTAGCCCAGTTTTCGGCTGCAACGGTGATTTCTTTACAATAAACTACCTCTGCAGGATAGTTTATCGGTTGGTATGGGTTGGTCGTAATAAAGTCAAAAGCACGTCAGACGTAACACTTTGGACTTTGTACCGCTCTTATGTCGGGGGCATAAGTGCTATTATCGAACTGCAAGTGTTTACCGTGATGTGCTGTTGACCGTACATTACATATTATTTTAGTGTGCTTCCCCACCCTGGTCTCATGGCTGCCCCACTCTGGGGCCAAGGCTGCCCCACCCTGAGCCCATGGCTGGCTACGCCCATGTGACGGTGGGATACAGCATTCTGACTCAACAGAAGGGAGATCAGGCGCAGGAACAACGGCTTTAAGTGTTTTACGGGGGTGTTTGCACCGCCAACCACCAGACTGGTGGCTAAAATTGGGACGATCAGGGAATAAAATATTGAAAATATGTTTTGGGACGAGTGAGGCATACATAATATTAGGACAGGATTTTTAATGTGGGACGAGACTGTGGGACGAGCGAGGCACAAAATAATCTATATTCCGAATAGAAAAACCTGACCCGCGAGCGATGATTCTGGTTACAAGCGTCCATAGGCGATTATCGCTTACCATCAGACGGTCCATAGGCTTGAACGCACCCTTGTGGAATAAACAAAATATAACCATGATGCGTAACATGTAAAAGAAAAAAAAATACGTCGGTGACCTAAAACAACCGAGTATACCCGTCCAGAGATCCCATAAAATTATTTACTCCCGTACCTGCGCGAACGACGTCCTAAAGTGAAAAGTATTTTTTACGAGCAGTTTACGAACCGCTCGCTCGCGCCCGCAATGGGCGGCGGGTTCGCTTCCCGGTCGGGTTTATGCGTCGTAATCCTCATTCGACGACCTCGATGTAAATAAATGAATAGATGCGTCACAATGCATAAAGGCTTAAATATAGATCTATGTACTTTGGTGTTAGTATCTCCTGCTCATAACATGTTTACTTATGGTACGTCGTGAACTCCATCTGTAATAGACGATCGATTTGGCGTAATGGTTTTGACTTTAGAGGTTGGCTTTAGCCCAGAGTGCAGGTTCGTTCCTCGCACGGCACAACGGCCAATACAAAATTAGCTTCACACATACACATTGTGTGCGTTTCTGTTCAGATGTAGGTAAGTAGTAGGTATTTGAGATGTTTTATACGGTAAACCTAAACTAAGAAATATAGAAGATATTTCTTAGTTAGATTCTTGAATCCAAATGACCCAACTCTTGAAATGTTGTAAGCCGAATTATTTCTTTGAATATTTGTCATCATTGAAAATATTGCATATAACCGTGCACATCGCACATTAATTATTCGAACGTGCTATGATATCTAATCTCAGCGTGTTGGTTTTGTACGTGACAGCCCTGCTGGACACGCCGAGCGCTACAAAAAGCTGCCGCGCACTTCAAACGACGCCGATTTATAGGGTTGTCACAAATGCTAACACATACTTACACTTTTTTTTCATCAGGGGAATACGTTACGCGTACCGTTATCCAGTCAGGGGCGGGATGGTGTGTGGTATTCCCACTAAATCCCGGGGTGTTCATTCAAGCCCGAAGTGGTGTCTAGGAAGACGAATGACCCTTTGCAGCACCAACATCCATAACACTACCGGCAAGCTCGACGCGCCCTACAAAACCTTCCCCTGTGAGGGCGTTATATAAATGACTGGAAGCACCGGCCCCTTCTCCTTCGAGGTCTGACTATGACAGGGAACTTACAATATGGTGGTGCCCCCGCACTTCTAGCCCGCTGATCCTCTCTGAGTAAGCCTCTATACTGGTTAGAAAGTTAATTTTCACTAGACTTTTTGGGTGGTGATCACTTATCATCAGGTGACCCACTAGCTCGTTTGCCCCCCTATAGTACGAGTATATAAAAAATACCATTCTAAAAGGCCTCATCTTGGCCGTCTGCCCCCCCCCCCCTTTCATGGAGATGTCATCCCAAGCGCGTCAGCCCTGCTTACCTAAGGACAAAAAGTTCCGCTAACATCAAACATACCGACAGGGATGAGTCTTGAATCTTGCGGAACGCGACGTGCTAGCAAAAAATTGAGAAGCGTCCCAAAGACTTAATGGCGTATTAAGACATTTCAACTGGTTCGTTGCATTGCATAGGAATTGAATAATATGAGTTGGAGTTAATGCCTATAGTAGATACTATTACTGTATTGATATTTACAAGTTCCACATATGTCAGATAAGGGCCTGATAATTTATTTGCCAGATAACAGTCATATTTTTTAATAATTGACAAAAGAGAAAAGATATAAGTTATCTAACATTAAACTTATTAAGGTCAGAGGTGAAACTGACCTGACTAAGTATAGTGACTCTAGATTTTGATACAATTTAAAATATTAGAATGCACGAAAATGTCCCCTATTTCAAACATGTTCCTACCACTTACCAATCTGCCTGTCAAATGCAGTATAAAAAAAGAACAACTTTAAGATCTATCCTTAAAGGAACAAGGGAATATAAAAAATAAAATGCCAATATGTTTTCACATCCTTTATATACAGTAAAGTACTTCGATACAGGACTTAAAAATAATTAACATTTAGAGCTAGATTTACACATTAAGTTAACATGTAGCCAGGCATACTAAAGAACTCTGATACTAATACTATGGCACATCTTAATAGTTTTTTTACCATCAAGTTTTAGTTCTCAATGAAAAAAATTCCACACATCAGCGTCTCTTAGGCTCAAACCGGACATTTCATGCAAACAAATGTTTGTACCGTCCGGAATCTAACCCACCACCTCTGGTGTAATAGTGAACTTCTCCAACACTAAGCCAATTAGGTAGTCAAACAAAATCTATTTTAATCACCAAAAAAAATTTTTTTTTGGTCCCAAGACGCTTTATTAATAGAACCAAATCTTGACGGATAAATCCACACACTTCTTCAGTGCTCATAGTATTAACTATTTTTCCATAAAAAACTACAAAAATATTTCTCTCCTTACTCATACCTTTTTATGACAGAGTCCTCTTGTACAGTACCTAAGAATCAAAGTTTTAATGAAAATAAATACAGAATTAAATAATGTTTATATTATACATATTTAAGATTAGTACAATTTTTGTACAAAACTTTAGGAATCTTATTCTAACATCTGCGATTCACGTCCAACATTGAATTGTAAGTATAAAATGTATAATGTTGTATAATTATGTTGGTGTTTAACGTCGGTTCAAATTATTCGCAACGAAAATCGTTGCTATGTGCGTATCACAACACGGATTTGTAATCCACGTTTTCAGTTACAAAAATGTATAAAAAATTCTTTTATAAAATGCGTTTTATTTATTAAAAATTGGTGTCTGTTATTTAAATTATATTATTGCCGTAATAGCGAACAAATTAAATTGTGTTCGCAAATATTATTCCGATATTTTATTATTATAATAATAACGACTTGCTCTCACTCAATTCTTTTCTTTTTAATATTTTCATTTGTCATATCATTAACTCTCGTTTACTAATACTAAGACAGGTTCAAGAGATCATTACCATCAGAGGTGAGATAAGTATAAGCAAGCCTACCGAACCTTTTATCAATTTTAATACTTTTAATAAACATTTTTTTGATCTAGCTTTTTACTAATTTCAATTAACTGTCATTATGTCACTATTTTAAAACCATAATACTTGCAACATCAATATTTAGATCAATAGTTAGAAGTTACAACCGAATAACTTCGGTTTTACTAAAGATAAACTTCACGAAATTGTAAGGAAAACACCATTTTTTTAAATTGCAGTGTGTTACAAGACGAGCAGATCGTACACCTGACGGTAAACGCCACGTCTGCCCTTAGACAGTTCAGTATACATCTAGTATACTTGCATTCAATAATCAAATCGTGTGTGAAGCTTCTAAGAATGTAAGAGTAAGCGAAATTGAGACCAATTTTGATAACATAACCTGATTTGTCCCATTTCTTGTAGTTGCAAAAGCTTTATTATTTGTGTTTCAACACTATACATATGTATATGTTTAAGAAAAGATAATTTGCTACCGAATGCTAAATTCTTTCAACCAAGGAATAGGACGGGCAGTTATTTTATAATGAACAGACGAATAACCCCTCGCAAAGCTGAAGCTGAAAAAAGGGACATTTGTCCCTTTTTCAGCGGATTAATACAACAAAATATTAAAAAATATTACAAGGATATTAATTGAACAACGATCACCTTATTACTTAACTACTATTCAAATAATAAAGATGTATACTGACTATAAGTAAATTAGTTATTTTATTAACTAAACATAAAATTCGAAGTTACTACAAGGAGATTGTTTGCTTTTATCATAAAGTTATACAATGAAAGTTATACACGCGAGCTGGAAGCATTAACAGAATAAAAAATTGAATCTATAGGTCCAAGTCCAGGTAAGCATCAAAAAGTACAGAAATAAATAAACAAGAAGTTAGTTTTGCTTATATTACTAATGCTTTCAACTCGAGTGCTTAAAAAGCTTACTTCTACAAATAAATACTTACTCAACGCATAGAACACAGTAAAAGGGGCAGATGTAGTTTTGGTAACTTATACAAACTACAGATACATAATGTTAAGCTTAAATAATCAAATGTCCCAACCATCTAAAAGAAAGTAAAATAAAATAAACTCACGATATGATTGTGATGAATATTATGAACCGTTAAACAAAATGTGATTTAATTGTTTCAGGTTGTGATTGGATCCAAGCAGAAGCCTAATTACGTAACCAAATTGATAATAAATAAATAAAAATAAGATACCTATATCGTAAAAGCGAACTATTTTGAACACTGTTTTTTGCATTATTATTTATTTATAATTGAAATCAGAAGCACGTGACTTTATAGCAAGTTGAATTAAATTAAAATGAATCCAAGTTCCTTTCAAAAAGTACCAAAACGAAAGAAGTTGTAACAAATCAATTTTGCAATTTTCGAGTCTCAAGTATGTGATAGCATAAATTGTACCAACACAATTTTGCAATATCTGAATATTGAGGCATAAAATTGTACCAACAACAATTTGCAGATTTTTATTTAATGCGCTTGGACGAATTGTTATGTCATCCAAGATGCTATAACGGCGCTTATGCGTATAACCTGGGTATTATTGGATATCTATTTGTAACTTATCTGTTTTAGTCGTTCCTAAGTTACAAATTCTTAACGTTACAATTAATTAAACTTGAGTTTTATAATTTATCGATTCTTTCATCACTCATTCCTCAATTTCGTCAATATCCTTGTTGAAATTATAAATTGAGTAATTATTAATTAATCTGAAGAATAAGTGGTGCAATAACCGATACGTCTCATTTCAACGAACCATAAATACTAGGTATCTATGAAAAATTACAAAAAGCTGTTACGATTATAATAGTTACTCTACACCCACGCTGTTTTTAATAAATTTCCAAATTTTATCACTCACGATATTTCTTATTCCTAGTTTTTACTAGGTAGGTACGACTAAAGTTATTGATTAAATAATATTGGAACTTTTCGGGATTATTTGTAATGAGAAAAAAACACTTCAAAATAATTTGCAATTGGCTTTTAAAGACATTTAGTTTCTGGCAGACAATTAAATAATGTTTATCAGTGAAAAGAGGGCGGTTTTAATTTTTATTTCTTAGTATATGTATTAGTTCTACCTTAAAAGAAAGAGAATATTATTTACAAGATTATTTAAGGAAGAATATTGAGTTAGATGATTTATAAGGATAGTGATGGAAGAAAACTAAGTTAGATTTGAACAATTCTATTAGCACCTACAATAAGGGAGTTTGTATAAGTATGAGAAATAAACTTACATGTGTTAATTAATTATGTTAAGGTTTAGAATTAAAAAGGCTTATTAGATTACCAAGTTTATTGTTGATTTCTGTATAAGAAGTGTAAGTTTAAATAGTCACGCCTTTAGGAACTTATTACGAAATTACTTTACTACACATGAAAAAGTTACAAACCGACTCAAATTTTCATTCTTACGTCTGAAATAAAAATCACGTTCAAAGCTAATACTAATGATCATATTATAGCGAAATCAGTAAATTCGAGTGATTTTACTTTTTAATTGTGATGAACTTTAAAAACTACTTACCTTGACAACTTTTGTTTTACAAACTTTTTTGATTCGAAAAGTAACGAAAAATTGTAGAGTAGAACAAAAGTAGTACAAGATACATCAATAAATCATTAAATAGATGTGACTGTTTAAGATTACACCGCCTATTCCGTTATAATAAAATTCTATATTTTTAAGTAATGAGAAATATTTATTATTGTATTAATTTAGCGAGCAAGTTATTTCTCTCTTTCACAAAATTAAATGACTGAAATCAAGAATAATACGAAAATTTCGATTCTTCTTTTAGATTCTTCGAAGACGTTTTAATGAAATTTCTCGGATTATGATAATTAAATTAGCTCAATCAATTAAACCAATTTTCATACCATATCACGGCGCCTACCATTTTTATTTCAATCATACTATTAACCTTTATTAAAAAATCACAAAATTCCATTTGTCATTAAAATTTATCGATTATACCCTTAATTGTCATCGATTTAAAATTAACTTTACTGATTTTTATTAAGTGGTTTAAATTCCCAATGCTAACTATCCGCTCGCTCGATTAATTAATCGTAGCGCTTTAACTATTTTTACTTGTTTGTTTTAGCTTATCCTTCTTTTTCAATACCTATACCGATATATACCGCCAAAGCACTCTATATACAATTCAGTTTTGGCAGTGACTGCTGGTCTCATTTCTCTATTTACATACCTTACCAATTCAATTTTAAGCGGGAAAATAAATTAAAAGCACTAAAAGTAACACTTTACGTCAATTTAAAAAATTGTAATAAGAACTTATCTAAAAAATATTTTTAAAATTACAACTATTGTAGAATTACCATTTTTTACAATTTTATTATATCAACCAATATTATGCCATAGCGTTACAATTCCAATCTATGAATATAATTAAGTGACCATTGATAAAATATCAAGGCAAACCACTAGTTATTATTTTTTTGCGATTCCTTTCATCTTATTTTATGTACAAACCGCATATTATCAAATTTATTTATGTACGCTCAGCTCAGATTTAGTAAAACAGTTATGTTATGAATTACAAAACTATGCGGCAGTCACGGACCTGAAAGCAGGTCCGTGGCGGCAGTATTTTTTATCAAAAATCTTTGATGGCGTTTTCAATTATAATTTATTATTTTCCTTATATTTGATTTCTAATATAATTTTGTTATTTAATAAATTATTCAGTGGTTACGCAAAGGCAATTTTATAACATTTTACCAGTATGTAGTATAGTCTACTAATTTCGCAATTTTAATAAGATTTATTACAAGTAAACAGTTACAGACCCTTAACCAAATGTTCCATGAAATATCCTAAACACCTTAAGTTGTAGGTTTTTAATATTTCGTTTATTGATATTATCGTGATGATTAGGTACTAGGAACTTATTGAACCTTTAATATTATTTACCATCGTCCAAAATTGCATATGCAAATGATATTAATCCCTTCGCATCGTTACTAAAACACAGTTGCAATGTTGCAACTTACAATTTTCTTTATCCTTTTAAACATAAATAAAAAGTCAGGTTCGGAAAAAATTCAAACAACACAATGGTTAAATGATTGTAACTGTTCGAAGTCCCAAGAGGTATGCACCATTACATGGAATTTAAAATTATGTTTTGCAATATGTATACTAAAACAGTTTCTTCACACAAGGACAGTTGTACGTCCTTTATTGCAATTTTGTACGGCTTGGTTGACATTAAATTTTAAGTCTATTTAATGATAGCACAACACTTGAACACCTACCTGTGATGCCCAAAGGGAAGAAAGGAATAGAGATCTGTTGGTTGTTGTCGAATAAGCAGGAATATTTATAATCCAGCCCTTGTTTACATATTTGTATCTCCCGATTTCTTTGCTCTGACGATGCTCGATTGATTAATTAATCATTGCAATCGCAAGCATTTGACAAAAAATTTAAAGAATGATCATAAGCATAACAAGATATGAAATCCGAAGGGTTTAGTGCTTGTGCTCGTTTGATTAAATTAATCATCGCATTTGATTTTAGTAATTATAAATGACTTCTCTATTTATAATTTCAATTGCATAGGAAACTGCAAAGAAAGAGGACCTTTAAATCAATATGTAAATTGTAAAGCCTAAATGTTCAACTGTGGCTTACTTACAAACATGCCTTTGTTTATCATTTGAATCATCATCATCATCATTATAAACAATGAATGAATGAAATTATGCATTGCTAATTTTTTTTAAAAGCAACAGAAATTAAAAAAAAATAATTGTTGTTTTGCTGTTGTTGAAAAAAGCGGACTCTGTGCATCTTAATCTTTCAATTTAAATTTCCAATCAAATATACTTGCGATTGCAGTACATAACCCAACATCTTCAAGAAATCATAATCTTGAACAAGAGCTGGTCAGCATAGAAAATTTCGAATAAATATATTCCTACAGGAGTTATCTTTTTTAGGAGTCTACTGTTTCTTCAAACCAAACGGCAAGGGCAAAGGCGTGAGCCGCAGGATGGGAAAGAGGGGGTTAATGATGGATCATGGTCGCGCGTCGTTTGACGACTCCACGTCGCTCGAACTGCTCGACACCGACTTCTTCGGCTTATATTCTGTTATCACTACTGTGACGCCGCTCACGGTTACCTGTTGGCAAGGAATTGAAGTTATGAATCCTGTAACCTTGGATATTTGGAAGACACGATTGATCTTCAACACAGTCTTTCTTAGCAGTAAGGGCATTAATGGCAGCTTTTAAGCAATTCTCTGGAGCAATAATCCAAAGAAAAAAACTACCTACTATGCTTAGTAGGACGCACTCAGGTTTTCACGAAAGATAAACCTCTTTACGCCTGATAGGGACGAGCCGGTGTCCATCTTGTAGCAATTGGCTGGCCCATTTTTAAGTTTACGTGTACATAATTACATACATGCCAAAGGTTTGACTGAATATCCTTGGACATTTTTTAGTCATCGCCATCTGGCCCAAACTAAACAAATCTCCACGGGAATCAGACAATGGATAAACACGCTTAAATACATTTTTGGTGTAAACACACACTATACATATAAAGCAATACAAACAGTCATATTCATACAAATATTTGTATTGTGCGAAGTCGATCTTCGCATCTAGCGTAGCAGCCGACACAACTCGGTCATAATTCGTCTTTTGTACAAGGAACAAATATGGGCGACAGGGACAGACGAAAGCGTCAAGCTATCTGTAGCTACTGAGTAGTGGTGGAGGCACGCAATGTGCCGGTGCAGCCCTGCACCATATTCCGGCTGGCCTCTTCCTATTTCAAGTGGCCGCTTCTAGCAATCTCCTGGCTGCATCTTAAGAACCCTATCCAGAGATAACTAGACCACTATCCCTACCAAGTTGTGGACTGTGTTTAAATCATGCAATGCCGGTGCGGTAGCCCTGTATACCATATTCCGTCTGGTCTCCTCATATTTCAAGTGGTCGATTCAAGCATGTTCCTGGCCGTATCTAAGGAAGTCCTTAACAACCATTAGACAAGAACATTACCTCTCTAGTCTGCGCCGAGCTCCTATCGACGTTGCTGAGCCGTGGCGGGTGGCGGCGCTTCTTCTTGAGGGAGTTGGCGGAGCGCGGCCGCTTCTGAGAACTGGTAGGCGCCGTGCCGGCCGCTTGAGCAGCCACCAGCGCCGGGTTGATGCGCGGCTTGCGCGTCGATGTGCCTAGGTACCAATGACCATTTAGTAATCAGGTGAACACATAGACCAGTTTACAACTTGTGAAACGCAGAACTGATAGAAACGGAAAATAATTTTTACGCGCTTTTTTGGGGTGTTGCACTATTTCAAACTTGACGTTTTGTTGTTAACAACTGATCAATATCAAGAGTCAGTTTCATTTTATGAGATAAGTTCGTGATGATGTATCTATCAGAAAATAATGATGTTATCTTCTGTTTCTGAGAATGGACACGCTTTATAGAAAATTAAACAAACTTGCATCTTAGAGCAAACTCATACAAAAATGAACACCTCCAATGTTAATTCGGGTCATCGGTCGTCACTCCAATAAGTGAGAAATGAAGTACTGGATGCCATACCATAAGCAGCTTAAACAAATCAATTCATATCATCATAGAACGATTTCCTTCTAAATTCTGTCAAAGCATCAGTATTAATAAATTATCTAGCTGTGTTAAATAAGACCCATTAAGCAACAGTTGGAACAAGGCAGTTAAATAATGCCTTACAGTGTACGCACAAAACGGTAATAAAACTTCAGAATCGTAAGTAGAAAAGAAAGGCGGATATATTGTTTATTGCGAGCTGGAGAAAAACACAATCTTTACTTTAAAAATCCTAGACTATCTTTTCATGAACATACTACCGCAATACATTTCACCCTAGGGGAAGTCTGATATCGTAGTCTATGCGTCCCAAAACAGCCCCACGTTTCAAATACTTTTTAAGAAGCAACAACCGGTTTTAAATATAGAGAAGTAAGGTTGAAAATCGAGCAACAAAATTTTGGACAACGGGTTGAAAGTTGGGAACAAAAGAGCAATATTGGAAAGATATAGAGAGTGGGAAATGCTATACTAGTTTCAGAGTTTAATGAGGTACTTTTCGTATCAGCAATGGCATTTGTTTATGAAAACGTGGGTCCCAAAATAAATAAGTAATATTTTTTTAGCAAATTTCTTTCATCTATACATATAATAAATTTGTAGAAAAGTGGTGTCTGTACATTGGAAATATATTAAAAAAAAGTAGCAGGGGTTGTTATTATATCGATACCGAACCCGAAATTGTAATTAAAAAAATTTTTGTCTGTTTGTCTGTTTGTCTGTGTGTTTGTGCACGCTAATATCAGAAACGGCTTATTCGATTGAGATGCGGTTTTCACTAATATATTGTGGTAAGCTTCACTTAACATTTAGTGTTTATTTCATGTCAATCGGTTCATAAATAAAAAAGTTATGTCAATATAAAGGTACACGCCTCGCGCCTGAGCTGCGCGTCCGTATATAAAGCGCGCTGAGAGTATGGCGAATAGGTAGTTGCATTCGATTATTGCGATTTACTTGAATACTGACAGTTTTGATATTTCATTTATTTATATTTAAGGGTTTGTAGGTTAGGTTGTCTTTCTTAATTTTCTTTAAAAATTTGTAAATAAATATTGTAAGCATTTGTTATAGGTTAGGCATTTCTTTCCTTGATTTTTGGTATACTTATCTTAATTTTTTATTTAGGGTTTGTATATATGAATAATTTATAAGTATTTGGTATAGGTTTGGCAATTCTTTTCTTGATTTTCTTTATTTAAGTACAAGTTTATAAGCTCAGGTTATTAATTAATTTTTCTAGCAATTTTTTTGTTTCATAAAATTTGTACGTTTAGTTTACACATCTTAACACTTTTTGCAGTCAGCCTATGTTTTGCGATGACAATTAATAAAGCCCAAGGTCAGACGATGAAAGTTGTGGGTGTAGATCTAAGTATCAGCTGTTTCTCGCACGGTCAGTTGTATGTGGCTCTGACACGGGTTAGCAATCCTAGGAGCCTGTATGCTTTCATTCCCGATGGCCATACGTCACATATCGTATACCTACAGAGAAGCATACTATGGGTCGACCCAACGGGACCACGGGTAAACACTCAAATTTTTAGCTACCCAAAGGACGGTATTTGTTATTTAAAATATGCTGCCCGAAAAGTCACTATTCCACGCGGACGAAGTCGCGGGCACAGCTAGTTGTAAATATATTTCAGTGGTATAAACTCAAAAAGTAACTGACATTTTCATTATTACTACAGACATAGGTATAGATCAATCCGGTCTTATTGTTCTCGGTCTAGACACTTGATTAGATATATTGTACCATTCAATACGAGCGAAGTCAGGTAATACTCCTAGTTTCAGACAAAGGGAAGTACAAAGAGCCTGCCCTAGGGCGAATGCTCAGTAATGCAGAAACAATGTACAGTTAACAGCACATCACGGTAAACACTTGCAGTTCGATAATAGCACTTATGCCCCCGACATAAGAGCAGCGGTACAAAGTCCAAAGTGTTACGTCGGACGTGCTTTTGACTGTAGGTAGACGCAAGTAACCCGAACACAGTCGGTAACTCGGTAGGGCTCGCGGCGTTTACAACTGGTAGCATCGAATTGCGGTCATATCTATCTATGTATTACATCAATGATATACCTACCTACATACTTCACATAGCCTTCAGAGAGTAAGAGATACATAGCATGACGTAACAGAAATAGACTTGATGGAAAACATAAACCCGAGTTCTGTACTGAATGAAACTACACATCGAGTATTCATTGAAGACTTCTTCATTGTTGAAGATGATTTTAAATAATAACGGTGGCCGTTCGAAATGAAATATCAATGAAGACGATGATAAAATAGGTATTTTACGAAAATAATTGTGAATTAAATTTAAATTCTGCCGAAATTAAAGATTAAGAAACAGACCAATGGAAATACATACAGTGGTGGACATATAATTAAAGACACTGAGGAGATATTAAGTTTTCAGAGTTTACCTACCCTTTATACTTTTATTGTAATACATTTATTATCTTGCAATATTACTTAAATTATTCTTAGGGTTATCGTAAAATGTTTGATGTAAAATAAAGATACAAAGATGTTCTATTCATTTTTTTTTTTGTTGATTAAGTATAATGCAAGCAGTACGAACGAATATAAAGACTTGGCCAACTAATTAAAGACAGACTCATTAAGTAACTATAAAAAAATCAACTTAGTACATTTTAAAACGATCTTGACTTTAATACATTTTGGACGTATTTTAAAAACATAAAAATACGACATTAATATTTTGTCGCATGTCCTTTAGCAGCAATAAAAGTCCAATCCCGCCTAGGCAATGATGCCTTCATATTATTGCAGGTTTTAATCGAAATCTGCACCCATGCCGTTTTAAACGTCGAGTAAAGATGATGAACATTACTTGTATGTTTTTTGCCACTATATTCTTTACATTAGACCACATTTTTTTCGATCGGGTTAGTGTCGGGACAGTACGGTGGCCAATCCTGCTGAAGTGTCTATGGCATCGTTATCGTGTTGAAAAGTCTATATCACCGGCAAATGGTCATTGGCGTAAGAAAACATGACTTTTTCTAAAATACTCCTTTATGAAATTTATTTCTGCTACCTTGTTTTTTTTTTATTAGGTCCCACACCGTTACCAGAAAAACCTCCTCAATATTTTTTATTACCCCCTCAACGTTTGACTGTTTTCTTTGTGTACTTTGGATGCATTTTTTTCTTTGGAGGACGACTAACGTAAACTTTTCCTTTAGAGTTAACCATATTAATTAAATTTCTTCGGAAATAAACACATTTTTACTCAGTATTTCTGTCCAGATGTAAATAGTTTTGGGCAAATCGTAATTTTGCTCCGATTCTTTTTCTTCCTTCAAAAGAAGCACCTTAGGAAAAATCTTTCAAAAAAGTCTGACTTCCATAATTTCCTTCTAATCGTTCTGTTAGATACTTTTTTAGACCCCTCTACAGCAAATACTTCAAAGCGCATGACTTTTGAGCCATTTGATGGGTCTTTTTTATCCAAATGATGCTATTTTTGAGGGGGTTGTTTTTATCGGTCTAGATTTCCTGGGCATGTGATGTGAACCGTATAAAACTTCTTAAAATGCCGGATATCGTCTATAACCATATTTAAGATCACCGTAAGTGATTTTTAATGTACTGTCCGACCAACCTTTGATATAAAAAATTTACAATTTTCTCCCTTTACTAGGGAGAATCGCAACTTTTCCCCTTTCCCATACTAATTCATTTTTATCACAATTATACTTAAAGCAAGTTTAAAAATAAGCTAGTTTTTGCTTGTCAAGAAAAAAATCTGCATAATTGAAAAAGTTAAAGTGCTCTTTTTATGGTTATGCTTACTTTAGAACATGAAATACGCACTGTCTTTAATTAGCTGACCAGCGAAAAATGTATCGACAAAGTTTGTGTTACATTTGAAAAAGGAAAATAGACTAAAATATTGCTTTAACAACTTTTTTGATGTCCACATTTTAAAAATACGACAACAGTGTAGTATGAAAACCAATAAATATGGAATTAATACTATCTTGGGTCTCTAAATATCGTTTATTTTGTTGTACGTAGTCAACATGAAGAGTGTCTTTAATTATGTGACCACCACTGTATATATTTAAGGAAGAGACATCTAAACTTTCGTCGCCGGCAAAGGCCCTTAGGCGAATGCTCAGTAATGCAGAAACAGTGTACGCAAGTAGCACGAACTGTCGGCAGGCGCAGGGCTTGCGGCGTTTACAACAGTGGCATCGAATTGCGGGCGTATCTATGTATCATATCAATGACACACCTACATTGTTCAGCCAAGGTTTATGTGTATAAACCTTGGCTGTACACAACTTAGAGACGCAATGAAGAAATTCAGAATGCCCAAAATTTACTTTTTGTTTAATTTAGATACGAGTTCAAAAAGAGAAAGCTCTTTTGCAGAGGAGAATGCGTTAAAGCTCCATAACTGCAGGCTAGGGATACCTGGGCTTCGGTACTAAAGGCGTTCATCCCACTACCCACTAAACTCCAAAGGCTTTCCCTACATGTGCAGGGGAAGTGGACGTTTGTTTCGAATGTTTGGTATAATATACTCACTCTAAAAAAAAACATCTTGACATCACACAGTTGTGACGCGAACTACGTTCATTAGTAGGATTGAACTTCTGACTCTGATCATTTACTTTTGCTGTTGACTGTACTACATATTTTCGTATGAAATCTCAAGCAGGCTCGTTACGTTAAGGCAGGGTATTAGTCCAAATTCAACCAAAAGAGGTATTTTTAAACGCTTACGTGTGGGGGTATAAAACATATTTATGAACTATAAAAAATATGGTAGGTAGAGAACAGTCTGTTGCAGTGGAGTATCGGAGCATAATTTGAAAAAACCATCTGGTTTCTTTCAAAAAAATATTACAAAATGACGAATAAAAAAACTGCGTAAATTCAATTACTCTGAATTTTCAGCGACGACCCCAATTTTTTTTTTACAAAATAAATAGCCAAGCTAATCCTCTAAAGAAGTATCGGATTAGATTTTTTATTTCATAATTATATTATAAGTAATTAAATGAAAACCCGCAAAAAATATAATCTTCGAACTCAAAGCCGCCATTTTCATTATGTGTGATATGCGATTTTCAACTCAAAACCCAAAGCGGTAGAATAAAAATAGACCGCGGTAACCCGTTTAGTTGTCGAGCAGCGCTCGAGGTGAAAGGTCGGCTCCGGACGCTCTGTGTCGCATGACAGCTGCTTTTTTGACAAGTTTACTAGAGATGCGGTGCTGTCGATTCCCGAACGAACACCGATTTTAGATCTAAAAATATTGTTTTTTACCTATGTCAATCTAATATGATTCAATAGTTTGTAAAATCAAGGATTAATACCTGCGGCGACATGTGTCACAGTGAAATAATATTTATCTAGAGACGTCGATTTATCTTAAACTAATAGTTAAAAATCGATTCGTAAGTATCTAATCGATTTTTTAACGACAAATACTGCAAGATTGAGTAACTACAAGGAAGTATTCTTATTTTCGAATCTGATTCACATTTAGATTTTTTATCCAAGGCGTTATACTTTTAATCAATTTGATTATTATTTTTATTATACGATTTTACGTATGAAGTTATTAACAAAACAATTTTTTTCGAAATTTAACTCGGTTACAATCGATAATAATTGTAAGCGAAAGATGACCACAATGGACATCTCTAAGTTGGCGGCGCCGGCAATCATGAACGCTTTTTCTCTGCATACATTTTGACAGTAAAAAATTGTGAAACGTTAATCATGTCAATCCGATGGCATTTTGACACAGAATATAGTAATAGTACTAACGTAATTTTCAGATGATTATAGGGTAGGTAGGTACTATTAAGAGTTTACTATTCTAAAATAGACTTTTTTTTGAAGGGAGTTGTAAAGTATGTGTACATAGAAAGAGAAAATAAGTTTTGGAAATCAAAAATGAAAATAAAACCGTTGACTTTTATATGCACAGCATTTTCCCGGAAATAGTAGACCCGAGGAATACACGCGGGATGACACTCGAGATATTATCATCAATTGATTGACAGCAGGAAAGACAATAAAAAAAAATATTATACCTAAATCAAACCTTTCCTTTATTTACATGTTAAAGATAAAAAAACTAATTATAAATAACAGTAAATATAGTTTATGAGTTGCAATTTATTATGTACCTACCTAATATAAGTAATTAAAAGATTACAAAAACTTATTATAAATAAAAATGTTTCCTGGCATACTATTATTATGTAATCTCCTTTGCCACAAGTCTAAATTAAATTTCGGCTTAGATTATTGTAGGCATTTCGGTATCATCAACCCTAGCGTAACACGCAACGGATTTTGATGCGGTTTTTTTTATTAGATAGACTGATTCAAGAGGAAGGTTTATATGTATAATACATGCATAAAATAGTAGAGAAACACTGATAATTTTAGAGGTTTTTAATTTAAGGTCGTAAATAATCACATTTTTTTGCGCTTACATTGCAAACGCTGGCTGAACCCTACGAGATAGATCAAAATAATGTACTACAATATTGTACACCTTAAAAAGTTTTACAAAAAAGTCCGCGATGGTATATGTCTATCTCTTAGGGATAACCCACAATAACCATTTTCCTTTACTTATTACGATAAAATAATGGCTTATTTTCGAAAAAGTGGTTTTAAGCAAAACAGTATTAATCCTTATCCAATAAAGTAACATAAATAAATTGTGCATGTAATATCGATCAATATGGCCCATATATACATGATGTAATGTAATTTAAATGAATAGTTTCGAAGATATTACAGATTTAAAATGCAGGGACATAGCGGTTGCGGCGGTACCGGCCGGGGAGCGGATGGATGAACGTTTGTTATTCTTTCACATAAAAACTACTGAATTGATTTTAATGAAACTTTACAATAATATAGCTTATACATCAGAATAACACATAGGGTACAATTTACAAGATATTCCCGCGGGATAACGTCCTATAGTTCACGCGGGCGAAGCCGCGGGCGGAAGGCTAGTTCATAATTAAATAAGTTTCATTCTATTATCAACTCGGTGAAGATCGACCTTAGTTCGGATCTTAGACTATACGTTGTTGATGTATTTGGTGTTGATGTATAATAAATGTATATGTATAATATCCACGGACGCGAGGGTTCGAATCCAGCCTAAAAGCTGCATATAGGGCTCGTGGTTTTTTACTATCACATGTTTCATGTATTATCCTTTTATCAATTATTTTAGCTATTTTGCCAACGAAAGGACTATGCAATGGAGCGTCCCCACCCACCAACAGATTTTAAACGTATCTCTATTTATACCTCTTGCCATACTAATCTTTTTTTGTATGACGACATCCCCCGTAGGAATGGGGATTTCACGCAAATCGAATTTGAATGTTGTATTTTTCAAGTATTTTTTTGGGACAGTTAATTGTTAAAATAATGTGCAGGCGATCAAGAGTAACCCCCCTGGCCTAAATAAAAGTGTTCAATAAAATATAATCTTAAAAAATATTTTACAGTCGAGTCTACTTGAAGCTACACACTTACAGCGCAATTCTGATTCTTAGGCGTACAGCATAAGGACGATTTTATTGTTTTTGAATACCCCGTCATTTTTTGGATTAAAAATGGTTATTTGTCTTTTTAAGGAATGCCATAATAACATTAAAACTAGTGCCAAGTCTGTTGGTGGGTGGGGACAGAGCCCATACAACTTCTTGCGTTGTCCTTTAAGTTTCTCTAGAATTTATGAGTTAGCCTGCAAAATAACCTAATTAACCTGCTTAAATCATAAATAAAAATAAAATAAAAACTGCCTTAAAACAAATATTGATATTTAAAATTTAGTATGATGTCCAGACCTCGTAAAGAGTAGTAAAAAGTTTTGATATTAGTGAGTAGGTAGAGGTACCTACTCAAAATATTAAAACTACCAGTTTTTGTTTGGAGGTGAATTGTCTGCTTGTTTTGCGTATACTGTGTTCACGCTGCGCTCTCTGATTGGCGGTTGCGCTCCGCCTACAACGAGACGCGCGGGTGAAAAACGAATCTGGAATCGTGCTAAGACATCGTCTTAAACAGATAGAAACTCTATAGTTTTGTGAGTTAATGTTTATAGTTCTCCTCAATCTAATAGTAAAAAAATACGACTGGTAATGTTATAAAATCTCAACATTACCAATCAATCAAAAAACTAAAGAAACTCTCGAGCAAAGCCGTGCTTCGAAGATATTTTATAAATTAACCGCCATGATGCAGAAACCATTTATATGGACATCTTAATTACCAACTGTTACAACTTCCTGGTTAAGTAAATCTTAGTAAAGACCTCAGATCAGAGAAAGAGACGGTTTGCTTTGAATGCCTTTCTTGGTAAACAATCGTGCGTTAAACACCTGTGTTTTATACGGTAGTTTTCTAGTGTAAATCAGCTAAGTTACAGTGAGGCAACTTGTCCAAGGAAATTTCAGGAAATCTTTTTAAAAATCGTTTTTTATCACTACATAGTATATAACAAAGTCGCTTTCTCTGTCCCTATGTCCCTTTGTATGCTTAAATCTTTGAAACTACCCAACCGATTTTGATGCGGTTTTTTTTATTAGATAGACTGATTCAAGAGGAAGGTTTATATGTATAATACATGCATAATATAGTAGAGAAACACTGATAATTTTATAGGTTTTTAATTTAAGGTCGTAAATAAACACATTTTTTTGCGCTTACATTGCAAACGCTGGCTGAACCCTACGAGATAGATCAAAATAATGTACTACGGTATTGTTCACCTTAAAAAGGTTTACAAAAAAGTCCGCGATGGTATATGTCTATCTATTAGGCATAACCCACAATAACCATTTTTATCCTTTACTAATGAGAAAATAAGGGCATATTTACGAAAAAGCGGTTTTGAGCAATACAGTATTAATCCTTATCCAATTAAGTACCTTAAATAAATTGTGCATGTAATATAGATCAATATGGCCCTTTACAGCATGCAATTTAAATGAATATTTTTGAAGATATTACAGATTTAAAATGCAGGGACATAGCGGTTGCGGCGGTACCGACCGGCCGGGGGCGCATGGATGATGGATGAACGTTTGTTACTTTTTCACGTAAAAACTACTGAATTGATTTTAATAAAACTTTACAATAATATAGCTTATACATCAGAATAACTCATAGGCTACAATTTACAAGATATTCCCGCGGGATAACGTCCTATAGTTCACGCGGGCGAAGTAGCGGGCGGAAGGCTAGTATTACATATTATACTCCTTCAGATTTAGATGGCAGTAATGTTTCGTCCCTCTTGCGTGTGAAGGGGGCGTTTAGTGGTTAGTGGGACGGACGGACATGCATACACTCAGCCGCAGGTCTCAGGCGCCGATTATGGTGCTTTAAAGCGTTCTCCTCCGCACAAAGAGACAGTAACTTGTTTGATGGTGAGATATAATTATATTGCAGGCTCCTGTGTGATGTCTGAGTGTACAGTTTAATTTAAAGTGTAATTCAAGTTTACCGGCCCCCATAAAAAAATAGGTACCTACGAAAAGTCAAAACCCAGGCAGAACTATTGATACTTAGCCGCAGTTTTTTCAATAAAAAAATGATTAATGACAACACTTCCTCTCTCTATCAAGTACCACGTCATGAGTTCCGAATTCCCTTTTTTCCAATAAGTTTGGGAACTCCTTGCAGTCTGATTCAGCATACTCAAAACTTACAAAAAAAATACCGCTATCCTCTCTTTACTGTAGTACTAGTCTACTGTCTTCTCCCTCGATCCTAGCGACGCAAGTAGCGTGCGAATGAAATAGAAAGTGCTACGCGAACGTACAACGTACGTGACGTCACTAAGGTCAACGAATGTAACCCAACTGGCTGAAGTGAGGCGGCTCATTTGAATTTTCTTTTTACAATGCAATATTGTTGGGTTATAGAGTACTATCAGGCACATAATGAATTCATAAGGATATTGTTTTGTTTATTTGCAATAATATAAGAAAATATTTCGTTTTTAAAATTTTAGTATTAATCGAATGAACAAATGGGACAAGATGGTTGGACGCGAACGATCTAATATAAAGTTTAAATAAGTTATATCGAACTATTGTTGATTAACTGCAATGCAAAAATATAAAAAAATGACAAACAGATGGTTATTTAATTATTTGCACAGAGTGCTTAATAACTTCTGTTTTAGCCTGTTAAGCGAGATGATAAACATATCGATTTCTGTAAATTCTTTGTTGTAAGTGTTGGTGGAACGGTAGAAAAATGAGTTGCGGGTATAGTTTTTTTTTCGTCGTGGGGGTACGAACAAGGGTAGCGTACGTGAGGAGCCGCGCACTGGCAGTCTGGCTCGACTTAAGAATTGAACGTTAGCTAAAAGCTCAGATGAATCAATTAAGGAATTTAAGATTTTAAAAAGATAAATAATATCGAACATTTTTCGCCGGTCAGAGAGAGATAACAATTTGTGTCTACATAAGGCGTCGTGATATGGTTCGTCATTAATTTTCATCCGGTAGTGAAGTGATTTAATAAACTTTTTTTGAATTCTTTCAATTCTATTAATATGTATTTTATAAAAGGGATTCCATACAGTGCTACAAAAATCTAAGATGGAGCGGACAAAAGAAAAGTATAGAATTTTAAGTGTAGATTCTTTTTTAAAAGGTTTTGTGATTCTGAGTATAAATCCTAGCCTACGAAACGCAGCTTCAATTATATGATCTACGTGGAGGTTAAATGATAATTTAGAGTCCATAATTACTCCAAGGTCTCTGACGCTGGAAACTTTCGTCAATGTGTGGTTATCTATAGTATAATCGTAATGTATTGGTGCCTGTTTACGTGTAAAGGATATAATGTTACATTTATCGATATTAAGGAAAAGTTGGTTTGATGAGCAGTAACCAAGCAGTGAGGTCAGATCTTTTTGAAGGTTATTGCAGTCTTCGATGGTGTTTATCACTTTGAATAATTTAGCATCATCGGCGTAGAACAGCTGATGGCTATGTTTAAAGACGCCTCCAATATCGTTAATGTAAAGGGAAAACAATAAAGGTCCCACATGGGATCCTTGTGGGATACCCGATGGCACAGGTAGAAATTGGGACGAGAACCCCTTCAAACAGACTGCTTGGCTTCTATTTCTTATGTAGGACTGGATCCATCTCAGAAGGTTGCCATGCACACCGGCTCTGGAAAGCTTCGAGATAAGCATGTCGTGATTAATTTTATCGAAGGCTTTCGAAAAATCGGTGTACACGACATCAACCTGACAGTTGTCATCCAGTGATTTTGCTAGAAACTCAGTAAATACCAGCATGTTTGTGTCTACACTGCGTTGTTATTATTGTGTCTGATTAGTAAATTACTTATGCAAAGATGGGGCAGATCCAGAAATTCATTGTTAGTGTAAATAGACATAAAATCTATTAAAACAATCACAATCATTTACTTGCATGTTAAACAAAACTTAACAACTTTTTAACCTTAGGTATCAGTTAACAATCAGAGGGTTATTGACTTAAAACATTAAGAAATGGTTACACCCTGTCACATAGGTATGTAAGTTCCTTAAGAATTATTTCCAATTCCAATTTCTGAACACCTTGTATTAAGC
Organism: Mecyna flavalis; assembly: GCA_949319885.1. NCBI lineage: Eukaryota > Metazoa > Arthropoda > Insecta > Lepidoptera > Crambidae > Mecyna > Mecyna flavalis. The sequence goes on along the minus strand of OX439417.1, from coordinate 3,425,055 downwards.
ATCGTAAAATATATTATTATTACTGACACATCGCTCCTTAAATGCAAAAGGGCCGCAAAACAAAAAATCAGCAAACCAGTTTTATTACAAAAATGTGATCTAAGCACTCGATATTTTATAGTGTAATGAAGACTCCTGCAATTTTAGCTGTTATAATTGAAAAACAGTGAGGGTGCCTCTTTTGCATTAACGCGGTTTGACCAGTAATTTCAGTGCAAAAGCGCCATATTGTGAGTTGCGACCCGACCGGAGCGAGTTTTTATAGACAAAAGGGCCACATTTTGGATTGCTACTACTTTGCACAAAAAATCACGTAAGTGATCGTTGTATTACTAGAGCAAAGTAGCCGCTTTTTGGTTTACTTTTGTTTTGAATAAAATAACGCACCGATATGCCTAGTATTGTTTTAAGCATAAGTGATACTTTTGGAATACGTCCACTTTGCATAAAAAGTCATAAAATTTATCGTTGTGAATCTGAAGCAAAAAAGCTGCATTTTGATTTACTTCTATTTTGAATGAAATAATGCATGAAAATCCCTTCCTAATGTTTTATGCATAAGTGTTATTTTTGGAATACGTTGCAAAAATAAAGCAAAGAAGTCGCATTTAAGTTTGGAAATGTCCGATTTCTTGTATGCAAAAGCGTTACTTTTGGAATACGTCTATTTTGTACAGAATTATGCACGCGTATGTATGTCTCTTATAATAATTTTATGAATTAGTAATACTTTTGAATATGTATCTGTTTTAGTCAAAACTAATATTTTTAATTTACATATCAATTTGTATTAAATAAAAAAATAAAATAAAAATAGTTTAATTCAGATAATTGGAATCCATATATATGTTAGTAACACAAGGAAAAAACAATTAAAAATTAAAAATAATGTTAGTAGAAACATGGTTGACATGACACAAGTGACAAAAATAAATAACTTTAAAATAGCAAACTGTGCCGAGACGGACCATCATGGACCATCATGGAGGTGGATAAGGCCCCGTGATCAGTCTCTGCACAAGGCACTTCCACAGCGGCGATGTGTATCTGTCCGCTATTGTCTGCAAAATGCTGTTTTGGCTGCCACGCACTCTGCTTATTAGGGATGCAGTTTTCTTACGAATAATTGCATTAAAACCATCCGTCTGGTATTTCGCAAACATGCCCGATGCACTGCAGTAGCGAGGCAGCCCCAACAACATCCTGAACACATTATTATATTGTATGCGCAAGGTCTCCAGCGATCTTTTGGTATGCGTAGTCCACAGGTTCCCCGTGTAGATACTCTGGCAATATGCCTTGAAGAGAGTGACCTTGACCTGCTCTGTACATCGGGAGAACCTGCGAGCCAACATGTTCCCTCGGACCGCCAAAGCCCTACGCTCACGCTCAATGTCCACATCGTCTTTTAGGTCACTGGTAATAATATGGCCCAGATATTTAAATTTTGTGACGCGATTAATGCTCATGCCGTTAAGGGTTATGTCAAGTGCGTTCTCGGGATATTTACCAGCGGCCCCAAAGACCATGCACTCCGTTTTCTTGACATTGTATGCAAGCCCATGGTCAGCAGCATATGTTTCACAGACTCTTAACAATTCTCTCAGACCCCCCACCGTCGGGCTGAGCAGCACCATGTCATCAGCATAGCTTATATTATTTATACTTACGCCGTCTATTCGACATCCGACACGCATGCTGCTCAGCTCCACGATGAGGTCATTCACATAAATGTTGAAAAGTTTTGGAGACGTCAACCCACCTTGTCTCACGCCACACTCCAACACGTAAGCTTCCGAGAGAGAGTCAGCCCACCTTATAGAATTGGTCTGATTGGCATACCAATATTTCAGGACACTTAACAGTTCCTCCGGTACACCCCTGGCCCCCAACTTTCCCCAAAGGACGTCATAAGACACTAGATCAAACGCCTTGGAGAGATCGAGAAAGCAGGCGTACACCGGTGTTCTGCGATCAGTATAATATTGAACAGTGTGCTTCAGACTCAGAATTGCGCTTTCAGTAGAAAGTCCCGATCGAAATCCGAACTGCGCGTCATGAATGTTTGCATATTTTTCTAATTCTTTGTCAAGCACACTGTCCAATACCTTAGCAATTATCGTTGCCAGTGATATAGGCCGGTAGTTCGATTTGCTCGAGATATCCCCGGTTCTATCCTTAACAATGGGCACTATGATGGTCTTCATTAAGTCGTGTGGTAGATATGAGTGACTTATGCACATTGAAAAGAACAGCCAGCATGCCTTAAATGCTCAACACTAAGTCCGTCCTGACCAGGAGACTTGCCACCACTCATTCTCTTTAGAGCTTCTCGCACTTGTTTTGCAGACACACTTGTCAGCGGCACACCCCCACAACATACGGACTCACTATCGCCAGAGACAGACGGGCCAAGTGGAGAATGTACCGCAAAATGATCCTTAAATGTATTTGCAATGCTCACAGGGTCGCTAAATCCATCTACACTCACAGGGAGACCAGGCCCAACGTCACACCTTTTCGTTGCCTTCCAGAAGTGTTTGAAGTCGTTACCCGATCTATGTTTAGCTAGAATGTCCATCTTTAGTTGGTCTTGGTTTCGTTGACACCACTTTAGACGGCTCTTAAAGACTTTTCGCGACTCATACATCTGATCATAAATTATACCCGAGGCTGGACGCTTGTGCGATATCCACACCCTGAAATTAAGCCTGGCCACCCTATGAGCTTCGTGGACATGTTTATTCCAGCCACATAGATATTTGTTTTTATTTGGCTTATTACAATTTTCCTTAGTCTTACTAGCTGCGTCACTTAAGACATGCACAATGTTTTTATACAACCGGTCTATTACGTGTTTATGTTCATCTAAACTACAAGGCCCGCGACTGCAATCCATAAACTCGGGAGGAAAATCAATTAACCGTAATTTATTGTGACAAAGTTCTTGGTACTTGGATATCTGTAACTCATCCCTTTCTCCCCATATCACTGAATTATGATTCGAACCGCGTGTATTGATTTTTACTTTTTATTACATTAAAACTTAGTAAATTTTATTAAAATCTTAAGTTGTTGCTTAATATTTTTAAAACAAACAATATTTATTATCATACAATGCTTTGCTTATTTACAGAATGACTATCAGAGCAAGAATAATTCTTATACTTGTGATATCAATGTTGAATCAGTCTCTCCAAGTTGTCTCAGACTGGGGAGATGCCAATTTGGTCAGCTTTAACCCCACCAAAACGCAGGCGTGTCTGTTTTCCACCAAAAAGAGCGCATTTGAGTTGGCTCCCTCTTTTCGTGGCGTATCTGTCCCTTTATCTGACCGACTACAGCTCCTTGGTATGGAATTATCTTCCAACCTAAACTTTGGGAGCTACATAAGTCTGTAGCAGCATCTGCCTCTAAAAAGCACGGAATCCTTTCCAGAGTCAGGCGCTACTTCACTGCGGAACAGCTCCTAAACCTCTACGCTCTGTAGAGGTTTAGGAGCTGTTCCGCATGTTCAAGTTGCATGGAATATTGCTGCCATCTTTGGGATGGTTTTGCTCGATACTAGCTGGCTGCTTTGGACTCTATTGAGCGGCTTGCGAAGAGGCTTGTCGGTGACGATACTTTGGTCGAGAGCTTGCAGAGCCTCGATCATCGTAGGAGGATTGCTTGCCTCTCCGTATTTTACAACTCCACTTTGGTGAGTGTGCTGCTCAGCTGCACGATTTGGTTCCACCAGCTCCGTTCCATCATCGAACTACTAGACTTAGTCAGGGATTCCATCCGTATACAGTGGAGATACCGCGCGTTCGAACTAAGCGATTTGCTTCATCTTTCTTGATAAGGACTGTGCGGGAGTGGAATTCTCTGTCGGGATCTATCTTTCCTACACAATACAACTTAGGGCTCTTCAAGGCCAGAATTAACGGGCTTTTCCTAAGCAAGCGCGCACCATCCTAGACCGCCTAGTTGTTTAACATCAGATGATCAGGCATCTTTGAGGTCAATAGAATGTTTAGTGTAGTATTATTGTGTTATTATGTATACTGACAGTATAGTAATCTATATAAAAAAAATGAATTGCTGTTCGTTAGTCTCGCTAAAACTCGAGAACAGCTGAACCGATTTGACTAATTTTAGTCTTGAAATATTCTTGGAAGTCCAGGGAAGATTTAAAAGATGAGAAAATATGGATAAATTGCGAGGAAAATACTAAATACATAATTAGGGTTTAAATTAATAAGGTTTACATTAAGAGGGACCTTTCTTATGTTTTTAATTTTATTCTTGATTAGTTAATTAGTGTTTTGAGTTATAGGAAAGTACAATGCGGTGCTGTTAGATGTAGCTCAACCCCAACACATACAATTAATTTAATCTGTACGCACTGATTTGAATGCGTATACTGTAAGGTTTACTGAAGATGTTTTTTTAGAAAGTTTTATTTTTTCATTAAATTTAAAAGTAATAAATTATGCTTGTCTCAAAGTCTGAAACTCTTGCTCTGAGAAGCCTAATTTTGTTTTGTTTTTTAGGATTACCATTTAAAAAAACTTGATTTATGTAGAAAGTGTGTATTTTTTTGAGAAAAGACACTTAATTTTGGAATAAAAGTTTTATGCAAAAGAGACATTTGTGTTATTTTTTCCACAAACATTAAAATCACAAAAAAGTATGTATTTGTAAAAAAACTATTAAAAAGAGACGCATCCAATGATGTATAACACTAATATATAATCTTTAAAAAATATTGAAAAAATACATAAATTCGTTTTTCAAATTTTGTTTTGGCTCTCCTGTAAAAAAATAAAATTTGGGATTGCGTCCCTTTTGCATTTAATGAGCGACATGTTATGGCCAAAAATGATCTTTATCTTGTAAATAACTTAGACGCTGCCTCTTTTTTAAATTTTCAAAAACACTTTTTTCTTTAATCCCATTGCGTGAAGCTGAAGCTGAAGAAAGGGACATTTGGCCCAATTTTCAGCGGACTGAACAATTTCAGGGGTTAACCCACAATAAAATTTTAACAAACTTATCTGACAGTGGTGAAAATGGACCTAAATGTCAGTAACCTTTAAAGTGACACTTAACAAAAAAAACTTATTTGCATTCATTGTGCGTTAACAGTTATACCTACTTGCTGGCCACTTCACATACCATTCCAATGTTTAAGCTGATTTTATTGTTCTATCTTTAATTCTTACTCAGTCAGTACAAATTAATAAAGATCAGTGTCGTTAAAACCTGATTTTTAATGGAAATATTAACACGTTGGCTGCCATAGAAGAAACAACAAAAATTACATAAAAACGTTTTGGTGAAAAATTACGCGAAATGCTAAGATTTAAAAATGTATTTTAGTTTCAATTAAATAGGTTCAATAGTTTTCAAAATATTTTCAAAAAACGTGACGAGGTCACCGGTGACCTACGTGGCGCTGTAATTGAAAAACATTAAAAACCGTTACGAAGGCGCCGAAATGCCTTAGACTCCGGTCACCCGCCCCCGCGCCCCCGCAGTTGTCCGCAAACGCTGGAGATGCGCGCACATTGCGCGTTTCATTTTCGTTTTGTCTTTTGAGTGATTAAAAAAGGAATAATTTTCTTGTCACTTGTCATGTCAACTTTCACCTAGTTTATTAGTAGTATTTTCGAAAAAAATTTAGGGAGACCAAAACCACGCGGAAGAAGTAACCTACAGCGTCACTCCGGTCACCTCAGTTCAAAAAATGTAAAAGAAACACGTCCTCCGGCGTACAAATTCGTTCTGAAAATTGGTCTGCCACGAGGTCACCGGTGACCGTAGTGGCGCCGAGATGTAAGCAAGGGTCCGGTCACCGGTGACCGGAGTGGCAGCCAACGTGTTAAAAGCCCTCTTGTTCCAGAAAAGAAGAAAGCAAAGTTTCATTTAAAATCTTTGTTACAATAATGATAACTTTAACCACTCAACGCCGAACCGGCACTCGGGTGCCGCATAACAATAGATTTTCTATTGTGTCTGGTGTTCCGGGGTTAGAAGGATTAAATATATCGCCTCTTTGCTTCGACAATGTGATATTGTTAAGTTAAAATACCTACATTGGATATTTATGTATCTCATTGTTGAAGCAAAGAGGCGATATATTTTTCAATGCCCGGACATTGTAATGTAAGAAATCAATCCAGTTAACCTTTTTTTTATAGTATTATTAAAGTGTTCAGTCATGTGTAATATTTAACCGTTTATTGGGCCCAAACATTTATGAGTTTTGTTCCAACACTGGAAATGTTCCTGTATCACTATCACTTTAAAAACAATTGGTATGGTAGTAGGTTTCAATCAATATCAGATTGCTCTGTTTTTTAATTTACTATGGTCAATAATACTGTCAATAAAAATCAACTATTACTGCAACATTTTCTTAGTCACAAAAATTTAATTGAAAATGAAAGAACAGACCTAGTTTTTTAACGTTATATTAATAGAATTAAAATATTTTCAGGCCAAAAAGTTAGTCTGTAATTCTCTAAATTATGTTAATAAATTAACAGTTATCCAGGTTTGAGTTAAAACAAAAAAAAAGGAAAATTATTTTAGGTATATTTTGTCTCATACTGTTATGTAAAATATTTAAATTATGATAGGTCATTGAGGGCATTATTTTTTAGGTTTATAGGTATGACGTTGAAGTATATCTAAGAGATGGGTAGGTATAATTAAAGTCAAAGATAAATTCGCCTACTAATGAGCATGCTGGTTGGATCAATAATATTACACATAATATCTCACATTGCTAAGAAATACTTAAACTGGTGTTCAATTCAATACCAATGTTACTCTTAGGTGTTTTACAATTTTCAATACGCAGGTTAACTACAAATCCAAATAGATTCTAGTGCTTTCGAATAAGAATTAAGACATAACCATTGCCTTTTTTGTTGGTAATGGGAAATTTGAATTGTGAGAATTTAACATTCTTAGCTGAAATACACATTAATGAGATATCCTCAATGGTTTTCGTATTAAACAATTTTATGTACCTTTTTGACCCACACATTAGGCCCAGACAAACCACAAAATCGATGTAAACTATGGCATGGCTACAAACGAAAATGGGGACAAAGGAACTTATTGTAGAAGCAAGTTAATAAGTTAAATACCTTTTCTGACGTCGCACATTGAACATTTGAATGCTTCTGCGTTATTTCTGTACGTACAAACGCTGCAATCCCAATAATTTTCCTCCAATACTTTCGACTGCCTTTTGGCTCTTCGAATCGCATTTTTCTTGTCCATTTTAACGCACACTTATGTCTAACTAGAACTAATACACATAATCATGATACTTTGCAGTACCCACTGAATAATTTAACGTTAATTAGTAAAATAATTCGCCTAAGAATCATTATTTATGTTCGTGCACAAAAATGTACACACTTCAACACGCCATGACAGCTCGTCAATTTGATGTCGGTAAAACAGCACTGGCGCCACTTTTTAAAATGCTGTTTTACCGACTGCCCAACATGCCTGCCGGGCCGCCTGTTTTCAAAAGTTTTTACCCGCTATTTTGCACGGCCCATGAAAAGAATCGATTATTTTATTTATAATTATTATGTTGTCTAAACCATTTATTCCTTAAAAATCTGGAACTTTAGATTTTTTCTGACATTCAAGGGTACATTTTATGAATCACAGATGTTCCACCTTTTTTACTTGGGTCTGGCTGGGCTGCGTATCACGTGGGTTATTTATTATTCTTTACCACTCGATAAATATTTGTTTTTGTGTAGAGCATTGCTTGGGGACAAACACCGCCTCCGTGGAACCAGTGGCTAAGCCGCTCGGGTATAAAACCTGGAGGTCATGGCTTCGATTCCCGCCATGGGTCTGGTTGGTGGTAGGACTTTTTCAGAGTCTGACTGGCTAGCTACCACCCCCACAGCTAAAATCTGCCGCCATAACAGCCCTGGCTGTGTTCCGGCAATATTAATGTGGGTGCCAGACGCCAGTAGGTACACTTGAAATTAATGACTCGAAGATCAGATGAGCCTACAGTCTGGCAGCACATTAAGCGACGCCTTTTTATGAAGTTTCCCTCAATGGAATAGACCGCAGTAACCGCTTACTATCAGGTGGGGTGCGTGTCTGTCTGCCAACTGATGTGGTATAAAATAAAAAAAACAAACTAAGTAAGTTAATTTGAATTATATTTAAAAATATTTCATTGTGGATGACTATCATCTTACACGTGCCTATTTTTTTTTTATACGTGTCGTCTGCCGGTTTTCTCTTAGAATCAGAATTATAAAATTCTGATTGTAGAGCTTAGAGGCAGTAAAATGTAATCGCTAGGGATGAACCGGTCGCCTTAGCCTCATGCATATGCGCGCAGATAATACAGAGGTATTAACCGTAAGGCCGGATACCCGTGATCGGTTATTTCAACATTTTTTCATGCAAATTGCGTAGGTACCTAAGTACCTAACCTAGATGCATACATAGTATACTTTATTAGAAACAGTAGGTATAAAATAAAAATAAATATAACACTTAATCGTAAAATTTAAAAAAATTACCTACCTAGGAAACCTACTATTTTGTAACAATATGTTCACAACACTTTTACTAGCTACCTATGGGTAAGTAAATATAAAATTAAATTGCTATAAAAAAACAGAAGATAGATATTGATTCTTTTGCTCTATTTCGTGTTTTACACATACATTTTAGATAATAACTTTTATTAATACTGATTTTATTTTATAATACCTACCAGCTTTTTACCAGGTGGGTGGTGGTACACCGCAGTGCCAGATATTTTCCCGTGAAATAGAAGTGTGTAAAGCACTTCTGTGTTTCGGGGAAAGGGCACTAAAGCTGGTGAAATTACCGGGTATATGAGACCTAATAACTGTGTCGTCTCGGTGCGCGGTGTAGCGGGCGCAGGGCGGTGCCAGCAGAACTGCTTATAGGTACTGTTTGGCACTGAACTGTCTAAGGGCAGACGTGGCGCTTACCATTAGGTGTACGATCTGCTAGTCTTGTTACACATTTCAATAAAAAAAATACCTAGATGTGGACTACTTCCCACTGCTACTATGTGTAAAGACAGGTCTATGTCAGCCATAGCCCCTCCCTTCGTTATGCTAGGAATAGGGGAATGGTAATTTTTAGTGCACCAGTTGGTGTCATTGCCTGGAAGTTAATTCCACGCCTAAGGCAAACTGCGTAAAGTATGGGTTGCCAACCTTTAAAATTATGGTACCTATCTAGATTGTTTAAAAATTCAAGACTGCTCCGAAGCCATATTAAATAGGGCTAACATAAAAACTTAAGGTAAGTTTCACTATTGTCAGATTAAATAGGGCTAACGTAAAAACTTAAGGTAAGTTTCACTATTGTCAGATTTAAGCACAGATATGGACTATGTCTGTGGATTTAAGTGACTTATAATTTGGCAGACGGTAATATCGTATTTTATTGGTCCGGTAAAATATCAGCAGACAGGCTCGCAGCCTACCTGATGGTAAGCGGCCACTGCACGGCCTTTTCCATTGAGGGACATCAATTTTCGAAAAAAATTACATCGTCATTGATGTCAGACAGAAAAGTTATCAGGAATACAGTGATAAAACCTGTCCATAATCTAGCACCAAAAAAAGAGTCGTGAAAATACTAAAATGTAACTAAAAAAAACTTCTGTTATGGGCTAAAGTGTATAGAATCATTAATTCGTTGATTAAGCATTCGTCTAATGCTGTCGTGAAACTCGTGAAACATAGGTAGGTAGGTACCACAGATAACAGATTTTAGATCTCTATGGTAGGTACACTGTTATATTTTTTACGCCATTGTTCTTGTTACTGCATTGTTCCCATGTTTACATTTGGTCTATTGCCGGTACCTATACAAATCATTTCAAATTCTAGATCAACGAATAGACCTTCTTAAGTGCATGAGCTCGTAATAAATGGTTCTATAGATTGAATTCATACGTTTTTGGTATGGTCATACGGTATATTCAGGAATCCTATAAGAAAGCGTTCCTCCTGAACATATACATATTACTCTATGCTCCTGAATGACTGACATCGAATGTGTGATTTCCATTTTTGTCATTTACCATCAGGCTATCCACCTGCTCCCCTACCACAGATTACTAAATAGTTACTACGTAACCCGTACTCTCTCGCCTCACCTTTACCTGTTTTTCGTTTGTTTATATTTTATACCATTAAAAAAGATATCTCATACATGAAATCGATACTGGACATTTAGTTCGATACTGCTTTAAATTTGGCCGAAATCAACGATTCTAATCTAAATGATACTGATAATTTTATTATCCATTCATTTTATTTCACTTGAGAATTCCATATTAAATAGTTGTTATGCGCGTGATAATGGGTCGTCGTCGGAACATCATTAACGAACACGGAGAAAAATGTAACAACAATTGAACGTCATTGAACAACAATTATTAAACTTCGTATCAAGGATAGATACGTTATTCAAACAAAAAACCCAACGATAATTTAAATTCGTTGACAAAACCACACAAAACAGACAACATTATTATAGTCAGTTCTTCTCTTCTCTACCTAAGTTAATAAACGCAAGAAACTACGAGTATTCTCAAGGGAGCCTAACGTTCTAGTTTCTACGAAACGAAATCGTCTACGTGAATTTTGAATAAACCTTTTTGTCATTACGAAGAGATTCCAATTTCAAGAAAAAAAATGTAGTAATAATTTCGTTTTCGAAATTCGAACTTATGAAGAATGTGAGAAAAAAGGTTGCCTATCCTCGCTGACGACAAAAAAGGTCCTTACAAAATCTTGTAAAGGAGGATTTCTTAGAAAAAGCTTATACCTTTTTTTGTTGTGTATGAGAATTTCGCTCTACCTGCCAGTATGTACTACGCCTAAAGCAATCCCGTTTATTGTAATGATAAGGTGACTGCGTTCCGATTCAAAAATAAGTTTTGTGTTGTATAAAATAATGTTACGTTATAAAAATGTTTAAAGGAAAAATAAATATTTAAAACATCTTTAATAAAAATGCATTTACATAGAATGTACGAGTACAATAATTCTTCTAAAATTACGTAGGTAAGTAAAAGTATGTGATTGTGAATAAGAAGAAAATAAAAAATCTAAAGCATGATCTCATATTTACATTGATATCCCTCTACTTTTCTATTTATATACTGTTTTCAATAATGCGAAGTAAGACCACGATCGACTAAGTATCTGTAAAATAAAATATTGGCATTAGTTTATTTATTAGTAAGTATTATTAGAAGTACAGTGTCAATGGGGATAGCACGGACGTCATTCGAAAAATATATTAGGGCAGTGCTCTGCAAGGCAAAAGAATAATTAATTTTAAGTTATAAGTTCAAAAAAGCCTGTCAGGCGCTTCCATCACGTACCGTCATAAATGCTCTTAAGTTCACGTCAGCGAATCCTGCTGCCGACAGCTTGCATGGTTTTTGGGCCCTAAAATTATTTATTTATTTATCATATCATTGCATCTTCTACAAAATATTTTTTTATAATTTGAGACAGTGTAAAATTACCTGATTTGAATAAGACTCAAGTCCTTTGCAATGACATGGTCCGCGAAATACCACCGGCAGTTGTACACTGCCTTGCTGATTTCAACACTCTGAAATTTTAATGAAGTTTATGCTACAAGAAATCCATTTGAATTTGCTGTACATCGTAACATTAAGAGCGGTTACGCACTACGTCCGATCCGAATCCGATCCGTCTCCGTGAAATCAAAATCACAAAGATCATCGGATGACAGATGACGAATATAGTGCGTAAATCACCTACAAATAGTTCTACGGCTACTCCGGACCGTCATTTCACGGAGACGGATTGGATTCGGATCGGATTCGGATCGGACATAGTGCGTAACCGTTCTAAGTGTAAGCTTAAAACCAATGTTTAATCATACAAATTTTCTTACATTTCTTACTTACAGATTCAGTTAATAGGTCTCCAAAGAAGCAAAGGAAAAATATTTGCAGCAAACTCATGAAGAGAAACGTCAAAAACATGAAAATGAAAGCGGGATCGGATATTGTCTGGAAATTAAATAGAAAATTAAAATTAGTGGAGACCTAGGTCTAGGTGTAGTAGAAACCCGTAGAAAGAGCCTTTTCATATCAAACATTAACATCTTAACATCAGGTGACCCACTTGCTCGTTTGCCCCCCTATTACATAAAAAAAAAAAAAAAAAAAAAAAAACAACAAACAATCAAATCTTTCCTCTTTATAATATTACATAGTTATAGAGTAAGGAACTAAGGACACATAACCAGGAAGTGTCTCTTAATGTGCTGCCTCTGTAGCAGTGCCACACTGTAGACTAATTCAACCTTCGACATTCTTTTTTATTACTGTATAGTGATTATTGTCGTCATCAAATTTTACCTTAGGTGAAATTTTAAATCAATTGAACAAAATAAAAAATCTTACAGTAACGTTGAATCCGGTCAGACAAATCACAATAGAACTCGATATAAAGTTGAACAATGTTGATTTCGTGTATATGGTTTCCAATGAGTCAACGGCTCTGAAAAAAGAATTATTGGTCACATTTTATTTATCAACTAGCGACCCGCCCCGACTTCGCACGGATGCAATGGTGTTTCTCTATTATATTATGCATGTTTTATACATATAAAAAAACGTCTAGAATCACTCTATCTATTAAAAAAACCGCATGAAAATCCGTTGCGTAGTTTTAAAGATCTAAGAATACATAGGGCAGACAGCGGGAAGCGACTTTGCTTTATACATACTATGTATGTATGTAGTGATTACAAGAAGAAATACTAATTATGAACTAAAACACCTTTAATAAAATATTTGTGATCATTAGTAATATTTCTTCGTATTCTATCTACATTAGTGGCACCTTTCTATGTGGGGAAGGCTAGTTCTCAAGAAAAGAGGGTTCAAAGCAAATGCTGCACCTCGCAAATGGTACACCAGGCCTACTTGACCACTTCGCTGAATGTGCCCTTCTTAAAAAAGTACTTCGCAAGAAGTCGCATTTCATACCCATTCTCAGCGTACAAAATGCGTTTTTGTACTTTATTTATTTAATTATACTTAAAGGTGGTAATTAATTGATATGATAAAATATACAGCAGCACTACCTACCCCATAGAGTAATTTCTCTATGACCTACCCTAATTTGTCGAAATACGTACAATCAATTTTCAGCTTTATTCCCATTTTTTTTTTATTTAATGTGTAACAAGACGAGCAGATCGTACACCTGATGGTAAGCGCCACGTCTGCCCTTAGACAGTTCAGTGCCAAACAGTAACTAAGCAGTTACTGTCTGGCACCGCCCTGCGCCCGCTACACCGAGACGATAGTTATTAGGTCTCTATACCCAGTAATATCACTAGCTACAGGCCCCTTTCCCGAAACACAGAAGTGCTTGACACACTTCTATTTCACGGGAAAATATCCTGCACTGCGGTGTTACCCACCGGTTAGGTTAGGTTTATCTGCAGCAGCAGCTGCAGTCCGTACAAACTTATAATTAAAAAAATTTGCTAAGATCCCTATCTTTGGGAAAGGGGGTACCACTTGTAATGATGTACTTATTGATAATTAATCCTCCTTTACCTTATCAAGTCTTGATGGCGTCTGATGATCTCAGCAATTTCGCCGTGAAAGTCTTTAGTTCCCACCCCAATGCTAATGTTTCTTCGTGGAATAACTTCTTCCAAGTCTCGCTGCAGCAGTTGGAAATGAATCCTGATGTAAGTGCAGCAAGTGTAAAAGAGATAGTCGGCTGCACAAATCTGCAGGAGGACGATGCATTCTGAAAAATGATTTGTCTACATTAGTTAGTTAATTACGTACAATGGGGGATACTCGAGACTACAGATTACTTAGGACATTGTCGTATGATAATTGTTGACTAATCATTATGGCAACATTTACCTACATAGTGCTGGAGCAGAGAAGTTGCTGTCAACATCACGGAAGAGATAAAGTTTGAACAGGGTACGTAAAACGTTAATATTTTTCGATGTCTTAACTAATACTGTAGTCTTAAGTATCCCCCATTGACGGTACTAGAAAAGATGTCGAACTATTTTTTCTTATACCTTGCATATAGCAGTGTAATAAACTAATAAAGCTACTACGACCAGTTCATCGTTCAATGAGTTACCTGATGCTAATAAGCAGCTTTTTATGCTAGATAAGTTATAATATTAAGTAACAGACACGCAGCATGTTAAGCGGGAAGTCACCCATATCCTACGAGATACAAACCAGAAACAAACCTTTCTAAATTATCCACTTGAAACTTCATACCACGTACGACCAAACTGTGGAACCAGCTCCTATTTCCGGACCGATATGACATGACAATCTTGAAGAAACGAGCATATCTCTTTCACGAACTTGTGACTCCTCTGGTGTTGCGGGTATTTATCGCCGGCGGTGATTGCTTACCATCAGGTGACCCGCTTGCTCGTTGCCTCCCTCTCACTTACCTGACCAAATTTGATGAATATACATGAACGGATACCATCTTATATCCAACGGGTTAAACGGATATACGTCCAAAAAAGGCATCATTAGTTCCACTTTTCCAGTCTTTAAATACTTTACCAAGGTCATCACAAGAGGCAGACAAGTGAACACTACCACCATCATACCATTAAACACATTTAGAACATTAATAACCGCATTTAAGAACTTAATTTCCTTCTCTTTCATACTCTTATTTATCTTACTCATATTCCTAGCTGTTTCTTCTTCCAATTCTTTTATAAATTCAACGAGTCTAAAAATTTTCTCTTCGTAATAAACGTGGATGAAAGATTTCATTGTTCCAACGAAACTGAGTGTAGTACAAGGCATTAGGTAGGTAAGTTCAGTGATTTTGGTGCCTTTGTCCGCACCGCCTAAGAACCAAAATATAGCGGCAACTATATCACTGTTCAACCAAATGAAATTGAATACGAAGACTGATCTGTCTAATATATAATTTTTGTTTTTTCTTCCTTTACCGTTAACGTTCATTCCCGTGAAACGGAATAGAAACGTTATCTTTTGTAAAGAATTTTCAAAGATGGAATCGAACATATTTTTTAATGTTACTTCTCTAGTGTTCCAGTAGGGACTGCCAGAGATTTAAAAGATAATCAAAAGTTAAATCTGAGTCTAGTAATTATAATTAATTTTATAACTAGCGGTGCCCGTCGACTCGCTTGCATGATTCTTGAAAAGATCAATAAAATGTAGAGGACTGTCAAATATTCTTCATAGTTTTTGATTACTTCTTATCATTTCAGTTACCTGCTAGCACAGAATATATGGTGCTAGTGAAAGCCGTCAAAATAATTTTTAACATTTTCAAGGAATTTACCGAAATAAGTCTTTTTCATAGGTAGTAATTCGTATGAAAAGGAGTGGTTTGCCAGGCATAAAAAAAGTATATTTCAGCATAAATTGCCAGAAAATATAAACACACACTATAAATGTTTCTTTCTTTACATAGATTATTTATGTACTTTATCATGCATTGATCTATGCTTTTTTCTAGCTCTATTAGTGAAATGCTTAAGTATATGTAATTCGACAATACAAACAAACACACACTTTAGTTGTAGTATCCGTGTATATCACGTAAATTGTATCCTACTAAAGAAAAGAAATTTAAACTGTTTAAAGAAATTACTATTTACTGAATAATTAATAATATTTAAGGTAATCTACATTGATGTCTATAATTTATTATCAAATGTTTTTAAAAGAAAATAGATACGAAGCTGAGACAATATACCCAATTACGTTTGTACATTATTAAACATGCTTATTATTTAAATGGGAAAGTATTTAAATTTAAATTAATGAATGTATGACCCTACGACAATAGATACTTTTTTTTGTTAAGGAGAACGCGTTTGAATGTGACCCGTATAAAATGGAGAATGTAACTAGTACTTTCGCTCAGATTATACAAGTTTTAGTACAATTATGTACTAGAGCTATAGATCGTCTGCAGCAGGGCGAAATATGACCACGATGTATCTGAAACAAGATTACTAATTAATCATGACTTCGAAGATATGTTCGATGATTATGATGATAGCACCAACCAAACCAGACCAGTTTTACCAGGTGGTAGGTTCCTGTACTGGGCCGTCTAGGTGGGTACCACCGCAGTGCCAGATATTTACCCGAGAAATATAAGTGTGTCAAGCACTTCACTAAGAACCGACAACCGTTGGGGTAAACGGGTTCTAGAGTGGAGACCGCGTCTCGGTAAATGTAGTGTAGGACGCCCTCAGGCCAGGTGGAGCGATGATCTGCGCAAGATGGCTGGCAGGAGCTGGATGCGACTGGCCGAGGACCGATCGGCGTGGCGAACATTTGGAGAGGCCTATGTCCAGCAGTGGACTATCACAGGCTGATGATGATGATGATGATGAAGCACTTCTGTGTTTCGGGGAAAGGGCACTGAAGCTAGTAAAATTACTGGGTATATGAGACCTAATAACCACAGCTAATAACTGTCGTCTCGGTTTAGCGGGCGCATTGCGGTGCCAGACAGTAACTGCTTAGTTACTGTTTGGTACTGAACTGTCTAAAGGCAGACGTGGCGCTTACCAGCAGGTGTACGATCTGCTCGTCTTGTTACACATTGCAATAAAAAAAAAGACAGGAAATCATGGACATTTTAGTCGTTGTTTTCCCGCAGTAAAATGATTCTATCTAAGTAGTACAATTTGATTAATGAAGTTCTTTTTTTGGAATTAAGTATAGTATACTAAAGGTTATTATTATACTTATTATTACTATCATTATGTACAAGGGCGTCGCCAGCTTATGATTAAGGGGGGGGCAATGGGACAATATTATTTAGGAGAAAAAATATAAATGCCGAGAGCATGAAGCGTTACCGCTTTGCGGCTAGCTACATTTGATCTCTAGGGGGGGCAGCTGCCCCCCCCTGCCCCCCCTTGGCGACGCCCTTGATTATGTATACTACTTATTGCTATATTTTTTATGTATATAACTTCATATACGCTCGTAGATTGACATCAGCAAAACCAGCAGCTGTCAAACCAGGGGTATCACGTGCGCATTGCCGACCTGTTAAAAACCTTTTCATGCCCTTTTTGAAGGACCCCATACTAGTCTCTCTTTAATAGTTAGTCGTGTTGTTACAATTTTCAATACTAAATAGGAAGTAAACAAGACAGAATTAATTGAAATAGCATTTTATTTCACAAAAACATTTATACAGTCGAACCTGGGTATGCGAGAATCCAAGGGACCCGAATGTTATTCTCGCTTAAAGAGGTTTCTTTGTCACTTACGAAGGTTTGAGTGTAGTTACTGTCATTAATTATAGAGGTTAACAAAATTCGAGGAACATGGTGCTATCTAGAGCGTTATAAAATAAAATAATAAGTACACATTTTGTTTTTAAATACATGTTTTATTTATTCGAAGAAATTAGTTTTTTTTCTGAGTGTCGTTCTTACAATAATGTATCTGTTTTTCAATTTCATAAAGTTTATCAAAAATTAAATGATCAATTTTACAATACTCAAAAAAGCTATGGAGTGTTTCTATTGCGCTTAAGGCGTCTTTTCTTAGAATAGGCTGTTTTCTAAATCTATGACCCCGTTTGTATGATTATCTTTGTCATCACCTTCATTTTTATCCGTCAATGTGCTCACACCACAATCCGCAACAATGACGTCATCACTATGCTCTCCAGCAACCGGCACACCGTCATCGATTCCCACAAAGTCTTCAAAAGTTGGTCTATCCATGTTTGTTTCACAAGGAATAAGTTTGTTCCATTCCTCAACACTAGGCCCCTGAACCCCATCATTTTCTTCTAAAATGACGGCATCTTGGCATTCGGAGATCAATCGAAACCCGGCTTTCTTGAAACAATTATTGATGGTGGTATCGCTTACTGAGTACCAGGCTTTTCGTGCGAATTTCATAGCTAAAAGCACGTTGATCTTAGGACTAATGTGTTTGTCAACACAAGTAAGAACATGGTTGACTATTTCTCTGCGATAAAATCGTTTAAAAGCGTGAATTATACCCTGATCCAAAGGTTGTAGTTTACTAGTGGCATACACAGGTAAAAATATTATTTTCACGTTTGTAAGTGCCGGTAAGTCTGTGTGAGCAGAACAGTTGTTAATAAAAAGGATGATTTTTCTTCCGTTCTTCTTCATTTCCTTATCCAATTTCTGTAGCCATCCTTTAAAAATTATCCTAGTCATCCAAGCCTTCTTATTGCTATCGTAGTCAACGGTTAAACTATTTACACCTTTAAAACATCTAGGTCGCTTTGATTTCCCGATGATAAGAAGCGGCAGTTTATCGGTTCCTGTCATGTTTGTACATTGAAGAATTGTTAGTCGCTCTTTGCTTCGTTTTCCTCCATGACACTCTTGGCCCTTAAATGTAAAGGTTTTATCCGGAAGACACTTGAAAAATAAAGCTGTTTCGTTTGCACTGTAAATGTCCTTTGGATGATATTCTGTTAAAAGATTTGGTAAATCTTCAATCCACTGATTACAAACACCTTGATCCACTGATTTGCTTTTCCCGGCTGCTTTCTTGAAAGATATGCCATGTCGCCTTTTAAAACTATCCAACCAACCCTTACCAGCTGAAAAGTTTTGTAGTCCCAGTTTCGAGGCAAATATTTTACTTTTAGCCTTCAACAGTGTTGTATACATCGGAATATTTTTATCTTGTGTTTGTTTAATCCATTCCAAGAGACACTTTTCAACGTCGAGAAATTTAACACCTTTGCTCCTCTTTCTATTTCCATGTCCTTCTGCACATTGTAATTTTATAAATTCTTTATCTTGTATTATTTTATAAAAGGTAGATAACGGCAAGTTGAATTCACTCATAATTGCGTTTCGCGACTGCCCGCCCTCGAATTGGTTTACAATTTTAAGTTTATCACTCAACGAAATCCATGTCATTTTTCGTTTTAACATTTTGAGGGAACAAACAACGTCAAACGTGTACTTTCTGTAATGATTGTATGTCAACTGGAAGTACTGGAACCAAATGTTAAAAATATCAGGTAGGAAACTAGGGACAAGCGCACATGTGCGCTGCAGCCGTTTGTAATTCCATTGAAAACAATGACTGACCCGGACGACGTGCCTGCGTTTGTGGCGAGGGACCTGCACAAGCTGCCCCCCGTCACCTTCGACCACGTCGACGTCACCAGGCTGCTGAAGGACATCACAACCCTGAAAGCGAGCCTGGCTGCGATGCAGCTGAAAATCGAGGCTTCGGACTCAACCATCGCCGATTTACGTGTCGAGTTATTATCGTTACGTAATAGCTCGGTAAGTAGGTCGCCCGAGGCCTCGAACATCAACACTCGTCGCGGGGCGCAAAATGCATCCGTCGGCAGTTTGGACATATGTCTCGACTCGCCGCCACGTGATGTCCCCTGCCCCGCTGCCCGCCCCGCCGCCTGCCCCGCTGGGGGCTCCGCTGCGGAGCCGACACCTCGTGCTGGTGCGGAACCCCCGATCCGTGCCTACGCTGCCGCCGCTGCTGCTCCTGCCAGACCATCTCGGCAGACAAAGACATCGGGAGATGAACAGAAGTTGACGAATAAACGTCAACCGAAGAACAAGTGCGATGAGGAGGGCTTCATCATGGTCGAGAGGAAGAAGAGAAAGCCCGCCGCCCGCAACCACCGCGGCACCGCACCGACTCGCCCGGATGACCCGCTGCGTCCTGAGATACGTGCGACGCAGCTGTACGTGTCAAGACTGCATTGGTCTACGAAGGTCGAGGATCTCGTAGACTACATCCGAAAGAAGTCCAAATTCACTCTAAGGGTTGAGCGTTTGGATTCTCGCCATAAAGTCAACTTCGGTTCCTTTGTGGTGAGAGTGCCGACCCATCACCTGGAGACTTTTATGAAGGAGGACTTCTGGCCGCAGGGTGTCGTCTATCGGAGGTTTCGAGGACGGCTCCCAGCTGACTCAAGCCGCCTTAAGGCGGCAATATTAAATTAATTTTTATTTTTTATTTATATTGTATGTATGTTAGTCTGTAAGGTATTTATAATATGGGCCTGTAATTCATGTAATTCTGTTGCCTGAAATAAACGATATTATTATTATTATTATTAATGACGCCTTGGCTTTCTTTGTTTACAAACAAGGATTGGTTTGGCTTTAAGTACAGTCAAAAGCACGTCAGACGTAACACTTTGGACTTTGTACCGCTCTTATGTCGGGGGCATAAGTGCTATTATCGAACTGCAAGTGTTAACCGTGATGTGCTGTTGACCGTACCCAGAGTTGCAAGTTTTGAGATGTGTATTTATATATTATTGTAAATAGTCTCGCTTACAAAGGTCTAAAGGAAAAAACTGTCACTTACAGAGGTCTAGATGTAAAAAATTACTTTCTCTAAAAGAGGTTGCTACATTGTCACTGATAGAGGTATTCGGAATAAAAATGACGGGGCCTGACCATTTTGGAGTTGTCTTACTTATCCAGGTTCGACTGTATTTTCTATTCATTCACTACTTCTACATTATGAAAATATTAAAAGTTGATCATTTAATTTTAAGATAGCATAGTATTCAGTAGAGCGAAGTAAGACCAGGCATTACTCAGTACCTGAAATAAAAAATAAAAAAATTAGCTTCGTGCTCAAAGGATATCTTCTATTGTAGAGTAGTTTTAACCATTATACCAAATCGGTCGTGAATCGTCCATTATTAATAAATTAGAATATTTACCCTCGAAAATGCTAGTAGGTTGACATCAGCAAACCCGAATGCTGTCAGTTTGCAAGCTTTTTGACTCCTGAAATAAAAAATAAGTTTTAAAGCGTCCCACAGTGTGTTATTTTACCTCATATCCCATGGGAGCGAAATATAGTATTTTCATTGAATGTCATAATGATAGGATCCAAGAGGCGAAAAAAATTATTTTTGGATCCCATGGGATCCAAGCATGGGAGCCAAGTGGACGGAGGCAAAATTACCACTTCCTGGATTATCACGTTTATAGAGCTTTGCATTCTAAACACAGGAGTAAAACTCCCACTTATCTCATTATAATAGTTTTGGAGAAAACCTGGATATGTTACAGTACAGTTATTTTATTACTTAAACTGCATTCCGAAAGGTCTTATTTTAAGCCCTATTATAAATAATTAAATAAATAAATATCTCTGGACATATTCACACAGCGCCATCTAGCCCCAAACTAAGCATTAGCTTGTGCTATGGGTGCTAGACAACGGATAAATATTACTTACCTATATACTTTTTTTTTGTAAATACATATACATAATATACATAGAAACACCCAGACCAATACAAACAGACATGTTCATGCACACAAATGTTTGT
Organism: Mecyna flavalis; assembly: GCA_949319885.1. Classification (NCBI taxonomy): domain Eukaryota; kingdom Metazoa; phylum Arthropoda; class Insecta; order Lepidoptera; family Crambidae; genus Mecyna; species Mecyna flavalis. The sequence continues at coordinate 3,403,636 of OX439417.1, read as the reverse complement.
ACCGTGCGGGAATCGAACCTGCGACCTCTGGTGTAATAGCCGACTTCTCGACCATTACACCTACACCAAATGGCTCGTTAAAATTATAAGTCCCTGTATAGCAAAACAGCCTCTTTGGTGTTGTAAGAGTAGGTCGCACTTAAAAGTGAAGGTTATGCCACGGGTTTCAATTCCCTCTTATTTCGGAGGAGTATGCGTTTAGGCACCATAACCGCAGGTTAGCCTGATCTGGGCTGGTCAATAGCCACAAGGCTGGCACCGGCTCGTCCCAACCGGGTGTGAAGGAAAAACCGGGGGAGTTTAGTGGATAGTGGATGCTTTAGCCTCGAGTCCCACACAGGCCGCAGTAGCTAGCCTGCGGTTCAAATTTAAAAAAAATCAAAAAGTTCTTTATTGTTTCATAGTTTTACAAAGTAGGTGATAGTCCGTGATAGGAGCCTCCTTATAAGTATAACACTTGTATTAGGAGACCCCCGCTCTTTCTAGTAGTACAATACATGGTTAGATGATTACTAATTATATTTTATATTTTAATATATAAGTTAAACACTGTTTCTTTATATTATTAAACATACTTAACATTTATTAATTATATTAATGTTTGAGGACACTTTTAAATGTGGTAATATGAATCATTTACAAATGGTTGCAATACAAATTAATACAACTATACACATTAATCGAACATAATATTTTCTTTGAATATGTTTTATGGTGAGTGTTGTTACAGTTGTTTATTGTGTGAGATTGCGTGATATGAGATGTTATAAAACAGAAGGGTTGGTGCAATAAACGCATTCTCCTCCGAAAAAAAAAGGTTAGCTTGATCTACGGCCGTTGGTGGAACTCGAGAATAAAGCGTCCTACTACCCATGAAACTCCCCCGGTTTCCCCTTTACACCCGATTGGAACGAGCTGGTTCCAGCCATGTGGCTTTTATGGACAGACCAAAAACTTGTTATCGAGTTTTTGACGACATATTTTCACGCTTTTGTTCCGAAAACACGTTAGCCATTTGATTGACCTTATTAACGTTTCGTATCCAATGAACTACTATTACGTAGTACTTGTAACTCAATGTTCGTAGCTAACTGTAGTGAGTTAGTGACCCCTGTTCTCGAGGTCCTTGTGGCAATTGTAAACAGTTTTACCGCAAAATCCCGTTAAAACTCTAAAAATGTGCTTTCTAAACCTTATTATTATGAGGAGCAAAGCTTTCCCATAAGATGCGTCTTTCTCGAACCAGAGACTTCTGTAAGCACCGTTTCCAACTGCCTCACTCTGCAATATATAAATAAAATTAATTTGTTACATAAATAAATGTGACGGTGCGCATTCCTTTTTGTAGGGGGCAAGCAAGAAAAGGTCCCTTACAAGTTGGAAAGACAATCGAGTTTCTTGGCGGTTCTTTTCGATAGAAAACAACATTCCGAAATGTCAGCCGATCTTCGGATGGTCGCGGAAAATCCCATAAGTCTGCCTGAAAGAACTGCCGCAACAAATTCGACAGTCTGCCTCTTTTGTATTTAGACAATTTATATTTTTTGGTATAATAATGTACATAGTTCATTTCAACATTAAGCAGGAATAATGCTTAAAAAAATTGTAAAATAGATATTTATGTTAAATATTACCGATCGCATGAGGCGGTCTCCGAAGAAGCAGAAGAAATATATTTGGCCCATACTAGTGCCGAGGAACGACACGAATGACATCACGAAGAGTGGATCATCAATCATCTGCAAAACACAAACAGGAATACATTTTTTAATATTATAAATGTATACAATAAATGTATTTTCTTTCTTTCTTTCTTTCTTAATATTTTTAAAAAATGTTCTAATTTAACATAAGAGCTAATTAAAGTATCAGCCTATTAATGTCCATAGAGCTCAAATAGAGATGGCATGGTGTTGGCATCAGGAAGAACATGCCTACCAACTTTATGTTTTCCCTTGGAATTACAAATTACAGAGTCGGCGGTACGCGAATGATGCCTCTTATGTTTTAAAAAAAGCACTACACCATTGATATCAAGTGATCCCTACAATTATAGGATCCTGCCAAATTCGTCTTGGTGATCACCCGTCGTCGTCGTGATCGTTTTTTTTATGTCACTTTAGTGGGAAAATGACAAACAAATAAATGCCCTTCAAGTTTGTTATTTTTTTTTGGTAAATGATGGTGAAGCAATACGAATGATGGTGAATGATGATATTGACAAAGTCCTCTTACCATAACATCAAACCCGGTGAGGCATATCATCAGTGAGCTGGAGACGAAGTTGCAAAGAGTACTCTTGGAATATATGTCTTCCAAAGTCTCAGCGCAACTGTGAAGAATAAAACATTATAATTGTCTATGGTAAAAGAATAAAATCACTAAAGTCTTAGAAAAGACCTAAGAAAGAAACCCACGAGATCACGGCTCGGTACTTAGACCATTTGATCAGCTAGGCGAGTATTAATATTGTACTCATTGGAACATAATTATTCCTCTCACTATTTTTAAGTGTGTTAGAGACTCGTGTAGGAAGTTCATGTCTTTCAGTCGAAATGGGCCAAATTAATACCTACTAGGTACTAGGATAATACATATTTTTTTTGCAGATGAGAATGCGTTCACGCACCAGAATCACCGGCCACTGGCAACACTGAGAGTTATATGGTTATGGAGGCTCAAACTTTTTCGGGTCCCTTTGAGTCACTAGACAACAATCAGACTCGAAACTGAACTTTCCACTGTACACTAAATCCCTCGGTTTTCCCTATACACTCGAATGGAAACGAGCCAGTGTCCACCATTAGACATTTCTCCCTTGCGGTGATTGAACTTTAATGTAAAAGCCAACATGTAAACCACCACGAAATCGGTGGTCAACTTATAATTACTAAAAATATAGAGGACTCTTACTGAATCAACTCCTGGTGGCACTCCACCAACTCCACAAACTTCTTCCGGAAGTCTTCCTTCGTCGTGTCTGCTGTGACGATCTGCTCGAACTGGTACTCGAGGAAGCGGAACTGCACGGTGATGTAAGTGCAACAGACGTAGAACACGTAGTCTCCGGCAGCCAGCCAGACAACTGTCACTACCCCTGCAACGTTTTTTTATATTTGAACTAAGCTAGCACTTGAATACTAAGTTGCCTGATGATAAACAACTATGCGGTCTACGATGGAGCGCGCTTGCTTAGGAAAAGCCCGTTAATCCTGGCCTTGAAGAGCCCCAAGTTATATTGTGTAGAAAAGACTGATCCCGGCAGAGAGTTTCACTCCAAAGCAGCGTATCAAAAAAAAAATGCAGCAAATCGCTTAGCCCGTACGCGCGGAGGTGGAAAATGCCGCAATGGCCGCTTAACTTCAAGTGCGTGCCCATGACATAATTTTACATTGTTTTATCGGATGACAATGTAAAATTATTGATGATGATTGATGAATGCATCAAAAATTTACAAGTGACAGATGGAACTTACTAAAACCATGTAAAAAGAAAAATATTACCTGACCATACTTGTTGCACATAGACATAAGGCCAGTACTTTATGTTGAATTCATCGAATGGGTAGTAAATATAGTAGGGGAGCCTTAAGTCCACCTCCTTTTTGGCCCAATACGTGTACCCTGTTATAATAGCGGGGTTAAAAGTGAAAGCCCCGATCAAAAAGACGTAGGAAACATTCAACACTCCTACCAAACGATGCAAGAATCCCACATCTTGTTCAGATATTTTGTCGTAAACTTCAGCGAAAATGCTTTCTCTAGATTTAACTTCAAGTTTCCGCAGAGTTTCGAAGAGGTTCATAACTTTATGATTTTTAAAAGTTGCGGCACATGCTTTAAAATTGCCAAGAATACAGCAGATTATACACGGGCCGCCATATGTAAGTTCGAGGAAATTCTTGCCGACTGCAATGCCGTGGAATATGTACGAGATTCCTCCCGATACCGCGATGTTGACTGACACAAAATTGAAGATAAACATAGATTTAACTATTAAATATTTGCCAATTCCCAAGTTTAAGCCTGCGATGTCGCAGGCGGGTTTGATTTTTAATAACGAATCGTCAAAACGTCTTCTGCCTTCCATTTTGAAAATGGATGTACGAGAAAACTGACAATCTAATATCGAGAAAGTTTTGTTCGAGGCAATCAAAAGTTTAGTAATTAAAAAAACTTAATCAAGAATATTTCACAATTTTTGTTTGGATATAGGATACAGGTTGATGTCAAAAATGTGGAAGGAGCTAATCTCAGGGCCCTGGGTTCAATTCCTGAGTTGGATTTTATGTCAGTTATTTCAAATACAGCTCTGGTTTATGATCACCAATCTGCATTTGGAAACCCAAAATTGTAACAATTACTTGATTTCAATAAAGGAGACCTTTGCCCTGAAGTGACATCAATTGGCTAATACTTTTTAGTAGTAAATGTCAAAAATGGTTGCATGCATCCAAAACAAAAAAAACTGGGGAGTGGATGCACCGTTACGCAGTACAAAACTCAATTCCCGCCATAACGTCCCATCCGATGGAAACGAGCAACAGTCCCGTTCAAAAAGTCTCGCGAACAATGACAAAGGAAACATCGAAAGTGCGCTCACCTCGATCAACAAGTGGGCGAGGGTGGGGGAGGGTGGAACGAGCGGGTAAGATGATACTTTTGTTTGCCTCGTGGAACTATAGCTTTCAATTGACACGAGTAAGTTTTGGTAGCGACAACTCTATATATATAAATTACTGATACTACCAGCTATTAAGGGGATGATACATTTTTCCGCTATTTGCTTTGACTAAAGAGAGATGCCGTTGCAGCGTTGTAGGGGTAAGTTAACATTTACAATAGGTATAACATAAGTCTAGTAAAAATTATGTCAAAATTCATCGTTCCATCGTGTTGGAAAAAGTTACATATTTTATAAATACATATACCTATGTATACTTTTTTAATTTTCATAAGAATTAATTTAAAAAAAAGTGCTGTTTGCTTTTGTTACGGAGTTTACAGCAGGTTTGCAATAAAACTCTGCCTATTTGAATTCTTAAAAGTAAAAAGGCATCTATAGAATTGCGAAAACTATCTAAAACTAGGAAGAAAATTTGTAACTAATAATTAAAATATATTTTAATATTAGGTGTAAAGTTGAAAACAAGCACTTTAGTAGGTATTATGAATTGAAAAAATATTTGCCGATATACGAATTGCCTACCTAATAATAATATGGAGGAAGGCAGAATGAAATGTTTAAGAAAACAAAATCTTTATGTCACCTTTGAAAAAAGAACATTGTCAGCTTTCTAGTTCGGAGCGTTTGACATGAGGTTTGACAGAACTTTCCCGGTTTTCCACCGCGTTGTTATCTGTGGCCGCTCCGTTCCCGCGCTATGATTAACGGCCGGCTGCAGTTTTCTTTTTTTATCTCCCCGCGGCAACAAGTTGTTTACGTTCCGAAAGTCGGAACGTAGCGAGTAGATTAGGGGACAGGGTATATGAAGATTCGCGTGGAGCATTTCTTTTTTCAAAAAAATGTTAATAGGATAGGCTTTTAAAATTTTCCTCCATCCCAAATTTTAATTTTTATATTATCTCAACTTCCCTTGACGTCCTACCCCACTAAAGTGTTGCGAACAGTTTTATGCAGACCGCTTTTTGAAAGAAAAAATTTGTTCATGTCGCGCAGAAAGATTTTGCATTGTTGAAATAGAACACTGACCAAGTTTTAATTTGTACATAATATTTTTAACCGTACGTTTGGCTTACAAAGTAGATTTATTATATTCTTTTATTTTATTTGAATATAATTATATTTAACAAATTATTTTACCCCATCTAGCAATAAAAATAACACAAACCCCATCCCCAAGCCTATTCGCGATTTGTTTTTTACAAGCTCACCGGCTTCCAGCGCTACTGGCCAGTATTCACGGTCGAACAAGTTACGTTCCGTTACACGTTTCCACGGAACATGTTACAATGGATCGTTACGCGGTTCCAAGTATTGCCGGAATGCTTTCGTCATTGTTCAATTCATTACGCATGCATTTGGTACCGTAGGAATTTAAACAAGTACCGTACTTGAGATTGTAGATATGACTGGAAGACTAGCAGGCTATTTGCAAAGCACAGTGGTGCATACTTGATTATATTGTAATGGTCCGTGGAAGTAGAGTTAAGTGGGACTAAAGCCCGACATAGGGCAGCACATACGGCAGAACAAAAGGCCTTACTAAGCCAGTGGATAAGGAACAGCATTCTTATCATGCCCTTTGCATCCGCAATAGTTTTAAAGACCTTACTCACCGACGTAACGAACAGTTATTACTAAGACCACAGGAAGTTGCATTTCATAAACTGTTTTTACTGGCTAATGCCACCTTGATTAGGCATGATTTAGGACTTTTTTTATTTAATGTTAGATGTGAACCCATTAAATACATTTCTCTTGATAATAATTAATATGCTTTTACAATACTCGGCATTATACATTGCAAGCGCGTTAAATCTATCCGTCAATCTCCCCGACTACTCCGACTAGTGCGAGGCACGTACGCGGTGTAGTGATGTCTTAATCGAGTAAACCAATTATTCGTCTAACAATAAGAAGATGCAATCTGTCTAGATGAAGACTGATTTAACCCTTCTGTAAAGTGGAGGGACTTCCCCAGACGAGCGGCTCATGCAATTTGAGTGGAAGAACCAATAAGCTCTATCTATCTTAAAAAAAATTGATAGAGATAGATTTTAAACAAAAACACACCAACTATACAAAGAAAGTACAAAATGTTACTTAAGTAGGAAAACTTTAACATAATTTGATTTTAATTAGTTACAAAACAATAATACTCATAATTATATCAGAAAACTTTAATTTGATAATTCAACTATCATTTAAAATTGGCTCAGCTTGTTGGGTCTAATGTCGGAGGTCGTGGATTTGATTTTCGTGTAGTTTTTGGTCCTAGGGCCAGGGATAGGTCGGATTATTCCCGACTGTCGGTCATTCGCCATTAAACGGGCACCGGCTCATCCCTCTTCTGGTGTAAAGGGCAACCAGGGGAGTTTAGTGGGTAGTGGACAAGTCCTGAGTCCCACACACGGCCGCAGGCCTCACTAGCCTGCGCTTATAGTGCGTAAAAGCATTCTCCTCCAAAAAATGGTGGTACATTCTGACTACATACTTTGATACTATACTACAAAACTTTACTTTAGTATAATAGATTGACATTTTTTAACGTATTTAAAAATATTTTCTTCTCACGCCCTCTTTAAATACCAGTCGCACACCCATCCACTTGCCGGCACAGCTGACATCGGCTGTACCGCGCACCTATCAGGCGACAACCCCCGCTGTGCATCGGGCAGGGTTGCTACTTGTTATATTCGTTAATAAAAGTTGCGTGGGGTCGCGTGTTCTACTAGCTATTTAAACACATAGATCTTAACTGAACACACATTACGTACATCGAATCTAATATTATAATGTGGAAAGATTTGATTGTTAGTTTGTTTGTTTGTATTGAATAGGCTCCGAAACAACTGACCCGATTTGAAAAAATCTTTCACTGTTGGAAAGCTTCATTATTCCCGAGTGACATAGGATACTTTTGATTTCGGAAGTGTAGGGGGAAGGGGGGAATAATTGACAAAAGAAATGGCGCGCGGGTAAAACCGAGGAGGCGACCACTAGTGAAATACTCGCATGTATAAAATGATCAGCTAAAACAACAGCTAAATTAATAAAACTAGAAATCAACATAACAATTCTAAAATTGCAAAAACTTGGACTTAATTACATGCTGACTCAGTCAACAAGATTATTATATGCTTAAAATGCGCTTTTAACTTATTTCGGTTAAATATATACATGAGATTTTAATTACTAGTGTGCATGATGCGTTAATTATACTTTGTTTTAATCTAGCTAATTTATTTGTGACTTCCTCCGTAGTGCAGTGGTTAGTAGATTGCAGTTTTGAGTACGGCCGAACCAAGGTTCCGATTCTGGATAGGACTGATGGGTTTTTTTTCTATAAACAAGGGCGTCGCCAGCTTATGATTAAGGGGGGGGCAATGGGGCAATATTATTTAGGAGAAAAAACATAAAGGCCGAGAGCATGAAGCGTTACCGCTTTGCGGCTAGCTACATTTGATCTCTGCCCCCCCTTGGCGACGCCCTTGTCTATAAACATTCCGGGGTCTGGAAGTATGTGACCGCATCCGTGGAACAGTGGTTAAGCCGCTCGGGTATAAAAACACGGAGGTCGTGGGTTCGTTTCCTGCCTTGGGTCTGGTTGGTGGTAGGGCTTTTTCAGAGTCCGACTGGCTATAGCTACCACCCCCACAGGTGAAATCTGCCGCCATAACAGCTCTGGCTGTGTTCCGGCAATATTAATGTGAGAGCCAGTACACTAGAAATCAGAGGCTCGAAGATCAGATGAGTCGATAGTCTGGCAGTACATTGAGGGACGTTTCCAGGTGAAGCGTCCCTCAATGGAATAGGCCGCAGTGGCCGCCTACCATCAGGTGGGCTGCATGCCTGTCTGTCAACTGATCTAGTATAAAAAAACGTGCCTGGGAAAGCCATAAAGCCATTATTCCAGCGAGACAGTGAGGGAATACCCTAAAAATCAGAAACTTTGTTTTGCTTAACTTTAGTTTGCATGATGTTAATAATTGCTCCACTTCAAACCTTTAAAAGGTTTGGCCACTTTACTGATGCAATACTTGAATTAGGGTAGGGAAGACTCGAAAAAGTAGACAATTTTCAATGATGACTTTTCTGTGTAAGAAACGAATGATGTAGGTAAAACCGCAAACATTTGGCTACTGAAAAGAGCTGTCGTGTCGAAATTTTTGCTGAATTCTTCTCAATAGAAACAGCATTCCGAAGCCGGCGGTAAAATCATATTAATATTAGATATATAAATCTTTAAATTATTTAAAAATTATACACCAAACCTGCCCAGAAACATTCATGTTCAACCCTAGCAATTAGCTCACGCACACCCTTTGTTGCAGCCCCCCGGCGCGTTTGGCAAGTGAGCTCACACACACACATACCCATACAAATGACATACACACACACTCACACATAAATATAGACTTCGCTCCATTCATATGCATTACATGCATAGTACAAGGCTCCGAGAGTACTTTAAGTAAGTAGAGTAAAAATTGGCTTTGAGCTCTGGCTGTGCTCCGAAAATATGAATGGGGTCAGTATTTATGAAATTACCTTAAAGATGAGGAGCATAGGAGCTTATAGACTATAGAGCGATGCTTATTGGTGTCTGCCAACTATTCTGCCAAAAATCTAAGCGATATGAAATGAGATCAGTTACAAAAAACTTTACGTGCTGTCGCTGAAGCAATAACAACCAAAAATAGTATAATTTATTTATTTATTTAATTAGGACAACCAACAAATCTTACACTAATGTACATTTTGGTTTTCTTAGGTCTAAGTATATTGCTAAGTGCAGATTCAGTTACAGGCTGCCACGACTTGCTAATGTATACAATAATAAAGACAAACATGCTATAAAATTTTAACAGTCCAAATTCCAATGTAAAGTTAATAATGCAATCAAAGCTCTACATATTGGTACTAAGATTTAAGATCTTCGTAAACCATGTTTTGCATTTTGAACAAAGTGCGTTTGGTCCTAGATGATGCCCATGTCCAGCAGTGGACTGCGAACGGCTGATGATGAAATAAATAATTATTTCGAATTTTAACAAAACCTAATATTTTGAACTACTTTTAACTTTGACTATGTCCGCGTACCACACGCCCCGAGCGCATGGGGCACAAAAATTTTGACATGCAATAAATTACAAAGAAACCTGTTTCTTGGGGGTAAGGCACGACCTGGCGGGACGGGCGGGCACTTTATAATTAACAAAACGCAAGGAATTAACTACAATTGAAGTTTCTGGTTTAGTTTAAGTCATGAGACTATAGTTTACTTATAACATTGTAAGGCTCATTGCTTTAAGGGCTAGGTTATTTCTAAAACGACTTAGTTAAATACATTTGATCTTAGATATATGTTTCATACAAATGTTTGTACCGTGCGAATAAAGAACCTGCTACCTCAGCTATAAATCGGCTTTTCCACCATTATACAAAATAGTTCATGTACATTTTAATACCAAGAACCTTAACAATGTCAATTGACTGAATATCCGCAGAACTCCATAATGTCGACCACACCTAAACTCAGCAGGAAACCTTTCAATCACCCAAAGCAACCGAAATCCACCAGAATTGACGTCTACATCGAATAGTCAACCCATACTCCATAGTTCCTATAATAGATATATCACTTGGGAAGTTTTTGTGGGAGCTTCCGTGGAATTTAGAACGAACGATTACGCTTCTTGTTATTGGGATAAAAGATATCGGGGTGTTGTATTGTGTGGAAGACATTACTTACAATTTGACAGATGGTTAAGCGCTGCGGACTCGCATGCCTTTGAGTCTGGTGTCAAATAGTTAGCCACCAGTTAATATGACATAAGCCCTTCTCAGATTTAGACTTTCTCTTTTTGTGTCCACTTACTTTTTGACTGGCCCGATGGCGCATTTGGTTGGTAGTGACTCTGCCCTGTGCGCCAGGGGTCGTAGGTTCGAATCCCACCCAGGACAAACACTTATATGATGAACATTGGTGTTTGTTTTGTGTCTGAATGTATATTTGTATTTAAGTATATATTTGTGGTACCTTCGTTGTTCCTGACACCCGTAACACAAGTGCCTACGCTACTTACTTTGGGAGGAATGTGTGTGATGTTGTCCAATTTTTATTTATTTATTTATATTTACTTACATACAGTGTCTCCAGTTCTCCACCAACCCGCACTGGGCCAGCGTGGTGGAGTATGGCCTACACTATCTCACAATTGAGATAAGGCCTTTGTCCCAGCAGTGGGAACGTATATAGGCTGATGATGATGATGACATACAGGGTTACATTGGTGTGCCTTGTCGGCAACAGAAGTGTCTAGGACTGCGCAGGAAGGGCTTATTTTGTAGCTGTTAGTATCCGACACAAAGCTTTGATTTTAAGTGTATTTGACTTCTACATTAATATTGCGGGAACACGGTCAGGGTAACTATAGTGGCAATTCATTTGTGGGGCTGGTAGCTAGCCAGACAGACAAAGAAGCTGAAATATATCAAAATGAACATCTTATTCGGAATCCGAGCCAACCCATCGTTCCTGTAATAGATATATCACTTGAGAAGTTTTTGTGGGAGCTTCCGTGGAATTTAGAACGAACGATTACACTTCTTGTTATTGGGATAAAAAATGTCTGAGTTGTATTGTGTCACAGACATTAACTTACAGTTTGAAATATTATGGTTACAGTTTGTGGAAGCCACAATAAATTGTAGTCTGTGGATCTTTGCGTGGTTTGCGTAAAAAATGTTTATGTGCATGCATTGTATTTGTAACTTATCTGCCGCCATTATACCTAAATGCTATGATACTTTTGATTAATTAGGCGCCACTTTTAAGCGGTCCGGTTTCAGCAGGAGTGCTTTGTGTATTTACCGATATTTTTGAATTAGCTGTATTCAAAAATGGCTATAATAAGCCTTATAAAGTGGAGTGTGTGTCAGTCCAGCTCCAATACAGTAAGAAGAGGACTAGGGCTCCACTTGACATGACAGCTATACGCCCTAATAAATGTTTCTTTCTTTCTTTCTAATAAATAAAATTTAAATACGAGTACTTAAAACGAACCAAACAAAGCGATAAGTTTATTCTACTAGACAAAACTTCCAGGGCAAAAAAAAAAACAAATACATCAGGTGTGTTTTGAAATAATTGTGACAGACACGATTATATGCAAATGCGTTTGAATATTCATGTTCGAAACAATTGCGCGTGGTTTTATTAATTTGCACTCTTTTGTTTGTCAGCACAATGCGATGCGGGCTTTGTGCTCAAACAATACGCGTGTTTATCAACTGTTGTTGTTGTTGCTGCGGAAATTGTAAGGAAAATGTATAGCTGGGTGCTATGATGACGCATGTGTCGGATTGGCCCAGTACATAGGAGCCTTCATACTCTAAATGCTAATTACATGTTTTTTGTTCACCTGCATGGGACACTGATTCTGACTATTTCTGACCCTTAGGTAAAATAGGAAGGTCGTTTTAACTCTTTAATTAAGGCTTTACAGTATTAAGTGCAGTCTTTACAGTTTTAAGTGTTAAGTGAGATCGATCGAATCATAATATTTACTACTAAAGTATCGGCCGCCTCCGCGGTTTCACCCGCGCGTAATTTCTTTTGTCAATTGTTCCCCCCTTCCCCCCCCCACATTTCCGGGATCAAAAGTACCCTATGTTATCCGGGGATAGTGTAGCTTTCCAACAGTGAAAGAATTTTCGAACAAATAAACAACCGAATCTTTCCTCTTTATAATATTAGTATAGAAAAAGAGAGTAATAATATAATGTAGTAAGGGGTGTGTGCTAAAACTTTTGTTATTTCTTAAGCCTACGAGTAAAGGCTAAAATATGCTGGAATAGTCTCCGTTCTTTATTAGTATTAGAAAAATCATGTCGTGATCACAATGTTAGAATTCCCTCTCAAAAATCCAGTTTTTTTTCAAACAATTTATTCCAAAAGTTTTTACGCCAGATCGTAACTGCCAGTCTGTTTTTTTTCTTTTTCTATGCTATGGAACGCAACTTTTTTCTAAGAAGCACGTGAAAAGAGTTCGTATATCGTGCGATACAGATTTCACGAGGGAAAAGTGTTTGGAAAAAAAAACGACAAAAAGTTGGACGGGCTCGCGGCCCGCCTGCCTCGTGTCAGACGGACCGCCCGCTCTACCGTGGATTGGTTTCGCAAGATTAATCTCAAGACATCTAGCATAATTCAAAAAGTAAGAGCATAATCAGTGAAATTAAAAAAAAACATAAGTAATAACTGTCGCATCTTTAATCATTAATTTGTGTCGGACACATTGCCAGATTTCACTGATAATTAGAGCGAAAGATACAAAACATCGTGCAAGACAATTAAGATAACTAACTGTAATTTTAAATATTCGTCAATTATCATTTTGTATCCTACAAATTATCATTGCGAATCGGGAAAATACCTCCTTCTTTTTAACACCATTGAGCGCAATTACTTTAATGAATGTTTTTTCTACTTATGTAACGTGTTACCATATGGAAATATATAAGTATATTTTATAAATTGGTATGATTATTGATTACGGATGAAGTACCCAACCCATGTAAATACGATCACAAAAAATAAATTCTTTTTGGGAATGAACTAAGAATGGAATGGGAACAGTGGGAACTGAACCTGAGATGAAGCGTAAATAATTAAAAAAAAAATATTTCAATAAATACTATAAGGCGATCGTTTAATCTCATGTGGACCGCACCGACCCGTTGCATGCCGTCGCACACGGGTACCCGCTGTCATGTCCCCTCGCCAACACAGACTGGCACCAAACCATACAAAAATAAACCTTACCGTCTTATGAATAAAAACCGTACAGAATGCCTCAGCAAAATTGCCGCGATACCAGCCCCATTCGGTCTAGAATTTCAAATTTCAAGCGCGTTCTTCCATCGTCCATTCTATAATCAACTCTTTGACGCTAGTATTAAGTTTCGTATAAACTGCTCTTTTATTTTTGTGGGAATAGGAATGCTTCTACAGGAAAGTCGTTGAGCAAGTTTGGACTTTATTTGTATCAGTATTAAGGATTGTTGTATAAGAATAAGGTAGCATTGTCAACCCTGAAATGCTATCGGCTTTTTAGTTCCACAACACGGAATGGTCCCGCGCGGCGTCTAGGGCCAAACTTGGCTTTTAGAGTCCAATGCGTTTTTATAGGCACTTGTTAATGCATTTTTTGTATTATACAAAGCGAGGTAAACGCTTAAAATAACTTGAACTGAATTGTCTAACTAAAGCAAGTTTGACCAATGTCAGATAAATTACTGATAATTTATCCATCAAACATATTGATGTTTGGTCTCTTTGTCAATACAGTGTCCTTTTTGGAATGACACTGCATTTTTTATATTTACAAAGAGACCAAATTAAATTTATCTGACAGGAAAAATTATCAGGAAATTATTTGACAGCCCTTTTTACTTTATCCGAAAGTTGACTAGGTATTCTAGTAAAAATTAAATGATGAATTTATACACATTTTTTCAGGAGCTCACATAATAAAACAATGTTTTAAATTTTTATTATGTGTATTTTGCATCTCTACATTTTTACTAAATATATTGTAATAAATCTTATTAAAGGTAATGAGTTCTATGTCTAAAAATCTATAATTACTACAGTAAAGTATGTACATAGGGAACTTTAATATGTGGGAAATATAGAAATTTTTTCGTTTATTCCGAAAAAGAAACAAAAGGGGAACTAACCCTGAATAAATTAGTCGGGTTTAATTTGAATAGCAAAGCAACTGATTATATTTTTTTATTTAATTGTAATATAATGTGGTAGGTATTTTTCTCTTCTTTTGCGTAGCAAGAACTATTGTATAACAATAAAGTAATAAAAAGCACACCTTATGCTTATGTGAAATGGCCAAGCCGCATATTTTGACTGATAGAGTTTGTAAAGTTAGGCCTTGTAGAGTTAAGGCGTGTAGAGTTAGAACCTTGGCTCTACATGAGATCGGTAAACTTTTTGACGGTGTCGAGTCATGTTGTCTCGTGTTGGCAACATTTTATAAAAATGTTTTGGTGGTTTTTTTTTTGTTTCTACTAAGTGCCAGTTATATGTATGTATAAGATTAGTAAATAATTAAAATGTGATTAACTCTCTAGTTGTACATAGTTTTCAATAAAGCGAAGTAGGACCAGGATCGGCTGATAATCTAAAAGAAATAATTGTCATTAATAGGTTGAAATTGTAAAAAGGTAGGCTATTTTCTATACTATTATTTTTCCTACCGTCATAAATGCAGTTAAGTTCAGGTCAGCAAAGTCCAAAGCAGTCAGCTTACAAGGCTTCTGCGCCCTGAAAACATTATTTTAAAATTATTACATGCTCCCGATTTCAAATATAAATTTAAATATATTTTGTGTACAGATAACATCTTAAACATATTTATCAGTGGTAAAACTGGCAATTAAAAGATGAAATCTAAGTATATAATGTTTAACCAGAAATGTCGGGCGGGAATCGAACCCACGCCCCTCGCATCTGGGCAATGCACTTCATCATGTGCACACGTTTATCTCATAAACATGAACATACAAACCTCATCAAAATTAACAACAGCATCTTCTTAATTTTCTCATCGGTGTTATACCAAGGCGTGTTGTATATAGCCTGGCTTACTTGGGTGCTCTACAAAAAAGTATTTCAATAATAATAAATAAATGAACATAATAAAATAGTAAACAATGTTACATACATTTGACGATTTGACCCGAATGTAAGAAGCATTAAGCACTAGTGTTGTGGGTTTCAGAAAAAAGCGAAGGTAGCACAAATAAATACCTACCTAATACAAATACCTCAGTCTAAATTTTCTCCTAAATTACCCAGTGTTTCTGATAAGATACGCCTTCAAGTGCCGGCAACGCATATGTGATGACTCTGGTGTTGCAAATGTCCATGGATGACGGTGATCACTTACCATCAAATCATCCTCCATGACACATGCCTCCTAATTTAAAAAAAAAAATACTACATCGTTTTTACGCATTTTCTTAATCAACAATTTCTATTGCTGACCATCCATATTTAATTATTCACCCAGCCCGGGAATCGAACCCGGACCCAAAGCAGTAATAATGTTCTTCTTACAGACTGCATGAGCTTGTCTCCGAAGTAGCACAGCAGGAATATCTGGAACAGGCTCATGAAGAGGAACAGCGCGAAGGGAACCACCACGGCATAGTCGTCTAACATCTGCGAACAAGGTTTAACCACTGAGCATATCCCCATTATGCTATCCCCTGCATTGTGTGTGGGACTCAAGACTAAAGTGTCCACTACCCACCAAACTCCCCCGGTTTTCCCTTCACATCCAAATTGGGACGAGCCGGTGCCAGACTTGTGCCCGGGTACCCTGACTTGCAAGGCCTCAAGTCGAGTGGCGCCTAGGGAGGGCCACCCGAGAAACTGGGTGGTCCTCACTTCCTCAGACTTGGCTCGGGCGACCTGTGCAATGCGGACGTTTTTGGAGCTACCCCCGCCCGCAGATCAACCCTCAGGCCGGAGAAATGCGAGTTAGGGTAATGAGAAAGAAAAGCTATTAATGCCATATTTCAGGTTCAAGGCTTTCTTGCCTACGATTATCGCCAACCCACATTTGTCAAGAGTGGTGAGATGTGGGTTGGTGGTCGCAAACTCGAGCAATGTTAAAAAAGTCACAAACAATGTTGCCTGGACCAGGAATTGAACCCAGGGCGCCTAGCCATGTTGACTAATCTAGTCTTCGAGCCCTGTCTAAATAATAATACGAATCTACACTGCTGGAGCCCAGCATGAGCTGTAATGACAGCGCTGATAAATAACAAGTAAACCCATTTGAATTAATCTAGGACCACAGAGGCAAACCAGTTTTTTTTATACTAGACCAGTTGGCAAACAGACCCTCGGCCTTTGCCACACTTGACGGAAATTCCAAACGCCAATGCATGTAATTTCATATACATAAATGTTGTCCGCGACGAAGCGACCGATCTTCCGCGTAGTGTGTCGCTATTTGTAATTTTTATGCAATTCCGCAGCGGATCGTCCGCTTACGCCCACTGCGGCCTATTTCATTGAGGGAAGGGCAACACATTAACCACCACTAGCACAAAACTTCTCATCAAGTGTCGCTTAATGTGCTGCCAAACTAGACTCCTCTGATCTTCAAGTGTATTTAAAATCTTACTTACCGTAGAGATAAATCCACTCAAACAGATGAGGATAGAACTTGTCAATATATTCAACAGCATTGATTTGGAATACAGCTGTTCTACTTGGTCCACCAACCTAGAAAATAGCAACTAGGTACAAATAAGCTTTACACGGAAGGAAAAGGACTATATTAAAGGATGGGGTGGAGAGAAGGAAGTGGGTCCGGGCTTCCGGCAGTGTCTATAAAATTATTTTCATCCATTCATGTCATAGGTTTGTTTCAGAGAATTAATTAATTGAGTAAATAATAAATGTTTTAGCAGCCTTTGCTGAGGTATGGACCTTACGCACACTTCTATGTATATCTTTATATGTACATAAGTATATGCCTGGGTATGCTTGGTGTGACATAAGTCACACCAGGCAAGACACAAAATGTACCTTTATTTCATTGTTTTTGTCTATTTTTAATATCTATAATACATTTTACTGCAAAAAGATACGTCCCGGAAAACCTCCCTGGTCAAACCTATACTCACTCCACCAACTCCTGGTGTCTCCTCACAGCTCTCATGATCTCGACCTTGGTGTTCTCCGTCGACTCAGAGATAATGTTCTCGAACCGGTGGCTCAACAGGCGGAAATGCATCTGGATGTAAATGCATAGCGCGTAGAAGAAGCTGTCTGAGCCTATCAAGTTCACTCCGACTACGAGTGCTGGAAAGAAATGGGAATTTGATCCATTTAAATAAATAAATAAATAAACATCTCTGAACATTATTCACACAGCGCCATCTAGCCCCAAACTAAGCATTAGCTTGTACTATGGGTGCTAGACAACGGATAAATTACTTATATACTTATTTTTTTGTAAATACATACATATTATACATAGAAACACCCAGACCGATACAAGCAGACATGTTCATGCACACAAATGTTTGTACCGTGCGGGGATCGAACCCGCGACCTCTGGTGTAAAAGCCGACTTCTCGACCATTACACCAAAATGGCTCGTAAATTTAAGTATATAATAATATAATAACGTTAATTTCAGGCAACACATGACAACACATTGTACGTCAAACAGTGTGTTTATTTGTTAAACGATACCCTCATTATTTTGTGACAAGAGGTGACATCAAAATAAGTCTACGTACTCGTAGTCCTAATTGCATGGCTATACAGATTTATAATAAGTTACCAGAATACCATAAAAGTCTACCCATATTGATCTTCAAAAGACAAATACACACATGGCTTCTTGAGAAGTGCTTTTACAGCATTGATGAATATCTAGAGAAGTCCTCCTTCATGAATGTTTCCAGATGATGGGTCCCACAAAGGAACTGAAGTTGACTTTATGGCGAGGTTCCAAGCGCTCGACCCACAGGTTGATTTGGATTTCCTTCGGACATACTCTACGACATCCTCCACATTCGTAGACCAGTGCAGTCTGGACACCGGTCATTCATTTATTGATGTTCTTTAATTAATGTCTTTGAGATGGTAGTGCTGTTTGTCAGGTAATCACCACAAGGGGGGCATAGGCTGTTTCCTCTTCGGTGTGAAGGGAAACCGGGTGAGTTTAGTGGGTAGTGGGTTTGGGGGATTCCTACATACGGCCGCAGGTCTCATTAACCTGCGGTTAAAGTGGATACACACATTCTCCTCTGCAAAAAAGAGGTCATTTCATTCCCTTTGATGTGGGTGAGTAAAATGATGGCTGACACCTACGTCATTAGGTGCCATGATCACAAGTTTAGTATAAAGTAGGCGATCTTTAGGAACTTGTTTACTGGGTCCCAATCTATTGTTTGAATCCAAGACTCCAAAATCATGTCCCAGTAAACCACTAGACCATCTAGGCGTCAGTTTATCTAAGATCTATAATAGAATAGATAAGTGTGCATGATAATGTCAATCAGTAAGTAATGTCTAAAGTGGTGTAAATAATCTGATATACTACTCTTATTTCAAGATCTATTTATATTCAACTATTCTATAAAGTTTTTCCTGCTTTATTCTCTGTATACAGACTATGCATTTCTCATAAGATTATTCAGTTTTGAACTTTATAATAACGCAATAAGAATTATACTGCTTTTTGTTTAGCTAGATATGAGTCACCGTCACAGCACTTAGTCACCATGTTATGGAATACCACTAATAATAACCCATCCTACTAATTGACTCATTTGGCTGCCATAATACGGCTGCACAGTGAAAGAATGTAAACGAAAGTTACCATGTTTCTTCTTTAAAAAAGAATAAAGCTGTAATGGTGTCTTATTGAGTTTAGGCTAGAACGACTAAACTAATTAACGATTAACCAAATACGCGGATAAAATTATGTTGTGCATAAATCAAAGTTGTTGTAGTTGTTGTAGCTTGATTTTTTTAACTAGATTAGTAGTCAGTCAGACAGGTACACAGCCATTGCGAGTGATTCCTTGAAAGGTAGCCAACCAAGAAACGTCGCTCAATGTGCTGCCCCACTGTAGGCCCATGTGATCTTCGAGCCTTTGATTTCAAGTGCACTGGGCTCCCACATTAATATTGACGGAACAAACCCAGATTGATTTACAATTAAAAGCTTCATTGTCTTCTAAAAAGACAACAACCAAGATACCGAATTAAAATCCGATATAATTGACGTTTATTCCATCGACACACCGCTGTATGTCCAGCTTCCAACAATTACAAAAGGTTGTCAATTATTGACAAATTACTACAATTCACACCAAACTATAAACGCCGTCCAAATTTGCATCACAAATTGCCCGTTGGGAAAACGATCTTACGTCTGAGAAAATTGGCCAATCATTGCGTTTTCTAGTAAGCTTCAACAATTAACCAATTCCATTATCTGGTAACTGCGTTGAATCTCTGACGAGTATTTTTACTCGATTATGTAACTTATAGTTGTCAGTTATGTTTTATTTTTCATTCATTTTCTTAGTTGCGGAATAAGATAATTTTTGAAGACAATACTTTTGCTACTAATAAAACGAGAAAGGTGCCTTTTATCAACAAAGGACGAGTTGCATGATTAAGATATTATGGCCGTTTGAATATTACAAAAACCAGTTGCCAATTGAAATATTGGTACTTAGCTCGAAATTTTTTAAGGTGATTTTCTATGAACTATTCAATAGTTCTGCAAAAACCAATTTAATTATCTTCTGTACAATCATTTTGCTTAGCCTGTAGTAAATTTATTTCCCATTTTGTATAAATACATTGGGAAATGGCTACTACACAGTACTTTCTGAACTTCAAAGCTTAGAGGCAGTAGTAGAAACGTACCGGAAGATACAGCCTTGGTAGGCTTCTCACAAGGTGGTGCGATGATCTCATAAAGATCGCAGGAACCCACTGGTTTAGATATCTTAGGAGGGAAGCCTATGATAAGTGAGCGTCTTTCAGCTGAAATGGTGATGCTAATGACTTGTGTACTTTATACTAACTTGATAAAGTATGGTGCAAATACTCCAACGGCCATATCCAAGGGTTTTTGACGTCGATGAAGACGTATTTCACTAAATACGGGTACTTGTACTCCGTCTCTCCGGTCTTGTAATAGTCGTAGGCCATCGAAATCACCGGCGTCGATGGGAAAGCATAAACCACTATCATCCACATGTAATTCTGCAGTTTTATTATAGAATCTAAAAAGTCCACTGATTCTTTCAAAGTTTCTCTTTCAACATCTCTTTTCTTTGTTTCTATATCTTCTAGATCTCCTGTTTGTGAATTCACTTCAACTTCTTCATCGATTGGGATACGATCTTTTTCAAAATCATTGTCATCTATATCTGGATGTATGTCTCTCAACTTGTCAAATATTTTAATGGCCGTATGTTTGTTCATATAGAGAAATGTTATCTTAGCTGTTCCTAAAATACTGACCGTCATGCAAGGGACGTTTACCGATAGTTCTATAAAACTCTTCCCTATTAAAATCCCGTCTACTTCCCACATTATTTCACCTAAGACTGCGGTGTGCAGCACAATTAAGTTAACATAGTACATGTACAAATTACAGAAATTTTCCCATGATTTTTTGTATTTGGTCTTACTAATTTTAATGCCCGAAAAGAGGAGTGCTTTTAATGAAACTTCTAAACTCGAATCAAATTTCTTTTTCCCCAGCATCGCTACGTATTACTTTAGATATTTTTTAATATGTTATTATTTTTATTTTTTGCCCCTTTTAACTTCTTACACTTTCCTGTTTCACAGCTAAAATAGAATTGATAAGAAAATCCGAATTTGCAAATGACAAGTAAAATAGGTTTTAATTAACAAGAAACTTTAGACGTCAAATATATAATTCCGTTTGCTTTGAAAAACGTTCTGTAATTCTTTATTCTGTTTGGTGGAAACTGCATTAATTGCGCTATCGTAAATGAGTGACAGATAAATTATTTTTTTATCTGGGGGCACGGCAGTGCCCCCGCCAAGTCGAGCGCGAAGCAAACACTGCCGTACCATCCTTTACTGGAACCATTTCGCCGCATTTTCAGGCCCCTATTTGAGAACCTCTGGATAAGACCAGAACGCAGAAATTTTCGTCATTTAGTAAGCTATAATCACATACTTAGAATACAAAATTTCAAGGCTGTAAGTCATTTAGTTCCGAAGTTAAGCGAAAGCAAAGTTTCGCATTTATGACAGACACTCACTGACTCACTCACTCACTGATGATCATCAAAATAGAACTAGTACTTCCCATAAACTCAGAGAGCTGAAATTTGGTACAGAGTTAGGGTTTAATGGCTACATAAAGGGAAAACTATAAAAACTAGTATATTCGAAGATCTGGAGTACCTGGTGACCCTGATTAGAAAACACAAGAGCCCAACCAAACTATTAGAGATCGACATATACCGCCTTTACAAAAAATACTCAACTTAGTGAGCCGCTTCATTTGGTGGTGGTGGGGGGATGGGAGGGAAAAGGGGGATGGTAGGGGTAGGGGGAGGGGGGAGGGGGAGGGTGAAGGGAGATGGAAGGGGGGACGGGAGGGGTAGCTGGGGGGTGGGGATAGTATATGGGAGGGCGAGTAGGGGGATGGGAGGGGGAAGGGAGATGGGAGGGGCGATGGGAGGGGGAAGAGAGATGGGAGGGGGGAAAGGAGATGAGAGGGGGGGTGGGAGGGGGATGGGGATATTAATGGGAGGGGGAGGTGGGGGGATGGGATAGTACATTATCAATCCAATCCACATGAAATTTGGCACAGGTATAGTTTATAACGTGGAACAGGACATAGGCTAAAAAAATCTCACGGGAAACGTCTCATTCCAAATAGATACAAAATAAATCAATATGCCCACGTTCCTACAAAAAGAAGTGAAATCCCACCAAAAACATTCTGTAAAAAAACTAGCCAAGTCTCGATGGAGCTGCTTGTTTATCTCTAAAAAGTAATGAAATCTAGACATAGTCGTGCCAAGTCTAAGGTTCCTTACTGCGATTTCTTTATTATTATAGTTAATGTTGTGTGACTTGGCCGTTGAAGGGTACACAAGGGTACAAAACCAGGTGCTCCATTACTCCATTGCACCAATCTGTCATTGTTTACATGTAATGTTATATCTGTTGTAACTACCTATGTTTGTTAAGCGAGATAATAGCCCATACTGGTATTGGTAATTGGACGCTAGTGTCTGATTTGGCCCTTCGAAGTTGAGTTGCAGGTCCGTTTGGCCGTCTGGCCCTTCAACGGCCAAGTCACACAACATTAACTATAATAATAAAGAAATCGCAGTAAGGAACCTTAGACTTGGCACGACTATGTCTAGATTTCATTACTTTTTAGAGATAAACAAGCAGCTCCATCGAGACTTGGCTAGTTTTTTTACAGAATGTTTTTGGTGGGATTAAATAGTTTTTTAGAAAGGATTCATACAGCGCTTTATAAGTTCAGTCTTTAGACGTCCTATGTTTTATTTTTTTTCTATTTTGACTCTATAACCCGCTAGTGAGGGTGAGTAAAGAAGCCGTTATCATGCATTGCAGCATTTGCAGCCAAATGACATTCACTGCTGGACATCCCCTCCCCTAACGATCTCCAAACAGTAAAGAAGCCAGCTAAACTAACACTTGGGACGAAACCGCTCATTCTACTTTGGCACACGTTTAAGTAGTTTATAACCCGGATTAGGACATAGGCTATAAAATTCCTACACGAAACGTCTCATTCCCGCGGGAATAACAAGTTTGAAACTGTTATTCCCGGTTATATTATTACTGAACCGATTTGAATAATTCTTTTACAAATAGTCGCAAGAGTGTATAATATTATATATATGTTTTACAATTTTATTGCTTCGTTGGTTGGTATAATGTAGGTAGTCATGGGTACAATTCTCGGGTTGGAAAATACTTTGTTTATAGGTTTAAATGACTATTTTGTTATCATCAAGTAGATAGTCAAAATGACTTGATTTCAAAAAATAAAACTTTTGTCCTATCGTAATATATCATAGCTTATATAAAATTTCAAAGAATCCGACTTTGGTTACAAACATTTTTATAAGTTTTAGTATCAAATGAGAAGCGATAAATAAAAATAGGTCCCTCAAAATTTTTCACAGTCTCTGTATGATGAAGAGTCTCCATCGGGTATAGTTTTGAAACAACCGCGACGTATTATCTTTCAACTCCATATTAATATGATTTATTAAAGGAAGCCGTCTCTTTGAGCCTGGCCTGCCTTAAAAATTTAGCCCAAACTAAAATTATTGTACTAAATAAGGAATACTCACTTGATATAAATTGATGAATATACATCCCCGGCCACGCATAGATATTATTTATGTCGAAGAAGTATTTCACCAAATACGGATATTTGTACTGCATCTCGCCCGTCTTGTGGTAATCATACGCCATCGAAGTCACCGTCATCAATGGGAAAGCGATGATTACCACACCGCAAATGTAATAGAGAAAGTTTATAACAAAAGCTACCGATTTCACACATTCCCTAAAAATTTCTTTCTCTTCGACTGATCTTAGCGTTCTTAAAAAACCGGTCTCTCTTACTCTATTATTGTCCACATCTTCTTCGATTCTATTGTGGTCTTCTATATCAGCATCTGGGTGAATCTCCCTTAATTTATCAACGATTTTGACAGCTGTCTTTCTGTTTAGTATAAGCCAAGACACTTTACTTGTGCTTAGGGTGCTAATCGTCATACAGGGAGCTGTTAAGGATATTTCGACAAAACTCCTCCCTATTTTAACAGAATCGCGGATCCAATATACTTCTCCTAAGACTACAGAATACAGTATCAATATGTTGATGACATACATGTATGAAACGCAGAACTTTTCAAAGGACTGCGAATAACCGGTGTCTTTTACTTTTAAACCAGAAATGAGTAGTAGAAATGCTGGGATTCTTAAACTCTTTTCAAAATTCTCTTTCTCCATTATTACTTTTTTTATTCAACCTTATTAAGTAGGCTCAGGTTTTGCCTTTTATGAACTTTTCTGAGTATCTTTATATTGAAGCTTCTTGTTTCGCAAGCAAATAGATACTAAGAAATATTGATAATGACTAAAGATTTTATTAAAGGATTTTTAATTACTGGTTCCTTGAAGATTAGTCCCATATAATTATTCTGTTTGCTTAATTTTTTTTCATTCCTAATTCTGTTTAGTGGACATCAAAGGATCCTAATTAGTAGCGATAACATTTAAACACCTGTGAAGTTTTCTTGTTACTCACCGCTCACGTCAAGAAGTAAGAAGTGACATCGTCGACGTTCGTTTTCGATAGTTCGGCGGTGTCAGAAAATATCCTGAAGAAACCTAGCACAGTCGAATGATACAATTGGCCTGGTTCCCCTGTTAAGGGATACGGAGGTCAGATGGCAGTCCCTTCAATGTCCAACTGGACTTTAGGTTGGCTTGGTCTTCTGGGTGTTTTTTTATACTAAGTCAGTTGGCAGACAGACACGCAGTCCACCTGATGGTAAGCGGCCACTGCGGCCTATTCCATTGAAGGACACTTTAATGGAATAGGCCGCAGTGCGTCGCTTAATGTGCTACCAGACTGTAGGCTCATTTGATCTTCGAGCCTTTGATTTCAAGTGTACTGGCTCCCACATTAATATAGCCAGAGCTGGCGGTAGATTTTGCCTGTGTAGCTAGCCAGTCGTACTCTGAAAAAGCCCTACCACCAACCAGACCCTAGGCGGGAATCAAACCCACAACCTCCGAGTTTTATACCTAAGCTGCTTAGCCACTGTTCCACGGAGGCGGTCCAACTGAACTGAAAACTGACTGCGATGTTTCTATGAATGAAGTAAGTATTACCTACCAAAAATGAAGAAGTATTTATTTTAATTAATGTTTATCCGTTGTCACCCATAGTAAAAGTTCAGCTTAGTTTGGCGCTAGACGACGCTGGAAGAATGTCTAGAGAAATTAATTTCATTTTTTAATTTTCGGATGGACATAAGTGCCGGAATTTCACGATATGGCCAGACATCACGATATGCCCAAACGAGCGGCAACACAAAAGCGTCCGTATGCGTCCGCCTAACGGTGCAGGGCTTATTCATGAGTCGTCGGTAAACCGCTTTGTCAATGCCGCGTTTTTACCTTTTCGTCCGCTGTCTGCAGCCGTCGAATGGTGTCCCCACGTTACGGTTGTATACGGACAAGTCCTACTAAACAGACATGAGCATACTTAATTATTTTATTTCATTTTTTTTTTCTCTCTCTCTTTAGCCCGTTAGCACTACCCACCATTTTTTTTTTCTGCTTGGCCCAAAGGTTGACTGGCAGAGAATGCCATTAGGCATTAGGTCCGCCTTATGTACTCTTGATTGTGCATTAAAGTTTGCATAAATAAAATAAATAAATACCAACCTTTCGGTTCAACCGGATATTGTGTGTGTAAGGCACTTCTGCTCTCCACCACACTTTTCTTCAAGTTCTTTAATTCTCTTAACTTTATCCTTGTACGGATACTTCCCCTTAGGACTTCGCGTGTGGTCTGGTCATGTATTATACAAGCTAAATAAACTGGGACAGTAGGTAATTGTGGTGTAAACAAGGTGTAAAGGAAAAACAATATTTTTTGTATATACGTTTATTTTACCGTAATCCATTGTTATAAGTAAACAACTGAGTCATCTTTTATTGGCCCAGAAGCAGGGACTTTCCAGAGTGTGGGCTGATCAATCGCCACAATGTGGCCCCGAGTTCCACTCATGGGCGCAGGTCTAGCTAGGCTGGATGTGGTTATGGTGATTAAAAGTATTCTATGCGCCAGGGGTCGTGGGTTCGAATCCCACCCAGAACAAACACTTATTTGATGAACATTTGTGTTTGTCCTGTGTCTGGATGTATATTTGTATTTAAGTATATAATTGTGGAACCTTCGTTGTTTCTGATATTCATAACACAAGTGCTTACGCTACTTACTTTGGGGTCAGATCAATGTATGTGATGTTTTCAAATATTTATTTATTATTATTTATTTATTCTCCTACGTAAAAGTATCCTATTTTCACCTCAGATACGTGATTGCGTCGGCCATCTGAAGTGGTTTACGAAATTAAGCCACTGCTAACAAAAGTTGCTAAACCAAGCACGTCCTACTAAAACCGAACTCTTGGTCACCGCATCCTTCGTCCTTTTCGGAATGCCTGAAGGACCGTCAAAGGAGCCGAAGCTCTAGAATTAGCTATTGTTGAGTTTAGGATAAACAATATGAAAAACGTTACGATTGCGGGCCTTTTATCTACGAGATTAGTTTAAGGCAGTAAAGTTAGTTTGAGGGAAGCCATTGTTTGGATTCCGGCAAATGGTATTGCCGTTGTCTTTTCATTGTGACGCAATTATTATACTATTATTAGGAGGCAATTAATGTAAAATATGGCAAAAGTCAAAAAATCTGTTTCTCACTTCTCTTTGAACTCATTACTCATTACTTTATTATGACTATAAAAAACTATTTAAAGAAACTGTACTGTAGAAAAATTACTTTTAAGTTATACGCCTCAATGGTAGTTTAGGTACCGTGATCTTGGGGTCCTGGGTTCGATTTCCGAGTCGGACAAAATTATATTCGGATTTTACGAATACAGTTTAAGTTCACAAGTCAAATATTCCGCCCTTACCCATGATTGTAACGCTGACTTGAATTTATTTAACCTTTTGAACGCCAAGTTACGAACGCACTTTCGTGTCCTCTACGCCAGAGCTGGGTTATTCTTTATTGTCGAATGTAAGGAAAAAATACCAGTAATCGTTTTAAACATATTTATTTCATATATTTGAGGCAGGGTTTTTGTCAAGATAGACGTCGTTGGCGCACACAGGGCCCGCAGTTGCTTGACAAGTATAGACGACTTTGGCGTCGTCGTACAAATAGAACCTAGTGGTACAAATATGTAGAACATTTCGGACCCTGTCGGTCGATGTCAAAGATAAGGAAGCGACTGATTTGGAGTACTGGTCGAGAAGTCGGCTTTTACACAAAATGTAAACGTCTTAATTGAGAATCAAACACACTATCATGCACTACAGCTTCTGACTCGCAAGGTCATCAGACAGAGGTCGTAATGGCTTTCAAAGTCATAACACGAAGTTATAGCATTGCGTGAGGCGTAGGTCGTGACTTCACTTTGACTCACCGAACCAACAGACAAAACGAAAATGTGGGAGCCAGTTGGAGCCAGTTCATTTTAAATTTAGCTTTTAATAAATAACAATCTATAATCAAATCAATCTTATAATCTTTGGTCAATGTTCGCACAGCGCCATCTAGCTCCAAAAAGCATTATCTTGTACTATGGGTACCAGACAACGGGTAAACATTATTTATATACTTTTTATAGTAAATAATATACATATTATCATTGACATATTATACCATAATTGTATTGTGTCCGTGTCCTTCATTCTTTATTCATAAAAAATACTAAACCGATACAGACTTGTTCATGCACGCGAATATTTACTATTTACCATACGGGGATCGAACCCGCGACCACTATACCAGCCGACTACTTAACTCTTACACCTAATCGTGCTTTATCAGTTAAGTAATATAGTTGCAGTAAGTCTGTACTCTACCTGAGGCCTCTCAAGTTGGGGTACCCGAGGATGGGCTGGTCAATAGCTATCGCTGGCACCGGCTCGTCCCAATCGGGTGTGAAGGGGAACCGGGGGAGTTTAGTGGGTAGTGGACGCTGTAGTCTCGAGTCCCACACACGGCCGTAGGTTTAGCTAGCCTGCGGTTATGGTGCATAAACGCATTCTCCTCCGAAAAAAAAAAGTGTACTTTACCTAATGTTTGCGTGAAACATTATGACACTTATGAGTTATGAGTGTCATGAGTTAATGACCCATATGAGTGCATGACATATGCAGTGACCGCCAGTCGACTTTACCGTGACAATTCAACTTTGAAAGTCATTTGCGGACTCCATTAGTATACCTACTTACAGTTTAGTGTTTACTACATAATATTTTCATGAAACAACACCGTATTGACAGATAGACAAAGATATTTAATTATGTAATAATTCTTATAACTTAAAAGCGAAAGTAACTCTAGTACCTATGATACGCTTTCACGCCTAGCATACTGAACCGATTTTCATGAAAATTGGTAAAGACATAGACTAGATCTTGTAGCCTAGTTTTTGTTTCGGGAAATTTGACACTTGGGATAACAGATTGTTTGCCCGTCCTTCACGTCAACAGAACAATGGATCGGCGTGATTTTTGTGTAATAGAGATAGAGGTGGATTGAAATCTAGAATAATATTTAATTAAAAATAAAATAAAAATAAACGTGAAGGCCTACCATCAACGAGACAGTATGCGAATGTTACCTACCTATAAAATTTTCAGAAGTCGATAAGCACTAACTCACATCTACTTACACGGGTCGCCGGGTTTTGAACTTGTGACCTCTAACCATCAAAAAAAAGGCGGATTAAAAAGTTCAATAGGTTCTATTAATTATTGAGCAATAATCAAACTGATCATGCTATTCTCAACTCTATCTTAAAGAAATAGGGTCTGTGACAGAGAAGCTGGTTATTCTAAACATCTTTTAATACAATAAGTTGTGGTTAGTCAGAAGTAGGGCGAGCCAATAGAAGCCTTCACGGTTCAGTAATAAGGTCGGCATTGGGACACCACTTGAGCACTTCAATGCCATGTCAAGGTCTTTGGTTAGCAGATTATGTTTTCTTTTCGCACGTAAGACTCGTGTTCTCATTGTAGGGCGTTTGTTAAAAAAACTATTCTTTATACTTTGTTGGGTTGAAAACATGTAGCAAAACAAGGTGAAATAAGAAATGAACTTGAAATTGTTGCTGTTTATTAATCCTTATTTAAAACGCCTCGTAGGTCTAAGAACGGGGCCTTGTTCTCGAGGTCTTGGGTTCAAATACCGGGACGGACTTTGAGTCAGAATTTTCAAACAAAGCTCAGGGTAGCATCAATCAATTCCGGAAACCTGGTGATCGAAAGTACCTATCAGTGATGATGTCTTGATTTCAATGATGAATGCCTTTGTCTTGCGTGGGATATTAAATAGACTAACTTTTCTTATTTAGTTACGTAAATAAGTAATTTATTGTACTTTTTAAAAAAAACACCTCCATTTATGCAGTGGTACCAGTGCTTTGCAGCCGTCGAAAGTACAAGTCGAAAAATACTAGGTACTTTGGGGCCTATGTCAATTGCCTAATATTTATCTGCTTCTAATATAACATGTAATACATTATTATTCGTTATCAAGCCATTG
Source organism: Mecyna flavalis (assembly GCA_949319885.1). NCBI lineage: Eukaryota > Metazoa > Arthropoda > Insecta > Lepidoptera > Crambidae > Mecyna > Mecyna flavalis. The sequence continues at coordinate 3,373,979 of OX439417.1, read as the reverse complement.
TACTTAATGTGCAAACAGTGCCCACACATTAATCTGAGTCACGCAAGCACTCTTATTTGCCAGTTGTTTAACTATACAATGTATGTAATAGACAGACAATTCGTGAATCTCCGATTCACTTCATTAATAAGGTTAAACAACGATAGGAAGTATGTAGTTGCCCAGTTTTAACATCATTGGCCCAGTCAGGCAAAATCATAACCAAAACTTCCTATAGTCTATTTTCGAATGCCATAAACCAATTTCAGAATGACAAGATTTACAAACAAAAGGCGACCTCTAATATCTTCTCGTTATTTGTAGAAACAGTAATTATTTAAGTGAAACAATTAGACAGAAGACAAAGCTTAACGACAGAACGAAGAAAGGAAAAACATTTACTAACTAGGTAAAATTACTCGGGTAGCCATCAAATAAAAATTACAATTATAAGGATCAGACAAACCGATTCTTTTGACTGTCATAATAAAACGCCGCCATTACAGTTTCATTTACTTTTAAATGAAAGTGGCCAGTGTTGCACTAAATTACTTCATTAACAACTCATTTCAAACATAACACTGTAAATGGGTTTATTTCTGTCTCACAGTTAAAAGCAATGGAACTCAAAAAGGGTGTAAAAAAAATCTCCGCGTTTGTTTTTCGAATGACTTTATGGCTGTCGTAAAAGAAAGTTAGTTGAAGTTGCCAGCTTCAATAACTAATAGAAAGTTTTGTTCTTGTCGCAATTTGAATTGTGTAAAATAAATGCCGACTGAGGAATATTTTAAATTAGAACATTTTCACAAGTTTGTGGTCGCAAACAAGCATGTTTCGAGTGGTTATGCCATTTACACATCATTATGTAATGATGACTATTTCATTTATTGATGGATGTGTCATACATTGGGGTATTAATAAGCCATAGTTTGAAGAAGATGGCCACGACGACTTATTTCCATTGATGGACAATAAAACTAAATTATATTAAGACAAAGATCCTTGGGTCAAATTTTTCTCGAGTGTAACTGACTTCCACATCATTTTTGCCGGAACGTATCCAAAAGCTAATACCTATGAATAGCGGCAAGTAATTTTGCCATATAAGAATATTAATAAGATTATAGGATATTTAATGGTGGTTTCCTGTACATTACCAACACGTAAACGTATTTCCCAGATCATATCGATACCTTTGGGTTCATTTGGCGTAAAGACCATTTTGGCCAAATTGAGTTATATATATCATTTTTTTCAGAATTTTTTTCTCTATCGATCTGTCTATACGAAATAATTAAATTCGCAAAAAAAATGTTTATACGACCCACATTTTTCTTACTATAATGTCTTGCAAAACGTAAATTCACAGTGTAAATGCCAAATATTTTTTTTTGTAGTATTGTTTATGATGTATCCACCATGATTTATATCACTCCTGGGCGTACAAGTCGACGTTAATCGTATATGGTTTTTACGCCATAGCATTGTAAACGTAATCCATTATATCGTTTAAATAAGACGTCGTAAATCCAAAAGTTCAATAGCGTATTGATGTAAAGACCACGTTCATTGCAAAAAGCACTTTATGCCCAACACACAAAGCATAAAACTAAAAAACTTACGTGGCACAAGTCAACGGAACAGCGACATAAAGAAAAGCGAGAAAGATCGATACCTTTGGGTTCATTTGGCGTATCAACTAAAACCTGACTATTCAGGAGAGTAGAAAAAAAATTGTATTTTTTAATAAAAACTTATAACTTTTTTGTTTTTGAAGTTATAAAGAAATGACCTACAGGTAAGATTCTTAGAATTACGGAATGTAGAAGGCTAAATTATCACAACATACCTATCTTCTTTGGTTTAGAAGTTAGCCTTGGATAAACGTCCGAAAAAAAAAAGTGTACTTTACCTAATGTTTGCGTGAAACATTATGACACTTATGAGTTATGAGTGTCATGAGTTAATGACCCATATGAGTGCATGACATATGCAGTGACCGCCAGTCGACTTTACCGTGACAATTCAACTTTGAAAGTCATTTGCGGACTCCATTAGTATACCTACTTACAGTTTAGTGTTTACTACATAATATTTTCATGAAACAACACCGTATTGACAGATAGACAAAGATATTTAATTATGTAATAATTCTTATAACTTAAAAGCGAAAGTAACTCTAGTACCTATGATACGCTTTCACGCCTAGCATACTGAACCGATTTTCATGAAAATTGGTAAAGACATAGACTAGATCTTGTAGCCTAGTTTTTGTTTCGGGAAATTTGACACTTGGGATAACAGATTGTTTGCCCGTCCTTCACGTCAACAGAACAATGGATCGGCGTGATTTTTGTGTAATAGAGATAGAGGTGGATTGAAATCTAGAATAATATTTAATTAAAAATAAAATAAAAATAAACGTGAAGGCCTACCATCAACGAGACAGTATGCGAATGTTACCTACCTATAAAATTTTCAGAAGTCGATAAGCACTAACTCACATCTACTTACACGGGTCGCCGGGTTTTGAACTTGTGACCTCTAACCATCAAAAAAAAGGCGGATTAAAAAGTTCAATAGGTTCTATTAATTATTGAGCAATAATCAAACTGATCATGCTATTCTCAACTCTATCTTAAAGAAATAGGGTCTGTGACAGAGAAGCTGGTTATTCTAAACATCTTTTAATACAATAAGTTGTGGTTAGTCAGAAGTAGGGCGAGCCAATAGAAGCCTTCACGGTTCAGTAATAAGGTCGGCATTGGGACACCACTTGAGCACTTCAATGCCATGTCAAGGTCTTTGGTTAGCAGATTATGTTTTCTTTTCGCACGTAAGACTCGTGTTCTCATTGTAGGGCGTTTGTTAAAAAAACTATTCTTTATACTTTGTTGGGTTGAAAACATGTAGCAAAACAAGGTGAAATAAGAAATGAACTTGAAATTGTTGCTGTTTATTAATCCTTATTTAAAACGCCTCGTAGGTCTAAGAACGGGGCCTTGTTCTCGAGGTCTTGGGTTCAAATACCGGGACGGACTTTGAGTCAGAATTTTCAAACAAAGCTCAGGGTAGCATCAATCAATTCCGGAAACCTGGTGATCGAAAGTACCTATCAGTGATGATGTCTTGATTTCAATGATGAATGCCTTTGTCTTGCGTGGGATATTAAATAGACTAACTTTTCTTATTTAGTTACGTAAATAAGTAATTTATTGTACTTTTTAAAAAAAACACCTCCATTTATGCAGTGGTACCAGTGCTTTGCAGCCGTCGAAAGTACAAGTCGAAAAATACTAGGTACTTTGGGGCCTATGTCAATTGCCTAATATTTATCTGCTTCTAATATAACATGTAATACATTATTATTCGTTATCAAGCCATTGTACTTAATGTGCAAACAGTGCCCACACATTAATCTGAGTCACGCAAGCACTCTTATTTGCCAGTTGTTTAACTATACAATGTATGTAATAGACAGACAATTCGTGAATCTCCGATTCACTTCATTAATAAGGTTAAACAACGATAGGAAGTATGTAGTTGCCCAGTTTTAACATCATTGGCCCAGTCAGGCAAAATCATAACCAAAACTTCCTATAGTCTATTTTCGAATGCCATAAACCAATTTCAGAATGACAAGATTTACAAACAAAAGGCGACCTCTAATATCTTCTCGTTATTTGTAGAAACAGTAATTATTTAAGTGAAACAATTAGACAGAAGACAAAGCTTAACGACAGAACGAAGAAAGGAAAAACATTTACTAACTAGGTAAAATTACTCGGGTAGCCATCAAATAAAAATTACAATTATAAGGATCAGACAAACCGATTCTTTTGACTGTCATAATAAAACGCCGCCATTACAGTTTCATTTACTTTTAAATGAAAGTGGCCAGTGTTGCACTAAATTACTTCATTAACAACTCATTTCAAACATAACACTGTAAATGGGTTTATTTCTGTCTCACAGTTAAAAGCAATGGAACTCAAAAAGGGTGTAAAAAAAATCTCCGCGTTTGTTTTTCGAATGACTTTATGGCTGTCGTAAAAGAAAGTTAGTTGAAGTTGCCAGCTTCAATAACTAATAGAAAGTTTTGTTCTTGTCGCAATTTGAATTGTGTAAAATAAATGCCGACTGAGGAATATTTTAAATTAGAACATTTTCACAAGTTTGTGGTCGCAAACAAGCATGTTTCGAGTGGTTATGCCATTTACACATCATTATGTAATGATGACTATTTCATTTATTGATGGATGTGTCATACATTGGGGTATTAATAAGCCATAGTTTGAAGAAGATGGCCACGACGACTTATTTCCATTGATGGACAATAAAACTAAATTATATTAAGACAAAGATCCTTGGGTCAAATTTTTCTCGAGTGTAACTGACTTCCACATCATTTTTGCCGGAACGTATCCAAAAGCTAATACCTATGAATAGCGGCAAGTAATTTTGCCATATAAGAATATTAATAAGATTATAGGATATTTAATGGTGGTTTCCTGTACATTACCAACACGTAAACGTATTTCCCAGATCATATCGATACCTTTGGGTTCATTTGGCGTAAAGACCATTTTGGCCAAATTGAGTTATATATATCATTTTTTTCAGAATTTTTTTCTCTATCGATCTGTCTATACGAAATAATTAAATTCGCAAAAAAAATGTTTATACGACCCACATTTTTCTTACTATAATGTCTTGCAAAACGTAAATTCACAGTGTAAATGCCAAATATTTTTTTTTGTAGTATTGTTTATGATGTATCCACCATGATTTATATCACTCCTGGGCGTACAAGTCGACGTTAATCGTATATGGTTTTTACGCCATAGCATTGTAAACGTAATCCATTATATCGTTTAAATAAGACGTCGTAAATCCAAAAGTTCAATAGCGTATTGATGTAAAGACCACGTTCATTGCAAAAAGCACTTTATGCCCAACACACAAAGCATAAAACTAAAAAACTTACGTGGCACAAGTCAACGGAACAGCGACATAAAGAAAAGCGAGAAAGATCGATACCTTTGGGTTCATTTGGCGTATCAACTAAAACCTGACTATTCAGGAGAGTAGAAAAAAAATTGTATTTTTTAATAAAAACTTATAACTTTTTTGTTTTTGAAGTTATAAAGAAATGACCTACAGGTAAGATTCTTAGAATTACGGAATGTAGAAGGCTAAATTATCACAACATACCTATCTTCTTTGGTTTAGAAGTTAGCCTTGGATATACGTCCAAAAAAAATTTTTTTTTGTTTATACTACCCACGAATATTGTAATAAAATTTACTGTGTACGTCGTATATCCAACTTTGGAAAATTTTAAACTACAATTACTGACGTAAAACCCATAGTTGTAGATTTTTTTGTAATAAAAGCCAGTTATAATCATAGAACAATTGAAATCTGACTATTAAAAACAATCCTATTGCTCCCAAAATATGTAGGAACTTAATAATTATTGTAAGCCTCATGCCTAAATTATGATCGATTTAAATAAAATAAAACTACCCTAATACGAAATCAATATTTATTCTTATCGTGGTATACTGACTGTTATAACAGTAACAGTTTAACAAAAAACATCTTGATTTAAATTAAATAAAAAATACATTTTTTATTATTTAAACTTTAATGCACAATCAAGAGTACTTAGGGTGGACCTAATGCCAAATGGCATTTTCTGCCAGTCAACCTTTGGGCCAAGCAGAAAAAATCTATTGTAGGAAGTGTTAATGGGCTAAAAAGCAGGCTGAAAATAATGCAGTGAACTATATAAGTATATAATATAAACAACTAAATCCTCAACAAATTAATAAAGCGTAGGTATAACATAAATATGATACATAAATAATAATAATAAAACCAAAAAGAAAGATTCAATTCAATTCAAATCAATTTTTATTAAAATTCTTAGAACTATTCTGTCAGCTAGTACAAACATTTTCTTAAGATATAATTAACTTTATGAGGCTGAACTAGGAAATCCTGTGTTTCAGGCAAAAATATAAATTTAATTCTAATGATCTACAAATAATTATATCACTTAGTGAAATAGGCAGACACAGTGACAGTGACAGTGGGATGACACAGTTAATGATTGGGACAGGTGGATGACGATGCTAGGGTTTGGAGATAATGTTTTCAGAGAAGGATTTTAAAAGCGGAGGAGCGGGAAGAGCATTCCAAAGTCTAATAGACGTTAGACAAAAAGAGTTGGAGACAAAGCCGGTACGAAGGAGAAGCTAGAACTGTATTATTCGAGGAGCGTAGCTAACGGGAATGTGTCGAGCTAAGAAGCTTGAACTTCGAATTAAGGTAAGCCGGAGCGTGTGATCGTTTTGGATAGAAAAGAGAGTAGTAAGAATTCTGACATTACGTCGAAATGGGATAGGTAATCAATTAAGCTTGGTGCGATAGGAAGAAACGTGATCAAACTTACGTAAGTTGAAAATGAACCGAATACCATAGTTAAATAAACGATCTAACTTGTCGAGAAGATCTTTGTTTAAGTCAGAAGTACACCCATCCGCGTAATCAATTAAGGGAAGATAAAGGGCTTGAACAAGAGAGATTTTAGTGGGAATTGGAAGGAAATTTTTAAAATCTGTACAGAGCTCGCAAAGTGGAAATTACTTTACGACTCAGTTCACCTATATGTACAGACCAACTTAGTGTATTGTCGATATGCAGGCCTAAGTCTTTGACACTACTGTAGAAGGGAATAGGTACACCATCAAAGAGGGGGCAAAGTGTCTATATCAAGCCTACGAATATAGTATACAATAATGGCTTGACATTTATTCGGGTTTACTGCTACGCCAAACCGATCAGACCAACCAGCGATGGAGCACAAATCTTTGTTGACAGCAGCTATGGCAGAGTCAATACCACCTTGAGGGACGCCTGTGCTAAAATCGCACCAGCACAATACTGTCTGATCAACCTTCAACGCTTGCCGGCGGTTACGGAGATAAGAGGCAAACCATTGAATTGATAAATTCATAGAAGGACATCATGATCGCAATATTAAAGGCGTTGGAGAAATCAATGAGGACAAGCACAGTTAACATGCCGTCTCTAATATACTCTGTTACCTTAAGTAGAGCTGTGCTGGTGCTATGACAGGGGCGAAACCCAGATTAAAATTGACAAAGAAGATTGTTATTAAAAATATAGTTGAAAAGTTGGGAGTGCACAACTGCTTCCAGAATCTTGGAGAGGAAAGGTAATATGGAGATGGGCCTAAAGTTGTTGAGATTAACGGGATTCGATATCTTAGGGAGAGGAATAATGTGTGCTTTGCACCAAATTGCTGGGAAAACCCCACAGGTAAGGGAGAAATTAATAATATGAGTAATGACTAGGAGTATGTGATCGAGTAGAACCAACACCATAATAGACCGACTGATCTCGTCATAACCAGTGGCTTTGGATTTAAGGGAGACTATAATTTTTAGAATTTGATCCGAAGAGAGAGTAAAGGAATCTATCTAAAGAGGGGACAGGGAAGTAATCTCAGAGACAGTAAGAAGTTTTCTGGTATGATCTAAGAGGAAGTAGAAAAATGGATGTTTAAATCATCGCAAGAAAAAGAAGTACCAGAGAATGAAGTCTAGAATGCTGCACACTGACGGCCTAGAATGCTCATAAGTTAAGTTATGCCTTATTACTATAATTAAGTAGAAGTTTGAATTATTAAGTTTAGTGTCATTTATGATTTTTGTTTCGGTTTCGGTTTACGTGACAATGTTGTTTTTTCATTTAATTTTAATTTAGATTATTTTTTTGTTAAACTGTTTAACAGTCAGTATGCCATAATAAGAATAAATACATATTGATTTCGTATTAGGGTAGGTTTATTTTATTTAAATCGAATATAGTTTAGGCATGAGGCTTACAATTATTAAGTTCCTACATATTTCGGGAGTAATAGGATTGTTTTTAATAGTCAGATTTCGATTGTTCTATGATTATAACTGGCTTTTAATACAAAAAAATCTACAACTGTGGGTTTTTACGTCAGTTATTGTAGTTTTAAATTTACCAAAGTTGGATATACGACGTACACAGTAAATTTTATTACAATATTCGTGGGTTGTATAAACAAAAAAAAATTTTTTTTTGACGTATATCCAAGGCTAACTTCTAAACTAAAGAAGATAGGTATGTTGTCATAATTTAGCCTTCTACATTCCCTGATTCTAAGAATCTTACCTATAGGTCATTTCTTTATAACTTCAAAAATAAAAAAGTTATGATTTTTTATTTAAAAAAAAAAACGTTTTTCGGCTCTCCTGAAAAGTCAGGTTTTGGTTTATACGCCAAATGAACCCAAAGGTATCGATATAAACGTTCGTGTAAACAAGACATAAAGTGGTCATCTGCAATGCAATAATGTAAATACCTCCTTATCTACCTAATACGACACTAAGTATATAGTAACATTACTGTAATTTTTTTTTTGTATTTTTATAGTATTATAATTTATATTATCTGAAATAACATCTAAATTAATACCAAGTAACGTCCTAGTGCATGTGTCCGCACCAACGATAATTCGTTGGTCCGCACCATGGAAACATTTAAATTTCAAACTTCTGGTGTAGACTCACTTTCAGAAGAAAATACTTTTTTCTTATATGCTAGATAACTGTAGCAGACATGCATAAAGCCAACCTAGGTACGAACGGTACGAAGGTAAGTAGCCCCTACTGCATATTCCATTATGAGAATCATAGCCAATAGTCGCTCAATTTGCTGCTACACTGTAGACGCATCTGATCTTCAAGCCTTTAATTTCTAGTGGCTGCATCAATATTGCCCAAACACAGCCAGACAGTTTTGGCAGCAGTTATGTTTAGTTATAATGAAATAATTGTTGTATAAATTCGTATTCTAATTTCGTCGATCCCCTTACGCTTATCAGCGTCTGTTTATCAAAACGCAAGACATGCCATATCTCTGTCGAGGGCACTGGGGCCATAATGTGATACCGATTCCTTGTTTTATGTTTACACTATGATCAAAACTGGAAAATCGCTCTATATCATTCATTTTGAATATAAGTCAGCCTATGCCTACTATAGGGCAAAGACCTCAAACATGGTTTTGAAGTGATCATGATGGGTATTGGCTAAATCAGCACGCCCGCCAAATGCGGATACGGTCACAAACCCAAGCTGTGATCAAAAAATCCGACACAAATTTTGTTCGACCTGGGAATTGAACCCAAGATCATGGCTTGGTACCAACGAATAGACAAACGACGAGTGACGTAACAAGGGTGTTTCGAAATGAAATACCTACTGCAAGATGGTGTATGGTAGGCGTACGATCCATCTTACAAACTATTTAGTTGGATAAATAGGTAATGTCCAAAGTTATAAAATATTTATTTCATAAATTGCATGGATTGCATGCACGACTACACAGTACCTATATTATTTACTTTAAAACCTCGGCACTGCAACCTTGAAGAGGCCCGACTGGTATTTCAGGGAAAATAAACATTAGCAGCAAATTCTACCATTACCTGTTCTCATTATGATTGAATTAGCATAATACTTTGATAGTCGGTATGCCAGCAAGTTCTATTGACGTACAATATTCAAATGTTGCAACATAACTATAGACTATTTGTATCCGTTGATTAATGCGACAAGATATCCCGTTACTGTACCTATCATAAATTACCTAATAAATATTATTGCATCCAACTCGCTTTTTGGTTTGTGGTAGGGCTTTTTCATCTCTGGTGAAATCTGTGCCATTTTAATATTTTGCCAGATAAAAAATACTGAAATGTACATGATTGCACACCAAAGGTTAGGTTAGGTTTAGGTTAGCAATTCAATTTTTTTGATGATAATTTCATTATTTTTTGATGCGCAGTTAAATACAACCCATGTGATAAACTATAAAGATCAGGGGACCTAAAATGTGGTAAAGGGTCAACACGAGTTCGATACCCGCTCTGACACAAACGATCTTGATAAAAGTCGTTTGTGCTCGGTATGGGTTTGTGGTAAGTAGCTTCGTTGATTCAGGTTTCCCTAGTAGAAGGAAATACTTTGATTGGGGCTAGGACAATATAATAAGTATACCTCAATTTATTTAAATATTTACATACTAAAATTTGGAAAGTAAAAGAAATGGTACATTTTCTTTAGTCGTGAGCGTGACCTGGAAGTCCGAGGTAATTCAAAGTTGTTGTCGAATTTAAATAGTACCCATGTGCAAAAGTTAAACTTCGAGTGACTGACGTTGCAATTTCTTGACAACATTGTAGTCGATGCACAAACAAACAGTTTCTTATCGACTTAATGATGCTGATTGCTTGATCGCAGTTTGTTTTACAAAAAATATTATTTTGATTTGTAACACTCCGAATTACGTCTGATTCTATAAAAGTGTACAATGCACATTTCACATATCATAATTTAATAATATTGTGTATGCCAAAATATTCATGATGACTTTTTATCGGCGTGATCCTTGCAGTTATTGGCATGTAATAAATTATACATGGTGAAGCCCAATAGCCGTAAATGACATGAAAGAAATCTACGAAATAAAAAGTCGGCTCAAAGAAAAACCGATTATTCGCTCACTTTACCACTTTATACGAGTATGTAGTTTCTGTCTTTGAAACACAACTCAAAATCTTAAGGACAGTAGACACATTTAACTCATGACTGCGTCGTCTTAGTAGGTAGCAGCCGTGTAATTTTCACAGTATTTTTGTATATAAGTACGTCATCAACATAATCATGCAAAATACCCACTAAGCCTTATATCGCTTCCTTTATAACAGATATTGTGATGGCGACTGAACTGATGGGTTTATCTGATGATATATATGATATTTAGTCGACTGACTTTATCACTAGTTTGGATCATTCTACTGATGGAAAACATCGTGAGGAAAACTCTCTAATATAACGTATGTGTGTCAACAGTGTCACTACAAAACCAGTTGCGGAAAGTCGAAATGTTTTTATGCGAAAGACTTTTTCCTCACTGTTGTTGTTCTTGTAATTTTAGGGCAGCAGTCCATAATATCCATGCTGGATTTTTTTAGGATTTAGTTCTTGCATTTGTTTAAGTTTGCATAGGCTATGTTCATGCATCGTCTTTGCAACAAAAAAGCCTTCTATTTTTTGTCTAATGAACTTTTGGGAACACACCACACTATGCCTTTGACTTAATTCTTACAGGTTCTCGGAATCTCGTCTTTAGGTGGTTTTCTATTCAAAATTCCCTCTTTTTTTGTTTTTACTTTAGGTATTTCACTAAACTTGGCACCACGACTATTCCATTAACGGAAACTTTACCATGAAGTATAGCATGTACAGCCACAAGGTAGGCTCCTCATAACAGTGAGAGGAAACAGAGCCATATTCTAGTTGTTAAAAATTAAGATAATTTATACAAACAACAGGAAGTTGTTTTTAACATTATGACGTAGATGGAGATAAACAATGTGCTGAAAAATGTAAACACATGTATTCTTTGCGTGTTTGTTTATCAACAATAGAATTGCAATCGGTCGTTGCTTCAGTGATCATTTCCTCTTTATGTACGAATTTCACAATGCTTATCTTGTTTTTCACTCCTTTTATTTATTAGAGTTTGGACAATACAGCGCATTTTATGTTAACCTTATTCAGCATTATTCGTGGTAAATTGATAAAATTTATTTCATTCAACATTTCAGTTCAATAATAATTGTCAATTATATCTTTCTCTACGCCAAAAGGTAACAAATGAGCATTCTAGTTTGCTTCTTTTCCTGTATAGTTTCTGGAACTAGTCATATATTCATATTTTTTCATATCATTCGTTATTTATGCAAACCTATAGGTACTAATATTTAGCCAGTTATTATTTTTATAATGACTTTTTATTTTATTAAATTTTAAGTCAATTTTCTGCTTAAAGCATTTAACCCAATGTTCTAAGTGATAATAGAGATAATGTAGTTTTATAACTATTATTATTCATCCGTTGTGCCTTTACAACTGATTTGAGTCATTTTAAATCTTTTGTTTAAAAGGAGAGGAGAGAAAAATAAAATTTCAACTGTAATTTGTAACTTAAACCATGACTTTTAATACATTTCTCCTATATTACATTCGTTTGTACAAAAACAACGTATTGACGAAGTATACAACGTATTCGCTTGTTCCTAACTCGACCTCACACACGCATCACAATAAGTAATCATTACAACTAATCATAATATCAATAATTACGTATGAACGAGATCGTGGACTTTGGGAGATAATCATAATAATCATTGAATATAACACTTTGAATATCTTCAAAAGTTGTATAAAACAGTTTGACACAACTTCATGGGAGTGTAATGTATCAATGACACAAATTCATGGGAGTTTATCAATCTTTTGCGTTCTGACAGGTTTAAGCTATAAAACATATTGCAATAATTATATATTAACTTTTAAGGATAGTTAAGTTTTACAAAGCAGTTTGGTACAACTAAATATAGATTTATATAAGTTTGACGTATCGTATCGTTACAAATATAACGATATTGCACACTGATGCGGATTAATAGTAAAGTTGCCATACAAAATGTATGAAATAGATTCTGACACGACGCGTCAGACAAATGTAAATCCACGTTTAGAAGTTACATAGATGTGTGATGATTACAGATCACTCACGATCTTTCTTCTTGAAATAACTGCTTTCATTATACATACATTGAAATAAAAATAATTTCAACGACAATAATAACTATTTTAACATATTTTTCAGTTGCACTTAGATCAGAAGTATGCTTCTAAGTGACAGATGCTACTCCTGAGTTGTTATCACTTTTAAGATCGGTACGGTCGACAGACAGCGTAATTAGCTGAATATTTGAATTTAATTAAGGACCTTATTGTTAAAGTATTTTGGCAGTTTTATTCAGTTAGTTCGACTGTCGACTGTACGTATGTAACTTGATGATCAGCAGTTACGAACATCTTCATTAAAAAGACAGTTCACTGGGAAGCATCTCTCACTTTGCAGCTATACTTTCAATGATTTATAAATATACTTTTATAATAATTGTAATGTCGTTCAAAATGGAGACGATGAAGTACCAATACCTCTTATTTTCCATCTAGAGTTTAGACGAATTCCACTTTTTATGCCAATAGACAAAAAAATGCAGTTGGCACGAATTGCGGACATCCCATAATTCATTATTGCGTACTTGAGTTTTGGATATGAATAATAAAAACTCTATATTTTTATTTTACTGCAAATATGTGTAAATATATTTGGGCATAGCGCTGATGAAATCTTGTTACAAACTATGTTTCTAATCAAATGGAATGTAACGTAGTAAGAAATCCATAGATTTTGAAGAAATAAAAAGTGAAGCTTTTTTGTTGCTTGCTTTGCCATTTAGTAGTTAAAAGGTTTTGGAACTTCACCTTCGGTATGCTTTGCAAACAAAACTCGGAGACTAATCTTAAGTATAGAAGTCGCTCAAAATCTTTTAGGCCCATTCTGACTTTATGCAATTGATGTAACTATATTTTTAACTTTTGCTCACTTTTTTCTCAAAACAATAAAATGTTAAAATAGAAAGTGAAAGCCTAGCTTTAGACCAAAAGCAGTAAAGTCGTCTAGATTTTCACTAACTAGTAGATTTGAATATATTTATCATTGTTATTAACATAAATTAATAAAAATCATCTTTTTATCACTCTAACAGCTTTAACTTTCATGAATTAATCCAGTTCCGAGTTTCGCTAACAATTATAATAATTTATTTCCATTTCAAAAACTCCTTAAAACGATTTTAATTAAATTAAACATTATACGATACAATTAAATGGAAGATATTAATTAATCAATGGAAGTTTTAATCAATTTTATACCATTAATAGTTTATAACTGTTTTCAGTGTAAAAAAATTTTAATTTTCTATGCGTTTTTTAAGTCCGAGTTTTAAAGATCATTTAAAAAGTTACGTAGGTAATTAGTATTATAAATGAGTTCAAAAGACAAATTATTTATCAGAATTTTATCAGATATTAAAAGTGTAATCAACTCGCCTTTTATACTACCAATGATCTGTTCCCTTGATTATTCTTTTTATCAAACAGAAATTGACAATTTACAAGTTATTTAGTAAATGTTTGACGTATTTGTGCTCAGGGCCAGTTTCAACACCGACCATCTGTCAAATTAAAATGGTGATGTCTTCTTTTTTTTAAATTGACAATAGAGGCGACATTCAAGTTATCTGACAGAAAAATTACACAAACATAAGTCAGTACAATAGTGAAACTGTCTCTAAGTTTTTTTTGTATTAGATAAACAGAAAAATTTAAACTTTAACAACAAAATTATACTCGTAGTGTTGTTCTTTATTCAATACTGTTGTTAAATGGTTATTTATTCCTTATTTGTATGGCATTTGGTTCCTAAAAGACGATAAAATTATTTATTTAATAGAATTTTTATTTGTCCTAACAGCACCTAGTAAGTTCCCAATAGCGTTTAGAGTCAGGTAAAATATATTTTTAGTAACAATTATCAGTCAGTTAACGTCATTGGAAACCTACTTGGACGGTATGAGACCAGCCTTTCTTTCAATAAAGCCCAAATTATGTTTTCTATATCGATAATTCTAATGATTAACCAACTAGGCAAGATATTACTATGATTTATTCGCTGGATTTAAGGGGGACCGAGCCCAGGACGCACGCAACAGTCTACAGTCGAATATCTTAAACTTAAACTGTGGCAACAACAGGATGACGATCTTTAATAGTATTATCTGTTATCTGGCGCCAAAACTTTCCAAGAATTGTTTATTCGCGCCTTTTTCACGATTAATAAGATGGAAAACATCGTTTTCACGTGCCTTCCAAAGCATAGCCTTTCAAATCGTGATCTTCGCCTCTGAGTTGCTAAAGACATCACAAACATCATCTTTGGAAGACTTTGAGCTACTCTACATTCGTCTATTCAACATTGAACCCTGTCCTTACACTGATTGAAATAAAATAATATCCTCTATTATAGCAGGCAAATCACTTATTTCTGAGGATAACCACTGCCCTTTTCATGTTAATTCTATGACACAAATGTTCTTAAAACTCCGTACCTATATTACAACTTAGACACATTCAAAATACGTCAAGCATTCCCGCTCAAACCGCCATCTTGGGCGCTACTACTACAATAATATTTTGTAAGTTAACTTTCCAAGTTTTGTTCAGATACACAACTGTGTCAAGGCATTTCTTGTAATTTATAACGAGAAAATTGTTGATTATGTTCTATGTTGAGATAAATGGGTCGAATAAATCAACGTCGGATCCATATTGCGTCATCTCTATTTATGTACTACATACTCACAGCTTTATATGATTAGAGATATGTTTGGTACGCAATAGAATCTACTTGTAATGGAAGAACATTGTTGTTTGCTAATAGGTATTTCCTTTAATAACAATGACTTTTTAAGATATAAGACTTTCGCTAACACTTAATAGCAGCAGTGACGGGACTAAACTTATGTTTGTTACGGGCTAAGCGACCACATAAGAGTTGGCAGGAACTAAAGACGGCATTACCAAAAGAATTCCTCGATAGCGTCAATTAACGTCGATATCAAAACTATACACGAGTTGATGAGAGGCAGAAAAAGTCCAAACAAGACAACATATTAAAACTAAATGCTTATAATTTAATGAACGAATCAAAATACCGTCGCCACAAAATATTTTGTGGATGGGATAAAAAAACGTGGAAACAAATGAAAGTGATGCTTTATGGCGTAAAGGCGGATACGGAATTAAAAGATAAGCTAAACATCTATGAAACTACATGTTTATCAAGATTTTTTTTAAGTGCAATGCAGTTGCAAAGATGGCCCTGACTGTTACTATAAGAACGTGCCCAATACCAATATATTATGTCTATTTGTAATGCGATTTGGAATATATTAAATCGGATGGTACATTCAATATCCTTAAATAAAGGAAACCTAATTTATTTATAATAAAATAGGTTATAACTGAAATTCTGTACAACCGTTTCAGAAAATAAAAGTGCCTACTAATAATTGTGTTTTTCTTTCCAAATTTATTTTGAAAAATGCATTTATTATTGACTTCTTGATATTATTTGACGTTTTGAGTTAGCACTAAAATGGTAAGCTCAAAACAAACTAGAGATAAAAACAGCAGACCCTATTATAACTTAAGAGAATCTAGAAATGCCACGTGGAATTCTAGTACGAGGCAACTATAGCCATTCCATAGGATCAAAAAGGCACAATATTTTTGATATTTGACAAAAAAAGTAAACAACATAAGTTCGGCCAAGTAGGCCTCGAAAGTTTATAATTTATACAATTCTTTCCTGTGCGTGATGCGTTGTTTTGATGCTTTGCAAAAACATGTGTGACATCAGTCGGAAATTCATATCATTACGTTTTATTCTCATCAAATTATGAGTCATGCAACATACCTATATTTTTTTAAATCTTCTAAAGGTACTTTGATTTGTCCTATTCTTCTTTAAGTTTACAAAATGTTTTTACCTTGTTTATTTTGCTTTTGTTTTCTGATATTTACGTGGTTATTACTAAATTAAACAAACTTAGACGATTTTCTAATAATAGAGTTCTTTTATTCTAGTTTTTGACGATTCGTAAGTGCTTCTGTGAATGCCTATATGAATGAAGATATTTTTGATTTTGATTTTAGGTACTAACATCATATACTTAAGATGTGCATCTGAATATTATATTCTCTTTAGTAGACAATTATCTTATTTATTGTTTTTCTTTATAACGAATTATTTGTGATCTAAGGAGCAGCAGGGCTGAGGATAACGTTAAAAAAATGTTACCGTTACTTCTTGTAGACAAGGATAACGTTAATAGAACAGGTAAAGTCAGTAAGATTACCCGTGATGACGTTACTTATAATTAGTCTTTTACCGGTAAATAACGTTAAAAGGATTAGTTATTTTACAAGTAATGGCGAAAAAAGCAGTTAATTAGCATTAGCTGTTGTCGCTACAAGTTGCTAGCTGTTTCATTAGAAAAATGGCATGGAGCTTGCATTGATTTGGTAAAAATTAAGCCAAGTAGAGATAAAGTAATGTTACTAAATATCATTACTTGTAACGTTTAAAGTAACGTATTATCTATGAACGTTACCAAAGTCTGCCCATTTGGAGCTTTAGTTGGTTAACATTAAGGATCATAGATCGGCTTATATTTTCTTTATTGTTTATATAAGTAATGTGCTATGTATAATCATGTAAATATTTACAAAAGTAGGTAGGTATTTAAAGAATGCTTGTCAGTTTTCTTTCCCTCTTAATGTCGTTAGTTTGGGACTAGTATTAAAATCAGTTACCACACTACCTATTACAAATCGTAATGTTTATTGTATTGCAGTCTGGCTTATTGTTGTGAGACTTGTGAGCTATTGTTGCGTCCAATAATCCCATGCCCTTATGGATTCCTAGAAATTGTTAATTACATCTATTCATAAGGAACACAAAGGATTGGAAATGCCATTTTATTTAACCGAGCGGTACTTTCGAAGGAAGTTTATCTCTTAGTGAGGAATACTTTTATGCTTTTGAAGATACGAAGACAAGATTTCGTGTATATTTATGACAACTATTCAGTTTTATATCTCCCAAAAGTTGTTCCACAAAAACAATTAAAAATAACCTAATAAAACAAAGTAATAGTTCCCTAACTTAGTGCGTGAGGTCGAATTGAAACAACAATTAATTTGAAGAATGGCTAAATGTCTATCTAACTAATGGAGCAATTATATTGAGCGACCAGATCTTCTTGAATTAGCAGCACTTGCATAGATGCCCCGCCGCGTACGTCATTCGCGACGAATGAATCAACAAATTATTATCATTCAAGTACGCGGCGGAGTCGAGAGGATCCGGACGCTCATTACGACTAGGCTTTGGGGCGACTTTCCTCAAACGAAACGAACCACGAACAACAGAACGCCAAACTTAATCCAACAAATGACAACAAACAGAACTGGCCAAAACTTGAAACATTAAAAAAGAAAGCGACCCCACTTCCTAACAATTAATTCGATAATATCATTAAAATTGGTTAATTCTTCCACAGTCCAAACAGCAGTCAGAGTATACAACCTTGGCGGGTCCGCTCGCTCGTCGCCACGGTCACACTCACACACAGGCACTGACACTAGAGTGCGGTCACCGCACATGCCACAGGCCGAGGTTGAGCACGCTCAGCCGCGGCAGCTTCACGATGTGGTCCAGCCCCTGCGGCGTGATGCACGTGCAGCCGTACAGGTCGATGGCGCGCAGGTTGAGCAGCCCGTCGCCCAGCGCGCGCAGCCCGCGGTCCGTCACGCGCGTGCACTGGCCGATGTTCAGCGTCTCCAGCTGCGACAGCCGCGCCACGCGCTCCAGGCCCTCGTCCGTCAGCCGGCACGCGCTCAGCGACAGCGAGCGCAGCCCCGCCAGGCCCAGCGCCGCGTGCGACAGCGCCTCGTCGCCCACCTTGTCGCAGAACGACACGTCCAGCGCGCGCAGCCGCCCGCTCTCCGCCAGGTGCGCCACGCCGGCGTCCGACACGCCGTCGCACGCGCGCAGGTTCACGTCCTCCAGGTGCGCCAGCCGCGCCAGGTGCCGCAGGCCCGCGTCCGTCACCGCCACGCAGAACGACAGGTTGACCGACCGCAGCCGCGGCAGGCCGGCGGCCGCGTGCCGCAGCGCCTCGTCCGTCAGCCGCTGGCAGTCCTGCAGGCCCAGGTGCTCCAGCTCCGGCGTGCCGCGCGCCTCGCCGCCGCCGCACAGGTGCGCGATGCCGGCGTCGTTCACGTGCCAGCACGACCGCAGGTTCAGCCGCCGCAGCTTGCGCAGCCCCCACGCGATCAGCAGCAGGCCCGTGTCCGTTATATTGCAACACCCGCCTAACTCCAGCTCCTCCAAGTTCTTTAGCGACTGCGCTATTCGGCCTAGCGATGAGTCCGTCACTTGTTTACACAGGGATAGATCGAGCCGCTTGAGCGCGGGCAGCTCCGCCGCGAACGCACTGGCCAGAGCCGCGTCGGTGACGCTGTAGCAGCCGCTGAGCGACAGCGACTCCAGGCCGGGCAGCGAGGCGACGGCGTCCCGCAGGCCGCGGCGCAGCGACAGCACCTGCAGCCGGCGCACGCCGCGGCGCGCCAGCGAGGCGAACAGCACGGGCGCCGGCCGCCGCAGGTGCAGCGCCGCCTCCACGCCGCGCCACACGGAGCGCCGGTCGGCGGCGTCGCGCCAGGCGCGGCAGACCTGCGCCGCGCGCCCGCGGTCCTTCACCGGCAGCCGCTCGAAGATGAGCGCGAGCAGCTCGGGGTAGAGGCGGGAGATGTGCGTGCCCTGCGGCTCGGGCTCCGGCTGCGGCGCGGGCAGGTGCGGCCGGTGCAGGCGGTACGGCGCGCTGCGCTGCTTGCGCCGCGAGGCCGGCAGCTCGGTGAGGCTGAGCCGCTCGTCGCGCCAGGAGAGCGCGTCCTCCGTCCATGCACTCATCTCGCACTATGGCATGTCTCGGTCGTTCGCGCGAGGGTCGGGCGCGGTGTAACGCGTGCGTCGCGCGCGGCGGCGTGGCGTGTACTGGCGCGGCCCCGCGGCCGCGGGGCGGGGGCGCGCGGCGATTGGTCGCGCTCGCCGGCACGTGACGCGCGTCGTATCGATTCGGAGGCTCTGCGGCGGCATTTTTAAGTTGGCGGACTGAGAGCCCGCCTTCGCCCCGCGCGGCCCTCACGGCCCGCGTTCTAGATTAAACAGACCGTAGAATAGACGTTTTGAATATTATATTGCTCATTTAATTTGTAATACTAATAGGTAATTCGTTTCCGGAAGTTGAAAGCAGACACATTATGTAACGAAAGTTTTTAATCTTAATAGCCTAACGATGAATTTAGTTTTTAACGATCAATTGTTTTAGGAACTATTTGTTGATAAATAAAAACCAGTAATATACTTAGTTGAAAACTTAGCATTCTTATTACTTTTAGTAAAAATAAAAATATATAACACCTTCTTCACTGAATTATGGCAAAATGTATGAACTTGGCGATTTAATTTCACGTTAAGATAGGTACTATTTTTTTTTTCAGTCATAAAACTATCGAAACAAAGTCCTACTATTAAAATTGGGAGCAAATTATAGGTCCTAACTCCTACCTATGATAAACTAAGTAGCAGGCTAAACATGTAAGCACTAACTTAAATTGCAATTTGGAAAAAGCCATTTTTTTAATGAAGTAAACAGTGAATTTCAAAAATATAAAAATAACACAGCCCTGCAACCTTTATTGCAGAAGGTCCCTAGTTTAAATTATATCAGTTGGCGTGGCGCGTAAACAACTATTAACAAAATGTTGAAATGATTGCAACACATAGGTACGTACTTAAGAGGAAACACTAAGGGCGAGAGAATTGAAAAATAGGTATGTATTTGTAAAATCTATTGCTGTCGCGCAGTGTCCGAACATCCCCGCAGAGCGCGATAGAGACAACTGCAGCTTATACCGAAAATACCTATAAAATCAACGTTTCGTAGTAGTCCCCTGATTTCTTCTCCAAAACTTGACCGATTTAACTAAATTAGAGAAAGGCTTTGGCCGAGTTCCTTCCTATGTTTTCCTTTTTTTATTTAATCTAGTTAAATTTGTTTTCTGGATGTTTGAACACAGCGGAAAATCTGGTCATTTTTTAGGTTTTTGAAGGTTCATAACTCTTTAAATTATTAATTTATGAAAAAAAGGAAAACATAGAGACATGCAAATAGTGGTCATAGATTTTTGGAAAAAAAAATATTTCTCTTCTGGCATTATCCAGGGAGGAAACTGGAATACGTTTGTATGGAAAAACGGCCCTTGTGTTTCCTCTTAACTTATAATAAAACCTTAGGTAGGTTTCATTCGACTTCGACTTCTTAATAAAAAATAAATATGTAGTTATTTAATTGTTGTTTAATTTTTATCGAATGAGATATTTCTCTGAGAGATTGAAGCGTGTAGGCACTCCAATACCGCTCTATTTCACCTCAATTCTATGACCCGAGTGATAAGGCGGCAAAACAACTCAGCGCGCCGTATATTTTCGTTCGCGCTGCACTTGCCGACGACCCGCCGCCAGTTTACCAAAGTCCCTGTCACTTCGTCAACCCATCCTTGTTCCAACCACTTAAGGTCGTTCAAAAGTTGCGACAGAGCTCAGCCTATTCTGGCCGTTTGATAACACCGGCCAACTATTACAAGGGCGACCGGTAGCGGGCGTTCCAAATATGAAATTCGAATTGAAACGTGTTCCAGAATGGAACGCGGCCCGATTGGGACAACGGAACAAGTTTAGGGCTAGTTTGGGACGAGAGGCTTTTTGTGAAAACGAGTATTTGAAGTGGTTTTAGTCAAAACTATGCGTGGGTTAAGTTGGCCGAGTTTTTGAACGGACCGTGGATGAGTGATGTTGAGAACTTGAGTTGAGAGTCGAGTGAGAGAGACTACGGGTTCCTAATTCAAATTATTAATTTTGATTTCACCTAAAATGTTAAAATGGGTTACTTTTTCACAAAAGAGTTGTTCGGTTGCATTTTTACATAAAATAAACACCACCCTTTGTAAAATCCACCGGGCCACAACCTGAGGGTCTTGGGTACCATTTCCGGGTCGGGCAAAAATTGTTTCTTTTCTAGACTCAGTTCGGGTTTGTGATCACCAGTCTGCATGAGGCAAGCGTGGTGAATTGGTGATTAAGCCAGTACCCATCATTGTCACGATTATACTCCATAAAACGTAACATGATTAGAATGACAGGACAGCTGTCAAAGTGTTGTGGCTCTCTCGCTCGCTCTCAATAAACCTGTATCGATGTGTCTCATCTCTAAGATTTTATTTTTTTTGTAGAGTGAGACACATCGATAGAGGTTTATTGAGAGCGAGCGAGAGAGCCACAACACTTTGACAGCTGTCATTCTAATCATGTTACGTTTTAAGGAGTATAGGTACCTGATGTCAACGAGACTTTTGCCCTGTAATGGAACATTAAATAGGCTGACTTTACATTTATTAAAATACCTAACAGATCACGAACAAACCAGCGCACTCTTCCCCTCTTATTACAAAAAACATCGCTAAAACAGGTTTAAAACTGTACTTGTTAGTACAGGTTTAGGTCCGGACTATTTTTTAAAACTTTCCTTATTACAAAACAAATACCAACATAAGAATAATTTACTGGTACTAACTCGTTCAGTGCGTTTCATTTTACAAGACTTTGTTTTATGTCATGTTTTAAAATCTTTAAATAAGGCAGTAAAAATAATAATTCTTTATTTATAAATATGTTTTAGTAATGTAAGAAAAAGTAACATATATTTTTAATTTTCTGTTCACAAATTTAAGTGATTCTTTTCAAAAATTGTCTTTCTATACGTAGAACGGAGCGAAATTTCAAAAGTGTTATCTTTTGACGTTTGAAAGTTAGTCCATAGTAAAACTAGGGGTATCGGCGGACTTTCTTGGGTCTAACTTTAGTACTCGAAATGAAGTAAAACTTCGTTTTGTAATAGCGTTTGACTTTAGTCAGGAGTTAAGTCAGGACTAAGCTCGGTTTAATTTTTAAACCACGTTCTGTAATAAGAGGGTTCTTGTTTAAATCCACACTTTATTTTTATAAAATAAAACTTTTATTACCGCATTCATTCTGTTTAGGTAGGTACTGTTTATCCCGGCGAAATTGTGTCATAAATGCTAAAATTTAATATCTTCAGTATTTCAGATAGCCAAATTATGGTGTTTCGACTTTCGAAGCCAGGACTCCTGTAAAATTTTTAGACATTCTAGGTTACCTAGGTACACAACGCCCTAACTACAAGTTAAACCTTGTTTTATATAAATGGAATCTTTAAATGCAGCCATTTATTTTAAGTCCCAACCTACTAGGTAATCTAATCTATACTACTTAGGTATATTATAAAGATAAATAAAATAATAATGTTAGGTAGAGGTATACTAAGTACCTAAATGCAAAGTAAATATTTCTATCCGACAGTACCTAACTGTTTAGTGTTTTGTTACGTTTTTAGTGTTTTTACGCTAATTTTAGCCACTAAATTGACTTTGATGAAGTTTGCTACTCAGAAGTTTGCTACACACATAGATTAGACTTTGTGTTTTTAAGTATCTACAAAAAGGCTAGACTACCAACCTTTTTATTAGCATGCGATTACTCATCCATCCAAATGAAAAACAAAAAAAACTTGCATGAAACTCGATTTAAAAATCGAAACCGCGACCCATCAGGTGGACTGACAAATAACGAAACTTATCGTGTGAATATAAAAATAATACCGACGACACAGCATTAATTTATTATTATTATAATCCGGTACCATTTTAAGCACGCACAAATTCCACAGGTAAGCTCTCGCACACATACAAATACATTCTACATCACCAAACATTTGAAAGTCGACTCTATTCTTAATGAACCAAAGTCTATATTACTTCACAGTGTCTCGGACTCGTAACGAAGACATTCACGTTCATACAAAAATAACTCCTGACGCTCAGAAAATAATGCAGGTATTAGTTTGCAGTGTCAATAAGATGTAAATCAGCTGTTGTGTATGTGTGAGTGAGACATGCAGTCCCCCGTTCCGCTCGACTGGTTTTGGCCTTAAAATGCTTTTTTTATTTTATTTTTCTGTTACCTTATGGTCCGATTCTTACTACAGTTAAGTCGGGAAAAGGTTAGGAGAAATATGGATTTTAGTGCTTTTAAACTGTTCCGTATTAATGTAGTGATAATAAAATTTAATGCATGTTACATTTTAAATGCATTCAAATAACTGTAACTAAAAGGTTTTATTGCACCGAAAATATTTAAAGTTTTTGTTTCATTTTACTGACTACAAGGTCCGACAGTAAAATCATTATGTTCATAGAGTAACTTATATACAGGATAATTAAGTTATTTGCTCAGATCAGAGAAAGGCCCTTTTTTGATTTGAGGTTATTTGTTACAGTCTACAATACAATTATTATGAATTTCCTTATTTTGTTCCTCGCTTGATCTGTCTTTGGTCTTGTCAGGCGACTGTGGTCATTGTGCTTTGAGACTTGAGAGTTAAGCAATAGGGAGTGCACCTGTGCTTGTGCAATCACTTATGCACTACTTGCTAGCCCGGCGCCCCGCGGCTTTGCTCGCGTGGACTATAGGTACCATAGAGATCTATTCTGTTATCTGTGATAGGTACGAAGACATCCCGCAGGAATGTTATATTTTTCTGAGATAAAAAGTAGTTTAAAAATGTTCAGCTCCAAAACTGTCATCATACATATAACTACGCCCTTGCCAGTGTGGATTGGTGATCATAAACCAGTGTCCAAAAATACTGAAACATTGCTCGTTCTCAATAGTTGTTTCGGTACACTTATGAATCTTTGATATAATACTTACATAATATGTATGTATTTTACATGTTATACCTATTACATTAAAATGTTCATCACTTATTGTTTGTTGTGCTGTGTGGGAATAGGAGTTCGAACCCACGACCCGTGGCCTATAGGTCAGGGTGACTATCAAATGCGCCATCGAGACACTCAAACAATGAAACAAGTTTTCAATATAAATTATAATCAATCCATTCGATGAACAATTAGCTTCTTACACCAAATGGCTCGTCAAAAAGGTACAGGCTTATAGGTTTGATCCCCGCAAAGTACTACGTAACAGTTTAAAGAACTACTCTGAGTTATGATATTTTTATTGAAAGATTAAATGGCATTTTCCTTTATTCACTACTTCCATATCAGTTAACTTCAAAGTTCAAATGTTTGGGATGTAGCTTTAAAACCTGTGTATGAAATGATTTGATTAAGTGTTTTTAATCAAATATGAAGTGTTTATATACATATTTCTTCTGTCTTCGAGCGGTTTGCCTCGAAATAGGCACAGGGTGCGCCTGCCCCATGCATGATTCAGGTTATGGCAAGTCCAATTATTGGAGACTGCCGTCAGACCTCCAAAACCCTTAACAGGGGAACCAATTGGATCATGACAATGAAATGGCGCACGTTATTTCGGAAGACCTGCGGCCAAACAGACCGAAACCGAGAAAAAGAGGAATCTTCTTGTCGCCGTGCTTGACGAGGTCCTGGACCGCATTTCCAAATGGGGTGCCAGCAATCTCGTCGAGTTCAATGCCAGGAAAACACAGGTGTGTGTGTTTTCTGCAAAAGCTTCTTCTTTCCTTTCCTATCCCACTCTTCAGAGCCCTTACCAATACACGATAGCCTAAGCATCCTTGGCATCGATGTTCGTAGCATCAGGTGGAGTGAGATCATCCTGATTGCTTTCAAAACTGCCATTCGACGTGCATTAAGGGTAAATCCGCTTATAGAAAAATCTATAGATGCGTGCCTAGATTCGAACCAACGACCTTACGCATTAAATGTAATAGATAGGTGAACACCACATACAAGGAAAATAATAAGTTTATTATGTCTGACATGTATATTCTTTTTTATATAGGTATTGACCTGTGGTATTGACAATATGAATAAAATAGTTTGTGTAAGTATAATATTATTGTTATCAATAACACAGGTTAGACGACGGGAAGAAATAATTACCCCTGGTACAGCCAGGTGAACTAGGGTGAACCACGGGAAAAAAGAAAAGCCCCTGGTACACCCAGTTATCTTGGGGTGAACTAAGGGTAGAAATAATTGCCCTTGGTACACCCGGGTGAACTATGAAGGTGGACCATGAGCAATGACTGAAAGTAACATTTCAGGCTCCCACAGCTCTAAATTCAGACAAACCTTCAAATAATTTAAATTCCTCGACTTCAATCTCATGCAATGGTAATCCGAAAGGAGCGAAGAACAAGTTTAGTGCAACCTTTTTGCACGGAAACCTTTTTTTCGTTTGAGTGACAGGACCTTAGGGTCTGTGCCCGTTCCCACCTACCTGCCAGTACGGTTACCATGGTACTGCTTATTTTTAGGACGAAAGAAATGAAATGAAATTAAAGGAAATAATTTATTCAGCAAATAGACACTTGAAATCAGAGGCTCGAAGATCAGATGAGTCTATAGTCTGACAGCACATTGAGGGACATTTTCAGTTGAAGCCTCCCTCAATGGAATAGGCCGCAGTGGCTGCTTACCATCAGGTGGGCTGCGTGCCTGACTGCCAACTGACCTAGTTTAAAAAAAAAATAGATTAAAAAAAATACTCGTCAATGGCCTGTTAAGGAAAGAAGTGCTGCAAGAAACTCAACAGTTTTGCCTTTTTTTTAAATATTACAAATTCAAAAATTTTACGGGCATTGAAGATTGTTCCAAGGAGAGACAATTAAACAGAAACTGTCTTTCAATGTTCTGCCACACTGTAGGCCTCTCTGGCCTACTATGATTTTCGAGCCTTTATTTAAAGTTTATAGCTCATACATAATAAAATAATGGTACATACACAAGTACATAATTTAGGTTATGAGGAATTAGGAAAGAACATTTACATGTAGGGGTTTGGGAGTGGGATTCTAAAGAAAGGTGAATTATGTGCATAGAAATAGTAATAAATAAGTATTTAATCTATGATTATGTGTACTTATTAGTAAATACTAAAGAGGTAGGTACTATATATACATAATTTATTATTAGAACACCAGTTCCTTATTGTAACCTCAGTAAAAACTAAAAAGTGTTAAAAAACTATACGATTCCTAGTGATAGATTTTTGGACTAACTGTCGTTTCGGACACATTTTATTCGGACACAGTGTCCGAATTGACACTTTTTAATTTTAATATTTTTTTACTGTCGATTCGGACACCGCGATATAAATAGCTGTTTTGTACAGTCAGATAAAAAATCTTCCTACGATTTCTTTTCATTATAAAAATAAAGTCTCAACGAAGCCTTCTACACGAAGCTATCGGTAATGTTTCTAAAGATGACTGGGTCAAATGTGTGAGGCATGCAGAGGAATTACAGGATCAGGATCTAGCAAAGGCAATTTTAAAAGATAAGAGAATACAGTCTCTGGTAATAAATTTACACGAAGATGACAGCGCTCCTGACCCGTGGTACAACTGCGATGTCCAACTGGTTGTACCACGGGGAAGTAAAGTTACCCATGGTTCACCCCTTTTTATTGATATTTATGATTATATTATACCACGGGTCGGTAAAACGGTTAAATTATGTCCAACTGGTTGGACCCGCTCCCGACCCGTGATACAACTGCGATGTTCAATTGGTTGTACCACGGGGAAGTAAAGTTACTCATGGTTCAACTGGTTGTTCTATGATTGTTGTGCGTCCCCATGATCCATCTCCCTGATATACATGATATGTATTACAGGGAGTTGGACCAAGGAAAAAACAACTCACCCTTGATTCAGAATTCTCAGCAAAGTGGATTTTTTTTGAACTAATGCGTGTCTGAAAATCTATTTAAGGAATGGCGGACAAATGCAATCTTCTTTCATCAAACATAACTTTTCTGGATAACGTAAACTTTTTAAATAACTCCACTAAGGTCATGTTGCCCTGGTACCCTTTGCGGAGAATTCTAAATCAACGATTAAAGGGGGACAACCACAACAATCATAGAACAAACAGTTTAACCATGGGTAACTTTACTTCCCCGTAGTACAACCAGTTGAACATCGCAGTTGGACCACGGGTCGGGAGCGCATTTTATAACTCCACTAAGGTCATGTTGTCCTGGTACCCTTTGCTGAGTATTTTGAATCAAGGATTAAAGGGGGACAACCACAACAATCATAGAACAACCAGTTGAACCATGGGTCACTTTATTTCAGCAGTTGGACCACGGGTCGGGAGCGATTCCCAGTAGTAGGTACAACTAGTTGGACCAAGGAAAGAACAACTCACTCGAGTTGAACTATTGGTAAAGATTTTTCCCCATAGAACAACCAGTTGAACCATGGGTAACTTTACTTCCCCGTGGTACAACTAGTTGGACATCGCAGTTGTACCACGGGTGAGGAGCGCTGTCATCTTCGAGTAAATTTATTACCAGAGGCTGTATTCTCTGATCTTTTAAAATTGCCTTGGCTAAATCCTGATCCTGTAATTCCTCTGCATGCATCACACATTTGACCCAGTCATCTTTAGAAACACTACCGATAGCTTCGTGTAGAAGGCTTCGTTGAGACTTTATTTTTATAACGTAAAGAAATCTTAGGAAGATTTTTTATCTGACTGTACAAAACAGCTATTTATATCGCGGTGTCCGAATCGACAGTGAAAAAATGTTAAAATTAAAAAGTGTCAATTCGGACACTGTGTCCGAATAAAATGTGTCCGAAACGACAGTTAGTCGATTTTTGCTAACACTTAGAATAGAAAGTTTAAAAAGAATCGACAAGACAACCAAATACCTATGATGAATTTGGTTACCCTAACCGGTGTTGCCATATGCCACGCCGCGGTAGGTGTAAGGCCAAAAATAAATAAAAACCCTAAGTGGGAACCTTAAGACTTGTTCGGCATCTTGTTTTACTTTGTACAGGAAAAAGTGGTTTTTAAAGGTAAACATTACGAAGGAAATGTTATAAATAAAAATGTTTAAGCTTTTTACCTGAGTTTTGTTTTGTTTGCATTAGGTTATTCATTGCCTAAATCGTAACGTAATAGAATGGAAAAGCTTAATTTCCAATGTAGGTATTCTATTATTGTAACCTAGTGTTTTATTTTATGTTTTCCCTGTAATGGGCTAGTACCTAAGTCTTAGAATAACGAAGACATAAGTACAATTTCTGTCTTGCAGACTTCTATAACCAAACATATCAAATAACTATGACATGAAGTAAATATAGGGATAATAGGGAGCATTTTTATTGCTATAAACAAATAATAATAGAAGTTTTTACAAGCGATTTCAAGCATCTAACGCCATCTAGTGAGGAACGGACATAATAAAGCTTGCGCTGAATTCACTGCCATCTAGTGGGCAGTAGAATAACTACGTGTAAATACAATTTAGTTTAAGCCAAATCCACTAGATGGCGTTATAAAGTACGTTTTAGTTAAAAAATTAAATAATAGATGGCGCTGTTACGTAAAATTAACTATATTTTTATTATTTAATTATGTAACACAAGATTAAAAGTTCGTAATAAATAATTATGTTCTTTGAAAAAGGATAAGTCGTCTAAAATTTAAAATATTATACTAAACATGATTATAGAATAGTACCTATTTAAGTTTCCCACATTGGAACTTTGGTATCTTTCTAATAATTATTTTTTTGTATCTTTTTGCTACCGTAGTTGTGTACATAGGTAGGTAAGTAATTTTGATCCTAGTAAACGAACAAAACTTAAACATAATAATATAATAATGACGTCTTCATGTTGCATTGAACTTTGAAGGCATTTTAGCTAAGCGAAGTGGCCACCTAGAGATATTTACTTAAAATACTTAACGTTGATGTTGTCAAAGCCGTATATTGACATACTTTCGTATTGTTTCATGTTTTGAAGCTTTGACTGCATCTATTGCACTGTCATGCACTCAGCCCAAGTGTTTACCCAACGGATGAAGACAACCTTTCATAGCCCAGAGAGGTATCATATTATGCGGAGAGAGAAAATAATATTCTTACAACTAGATTCTTGGCTAAAAGCAGACCTCTAACAGACTCAACGACATTGTATTGCTAACCAATAATTAACATTAGGCCGCAGCTAACTTTCCCCTTCTCCGTTGACCGATTTTTAAAAAGTGTGCCAGTACCTGTATAATCGATATTTTTCAATATATTTATCATAAGTTAAGTGATTGCACTTATGCCAAGCCGTGGCACATCGCTAGTTATATAATACCATATTATATCGACGTCCAATGCGTGCCTGGGCTCGCAGACAGACAAACACTCTCAATAAGTGATTAGTACACGAGTGCCTGCAAGCACTATGCCGAGAGCAGCACTCAAATCTACCGTTCGCCATACACTAACACCATAAACAAAATTGAATGGTTCAATTATTTTATAGATAGCATAGCTAAGCTGTGGTAGAAGAGTGGTTTCAACGTCGTCGGTGGTTTGAATCTCTGCGGGCACCGATTTAATTTTGTATGTCCGTTTGCTATGTGGCCATGTCGAATAGCTGTGAGGCCATGATCCAACTGGTCTAGTGTCCCCGTCAAGTTTAAGAAGATAAGATGTCAGACTCATCAAAACCTGAAATTTTGATAAGTCTGACATCTTATCTTCTTAAGATTCTAATTTTGACTTTGACTTGACTAATGTACCTAATGATTTGGTCTTAGTATCCTAGTTAGGATTCGTCCTAACTGCGATTCGTACCCACAAACTCTATCTTGCAACCGCGCGAACCAGTCAACACGATTAATTCCGCAGCGAGCATTAAACCTAGATTTACATCTAGATCAAAATAAGCTAACGAGGAGGGATGTAATGGCGGCCTAGCACGCGACTGCGCTTGCCCCGTCAATCCCACGGGGAGTAGTTATTGCAGTCATCGAAGTATGTTTACTATCAACGACCGATATTACTAGCTGTAGCGTTAGGTTAGACTTTATATATATTTTTGTGGAGAGAAAGCTATTAGGCGCTATGACTCCCCTGGGGTTCACTAGCTGTAGTATGGATTCCGTGGGGACTCTTGCAATTCCATACCACAGACTTTATAAAGAATGGTGCACGGAGGATACCAATGTTCTTACTCAAGGTCTAGGCTATGTCAGTAACACATTTTATCAAAATCGGTCCAGTGGTTTACCACTGAAAAAGGCAGGAAGTTAAAGTCTGCCTAAAGTTATTATTTAGATTTCTGTGGCCTAAAGGCAGGAAAACGTAACGGACAAACAGAAAGAGTTACTTTCGGATTTATATTAGCAATTTGTATGGACAGTTGACCGTCACCTCCATGGAACAGTGGTTAAGCCGCTTAGATAAAGAAAAAACCCGGAGGTTGTGGGTTCGGAACCTTGCTTCCTAAGTATATCTAGTGCCGATATGTAAAAAATCTTAACAACATCGTGAGTACTAAAAGTATGTATGTCCTAAGGTTCTAGTGTAGGCCGTTAACGCGTAAGTATTAATAGGCTGGATTAAGTTACTTCTTCCGATCAGACCACTCCTACGTTACGTGAATGATTAGCCGACTTCCAAGCGTTGAGGTTCACTTTTTACATTCCCTAGGCCCTAGGGGGTGATTAAAATTCATCATCATCATCATCAGCCTGTGACAGTCCACTGCTGGACATAGGCCTCTACATATGCTCGCCACGCTGATCGATCCTCGGCCACTCGCATCCAGCTCCTGCCAGCCATCTTGCGCAGATCATCGCTCCACCTGGCCTGAGGGCGTCCTACACTACGTTTACCGAGACGCGGTCTCCACTCTAGAACCCGTTTACCCCAACGGTTATCGGTTCTACGGCTGATATGGCCAGCCCACTGCCACTTCAGCTGGCTAATCCGGCGAGCTATGTCGGTGACTTTGGTTCTCTGCCGAATCACATCATTTCGGATGCGATCCCGCAGAGAGACGCCGAGCATAGCTCTTTCCATAGCCCGCTGAGCGACTTTAAATTTGTGGACTAGCCGTGCCGTAAGTGTCCACGTTTCGGCTCCGTATGTCATGACGGGTAGGACGCACTGATTGAAGACTTTCGTCTTTAGGCATTGTGGAATCGGCGATGAGAAGACTCGACGTAGTTTTCCAAACGCTGCCCAACCCAACTGAATTCTTCTATTTACCTCGTCCTCAAAGTTGTTTCGACCCAACTGCAATGACTGCCCAAGGTACACATATTTTTGAACAACTTCGAGGACGGCGCCGTGAATCGCAATCGGTTCCGGTAGAACATGTTCATTGAACATGACCTTGGTTTTGTCCAAGTTCATCCGTAGGCCGATGCGTAAAGAAGAATCAGCCAGGTCATTCAGCATCTGTTGTAGGTCCTGCAGCGTCTCCGCCATTATAACAATGTCATCTGCAAATCGCAAGTGAGAGATGTATTCGCCATTTATGTTGATGCCACGTCCTTTCCAGTTCAGCGTCTTAAACATATCCTCCATTGCATTCGTGAACAATTTCGGGGAGATGACGTCCCCTTGTCTCACTCCTCGATGCAATGGTATAGGATTTGTCTGCTGATTTTGTACTTGGACGGACATGGTGGCTGCTTCGTACAGACATCTCATCACTTGGATATATCGCCAATCTACTTGGCAACGCTGCAGGGACTCCAGAACAGACCAGATTTCAACCGAGTCGAAGGCCTTCTCATAGTCCACGAATGCTAGACACAGGGGTTGATTATACTCTTCGGTCTTCTGTATAATCTGCCGCACAGTGTGAATGTGGTCTATGGTGCCGTATCCGCTCCGAAACCCAGCCTGTTCCGGTGGTTGAAACTCGTCGAGTCTTCGCGCAAGACGGTTCGTGATCACTCTTGAGAATAGCTTATAGACGTGGCTTAGAAGGGAAATGGGTCGATAGTTCTTCAACAGGCTTTTGTCACCCTTTTTGAAGAACAGGACGACCACACTCCTACTCCACGCCTTTGGAGTTCTCCCTTCGAACAGGACAGCGTTAAAAAGCTTTTGGAGCTCCCTCAGTACGGGTTTACCTCCAGCCTTTAACAGCTCTGTAGTAATGCCGTCCTCTCCAGGGGCTTTTCCATTTTTAAGCTGCCCAAGAGCAATCTCGATTTCGCCAACGCTGACTTCTGGCAGGTCTTCAGTGTAATGGCGAGTTAACGTGGCTCTAGAGTCCTCATTTCCGGGATCAGGTCGAGATGCATGCGAAGCGTATAACCGGCCATAGAAGTCTTCTACCTCCGAAAGAACTGCCGGCTTTGAGGCGACAACTTCTCCACTTGCTGTGGTCAGCTTCGTCAGGTGGCTTCTTCCGAGAGATTGTACGAACACCTTAGACCCCCGATTTTGCTCTATAGCTCTTTCGATTGAAAGAGTATTAAAGCACCGGAGGTCGTGACGCACACGTTTATTTATCTCCCGGTTAAGAGCTCTTTTTCCGGACGAAGTGGTGGGTGGGTCTTCACGTCGTTGCCTCATTAGCCCTAAAGTCCCTTCGGAAAGTTTCGACTTCCTGCCATTGCGCCGCATGTTACAAAATCTCTTACCTTCCTCCCTGAGGACTCGAACCACATTTTCTAGGTTTCGGTCAACGTCAATTGTGGTTTCCAAGGCAGCAAATTGGTTCTCCAGGTTTGACTGGAACGTTTCAGATCCTATCAAGGTTTGGAGCAAGGTTGGCCGGAGTCTGGACTTCACCAAACGGACTCGTTCGGCTCTAAAGTCGATATTCAGAGTGCCTCGGACAAGTCTGTGATCGCTGCCGGTATTAAACCTGTTGATCACGGAGACATCTCTGAATATGTGCCGCTTGTCCGCCAAGATGAAGTCGATCTCGTTTTTCGTCATAGTGTCGGGGCTCTGCCACGTCCACTTCCTTTGGGGCTGCTTCTTGAAGAAAGAGTTCATCAAGAAGAGCCCCTCCCGTTCGAGAAAGTTGACGAGCATCTGCCCCCTATGATTCCTGGCTCCAAATCCATGGGATCCTACTACCGATTCGCTGCAATTTTGTACTCCCACTTTAGCGTTGAAGTCCCCCATGACAACACTGTAGTGGGTCTTGGTAGTGAGGTGGAGGGCCCTTGATATATCATCAAACATTTCCTCCACCTCATCGTCCGAGTGCGTCGAGGTCGGCGCGTACACTTGCACCACCTTGAGACTATATCTCTCAGTGAGCTTGACGATCAGGTACGCGACCCTGTTCGACACACTGGAGATCTCCACAATGTTGTCGGAGAGGGACTTATTGACCAGAAACCCGACGCCACCTTGGGATTGTTGGTCACCTCCACGGAAGTACATTAGGTGGCCTGACTCAAGGGTTACGGTGTCCTCCCCCTCTCTTCGGACTTCGCATAAACCCAGAATGTGCCACCTAATCTTCCCAAGTTCCACCTCAAGTTGCGCCAGATGCGAGTCAAGCCGTAGCGTGCGCCCGTTATACGTCGCCAGGGTCAGTTTTTGATGGTGGCCTCCCGTAGCCCGGAGATTCTTAGCACCCCCCGCCCCGCCGTTACCATGGTCGCCACCATGACCAGGAATAGCGGGACTGCCGGGAACTGGGGGCCGTGGCCTATAGTTCCTGTCCATATGTAGGTTTTGCCCGTAATCGCCACGCTGGGCAGGCGTGTTGGCGATCGCAGGGTGCAGCTCTCGCACCGGTGACGCTGCTGCCCGTCACCGGCCTCTAATTTTTAGCTGCACCATATACCAGATGTTCTGCTAAAGTAGAAATCCCTTAGTCGCCTCTTACGACACCCACGGGCAAGAGATGGGGCGGGAGTTGGTATTCTTTAGTGCCGCTCCCGCACGGCACATTAAAATTACTTGATTCCAATGATGAAGGTCTTCTTCTTGTTTTTTTTTTGTAGCTAGGCAATCGATATGTATGTTACAGTTACAGTCAAAACCCTTTACCAGTCAAAACCCTTATTGACCGGTCAAAACCCTTATTGACCGGTCAATAAGCTTATTGACGAGGATTCGGTTCTAGCAGGTGGTCGCAGTTCTATCATAACCCTGACACAAAGGGATGCTCTCCGTGAGATTCGAACCCATTTTTGAAGTTAAAAGTGACACCCTTAATCAACTAATTTTACCGGTCAATAAGGGTTTTGATTGGTTAAGGGTTTTGACTGTAACATAAAAAACAAAATTTTCTACGACACAAGTAGGTATTCTTAA
Organism: Mecyna flavalis; assembly: GCA_949319885.1. Lineage (NCBI taxonomy): Eukaryota > Metazoa > Arthropoda > Insecta > Lepidoptera > Crambidae > Mecyna > Mecyna flavalis. The sequence continues at coordinate 3,339,134 of OX439417.1, read as the reverse complement.
AATGCCGCACATATTACAACTAACGTTGTAAGTTGACGTATTTATTTGTAATTCTTTCAGTTGTAGCAGCATTCCGAGTCATTCCCGTAACATTGATATTTGACGATTCATAAATAACATGAAATACACAAATACCTACAATTGATAAATTGAATAATATCGGATGATGTTTGTCTTAAATTCAGTCCAGTACCAACATCGTTAGAAAGTCTGTAATCTAGAATATGTTTATTAATGTTAGGCGTTGTTAATTACTCGATTAACAGCCTAGTTCAATCGTAACTTTGATTAGATAAACTTCTAGGTTGAAGGAAGTCGTGCTTACTCATTGAATTAATTAAAGATATCTCTTAGTATTGATTTACGTGTCCTATAACTAGGGTTGCCATCTCTAAAATTTGGAAAACAGGACAATACGCGTGAAAACCCCGGATTTTAGAGCCCGAAAGCCGGACATGTCAACAAGATCTTTTAAATATATTCAATGTAATAAAAAACAGTTGAAAATGTCATAAATCACCTTTTTTTAAAACTCGGTCTACAAATGAAACCTTCCCCGGACGCTCCCCGGATGCCCTCTAAACTAGGACAAATCCGGGGAAACCCGGACGGATGGCAACCCTACCTATAACGGACAATCGAAGAGACATTTTTAAGATTTTTATAAAGCTGTGCTATTTTTCTGTAGATGAGTAATGTAGATGAGTAAGGTCACTCTCTAGAGCTCAATTGGGGTGGGGAGGGCATAGTGTTGACAGCAAGGTAAACCTTTTTGCTGCCAGCAGCATTAAGTTTTTCTTAAAATTACAGGTTCGACGATTTGACATCAATCAAATAATGCCTCTAGTGATATAACGTACATGACAGTAACCGCTTACCACCAGGCGGGCCGATATTATTAAAAGTTTAAAAAAAATTTAAAAGCAGACAACCGCCGCATTCGTGAAACAGTGGCTTAGCCGCTCTGGTATAAATGATCCCGGAGATCGTGAATCGATTCCCGCTTTGGGTCTCGTTGGTGGAAGTTGTTCGGAGTCCGATTAGCTAACCACCCGCACAGATGAAATCTGCCGCCATAACGGCTCTGGCTGTGTTCCGGCAATATTAATGTGGGAGCTAGTTCACTTGAAATTAAAGGCTCGAAGATCATAGGAATCTACAGTGTGGCACCTCATTGAGCAACACTTCTTGGTTAAGTGATCCTCAATGGAATAAGCTGTACTCGTAGCTTACCAACAGGCTGGCTGCGTGCCTGTCTACCAAATTAGGCTAATTAATTCGTTTAGTGAAATTACTGGATAAATGAGACCTAATAAATAAATGTTTGTATAATTTAGAGGAGTACTTTACGCTGTAATCATTAGCTACCTATAGCTTAAATAATTATTACATGAGATATGTATGTAATACAACATAAATATTATGTAAATAATCCAATATTGTACGTCCGAAATGGACAAACTGTTGTTTCTACCCTATTTGTAACACCTACTTACTTACTTACTAATAACTGTCGTCTCGGTGTAGCGGGCGCAGGGCAGTGCCAGACACTGTAACTGTTTAGTTACTGTTTGGCACTAAACTGTCTAAGAGCAGACGTGGCGCTTACCATCAGGTGTACGATCTGCTCGTCTTGTTACACATTGCAATGAAAAAAAAAAACTAGTAGAAAAAAAAACTTTTTGAATATGGAATTACCGAAGTGGATCATAATACATATTACACATTGTTTAATATCAGAGCGTCGTTCTCATGTTTTATTCATATCGGCCTGTGACTAATCGGTTGCGGAGCTGCATTATCCCAGGGCGCTATTGTAAGGTGTTCCAGTCTTGCTCTTGTTGCGACAGCCTTAAGGAATTTCAGTTTTACTTGCCTATTTTTTTTTTGCCCTACTCAACAAGGGGACAGGGGCAGTTATTATCTCACAGAAGAATCGTCTTATCGTTGAATCTTTGGCGATTTAAAAAAACTATAGAGTTTCTTGCTGGTTCTTCTCGATAGAATATTCTAAATCCGGTGGTAAACTCTCTAACCATGATAATTGATTTATAAGTGCATCTTTGATGCCTGTATGAATAAAGACTTACTAACTTACCTACTTACTTCTATGGCTCAGCGACCCGATGTGTGTCTTGGCCTCCAGAATGAGAGCACGCCACCTTTCCCGATCTTTAGCAGTGTGGCGCCAATCCCCAGCCCGAAGTTCACGGAGATCTGACTCGACTCCGTCTATCCAACGGAGAACGGGTGGTAGGAGGTGGTATGAATGAAGAATATATTTTTATTTCGTATAGTGAATTAAAGTGCCGGCTAGCCTAATAATTTATCATTGCAGATTTAATAGGAATACTTAAGATCATTTAACAATTATTAAAATTCGGTCCTCGCACTGTAGTAAAATTTTTTTTTTTTTTCGCTTGTGGCAACACTCGGGTTGACAGCTGATCTGCTGTGCTCCCGTATTTAAATTAAATAATACTCGTAATTAGATTTTTCGCATATTTACGGCTTAATAACGCTCACTAAACATAACTAAGTGTATAACTAATTATAATACATGTTAATTAGTGCGTAAGTTGAGTGTCAGTGCTACTAAACCAGTGTAATAAAGGTGACGAAATTTCCTAACGGTTATTTCGACACTGAAAATTGTTAATCATTATCTTCTCTTCAGGTAAACATTGTATATTATTACTAAAATAAAATATTATAGATCAATATATTTCGTTAAATCTCAGATAGTCGTACGCGCAAAGGTTAATTTTATTACAAAATACCTTCATAAGTTGTTCGATCGACGCTTTGGGAATCTTTGTTTACATTCCGCTTTGCGATTCGTTTTAACGTAAATAAATACCAAAATGCAGACCCGCAGTGCCTTAGCTCGCCAACTTGACCTAGCTTTAAAAGAATTAAAGGTGTCTAAGGAGTTGATCGACCAATTTCACCAGGAAAGAGACGATAATGAGAAAGAAATGTTAGAGGTTTTGAACAGAAATACTGTTTTAAAAAAAGAGATGGCTGAGTTGCACACACAGTACATTCTAACTATTGACGACCGGGATAGGTTACAAGGCATAGTTGACGAATTTGGCGAGTGCAGCGAGGACTACGTGCGTGGCCTCAGGCGCATCACCATGCTGGAGCATGAGCTACAGGAGGCCCACCACCACATATCGCACATGGAGTCCGAGAAGACAGACGCCCTGGTCGACCAAAGCCAGAGCCTATTCAGCGAATTAGTTAACAGTGCACCCAGCCTGGTTTCTGCTGCTACTGACATACCTACAATTGATTTAACAAATGAATCAAAACTAAATTCCTTGCCGTCAGTAGGAATAGTCAAATGCAGCAAAAACAAGTATAAAAAATATGTAAAAATCAATAAGTTTATAAAAAGAACACAAAAATTAATCAAGAAACAAAAATGTATGTTTAAAAGTGTAAAATATATTAATGAGAGGAGGCGTTTAGGTGATGAATTAGATGTTTATTCTATAATGTTAGAGAATAATAAAGTGTCACATGAAGAAAGTGTAAAATTGTTCCAACAAGAAATATACAGCCTTCAGGAAAAATTAGAAACAATTACAAGTAGATATAATTATAATAAAAAAGAGTATGAGGAACATGTTTTGGCCTTGAAGAAGCTCATGGACAATTCAGATTCAAACCATCATAATATTAGTAAAAACAATTGTCCACTGAGTACTCGGTCAGAAAATGAGTCATCATCCTCTCACTATCCATTTAACTTGGATAGTAATAAATCCAATTATGTTATGTTTAGTGATGACGTTGGTAAACATATGGGCCAATTTTTAAGTACCCAATTAATTGAGCCTGTTATCAATTACTGCTCACCAGAATCTTCATATGATTATATTATTGATAAAATTATTAATTATAAATTTAATCCTAATACAACCTTAATAATATTAATTGGTAACAGGGGTAATATGAACAAAGGAAAATTAATAAATCATTTTAATAACTTATGTTCTCTAAATGTAAAGAAAATTATCTTGTTCACATTACCTTATTTATCAGGTGTGCCACAAGTAGAAAACGACCTAAGATATAAATTAAATATGTGCCTTGACACTATGACATTTTCTAATGAAAAATTTCATTTAATTGACATAAATAAAATAATTAAAAACTATAGTATACATGCGACAAAGGATAAATACTATCCTAGTAATTATTGTAAACGACAGATAGCTGTGTCGCTATCTTATTTTATTATTAATTCAGCCAAGAACTTGGCTAACAAGCCTGCTTCTATTGAGCAGAGCAGTAGATCTGACATCAATCAGACTTTGGATTTTAATCCAAGTAATTTAAATTAAATCATAAGACAAAAGAGGACATCTCTTGCAAACCTATTACAGTGACGAAGGATAAGTCTTGTAATTTTTTTAATTTAGTTCATCAAAATATACAAGGCTTCTCTGGTAAGGAACTTGAAATAGGTTTATTCTTAGACTGTATGAATATACATGTCTTATGTTTAACCGAACACTGGTTAAGACAAGAAAATTGTTTAATAAGTATAGATAATTTTAGGCTAATTAGTTCGTTCATGAGAAAATCTGCTATTCGTGGTGGGTCACTTTTATTGGTACATAACAAGTTAAAATGTAAAGAACGTAAAGATATAGTAGCACTTTCAATTGAGCGAACTATAGAAGTAGCATGTGCAGAGCTAGAACAATATATTATAGTTTGTGTGTATAGACCCCCGGCTTCAGATTATAGTATATTTGAAACCACAATGGAGGAGATACTCAAGAAAACCTGTATGTCAAATAAAAAAGTTGTTGTATGTGGAGATTTTAATGTAAATATTCTGGAAGGTTCACAATTGGCCGTAAGATTTGTTAACCTGTTTAAGTCATTTAATTTAGTAAATCTCTTTACTGAACCTACCAGGATCACACCCACTTCTGCCACCTGCTTAGATAATATATTTTGTAATAATAAGGAAATTGATAAGAAAATTATTAACTGTATCCAATCAGATCATAGTGGCCAGCAAGTTAAATTTGAACACTGTGCTGCCTCTAAATCTGTAGACATCATTTGTAGGCCTGTCACTGAGAGACGTAAAGATAAATTTAAAAGCAACATTGATAGAAAAATATCTGATATTTCTCTTCGTGGTGGTGATGTAGATACTCTTTATGAAAATTTATTTGGCTTGCTAACTTCTGAGTTTGACTCAATATTTACTAAAAAGACAATAAAAACTAATAATTCTAAAGCTTCATTCAATGACTGGGCAACTAAAGGTATTTATAAGAGTAGACATAGATTATATGAACTGTATGGTTTAAAAGCATGTTCTAAAGATCCAAAGGTCATAGAATATGTTAAAAACTATTCCAAGATTTTTAAGAAAGTATGTTATAAAGCAAAATCTATTTACTTGCGTAACAAAATAAATAAGTCAAGTAACAAAGTCAAAGCTACTTGGAATATAATTAATAAAGAGACATGTAAATTAAAGCCATACGAAAGCGACTATTCCTTAAAAGTTAACAATGTAATTCTTAAATCTGATATAGAAGTCGCTAATGCCTTTGAAACTTTTTTCTCAAATATACCTATTATAACAACTAGTCAATTAAATTCTAGCTCACACCAAGCTCAAATTTTATTAGCTTCGAGTGTAGCTGAATGTCAGATTCCGTTTAAATTTGATTATATAAACCCAAACACAATTTTGAAAACGTTCAAAGAACTGAACATGAAAAAAACCGAAGACTTATGGGGCATCTCTACTGATATAATGAAAACAGTAATTGATGTTATTTCACCCCATTTAGCATTCATTTTTAACAAATGCATTGATGAAAGTCAATTTCCCAATTTGATGAAGTACAGTAAAATAATACCTTTATTTAAATCGGGCAATAAAAGTGACCCATCCAACTTCAGGCCAATTTCTATTTTACCATCTTTAAGTAAAATTTTTGAAAAAATTATGTTTAATCAATTACTTGAACATTTCAACATCAATAATTTACTTCATAAAAAGCAATATGGTTTTACTAAGAACAAAAGTACAACCGATGCGGGAATTGAACTTATTAAACATATCCTTGATGCTTGGGAAGGTAAACAGAACGCAATAGGTATTTTTTGTGATTTATCAAAGGCATTTGATTGTGTTGACCATACAATATTACTTGATAAATTAAAACATTACGGTGTCTCCAACGCTGCCATGAAACTAATTGAATCGTATCTCACTGACAGGATACAAAGAGTCAATATCAACAATATTAATTCGTGTGGTGCTAAACTGAGAATGGGCGTGCCACAAGGCTCTATACTGGGCCCTTTGCTATTTTTGATTTATATAAACGATCTACCATACTACACCGGGGACCTCTGTGAGATAGTTCTGTTTGCTGATGATACTTCTTTGATATTTAAAACAGATAGAAATGAAAAAACATTTGACAAGGTAAACAGGGCTCTGTCGCGAGTGTCACAATGGTTTAACACAAACAACTTATTACTAAATGCAAAGAAAACGAAATGTGTTAAATTTATGATGCCTAATGTAAAACAGATGGATACATTCATTACTATGAATGATGAGCAATTAGAAATAGTTAATGATACTTTGTTTTTAGGAATTAATATTGATTCCAAACTTCAATGGGGTCCTCATATTACTGCATTAGCAGCAAGACTTAGCTCAGCTGCTTATGCAGTAAGAAGAAAAAGATATATCACTGATGTTGAAACGGCAAGATTGGTTTATTTTAGTTATTTTCATAGTGTCATGTCATATGGTCTACTGTTGTGGGGCTCTGCTGCTGACATCGAGTCTATATTTATATTACAGAAAAGAGCTATTCGTGCAATCTACAACCTTAGACCTCGTGACTCGCTCAGAGGTCTATTTACACAAATTAACATTTTAACCGTTCCTTCGCAATACATTTTTGATTGTTTAATGTATGTTCGGAAGAATTACAATAATTTTCTAAAAAAATCCGACTGTCACAAATTTAACACAAGGAATAAGCACAGACTTGCCGTTCCTAATGTCAGGCTTCATAAAACAGGAAAGTCATTTGTTGGACTGAGCATTAAACTATTTAACAAAGTACCACAACGTCTTGTAGAATTACCTTTAAATAAATTTAAAGTCATAATTAAAGATTACCTTATGAGGAAAGGTTACTATAAAGTAGAAGATTACTTAAATGACAAGACTCTGTGGACATGAAACACATTTGCTTCTCTGCACATCTACTCTTATGCTTATTTATTGTACTTATTACATATATTATTATTAAGTTGACATTATATTGTTATTAATTTGACATTATATTATTATTAAGTTATTATTGTACAACACAAAATGATTTAAAAAAGGCTATCATATGTAACTGTTGAGTTTCTTGCGGCACTTCTTCTCAACAGCAGGCCATTCATTCACGTCGAAGTGCTGGTAGGAAAAAAAGTTTATGACGTGCAAAAGAATTTCTTGGTAAATCAAATTGCAAAATAAATACTTTGACTTTGACTTTGACTTTATGTGCATAAAAATGCTGTGTGTAAAATGTTTCACAAAAAAGTTGTAGTTGGCTGGCATCTGCTTGATAGTACAAGCTATGTCTATTTACATAGCGCTGAGTGAAAAAATAATAAAATATCTATTTTATTGGAATTTCGAAATTCATTACATTTCATTCATTCATTAAATTAGAACGCTATGGCATCCGCGGAAATGCTCTTAGTCTCATAAAGTCCTACCTTCAGGACAGGGAACAGTGCACTGAACTGACTCAAATATGTATTTCTACTGGAGAGGAAAAGTCATACAAGTCTCAATACAGAAAAATAAAATATGGCGTCCCTCAGGGCAGTATCTTAGGACCCTTACTATTCATAATATACATAAATGATATTGTAAATTCCAGTAAACACCCAATGATTCTTTTTGCAGATGACAGTACTGTTTTCATTGAATGTAAGGGCCAGGATAACCATAAAAATTACGAAAATGAGGTAAATAGTGCGCTGGAAAATATAATAACATGGTTAAATTTAAATAATTTAAAAATCAATCTCGACAAAACATGCGTAATGCAGTTTTCTCAAAGGAAAATTGCTCCGGAGTTAAAAGTTGCATACAAGGACAAAGCTATTGCCAAAACAAACATTACCAAATTCTTGGGGATTCATATAGATAGTAATATGTCGTGGGAATCTCATTCGTTGGAGGTCTGTAAAAAGATGTACAAATCGTCATACGCGCTCTATAAGTTAGCGAAAGTAGCCGATCAAAAAACTGTGCTCACAGCATACCACGGTCTTGTCGAATCTACTCTGAGATATGGGATAATCTTTTGGGGAAACTCAAAGTATAGAGAAGTATTGCTTAGGGCACAAAAACGATGCATAAGAGCAATTTGCGGACTTAGGTCATGGGAAAGCTGTAAACCATACTTCAAATCTTTAAAATTGCTGACGTTGCCGTGTCTTTACATTCTGGAATTATGTATTTTTGTTAAAAGCAATCCTAGCTTTTTTTAAATGAACGAATGTGCTCCCGGTTTCAACCTTCGCCCCAGGAAGGCCAGATTGTGCACAAACCTATGCAAAACGGCAGTAATGAGTAAAAGTGTGGTTGAGATGGCTCCAAAAATCTACAATAAACTGCCAGAGGCTTGGAAGCACTTTACCGTGGATAGGCTTAAACGGGAACTATCAAAAACACTTAAAAATAAATGCTATTATACTATTAGTGAATATTTTATGGATGACTTGGAATAATATTTTTATTTTAGATGATTATTATTGTAATTAATTAAGTTTATTTGTTATTATTTTATATTATTATTTTATTTTGACATTTTAATTTTAATATATAGATTGAAATATTGTACATACTATAAACTGACTAGATTTTTAATAAATGAATTTGTTAAATTTAATTGTAATGCATATGAATTAATTGTAACTACCAAAATATATTTTGCATGCTGAAAGGCTGAATATGGAGAAACCATATACCTATATAACCAAAGACCTATTTGTAAACCCATATTTGCATTAATAAATATTTGATTTGATTGATTTGATTTGATTACTTTTTATACCATCAACTTTGTAGACTGTAGATTTAATCTACAGTTCAAAAATCAAACCAATCTGTAATAGTCCTCAAGTTATGAGATAGATAACATTTGTAGAGGTTTAAACTTTGTGTTAATTAAAGGTAAGTGGTTCAAAATTTCGTCTCAAGTCTAGTTTAATCCGTCTTAAGGTTGCTTAGCTGTCAAATCGAACAAGTTTCAAGTTTAGCCGGCGAGCCAGTCTGCTTCCAAACGCGACGTAGGGCGCACGCCGCCGCAACTTAAACATAACTTAAACGTAACTTAACCCGTATTTTCGGCAAATACTTTGTAAACAATTGTAAAGTGTTGAAAGTGTGCACAGATCGTGATTGTGGACTGTACTAAAGTGACGTTTAAGTTATACTTTACGAGCTTAAGTTGGTGTTGCGAAGTCTTTTTTTGTTTCTTTTATTATTGTAGTGTGGAATGCACAAAATACGTTTGTAGTATGGTTCGTACTTTTGTTGTTTGACTGAGATTTCATTTATTTTTGTACACTTTACTTCAGTGCAATCAACTAATGACATTTAGAAAAGAGATCGAATTAAATTCATTTAACATTTTAACAAAACCTTAACATAAACATTACATTGATATTTTTTTTAGCACATAAAATAAATAATAATTTAGGCGGTCTTATACCTAGCTAAAAGCTATTTTTTTACTGAATAGAGAATAGAGTTGGCCGTGATGTTGAGGTCTTTGGTTCAATTCCCGGGTCGGGCAGAATGTGATTAAGTATCCTGTAATTATGAACATGACTTGATTTCAATGATGGAGTGCTTTGCCCTGCAGTAGGAATACCTACCTATTTAATGAAATAGGCTTGCCATGATGTGGGAATATTTAATGAAATAGGCTTACACCTACTTTTGTAATCCGAGCTTTAATTTGAATCTGACATTTCATAGGTATGGCATTATTTAGTATTACAAAATGCAGCCAGTGCCATTTATGCAATGGCTAAGCATAGGTAAATACCCAAGCATTAATTAACAAGTTGACATTAAATAAGTTATCTCAGATTTTCTTATTTACGTAGGTATTTAAAGGTTGTGTTAAGAAAGGTTATAGGTATTTACAAGCTCTACCTAGCTAGCTTTTTTTAGTGGTAGAGCCATGCTGTTTTACAGTACGAATGGGCCGACTCGTCCGGGGAAGTACCACCCTCTCACATAACACCAGCGTGAAATAATAGTGACTACTATTGTGTTTCGTCTAGTTTGTGAGAGTACCGGAGGCCCACACCCCCCCTTAAAAGGTCGGCAACGCATCAGCGATCCCTCTGGTGTTGCAGATGTCCATGGGCGGCGGTGATTGCTTACAATATTAGGCGACCCGCTGGCTCATTTGTCTTAATGTGTTTTTAAATATTTAACTATTTAATCCGTACTAATTCGTCTGTTACGCTTTCACACCTAAATCACTGAACCAATTTTGATGAAATTCGTCCAGACATAGAATAAACCTTGGTAAAGGACATAGGCTTTTGATCCTGGAATGGTGCTCGAATCATTTTCCATGGGATAACATAAATGGGCTGGTCAATAGCCACAAGGCTGGCACCGGCTCGTCACTATCAGGTGTGAAGGGAAAACCGGGGGAGTTTAGTGGGTAGTGGACGCTTTAGTCTCGAGTCCCGGAGTCCCTCATCAATCATCATACGGCCGCAGGTCTAGCTAGCCTGCGGTTATGGTGCACACCTAAACGCATTCTCCTCCGAAAAAAATGGGATAACATAAATGGAACTAGGTATTTCTTCTGATTTTCCTTCTTTTACGTCGCAATGGAGAAATGGATCGACATGATTAGGTATTAGGTTTGGCGATAGTTAAGGATCAGAAAGTGACATACTTACATAAGGTACTTTTTTTCCAAGAACGTAGTAAAAGTCCAGAAGTGGGAAGGCACGGACAGAAAACTAGTTAGTTATTATTATTATGTATAGGTACAATACAATCAATCGTAATATGTATTAACAAAACAAACCTATATATTGAGCCGACAACGCCGAGATTACAAATCAAAATACTTATCTCCCTATTTACAAATAAAGGAATTAGTATTTGTAATTATTTGAGAGTTTACCACAGTCAAACACCCTCGAGCCAGTTAAAATATAATATCGTTTTATTTGTACTATAGTACTTTATATTATAGATTGAAGAAAGTATCGTCCCAAACGACTTAATTAATAGGATAGGATAAGATTAATTAATAAGATTAATAGGACTAAGATTGGAAAATTCCGGACTTAGCTCGGGGTAAATAGGAATAAATTAAATACACTTTACAAAAGGCTTAAAATGGGACATAGTACATTTGACTAGCCCATATTTGGTGTTAATCCTACCATATGAACAAGGGATCGTGGGTTCTAATACCACCTACGAAAAACATAAATGAGGAACATAATATGTAGGTATAGGTACATATTTCTTTTATCTATTTATTAATATTGTACGTCGGTAAGTACCATAGGTATTTAAACTGACTCGATAATGGAGCATTTCACGGTAATTGATTTGGTAGTGGCACTGCTCTATCTACTTATATCTCTATGAAAGAGTAATTTGTTTATTTCTGTACCTGAAGCATCTAACTAAATATGTATTTTATTTTATTTTACTAACACATAGGTATTCTAAAAATGTATGCTATTAAAAGGTTCAGTTTTGTCTCTATAAAATTTAATTAAAATCTATTCAGTGATTTAGACGTGAAAGTGTGTTTGGATATATTTAGGGCACGAACATTGGTCCTAACACTAATTATCTCCTACTTTGAGATTAGATACTGTTAATGTAGTGTTGCCTACATTTTTTATTGGCAATAAATTCTTGTTTATGTAAAATATAGTTAAGCGTAATTGCTCTGATAGTTTTATTAGGCGTTACACGTACACACACAACAACTTTTAACCAAATCGAGTACCTAATAAAACGACCGGAATACATGATACGTAAGTAAGATGTAATTATGTGATATACCTACTCGTAGAACACTTTGACCTTTTTAAAAAATGATGGATCCAACATAGAACCTGCGAAGTTTTCTGATTCCAAGTTTTGCCGTCGTAGCCAAAACTCGGCTAGGAGGAATGATTATTTATAAGAAAGAAATAATTCGTTATTTCCCGTTTATTTTTATTTTTACCCATATAAGACTGACAGCGGCCACTAAGTCGGCTTACACGGCCGTTTGCCTTACCGTCCGACCGGCAAATCCGCGCAACACAATAATACCGTCTTATGCGCTCGGATTTCGTTGTAAATTAGATTTTCTGGAAAAAACATGCCAACTTTTAACTTGTGACACTAATCTGTAGAAGTTTGCTATTATAAATATTTTTGCGTAGGCGAGACTTGTAACGTAAAGAAATAGAGAGATTGCTTGAATGTGTGGGTTCGAATCCAACCCAGGACTACCACTTATATGATGAGCATTTGTATTTTTCCTGTGTCTGGATGTACTCGTACTCGTATATTTGTAGATAATATTTGTTGTTTCTGATACCCATAAAACAAATGCTTAAGCTACTTACATTGGGGTCAGATCAAAACTCATCCAGTACCTACTTATAGTGTTGTCAATTTTTTATTTATAGTACTCTCAGAATACCTTTAGTCATGAACTTATGACCTACATTACTTTACACTATCTAAACTTTATATTGAAACCTTAATCTTTTTTAATTTATTTTTTAGTTTTTTCTTTATTTTTAAGATGATGCATCAGGATTTTCTTTAACCACAATAAAATGGTTTATTTATCAGTGAACATTACCTAGCTATAACATTTTCTCTTAAACCCAAACAACAATGTGAGAAACGTGGTGAGAAGTGGACAGTATGAGTGGTGGTTGGTAACATGGCGTCGAGGACAGTGGTTCGATTCCTGGTGCTGCTAGCGGCTCTGGTGTGGCTCGTGGCCGGCACGGGAAGGGTCAGGGAACCTTGGACTAATGGGAGCTGGTTGTAAGTATAGTTATTTTATCGTTTAGATTTTTATATCACATTCGACGTATTTTGTGTACAGTCGCCAGCTCATCAGACTACACTCATCTGTCTTTCTACAACCAATTTTCAGCTTTATTCACCTCACATACCTAGAGTTCTCTTTCAATTGAGAATTTTTGCAAGATTAGGGTAGGTTGATCTGCTGTCGTCCGTACTTAATGCTTGAGAAGTCGGAGTCAGATCAGTCACTGGTTTGATCCCCGCTCAGTACAAATATTTGTATGCATCGACATTAGTGCTGAGGCACTCCTCACATAGGGCACTTTTCAGCTTCTAAACTAGCCCCAAACCAAAAATCACGTCTTTCCGTTGCGATGTTAAAATAAAAATAAATAAAATCAAATAATCATTTATTCTGCAAATAGATTTTAGAAAAATACTTTTGCACGTCAATCTTTTTTCCCCTACCAGCACTTCGACGTCAATGGCCTGTTGAGGAAAGAAGTGCCGCAAGAAACTCAACAGTTTTGCCTTTTTTTAAAAAAATATTACAAATTATAATTTAAAGTTCAAAAATTATACAATACAAAATAAATTTATGTCACAGAATATGTATAAAGAAAGGCAAACAGAAACACTTCTATTTCTATTAGCCAATGGGAACTTAGCATTATCCAGGGAAAATGAATATGTCTTCTTTTTTGAAAGCAAATTAGTCAGCAAATTAGATAATTAAATAATCTTTGACAGTGATGATATTTCCCTTTAACATGAAACCCATGAACGGACACAAATCGCCTTTCAGATGTAGGTATTTGAGTGATATTGATCGCAGTACACACGAGGTGTGTTTTATTAGGCGTCTAGACGCCACAGGTGCTCGCTATACAGCACCTCCGGGACTGCGGTCAGGCCAATTGGAAAAATGGAATACTTGATGGCATCGTTATTGTAGGGTTAACGACGGTCACAGGGGACTGATGTTATAGCTTCATACTCATATGTTCTTGGGCGTTTGTCAGGGTAGGTACTCTTCCACCACGATCCAGGACTTGGCAAATCTAGTTATTACATTGCTCTAGTCAGCGTTGTCATCGCTTCACCGTGGAGAGTATTCCATCGCGTACTAAAAAGTTCGATGATTTCTTTTTTTGTCAAACCATAAAGAAGTGGAACTCTCTGCCGGCTCATGTATTTCCCCCTTCCTATGACATGAGTTCCTTTAAACGAAGCGTGAAGAAGCACCTTGCCAGCCAGTACTGCGATGCCAACGGATAGAACGCCACGGTGTTGCGTTTGTTGTCATGGTAATTTGGGTTCCCGTTTTGCTTACCATCAGGCTAAGTGGAGCCAATGTACAAGCTACTATAAAAAATAAAATAAAAAAAAACATTGAAGTGACTAACTGCCTATATTGGTTGCACGCCCCTAAGTGACTGCCATCTGACCTCCGTAATCCTTAACACCAACGGAACCAGACCAATTCGGTCATGAATATACGAGTAAAGTGTAATAAAGCAAATAAAGCAGTAACAGATATTATTTAATTGATAGTTTATTTAATATCGATTCTGGCATCTTTTTGAAAATTGACTAAAGGCTGCCCCTTTAGTCAATTTTCAAAAGGATGCCAGACGTCTCAGTTAAGTAGAAACTTTTCGATTTCCACTGAAAATATGCGTCTAGATTCTTCAAGCCTTTGTTTACGCTGATTGCCAAATTGTTACATTTTGTTTTTTTTATTTTATTTCTCTTAGTTATTAAACTCTAGTATTAAACTTTCCTTTTTCTTTCAATTTAATGCATGTCCACTATGTGTACCAGACTACCAGTTTAAGGGTTTAACGACGTCAAATCGTATCTCCTATTTGTCAGTCTATCTGCCCCCCGAAGCATATATCATTAGTATCAGGAAGATGCTCCTTCTTCTGGACTAAGTCAGTCCAGACCTGGCCATCAGCCGGCACCCCGAACAGCCAGAACTCGTATAGCAACATCGTGACGTCATTGCATGTGAATGTTAGGCTGATTGAGTCCTGGAACATATTTTAAATGCTGTTTAAAAAAACTAGAAACATAACTCTACAAATGCGCGGAGGTTTTACTCTACAGTGTAGTTAGTACTTCTATGTACATAGACTAATATAATGTAATTAATAAAAACTATTCTGTGTCTAAGTAAAACGTCCGTGTAGTGTAACTTTTTAAAACGAAAAGTAGTGCGTTCTATTTTTAGATATTGCACTTGGCAATTGTTTTTATTGTCTTTTTTTAAATATAGGGCACTCCTTCTTTGTCAAATTAAAAGTTCTCTACCACAGAATAAATAAACCTAGTGTTTGAGCATAAATCTCTGGAACAAGTCAATGATTTGTCATTGGGATTTAGGTTTAAACTCCAATCCGTACCTACTGTTTACCTATTACCGATCTATGAACTCGATCCTTCAAGACAATGCCTCACCTGCTAGGATTCTGGCACTATCCAGTTGAAATTTCGTTTTCCCTTGGACTTTCCCAAGTAATAAAGTGTATATCGAAAGAAGACGAACTTAAATCTAGTATTAACTTAAGAAAGATACCTCTAGTAACCCTCCGCTCTCGAGGAACCCCTGTGTGTAAGTGTTATCCATGAACAAGAGTACGTTGAATCCAGTTATAATGTATCTTTTGTCGAAATCTTCGTCAACATTCTGAAAAAATAATGTTTGAAATGGTTTGTAAGAGAGGGAGAGAAGAAGAAGAAGAGAGGTAGAGCAGAGTGGATCTTTTACTCGAATGAGTCTGTCGTCTGGGGAAGTACCTCCACCTTACAGAAGATTACAGTGAAATAGCACTTTATAACTGTTCTGCTATCAATGAGTAAGGTCTCCTGAGCTCAATTGGGGAGGGCGTGGTTAATAAGAAATAAAATTTATTCTGTAAATAGATTTAAAAAAAAATACTTTTGCACGTCAATTTTATTTTTCCCTACCAGCACTTCGACGTCAATGGCCTGTTGAGGAAAGAATTGCCGCAAGAAACTCAACAGTTTTGCCTTTTTTTTAAAATTACAAATTCAAAAAAGTTAAAATTACAAAATTAATTTATGTCATAGAAAAAAAAATGCTAATACAAAGGATCATGTCAAGTACAAAGTAACAAGTCAATACAAATAACACTAAAAAGGCGCAGGAGGAGGAGCGGCAACAAATAGTACTCACATCTACCAGACTTTTATCATTTAGATAGTCTTCCACTTTATAATAACTCTTCTTGATGAGTTTGCATTTGATGTGTGACCTAAACTTGTGTATTGCAGGTAAGTCAACAACATCTTGAGGTAATTTGTTAAATAACGCATTAGCCATAAGGCTACCAGCTCGTCCCAATCAGGTGTTAGTGTTAATAATGATAATGATTCAGCTAGGGCCTACGAGTATGTATCTATTAAAATTAAATAATTGTTTGTTTACGAATGAAACTTACCTCTGAAGGGAACGTCAGAGTCAAATTAATGTTTTGTTTCGGGAACACCCAAGATTTGGTGCCATAAAGTATCAACTCAGGATCTGTAAAAAGAAATCAACATTGCAATCATATTTTGACATCAATAAGTCGTGCTAGTCAAAGTAACATTCAAAGATATTTATTGATATGTCAGCCTTAATGTCACTCAACCCTAATAATATCGCCACTTATACGTACTCGTATATTATGCGCATGTACTAAAATTAAATATCAAGATCAATAACTGATAACGAAACTGTAATATAATTAAAATAATTAAGATAAATATCAATACTTACTGTCTATCTTAGGGCATTGACAAGAAAACTTGTGCGCCGTTTTGTAAACCGATGACAGAACTTCATTTGTTTCATTTCTTCCCAACAAATATTCTTTATTTGGAACGTCATAATCTTGAATCATCTTTCTTAAACCGTGTCCGTAACATTGTAAAAAACATACGAAAAATATAAGAGAATACAATACTATTCCACTTTCATTCATAATCTAATCACTTTGTCTTTTAATTTATAACAATTTTCTTTTTGTTGTGTGTCTATTTGGCGTGTAACATTGTAAATAATTATATGCGTAAGCGTGGCCGATTACTGTGAGATATGTAACGATTAATTAACATTAGCAAGATATGATATAAATAGATAAAGCTATTGTGAATGTTTTATTGTTCATTTAGTATTTGATAAAGACTAGAAGAAGATCAGAGCTGCATTTTTGCGTAGGAGAATGTGTTGAAGCCTTGTAACCGCAGGCTAGCGATATCTGCGGCCGTGTGTGGGTCTCGACTCTCGAGTTAAATTCGTCCCACTACCCACTAAACACCCCACCCGAAGAGGAACGAACCTGTGCCCACCTCTCTCGTCTCTATACTTAATGGGGAATGCTCTGAAGAGTTATTCCAACTCATCCCGTCCTCTCTTTCCACTCTCGAACAACACGCGCCGGACTGCGTTGCCATCCGCATTCATGAGCCAGTAAACTTGAAATCAAAGGCAAGTAGCTAACTGATCTAGCATTAAAAAAATACATGCTCTACATAGTAGGTTTACGACAAAATATCTTCATTCGAAGAGATTACTCCGATACCGACACTCAAGGCGTTATAATTCACTAATTAAGTTCTAAAAAACCGGAAACCATCCTCAAGGAGTAGCAATAATAATAGACTGGACCGGTATCGAAGGCGTGGGTCCTGTGAAAGCCTTCATTAAAGATAGCGCACCATTATAGCTCATTAAAACGTCCTACTACGCCCCGCACTGTAGAGATCCCATGGGCTTTTCAATGTATTGTGATAGTTATTACTTACTTAGATTTATATAGAGTTGGTAGTCGTGTCAATTCCATCCATACTAAATTATAAATGCGAACGTTACTCTGTGTATTTAATTGTACTTAAGAACTTACTCTGTGTATTTAATTTTAATACTTACTTAGATTTATAGTATCGCTCCTTTGCGATAACAACGTGACATCTCATAAAAACGGTATTAACATTCAAATTAAAAACATGTTTTGGCTTATTTTCATGAAGGTCATCAAAAATTTTAACAGCTCAATTGTAAGCCGACAGCAAAAAAAAAACAATATTAGAGATTTTAAAAAGATTTGAATTTTGAATGTTAAAAATTATTATCCTCCTGAAAAACTGCGATTTTAGAATGGGTTTATACTATAACATCTCAACCACTACTCCAAGTAGGCGGTTTTTTAACTCCTACTGTCTTAATGACAGCAATGAATCACACCAAGTGTCAAGATGACTTTTGTTCTTTTTATATTTTATTTGATTGCGGTGAGATATTTTAACTTCTCCAATAAATTACAGACAACCAGTCCAGCTACTTAAAAAAGAGTAACGGTTGACTATTTTATCATTTTATGATAATTTTGCCTTTTAACTAAACTAATCATTATAAATATTTACGACATTGTCATTTATGGCGTTTTAAGTATGTATTTAGAATGTTTTTGTTGGTTTTTTCTTATGCTCTCTTTTATTGTTTTAAATTTATTTATCATAAAAAAACAAATACTCAGCAATACATGGTTATATTTAAGACAGATTTAGACTTTCAGGTAAACCTTAGTATCTTTTTATATTTTTACTAACTAAAATAAATAAAAAATCTAGTTTTTCATTAATGTACCTAGGCTTCACAGATTCTAACGAACGAATGTACATAACTCGGAAACGCCTATTGAGTTGAAACAGCAACTATGAGCAAAAATTACTTATTGTTTTCCATTAAGTATAGAAAAAAAAAAGATTTAAATTAAATATTGGAGAAAAACACATAGTTACCTACATTGGTCTAAAAATTATATCCATTGGTCAAACTCCAAAGTTCTGAAGCTTGAAAACTGTGATATGGGCATGAGAACCATTAAGGATACCACAAATGATTTAGGGTATAATTGGTCAAGCCTAAAAATTGTTTCGATTCGTCAAGCGGTATTTTACGTGCATTTTTAGTTTAGATTCGTCAAATACTAATTATGTTTCGTTTTGTCAAAGCATGTAAAGGTTCTGATTGGTCAAGTCCCAAAAAAGTACTATCTCCGCAAGTCTGTTAATAGTTTCACCACAAATAACATAACATAACATAAATATTCTTTATTGCACACAAAACAAATAAAAATTACAATAAAAAGAACAAAATTATGAACAATATAGGCGGTCTTATCGCTTGAAGCGATCTCTACCAGACAACCCCCAAGTAAAGGACTACCGAAAGAATGGGTATATCAATGCAATTAGGATAAAAAAGAGTAAGTTACTTTATTTAATTAACATAATCATGTAAACAAAATATATTTATTTATTTATACACAAATTCATAAACATACATACACATAATTATATCCACAAATATATTAATAAACATACATAAACTACATATTATACATACACAAAAGAGAAATTGTAAGATAGCAAAAGTTTCAGAGTGCAAGGAAATGAGCTTTTACTCGAGTTTTAAAAATAGCCAATGACTCGGATTGACGGATCATGAGTGGTAAAGAATTCCACAGACGAATGGACTGAACGGTGAAGGACTGCGCGTAGAAATGAGAAGAGTGAGGAGGACACAGCAGATGAAGACATTTGGAAGATCGCATATGACCGCTAGCAGGTTGCAGAAACTTAAATTGCTCACTAAGATAACGAGGATACTTTGGGTTAAAAAGTATGGAATACAAAAAGAATAGAGCATGAGCGTCACGCCGACGACGGATGGGAAGCCATTTCAGTTGAGATCGGTAAACGGAAACATGGTCATACTTGCGCAATCCAAAAATGATGCGGATGCAAAAATTTTGGAGACGCTCAAGCTTATTTAAGAGATTTTCGTTAAGGTCAAGATAGCTCCACTCTGCGTAGTCAAGTATTGGAAGAAGTAATGCTTGTACAAGAGCAATTTTGGTGGGAATGGGCAGAAAGTTACGCAGCCTATTTAAAGATCTTGCTGCAGCAAATATCTTCCTGCTAACCTCAGCCACTTGATGAACCCAAGATAGATTACTGTCTACATAAATGCCAAGATTTTTTACAACTTTACTGAATGGAATTTGGATTCCGTCAAAAATGATTGGAGGCAAATTACTCCAGACAACCCTGGATAAAAGATTTGTACCGCCCAATACAATCACTTGCGTTTTATTAGGGTTAACCGTGAGCCCGAATGATCTGCTCCAAACAGAAATGCGGTTTAAATCAGTGTTAATGCTCTCAACAACTGTTCCGAGATTACTAAGACTACCCTGTGAATATATTTGGAGATCGTCTGCATATAGATGATAAGAAGAGGAGAGATTTTGAGTAACAGAATTAATAAAAATAGCGAATAAAAGGGGAGACAGTACGCCACCCTGCGGAACACCGGCGCTGATATCACACCAATCGGATTGCCGATCCTCTGCACTTATCTGCTGCCGGCGTCCATGCAGGTAACTACGAAACCAATCAGTGGCCGTTGGAGATATGTTAAGAGAAAGAAGTAAACCGAGTAAAATGTCAAAGTCAACATTATTAAAGGCGTTACTGAAGTCAAGCAATGCCAAAACTGTAAGAAATTTATTATCCATGCCGCAGCGTATGTCGTCTAAGATTTTTACCAATGCTGTTACTGCACTGTGACCGGGACGGAAACCTGATTGAAAGGGATTTAGGAGATTGTTTTTGGAAAGAAAAATACAGAGTTGATGATAAACCACACGCTCGAGGACTTTAGATAGGAAAGGAAGGATGGATATGGGTCGATAATCAGAATACAAGCAAGGATTGGACTTTTTAGGGAGAGGAATGATTTGGGCATCCTTCCAGACCGTAGGAAAACAACTTGTAGATAGGGAAAAATTGAGAATGTGTGTAATAATAGGAGTCAGGATATCAATACACTCAAGCAAGACACAGGATAAACACAAATTGATTTTCATCGTATAATTATACTTCGTGCATAGAGCCGAATCACTACCAAATGTGGTATCGGGCCAGTCAAGATTTAATGGAACTTATTGAAGATATCTTCTTTAGTTCAGTATAAATTTAAAATGTATATTAAAGGTTCTAGTTTTGGAATCGCAGAAAATTCGCTCATATTTTTCTCATTTTATTTAGATGTTTTAGTTTACTTGCATAGGTAGGTATGTAGGTAATCATACATTTTACAATTTGAATCTGACTACAATCGAATATACTGTTATCTCCCTTTATCTGATTAAATTAATAAACATTCATATCTGTTACTGCATTTAACTACTCTCTTTTTCGACAAACTACCGAAGTTTTTGTAACAATTACCATAAATAAAACACAAATCAGATCTAAATCACTTTAATTTGTAGCCGTAGATTTCGACTGTGAAGTTGAAACCTTTGAACAAGGCGCTCCTCAAGTGCACATTGGCAAATGTGTGGCCAACACCTCCGAAATCCACCTCAGCCGATGCACCATCCTTCAAATTATTGTCCGTCACGTGAACAGCAGCTATTACATTATCTTGATCTTCATTATACTTCGGAAACGCGATATCAGACGTCCGATAGACAAAGGGTATTTTCTCGTGCACACTTTTATGAATTAATACGTCGCTGTCAGAAACTGTCCCTAAAAAAACACTGTCGGCGTTTGTTTTTTTTAAAACGCACACGAAACAGGCGAAGATGACAAATAATTTTCCAGCCGCCATTTTTACACTTGATTTTTTAGATAAAAATAAATGAGTGCGCCATGTTCGATCGGCAATAACAAAGTGATGTGTGGTTCATATCATTCAGATTAAATTTGAATATTGATAACGACGATAAGATAGGAACTCACGTTGATATCCAGAAATATTAGATCAATAAGAGAAATCAGTCATTCATTGGTCCATTGCATTGATGCAGTAGGTACTATAAAAACGTAACTTATTGTCGGCACATGTGTTTTCTCGTAGTGGCTTGTTAAATGTTGTTTAGGTTTGTGATCACCTATCGGCATTTGGCTAGTGTGGTGATTAAGCCAATACCGATAACTTGATGTCAGAGGCCCTTGCTCTTTAGGGACATTAACTGATATGTGCTTATGTTCTCATATGTTGTGCCAAAAAATGAATGTTTCTTAATATTGTTATGTCCTGCATCGAAATTCGAGTAGGAACTGCTGTTTATAACGCTAGTCAACTGTCAACGAGTCAACAATAAAAGATTATCGTCTTAGGACGTCTATAACATAGTTGACATGTTTTGACACGTGGGAGTAGTAATCGAGAGTATGTAATGCAGTTGAGTCACTGTATGATATAATTTTACAAGGAACATTGGCAGAATACAGGTCATTCAATTTACGATGTCTAGTGACTAATCTTAATGAACGAAACGTATTGTCACTTACAATCAGGTGAGATTACGCGACTATTCCATTCTTCCCATCTAGCCATTCCACCTCACCAAAATCCACTTATCTCATCTCACCTGGGTAGGAAAAGTAGAAAAAAAAAACACTTTTCCCCCCAGGTGGGATGGCTAGGTGGGATAAGTGGGATAGCCAAATTAAATGTCTAGCTATTTTCAATAAAAAAACATGCTCTGTTCTTGTCAATGAATGTCTTGAAATAAATAGTCAACTTTTGAGTCAGTTCAATGTATATCACATTATCCAATATTCATTTATTTACTTATAATTTACTGGTATTAAAACATGTCTGCAGTGCATAGTCCATTGTTCTTGATGATGACGTCACGAATCACGCGAAGATGGCAATGTTGAACCCTAACCCAGACCCTCGCTCGCTCTTCAGCTTGATGATGACGAAGCCGAAGCCCAGGCCGCCTCGAGTGATCGCCGGCTCCGCAAGGCCATTGTCTAGATCCTGGAATTAAAACAGGTGCTATTAGAACTGACACTTAGAGCTTGTTAGTGGATAAACAGCCAGGCCGGATAAGGCGAGCTTACTTGGACGCCTCCTCCGGCCTGAGGGTTGACCTGCGGGCGGGGTAGCTCCCCAACAACGTCCGCATTGCACAGGTCGCCCGAGCCAACACCTTTGTTTCTATGGTGGCCCTCCCTAGGCGCCTCCCCGACTCCTCTCAAGTCGGGGTACCCGGGGATGGGCTGGTCAATAGCCACAACGCTGGCACCGGCTCGTCCCAAATGGGTGTGAAGGGGAACCGGGGAAGTTTAGTGGGTAGTGGACGCTTTAGTCTCGAGTCCCACACACGGCCGCAGGTCTAGCCTGAGGTTGTGGCGCATAAACGCATTCTCCTCCGAAAAAAAAAGAGCTTGTTAGTGGAAAGATGAAGTTGAAGGCCCGTAAAGTCGCCAAGTAAGGCTTTTATTGATTTTTTTAAATGGGATGGCATTCAGGCACTTGGTCCATTGGTCAACGGCCACTGCGGTCTATTCCATCGACACTTCACCAGGAAGCGTCGTTTAATGTGCTGCACACAAGTGTACTGGCACAAACAATTGATATGTTACGTCCATAGTAAATAAATAAATAATGTTTTCCTAGCCGAGTTTAAGGCTACGACCAATGCAAATCAACCTTTACGATTAACCAACTACACAGTACATATACCTAACAGTGCACAAGTGAATGCGCAAACACAGGTTCACTGTCCATTCCCTCACTCTCATAACACTGTGGGACAACCATAGTAATTTATTCTGCAATCATTGCTGTTTGCTGAGCCTAAAACTGACCTTCCGACTTTGACATAATTTACTGATAAGAAGAACTAAAGATACCTACAATATTATACTTGAATTCTACCTTAATTTGAAACGAAGTATTTATAATATTTAAAACTAGCGGGCGCCCGCGGTTTCACCCGCGTGGTTCCCGTTCCCGTGGGAATTGATCAATCAATCAATTCAATTTTTCTCGCCGTAAAAACCATCCTTGAACTCCAACGAACATTTTAAAAAAAATTTGGCCGAATTGGTCCAGGCGTTGTTGAGACTTTCGCACTCATATAGGGGACCCGTTGAGTTATGCGCTTACCAACACATTTTGCGATTCATTTTTATATTCACAATAAAATTAAAATATGATCTAATTCGCAAAACTAATCGTTAAACAAATAAAGGGGAGGCTAAAAACCCTAATCGTATAATTTTGGAGGCGGAAGTATCCGCCCATGAGGACATAATACGTATAGCATGTATCCCTAAGGTTCGTACACTTTTATTTACATTATTTATAGCATTAGAACTACAGTTCCCTTTAGTTTACATTCTTTGGAACGTATAGAAACGTCCCATAAAGGTAGATAACATTACAAGTTGAAGGCCCGTAAAGTCGCCAAGTAAGGCTTTTATTGATTTTTTTAAATGGGTTGGCATTCAGGCACTTGGTCCATTGGTCAACGGCCACTGCGGTCTATTCCATCGACACTTCACCAGGAAGCGTCGCTTAAATGTGGCCTAATGCTGCACACAAGTGTACTGGCACAAACAATTGATATGTTACGTCCATAGTAAATAAATAAATAATGTTTTCCTAGCCGAGTTTAAGGCTACGACCAATGCATATCAACCTTTACGATTAACCAACTACATAGTACATAAACCTAACAGTGCAAAAGTGAATGCGCAAACACAGGTTCACTGTCCATTCCCTCACTCTCATAACACTGTGGGACAACCATAGTAATTTATTCTGCAATCATTGCTGTTTGCTAAGCCTAAAACTGACCTTCCGACTTTGACATAATTTACTGATAAGAAGAACTAAAGATACCTACAATATTAGGTATACTTGAATTCTACCTTAATTTGAAACGAAGTATTTATATTTAAAATAAACGATTTAAAGTGTAACTATTAAGTTTCTTGCCTAATCGCCATATCTCTATTAAGATATCATTTATAATATAATGCAGCATATAACATAAAGTTCAAAAAAGATGTCTTGTTAGTCAACAAACACAACAACAAACTCATTATGCAAGTTTGTTCATACTGCATTTTTCGACTGCTTTGGGGCCGTTCAAGTATTACGTAAGCACTATGAGGGGGTGGGGGTGTCTTTGTTTTGCTTATTTTAGATGACATGGGGGGTAGGGGGGTTTAGAAGATGACTACGTCATCGGTAGTTATTTACACCAATGGCAACCCTCACATTGCCTATGCTTGATAACGAAACCCATTTTCGGGGATTCCCGCAAATAATGCAAACGTTTAGGCACTCGCTTTAGAACCGATTAGGGGAATTACCGTGCGCTACTCAGTTGTCTAAATTTCCTCTGTCAGTGTATTGTTTCGTTTGGATACTATAGCGGGTAGACGTATTGTAAGTATACCAAAGCAAGGGGTAGTCGCGTCTGATCCCGGTATCCGTCCTTAGTCGCAACGGATACCGATCGATAGTTGCTTCGAATACCGGTATCGGTTGCACCCCAAAACATAATTAAAGTTTAGTGCAACCGATACCGAGATCAGACGCGACTACAAAAATAAATATATTTAGGTTCTATTTGATGCCTATAGGATGTTTGCATTTGGGACCTTGTTAATTTTAAACATTTTGACGTTTTTTGCCTGCTTACCTTGCGAAATTTTCATAACAGTCTCTGTTAAAATGCCTCCGTCCACTTGGATCAAGATTACATTTTAGTTAGAGCACCATGATGTGAGAAGACGTAGACATTCCAAAATCGGATGAAAGTTAGCAGACTCACAACACTGAGCAGCAATCTAAGCAATCCAATGTCAGCGAAAACTTAGAATCATGGATTCGGGTTTCATGGACTGAAGACTGTTAATTTTTATTTAATATGTGTACCAATGTTTAATATGTGTCCGGTGCTTTAATACTCTTTCGATCGAAAGAGCTATAGAGCAAAATCGGGGTTCTAAGGTGTTCGTACAATCTCTCGGAAGAAGCCACCTGACGAAGCTGACTACAGCAAGTGGAGAAGTTGTTGCCTCAAAGCCGGCAGTCCGTTCGGAGGTAGAGGACTTTTATGGCCGGTTATACGCTTCGCATGCATGTCGACCTGATCCCGAAAATGAGGACTCTAGAGCCATGTTAAATCCCTATTACACTGAAGACCTGCCAAAAGTGAGCGTTGGCGAAATCGAGATTGCTCTTGGGCAGCTTAAAAATGGAAAAGCCCCTGGAGAGGATGGCGTTACTACTGAGCTGCTAAAGGCTGGAGGGAACTCCAAAGGCGTGGAGTAGGAGTGTGGTCGTCCTGTTCTTTAAAAAGAGTGACAAAAGCCTGTTGAAGAACTATCGAACCATTTCCTAAGCCACGTCTATAGAAGTGACAGTAGGCTGGCCATATCAGCCGCAGAACCGATAGCCGTTGGGGTAAACGGGTTCTAGAGTGGAGACCGCGTCTCGGTAAACGTAGTGTAGGACGCCCTCAGGCCAGGTGGAGGGATGATCTGCGCAAGATGGCTGGCAGGAGCTGGATGCGAGTGGCCGAGGATCGATCAGCGTGGCGAGCATTTGGAGAGGCCTATGTCCAGCAGTGGACTATCACAAGCTGATGATGATGATGATGTGTACTAAAACTTTAAAATAAGTTTGTTATGTTCGTAAGAATATAATATTTTTGTCCCTTACTCTATGTTGTTGTTGAATACTGTATAAGTAAAATCTAATCTCTATCCTAAATCTATTTTCATATTTATAAAGTTATAATTATAACATTATAATTATAGTATATAAAAAAAATTATACTTGAAAAATGTTTACGTAAGCATAGGGGGAGGGGGTAAGAGCTTTGCTTACTTTTGCTGACAAGGGGGGTGGGGGGGGGTAAAAATTTGCAATAAATCTGCTTACGTAATATTTGAACGGCCCCTTTAGAATACTTATGTTTAATAATATACTTTTGTTGCTGACCTTACTAGCCGTAGTATTTTTCCTTGACTGGTAAACACAACATGGAAAATGTGATTAATGTTATAATTATGTGTAGCAATCAATATGATTACTAAACCGGACTACTAGTGTTTTATTGACCTGACGCTATCTAATAAATAAATAACTTTTGGATTGTTGTTAAAATTCATAAATATAAAATAATTCGCACATTTGCACACAACGCCGTCTAGTCCTCAACTAAGCTTAAAGTTTAACTTGGAGTCCCGTATGGGTCGATATCCTCTAGGGTCTAGTGCCCGTGGCATTTTGTCATGCCGCTCTAGTACTTCCAACACAAACTGACAAGTTAACACACCACTGTTTTTTTATGTCAGACGTGGCACACGATCCGGCGGGTCGCATGATGGTAAGCAATCACCGCGGCACCACCGCCCATGGACATCAACACCAGAGGGATCGCTGAAGTGTGGGCCTCCGGCACTCTCACAAACCAGACGAAACAATAGTAGTCACTATTATTTTACGCTGGTGTTATGTGAGGTGGTATATCCCCGGAGGAGCCGGCCCATTCGTACTGTAAAACAGCTTAAACAGCATGGCTCTACCACTATTGTCGATCGCACCCGTGACTTTTAGCAAACCCGCCGATTTCCCAACCACATACCAAATATCAGACGAAGCCATTTGGTGTAATGGTCGAGAAGTCGGCTATAACACCAGAGGTTTTGGGTTCGATCCCCGCACGGTACAAACATTTGTGTGCATGAACATGTCTGTTTGTATCGGTCTGGTTGTTTCTATGTATAATATGTATGTATTTACAAAAAAAAAAATACGTAAATTCGTTATCTGGCTCTGGCACCCTTAGCACAAGCTAATGCTTAGTTTGGGGCTAGATGGCGCTGTGTGATTGTCCTGAGATATTTATTATATTATTATTATTTTTATCCACCACACTCACCACGATTGCAATTCCTTTGATCTTCTGATCTGCATCATATTCAAACGGCACCACCTGTTCCCTTTTGATCAACGGGATAGCAGAGACTTCCACCAACTTCTCATAGACTTTCCTCACCACTCCATTATAATCATACACTTGACCCACTACCACACTTTTAGAATATACCACAACTAAAATTGAGGATAATACTAATGCGAATTTAAGCATTTTGTCTGCGCGTCAGTCTGTATGCTCAATACGATGTGAGAATGAATGTTGACGTGATGTGTGAGCGAGACGCGTAGAAAGAGAGGGGGGAGGTCAAATGTCTTGTAATGTAGTTTATCGAATAAGATTGAGTTTACATGAGTACCTACACTGTGATTTTCCTTGTAAAATTATTATCGAGCCTAGTCTTTCATGTTAACATGACTGACGGCTACCTTAATTAAATAGCTTCTTGGTTAGGTATCTTTTTTTTATACTACATCAGTTGGCAGACAGGCACGCTGTCCACCTGATGGTAAGCGGCCACTGAGGCCTAGGTATTCCATTGAAGGACACTTATCCAGGTAGCGTCGCTCAATGTGCTGCCAGACTGTGGGCTCATCTGCTCTTCGAGCTTTTGATTTCAAGTGTACTGGCTCCCACATTTAAACTGCCGGAACACATCCAAAACCTTTATGGCGGCAGATTTCATCTGATGGGGTGGTTGCTAGCCAGTCGGGCTCTGAAAGAGCTCTACCACCTACCAGACCCCAGGCGGGAATCGAACCCACGACCTCCGGATTTTCATACCCGAGCGGCTTAGCTAGGGATGGCGATTCTTTCCGAAAAAAATCGATTTTTTGAATCGATTCGAATCGTGGCCCAATGAATCGATCCACAAAAAATCGAGGCCAAAAAGATCGATTTCTGAAAAATCGATCTTTTTTTCAAGTTGATTTATAATGTATTATAAATAAAGATCGGATATTCGGATGCATATTTACCTCAAATTGAGGTATTGTCATAACATGGAAAGCACTTTTGATTCGATAAAATCGACTCGATCGATAAATTTCGTTTTTTATTATTGAATCAAATCGGGTGTGTGCCGTGTGTAGCTATATATACTTATTTTAAGGTGTTAATATGGAGTGCACTTTTGTATCAAAAAAAATTGGGGGTTTTGGATTTGACAAATAAAAATTTTTATAACAGAATTATAAAGATTGCCTTATATTTTTTCTTTAATTTTCAAAAGATTTTTATTATACGAATTCACAGACGACGGAGAAATGGCCGGGCATATATAAAAAAATACATCCAATCGGATATTACCTCCTCCTATTTTGAAGTCGGTAAAAAAAAATGCCACATGCTAAAGACGTCAATTCCCACCGTGATATCGACTAGATTCGCATGTACTACTAATTTCCCGGAATCGCGGGATTAATAAGGAAAAAATATTTTTAAGAAGGCGCTTCCATAATATTGTAGCAAAAATGAACTTTAGGTAAATAATTTATGCATCCGAATATCCGACCTCTAATGATGACGCAACAAGAAATGTCAGTCACAGATACAGACAAAAGTCAAAGATTACAAACGTTACTTAAAGAAAGGCGCAGGAATCCAAACATTCAGCCATTACGCGAGTTTTCGACTCTTATAATACGCGTACTTACATTAAATTAATTGTAAATACTTTTTTGGTTTATACCAAAACATAAAATAAAATCGAATGTCGATTTTCAAGGGTGAAATATCGATTCACTGAATCGATTCAGTACTAAATATCGATTTAAAAAATCGATCTTTTTGGCTCAAAAAATCGATTCTTCGATTAATCGATCTCAGATCGCCATCCCTAGGCTTAGCCACTGTTCCACGGAGGCGGTCAAAATCAAATCTTCGACTGCCTTTGTGGCGCAGTGGCCAGTAGGAAAGCAATCCAAGGCGACTGTCGCGCCACACCAGGGGTCCTGGGTTCAATTTCTGGGTCGAAACGAACATTTTTGTGATAAGGATTTTCTGACACTAATACTCAGTCAAAGTCCATAGTTTGAAAGTTAGCTATGTGGGAAGTTTTTTTCACCAGGTGGCATTATGAGAGTCCCTCGGGCTGCCAACTAAAGTGGTCTAAAGAAAATACTATACCCGGATTTCATAACAATGTCTAACTAAATACATAGGTACTGTTCTTCATTACGGAGAAAGCAATTAATAAATGGTTCAAAGTATCGAATAATAAAATTTGATTTTTATCTTGTGTGTCAGTCAATGCTTTGTAAACCTTGGCGATAACGCTGTTTGACTGTTATGCTTGACCCTCTTATCTGAGTACAAAATAAAAATACGCAGAAGGGTATTTCCCTACTAATTACGCATAATAATAAATTAATCACTCTTTATAAGCTCGCGCTAAGATTTTATTGAGGAAGTCAAAAGTGGAATGTGTAAAATGTATCGGCCTACATAATGTATTTCATTATTTTGATAAATTAAAGATAATATTATTATGGTGATATGCAATAATAACATTCAGTTCCAACTAAATACTGGTGATATTCTTAAAGTTTATAGTTTATACCTATTAGGGTTAGATATTTTTCTAAATATAATTTCCACAGAAATCTAAATAATTATTTAGATTTCTGTGATAATTTCTAATTAATCTGAATTTCCAATTATTTTATAAATTACGTTAATGCGATGAGATACGATGAGATTACTCCGATACCGACACTCAAGGCGTTATAATTCACTAATTAAGTTCTAAAAAACCGGAAACCATCCTCAAGGAGTAGCAATAATAATAGACTGGACCGGTATCGAAGGCGTCCTGTGAAAGCCTTCATTAAAGATAGCGCACCATTATAGCTCATTATAACGCCCTACTACGCCTCAGTCAGTGTGGTAACTGGAGAGGAATTGCTTTGCTCTCTGTACCATCAAAGGTTCTCTGCAAGGTACTTCTAGACAGACTGTCAAGGGCAGTTGAACCACTTCTCAGGAGAAAGCAGGCCGGCTTCAGACCAAATCGTTCCTGTACAGACCAGATCAACACACTTCGGATCACATTGGAGGAAGCATCAGAATGGCAGCGCGAAGTTTACCTCACATTCGTTGACTTCGAAAAAGCTTTCGACACCGTACGATGGTCCAGAATCTGGTCCCGACTAGATGAGATTGGCGTTCCACCCAAGATCAGGGACATTCTTATCTCCATCTACAGGAACTACACATGCAGGGTGGAGCACGACGGACTCATCTCTGAGTACATCACTGTACATGCGGGAGTCAGGCAGGGCTGTCTCATATCGCCTCTACTATTCCTCATCGTCCTGGATGGCATTATGCAGAGAACAAACGTCAGCAAGCGGCGCGGTATAGAGTGGGGGTTGACCGACACCTTGGACGACCTAGACTACGCTGACGACCTGTGCCTGCTCAGCCACAAGCACGCTGACATGCAAGCCAAACTGGACGATCTACAGCGAGAGGCGATCCTCGACGGTCTCAAAGTTAACGCCCGGAAGACCCAGGAAATGCGTACCGAGGGAAGAAACTCGACTCCACTGTTACTAGGCTCGGAACCTATAGAGCGAGTACAGAAGTTCACTTACCTCGGCAGCATCGTGTCGGAAACTGGAGGAACGGAAGAGGACATCACTTCCAGAGTAGCCAAAGCCCGGGCGACCTTCGCGCAACTGCGACCCGTGTGGCGGTCTAGTAAGCTGACTCGGAGAGTGAAATTAAAAATATTTCGCTCCAACGTGAAAACTGTTCTGCTGTACGGGTGTGAGACGTGGAGGGTTACCAAAGACATCACGCATCGTATTCAGGTCTTCGTCAACCGATGCCTTAGGCAGATTCTCGGCATTTACTGGCCCGAAAAGATCTCAAACGAAGAACTGTGGGATCTCTGCTCCGAGACGCCGATCGGTCTACAAATAAAACGTCGCAAGTGGTGTTGGATTGGCCACACCCTAAGAAGAGCGCCCGACCACATTCCTAGGCAAGCCCTGGAATGGACACCTCAAGGGAAAAGGAAACGTGGCCGTCCTAAACACACTTGGAGACGTTCAGTAGCAGCGGAGCTAAAGGCGATCGGGCTGACGTGGTCGGACGGAAGCGAACTGCCCAAGACAGAACGCGATGGCGAAGCACTGTAGAAGCCCTCTGCCCCACCTGGGGGCCATAGGACATTAAGTCAATTAAGTCAAGTAAGTCACTACGCCTCGCACTGTAGAGATCCTTTGGAGTTTTCAATGTATTGTGCTTACTTAGATTTATATAGAGTTGATAGTCGTGTCAATTCCATCCATACTCTTTTTTCTTTTTATACAACTTCAGTTAGCAGACAGACACGCAGCCCACCTGATGGAAAGCGGTCACTGCCTATTCCATAGAGGCACTCTTCACCAAGAAGCGTTGCTCAATGTGCTGCCAGGCTGTAGGCTCATCTGCATCGAGCCTTTGGTTTCAAGTGTACTGTGGAACATAGCCAGATCTGTTATGGCGGCAGATTTCACCTGTGGGGGTGGTAGCTAGCCAGTTGGACTCTGGAAAAGTCCTACCACCAACCAGACCCAAGGCGGGAATCGAACCCACGACCTCCGGGCGGAGGCGGTATTTTACTAAATTATAAATGCGAACGTTACTCTGTGTATTTAATTGTACTTTAGAACTTACTCTGTGTATTTTATTTTAATACTTACTTAGATTTATAGTATCGCTCCTTTGCGATAACAACGTGACATCTCATAAAAACGGTATTAACACTCAAATTAAAAACATGTTTTGGCTTATTTTCATGAAGGTCATCAAACATTTTTACAACTCAATTGTAAGCCGACAGCAAAAAAAAAACAATATTATAGATTTTAAAAACATTTGAATTTTGAATGTTAAAAATTACTATCATCGCAGTTAATGTTGTTATCGCAAAGGAGCGTTATAAAGTTGACATGTTCAATTCAATCCACTCTGATACTTAAAAACCCAAAAGTTACTCTGCCTGTGTTGTTTTTTTATAAAGCAGTAAGCAGACAAGCTTGCGGCTCATCAATTTACTTATATGTACTTAACTTACAGTACTTATCACACCAACAAATTTTGATGAAACTTGATACAAACATTGTCTAAACCTTAGGAAAAAACATAGGCGATAAAAAGAATGTTATCCCAGGACAACGTTTCGTTTCCATGACTGACCCCTTGCAGAGGTGGTAGCTAGCATAGCTGGGCATCGTTAATCAAATAGTTAACTTCGTTAATCGCTAATCCGTTACTAAAAAAGTTAACTTCGTTAAACGTTAAAGCACTACTTTTGGGACGAATTAACGCAAGTTAACGTTAATCGTTAATCCGTTAACACATGGTGAATGATGCTTAAAAAAATAAAAAAATATAGGGGTTGTTTACCAACTGGACACACGAGGCTAGACAAGGTGGGTCCAATTAGTGAAATTAATATTTTGAATCATTTAATATTACTTTGTTATCTCGTCACGGAAAGATTTACTTTGTTTCAGGTTACAGTGTAACTCGTTGGGATAACTTTGTAAAATGATTTCCAACTAGTCACACAGAGTCACACTGTAACACGTTGGGAGATCTTAAATAATTCCCAACAGCACACTGTGACACGTTGGGAGACCTTTCTTAAATCATTCCCAACCAGTCACACTCATTCAGTATTTCAATCTACAACAAAAAATATTGAATCTCCAGTTACACTGTAAGGAGGTTATCTTTATGATATTCAATGATAATAAAAGACAAGGGAAGAACTAATTCAAAGATTCAGGTTGAGAATAGTGCTTTTACAATTTCTTCTTAATTTCATTCCAGGTCCACGACTGGTGGACGTTTTCTGAGGTGGACGTTCAGAATAATATAATTATCTCTTTCGCTGTTACTGTTCCTAACGTGCCCTGTTGGTGAACTTTGCGAACAAAACTTAAAAGTTGTCGCAACGTTGCTTGGTGGTGGACCTTGGGAATAATCCAAATGAAGTAAGGTTGTTATTCGGGCAATGAATTTCTTTCTCAAAGGCCGGCAACGCAATTGTGACTCGTCCGGTGGTGCAGGTATCTATGAGCGGGGGTGTTTGCTTACCATCAGGTACATTAAAAAAACCAAAAAATTTGAGTTTTAATTATTATATTTTTCAACACCGATACATATACATATTTCCGTAACTTTGATTCTTTATCAGTTGCCAAAATCGTTTAGTCAGACGATGGTCTATTTACGTGGCATTAATCTACGTGATCGCAGGTACTTTACCATCATCATCATTTCCTTGCCCTTATCCCACGCTTAGGGTCGGCCCAACATGTTTTTTCCTTCCACCCACTCCTATTAGCCGTCAATTCTACATTCTCTCCTTTTTTTCATATCATACTTCACGCAATCCATCCATCTCTTTTTCAGCCCTCCTCTGTTTAAATCTCCGTCTACGCACATATCTATCATTCTTTTGGCGACATGTGTGTCTTCTCTCCTCATTCCATGTCCATACCTACCATGTTAACCTTGCACTCTTAACCTTATCCACTACCGGTGCCACTTTTAAACTTCCTCTTATATACTCAATACTCATTCCTAATCTTATCCAACCTCCACACATCCATCTTAGCATGCGCATCTCAGTTGCATGTACCTTTCTTTCATCAATCTTTTTCATTGTCCAGCATTCTGATCCATACATTGCGACAGGTCTGATGACCGTTTTGTAATGTTTTCCCTTAATCTTGGTATTAAGGGGCATCCGTGGGTCACATGTTGTTCCCGAGACCTGTCGCCACTTCATCCATGCTGCATTCATTCTATTCTGCACGTCTCGTTCCATGCTGTTCGTTCAATGTAGGGTCTTCTTTACTAACATATTATGATATGTTCTTATTTAATTCAAACGTGTTCAGTTGACGAAAACATGAAAGTGATTTATTTTAAGTTTTCCTAAGTGGACACGCTTTTCGCGTCGAGATGACACAGTAATAAATGATAGAAAATTTAAATTAATTGACACAACCAAACAAAAAAAGAAGTGTATATTTAGAGTGTTTAATGGCACGGTGCGGTAAATAGACCTCCTAGCCGAGTTTTTCAACTACGGCGGCCAATCTTTTTACTATCAGCAAACTACGCAGGATATATTATTATAGTGCACAAGTGAGTTGGCAAGCACAGGTGCACTCCCTATTCCCTCACTCTCATACGGTGGGACAATAGTAAGTAACGGATTAACGGACTTGGAAAAATGTTACGGAAGTTAACGAGTCCGTTAACATTTTTTTAAGTTAACTTAAAAGTTAATCCGTTACTGGAAATGTTAACTTCGTTAATTAACGATTAACGGATTAACGAGTTAATGCCCAGCTATGGTAGCTAGCCAGTCGGACTCTGTAATATTCCTACCACCAACCAGACCCAATGATGGGAATCGAACCTACAACCTTTGGGTTTATACTATAACATCTCAACCACTACTCCAAGTAGGCGGTTTTTTTTATCTCCTACTGTCTTAATGACAGCAATGAATCACGCCAAGTGTCAAGATGACTTTTGTTCTTTTTATATTTTATTTGATTGCGGTGAGATAATTATTTTAACTTCTCCAATAAATTACAGACAACCAGTCCAGCTACTTAAAAAAAGTAACGGTTGACTCTTTTATCATTTTATGATAATTTTGCCTTTTAACTAAACTAATCATTATAAATATTTACGACATTGTCATTTATGGCGTTTTAAGTATGTATTTAGAATGTTTTTGTTGGTTTTTTCTTATGCTCTCTTTTATTGTTTTAAATTTATTTATCTTAAAAAAACAAATACTCAGCAATACATGTTATATTTAAGACAGATTTAGACTTTCAGGTAAACCTTAGTATCTTTTTATATTTTTACTAATTAAAATAAATAAAAAATCTAGTTTTTCATTAATGTACCTAGGCTTCACAGATTCGAACGAACGAATGTACATGACTCGGAAACGCCTATTGAGTCGAAACAGCAACTACGAGCAAAAAATACTTATTGTTTTCCATATTAGCAAAAAAAGATTTAAATTAAATATTGGAGAAAAACACATACCTACATTGGTCTGAAAATCATATCCATTGGTCAAACTCCAAAGTAAGAAGCTTGAAAACTGTGTTATGGGCATGAGAACCATTAAGGATACCACAAATACACTCGAGACACAGGAAAAACAAAAATCGATGTTCATCGTTTAAACTTCGTGCATAGAGCCGAATCACTACCAGATGTGGTATCGGCAACGATAGGGTATTTAAATTCGTTGGGTATCGGGCCAGTCAAGATTCAATGGAACTTATTGGAGATATCTTCTTAGTTCAGTATTAATTTAAAATGTATATTAAAGGTTTTAGTTTTGGAATCGCAGAAAATTCGCACATATTTTTCTCATTTTATTTAGATGTTTTAGTTTACTTGCATAGGTAGTTTTGTATCATACATCTTACAATTTTAATCTGACTACAATCGAATATTCTGTTATCTCCCTTTATCTGATTTAATTAATAAACATTCATATCATTTCTGTTACTACATTTAACTACTCTTTTTTTTGACAAACGAACGAAGTTATTGTAACAATTACCATAAATAAAACACAAATCAGATCTAAATCACTTTAATTTGTAGCCGTAGATTTCGACTGTAAAGTTGAAACCTTTGAACAAGGCGCTCCTCAAGTGCTCATTGACAAATGTGTGGCCAACGCCTCCGAAATCCACCTCAGCCGATGCACCATCCTCCAAATTATTATCCGTCACGTGAACAGCAGTTATTACATTATCTTGATCTTCATTATACTTCGGAAACGCGATGTCAGACGTCCGATAGACAAAGGGTATTTTCTCGTGCACACTTTTATGAATTAATACGTCGCTGTCAGAAACTGTCCCTAAAGCCCGCTCTACACTTAGCCCGCGAATCGCGCTCGATGGCTGCGAAAGGGCGCGAACGCTAAGTGTGGAGCCGTCTCCTATTTAATGCGAAACGGCTCCACACTTAGCGTTCACGCCCTTTCGCAGCCATCGCGCGCGATCCGCGGGTACTTTAGTATATATTCTGTGCCGCGGGCTAAGTGTAGAGCGCTCTTAAAAAAACACTGTCGGCGTTTGTTTTTTTTAAAACGCACACGAAACAGGCGAAGATGACAAATAATTTTCCAGCCGCCATTTTTTCACTTGTTTTTTTAGAAAAAAATAAATGAGTGCGCCATGTTCGATCGGCAATAACAAAGTGATGTGTGGTTCATATCGTTCAGATTAAATTTGAATATTGATAACAACGATAAGATAGGAACTCACGTTGATATTTAAGAATATTAGATCAATAAGAGAAATTGGTCATTCATTGGTCCATCGGTCGGTACTATACAAACGTAGGTACGTTACTCGTTGCCGGCACAATGTTTCCATTCCCTAACGTAATAACATGTTGTTTAGGTTTGTAATCATCAATTTATACGATTTGGCAAGTGTGGTGATTAAACCATCAACGACAACACGATTCAAAGATGGAGGCCCTGGGACATTAAAAATTCACCTATTTTCTTATATAGTGCTATTTAAAATTGATTGTTTCTATGTCCTGCATAAAAAATCGAGTATTAACTGCTGGTTATTATAACGCTAGTCAACTGTCAACGAGTCAAAAATAAGAGACTATCATTTGACTATCATAGGACGTCTTTAACATAGTTGTCATGTTTTGACACGTGGGAGTAGTACCTAATCAAGATTTGTAATGCAGTTGAGTCACATGTATGCTATAATGTTACAAGGAACATTGGCAGAATACAGGTCATTCAATTTACGATGCCTGTGGTGACTAATCTTAATAAACGAAACGTATTGTCACTGTGAGATTACGCGACTATTTCCATTTATCCCATTTAGCCATTTCACCTCACAAAAATCCACTCTCACCTGGGTAGGAAAATTAGAAAAAAAAAACACTTTTCCCACCCAGGTGGGATGGCTAGGTGGGATAAGTGGGATAGCCGAGATTGCGGCCAAATTAAATGTCTAGCTATTTTCAATAAAAAAACATGCTCTGTTCTTGTCAATAAATGTCTTGAAATAAATAGTCAACTTTTGAGTCAGGTCAATGTATTATCACATTATCCAATATTTATATATTTAATTATAATTTACTGATATTAAATGTCTGCAGTGCATAGTCCATTAATGACGTCACGAATCACGCGTAGATGGCAATATTGAACCGGAACCCAGACCCTCGCTCGCTCTTCAGCTTGATGGTGACGAAGCCGAAGCCCAGGCCGCCTCGTGTGATAGCTGGCTCTGCTAGTCCATTGTCCAGATCCTAGAATTAAAACAGGTGCTATTAGAACTGACACTTAGAGCTTGTTAGTGGATAGACAGCCAGGCCGGAGAAGGTGAGTTCACTTAGCACGCCTCCTCCGGCCTGAGGGTTAACCTGCGGGCGAGGGTAGCACCCCAACGTCCGCATTGCACAGGTCGCCCGAGCCCACACCTCTGTTTCTCGGGTGGCCCTCCCTAGGCGCCACCCCGTAATAACATAAAGTTCAAAAAAGATTTCTTGTTAGTCAACAAATACAACAACAAACTCATATGCAAGTTTTTTATACTGCATTTTTTTAGAATATGTTTAAAAATATACTTTTATTGCTGACCTTACTAGCCGTAGTATTTTTCCTTGACTGGTAAACACAAACATGGAAAATGTGATTAATGTTATATGTGTAGCAATCAATATAATTACTAAACCGGACTACTAGTGTTTTATTGACCTGACGCTATCTAATATATAAATAAGTTTTGGATGTTCGTTAAAATTCATAAAAATAAAATAATCGTTTTTCACACAGCGCCGTCTAGGTTTAAACTTTAAACTAAGCTAAAAGTTTAACTTGGAGCCGCGTATGGGTCGATCACCCCTAGGGTCTAGGGCCCGTGGCATTTTGCCATGCCGCCCTAAAGTTAGCCATCTACTTCCAACACAAACTGACAAGTTAACCCATCACTGTTTTTTTATGTTAGAGGCGGCAAACGGTCCAGCCCATGGACATCTGCACCACCAGATGGATCGCTGATGCGTTGCCAGCCTTTAAAGGGGAAGTGTGGGCCTCCGCACTTTCACAAACCAGACGAAACAATTAGTAGTCACTATTATTTCACGCTGGTGTTATGTGAGAGGGTGGTACTTCCCCGGACGAGCCGGCCCATTCGTACTGTAAAACAGCATGGCTCTACCACTAAACCACCGCACAAACTGTCGATCGCACCCGTGCCTTTAGCAAACCCGCCGATTACCCAACCACATACCACATAACAGACGAGCCATTTGGTGTAATGGTCGAGAAGTCAGCTAAACCCCAGAGGTTGCTGGTTCGATCCCTGCACGGTACAAACATTTGTGTGCATGAACATTGTCTGTTTTTATCGGCCTTAGTGTTTCTATGTATAACATGTATGTATTTACAAAAAAAAGTATAAACGTTATGTTTATCCGTTATCGGCACCCATAGCACAAGCTAATGCTTAGTTTGGGGCTAGATGGCGCTGTGTGATTGTCCAGAGATATTTATTATATTATTATTATTTATTACTTATCCACCCAACTTACCTGTATTGCAATTCCTTTGATCTTCTGATCTCCCGCAGGATATTCAAACCGCACCTCCTGTTCCCTTTTGATCAACGGGATAGCAGAGACTTCCACCAACTTCTCATAGACTTTCCTCACCACTCCATTATAATCATACACTTGACCCACTATCACACTTTTAGAATATACCACAACTAAAATTGAGGATAATACTAATGCGAATTTAAGCATTTTGTCTGCGCGTCAGTCTGTATCCTTAGTATAGTGAGAATGAATGTTGACGTGATGTGTGAGCGAGACGCGTAGAAAGAGAGGGGGGAGGTCAAATGTCTTGTAATGTAGTTTATCGGATAAGATTGAGTTTACATGAGTGTACTGTGATTTTCCTTGTAAAATTATCGAGTCTAGTCTTTCGTGTTAACATGACTGACCTGATGGCTACCTAAAATTCTTAATTAAATAGCTTCTTAGTGAGGTATTTCGACTGCCTTTGTGGCGCAGTGGCCAGCAGGAAAGCAATCTAAGCCGCGCCACAACAGGGGTACTAGGTTCAAATTCCGGGTCGAAACGAACATTTGTGTTTGGGATTTTCTTTTTTTTATGTCAGATGCGGCAAACGAGCCAGCGGGTCGCCTGATGGGAAGCAATCACCGCCGCCCATGGACATCTGCAAAACCAGAGGGATCATTGATGCGTTGCCTTGCCGGCCTATGGGGGTATGGGGGGTGTGGGCCTCCGGCACTCTCACAAACCAGACGAAACACAATATTAGTGTCTATTGTGTTTCGTCATAGTCCAGAGTTTTGAAAGTTTGTTGTGTAGTGTAGGCATTGAACTACAATCTAGACTCTAGATTCTAGAGTGTAGGTGATGTTTTAAACCAGGTGCCATTTTTAATATTATAAGAGTCCCTCAATAGAATAGGTCGGGCTGCCAACTAAAGTGGTATAAAGAAAATACTATACCCGGATTTCATAACAATGTCTAACTAAATACCGTTCATAATTACGAAGGATCAAAGTATTGAATAATAAAATGTGATTTTTATCTCGTGAGTCATGCTTTGCAAACCTAGGCGATAACCCTGTTTAACTGTCATACTTGACCCTCTTATCTAAGTACAAAATAAAAATACGCAGAAGGGTATTTCCCTTCTAATTACGCTTAAAATAAATCACTCTATACTAGCTCGTGCTAAGATTTGATTGAGGAAGTCAGAAGTGGAATGTGTAAAATGTATCGGCCTACATAATGTATTTCATTATTTTGATAATTAAAGATAATATTATTATGGTGATATGCAATAATGTAACATTCAATTCCAACTAAATACTGGAGATATTCTTAAAGTTTATAGTTTATACCTATTAGGGTTAGATACTTTTCTAAATATAATTTCTAATTAATCTGAATTTCCAATTATTTTATAAATTACGTTATCACTAAGATTAAAGATAACGTAAAAACTTGTTTTGACCTTTCTTCCGTATATTGAAACTTAACAGTCTGCCGACATAGGTATTCTATGATTCCCACTATCACTTCGTCGAGTAGCAAACTGATTTAGTCTCAAACGGAACACCATACGAACTCTACAATGTTGACGAAGTATTTACTTCTACTGTGTGCCTTATTGACAATATCAGAGGCTAGAACCGTCATAGTTGGTCAAGTGCACGACCCACATGGAACTGTAAAAATGGTCGGAGAGAAAACAATCGAGAAATACGGTCTACCTTTTATGAAAAGAAAAGATGAGATATCTTTTGAGGTTGACAATCCCTTCTTGATAAAGGGTATTGCGATCAAAGATGCTGAGAATGGGGATTCGGAAGCGTCCATCACTCAAGGAGGAGTGGGGTTCAATTTCGTCAGAATCAAGTTGAAAAGTGTAAGAGGGTCCGGATATAAGTACACTGTGCAGATTTTTGCGTGATTTTTTTGTGATTTTAATTTTAAGTTTTTGTTATATTTTAGACTAATAAGATCTGTTATATCTCTGTAAAAATGTTCGTTAATCAACATGCATCTAAATATGAAAAAAAATCTAGTGTTTGTTTATAAGTCGTATTCGGTGCGTTAACGGTTCATAAATAAAAACTACTAAAACTAAAATATTATAAACGATGGAAATACGTTTTCATTACATAATCTGTATGTTTTTTTATATATTTGTGTATTATATCGTGTGAGTTAAGTATATAACTGTAACAAGACGATAACTGTTTATCGAATATTAAATTGAGACTATTTCACTGCCATCAAATAAGTGTATGATATTTTAATTATTATAAGCTAACAATGATGTCGTCTCTTTTTAAAAATGGACAAAAGAGACAG
This sequence comes from Mecyna flavalis, assembly GCA_949319885.1. Taxonomy (NCBI): domain Eukaryota; kingdom Metazoa; phylum Arthropoda; class Insecta; order Lepidoptera; family Crambidae; genus Mecyna; species Mecyna flavalis. The sequence continues at coordinate 3,297,293 of OX439417.1, read as the reverse complement.
CATCTGTGGTATCTGACAGATAAAAAATTATCACAAACTTATCTGACAGCGCGAGCCGTGAAAGCGGCCCTTAAATGTATTTATAGGTAGGTACTGCATGTTTTCTACAAGCGCATTGATTTTAAGGCAAACTAAATAAGTATAAGGTTTTTAATAAAAGCATTTTAATCTCTCTTTTAATTCTTTTACTTAAATCTTTATTTTAGAAGTAATTGCTTATAATTATGCAATCAAATTTTATTTTCACTGTGTACCTACCATGTTTAATTCAAATAAATGTTTTAAGTTTAAAACTTACACCCTTCAAATTGTCTCAAATATTTAAGTCTATACAGCAGAGTTATCTATTCGAATATAAACAAACATGTTTGGTTATTATGCGTAATAATGTACTGTACATATAAACCAAAGCTAACATTTTGTTTTAACGTATCAAGAGCACTTCCATACATCACAACTCAGATTTTATTTCAAACCATTTAGAACCTTATTACGAACGCAATAAGGAAACTAATAAATTTTGCTAGGAGTGTCGAACTTGGAAGTACAAGGCTGGTATGAGGCCAAACCGTGCGTCTTTAATAAGTTAATTTGATTAACGATTATAGGCTTTAATAGATAGAGCGTAGCGTGGGAATCCGCTTGTGGTCTATGGGAACTCACGTTTGCACCCCTTCCTCTTTGGAGGTTTGGTGACACTGAACCTCTGTATTGTATCACATATGATGTAACATTACCCTGAGAATCTGTCGGTGAGGCAGAAACAAAGTAAATAGAGTAAGTTGTTTTATTTTTCTTTTTTAATAGTGCATTCATTGAAGCGAAAAATACGGTCTTACCTTCGAATTTTTTAACTGTGAACCGATATGCATGAAATTTTGGAATTAGGCTCATCTGACCCTTAACTTCAAAAGTGAAAATGATCTGAACTCCGCCTATTATTTTTAAGGGGTGTTAACAACCCCTTAATGGAAAAATCATTTTCACTTTTGAAGTTAAGGGTAAGATGAACCTAATTCCAAAATTGTATGCAATTCGGTTCACAGTAAAAAAATTCGGAGCAATAATGCTTCAATGACTGCACTTTAGGCATAATCATGACAATGCTGCTGCCAAGCGAAGTTACAAAAGGAAATCTCGTAACTTCGTAAAATTAATTCTCGATCAAGTTAATGCAACATGATCCAGAATTTGGCAACTTTGGCTGGTTAATAGCCACAAGGCTAGAACCAGCTCCTCCCAATCGGTAGCTTAGGTAGTGGGACGCTTTAGTCTCGTGTCCCACACACGGCCACGGGGCACAGGTCTAGCTAGCCTGCGGATGTAGTGCCTAAACGCATTCTCCATCTCATGGGATTTGGCAATTATGGTAATTGTATCAATTCATGACTTAAATATTGGGAACCTGTGCCCAGCAATGGGACAAGGCAATACTACTAACAGGTTGTTTTGATAGGTTCTTTTGACTTTAAAAAGTTTCGAAAATATGACTCGGTCAATCAAAAATGGTAAGAAAGGTTAGATAACGCTCTCCAAGACATTTCCACGAAACGAATCAGTCAATTTGTTTGTCTAACTTGTTATTACATCACGCTATTCTTGGAATATTATCTGTTCTGCTAATAAATACGTGCCTTATAATATTCATCACTTAATCACTAGCTACCCACCTACCTAAGATAAATAGAGTGAAATATGAATAAAAGCTTTAATATGAGACTTGTTAAAACTTTTTTGTCACTTCATTTGGCAGACGTAGCTCATCATATGGTATACAGTCATTGCGGCCTTTTAATTGAAAAACACCCAGCAAGCAACGCTGAATGTGCTGCCATACTGTAGGCCCTTCTAATCTTAGAAGTTAACTGGATTCTACAGAAATATATTGATCTAAAAACCTATATAGGTACAGAGCATAACTAGGAAATATCTGCTCCCCCCCCATTGATTCATTAAATAGAGCTATCATTTGATGGCATAGGCAAGACTTTGAACAAACATTTGAGTCATCTCTTAGATGAGTTACGATCAATTTAGAACTGCTTGTTAAGGCAGAAACAAAATGAAACAACCTTAAAAAATAACTACTTTTATTGATATCACAAAATTAGTCGATCACGCTCACACACATATTGTTGAATTATATTTATCCGTGAATGTTCAAAAAGTTGTTCGTCTGAATAGCATACACGTTGACCCAGAAGTTATAGCCGCGAAACACAGATGGACTGTCCAGTTCGATGGTCACCGACTTGTCTCCAATCCCGCCTTGCTTGACATAAGCTTCTCCCCATTTGTCCTGCCTCAAATCTAGGATCTGGACCGCATTGATCAACTCATTGCTCGAACAGTTCACTGTAATCGTTTCTGATCTGACCCAAATAGCTGGATTTTCTTGATGAACTTTACTGTAAATCAACTTCGATCCTATATCTGGATACCCAAGATTCAAGTCATGACTACACGTACTTGTTACTAGTACTAAAAAAAATAACGACGGTTTAACAAACGCCATAGTTGAAACGACTGCTTTTGAAGAAGTTACAAATGAGAGTAATGTAGTGAATATCAAAAAATATGGAAGACATAGTGTATATGAAAATAATTCACGTAATGGTGTGAAAAACCGTCTATGAATGGACATAGTGACATCAATTGTACAAGTTATGGCGTTTCTACCAGGTAACTGCGTTATACATCACACTGAGCAAATGGATACCCTTTAACGTGACTTCCTAGTAAAATTAGATAATACGTTATAATAAATTGATCGTTTGGACTCATCGTTGACGGTAAACGGTAAACAAATAACATAGGTGAGGTCACACGTTGCTAATTTTCTGACTAATTCCTACGCTATATAAGATGCAAAAGCTATTTACATCGACATTAGTGTTCTAATTCTCGAAGACTTGACAAGGATACAAGTTACAAAATCAACCATGTTGAGAACATTGTGTGTCTTAGCGACTGTGTATTTAGCGGTAGTAGAATCTAACGATTTAAGGTTAGGATACGTCAATGCTCAGTCTAGGAAGGTTTACACTGAAATCAAGCAAGCTGATCCGGCATTGTGGACAAGGACAGACGACATAATAGTCAATGTTCCTGGGACGGAACTTATAACAGCAGTTTATGTGACAGATTTGAGAGATAATAAGGATGGAGAAGCCTACATTGAGAGCGGTGGGATCGGACAAAAAAGTGTGACAATTAAACTCAAGAGTCCGTCTATTCTAAGAGGTTATAAGTTTGAGATAGAAGTGTACGCAAGTGACCCTAATGCAAGGTACTACAGCAAAGGTGGCAATGTGTATTCCGACTATGTTCAATATCCGAGGAAATTTTAGATCTTAAAAATGTTGTGATATTTTGACAAAATATAAATGTTTTTTTTTATGTTTGTAAGTTTGTTTTATTGGACTACATTATCCCTATGTGTATATAAGATTATGTGTAGGATAAAATGACCAGCTAAAGTGCGACTTATCGCAAGAGGAAAATATAGTCTGCCATGGTACACCAATTCTTTTTTCATTATTATCGCTAATCACGTCATGATAAAATGACTAGCTAAAGTGCGACTTATCGCAAAAGGAAATAAATAGTCAGCCATGGTACACCTTAATTCTATTTCCATTATTTTCGCTGATTTTTCACGTTTCGTTAGCAGTATCTGAAAGAAAGTGGTAGGCGTTTACTCATTATTATCAAGTTCCACATTATAATATTCGAAGAACTAACTGAACTAAACGTGCTGTACATCATTTTCTAGAGATCGAAGTACCTACTTACCTACTTTTTGTCTCAATCGTCTTGTTTACTTTTGTATCTTAAATAAGGGAAGTCCTTTAAGGATATAGTTCGTTCAATGTCACATCTTAATGACGCCAGTTGAGGAAAAGGAGATTGTTAACATTACAATAGAACATTGACTCCTTACAAATTATTGTAGTACGAGCTCCTACGCGTATAGTGTAACTCTGTGTTGGAAGATATGCGCAATTTCTTTACGAATGTCTTAGTCAGTTGTTATTTCAATAACAATATGCAAATAGGTTTTCTCGAGATTTGTGTTTCCCTTGTTCTGAGTGTAAAATTTTCAGCCCTCACGATGCCCTACCCTTGGAAAAGTATAAGTGTCATAAAAACCAGACACGAGATTCCAGTAATTTAGTTACAACAATGCAAGTTGGACGAAATCGCTTTTATTAAGTTATAGAATTTTCATATCGGTTTCATGAAATTCTTTTTCGGATACACTTAGAACTTCTATCTCCCTTCAGAAGCCTCCGAAGCCCTACCATAGAAAATAAAATAACCACTACTCTCTGGGACTGTGCCAAGGGTCCTGTTATTGGTGGGCCCCTTTTTCTGCAAGATAACCATACATCAACTGAAATCACGAATGTTAAATGTATTTATGTTGAGAATCAAGACAGAATTACTGACCAAACTTACTATGATGTTATTTCATATTATATTCAGAGCTAAAACGTCGGGACATCTCCAACTGCCCAGGACCACAGAGGGTGTCGCCAACTTAGTCCGCTATCTTGGACACTCAATAACCAGAAACATCTGAATGCCCTCTACGAGTTTAAAAACACCTGAGTCATAGACAATATTATGGGGAAATTACAAGATCATTTTATCAATTTATTTGTTGTTATTAGTGACATGTATGAGCGACAGAGCGTTTGGTCGCGGCGACACCGACCATGCTGCGTCACGCGCTCGTGACAGATACATCATGGTTGGAGGTGGACAAATGTTTGCTACTGGACGGTTTTATGCGGCATTGTGGGCTGGCAGTCATCTTTCTACATAATTATTTTTACTTTTTCATGCTAGATCAGTTGGCAGACATGCACGCAGCCCACCTGATTGTAAACGGCCACTGCGGTCTATTCCATTAAGGGACACTTCACCAGAAAGCGTCGCTCAATGTGCTGCGGTAAGCTCATCCGATCTTCGAGCCTCTGATTTTAAGTGTTTGCCTCCTCGACGCCTCGACAGTCTAGCTGTGATCTCGAAGTTCTGGGTTTGACTCCCGATTCAGGAAAAATTTGTAACCGATTTTCTTATTCGGGTTTGGTCCTTTCACAACTAAATGGCACAAGAATTGAGTACGTAGTGGTTCCGTTTAAACTTGTGTGAAAGACATCGCAAGCCAAAATGTTTAGTTATAGGAGTGGAAGGGTGACAATAAGATAACTAAGAACTCTTCATAAAGATCTAAATAGGTTACTGCGACAAGTTTACGAAATAAGTAAAACATGGTACAAAAATAATGTATGACTACAGACGGTCTTATCAAATACCCACTGAAATTCTATTGTGCATCCAATGTGATTGGATATGGAATATGCAGCCAACTTAATACAATAATATCAATTCATAAAATATACCTGCCTATATTATTACATTTATATTTTTTAATAATATTTATATACCAACGATTTTGCACTGTGCAGGACAATGATATTGCCTGCAAAATAGTTTCTGGTTATAGAAGAAGTCAAATAGATCGTGCATAACAAACTAATCTACATAGATAAAAGACATACTGCTCCTTTAAATATATTAAGTAGCAGTAACTTGTAAAAGAAAACGCATTATGAATTAGAAAAAAGTATGTTAAAATTAATAACAATATCAAGTATGTATCCAGGGGGCTTAGATAAAGTAAACATTTTGACAGCCATAGCAAAATTAGCTAATTTCAAATTGTATGGATTTGACAGGTGCCGCGTTTACATTCAGCCATTTCCGTTGCTGCTTGCCTTGCCGTACATATTTCCCCGTATAATGATGTGGCAACATCAGCGGAAATGAGTGTTTACATTGCCGCTTCATATGTATTTTAAATTCGACTCTGGGCCATGGATAACGTGGAAATTGTCGCAGCGTCGGCGCTCTGTCTTGTAAGTTTTATTGATTATTTAAATGTTTTAAAAAAAATTGAATTCAAAAGAGACGTCGTCGTCAGAGGAGATGGTGGATGATAGCAATTCATCGTAATGAACAATGTAAGTATTTTTAAAGATATTAAACGACTGAACGAGAGAGCAACATGTAAACACACGTTGCCGCTCGCATTGCCGCGCTTTGATGTCCGCTAGAAAAACCGCCAAATGGGGGATAGCCGGGCAATGCGAACGGCAACGTCAAGGCAATGGAAATGACCTGTTTACATTCTCGCGTTTCCCAGTTTATTCCCCATGTTGCCGCGGCAATGGGCTGAATGTAAACGCGGTATTAGAAAAGTCACGTATCAATCGATATTGAAAGTACGAAATTCGCTATCACAAATTGAGCGATGACGAACGTCATAAGTTAAGTGCCGCTTGTCTAGGGCCTCAGATCTGATTTCAAAGAGATTTAGAAATGTTAGAATTTTCAAAACTGCTACCTGGTCTGAACAAATATGTAAAGCGTATCTCTTGATAAATGTCTTATTAGAACACGAATACACCAATGACGTAGTATTTGCGAAAAAAAGTAATTTGATATTCATCGTCGTTCGTCCTCGAATAAAACAAAAGATAAAAGGCACTCGCGCGCAGTGTCATACAAAACGTCGACATGCGTTTTCTTACTCTCGTCCCACTTCTCTGCCTCTTGGCCCTTTGCTCGTCCCAAAGCCACGACCTGTTCATCGGAAATCCGACCTATGGGGACACTCCCTTGCTCAGGTACCGCAAGTATAAATATGGCTTTCCTATGATAACCAGAACCAGCTATATAGACTATCCGGCCAATGGACAACCCGGCTATGCGATCATCAAAGCCATTCATATAAAGGACAACAGGAAAGATGGTACGGGAGGATACCCCATGATCATAGCGGGAGGGATTGGACAGAGATTCGCCAGAATTAAACTTGATAGCAGAAAAGGTTACGGATTCGACTTCAATGTGACGATATACGGGCGGCACTATTGAGAATTTCTACGTTGTGTGAAATCTGTTTTATGATTGTGCTGCTAAATGAGTGATGGATGTTGTTATAATTATTCATACGAATATATATATTTTTTAATTATAATGGTGTGTTTTTCATGATACGTTTTCAAATATAATATGACTTATGAATTACATTTGTTTCTAGTCAAATACCCGCTAATATTATACCTTGGTAGTGGAAAATTTTCGTTGATCCTGATCTTTTTTAGAATGTGACAATATTGTAAACACGTGTAAATGCATGTAGAAAAACTAGGATAGTGATCCGACCTCCGATTTGTGTCTGAGATAGCTGGAAAGAAAGGCAGAACAAATTAAGGTTTGTGGAAGTCCTACACAACCCCAGCTACTCCCCTAAGCGGATGGGGTATTATCCATCATCTTAGATATCTCACAGCAGGAGATCAAATCATCATCATTATCCTGTCTTAGTCCACTACTGGACATATGCCTCTCATAGGAGATCAGATATAAATATATATGTTTTTTTGGATATTATTAACACAGCGCCATCTAGCCCCAAATTAAGCATTAACTTGTGCGATCATAATATGGACAGGTGTTGAACAATGTTAAAACATTGTCTTTTTTTCATTAAAACGTCAATTGAAAATTTAATATTCATTATTTATAAGACTTTCAACAGTTTAGTTAATTACCTTCTCCGTCAATTGTCATTGCCTGTATAATTAACATCTTAATCATTAGGTAATACCAATAAAGATCCTGTTGAAGAATCTTGACAAAACAATAACATCAATATTTTGTGACTTATCTTATATCGCGTGGACGACTTTCATGCGGTAATGCGCAAGAGAGTCAGTTCTCTGATGCGCCGGGTCCGCGGCGGCTGCAGTGGCTTACTGAACACCATTGGTATGAGGACTATGAGGGACGACAGTCCCTTGCTCAGGCATTGGGTGGCAAGGCACGTGTCACCTGCCGGTCTAGGTGCCAAAAAATAATTTTAAGTTAGGTTAGTAAACTAACATAGTTTTAAGCAAAAATTGTTACTAACATTATATGTAATTTGTTAATATGGATCATTGGTCCGAAATAAATGATATATTATATTATTATTAAATGTAGAAATATATTTTTAATCTATTCTTTTTCCACGGTAAAATAGTGGTAATTATTTTGATGAATTTCAGTATAATTGAATCCGAATCTTTTTATCCCAAAATAAGGATATTCCATTAGTTCGGGATGAACATGAAAAGTACTAGCGATGCTTCGCTAAGGAGAAGTCACAAGCGTAACTGGTATACATATTATATTTATGTATAAAAAAGAATTAATTATCTTACAGATGTGTTAAAAAATACGTACCTATATACCTACTCAGTTTATTCATGATCACATTTTTAATTATAAACAGTTATATAAGCATTAAAAGGTTTTTGTATATAATTTATACCTACCTTCATTTTTTATGTATACAACAAGTATGTGTTTATCCATCCTTCTAAGGGCCTAGAAGGAATCCTAATTAAGGTTCACTAAATAATTTCATTACCTAAAGTAAATCTATAATAACACCAAAAGGCACTAAACACAAATAAAATTATCTATCACAGGATAACATATTATTATGGTCCTATAAGGTTCAGTCAAGTAGCTTTTTTGTTTTTTTTTTTTTGTCGTAATTTCAGTGCTTGTATTTTTACACCAGGTTTGACCGAAAATCACTAAGGTAGTCTATTAAAAATGTATTTGTTTTGCATATTTTTTTAGATGTAACTCTTTATAAACTTGTTTTCTTTTGAATCGAGTTTCTATAGATCAAATATTAATATCAATATTTCTTGGCTCACTCCGGCGTACAGTCGCCTCACACCTATAAAACAATGGCTCCGCAATCACTGCAGTTTAAACGAACGAACGCCACCATGCGTGTATTATCATATATCACCCTTCTCTGCCTGATCGCGGCTTGCTATAGCCAGAGCCACGACCTCGCTCTCGGCCAAACCACATACGGAGACGTCGTCATATACAAAGTCAACGAATACAAATATGGATTCCCGTTAATGGTCAGGAAGAGCACTCTCGAATACCCAGAGCCTGGGCAAACTAACTTCGCGTACATCAAAGCGATATTTATTAAAGACCACGACAGAGATGGCACAGGAGGATACCCCACCATCGCAGCTGGGGGAGTGGGCCAACGCTTCGCAAAGATCAAGCTGAAGAGCCAAAGAGGATACGGCTTCAACTTCACCGTGACGATATACGGAAGATATTGACTCCTACCAAGTTATGCCAGCCTAGTACTTAATTTGTGATTACGTGCCAAATATGAGATTTTTATTTATTTGTGTTTATTAAATGTTAAATAAATGTAAATAAGTGTGTTTGGAAATTAATCATTTTCATCAATTTATTGCAAACAACTACAAGGCGTTCCTAGGTATTTTAGCTAATTAGTTAGTAACCTAGGCAAGTAAGTTAATATTTTCACCTGTTAGCGATATCTATACTGAGTATACTGCAAACATTATTAGAAAAGTGTTGTTGTTTGCCCTTCTTTCACCACGGTACAATCGATCAACATAATTTGCTGAATGTAACGTAGTTGGAGAGATATAGGCTATTTTTTATCCCAGATAAATATCTTATGCCTGCATAATGTGCATATGCGGTATAGTCTAGAAGGCAGTAGCTGAAAATTATGTCACATTTTCACTGAGCATAGAAAAACAATACGCTTGGAAAATTCCATTACAACATTCTTGTAAGAAGCTCAATGGCACATTTGGCCCTGCGTCATGGGTCGAGGGATCAAATGAAAATGTTAGTGTGATGAGCATTTATGTTTAAGTCTGAATGTCAATATTCTGTCATAAACGCAGTCGCTTATGAAACGTACCTATTTCAGGGTCCAAGCAACGAGTTGTCAGATTTTATTTATAGTGGCCGCTTACTATCAGGTGGGCTGCGAGTCTGTCTGCCAACTGACTGAGTATAAAAAAATATGTACTAGTTTATACAAACTAAAATGCATGTTTGCATGTTGACTTTTATGAGATGAAACACAAAGCACGTAAGGCGGAGAGCTCAAGAAGAGATACCACTCAGACCGGATCGCCAATTCTCGCACATTAATCCATCAAGCCCCGGAAAACCAGACACAATAGAAAATCTATTGTTTACGCGACACCCGGCTTTCGGTCGGGTGTTTAAGAGTTAATTCCGTGTTCTTGCACGCACATCACATATTGACACTACGTTTACAGGTATTCTCGTCCATTTCAAGCAAACTTCAGTTACGGCTGATAACTATAAAAATGAATTGCCTTAGCATATTAATTTTGTAAGAAAAACAGGAAAATTACACAACATGCAATTAATGTGAATGAAATTCTTTTACTGATACTGATTAGAACAAAATAAATAAAATAGTAAATCTTTATTAGCATAAACAATTTGACCTAAATTAGTTGAGCGAGAGTGCCGGGGGTTCAAGCCCCCCTGCCCATTCCTATTCTTAAAAACCCTTCACCGTCCGTCCTTCCATAAATCTTTCAAATGTAGGAGATGCATCTTTGACCAAGTCTCAGAAGTCTATAGGTGTTGACGCATATCCAAGACGCGGTCTCCACTCCCGAACGTTTTATCTCAACGGTTTTTGTATGCCAACATCTAGCAACAAAAAATGAGATAGAGTCCAGTTACACTATTCCCTAATAAGTCCCTAATTCATCTTATAGCCATTGACATCATTAAAAGTAAAACAAGGGTGAGGATCATTATCACGTTATAAATCACACAAAGATAAGGTTATTTTAAAAACGTGTCCAAGCCTATCGCTGTATAAACAGTTGGAGATATCTACTACACCAGCACTGTTTGTAAGACAATGCTCTATTAGTCTTTATGAATCATTCTTACCGAGAAATTACGATACGTAGCGTAGTAAATATTGTGGCATTGTGCTCAATCTTTCCGTTCTATATTTCTAAGTTTTCGAAATCAAAGAACAAATTTATTCGCAGATAAGAATTGTGTGTTTATGATATAAGTGCACAAGCTATTTACTTGAAAGGAACAATATATCTCTACTGTTCAGTGTCCAATCTACAGGTTTGAGGCTCATATAGCCGTCAAATGCTGTTAATAAATAATAAATCAGGGCATTTCTTATGAGCATCTTAGTTACTACTACTACGAATATGAAAAAAATGTAGTCCTATTTTAACAACGTATAAACGTTAATAATAAAGAAATATAATAAGTTTATTATCATCGCAGGACTATTTGAGTTTTTTATTTATGATCATATTTATTCGTTTAATTTAATGACGGCACCGCTATATGGAACCTCTATTAGCCTTAAGTACTTGGCCATGATGACCAGGAATTCACAAGACCTTCAACAGAGATGATATCATACAAAATTGTCACCCATTACTTACTTTATTACGACTGCACTACCCATAAAAGAAACATCGATAATTTAGAAATTAGTCTTCAAATACCTTATCGGAAAGATTTAATTTATGCTATCAGGTCTGGGAGGCGTGAATGTGCCCATAAATTACGTGAGTGTATGTCTTATTAAGTTATCTATTAGAGATAAGTATCGGAGCAACGTTTATGAAAGATACATTTTATAGCTAATGAATAAATGCACATAGAAGAAACCATAGGTGCGTCGAGGTTCAAATCATATCATTCGAAGGCAACCTCTATTCATAGAAATTAAATATTAGTTATATTGAACTTGGTCTCATTTCACATTGTGTTTTTGATGAAATTTTTTATGAAGCATATACCTTGCCATGGGATGTTTTTTTTTATTAGATCAGTTGGCAGAGTAGCACGCGGTCAACCTGCTAGTAAGTGGCTACTACGGCCTATTCTATTTGAGGGACTCAGAGTCGCTCATTGTACTGGCATACTGTAGGCTCTTCTGATCTTCTAGCCTTCGATGTCAAGTGTACCATGCTCCCATAGATTATAGAAATATTGTTATTAGATATCCAATAAATAGCAAACATTTACGTCAAATATTGCCGAAACTCAGCTAAAGTTGTTATGGTGTGTCCTGTGGTGGTATATACCTAGCTAGCCAGTTGGACTCTAAATTCTAAAAATTCCTACTGCCAACTCTGGTTGTTTCGAGTTTTATACTCGAGCAGCTTAGTCACTGTTCCACGAAGAAGGTCAGATGCTCAAGAAGACTGCTCAATATTTGTCTTACTGGAGTGAAGCACTTTGTAACAATTTCCAATCTGTATCTAAAACACACAATTACTGATTATACTTGGCTCTGTAGCGTTATTATATTAGTCATACCTATGTCGCAACCGGCAACCATTCCTGAACCAGTGGGAACGGGCATAGTGAGATAGTAATCTAATCTCAAGATGGATCTTGAGATAATATCAATTGCCACGAATTACAAATGACTCAAAAGATAACCGGTGGTATTCTTATCTAATCTTTATGTTTTGGGTACTTATGTTAATTCTGATTAGCATGACAAATGATTTTTACTAAATTTTATATGTGGCGTGATTTATCTGTGGATTAGAATTACACAATTAATGAAACCGACTATCTCGACAGAGACTTCATCCCCATCATATTGATGCTTGGCAATTCACAACTGTGTGTTTTTTACGCCATTTTCTGTCACGCACGACCAAAATATGGAGCTCTTTGTCATCAGAGGTAAAAGGGCGCATTCCTTCCTTCAAGGTCGGCAACGCATTTGTGATATCTCAGTTAGTTGCAGATATCTTTGGGCGGCGGTAAGTAGTCACTTACCATCAGATGTGTGTCAAGTTTGTCTTCCCGCTATTTTATAAAAATAATACTCCAATGGCTCAGCGACCCAAAGTGTGTCTTTCTTCACCTTCAATATGATCATCATCATCCCATCCTCTTTCTCGATCCCATGTGAGTATAGTTCTCGAAGATTCGCCTATTATATACTAAATTGCTCCAGCAATCTAGGGCGACCCACTTACCGGACAACGGTCAACAAGCCGATCTTTCCAATTAGTAAATACAATAACATCCTTTAATATTCTTGGACATTCTAGTCTAGTCCTAAACGGAACATAAACTTGTATCTTAAGGGTAGTTACGAGGTGGTTCAGGAAAGTCTTTTTAAAAAAAGGTTTTTTATTTAAACTGAATTTATTAATAATAAAAATGCACTAATTAATGTTAGCTCGCGACGGAAGCCAAAACCAAAATATCATTTATCGATTCTAACTGCGTTCGGTTTCCGGTTGCATAGACGTCAATGCTTTGGTCAATGCAAGCGGAAAGTCAGCAATTTCATTTTTATGTAAATCCTTAAGAATTTCCGATATAACAGTACGTAACGAACGGTAGGATATGAGCATTAAACCAAATCGTACCAGACAACGGATAAACATTACTTTTTTTTCTAAATACCTACATTCACTTTATTATAAAGAAACACCCAGTTTTCTAAAGGACAATGCAAGACACAAAAAAATGTTGTTCAGATTTAGGACACGACATAGACTACAAAGTAGATCCAATAAACACCTTTATTATGGCGTCGAAAAACTGGTCCTAACTCCTATTAACTTCTATGTATAATATGTATGTATTTACAAAAAAAAAAGTATATAAGTAATTTATTATTTATTGTCTGGCACCCATAGCACAAGCTAATGCTTAGTTTGGGGCTAGATGGCGCTGTGTGAATAATGTCCAGAGATATTTATTTATTTATAAAAAAAAAATCGAACCCTCTAGTTAATACATAGCTGACTTCTCAACCATTATCTCACTCGTCATTAATATTATAACTACCTATTGTTTCAGCAACATGGGTCTCCTCGACTTCGAGAAGTGGAGCAACCAGCCGGACCTGTTCTCGGATAAGTCGCGGATATGCGCGCGTATCCGCGGACTCACTCCGGGCCAGAGACGGATATGTCGCCGGCACAAGGTAAGTAAGTATGGGATTCTATAATAAATAATTACTTTATTACTTAATTTAGGAAGTCAAAGGTAAAAATTTTGTAGCAGAAATTCCGTGTCCATTGTTCATAATATGTTCTGATATTATCAGGACGCGGTCAAGTAGTTATGACGCTTAATGTTCATTTCCATTGCGAAGATTTTAATTAAATAATGGAGCCATGGAGGTCTTTCCCCTGCATTGGTACATTGATAGGCTGATACAGGTGCCACATTTGGGCTCTGGTCTTCCAGGGCTAACTGTTTTTTTTTAGATCAAACAACACCAATAATCGCCATTGATCGCGATGAAAAAGAGTAACTGCCGAGTTTCTTGCCGGTGCCTTCTCGGTAGAAGTAACATTCCGAACCCATGGTAGAGTCTCAATACATTGACGTTTATTAGTATATCTTATACAATGATATAATATGTATTTGATGTACACTATAAAAAATAAGTTAATATGACTATTTGTAAGTTTGTAAGAGTGTTTCTTTTACGATTATGCCTACATGAATAATAAAGATATTCTTAATTTTAATTACTGATTTTATCCTGATCCTACAGGACCACATGCCGGTGGTGAGCGCGGGAGTGAAACAGGGCATCTCGGAGTGCCAGTACCAGTTCCGCGGGAGGCGGTGGAACTGCACGCTCAGCAAGGATGGAACTGTCTTCGGACCTCTCACTTTGATCGGTGAGTATTTCACCTACCAGTATTGTAACACATTATGATAAAATTTTAAAAACCTTCGACCTCGTTTTTGCAAACTTCTTATGAGCTACAAAACTTAAACTGCTAATCAAAATTTTTGATTAAAAACGCACTCAAATCGGTTCATTCAATCAGGACTCAGGAGTTATGATTTCACAAATGTACACAGATATAGGTACACACTTGAGCGCCAGTCACGTGGAAAAAGAATCATTTACCTCCTACCAAACTTTCATTAAAAAGTAGCTAATAGCGTCTGAAGCAATACAACAAAAAAACAATTTCCTCAAGTGTAATAACAGAGTTCCATATTATCCTTACGTCACTCTGTCGTGTTGTCTTTACGATATTTCCATTTTGTTTTATGCCGACGTTCTGCGCCCAGTTTAGCGAATTTATCGGCTCTTTATCTTGAGTCATGCCTATTGTTCGCGATTCGAGGAAAACATGGAGAAAACTATGATATAATAAAACCTTTTCAAGGGCGCAAGTAATTGCTATCTGTCGTGAATGTATTGTATTTTCTTGTACCTATCAGTCATCTGTATTAACTGGGCCCATAGCTTTGTCTGATTAAATTTGGGATCACCAATATAGGTTTTTTCGTATTATTCGTTTTTGTAAATAAAAGTAGGGTAGGTTGATGTTCTAAAGAGTAAGAACATCACATAAATGTTTGACTGTCAAATCTATTTAGAACCCTTAGAACAGAAAAACTTAGTTACTAAAAACAGTTATCCTACAATAAATGCATGGACGTATACATTTTACAAACATTTGAGAGTTTAAAAGTGGCACACCCATAAATTAAACTAAAACAGTCCCTTTTATGACAGTTTATAATATATTTATTTATTGTAAATTGTAAGAGTCACAAACTTTGGTGGACTACAAAATAATATTTCAATCAAACAAACATTTATTTCACAGCGTTTGGACAAATTTCCAACAATCAAGCGCAATGTTCCCAGCTTTGTAAGTGTTAAAATCTAGCTTTAAATCTTCTTTAACGTCTGCCAAGGATGTAAAGCTGGCATCCAGTGGTCGTTGTTAGCTATACCATTATATAGCAGCGAATGTTTGCGATCATGGATACATTTGCTAACGAATAATTTGAATGTGTACTAAATAGTATATCTTCATTATCTTACCGTAGAGAGACTACATATTATTATTGTATAAAATTATCAAGACGAATCTATATGTGGACGTATGGATGTTTGTTAAGCACTTGCACACAGTAACTTTAAATAGGTACTATCAGTACGAGTTACGTATTTCTTCAAGCGCTTTTGTACAAAATTGAATGCACTTATTTCAATAGCCCATTAGGACATAAATCTGACACAATTGGAAAAAGCCTTTTTACTACGAGTATTACTGTAAATTGCTTTCATAAAATGTTGGTGTTCGATTCAATGAAGTGTAAAACTGGTTACACTACACCTCGTTGTAATTTCAAGACAAATAAAATTGTTTTTGTTACACAAAACCAAAATATAAAGTTCTGTGCAAGCAAATATAGCATCGCTAAAGCAGTGGAATAAATGTTTACCAGCTACAAGTCTGATTTATAGAGACGGCTAGTTCGCACTTCCATTTTAGATATTCCTCCGCCATTCAAAGAATGGATTCTGGAAGCGATTCCAGATTATCCAGATAGTTTATGTAATACGAGTAGTTGTCTTTTACTTTGTTGGATAGAATGTTTTCCGCTTTTCATAGATAAAGAATTTTCCACTTTCAGATAAAGATAACGCGTTAATTCTGTGAATTCTATGAGAATCAACTTCGATCATATTGTTTTGTATAATTTAATGTTTAAAATAGGTGATGTTAAAAATATGTTATGTATTGCTTGCACATTTAAATACGTTTGAAAGATGTAGGTCATTTACTATTACTTCTGAATTTTTTTGTTTGAAGTTGTTTTTTTTTTTGTATTTACTCTCCTGAGTAATTTTTTACTTACATTGTAGAAACTAAAGAGTACTTCTACTCTATGGTTATTAAATATCTTGGACAATATTACATACTTTGTCTGATACCAAAGTAAGAAGCTTAAAAAAGCACTTGTGTTGTGTTATAATTATACAATCAGAAACTAAAGCATCTGTGTTATGACTATCAGAATTCAACGAAGGTACCAAAAGTCTATACTGAAATACAAATAGACAGGACTAACACGTTCGCTCTGTATGGGATTCGAACTCACGACACCTGGCGCTTAGGCCAAGATTATTCTACCCAAACCCAAATATTATTATTTGTTCGTTTGTTTGTCCATAGCATCAAGAGAGACAGCATTCACCCACGCAGTAACAGCGGCCGGTACTTCTCTCTGCATCTCCCGAGCCTGCCGCGATGGCCGCCTGTCGAGCTGTGGGTGCAGCCGCGCCGCACGTCCTAACAACCTGCGCGCCGAGTGGGTGTGGGCTGGCTGTGGCGACGATCTACATTATGGCTATACGTGAGTCACATATGATACAAGACCACCCGTGAATCACATATGATGCATGACCACATGACCTGTCTAGTTACGGGTCCAGCCGCACTCACGCCCTAACAACCTGCGCGCTGAGTGGGTGTGGGCAAGATGTGGCGACGATCTGCACTACGGCTATACGTGAGTCACATATGATGCACAGCCTGTCGAGCTGTGGGTGCAGCCGCGCCGCTTGCCCTAGCAACCTGCGCGCCGAGTGGGTGTGGGCTGGCTGTGGCGACGATCTGCACTATGGCTATACATCGAGTCACATGTGATTCATGACCTAGTTACGGATGAAAAAATCTACATTATTTTTTTTACATATTAAGATATCTAACGCTAAATATAAGTTTCATCAAACTCATAGAAGATTTTTTTAAATTTTTAAATCTAGTTTAGTTACAAGATTAACAATGTAAACACTGAACAGTGTTAAACTGTGCAACGTTACATAATATGTTTTCACACGTTCTTCCCGAATACATATTTATGCAATGATACCTAAAATTCATATATTTTTACTTGACATAAACTCTCACGGTATCGCAAAAGAAATAACAATGTAAAATTGATACAAAGTGTTTAAAGTTCCAACTTTGGTACAGTGTACACCGCTCCGGCAAGTTGTTACCTGGAAGCTTAGGTAACTCTACATCTTAACAACTTCTTGTTCCCTGGTACTCCAGGTGGGAGGAGAGACAAGGTGAAACTTGAGTCCAGGTGTCTAAGAGGAAATCCGTAAACTAATTTGTTCTAGAATAGTTAAGTACTAAAGCTGTGTAAAAATATGACAAACCATATTTTTTTCTTTAAAACTATATACTTTTTCTATTCGATATGTTTTAAATCGGTGGTTTACCATGGAGATAAATTACTTTAAAACAATCATTTTATTTCTATGTTTGAAAATAATAATTTTCTGCGACCCACGACTTAAACTATTTTCGAACCATTACAATTTCCATATCTTGAGCAAAAGAGCGCATTCTCTGCTTAAAAGTCGGTAACGCATTTGTAATTTCCCTGGTGTTGCTAATGTCAAATACGTCAACGTCAAGTAGTAACTAGTCATTTAATATCAGAATGGATTAACAGTATACTCCTCTGCCCGCCATTTCATAAAAAATACAAAATTAATTCGTGTACATTTATAAAAAACACTTTTAATATTTAAAAAACAATCAAATCAAGCCGAAAATTTTGAAATAAGATTTCGAAGCGAGTAGTTTAACTTTTTTTATATAATAAAGCTATACATACACGCTATGTTCAATGACTTTTGTTCATTTTTATTAGCTAGTATCGACAATCATTTTTATATTCACAGTTTTAATTTTTTGGTCCAATTTTGCCAGTGTTCTTTTTTACTTTTATTTTACTGTAATAATCTAAGCCACATGACAGCTTTAACGTTGTTGCTTATGCGATTTTGAGTACCAATTTTCAGAATATTTTTTTTTAACAATAAAAGTAGTGAAATACGTAAACGAGTTTCCATAGTAAAACATATTCTACTAGAATTTCTATAAACCACTCCATTTGATTTATGCTAGCCGAGTACAACCTACTATGATTTCCACTACAACTACAAGATCCTTGAAGTGGGAGGTACTAGTAGAATTCTATAAACACCCCTCGCAGCCTTCTGCTCTCCTAGCCGGAGATTATTATTTTATTTAAATACGTCTCCCGGGCTCGGAGGGTCCGGGGCAACTTGCAACCTCCAAGCGTATTATGGGCGCCTAGTACTATTCCCCCACTTTATCGAAAATTTCCCCGCGGAAAACTCGATATTTGTAAAAAACAACATCACCTGTGACCGTGAAACGAATTTATTTAATTTACCTTTATACAGCGCCTTTATAGCCCAATTCGATCAGTGAAATTGTACATAGGTACGTGATAAAAATGTCAACGTAATGTCGAATCCCGCAAAAATGTTATTAGAAGATTGCATTGCTTTGCTATACTACGAGTATAAACATTCAAAATCTTATCTTTCCGTCATCTACCTAATTAATAGATTACATGAATCAATGAAGGTGAACATCTCGAAGGTAACTTTCACCTGGCAATATTCGATGCTCAGGTAGAACTTACCTGTTTCACATCGCACCTGAGTACTAGGATCGCAGCGTTCACCTGGAGTTATATTTACCTGTGACACCATCACACACACCAACACCTGAATTTTCACGGAATACCTTGAACGACCCTCAATTTTCCGGTCCCCGTTAGAACAGTGCAGAAGGTACTTTTCTCTCACTCTGATGAGTAAAACTTTTCACGGCACTACTACACTGTGAATCACCTGACTTAACATTTCGATGTGTGCCATGAAAATGTGTACAATCCCACATTTTCTCCTACCGAGAGAGCGCAATAACGTCCCATGTCTCTCCTTCATAAAGTAACTTTATCAGTGTGTGCCGTGAAAACTCACATTCGCGCAATAAAGATAATATTCCCTCTCACTTCCTCTCGTTTCCAAAGCTTTCATAGCTGTGAACGAGAGGGCGGATTTTCACCTCTCTCTTGCTCCTGCTGAAGTTTCAAACTACAGGTGAAAGACACACATTTATACATCGATGAGAGGGTAGCCTACCTGAAAACGATTTTCACGTGAAAAGGTGTATTTTACTCCACCAATATCCTTATGCCCTGGTACTCAGGTGAGAAGTAAGACAGGTAAAAATTTTACCTGCTCTCTCAACCACGAAAAATGTCTACCTCTTCTCTTTTTTACCTTACCTTTTTAATAAGCTGACTCATTAATACTATTACGTATTATGGAATTCACACACACAATACTTCAAGCAATAAGTTATCAATGATTTTATGTTCTCAATGTAAGACAATTTTAAGATAAGTTTACTATTACTTATTATGGCTACGTTACGTACGTATTAAAACTAATTATACAAAAATCGTTAAATAAACTAAATAAACAGACTTCAAAATGGATTATAATACCATTGAAAGACCAAATAAAAATAATAAAATCCGTTCGAAACAAAACAAATCTTGATTAAATTGTGTAATCAACCGCATTAAAAGTTAATGAGAGCTGTCAATAGATCTCTTCACGGGTGTCAAACCATGGCTAAAGACAGGTCGGGTACCAGGCTCCCATAACCTGCGGAGAGGGCTAGTAAGAGGAGGCGTTTCAGGACTCCTCCCCTATAGTACGGTTCAGATTATATGTACAGGAAGAATAAGACCAAAACTTCTTTCCTAGCAAAGAACTAACTTATTTAATCAATATTTTGCTACAAATATTTTGTAAAATGGGTCGTTATTAGTAACCGAAAATTAGTTATACTTATGATAACGTATTTCACTGGCTCGACTGAATAATTAGTAGTGTTGTAACGAATGTCATATTTCGGACATTCGCGAATACGAATGCGAATGCGAATATCTGCTGCCAACATTCGCGAATACGAATGCGAATGCGAATATTCAGTTTTTTTTTATTTGGCGCCATATGTCTTTGTCTTGGTGACCTTGGCGGCAGGCCTGTTCGAACGAAGTGCGTTCCGTTTTTTTTTTTTTCGAGAATATCCCAGTTATAATAGTTTTTAAAATTTAGGATGATACCTGCCACAGGTGTCACAGTGACATTTCTAGAGACGTAGTTTCATCTTACAACAAATTGTAAAAAATCGATACGAAAGTAATCTACATTGCAAGATTGAGTACCTACATATACCTTAAGAAATTTTTCTGATTTTTGAATCGCATAACCATTTCGATTTTATACCCAAGATTAAATTTTTAATCAACTTTTTTGTATAGAATTTTGCGTTTAAAGTGATAAAATTATTTTATTAATATTTTACACCTTCGCAATCGATTATTAAGTGTAAGCCAAAGATGACAACAATGACCATCTATAAGTGGGTGTGGTCGGCCAAACAATTGTGAAACTTTATTGCTGTCAATCCGATGACAGCCGTCAAAGGTATCATCCTCAATGATTTCTATACTAATATAAAAAAAGGAAAGATTTTACTGTTTGTTTGTATTGAATAGGCTCTGAAACTACGGAACTGATTTGAATAATTCTTTCAATGTTGGAAAGCTACACTATTTCCGGGTGACATAGGGTACTTTTGACCCCAGAAATGTGGGGGGAAGGGAGGGATAATAAAAAAAAGAAATTACGCACGTGTGAAACCGCGTGCGGAAGGCTAGTATAACCACAGAGATCTATTGGAATAGATCTCTGTGAGTATAACATAAAGATGGGTCATACTCATTCGGTACAAAATAATTATATAGGTATATGATAAGTTTTTGATCATCTTACATTCTGTATAAAATACGAATTCATCCAATTTTAAGGTGACACAAACAAAACAAGTGAATTTCGAGGTTATTTTGTTTTATGAACCAACTACATATTACACAATTTTTTTTTACATATTCGCAAAATATTCGCAGTATTTTCGCGAATGCGAATACGAATGCGAATGTTTAAAAATATGCGAATATTCGCATATGCGAATGCGAATATTCGTTACATCACTAATAATTAGCACTAGAGCCGCTTTTTCCTCCTCACACCTCAAGTGTGCAGACTGAGCGAATGTTCACAATCTATGCAATCAGTAACAAGTCATAGTTAGAAATCACTCACCTTGAAAAAAAACCCGAAGGCTATAAAATGCAATGCATTGAAAGACCATTATATACTATATTAAAAATATGATTTTTATTACCATGTCCTTTAGTTAATTAAACTGAATGAAAGAAAGAAAGAAATTCTTTCTATCAAACAATGTTAAAAATATTTAATGCCTCAATTTGCAAGCCGCGCAATATCTCGTAGACGCCCACGTAGCACCGTAGCCGTAGCCGTAGCGACCGTAGTACAACTCCAGGCCATTCCTGTCGCCCTGGTAACCTTTCACGTTCTGAAAGGGTTAGCCTTCCTGAAAACGACGACTGGCGAGGGTTGAGTGTTCTTAATACGTTTACAGGCGGTTTAATAATAATTTATTTTATTGACAATAAAATCTAATAATAAATAAATAAAGTGGTATCCCTTCATTTGGCCAAATTACTTTTCGTCAAATTTCACTTCGCAAAAAACTTATCGCATATGTTTCATTTCGCAAATGGACCTTTGGCAACTGTATATTTCGCACATACTTCATTTGGTCAAATTATCTTTTGGCAAACTTTCACTTAGTCAAGTTTTATTTGGTCAAATGTTAATATAGCAAATGATTCATTTTGCAAATTTTCATATTCCAAAAAAATATTTGGTCAAATTTTTGCCAATCCGGATTGTCAATATTATGTAGTAGCTAATTAAAATAAACCGGTATTTCATCTTCAGGCAAATAGCTGAGTGCTAACAAACACTTTGCTTGTTTATTAAAAGTCATGTCTGATGCGTATTTTTTTGCACAACCCTGGGCTTGAATTTTCCTAAAGTATAATAAATCAGTTACTGGGTTAGGTTAGGTTAGAACACTGACCATCAACGCGCGAAGGCGAGCGAGCGAAGCGAGCGTGCCGCGGCAGCGGCCGCCGAGCGCTTGTTCAAATCTATTGTTAACGAATCATTTGGAAATTTTGATAAAAAGTATTAAACATGAAAATTAATATAAACTAAGAAATTATTACCTGTAAATTATTTGTCCAAGGTGAAACAAACATCCATGCAGCATTACATTTTCAAAGTTGGAGCGTAAGCTAGTTATATAGTTTGTATTTTATGCACCACTCACACTGTTTAGTAAATCATAAGCATTGCAATATTTTGGGAAGAGTAAGTTTTGCCAAATAAAACATTTGGTCAAATGATATTTGGTTAAATGAAACATTGCCAAACAATAATTTGCGAAAAAAAAATATGCCAAAGAAGATATTTGCTAAATAAAAACTTGCAATACGTTGTTTTGCCAAACGTTTTTTTGCCAAATGAAAATTTGCGAAAAATAGTTTGCGATATGATATTTTGGGAAACAATTTTTGGCCAAACAAGGGTAAACCAAATAAAGTCTACGGTTTTTGCCAATAAGAAAGTAACGAAACTGCGTGTTAAACTCTTGGGAATCGGCCTCCTTGGTTTGGCTGTTCTAAAGTTTTTTACTTTTTATTATTAAATTTTAACTAGTTTTATTTTCGACCAAGATTATGTTTATATATTAAAAAATGGATTACGAAATGGTTGTGTTTTCACTAATGTCTTCGCTCATGTTAGTTTAAGATCACTAAACTTATTAAGTAGTAAGCTAATTTACTTTGTTATAGAAATCGCACTTCTACTAGGACATTTATTACTATGAAGTTATGAGGCGTGATCGCAAACAAAAAATATATATTTCTGTCAGAATGAATTCCGATTTCCGCTAAAGATTTTCCACAAAAGCATGCTTTCACTTATTGAATACCTCTCGCAGTCTATGCGACCCGTGCATATTTCCACGTAAGAAAGGGGCGAAAGAGCCTTTCAAAGCTGAATGAGGGAAAACGTGAAAACTTTTCATCTTATTCACAGTGCCAATAAGTCATTTATTTTTGATGTAAGTAAATAAAATAATTGTATTAAAATCCTTTCTAAATGTTTTAATCTATTTCAACTAATCACAAAGAAAATTATCTACCGGGATCCACATTCATAATATAAAAAAAGAAAAAATCGTCTATATGAAGGAATATTTGTGGAAGAAGATTCTAAACCAAACAGGCTGTATTTTTTCCTAACAAGTCCGTGTCTACCAGGGAACCATGAAACACAAACGCTTAACTGACGCAGTGCCCACCCACACAACCAAATCGCTTAGGGAAATGTTTTCCACGAAATTGCAAGAAGATTCCAAGAAATCGGAGCCGTTAAACGAAACAAATGAAAAATCGTTTCAGTTTATCATCGTTTTAAGGCACATTTTCACAAAAACATGGAATTTTCTGCATATTTCGAGTCGAACCTACTAGGGCAGCAAAGGACCGAGGAGATTGGTAAAAGGCGAGGTGAGGCGATTGCCTTTGCCCCTCTGTCCCTCTCCATGAGGACGCATCGCTTGTTCGCCTCAAAACGTCACACTTTTGAGGCTGTAGTACTAGGGTAATATAACTCTGCAGGAGGTTCGCAACCACGTCATCATATTTCCCGCGCTTTTCAAATCCTATCAAGTCCGCCCTTCCTTGAAGACGGTTTCCCTGAAAAAATAGAGGTGGGAAAAACCGGGAAAGAATATTTCCGCCTTTCTAAGACGAGGCTTTGTAAAAATCCATGCCTTGGATACTAGGAGCGTATAAATCGGGGAAAGGTTTGAAAAACGTTGGGCAAATGCAAACAAAAAAAGCTAACTCCCAATTTTTTCTGTGTGCGTAGAAGGGGCGGGGCCTTAGATACAAACACATACGTGTAGTAAAAAGCTCATCGTATAGGGTGGAGCTTTTTAAGTTTTTTATAGGAATACTTTAAAAAAGCTTTTCCGATTTGTCTGTTTGAATTTTCTTTACCAGGAGCGCAGGATTGGGAGGATATGAAATATGTTAGGAATGCGCCTCAGAATTCTTGAGGTCTAAAGAACCCCTTCGTAGAGGAGATTTTCCCGCATTCGAGTATTTTTCTTACCAGGCAAACATGAACTCGAAAAGCTTTGAAGGAATGCGAGGAATGCCGTGGCATTCCGAGAGGAATATTCTTTTTATGGGATGTCGTGTTAATCTTATTATTGTATGTACTTAATAAGTTATTTAAACGATCTTAAAAGAGACTCATTAAATCTACTAGCCACATTGAATTCAATGAAAGCATTTTTATATTAAACTTTCTTATGAATTAAGGACTCACACCCTGTTGCAGAAAGCTCCATTAAAGTTAATGCTTCATTAAATCTAATGCTGTCACTTTTCGTTGTCATGAAATAAAAAGTGACAGCAATAGCTTTAATGACACATTAACTTTAATGGACGTTTCTGCAACTGACCGTTAGAAATGTATTCAGTTCCAACAAATTACAATTTTCAATAATCACTTTAACAGAGCCTCTGTTAATAAAATAATAAGGTTTAAGAAAATCTTTATTTCTCATTAAAAACCATTGTTACAGTCACTTGCATGAAAAACTTATAACTATGGTGATTATTTGCTTTTTAATGTAACTTATTAAATCAATTATAATTTTAAGAATAAAACATTACTCAATCTAGACTTACATCAACTAGAATAAATTGATTCTTTAGAATGTCTTAAGATCATTATTTTGTTCAATGGAAATATCTACATACTTTAGTGCTAAAAATCCAGGTTCTTAATAAAAATACTAAACCAATTTCTAAAAATTGTTATCGTTATTTTAACAAAGCTACAATATTAACGTTTTATTTTTTTTAACTTTAAATTATAATGACAAAATTTTACAAAATCATTTAAAAGACAAAATGTTAATCTTGTTATCCTCTTCTAACTCATAACACTGAACTATTTGATCCGGTGGATGCCCGGATAACCCGGGTTTAGCGGGTTAAGAATGCTTAAATCCGTCATAGTGTACCAGGCACTCATGAGGGCCGAAGTGGTTCTTAATCCGCCCTCCGGTTGAAGTTTTCTCGTCACAATGTTTTAACTTATCATTAATTTATGAGAGGGAAAGAGACTGGCACAAAAGAAGTAAGAAGAATGATATAATATTTACCACACGTTTTAGGACTAAAAATAACAAAAACAATCATAATTACTTGAAAATAGAATGCAACAAAATTACAAAATACCGCGAAATCGCCAACTACGTGTCCTAATCCGGAGGTAGTTGTCCAATCAAAAATATACATTAACACGGTAGTTTTTAAGTCGATTTTCGCGTGCAAAAATATCCGACTACGAAATGCTACGGATCGATGGCTTTCGTAGCGGTGGGCGTAGCAAAGGGGTGTGGAAAACTTCTTCCGTTCCTTTCCAGCGTTGAGCTCTCTTTCTATCTTTGGGGGAAGTTTTCAGCGGTACCAGGCGCCAAGCCGTGTCATAGCAGCGGGAAGAGGTTGTATTTTGGAAAGCTCGCGGGACGTACCTAATTAAATATCTGTTCAAATTAATAAAAATGGATCGCTTTTTAAATGGAACACTTTTGTTTCCGGCACACATTGTAACCATTGTAATTAAGTAAACACAGTAAGTGTCCTCGTCTGCGTAGAAAAGGTTGATTTCATATACAATGGTGGCTAATATCTGATACAAGCCCCCCTAGACAAGTGGCATTTATGACGTTCGTTATCGCTCAATTTGCCATAGCGAATGTCAAATCCCTACAAATTGGACTTAGAGAAATTCGCCAGCTATGAAGCGATGTCATCTTGTCTAAGCGACACAAAAGCTTGAAGGAGCAGGCAACTAGGCTATAACACTTACTATCTATAGAATTACTTGAGTATAAGACATTTCTTAAATAACTGTTTTTATACAATATACGAGCGTCAAAAATAAAAATATAAATTCTTGTCCATGTATTTTTACATACATACTTTTGACAGTTCTCACTTTATTCAAAAACAGCGTTCATTGTATAAAAACGATAACTTAAATCACGTCTTAGACTCAAGTAAATTACTTGGACTCTCTAGAGATACTACATAGGCTAGTGTAAGGCTGCCTGTCTACTGAAGTGGAGCGAGGCAACGGAGCGGAGAAGCGGAGAAATATTAACCAATAGGATTGCAACTCCCTGTCTGAGCGGAGATTTTGTGCAATCCTATTGGTTAATATTTCTACTTGTCTCCGCTCCGCTGCCTCGCTCTGCTTCGGTGGACAGGCAGCCTAAGACTCTGACCAGTTACCACAGATAAACAAAACTACAGAAGGCTACATCCTTTGCTTTTTCCAGGTTCACGGAAGGCTTCGTGGACATCAGGGAACACGAGAGGAAGGTGAAGCGCGGCAGCCGGGAGCAGGGTCGCCAGCTCATGAATAGGCACAACAACGAGGCTGGGAGACGGGTATGAACATGTTGTATTGATCTTTAGGGCTTTGGAATAAAGGTTGTTTTTGCAGCATTGGCCTGGAGTTTTTTATTAAATAGCGAGCAGACGAGCGTACCTGATGGTAAGTGAGTACATCCGCTATAGACATCTGCAACACCGGAAGAATCACAAAAGTGCTGCTGGCCTTTCGCTCTTTTCTTGAAGTATCGGTTTGACAGTAAATTTTAATCAAATAGGTAGGGTAAGAGGTACAATTATTGGCACTTTAAGGAATTTCGCAACTTTAAAGGCCTGTAGAAAATCAGCCAATTTAAATATCGACTTAAATTTGATTTCGTATGATTCTTTATTTATTTGAGAATAGATTTAAACGGGTTGATAGTTAAGAAATGTGTTAGAAATAAGAAAATTTCCGCAAAATATGAAAAAACACCGAAAGTCACTATTGTTGGCACCCTAAAGTACAAATATTGGCATAGAAAAATGTACAATTGTTGGCAGTGCCAATAATTGTACACGTGACCGTGCCAATAACTAATCGGATCGCCTGATAGTGATGGGAAAAGTGAAATCTATATACTTACGAGTACCTATACAAATAATTTGCCGTTCGTTAAAGGCGTTAAAACTAGAGAACGGCTGAACCGATTTGGCAAATTTTGGTTTTTAAATGTTCGTGAAAGTCCAGAAAATATTTAAAAATGTGAGAAAATAGAGGAATTAGACGTAGGTCTTGCTTGGCGGTAATTGGAACGCCAAGCACACCACGTGGGGCTCCCCCTCGAACAATCCGTTCGGCGAGGACCTAATGTCCTGGGCACTCAGCTTGGGACTAGTAATCCTCAACAGGGGGAGCACGCCGACCTGTGTGAGGTCGTCGACATTAGGGAATGGTCCCGGGAAATCCCGGTCCCGAAATTCCCGGGAAATCCCGGGATTTGGCGACGACTAAAATACCCGGGACTCATGACCTCGTCCCGGGATTTTCGGGACTTTCGGGACGAAATAAAGAGCTCTATTTCAAGTGAGATTTTTGGCAGATTTGCAAAGGTTTATCCGCCGTTCAAATAAAATTGCAATTAAAATACTGAAAATATACATAAACTTTCCTATTTTGGATTTTTCCTCAATTTTGTAAAATGTGTACTATGTGCAGGACGAATTTAAAACATATCTGCTTTAGTTTTTTACCAAGTTATCGGTTAATTTCAAATTAATGTTATTGTTTGCATCATGTAGCGGCTCCATTTATCGAGAGAGGAATTTTAAGGGCAGTATTAATGCTCCAATCTGGGGCTGCCCAACAGAGTATTGTTGAGGAGATTGACACAAGTCAAAAGTTATGGTTACGTTATCGTGTTACTGGTGAAGTGGCTGAAAGACACCCAGGCGGGAAGCCCATAACCACTCAACGAAAAGATTGATTTCTGCAAGTTGCCGCGAGTAGACAACCAAATGTTACTGCCATGCAATTGGTTCAGAGGCTCCAGCCAGAGCACCAGTTGCTTGTGAGTGACCAAACTGTGAGGAAGAGGTTGCATGGAGCTAACGTTCATGCCCGCAGACCGTTTCGTTCTCCAGCATTACGCAGAAGAAATCGTGAACAGCTAGAGTGGGCTCGTGAACATTTGCTCTGGGAAGATAACTAGTGGTCTGTGGTGCTGTTTACCGATGAGTCCCAGTTCGGTTTCCATCCCGATACACAGAGTACGTGTTGGCAAATTCCTGGTCGTGAGAGCCGCCCCCACCACCCTCAGGAAGTCCATCCACACTACGGGCGGGACAATTATGGTTTGGGCAGGAATTCATGTTGATGGAAGAACAGACCACGTTCGGATCAGAAACACCATGACGGGTGAAAAATGCCGTAACGAGGTGCTAGTACTAATAATCTACCCCCAACGACAGCAAATGGGTCAAGAATTCACGCTTATGGACGACAACGCCCGTCCGCACACAGCGAGAGTGGTGACGAGCTGGGTGCAGGAGCCCGACGAATTTGATCTTAGGCAGGCCCGCTCAATCGCCTGATCTTAACCCCATAGAACACGCGTGGGACATGCTCCAAAGAAGGGCTTTGAGGAATTTCCCTGCAAACATTGCGACGGAAGAGCAACTTTTTATGCATTTTAGCCAGACCGGACAAAAAATGAAAAACCGCTGCAGGACCGTTATAAACGTCATGGGTGGTTTTACTGACTACAGACCTGATTTTTCACACTACTGTTAAAAACAGAATATTTTTTCTTATTTTTTACTTTTCTTTGAGAACCACATTCATGGTTAGTTTACCATTTTACCATTATTTCACATTTTATCTTTATTTGAAGAAAACTTTTTATGCCAAATAAAACAGTTTTCTTTTATTCTGAAGTGTACTCTAGTGTTGTATGTATAAATTTTGAGGTAATTGAGTTTATACAAAATATTTCTAGACAGTGTTGATGTGTGTATTTAATTGTAAATAAAAATATATTGTAATAAGTAAATACTCCTAATAAATAATAATAATAATAATAATAAATATATTGTAGTAAGTAATACTCTTGTAGCGAAAGCGTGTAGAAATCCAGCGTTTTATTGCCTATCTAAAAGAAAACGAATAAATATCACAACATTTTGGTAAAAATCCCGAAAGTCCCGAAAGTCCCGGGATTCCCGGTTCCTTTATCAGGTCGTCCCGAAATTCCCGGGACTCAAATATGGCACCGGTTCTTCATTCCCTAGTCGACATCACCCTGGCCACCTCACATTTGGCGGGCCGCGTCACCCAGTGGCGGGTGGCCGACGCGGAGACCTTTTCGGATCATAAATATATCCAATTTGGTATCTCCGTAGGCGGCCGTGGTACTCAAGTCCAACCGAGGAAAACATCCCGAATGGACGTAGGTGGACAAATTCAACCCCCCAAGTACAGCGACATTGCTGGCTCTTATATAGTCGGTATTAGCCACTTGAAGCCGATGGCCGAGGAGCAAATGCGGCTGATACAGGAGGCTATCAAGGCTTCAACAAGGTAGTAGATGCTAGCCTCAGGGGGGTACCGAAACTCTTGGGTTTTGCCTACAAGACAGGCTGGATATTGGCGACTGCACAAACCAGGGAACCAAGGACTGGCTTGAGGGCTTAATCCGAGAAACGGAACCATGGCCCGGTGCAAAGCTCTCTATTATACCAGAGAGCGAACTGCCCAAGCCAAAAGTTGGGACCGTATTCTGCCCCGGAGCAATTTATGCTATGGGTGCAGAATGAAGATCTCAACCCTAAAGTTTGGAGGGTTCTCCACACGAAGGAGGAAGCGACAGTCTGTGGAAGCCCTCAAAAACAACCGTGGAGAGGCCAAATTTGGTGTGAGGACAGTGGTCTTCAAAATCAAAGGAGGCCAGGAGACGGAACCCCCAAAAGTGGCGAATCTACCGCCCACCACCAGCAGCGTAAAGGAATCGAAGAGGAGAGCGTTGAAACCCTCGGGAGCCTCCAAAGGCTCCCAAGGCTTAAAGCCTTCCCCTCCGAAACCTAAGGCCGTCGCGGGACCCTCATCTGAGGGTACCCAAAGGGCCCAAACGCGACTGGAAGGGGGAATTTAGCGGGAGCGCCGAAGGTACCAAGGGTTTCCCATGATATATGTAGATAGGTAGTTCACTTTTTATTAGCTGAGTAAATATACAGTCGTTTTAAATCGCCGTGTAAAAATTTACCTATTAGTAGGACTTATAATGCTTTAATAAATAAATTTTACAAAACAGTGGCACATCACTATTAGAATTTCATAAAAGCTGATACAATCATTGGCATATTTGGCATCCTTCAAGGTACAATAATTGGCAGTGCCAATCGTAAAAAAAGTACAATTATTGGCACTGCTAAAATTTGAAACCACAATAGATAAGAA
Organism: Mecyna flavalis; assembly: GCA_949319885.1. Taxonomy (NCBI): domain Eukaryota; kingdom Metazoa; phylum Arthropoda; class Insecta; order Lepidoptera; family Crambidae; genus Mecyna; species Mecyna flavalis. Next base: position 3,266,338 of record OX439417.1, on the reverse strand, counting down.
GACAAGTAGGCATTTTATGAATAGAACTTTCGAGACTGGTTAAAACACAATCATAATATTAACAGCGATTTTGCAAAACCATATTTCAATAATTGGCAGGGGGTGTCAACGAACTAGTTCTCCATACAAACAAAATTACAATTATTGACACCCCCTAAAAGTTTTTTTCCAACAAGATTTACGATTGTATTTGCTGCAAAACCCACTATTTAACATCTTATTTAACTAAAAAACATTCACTGACCAGAAATTATCTACAAAATAAAAAGTAATAAGGCGTTAAACTTACCCTGCATTCACAAATTTTCTTAAGGAATCACGCACAAACTGGTTTCTCTCGGGACCATGACCGAAAAGAATTTTTTCTAGTGTTGTCAGTTGTAATTATTTAAAAACTGCTATTTAGTGTTGTAAATGAATAATTGAACTTTTATTCTAAATCTTTAGTTTATGGATTTTTGCCGCGAAAAGCTTAATATTTAAGTTTAAAACCCAGAGTACCAACAACTGGAGGGGGGCCAACATTAGTATAGTTTACCCTATATTAAATGTAAAAGAAAAGAAAAAATCAAACATACTGACCACAATACCTCAGGAACCAGGGGCCAGATGCCTCCCAACCCAATCGGTATTATTAATTACTAAAACGCGATAGAAATCCGTGAATTATGTCTAGCCCTTTTTTTCAACAAAATGTTCCAAGGCCTTTAATAAGCTTAATACGGCTCTGCATTTACCTAAATTTTTAACCAAACTAGTTTTTATGTTCTTAGGCAGTGATAAAGAAGTCTCGCGTGACATGCAAGTGTCATGGCGTGTCTGGTTCCTGCAGCCTCATCACGTGTTGGCAGCAGCTGCCCACCTTCAGGGAAGTCGGTGAGTCTGTCTGTCTGTCACAGCAACGGTTATACCTGTTCCTGTGCCACTACCACTAGAGCGACTGTCAGTCACAGAAAATCCATCGTCAAAACGAGCAATCAGGGACTTTGGACGATTTGATGAAGGATAGATTGTAATCAACGGTTTCAGTTTGATTTCTCGTGAGATAGTCTATCTTAAGAGAAATTTTGTAACAGTTCTGTATTGTATTGCATTAAGATATCCTACTAATATTATAAATGCGAAAGTATGGATGTTTGTTTGTTACTCAATCACGCCTAGACGGCTGAACGGATTTAGATGAAATTTGGCACACGTATAGTTTATAACCCGGATTAGGACATAGGCTATAAAATTCCTACGGGAAACGTCTCATTCCCGCGGGATATTTGAAAAAAGAATTACGCGCGGGTGAAACCTAGTTTCATCCTAACGGTTCTTGCAGTTTCATGAAATTCGTGTAAAGATCATTGTCTGTTTGAAAAAGTTAAACATTTTGGATTGTTTGTTATTGCCGTTTTCTAATTTTTTAGTGCTTTTGAATCTAGCTTAAGACTAAAACTAGAAGAAGACAAAGACTTTACCCCAAGAAAAAACTACTCTTTGTAAAAAGGGTAGGAATAGGGAGGGGAAATGTAATCTTAGTGCCAATTAGAGTATTTAGAGTGGCAGTCAGAATTGGTCGCAGTGACTATGGAAACACTAAGCCACTTAAAACAATAAAAAAGCCTAACCTTTATATCATGACTTTGAATAATAAAGATTTAACTGTAACCGTCGACTACTGTTTGACAATATACCTACATAATCCGCATTTGAGACGATTATGATCAAATAATTTACGAGGAAGCCTACCAACACAGCATTCACAATAATCGTTTACATAATCATATTTTATAAAGCTATTCGTTTTTAAAACCGTCGTATATCAAAACAACATATCTTTATTAAGTTAGGAAATACAGGGTGTTAGGTAATCCGAGGGACATATTTAAGGAGAGTGTTCAGAATCCGATTTAGAGTCCAATTCGCTATAAAAAATATATCCTTAATTTTTTTCATAATTATTCAATAATTTATGGATGCATGAACTACCTAAAAATCCCGTGTGCTGAGCGGCCGTTTACGCCCGAAACTCAAATTGTACGCGATTACAATTTGAGTCGTACTTGAACGAGTGCACGAAATAGGTACTGTGAAGGAAAGAGTGCCCGCACGTTACGCGGATTTTCATGTTTCGACTAAGGTTATTGACCGATATTTACCAGAGTTTTAATTGATTTATACTTATTTTGTTATATGAAGGCATGAACTATTTGGGGTTTAAATATGTCCCTCGCATTTCCTGTCATACTGTATAATGACGCTACAAAAACAGCCAAGTATAATAATTAATTTTGTGGTTTTAGATAAAGTAAAGTAAAGTATCAGCCTATTAATGTCCCACTGCAGGGCAAAGGCCTCCATCCTTCAAATCAAGTTATCGCTACAATAATGGGTACTGGCTTAATCACCACGCTTGCCAATGCGGGTTGGTGATCACAAACCCGAGGTGTGTCCGAAAAAACCGACACAAAGTTAGCTCGACCCAGGAATTGAACCCAGGACCCCGAGATCTCGCCCCGGAACTTAAGCCACTAGACCATCGAGGCGTTTTAGATACAGATTGAAAATGGTTTAGTTCACCTTTTGAATGTCTCTGCATACACAGGCTAAGCCGCTCAACTTTAACCCTTTCCCCGCCACGCTTTTTTCCGAAAATGGTGCCCCTAACGCCACGACCATTAAAAAAGAATTCCAAAAAATTATTAAGTTATACTCAACTCATTCAGGCAAGTAAAAATACAACGTTTCTTGATCGTGTTTTTTTGTCTGATATATCAGTCATTGGCGTGGTGGGCACGAAAATGGCTTGTCTGATATATTATCAGACATTGGCGTTGAAAGGGTTAAAAAATATTGAAGCCTGGAGGTCGTGGGTTCGTATTCCACCTTGCGTCTGATATATGTGATCCTTTTTCAAAGTCCGACTGGCAAGCTACACCTCACAGGTCGCCATAACAATAATGACTGTAAACCGGCAAAAATAATGTAGAAGCTAGTGAACTCAAAATGAAACGCTCGAAGATCAGATGAGCCTACAGTATGTGGCAGCATGCACATTTAGCTACAATGCTTCATTGTTAAGTACACCTCCATTGAATAGGCCACAGTAAGCTACTTACAATCGGGTAAGCTGCTTATCTTTCTGCAAACTAAAGTGACATAAAAAATGAGATCAAAAAAGTAAATTAATAAAACATTTCAATAATTATTAATACGACGATACTAGAACTTGGTCCATCCACTGTTGTGCGCCGTCGATTATTAGAGTCTTATTACCGAGGTCTCGATCGCCGTTAACAGCGGTTTACGAGCAAGGAAAGTGACGGGCTGGCATTAGTGTAGAAATGAGCTCCAAATCTCTCTTTTTATTGCACTCTTAGTTTTTACTCTACGACTTTAATAATTTGAAAATACTGCTTTTTTATGGGTGGTCTAATATTTCTTATGGTTGGATAAAATAGTCAATTCAATAATTTTAAATTGAGTATAATAAATCGAATAAGAGATGTATTAAAATTCTCAAACTAATATTATAAAAGTAACTCTCACGGAGAAAGAGATCATAAATATTATAAGGGAAAATAAACAAATTACTATGGTCGTAACATAATTAATTTGTTTTATTTTAATAAATTCTTAGTCTTTGGTTGTCTTTGAATGTAATTTACATAATAGAAGTGATAATAAATAAGATATTTAGGTAGATATATGAATGACTCAAGAAGACATTAAATAAGTAGAAAGAACTTTTTCGTAGTCACATATTTTATTTGGTATTCAATTTCAATTATTTAAAAAGACGTACGACCACACAAACGAAACTATAATGCCCAGAAATACCTTTAAAAACACAAAGATTCTAACCACAGTATTACAATAACCAAAACTGTGGGTCTAACCCAAGTTAGCTTCTATTGTAGGAATCAGAAAATTCAGAAACGTTAATAATAATTAATTCCAATTTCCATGTCCCGCCAAATCCAACGTCTTGTCAAAGCCCCCATCCATTGTGTGTGTTCGGATACACTCCTACCGGAAGTTAATGATCGGCCATTAGACCCCTGTCAGGAACGGAGTCAGATTAATTCCATATTATTACCCGGATAGTTTTAATTGTCCAACTGATGCTTAATGACTGTGATTAGCCAAACGGCGTTGTCATATCAGTGTCCGTCTATTGTTTGAATGAAAAGGGTGTTAATGCAGTCCATTTTAAACCGTTATAAAAAGTGGACTTGGGAGTTTGCCCGGGGCAAAAAAGCATGGTGCTATGAGTGGGACGCCCGTTCCGTATAAATTATTGACGTGATAATTATTATCACATCCCTTTTTGTTGAAAACATTTATCTCTTCTCATTTATGTTTTTAATGTGTCGGAATAAGTATCTCAGTATTATTTACGAGATAAATGCCGTTTCAAAAAACAAAATTTCACAATGTCGTAAATCTTGGTTCTTTAGCAGCTACTTTTATCAATACCTTTTAAATTAAATTAAAGTGGACAATTAATAATGATGTCTTAATGATATTTTTTAAAGTAAATAGTTCGTATTATTGTAACCTTATCTAGGTGTTATATTACATAACATAACTGATGGTGTAGTGCGGCTCTTTAGTATTTTGTTACCTGTTACTTACCTATAAACACCGTGAAATAACGAAATAAATCTCTTTCTATTTACAGTGTCTATTGTATAATAACAAAGAAGCCATAGGTACCCATTTAGAATCCATCTGAGAACATTCTTTAATCGTATAACACAATCAGCTTAATTGCACGTTGCAGACACAATAACACTAATTTGTTTAGTAAACATCGAATACGCCATCTTACGGGTGGTCCACAAATCAACGCCCACGGCCCATAAAAGCACATCCAGCTACGCGTTTTTAATTTATTTATCGTAAAAAAATGCTAATACTCCTTTATTACAGTTACTACGAACAGTAAAATGAGGTGACAGTAGAGTAAAGAACTAACCTTTTTCGTTCTCCAAGCATTTTTTTCTTAATGTGAAGCGCCCCTTGAAACGTCACAGCTAAAGAAAGATCTGCATACATAAATCATGGAATTAATATTATCTAATGACATAAATAAAGAAAAGATTTCCATACAATATTAGAAGAAAAAATTCAATCTAAACAAAACTATGTATTAGTCGCAATTTTACAGCGATAATAAGCGAGATTATGATACGTTTACACTTTCCACAAAAATTCAATAATAATTGAAATCAATACCTATGCAAATAATTTAAATAGTTAACTACAGAGATACATCACTGCATTCCTTTATACTGGGATCAATGTCGTAATTAAACGAAATATATTGGTATTAAATTAAATGACTTTATTAAAAACGACTGCTTCGTGCGCTTGGCAGGTAATTATCATAAACATTATTAGCCGTTAAACTTCATGACAATATAACAAAGAAATTGAAAAACAATTTTTTAGTTTCACAACATTCCATTGTTTACACGTAGAGGTACACATTACCTAGTAAGTTTGGTAACCAATTTGTAGTTTTCACTTGAGTGGATTTTGACAAATGAGACGGATGTTAGTAAAAAGTAGTGTCTTTATTATAGTTAATGCAAGTTTTTTTTTTATACTAAGTCAGTTGGCAGACAGACACCTGATGGTAAGCGGCCACTGCAGCCTATTCCATTGAGGGACACTTCACCAGGAAGCTTCGCTCAATGTGCTGCCAGACTGTAGACTCATCTGATCTTCGAGCCTTTTAATTTCAAGCGTACTGGCCTAGCTCCCACATTAATACTGCCGGAACACAGCTAGAGCTATTATGGCGGCCGATTTCACCTGTGGGGGCTAGCCAGTCGGACTCTGAAAAAGCCCTACCACCAACCAGACTCTAGGTGGGAATCGAACCCACGACCTCCGGGTTTTCTTATGAGTCGCTACAGTAAATACTCTGACCTAAGACTCGAAGAAGAATTTAGAGCAAATCTGACTGAGAAAATCCCAAATAAAATAAATCTATTTTTTACAATTTTAAATAATTTGTTATTTTTTTTTATAATTTACTTTTCTTAGGATGGCCACGCCTGAACCTCGGACCTTTATTTTATAATTCATCAGTTGGCAGACAGACACGCAGTCCACCTGATGGTAAGCTGCTACTGCGGCCTATTCCACTAAGGGACACTTCGCCTGGAAGCGTCGCTCAATGTGCTGCCAGACTGTAAGCTCATCGAATCGCAGTATACTTAGATTTATTTTTGACGAGCCGTTTGGTGTAATGGTCGAGAAGTCGGCTATTACCACAGAGGTCGCGGGTTCAATCCCCGCACGGTACAAAAATTTGTGTGCATGAACATGTCTGTTTGTATCGGTCTGGGTGTTTCTATATATAATATGTATGTATTTACAAAAAAAAAGTATATAAGTAATGTTTATCCGTTGTCTAGCACCCATAGTTCAAGCTATGCTTAGTTTGGGGCTAGATGGCGCTGTGTGAATAATGTCCTGGGATATTTATTTATTTATTTATTTGTTAACAATGGCAGGTGACTACCTCAAAGACAAGTACGAGGGTGCCACAGAGGTGAAGGTGTCCAGACGCGGCAAGTTGCGCCTGAGCAACCCCCACTACATCCTGCCCACTGCGCAAGACTTGGTCTACCTCGAAGAATCGCCCAACTACTGCGTCAAGAATGACTCATTGGTAAATAAAATATAACATCAACCGTTTTGGTATCAAATCCTACACAACAAAATTGTTTTACGAACCATCGTTTATTTAAATTAATATGCTTTATTTTCGTATGAGAAGCTTTTAAGCACCATAATCGAACTCCCTGGTTTCCCTTCATGCCTGAAAGGAATGGTATCTACCTAGTGGCAATAGACTAGCCCATTGAAAATAATTTTGATGTATAAAAATATACTAAGTATGTACTACCATTTAAATATTATCTGTGCTACTGCTTTTATTTGACTATTCATGAAATCCTTTGAATATATGTAGGTATAATAATCTTTTGCCATTCGCCAATGTCTATTTAGATAATAATCATTAATGCCATAAACTTTTATAACCCATATATAAATCAAAAATTATCTGATTATTAAAAATGCAAACTTTCGACCTCAAGTGCTTTTTCTTTTATATGCCTACATTATGCTAATTTCATCATATTTTTCAAACATTATTACAGGGTTCGCTAGGAACAACAGGGCGTGAATGCAACAGGACGTCAGCTGGCGTGGATGGGTGTGCGCTACTCTGCTGTGGCCGAGGGTACAACACCAAGAAGATCACCGTCAAAGAGCGATGCGGCTGCAGGTTCCACTGGTGCTGTCGCGTCGAGTGCAACACCTGCGTTAAGACTATCGAAGTGTATACTTGTAAATAGGATACTCAATTCTTCTTCTTACTGACAACAGTCACTCTTCAGAGTCGGACTGGCTAGCTACCACCAGGTTAAATCTGCCACCATAACAGCTCTGGCTGTGTTCTGGCAATATTGATGTGGGATCCAGTATACTTGAAATCAAAGGCTTGAAGACCAGATGACTCTTAATAGCACCTTGAGCGACTCTTCCTCCTGGTGAAGTGCCCCTCAATGAAATAGGCAGCAGTGGCTGCTCATCATCAGGTGGACTGACTGCCTTGTCGGTTTGCCAACTGATCTAGCATAAAAACAATTTGACATAGGAGTCGACGTGTATGATGAACTGTCATTAACTGTTTTGCTTTTACTTTACATACTACATTTAGGGTTGCGCTCATATTAGGCTTTAGCCGGACATGTTTGGCTTTTTTGGGTCGTGTCCGGCTAAATATTAGCGCGTCCGGCCTGTCCGGCTTTTGTTAGGCTTTTTGTTTAGTGATGAACCATGATCATATTGTGCTTGTAGAACGAACGCAACGCGCGGGGAATTAGAAAAAAACGTACGACCAGTGGCAAACAGCTAAAAAAGAAAAAGGGTCGCTATTGTCGCTAAACGGGCGGCCCACCCCTGTCTTTGAGAGCAGAGTCCGGCTTTTTTGTTTAGGAGCTGGCAAGCCTAACTGCATTAGCCTCCCTTGCTTTCTCCACCAGTCTTTGGTGGCTGTATGGTGAACGCATTATGCCACGGGAGTCTTGAAAACAGATTTAATGGTGTCGGCCCATCTCTATGGTGATCGGCTGCTTGTTATTTTGCTCTGAATCACGAGTCACTCACGAGTCGCTCACTAAGTTATGACTAGCCAATAAGTTAAAAGGGATATCATGTCCTCCTATTTTTCCTTTTACTTAATAATTTGGTAAAAGGTAATTATCTGATGGTAAACGGCCACCTTTCGGTCTTGAGATTGAGAAATAATTATTTGATTCACTTTCTACTATTTATTAGGTATATAAATTTATTAAACGTCATACCTTTGTAGATAAATTAACTCAGTATTACTACATCTTTCTTTAGTGTGATACCTACTTTCTCTTTTATTGTACAAAAAATCTATAGAATAATAGTTGTTAGATACCTAATATTTATTGTTGTAACAAAAGCAAAATTAAATACTCATATTTAAATGTTCTAATATGTGTTTCAATATTATTTTGATTGATTGATGAGGCATAAACACAGGACATCGGCAAATACGACGTAGAGGCGCCGTGTCTTGTTTTCCATTTAGAATCATCTTGTGAAGCCAGTGAGAGAAGTAGCGCTGTATGGAAGCAATATTATGACACTGATAAATCATTTATAAAAAATACCTACAGTACTTAGATCAAGATAAATGATTCGTAATTAGTTTGCAATTAGGCTAAAACAAGAAGTGCTTTTTAAATAACATTTTTAAAATTGTTCCCGGTAAGTATTTGCCGATTCCAATTATTTATCTTAAAGTACTGTAACTATTATATTACAATTTTATATGTACCTTTATCAGTCTTTTTATATTTTTTCTGCTAATAATGTTGCCGTTCCAGTTTATGATTTAGGAATACTGTAAAAAATCTTCGAAAAAACGACGGGATTACGTTAAAAAAACTACAAAAGCTTTTGCTTTTACTTAAAAGCATTTGTCTTTACTTAATAGCAACGAAATGTATGTACGTTTCCATATTACAATATTAAAGAGGCTATCTACAATAGTACTCTGTGGAGGCTATATTTAAAATATTACTTTTACATATTGGAAAATGTACCTTTAATAAATATAATACAACGTATACCCTACTAAAGTGCTATCAAACTCCTCTTCTTAATATTTTACTTAAAGTCGTAAATCGCAAGCAATACAGCAGCCACATAATAATTTTAAAATAGGTATTGATTCCATTTAATAGTAAAAAGTGAAAATATCGAAAGTAAAGTAATTTTTTGTAACTAAACCGTAAGTGAATGTGCAAGTGCTTGTTAATATCTAGACATAGTGTTAATTAAATGAAGTTAAAAAAAAAGATGCTGTTTTATTCTACAGTTTAACTCTCCTTGATCTATTAGGTTTCAAATAATATGGAACGTTTTTACGAATATAAAGTATGACTGGAAATGCGAGGGACATAATATTAAAATTAATTTAAACCCCAAATAGTTCATGCTTTCATTATAACAAATTAAGTATAAATCAATAAAAATACCTACAGTAAGACTACCCTCTTTCAAATTTCTACAACCAATGTTCAGCTTTATTTACTTAACATAGAGATCTTTGTCAATTGATAATTTTTGACAGATTATGGTAGGTTGATCTGCTGCCATCCGTACAAACGTCTTTGAGTGTAATCAAAGAATTTATTTTCAAACTGGAATAAAGATGCTTTTAATAATATTTGCTCGCTATTGAGTGTGTATCCGATTTATGTTTTATTGACTGTGGTCAAAACGGAAATGACGTATTGAAGATACGATTACAAAGAGCTTAAAACTTACCTAGAAACCGCACGTCAAATATTAAATTGAAGACAAGATTTGTTCATCTTAATCGAACTCTTCAAAAAACAAGTATACCATGTAAGACCTAATTAATCCCTCTAATCTAATGAATTCCAAGGTCAAATTATTAATCTTCACTACACCTTTTAGTTCGAAGCGCGGTCTCCATCCAAGTATGATTATAAGCTCCTTGTACGAATACGACGCCATATTGACAGTTTGACAAGTCTCGAATTTCTTACTTTCTGTGAGAGTACTGAGCTAAATGTTTGTTTACAAAATTTGAATTCTGCAAATGAAATTGAATGTGTTTCCGTGAATTCGGCAAATGATCAAAGTTATTGTTATAGAATGGTATAATGGGCAAGCCATCCAGCACACGGTTACCTGTTAGTTACCCACCACATTTTTAGTTTAATTTATTTTTCTTACCAGGTAAAAACTTTATAATATACACGCATGGCAAGGAGTTTGGACAGTTTGGGCGGTGTTCGGCGTTGCATGGCTTTTGTTATTTTGTCGTCTATGTACAAGGGCTAGATGTCTTTCTTTAACTTCCACTACAAGGTCAAATTAAAAACTTGCTGTTTTGTTCACGTGTTTTCTACTGATAATACTGTGCAAGACCCTATTGGAACTTTGAGCTTGTTTATGCCAATGTTCAAACAGCTCTATTTATATGTAATAACAAATTAATTAAAGTAAACTCACCGGCAATAAAACCTGGCCACTGGGCTTTTTTCATACAAACATGGTCACTTTAACGTCTCATAGATAGAAACTATTTGCAGCTGTGCAATGATGTTACATCAATGGAGAGGCCAAACGCTATGACATTATTATTATTATTATTGCTAATGACAAAATGGTTTGAAATATTTGTGTTGTGAAATGTTTATTGGGCTACAAAAAGTATTGTATGGTTCTGTTGTTTGAAATTTCCATTGTAAAGTCCTTTAGAAAAAATTATGTCTTTATGTATGAACTAATGTTATTTAATACCTAATTTTATGTAAAATGTAGGTACTCCTTGAATCAATAACTTTAATATTATTCAAGCTAAAGGAAATAAACAATAAAAAAAATCTTTACTGACTTTAGTAGAGGCATATTGCAGAGGGTCCCCCATTGAAGTACCTAGTCCCAGTCTATTTGCCTAAGTTATATACAAAATAAAATTATAATTACACAGTTACATTATGAAATTGCATCATTAACAATATTGCTGCTTATTACTAAACAATTGTTTATAACTTATGTTTTTCAGTGTGTTTAAATTGAAAGTACTAAAATCTAGCTTTCAAATACTTGGTTTTACAAAAGTTATTAATTGTAAAATATAATAATTGCCTATTTAAATGTTGACTGTTTTATATTTATCATTTAAATGCAATGACGTTCAATATACAACTAGACACCCAATCTCTAAGAAACTTTCCTCAAAAAACGTCCGAGCGGCGTTGACACAGATGACATGAACACATTTGTTCAAATTAACACCTTATCTCGTGGCAGTTAGTGTTTAATGTCAATTGTATACAACTAAACAGAAACTCTGCCCAATAGTTGCGTGGGCAGACTTTTGCTTCGGACAATATTTGAGTGTGAATGGGAGTCTAGTTGTATATTAAACGTCATTGTTTAAATACAATAAAACAAATATTTCAGAAAAGACGAAACTCCGAAGTATCAATATCAAAAGGGAGTGAACAGATGTCTGGCATTAAAAAGATACCAATTAATGCCCCTAAAATGGATGTGCACAATAAGAGGAAAAGAAAAAGAACAAATAATAAAATTAAAAAGTTATTTGAACGAATGCGTAATGCTAGCACGATCAGCATAGATTCATCTATAGATAGTACTGTTGTCTTAATAGATGATTCAACACAAGAAAATATTGACACAAGTCTTAGTAGAAAAAGGAAACTTTCAGACAGCTCATTGGTTCAACAAAACAAGTGTATGAGAACAGATAATGCGGCATCAGTAATAAATTCAGATGATAAACCACACAGCTCAACAAGTGATGATGCTTTGAAAAACATTGCTAAACCTGATGATGATGCAGACGTAACTGTTTCAAACAATGATGAAACGGTCATACTAAAAAATAATGATAAAACAAATGAAACTTCCAAATGCAATGACATTCTTATTGTAAACACTGTTCCTTCTAGCTCAAATATTTCTCGGAAACTCTTCGCGCCACCAATGAATTGCTCAACTCCTATCAAATCTCGTACGAACAGTTCCATCAATAATAATGCTGAAACTGCTCCAAATTTTAATGTTACCAAAGAAATCAACAATGATTCATTCCTTACAATTGATCTGACAACAGAGACAGACCCAAACAGATCAAGTATTAGCAAAACACAGTTCAATACTGTAATAGATTTGGACAATACACAAGAATCACAAGACTGTACATTTGTGTCAATTAGTAATACAAGTTTATCCATGAGTGGTGATTCTGACGTCACGGTAATAAGAAATAACTCTCGAAAAAGGGTCAATAAGTTTGTAAATGGAATTGCAAAGCTGGACGCATCAGAGAAAGGCAGGCTTTTGGAGCTCATTACGCAGAAAATATTTAGTGGATGTAAAATTCCTGAGAAAATAAAGAGTAAAACTAGTAATCTCATGGTAAGTTCAATAAAGTTGTTGGTTATAGAATTATATCACAGCCCTATTCCCCAGGGTTGTGAGTTTAGAATGCCACCAAGATTTTGATGACCAAATCCAGTTGAATATTTATGTTTGTTCTGTGCCTGGATATTATTTTAATTACTATTTATTAACCAACTTCTTTGCGTACCTTTGTTGGCTCTGATACCCACATCACAAGTTTATGTTACTTAGTTTGGAATCAATTGAATCATTATGATGTAATGCTGTTGCTGTGATATATAAAGTTAGTACATAAAGTAAGCAAATATTGTTCCAGTGTTTTAGGCATTTATTGGAATGTAGTAGGTACTTAGCTATTCTCCTCAGTGTTTCCAGAATGTTTCTTTTGTAACATTTAACATTTATTTTCTCTCATTTTACACTACTTAAAATATAACTTGTAAGTTACTTTTCCGATAAAGTCTATTGAAAATAATGATTCAGGACTATAGCCGTGAAAAATTATTTTAGTAGTTGACGACTTTTTGTTGCTCCCTTTTGTCATCATGAGACTTCTGTTCTCTCATGCGTCATATTACTATTAATCACTGGCAACACTGATTCTCGTATTTCTCTTTCCAGGCATCTGTTAGCAAGGCAACAGAGACAGTTGAGAGTTCCTACATAAAGGAGGTGATTCTAGGTGAAAAGCCTTCCAGAAATAGCATTGGTAGCAATATTTACAACCCCGGAAACGACAGAAAGAACAAGACAGGGCTTAGGATGATAGTTATAGACGGTAGCAATGTAGCGATGGAGTAAGTATGGTGCACTTTGGTCCGGGACTCTGGACTTCATAGAACCAGGCCAAAGTTCTTCAGTATTTAGCGTAGATTTTAATAGTTATTCTAATGTGTTTTAATAGTTTTGTTCTTATTGATATTGCTAATTCCATTCTTTCGATGGAGAGTGATCTATTGAATCTGACAGCACAATAGCTATGATGTCAAACTGACTATGCGAAAGTTGCTAAAGTATGCCTGCAGTTGAATTCTTTTTTTTTTATTGCAATATGTAACAAGACGAGCAGATCGTACACCTGATGGTAAGCGCCACGTCTGCCCTTAGACAGTTCAGTGCTAAACAGTAACTAAGCAGTTACTGTCTGGCACCGCCCTGCGCCCGCTACACCGAGACAACAGTTATTAGGTCTCATATACCCAGTAATTACACTAGCTACAGTGCCCTTTCCCCGAAACACAGAAGCGCTTCACACACTTCTATTTCACGATGTATATCACGAATAATCATGTGATAGTACACTGAAACTAAAGGTTCGAAGATCAGAGAAGCCTACATCGGAGCATATCGAGCGATGCTGACTAGTTGAGGGTTTCAGGGCAATAGCTGTGGCCACTTACCATTAGGCAGGTTGCGTGTCTGTCTGCCAACTGTTGTGACATAAAAAAAACAAGATAATGACTTTTCTAGTGAAGTGACTTTCATCTGATACTAGAAGTCAATTTAGAAGGGTAGTTCTAAGGCCTGACTAGAAATCGAACGCGGAACCTTATGTATTTTTGGCGCACACCTTCCATTGCACCAAATGTCCTATTTGGCAGAAATAGTTGTTTAAGAAGGGACAAAAGGTGGTCTTAAGGCTTTTTTCACGTTCATGCTGCAATAAAGGTAAGATGGATTGTTAAAAAAATGCTCTAGCAGAAACATTATATGGGATTGGAAGTAATAAATACATAAAAAGGATTATTTTGATAATAATGGAACTATGTACTATATTATGACAATTTTATATTCAGCCAATATGCTGGAAAATGGTGAAGGAAAACATCGTTGATTTTATTAATTATCTAAATTAAGTGGACACTGACAGAAGTGGAGATGGGAGCCTTTACAATTCTGCCAAAAAGTATGTTTCATTCCGCATAATTTCGCTCGTTTTGTCCATGTAGCTAGGCTACTCTTCTTGCTTACTTTTATTCTTGATTGGGTATAATAATAATACGATTGCAGTTGTTTTTGTGTACACTTCAAAAAGCAGAAGAACCAAACAGAAACGCGTGAAGCCAATGGGAGGGCTGATTCTGTTTAGAAAACCAGATATTAAGGCAACTCTACTTAATATTACGTACATGGTTTGCTTCCATCGATTCCACCTAGGATTATTCCGAAGACAGTCCGTCATATATTTTTAATACTCTTGATTTAAAACATACAATTCATCTTCCAATCTTCTGGTTTCATTCCTTATTATCGTGTCCTATGTCCTACTGGGCACAGGTCTCTCTTTACGTCTTTATTCTGTGGACTCAGTGGTATCTACTATTTCTTCGCAAGGGGCATCCAGTTAGTTCGCTTCAAGTGGCCTGGTGTGCTAAATTCCTACTTTATCTTTTACCGCTACAAATAGTATCGATAAAATGTCCCATTTTTTATTGCAGTGTGTAACAAGACGAGCAGATCGTACACCTGATGGTAAGCGCCACGTCTGCCCTTAGACAGTTCAGTGCCAAACAGTAACTAAATATTTACTGTCTGGCAATGCCCTGCGCCCGCTACACCCTTTTGTGTCTTCCCAGCATACTGATGCTATTTTCACTCTCTGCCATAACTTTGTAGCTTTTTAATGTACGTTTTGACCGCCTCCGTGGAAATGACTAAACCGCTCAACCCGTGGGTTCGATTCCCTGGCTTTGAGTCTAGCTGGTAATAGGACTTTTTCAGAGTCCGACTGGCTAGACACCACCCACTGATGAAATCTGCCGACATAAAAGATCTTGTTGTGTTCCGGCAATAATAATGTGGAAGACAGTAGACTTGAAATTATAACTGCCTCCGTGGTACAGTGGTTAGACCGTTCGGACTTCGGCTCTAATATGTGGAGGTCGTGGGTTCGAATTCCACGGGGAACATCACTTTTTGTAATGGTTTTGGCTCGATTTCACGCGGGTTCGAAAAATCGTGTTTTTGAAAAACTGTCGTGTTTTTACTGACTGATGGCCTAAAACGGTTTCTTTTGTGAAATTATACACCCCTAATGATAAATTCCGGAGGGGTTAGTGCTCAAAGTAGGAAAAAAACAACATTGGTGTTACACGAATGAGTTGGGTGATTACACTAATGAAAATCTATTAAACACGAATGTGGTTAAAATTACTCTAATTATGTCTTGATTAAATTATAAAAAATGTGTAACATTTAAATCTAATCTTATTTAAGAGCATCGCTCTTGTCGGTCGGTCGGAACATTTGAATGAGTAATTAAAATAAGAAGACCCGGATCTAAGCAGTAGTATTTATACTTAACTAATTTTTAACACAAAAACACATTCTTTAATTCTCAATAATGTGAAAATATCCTCAAATTACTGACCAAATAGCCATCAACTCAATTCTCTGTATGATAATGGAGCGCATAATTAATAACCGCTTGCTTGCTTATTAAGGTAACGATCTCCTGGTGATTTTCAATTCGTGTTGGATAAGTAGGTCTACAAGGGACCTTTTTGTTTACGCAACGCATTTATGAAGCGAGACCACGGTAAGGCCATTGCTGTCCTTGGACATATCAAAGGCCTTACCGTGGAGGACATATCAAAATTAAATAAGGTCTGGCACTGAGCCCTTATTAGCAAACCTCCTTCCTATGGGATCCCCGCTCCAGTTTATGTTTAAATCAAAGATTTTCTGACTGGACGTCGCATCAGAATAGTTGTTGAGTTCACCTCCGATTTAAGTACTTGAAATAAATAAATAAATTGTCTCAGGCTGGGTAGATGTCAATTAGGTCAGCTTTAACCATCAAAACACAGACATTATTGCATGCATGATATAATTCTACCAGCTACAATACATTACCGAACGACTAGCCACGGATAGAGACCCCATCTTTGAGACTTCGGTGCTCTGTCGAATCACCCCATTTCAGATTCGATCCCTCAGAAAAACGGCCTAGCGCTCTCCATAGCCCGCTGAGCGACTTTAAACTAGTGGACCAGCCGTGCCGTAAGTGTCCACGTTTCTGCTCCGTATGTCATGAGACGCAGGTGTTATGCATCGTTTTCATGTCAAATTAAAGTACCCACGAGAAACAATTTCATTCGTGTAAATTTGTATTTCATTAGTGTTACTTAAAAAATCGACACGAATGAAGCGACACAAATGATATTTTGACCGAAATCCTAAAGTTTTGTTTGGGGAATGGTTTCAATAGCCAACAGAAAGTATATCGAAACATGCGTGTTTATGTGTCTAACCATCAGGCAATGAATTGAATTTTTAGCTAAAATACTTTTAATATAGTAATAATAAACACGAATGAATTTTTTTTTGTCTAAACACTGAAATCAAAACTAATGTTGATATCCTAGCAAAATGAAGCGCGTGGCGCGTACCGTCATCTAGGTGTCTTCGAGTGCGACTGATGCTGTACTAGGTTGTATGGAAGGTTCCACAGAAAACCAACACGATGTTTGTAAATGGACAGTTATGTATGGTCTACACTAATGATTGAAAAAAACGGGGTCGCACATTAAAGCCCCGGGAAATTATATTTCTAGATTGTGCTTATTAAAACTACAGATGCTGTCTGACTATACGTTTATCAAAGTGTTAGGGGAAAACAAAAAACTAAGATTTCCCTTAGGAATTAATTTAAAAAAAATATGTTTTGATGAACAACCCGAAATGGAACCACGTACCACAAATGAAAATATGGACTTTTTTGCAATATTGTCTGAAATGTTTAACAGATAATGTAATATTACTGCTTGCGTCATATAAATAATTAGGCTAAGTACATAATGAAACAAAAACATGGCAATTCAATGGCATATTTTTGAAGTTATTTCACGGAGCGTGTTTTTCGAACCCGCGTGAAAACGAGCCTTTTACAGTTTGGTTAGGACTTTGCAGGCTTGAATCACCTTAATGTCTGAAAATAATGATGATTCCTTGCTTCAGAAGGCACGTTAAGCAGTTGGTCCCGACTATGTTCCAAGTAGGTCTGGTTTCCCTTGTAAGGGTTACGGAGCCCAGCAAACATTTTAAGTGTTTTGGTCCAAGACTAAAGAATATATTACCAATTTAAGTAAAAATAACGTCCCACGCAACATTTTTTTTCACTTAATACACACTTTAACTGCTACGTCGAAATATATAGTAATTAAAACGTTATTTTCACTGAATTTGGTAGAGAACTTAAAAGTCGAAAGTAAGTCGAAAAAAATGGTAGAATTGACGGTTGAAAGCTTGACCAATAAGTCATAAATACTTGTAAGTGATTGCTTGGTATTTGCGATGTAATTATTTCTTATTCAGTGACCATTAAGGTCATCGATTCTAAGTTGAATATGACACCAAATGTGAAGTAAATCTCACCAATAGTAAATACCTAAGTACGACAATCAAGTGAGAGATACTTGTAATGTATTTGCAACACCGTTAGGTTATGTTCTGATAACTTTAACGTTAGATTTACTCAGTAATTTAACTTATAAGTCTTAGTG
This sequence comes from Mecyna flavalis, assembly GCA_949319885.1. Classification (NCBI taxonomy): domain Eukaryota; kingdom Metazoa; phylum Arthropoda; class Insecta; order Lepidoptera; family Crambidae; genus Mecyna; species Mecyna flavalis. The sequence continues at coordinate 3,248,321 of OX439417.1, read as the reverse complement.
ATGTTGGCGACTTGACGTTTATCGTGGTTTAGTTAAAAATAAGTCAGTCTTTGGCAAAATACGACGTATTACATGTAACCTATCTTAAAGCATTAAAGTTTTACTTACTGTCCAATGGGCAAAGATAAAAAACTGTACAGATATTCCACTTTCTACTATACTGCCCTACTAACTTCGATCACTAATAAAGAACCTACTAAGGACAAAAGCGGTACCTCAGTGAAAGCAAGTTTAGAGATAATTGATGTTTTGTAAAATTAGGTTTTTTGTTCATTTAGCGATTGTTATTTTTAGTTATTAAATGTAGTGTATGCATGTACAATATTAGGTATATTTTCTATCACAATAGTTAAAATATGTAAAATATACATGGAAATGCAATAACCGTGAGTTACTGCTACACCGCTTAGATATTACAAACGGTAAACGGTAAAAAATTTAAACTGTATAAACAGAGCGAGCGAAGCGAGCGTGCCGCCGTAGCGGGCCGGCGAGTGCCAGAACCGAATCCTCAGTCAATATCGATATTGACTGGTTTTAGGTTTTGACTGTAACATGTATATGTACATAATTATGTAGTACTGTGTGTTGCAATGTTGAAAGGATTGCGCCTAAGCCCGCTCTACACTTAGCCCGCGGATCGCGCGCGATGGCTGCGAAACGGCGCGAACGCTAAGTGTGGAGTTTTCCGTTTCGCATATTCTACGCGGTTTCGCGCATTGTTCCCCAATTTTTGTCGGTTTTTTGTTCCGCGTCAAAGGGAGCACGAAACGCGAACGTGTATGACTCCACACTCGCAGTCCGCGACGGTCAGTATTGTTCATAGAGTAACTTATTATGGGGGAATAGAGTCATCAGCTTTATCGCCGATCAGCGCCATCACGTGAAACCGGAAGAAATTAAATTTTTCTATATCTCATAATTAAAGTACGCGCATATTGTTAGGGAAGCAGCAACAGCTACTTCGACGTCCATTTCATTCAACGTTGCGAACTTAACTGTGAAAATACCGCGAACCATTGCGAGTGTAGAGTCATTGTTGAATTCGCGGCAAGTTTGCGGCGCGAAATCGCACCGTGATCCGCAGGCTAAGTGTAGAGCGCCCTTTACAAGCGCCAGAGAGCGTATCACAGTTTAATATAATATTTATTATATTATTGAAAATCAATAATTGGTAAAACTGTTTTGCTTATAACTTTCTTCTTCCATACACTAGGATTAAAAGAAAAACGTTCCTTAAAATAGTTACTCTAAGCCTTTAAATCAAACCACATTTTAATACTGTTCGTGAACTTTGAGGTACCGGGGCAAAAACTCCCGATGGTCTTTATTAGCATCCGATGCTCATCCATCGGCTTCCACACCATCTTTTCATGAAAATTCATCTTCAAGTCAGTTTATAAAATCAAACTGATGATGACAATGTACAGAAAAATAATAATGAAGAATCAGAAAAGGAAAATTTTGAAATGAAAGACTCAGGAAATAGGTAGGTACTTTTCTGTCCTTGTTGTTCTATGTCGGTGCATGACACAAACAAAAAAAGTGGTTGGAATTATTGACTTAATTAGGTAACCTGATACCATTTAGTCGCAAATATTATGTCACATTGACCTAAAATAATTACCAGATACTTATAGGTCAATATTTAGGTTAAAATAACGTTTTGGTAAAACCGCCATTTTATTTTAGTAATCCGAAGAAGTGATAATTCCTAACGCATATTTTTTGTTGTTATTTCTGGGATAATACCGTTAAACGTCACATCTACTCGCTTACATTCTGGTAATTAGTTGGGTTTATTTAACTAAATACTGCTTAGGCAAGATAATGACCACTATTATTAAATAAAATATTCATCTTGACATTAAAAAATAATAATTCTTCACTAAATTTGAAGCCCATTAATAGATTTCAACGTTAAATCAATAAATGCACGAAGAAATTTTCATCGCACAAGATTTTGTCGTAATATGGCGTTGTAATCAAGCGCGATAATTTGGAAACTTAGCAAGCCGCCATTATTATATCAATGTTAAAGAGGTTAGCTTTTTGGTTAGACATTTTGTTTGTGTAAAGGTAATATATTTTTGTCTCTTTTACTCTCCATCGCTACCAATATAAACTTCACCTAAATATGTAATTAAATAGTAAAAAATACGTTGGATCCACGTTTAAAAGAGGTAAATGATTACCAAAATAGTAATTGCAACTACAAGGCACGTCGTGGTAACGTCGAGTTTACGTCGAAAATATGACCTATCCGTTGACCTGTCGGTTGCAATTACTAGAGTTACGTGGAATCCACGTAGTCCGCACGTGCCTTTTTTCCCCAAATAGGTGGATTCCACGTAGATTCCACGTCGATTCGAGGTGCCTCATTTTGGTCTCCGTAAAAATTGCCACTTAATATTGGTATTTTTATTGTTATTTTGACCTAAAATGTTTGCTGGGAGGTCAGATGGAAATCGCTCCATTGTAATAAACAGGCTTGTCAAATCTAGGATCATAGTCGAAGCGGACCCTGAGCTCCATACTGGATGCAATCGGGAATACGCTGGGATGATGATGATGACAGTATACTTGAAATTAAAGGCTCGAAGATCAGATGAGCCTAGTGTGGTAGCACATTGAGCGACCCTGACTCGTAAAGTGTGTATCTGTCTTTGGTCGTTTTCCTTTAGTCTCGTGGGCTCCAGTGTCCGTACTTTGTATAAAGATTATGTGGTAATGAAACACAATATTATGTACTTTTTTGGTAGAATTTATATAAGTCTCTATTTCTCAGTGTTCAATGCAAGCGAAGTTGAAGTTCAATCATCGTTGCAGCGAAGCCATAAATTACAATAAATGCAATTAAAAACTTATGACAACACTCTTAGGGTTATGAAATATCTTCGACAGAGCCATACCAACTTTTAACCATCAGGTTGGCTGCCAACTAAAGTTGAATAAGAATTGCATGATTTTTAATTTAGGAAGTGATTTTTCTACGTATTAAGTATTTACCACTAGTTTGGCGGTGACGGAAAACATCGTGAGGTAACTTGCACCACAGTCTAATGGCCGTGTAGCCGTGATCCAATTGGTCTAGTACATCAAGGGTTTTTTTTTATTGCAATGTGTAACAAGACGAGTAGATCGTACACCTGATGGTAAGCGCCACGTCTGCCCTTGGACAGTTCAGTGCCAAACAGTAACTAAGCATTTACTGTCTGGCACCGCCCTGCGCAAGCTACACCGAGACGACAGTTATTACGTCTCATATACTAGCTTCAGTGCCCTTTCCCCGATACACAGAAGTGCTTGACACACTTCTATTTCACGGGAAAATATCTGGCACTGCGGTGGTACCCACCTAGCCCAGTACAGGAACCTACCACCTGGTATACACCTAGGTTACGAGTAGAGTTGCCCAACTATTGATAGTTTTCATAGTTGACGTCGAAAACAAGTAACAATTTCGATAGTGCTATCGACAGTATCGATACTATCGATAGGACAATTAACCAATACTATTGATTGAATGCAATAGTATTAGACTATCGATAGTTTGTCAAACAAATTATCGATAAAAGTTGCCCAACAATAGTGTGCTGGTCTTCGATAGTATCAATCCTATTGATAGACTATCGATACTTTTGAAATAACGTCAACTATCGATAGACTATCGATAGGTAACTCAAGTTGTTGTATTATTTTGTTAACTACGTGTGACTAAACTTAATAAACTTGCAGACACGGCAAAGGCAGGGTGTTTTCCGTGCGAGGCCTACAGATTTGCATCGATTATTTCGTCAAGAGGGGTCATGTTGTTAAGGCATTCGTTCCTAGGTTCAGGTGAGATAAAAAAAAGTAATGTCAAATCAGTATTGTTCAGGCAGAGGCTCCCATCGTTTAAATCAAGTTATCGCTATAATCATATCCCCCCTTCCCCCCACATTTCTGGGACCAAAAGTACCCTATGTTCACCGGGGATAGTGTAGCTTTCCAACAGTTCAAAATTGTTATTCCCGCGGGAATGAGACGTTTCGCGTAGGAATTTTATAGCCTATGTCCTAACCCGGGTTATAAACTATACGTGTGCCAAATTTCATCTACCTAAATCCGTTCAGCAGTTTAGGCGTGATTAAGTTACAAATAAACATCCAAACATCCAGACTGTCGCATTTATAATATTAGTAGGATTGGTATTTTTTATATGAATCTTCTGTCAAGATTTAGGCGTTGTAAACTACGGCTCGTCCTTTTCGGATGCAGTTTGGGGAAGTTTAGTGGGTTCGGGCGTCCGGCACTCTCTGTTAACAAACGGAGCGCAAAAGAAAAGCTTTTACTTATTCTTTGATGTTCTGTTAGAGGGTGGTACTTCCCCGGTCGAGCCGGCCCATTTTAACTGGTAAGAACTGTCTGCAGCCATACATAAATATTGCGATACACGAGTTTTTAATGTCCATCAATGGAATAAGCTGCAGCCGCCGCTAACCATATGATCTGGTATAAAATAATATAAAAAGAGTATATTACATGGAATAGGTATGACGGAGTGTTTGGTGGTCGGTCTGTCCGCAGGTGCAAGTTCGGTAAGAGCACGGATCCCAGACTGCTGGATGACCTGGAGCGGCGAGGACTCGTGGTCTACACGCCATCCAGGGAGATCCAGGGGAGGATGATAACACCTTACGATGATAGGTATGTAATAAATAATTCCACAAACATAACTCATACAACGAATTGAACATAATAATTTATAATATACTAGCGACCCGCCCCGGCTTCGCACGGATGCAATGGTGTTTTTACTATATTATGCATGTATTATACATGTAAACCTTCCTCTTCAATCACTCTGTCTATTAAAAAAACTGCATCAAAATCCGTTGCGTAGTTTTAAAGATCTAAGCATATCTACATAGGGACAGACAGCGGGAAGCGACTTTGCTTTATACTATTATTAATTAATATATTATTAATATAATATATTTCATAGAATGCATAATATGGATCACACCCTACGATAAACATACATACAATGGTCTTTTTGGATTATGAGTACATTTGCACCAAATGAGTAAGAATTCTTAGTGTATATTTATAAATAAATAGGCACACAGCGTATCTTAAACGCGGCTTAAACGAAGGAAGCCCAACAGCGCCACACAGAAATATAAACGTTATTCTGTGTTTACAAAGACGCTTGTTTTATTAAAGTAAAATATAAAAAACATCATTTATGTTTATGATGACACCTTAAAATTTATCTTGTCCTACAGCAGATCTAAAGTAAGTATGTAGCTTAAACACTTGTGTTATGGTTATCAAAAACAACAAATAAGTAGTTAAATGACGACTGATATGGTTGAGAAGTCGGCTATAACATCAAGAGGTGACGGGTTTGATTCCTGCAACGCGTGGTACCAAGTGTGCATGAACATGTCTGTATCGTTCTGTGCATTTCTATGTATAATAGGTATTAGCAAAATAAAACTATTTTAGTACATTACTAAATAAAATAGTTTTACTATCCGTTGTGTAGCATATGTGCTACACAACTTAGTACAAGCTAAAATATATAGCTTGCATGCTACAACTAAGCAAGCAATGCTTGCTTAGTTCACGACTAGACGTCACTGTGATTAATTTTCCGAGATATTTTATCTATTCATATATTTAGTTATTTTATATAGCGCTAACTTTTCCAGATACATAGTCCAATGCGCAGCCGAGTTCGACGCGGTGATAGTCTCCGGAGACAACTACAGAGACCTCCACAGAGAAAACCCTCGCTGGCGGTCCGTCATAGAGAATAGACTGCTTCCCTTCACCTGGGTCAACGATATGATCATGTTCCCTAGGGACCCTCTAGGCAGGAACGGACCTACACTGGAAGCCTTCTTGAGGCATCCCTTGGCTACTCCCATGCCGAGTATAGTGTTGTGAATGTAGTCTGTGGTTTATTTTTTATCTGTGCAGTGTGTAACAAATTATTTTTTTATTTTATTGGCATAATAAGTTATTTACGTCGAACTTGAAATTGATAAAGTAATTTTGTGATAACTTAGTAACTAACTAAACTAATAATAATAAAATAAAATGACAGATTTATAAGTCAAATTCTTTGTTCTTAAAAATTGGGAAATGTTTTTTCAGTTTAACACGTCATAATTACGTTAAAATGAAAATCAGTAATTTAAGAAAGGTTCCATCAAAATAATATATTTTTTTTCTCCATTCTCCATGGGCCAAGAGACTTAGGTTTGATTCCGATCCATGACTTATTCCCTCTTATTACAGAACGTGGTTTAAAAATTAAACCGAGCTTAGTCCTGACTAAACTCCTGACTAAAGTCAAACGCTATTACAAAACGAAGTTTTACTTCATTTCGAGTACTAAAGTTAAACCCAAGAAAGTCCGCCGATGCCCCTAGTTTTACTATGGACTAACTTTCAAACGTCAAAACGATAACACTTTTAAATTTTCGCTCCGTTCTACGTATAGAAAGACAATTTTTGAAAAGAATCACTTAAATTTGTGAACAGAAAATTAAAAATATATGTTACTTTTTCTTACATTACTAAAACATTATTTATAAATTAAGAATTATTATTTTTACTATCATATTTAAAGATTTTAAAACATGTCATAAAACAAAGTCTTGTAAAATGAAACGCACTGAACGAGTTAGTACCAGTAAATTATTCTTATGTTGGTATTTGTTTTGTAATAAGGAAAGTTTTAAAAAATAGTCCGGACCTAAACCTGTACTAGCTAGTACAGTTTTAAACCTGTTTTAGCGATGTTTTTTGTAATAAGAGGGTTAATGACTAATGAAAATTCGCTTTTGTTGTGAGTCTGGATGTTGATATTGTATTTAAGTATATATTAATAGAAATTCCCTATTTATTCTAATAATATTTCTGTTAATTTGTTTTTTTTTTGTATCTATTGGTTAAATAGTATTTAGTGGTTTGTATTTTTATGGGTTTTTGTTAGTCGAAGATCTTGAATAATCAATGTGCTGGCGATAAGCTTAGCTACCTGTAAAATAGTAAGCAGTGGTCCTCAAAGTTTACCTTTTTTAAAAATACTGCATTTTAAGAAGTATATTTCTTCAAAAAATATAACACAATATAACATAATTATTTTGTGAAACATAACAAATACGTAAGTTCAGTGCATTAAAATTATGTAAACATAGTTTGTTACACCTGTACAGTAAAAACTAATCACGTAAAGATTTTTACCTTCGGAAAAGGGCATTTATTTTATTGAATGATTTATGAAAATACAAAAGTTTTTATATTTATTTTTAAAATGAGAGGCCTTTGAATACATACGTGTTTATTTGTAAATTACAATAAAACGTTTCGTGTTACCAATATTAAAAAAAAGTAAGTTTATGCAATTATGAATAACGTTTTATTTATTGCTCAATATTTTTGTGAATATTAGCAGTACTTTAACTTAAATTATAAGGGAAGTTTCACCCCTGATAGATAAGTAAATGATAAAAATTATCAATTATTACTGCGTCTGTTTGTCTTAATTTCATGAAAATTGACAAATGAGACTGCATCTAAGATATTTGACAGATAAATTATCTATAACTTATCTAACAGTGGTGAAACTAGCTCTAAGTATACCAAATTCTTTTGAAAATAAATATTAGCTCTGTATGTTTAGCCCGACTATTAAAATAAAAAACCTCGCCATACTGCGGAAAAATATTGGAACTAATTTCTTCAAGTGGCAACAATCAAATAAAAAACATGTCATTCATTATTGCTGTCCAATTGTCAATCGTGCCTTGTTTTTATTGGATATTGTGAGTTATTTGTGAGTATAACCATAGCAACCAAGTGTTGCTATAACCTTAACTAATGTGGCGCATCCAGAGCAGGTATTATTATTTTCTTGGTCAGGCTTTATCTATAGTATATTAAGTTTAAATAGCAGATATGATCTAATTATAACTTATAAATTTTATGTTATCTTGGGGTCCTAGGTTCAATTCTCGATATGGAAAATCTACTGAAGTAGCTGACAATGTTAGTAGGTTAGATTGCAAGCGATAAGTAAAAGAAAATTAAAATGTCTGATATGTATTTCGAAAAAGAGAATTGGGTTAATAGAAAATAAAGTAAATTTAATGTAACTACATAAAATAATAATAAATGTAATAAAAATAGTGGAGAATTTTCTGTGTTCGTTTTGTTTGCATATTCCATGAGTTATAAGACTGTTAGAATTGTATATTGTTATAGGATTCTCAGTTGTCTTCTAAAATACTCGTGTAGATAGGCAATTTATTGTCAAACTGTCGTTTCAAAATATATGGATATTATTTTTATAAAATAAAAATGTTTTTCTAAACACTTTTTTTTTTCATTTTCATCTACAGGCACCAGAAAACGTGTTTTGAACTTGAATTTTAATAATATAGTTCACTTACTCAATAGTTTGTTTGGTAGAGCGATCGCTTTTAATATAAAGGTATGTTATTGAAATTATATTACATTTGACCGCCTTCTAGTCCAGTCAAATTAGGTCTTAAAATAGAAGTAAGGTTACAAAAATTCCCATAGAGCTAAAAATTGGTATGAATGTTCAGAATACTATTATAAATGAATTGTGAAAAGTCCATATCAATCCTCCTTGTGCATTTTTTTTTATTGATGTTGAAAGTTTGCAAAAATAGGTTTTTCGCGTTTTTCAGCTAAACGGTGAGTTTTACAGCAAAATAGTTAAGACAAAAATTGTAGATCATCCGATTCTCTACAAAAAATGTATCCACACTTTTTTCATAAGTGTTGCCATTTCCGTGATATAGCGATTGAAAAAACTGAAAAAAATATTTTATTCGTAATATGCACGTTAATTTACTTTTATATTCATTTTTGAACCGTTTTACGAGTAAAAATATGAGTCCCTATGTCTTATACCTATAAAAATTATAAAATTCTTAGAATATAAATGAACGTCAAAAATTCTGCCCCTATGTGCATTTTACTGTTTTCAAAAAAAATGTCGCAATTCTGCTTTATTTGTAGTCAACCTTTGACTGAAAGTGGAGTTGTTACTGTTGATCGCGGCATGAAAGCATTAATTGATGCAAGTAGGTATTGAAAGAGATGATGGGTTTTCGGAGTACCTGAAAAACCAGACATCTGTAAAAAATCATGTGCAGTGTCAAAAGTAGGTATACTCGAAAAAGTAGCATTGATGCCGTGAAAAGACGGCGCCAAGAAGAAGCTGGTTCATCAAAAATAAGTCCTCCTCGTACTAGAGCGAGAGTAAGTGAACATTTTGCTTCAATCAGTGATGTTTATTTTGCGGCAATGAATTAAATGAAGAGTTGGAGAAGAAAAAAGTACTGCAGCACCATCATACATCGTAGTATACATCGTAGTATGGAACGTTGAGTTCGGTTTATTGTTTTTCCTTTTTGAGACAATTGAGCGGTTTTTGGCAAATTTAGAAACTGTGATTCAAAAATTGGGCGTTTGGCCTCTCCATTGACGTAATAATCATTGCACAGCTGCAAATAGTTTTCTATCTATGAGACGCTAAAGTGACCATGTTTGTATGAAAAAAGCCCAGTTGCCAAGTTTCATTGCCGGTGAGTATATTTGTAGCTTCATCTTGAGGACAACCCACGTTACCCCCCCCCCCCCCCCAGTGGTCGGTTTCAAAAAAAGAATTGTAGCAATCGTTAAGATACTTAAGCCTCGGCAGCAACTAAATCATAGTCAAATTCAATTCGAGCAGCAACAGCTTTGGCTACATCATCACAACGAGTTTAAGCTATAGTTAGAATACTGTCTTTGAACGAAAGTGTAGTCACTTTAAAAATCTTACGACAGTACTGCAGTGCTTTTTTCTTCTCGAACTCTTCATTTAATTCATTGCCGCAAAATAAACATCACTGATTGAAGCAAAATGTAGTTCAATCAGTGAAGTTTATTTTGCGGCTAGTTCACTTGCTCTAGTTTGAGGAGGACTTATTTTTGATGAACCAGCTTCTTCTTGTCTTTTTTCGGGATCAATGCTACTTTTTCGAGTATACTTTTTTCGACGCTGCACATAAACTTTTACAGATGTCTGGTCTTTCAGGTACTCCGAAAACCCATCACCTCTTTCAATACTTGCATCAATTAATGCTTTCACGCCGCGATAACCGTAACAACTCGACTTTCAGTCAAAGGTTGACTAAAAACAAAGCAGAATTGCGCAATTTTTATTAAAAAACAGTAAAATGTACAAACTTTTGTCTAAAATAGGGGCAGAGTCTATGACGTTCATTTATATTCTAAGAATTTTATAATTTGTATGTAGGTATAAGACATAGGGACTCATATTATTTTTACTCGTATAACGGTTCAAAAATGTATATAAAAGTACATTAACGTGCATATTACGAATAAAATATTTTTTTCAATTCTTTCAACCGCTATATCACGGAAATGGCAATACTTATGAATAAAAGTGTGGATACATTTTTTGTAGGGAATCGGATGATCTACAATTTTGTCTAAACTATTTTTCCTGTAAAACTCACCGTTTAGCTGAAAAACGCGAAAAACCTATTTTTGCAAACTTTCAACATCAATAAAAAAAAATGCACAAGGAGGATTGATGAGGACTTTTCACAATTCATTTATAATAGTATTCTGAACATTCATACCAATTTTCAGCTCTATGGGAATTTTTGTAACCTTCAAAGTCTTATTTGACTGGACTATTCGTAAAACAGTGGCTAAGTCACTCGGGATTAAAAATGGCAGGCCATGGGTTCGATTCCCGCTTCAGGTCTAGTTGATGGAAGAAAATTCTTTAAACTTAAACAGATATAATGTGATTTCCAAAACACGATTTAGCGTGCTCATTTATTATAATTTAAATTAATTAAAAGCATTTCATATTTTGTAGTTGTTTATTAGTTTGATTAACGCCATATTTTATTAAATATCAGAATTTATCATATTGGACAAATTATTGTAGTTTGTTGGATATAAAATGTAGTTACTTATATTGCGTTATACAAAAAATTATACATATTAATGCATCATGAATTCATGACAGGTATTACACTAAAAATAATGTGACAAATTAACAAAAAAATTACATTATTTATATTCTACAACAAAAATATATAGACAAATTATTTTTACATACAACACTTCTAAAAAGTAACAATAAACTTTCAAAACAAAAATCTATTCAACAAAAAACGAGTTAATATTCCAAGCTTTACTAATTATTTCACTAAAATATTATTATCTAATATATTTTACAGTACAAAAAGGGACTTTATTACTGTATACTTGCAAGGGATGTTTTGTAAGCAACCTATTCCAATACCTACGTCTTTGTTCCAGGGGCAAATGAAACTTTGGTTTGGTCATATAGAGGATGAATGAAAGTAGGTTAACGAAAGAAATATTTTGGGGGAGTGTGAATGGAATCGTTGGAAGGGGAAGGCCTAGAAGGACATTCTAGGACCAGATAGGTGACGTCCTGAGGAAAGGTCAGGTCAAGAGTACCCTAAACCGACGGGCATGCATGAAAAGACTTATGAATGTGGAGGAAGCAATAGTTGTGAGCCAGGATCGTAGCAAGTGGAAGGAGTTGGTCTCTGCCTACCCCTACGGGAAAAAGGCGTGACGGTATGTATGTATGTATAAATCATTATCTTTTATTTTGCAGGTTCTATGAATATTTCTCTCTAGATCAATGGCTAAGAATCTACAATAGAACTAATGAGTACGAAAAGTTTCAATAGTTCTATGGGACAAATTAAGTCTGGAAATACTGAGAATGTGATACAACTTTTGACACCATTGCCATTATTCGGCTGTAGGTACACTCAATTAGCTATATTATATTCCTTGCAAGTTTACTATAACTTATATTTAATTAATTTAATCTTATTATAAACTTAATGAACATATTGCTTATTACTAAAAGTGCACTTATAATAAAACAATTGGCATTTATCGTATAACTACAAAGCGTGTAAAAATAGCTGCGCTTATTTTTGGACGTTAGCGAAAATACCTCATACTTGCGACATTTACTCATTGACAAACAGCTTTTAAGGTAAAAATTATGCTGCCAAAAAATTTAATAATATCGCTGGACATGATTCACACAGCGCCATCTAGCCCCAAACAAAGCATTAGCTTGTGCTATGGGTGCTAGACAACGGATAAACATTTACAAACAAAACAAACAAACATTACTTATAAACTTTTTTTTGTAAATACATACATATCATACATAGAAACACCCAGACCGATACAAACAGAGATGTTCAATGTTCATGCACACAAATGTTTGTACCGTGCGGGGATCGAACCCGCGACGAAGAGATAGCATATAAGTTTTCTGGTAATAAATTATAACTTAATAACTACCAGTGGTAAAACTGCTATAAGTTTTAACCAGGGGAACTTTACAATATAATTTAATCAAAATTCAAAATGTTTGAACTGAAAATTTAAAATTGGCTTTTATTCGTAGTAAAAATTAACTATTATGTAAGTATGGGTAACGTATACTTAGGTTTTATTTTAATAATTGTTTAAGCTAGAACATTTTTTTTAGCTAAACCAGAGTAATGGAAACAAATTATCAATTCTGTCACAAGTATTTGGCATTTCCTTCTGCATACTACAAAAATAACACTTAATAAAACCTTATCATAATCTCACTTTCCTTACTCCAAGCTCAGAGCTCAACTCGCAGTCTTTCGATAACAGACGAAATTCACTTTCACTTATATTGACCAGAGTCGTATATAGCCGAAATGATTTATTGAATAAAATAAAATCTAGTAGAGCCGTGGCCCTCTTATAAAGAAAGAAAGAAAAAAGGAGCTTAATGGAGTTTTTATTAATTTTAAGTAATAATTTGTGTTCTTTAAATAGATGTTACATTCCTGACATCTAAAGGGTATCCGCCAAAATTGCCCCAGTCCCGGCGCAAAAAAATTGTACCTCAGATTTTAGATAATTATTAGTTGAAACAATATCAGATGTCGCTATTTCCTGATTCGGTGGCTAACATGTTTTTTTTGCCCAGAGAAGTTACATAGGCGCTACATGCAAGCATGACACTTTTTAGGAAAAACTTCATTTTATTGTACTATTTGACATTGAATTGACAAAAAATGAATAAAACACATATGTAATATAATAATATGTACCTATACATATGCCATTTTTTGAAAAACTTCATTTTACTTTAATTCACTCATTAACAACACAAACGTGTGGGTAATTGCAAAAAATGAATATAATAGGTACACACTGATATGTATAGCCTGCATCATAATTAAATACATTAAAATACTTGAAAAAATTATGGTGGTTTTATTTTAACTCTCTTGGTACACCATTAGGACCTATATATACCTTACACAATTACCTATGAAGATGATAAACTAGCAGGTTTTATTATTTTTGTATTTTTATATACATTACATTCAATATAAACATGTTGACAGAAACACAACATAACAACAATAAACTCAATAACAACATTATGTACGAGGGTATAAGTGCGTGTTTTATTCATTTTTTGCCAATTCAATGTCAATTAGTACAGTAACATGAAGTTTTTCCTAAAAAGTGTCATGTTTGCATGTAGCGCCTTTGAAACTTCTCTGGGCAAAATAACCATGTTAGCCACCGAATCAGGAAATAGTGACACTTGATATTGTTTCTACTAATAGTTATCTAAAATCTGAGATACAATTCTTTTGCGCCGGGACTGGGGTTTTTTTCTATGGGATTTGGCGGAAACCCTTTGATTCGTAACTCTATTGTTTGTTACAGAAAGTTCTATAATAAAAGAGACTAATCTGGGACAGCCTTTGGGTAGTTGACGGTTTCAGTTCTATAGATTATAATATTTAACTAAAAAGTTTTAGTTCTATAGATTATAATTTAAGCAAAAAGAATGCGATTTTTAACTGTACTGTTAGACCACAATTTCTCGATCAATTGCAATCTTAAATCTTATATATTCATATAAAACGGTTTTTGCAATTTTACGGTGACATCATTATTCAATAAATCTTTCCAAGGTTTATATTCCAAGTAACTTAAAAAAAACATAAACATTTAACATTACCAATTCAATGTTTCCTACAAAAAAATCTAAACTCATGTGACCTATTTTATGCTGGGGTAGGAATTTACAGGAAGATTCGTAATATTTTTGGCACTACTCCTAATAGCATAATATGTCAAATCGTACATATTCTTACTAATTGTTAATTTTGGATGGATATTGTGAATTAAAATAGGTAAAATAGTAAAAATATAAATTACATACTTTAGAACAGCTTCTTAAAAGATTCGTTTTCGATTTCAACAATTTTAAACAGACAATTATTTCTTCGTTGTTTTGGTAGTATCGAAAAATTGCTTGGAAAATGGACGAATTCCTTATTATTATAATGCCATGAGTATTACTTTTATTAAAATATATAGTCACTATAGGTAAAATTAAACAATTGTTTCACAAAAAAACAGAGACGTGCACAGAAAGTAAATAGGCCAAAGTTTTATTTCGGACTGAGTTTGTATATTGCAACGCAATGACATTATACTACAGAATTTCGCAATCGGCCTATTTGGAAACTCGAAATGACACGTATCAACGAGTGTTTGAATATTAGATCAATAAATTAAAATTTCAACAAAAGTATCAACAAATTGAAAGTTGAAACAACAAGAGAGGGATCATCAAATATCGATTTTCTATTCAAAATAGTTTGTATCACCTCCCTTGCCCGAAAAATTATAAAATACATCATGCATAGAAATTGATTAATTAACTAATTAAAAATACAAGGCGTTGCTTTAATAACTTATATAACACTTAACCGATTTCATATTAAAATGATCAAATAAGATCAAATAAAAATAAAATAGCAGAATTATAGCGTTAACAGAATCATATTTGGATTAATATAGAATAATATAAAAGAACAATGTATCGGCAATTAAATTCCATAAAATAAATGATTATTTGATGAAACAATGTTTAAACATTGTTTTAACCAAATCTAAATATACAAAATGTGTCGTGACTCGTGAACGATCATTTTAAAATTAAGCCATTCAGTCAAATTAAATAAGTAATTAAAGCAACACTTTATTCGAAAACAAATGACAATATAACAAAATATTAGGAATGGTACAAGTTAATAGAAGACAATTTTAATTGCATTCGATAAAAATATTAATAATGATCTTAATTGCTTATTAACTGACTAAGGAATGAGAATTATAAATTATACATAGTGTCATGTGCTTTTAAAAAAGCTCTCTTTTAGAGATTTTATTGATATTATTCAAAATATAAATTCGAGACATTTTATTACACATTGAAAAATAAACAAGCAGCATCTTTACACTTGAAATTTTTAAATTATATTAATTAGAAATTATATTTATTCATTTTATAAAACACATGCAACTTGAATTCAAATTCAGTTAATATTGATTTATTTATTATTAGAATTGATGGATTGAAATATTGCTATTGATTCTATTGGTTCTCGGTAGTAACTAAATGAGATCTTTCAAAACTTTTAGGGTAAGTTTCACCGCTGTCAAATAAATTCCTGATACTTAACTTCTAGATACCAATGATGTTATTAAATAGACAAAGAGTTAAACATAATTATAAGTTATCAGATAGACAGGTAAATTATTAGAAACTTGCCAACAGCGGTGAAGATTTACCTTACTGTTTTTCTTCACGCTATTATATTGGCTAAAATTATCTAGTTCTATAATCTACACCAGTGGTTCTCAACCATTTATTTGCATAGTTGATATATATAAAATCGCTTTGTGGTATCTAAGCGTATATCTAAGGTCTTATGTATTTCCTAAATGATAGTTTTTTTATTACATATCTAAGGTTTTCAGTATGTAAGTATATGAAAGATTTTGGTAACTAATATCTACTATTTGGGAACCACTGTCCTCGATCACTTCGATATCAACCTTCAACAATTTCAGCACCTTTTTATTACTTTTAAAGACATCTATCGATAATATAGAAGGACTAGGCATACTTATTCGTCACCGAACAATCGCGTACAACTTTGACAATCGTAAATATTGTTTTTGCTTTAGTTGTAGTTTTTCCTAAACAATTTTTTTTTATTCGGGTATTGACAATGTATTTATTTATCTTTAAGTGAAGAATGATGAAGAATTAATGTAAAGATTACGCAATCGTTTGGCGACTTTGAAAAATGATTATTTACAGAAAGTGTTTTATCTTATTTATGATATTAGAGGCAAGACCGAATGATATAAACGCCATTTACATATTTGCAGTATTGAGTTACTATTAAGTTAATTTTTGATTGTAACACCTAATTTTAGTATACAGTTTTATTAATCGATGCTATCTTTAAGAAAAATACAAATAAACCATTATAAGACATTTAGGACACAATATTGAAAACATAATGTCGTTTAAATCAAACCGCCTATCGATATTATAACAGCCATATTAGTTATAAATAAGCATATTAATTATGTCTGTCTATCCACTTCGTCGCCTTTCGACAACCTATCTAATTTCAACTGTTCAAGTTGCAACTGCCTTCTAATAGAACCTAACTGAGTAAGAATACTCACGCTTTTCCCCTCATCATTAGGAATCGACTTCAATATATTCTTCTGAACAACAGGAACTTTCCATTTATCATCAACTTTCTTCATAGCTTCGCTCAAATCCGACCCACTTTCGACTCTATCCAGTTGAGTTACGGGCGAATGTCGCAAAACAGGAATGGGTAACGAATCTAAAGATTCTTGTGGGTTGATTTTTCTCTCTTTAGGTGTTGGTTTTATTCTCTCTAACTGTACTTTAGGTAGTTCGTGAACTAACACTCTCTCTACACTTCTCTCTTCGGTGTTAGCGAGAGATTCAAGGTCGAAATCTTTCTTTTCCATAGCTTTGAAGTTCAAGTTCCTTCTTAAGTACCCGTCTACATCATAATTAGGAGAGAATATTGAGTCATCTGGAATATTCGTCGAGTACGGTTTCCTTTCTGCATCTTTTCTATCTTGCAAGTGATTAGATCTCTCTTGGAATAAAGATTCCTTTCTATCTTGCAAGTGATCTCTAGGTCTCTCCTGGAATAAAGATTCTTTGCTCTCTTGGAATAAAGATTCTTTTCTCTCCTGAAAGTAAGGAGTATCGATATTTCTCTCTTGTAGGGTATCTTTTCTGTCGTGTAGGAGAGGGTAGTAGAAGGGTAGTTTTGTATCTGTGTCGCTTCTGGAGGTGGGCAGTCGCTTGAGAGGCTGTGTCGTGAGCGGGGCCCGAATTAACTTGAGCTGTTCATTGTCTATGTCTCTTTGAAGTTCTTTCCGCTTTTTGTCATACTCCATGTTTTCGTTTCTTATCTGGAATTAAATTGTTTACGTTTATACAGATTGAGTTAGTTTTTTAAACTAAAATTATGAAAATAAGTAAGTTTAGGGATCTGTTTGAAACGTCAAAAAAAAAAAGAGCAAAATACAATTTCTTTTTCACACCGCAATGGGTCGTGAACGAGATTCGTGACTCCAAAACACACTCATATCAAATAATATATTATGTTTTGGAGTTGGAGAATGTACTATCAGATTCAAATACTATTAGGAAAATACCTTTTGGAATTGAGCGAAAAATTACGTCAACTGCTTGATGACTTACATACACAGATGAAAACCGACAAAATTATCTGTTCCGGTGGCCAAAATTGGAACTACGTGAAATGTCAGTTTTTGCAATGCAAAAACGATATTTATAGACCGATCTGTTCCGGTGGCCGAAATTGGAACTACGTGAAATGCAATGCAAAAACGATAATTAATGACAGTTCTAAATAGACAGTAGCGACGCCGCCACCGGAACAGATAAGTTTGTCGGTCTATAATGACAGTACTAAAACGACAGTAGCGACGCCGCCACCGGAACAAATAAGTTTGTCGGTCTATATTATTTTGCGTTGCTAACGTCACGGACAAGCGCAGTTGACGTCTTTTTCGCTCTATTCCAAAAGGTATTATCCCAATAGCATCTGAACCGGATAGTATTTTACGATGTGCAGATTGGTAATCATAAAACCGAGATAAATTTTGCTACACTCAGTAATTAAACGAATAGCAGTTCGAGATCATGGCCCATTTATTTATATTGTCATGCGCAAGTGCACTTTCGCGAACTTTCCCCCACTCCATCAAACCAGCGTCAAGATGTTTGCCGGAATGTGTATAGGAAATGTCAAAAACTGCTAGCTGTCAGATGTACGTACAGAAACCTCCAAGTGGTGATGGCGGGTGACCTCCTCCTCTTGCGCAGCTTTCAGCATCCGCAGCTGTTCTTCCAGGCGACGCATCTCTGCCGCCTCCAGCATCCTGACACATAATGACACATTATGGACCAGATTCATTACTGTCAAATAACATCCCTATCAATTCAATCTGTCAGAAATCAATGAAGCTGTCTATTTAAACAAGAGTCGTTAATTTCAGACATAAATTCAGAGTAAGAACTTTTTTCAGAGTAGGGGGACACAGGCCATTAATGAAAAAAAATAATTGTGAATATTACAAAAGCCACTAAACATTGTAAAACCATGAAAAAGGAACGAGACATTTTTTGTGTTGTAATGGGTATAAAAAATGCTACTTATCACCGCTCTTTTAGCAGAAAAGCCCATTGTATATGTGTAACAGTAGTGTAGTATACTGACTTTTCTCTTGTCTTCCTCTCCTCGCGGATGCGTTGTTGCTCCATGATCTGGTTCTTTAATTCCTGCTGGTAGAACTGCTTTCGAGCCGCCGCTTCCTAGAATATTTGGCATAATGCATATTTACCTAAAGGTGCGACGAGATGCAATTTAGTTTTGAAATTATTTTTTTACATAGGTTAAGGGGACGTTATAGGCTCATAATAATAATAATATCGTATCTCAAAGGGGCCTTTTCGTGTAGGATCTGTATCCCCACGTACGCCTTCCAAAAGGACGGGCCTCTGGGCCGTGTCATCCCGTAGGAGAGATACAATAATAATAATAGGTTAAAGGTTCTGAGAATACCAGCTTACTTACCATAGCCTATATCACTTTTCAGCGCACAAACTATTCTCACACTAAAATCACGCCATTGCTCAGTTGCGACTGGCAACGTAAATGTAGACCAAAAAATTAATTTTTACTTCTTGACATCTTATGCAAATTACAATAGAAATAGTTTATCCCAACGGTATAGCCCGACCAATAAATTAATAAACCTCGCCATATTGCGGAAAAATATTGGAACTAATTTCTTCAACAGCAGCGACCAAATAAAAAAAAACATGTCATTCATTATTGTTCTGTCAAAGTGTGATGTCAATTGTCAACCGTGCCTTGTTACTATTGGATATTGTGACTTATTTGTGAGAATAACCATAGCAACCAAGTGTTGCTATAACCATAGCTAATGTGGCGCCGCCAGAGCAGGTTTTTTTTATTTTCTTGGTCCAACAGTAACAAGGTACGGTTGACAATTGTCATCACACTTCAACAGACAGCAATAATGGATGACATCTTATTGTTTTTTTATTTGATTGTGGCCACTTAAAGAAATTAGTGAAGTTACTAGGTATATGAGACCTATGTCGTTTCGATGTAGCGGGCGCAGGGCGGCGCCAGACAGTAACTGCTTGGTTACTGTTTGGCACTGAACTGTCTAAGGGCAGACGTGGCGCTTACCATCAGGTGTACGATCTGCGTCATGTTACACATTGCAATAAAAAAAAGTTCCAATATGGCGAGGTTTTTTAATTTATTGGTCGGTCTACGTACCTTTTCAGCCTGCATGTTGCGCATCTGAATGGCGTCGGCGTCGAATATGGACGGCTTGTACGACTGCCGCAGCTCCGACGACAGCTTGTCGCGGGTGCACTTCCTTACCAGAGACGATGACCGTTCTGTAACATAATAAATATCTTTGAATATTGACGAATAGATACTAAATCCAAAAATAACGACACTTGTACAGACAGTAGTGATTAGATTAGCTCATCTTTTAAATTACAATATCAGTTAAGTTTCAGTTGGCATTGAGGACTATTTCAATTGAGATATTTTTTGTCTTATTTTTTTTTATCAGCGTTGGACAGAACAATCTTTCTGTGTTTCTAATTTTAATACGTACTTAAGTTGTTTAGTACTTAATATATGAAATTTAAAACTGTCTCCGTGGTACAGTACAGTACCCGGAGGTCGTGGGTTCGAATCCCGCGGGGAGCATCACTTTGTGTGAATGTTTCCAGTTTGGTTAGGACATTGCAGGCTTGAATCACCTGAATGTCTGAAGAGAATGATGATTCCGTGCTTCGGAAGGCACGTTAAGCCGTTGGTCCTGCGCCTGATCTCTCTTCGGTCGTGTCAGACTGCTGTCCCACCGCGTTATGGGAGTGAGGGAAAAGGGTGTGCACCTGTGCTTGCGCACTCACTTGTGCACTATAATATATCCTGCGTAGTTGGCTGATCGTAAAAGATTGGCCGCCGTAGCCGAATTGGCTAGGAGGACATTATTATGGAATTTCAACTGAGTATCTTATTAACTTTAGTGATTGTTTCACAGAATATTTGACAACATTATTGATAAAGGTATTTGTTTTAAAAGGATGCATATTATAATATTATGTATTTATTAGGTCCGAAGTACCCTGAACCGACGAGCATGTATGACGAGATTAATGAATGTTGAAGAAGCGAGAGTTGTATGCCAGGATCGTAGCAGATGAAAGGAATTGGTCTCTGCCTACCCCTGCGGATAAAAGGCGTGATTGTATGTACGTATATGTATGTATGTATGTATTTATTACTAGCTGTGCCCGCGACTTCGTCCGCGTGGAATAGTGACTTTTCGGGCAGCATACTTTAAATAACAAATACCGTCCTTTTGGGTAGCTAAAAATTTTACTTTACAGTATGCTTCTCTGTAGGTATACGATATGTGACGTATGGCCATCGGGAATGAAAGCATACAGGCTCCTAGGATTGCTAACCCGTGTCAGAGCCACATACAACTGACCGTGCGAGAAACAGCTGATACTTAGATCTACACCCACAACTTTCATTGTCATCGCAAAACATAGGCTGACTGCAAAAAGTGTTAAGATGTGTAAACTAAACGTACAAATTTTATGAAACAAAAGAATTGCTAGAAAAATTAATTAATAACCTGAGCTTAAAACTTGTACTTAAAAAAAGAAAATCAAGAAAAGAATTGCCTAACCTATACCAAATACTTATAAATTATTCATATAAACAAACCCTAAATAAAAAATTAAGATAAGTATACCAAAAATCAAGGAAAGAAATGCCTAACCTATAACAAATGCTTACAATATTTATTTACAAATTTTTAAAGAAAATTAAGAAAGACAACCTAACCTACAAACCCTTAAATATAAATAAATGAAATACTTATCCAAACTGTCAGTATTCAAGTAAATCGCAATAATCGAATGCAACTACCTATTCGCCATACTCTCAGCGCGCTTTATATACGGACGCGCAGCTCAGGCGCGAGGCGTGTACCTTTATATTGACATAACTTTTTTATTTATGAACCGATTGACATGAAATAAACACTAAATGTTAAGTGAAGCTTACCACAATATATTAGTGAAAACCGCATCTCAATCGAATAAGCCGTTTCTGATATTAGCGTGCACAAACACACAGACAAACAGACAAACAGACAACAATTTTTTTAATTACAATTTCGGGTTCGGTATCGATATAATAACAACCCCTGCTACTTTTTTTTAATATATTTCCATTTTACAGACACCACTTTTCTACAAATTTATTATATGTATAGATATCCGAGTATCCGAGACTTGTGGCGGATCTCTTACCTAATTAATGGTAAAAGATCCGCCAAAAGTCTCGGATACGGATCTTCTATTTCGATACTTGTAATCTCAATTGACGTAAGGCTCAGGTAAGGTATTGTGCCTTACGTCAATTGAGATTACAAATATCGATTTAATTCCGTATCTATCGGTATTAGTATTCGCAGATATCCAAAGGAGAAGTTCCTTATCCGCGGATACGGATATCCGCCGCATCACTACATAGGAAGGGAAAAAAAGATTGACGTGCAACATTGAACTACAAATACTAGCGTATAGAACCGACACCGCAAACAAAATTTTTGCGCGATGCTTTGTTGCCGTTACCATAGTTACGGCAACAACTCATTCAAGATCTATGAGATAGGCATTTCGAACGAAACGCGTAAGCGCCTTGCTTTGCATGGCGCTTACGACGTTTTGGTCGCCAGAAAAATATACCTGTAAGCATTCTAGCGCTGCAAGTTTTATAGTTTGGTTAGACGACATCCGCTGTAGCAAATACATCAGTCAGTCCAGTCATCATTTTGCGACACATTTTTTGTTCCGTATAGCCTCTCTATACGTAGTACTTGTAACTCAATGACGTGCAAAAGTATTTTTCTAAAATCTACTTGCAAATCTAATTTCATTTCATTTAATTTCATACCATCAAAGTCCCCGTAGCTTCTTCGCCTCTCTTGCTTGTCGTGCCAGCGGTCATGCCACGCCTGCGCTCGCTCGTTCCCGTCGACCACTGTGTGCGGGGATAACTCCCTCTCCGCTTGGGTCAACTGGTTCTTCGGGGATAAAGGTAACTGGTGACAAGGTGGAAATATGATTAGGGGACTTCAATAGCATCCAAAATAAAACTTAGGCACTTGTGTTTTGAATTTAAAAAACAATGTCAACTGCTCCTGTTCGTAGCGTAAACAACGCGTAATAATATCAGTGTGTGTGTGTGTGTGTAAGTCATCAATGTCGCGTAACGCAAAATTCGTTTGTAAGATTAAGTATACAAAAGAAATCAATATTCCCTAGACATTATTCTCAAAGCGTTATCTAGCCTCAAACTAAACCTTACCTTTACTATAGGTAGAATAAGCTATGTTTGAGGCTAGTTGACGCTGTGTGAATAATTATTTATCACAGACCAAATAAAAAACCAAGACAGAACCTCCGAACAACGCACTGAAGCCAATAAAAACTACGTCAGTTTACGTCACGGATGTATAATATGTACAAAGCGTGACATAAAACTGACGTTGTTTTGTTACATGTGTGTGCGTGTTACAACCAATCACAGAGCGCGAGGGTCACATGGCATCACCGGCACGCACACATCTAATGCAAAAAACTGGCTTCATTACGTTGTTCGGGAGGTTTCGTCTTGGTTTTTTATTTGGTCTGAGTTATTTATTTACTGGTAATTGTAACTCACCCTAAACAGATCTGCATCATCAGTTTGCACAGCCACCGACAGCGGAGCCGTCCTGCAGTCCACTTGGACTCCCGTATCCACTTTACTGCTGGAAGGATAAAACATTTTGACGTGGTTAGGAATTTCATTGTAAATCAAACTGCAAAATGAATAATTTGACTTGGACTTAAAAAAATAACATCATCATCATCAGCTTGGCGCAGTCCGCTAGACATAGGTGTTTCCTCATGCTCGCCACTTTGCTAGATTTTTGGCTACTCGCATCAACCTCCTGTCAGCCATCTTGCGCAAATCGTCACTCCACCTGGCCTGTGGGCGTCCTGCCACTACGTTTACTGAATTTTACAACAGAAATACAACAAGCCGTATAAAAAGGCTTAAGATTGCTCATAGGGCAATAGGGCTCATAGGGGGCTTTTTGCGTGATTGTATTAGAAATGTTGAAAACCGTAAAAGGACCAGGGTCACCGGTATTACTTAAAAAATGAAGCGGCACATTGTACAGAGGACTGACGGCGGTTGGGGCGGCACCTCAGGTGGTGGTAAGACGTTTTCAATGATGGATGACCTTGCATAAATAGGATAAAATAACTCACTTATACGACGAGCCGAAGTTAACACTGGCCCTGCGTCGCTCCGGGCTTTGCCTCTCTAGCGCTAGCCGCCTCGCTCTTTCTCTCTCGGCTTGCTCTCTCTCCCTCTCCTCCCGCTCTCTTTCTCTCTCCCTCTCTTCACGTTCACGCTCTTTTTCTTCTCTCTCCCGCCGCTCCTTGTCCGCTTGTTCTTTAGCTTCTTGCTTCTTTTTTGCTTGCTGAAAAAAGCATTGAAGAAATATACACAATGCCTCAATGGGATACATAACCAGGAAGCATCGTTCAATGATCTAGTTAATTGTATACTCCTCAGATTTTGCACCTGATTTCAAGTGTACCGGCAAATCAATATAGCCCAAACACAGCCAAAGCTACTCGTATTATGGTAGTATTTGGTTTTCCAGATCCAGAAATGGCTCCTAGCTCGGGAGAGGTGAAATCAAACAGCCAGCGTGTCGGTATAGCTAAGAGCCAAATTGGTGACCCCGACGTGATAATATGAGCGTCAGCAGGTGACTGATCTGTGTGTGTGCTCCAGATACAAAGTCTAAGCTGACGCTACAAACCTTTTTTACGTGGGAGAAAATGCTGCAGGCCATAGAACTAGGTTAGGTAAGGTTACTCGCCGAGTCCGAGCAGTACGTCGCCCGAGGACCGCTCGCCGCAAGCGGGTTGTTCAGCATACAGCTAGACACATGACACTCACCTGATCCAGATACTCCCTATACTGCTGCTGCCGTATCCGGCGCAGCGTGTTGCGCCGCCGCTCATACTCGCCTAGTCCAAGCAGAACATCGCCCGAGGACCGCTCGCCGCGGACCAGCGGGTTGTTTGGCGAGAATTCCCCCGCCTTCAGCATCACGGGCAGGCCTAGGTACCGCTGGAAACAAACATATGTCTCCATCATCATCAGCCGAAAAGTATAGCAAAACTACCCGAGATGTTATGGGTATCAGAAACAACCAAAGGTCCATCAGGACCCCTAGCGCATAGGACAGGCTGGACAGGGTCTACATTTTAATAATTCCTCAATTTTTAAAACAATATGTAACTATTTTGATAATTCTTTCATTTTTTTTTTTGGTCTCTGGTATTTTGGCTCCAGAGAGAGCTTTAGAAGACAGAATAGGGTTAATTAAGATTAAATATTATTATGTAGAGAAGAATCGAAAGCTGGTCTTTTTCACGTGGTCTTATTTAAATTTGAGCGAGATTGTCAAGTAACGAGATGAATGGTGACCCTCTGCAGTTAGATACGCAATTTGCATCTTGCTCATCAAGTGTCGTTGTACTAAAATTACCAATGCTATTGTTTTCTGAATTGACTGAAGACAATGAAGAATAAAATTGCAGGTCAACGACTCTATGCATATTAATGAGATGGGAGATAAACGTATCCGGATACTGTAAATGCCAGATACATGTTTTTTATACTATAAAGGTGGCAATCAAGCATCCAGCCTTTCAGATGATAAGCGGTTATCGTAGCCCAGGGACGCCTGTAACACCAACAACAACAACAAGGGTGTCAACAAGCGCAGTCCACTATAAACCTGTTTCCTTATTTTCTGGAAAGACTTCTAAGCTGAGTCTTACTCTAAGCTGGCTCTGTGTCTGAGGGAAAACTTTGGCTGGAAGCCCATTCCACAATAGGTATAAGCGTATGCGTAGGAATTTTGTTCCGAAACGCACTGTACATACGCAGAGCCATTATGGCTTTAAAGTATGCGGGTGAACGCCGCCTATGGCGAGTGGTGCGTTGATTTATTTCTTATTATAATTTATTTACTAGCCTGTATATTTAGTTCGGTGACGCCCTATGCTCAGTATTAAATAGTTACAATGAATCTTCATCTTCTTATTTTTTACCTGGCAACTGGCAACCCACTCCTCTTTTCAAGGATTACTAATCAGCGAGTTTAGTAGAAGTATGATGACTGTTTAAGTTATTGCCGGATTTTATAGCAAAAAATCGTTAATATAAGCAATGCCGGAGGCCGTTAAGACGTTAAACGGTAGAGGTGAAGTTAATGCATTTGCTTATGACTCTTATGAACAAGTATAATCCCACACGCAATTCTGTTAATTTAACCAAGTAATCTGAAATTTTCACACTTTCTCACCGACGCAACTTCTATATCGGATATCTAATTGACGAAGTTACGTACAATGTTGGTGAATATGTAAAAAGCTGTAAGAAAAACCAGGAATGAATATTGTAAGTCAAAGACCGAAACGAAAGCAGAACCAAGTATGTGCCAATACTACCACATGTAAATGAGCTATGCATATTGAGTGGCTCTAATCGTTGGTTCACAGTATAGACTAGGATAAGCAAGACATCCTAATTTGTAAAGATATGTGTAGTATTTGCTCTAATTATGACAATACGATCAAAATATGAAGGCTTTTTTTAATACTTAGTCAGTTGGCAGGCAGACACGCAGCCCACCTGATGGTAAGCGGCCACTGCCTATTCCATTAAAGGACGCTTCGCCAGGAAGCGTCGCTCAATAAAAAAAAAAAACATTAATCAATGTGCTGCTAGACTATAGACTCATTTGATCTTCGAGCCTTTGATTTCAAGTGTACATGTCTTTAAAGATTTCAAAATCTTAGGGCATAATATCAGGATAACTTTTTTTGTTGTGTTTTTATTATCGTTCACAAGCCAGCTAGTAAATCGCTGTTGCCGTCGCCTTCGGAAAAAGTTAATTTTTTTTTACATACATGAGTATGTAACCTAGAAAGCACAGTGTCCAAATAATGTGAGAGGGGGAATTTCACATAAAACTTTAAAAGCAGAATGAATGCTCAAGTCATGTCTGAGGGACAATAAAATTAAAAAAAAAACGACGGGTTGCACTCCGGGAGTGCCGGCAGAAGTGAAAACCTGAATATTAACGTTGTGCATTTTTGATATGTATTTTGGAATGGTTAGGGATTTAATTGATTGGTAGAGGTATAAAAGTACTATCATTTATGTGGTAAAATACAATATTTATTTATTGCGCTATCGTACACAAACAAGACAATTTATATTACATTAAAAAGTTTATCTCTCAAATGTAATCAGAAATTTTTTCAGACTTATCAGAAACTCCTTGCTGTGACACTGAAACGCCATGTAATAAACGATGATAAAATGATTGACAACCGTCAATGTCATACTTTTTTGATTGACAACTATTTATTTTCTAAACAACGAAAACAAAGTTTGGAATTTACAACTATTGTAATTGCATACTGGAATCTGCGGATAAACTTTTTAATTTGGAGCAATCGGCCAAGAAATGATTCCCTTTACAGAATCCGCAGACTCCCGAATCGTTAATAACACGAGTGGTGTTACAGTAATCAACATGTCGCTTTCGAGGATGTTCACTGGGAATTTGGGGTAACAAGCCAAACGGGTCCCCTATATGAGTGCGAAAGTTGATAGTTCGATTTTCATTATATCGAACACGCTATGTCGATAATTCAGTAGTACGATGTTTTATTACATCGATGATTTGTTAGTGCGATGTAACGTTTGTGCGAAAAATCTTATTGCGAAAAACCATACACCGATTGCTCATTAGTTCGATAATTTAAATGTCTTTATAGGCTGCTTTTATGAATTTTCTTAACGTCTATAATGCAAAATTAGGCTAATAATTAAATCTCAGGGATGATAGTAGCCGTTTTAAAGCCGCATACTTACTATAGAAATAATAAATTTTCGAACTAATGAGCAATCGCTGTATGGTTTTTCGCAACAAGATTTTTCGCACAAACGTTACATCGCACTAACAAATCATCGATGTAATAAAACATCGTAATACTGAATTATCGATACAGCGTGTTCGATATAATGAAAATCGAACTATCAACTTTCGCACTCATATAAGGGACCCAGACTGTGTGTGAGAACGAGCCTCTTGTCGCAAGAAATCGGACAGCATTTCCAACTTCATACGACCTGATGCATGCTCCGCAGCATAGCGGATCCAAAGACTGCGGAGAAGTGGTGTTAATTTCCACAAAATACTGTTATGTAATTCCGGCGAATAAAGATATTCCAAACTTTTTAAATGTTTTATTACGGCAATTAAATTTTGAATTTTGCAGGATATCAAATTAAGGTCTTTGTGGTCACTTTGTAGCATAGGAAGCATATAGGAAGCGAGGGTTATTCCCTGTCCTCCGATCGGAACTCCGATTGGTAGGAGGAGCGGGAATTTTTTTTCCCATTCCTCCGATTAAGCATCATACAGATATCGTACAGTCTATCGTAAAATAAATT
Source organism: Mecyna flavalis (assembly GCA_949319885.1). Taxonomy (NCBI): domain Eukaryota; kingdom Metazoa; phylum Arthropoda; class Insecta; order Lepidoptera; family Crambidae; genus Mecyna; species Mecyna flavalis. The sequence continues at coordinate 3,220,086 of OX439417.1, read as the reverse complement.
GTATAACGACCGCACTGCGGCTATAATAGTAGAAGAGGTCACACTTGACAGTTCATTTATGCAAAGAAAAATATACCTTACGCTAAAGGAATAAAACTCAAGAAAACAACATCAGTTCTTATTAATACAATTATTTACTCTACTCCTGATGTACATAAGAAGCACTTTTCTTTGCATAAATGAGCTGTCAAATTGAACAAAAAACCATTATTGTCTATAGACCGACAAACTATCTGTTCCGGTGGCGGCGTCGCTACTGTCTATTTAAAACTGTCATTAAATATCGTTTTTGCATTGCATTTCATGTAGTTCCAATTTTGGCCACCGGAACAGATAAGTTTGTAGAAAACACGTGTCCGGACTTCAAATTTTATATGGATTTTCGATCAGGTCACGTGACACATAAATCCTGACGCGAGTTTAACATTTTTTCCCCATACAAAAAAAGTGCACAACGCCGCTAAAGAAGTTTTCACTTCAAAAAACACTGCTGAATTTTGCACTAATGGTAACATTTTTTTTGTTGGAGAAAATGGGTTTCAGATATCCATCCCTGTTGGACACAAAGACAAAAGCAAACACATGGACAAAAATAAAAAAAATTGTGTAACTTTTTAGAACGAATGCGAAACGTCTTCATTGTCTTTTATTTCATTGTGTATTTGTAATCGTCGCATGCGTCGCACTCATTAATCACACTCCACACACCGATTAACGACTTAATTAATTGATACAAGCATTGTGTGTGGACTTAATTGTGTTGTGGGAAAACTCTTCGACTAGAGTGTTCAGAAGAATAATTGCCAATAACTTTTTGAGACTTTTCAATCCGAATGAGAATATCTAGTGAACATGTTTAAAAATGTGCGACGTTATATCACAGAACAATCTATATTAATTGGCAATCTATATTGCATAAAGATACTTAGGTACATATTGTATTCGGACCAGTCGAAAGCTTTTGATAAAATTAATCTGCCCTCTCTATTGATTATGACTGTGATTCTATTGATACTCGGAATAAAAACACTTATAAATTAATGGAGCCAGCCTATAGCCTTCTAACAGTTAATTAAAAATCAACTTCGACGGATATACTAGCGGGTGTTTCTCAGGGCTCGGTATTAGGTCACTCACGTTAAATATTTACAATCAAGAAGAGGTGTCTTTTTTATTTTATTTATGTGTAAAAGCATTTATCACGGGCTATAACATGAATGAAAACATGAATAAGTTAATTAATTTTACATATCAAAGGCTAAGGAAAGTTAAATTGAAAAATGCTACTGTACTTTAACTAATCAGAACAAAGCGCTCTGGAAAATTTAACATACTTGTAAGAATTTAGTCCGTCATAATTATTCAGACGGAAATTACAGGGTTTCATTCATACACGAATTTTAAGGTAACTTAATTATGTAGAATAATAACATTTCTTTTCCTTCACGAATAAATGTTACGCCCATTATCACGTCATTCTTTACAATGCCTGATTTAGTGTTTGCTAGCAACCGACCGTATGTGCATTTTCTAAGTGAAAAACGCTTACTTTTAAGCGCACGCAATAAATAAACATTGTCTTTGAAGATTGTTTTTTAAGATTTCAAACAATCAGGTGTTGATTGGATTGATTTTATGACTGTATTAGTTACTTCGCACTCGGCTTTTTGCATTTCAACGCCAATATTTATTCATACATTCATACTACCTGTAATTGTGTGAGGACATTACAAATGGTATTTGGAGCAAGACTACGTAACCTATTGTAGTTGATTTAACCAGTAGGTAATTTATGAGAATTGTGTGATTGTGAAAATTTTATTGCCAACAAAAAAATACTTTTATTTAACTTTAGTTTGGCACTTATAACTTTTCGATTATTATTTATGCAAAATTGTGACGTAATTAAGATTTTAGCAAATAATTTAGAATAGGTGGTGCAGCAAAATTATTGCGTCATTTTTTTTTTTCGCCATTAAAAAATACCAGAATGTGGGACTTTTCAGTAACCGGGTTGAGGTCAGATTTACCAAGGTCAATTAGTGATCATGTCACAGAACAAGATGAAAAAAATAAATCTTACACTACACCTATTTCAGGACTTGCTTTGCTATTCATTTATTACTTCAAAAATTAATAAGCAAGACGACAATAGTATTGCGTGCCCTTTACGTTCAAAATGATTTAGCAGCATTTCGGTGTTGATGCTAGATTATTGTGTTACAGAACAACTTTGCAAGGGCTCTGACATAAAAATTAATGATGCTGAAACACGGGTCTTCCTTCGCACATTAATAGTTCATGGCTGCGGGTTTACCGGAAGCAAGACATACGAGCCAATGCCAAATGCTTTGTGTGGAGCGGGATGAAACATAATAAATACACATGTAGGTGACAATGTACCGGAAGCCAGTAAAAATCATTGTTCCAATGATAAAGTATCAACTAATGTAGTAAACATGACATAAAAAACGAGTTGACGAGTCCTCTTGTTAATTTTGCAATATCCAGAGAAATAATTATTAACAACAATAAAACTAATAAGTTCCCTTAAAGTTTAAACCCATTCTCATTAGAAATGCCAAAACTCAATAGATATCAAATATAAACATCACCATCTGCAACCAAACAAAAGTAATAAAACAAAAAATAATATTACGCACATTTCACGACCGTTTAAAAAGTCTTTAGCAACTTCCGACTCCAGCAAACCGTCCGAATCTTAAACGTCACCAACTTCACAAAAAACAAATATTTCTTTACTAAATACCTTATAATTAACCTCTACTTCTACAACAGTTATTAGCTGTGAAGTTCGACTGTCGCAAACCGGGCTGTCTTCATCAAAGCTTGTGGTTAACTGGCCGGCATCACGCAATGCCTTGGAACGACTTCAATTATTACCGGAAAATTCGTACTAATTCACTGAAAAAAAGCCTCTGCATTTACCCTCCATGCCCAGAATACTTAGGAAATTTTCTGGGTCATCTACTTGAATAATGGGGTATACAAGTATACGTAAGTTATGAGCAATTGAAACCAGAAGAAAGATTATTCAAAAATAATTCTTCGTTTTATTAATCAACATCAAGAAATCGGATACCAAAATGAGATACTTTTGTTTTACTGCGTACAGGAAAAAGATTTTGAAAGATCTAATTTCTAATTCAAATCGTTCTCTACTGCAGAGCTTGGATACGCCAAGTTAGAGGCGCATAAAATGCGAATTAAAAAATCATACATTTGTTCAATCAATCGCAAGAAATTAAAAGTAGGATTGAGATCCCAAAAAGTATTGAACTTCACAGAATAAAAAAATTTAATAGCCATCGTAAAAAGGGCCTTCTCTTCATTGGTTAACAAATAACCACGAGTATTCGGTATGAATCCACCATAACAAAATAGACTATCTCCGATAGAGATAGTAAAAACATCGGCGACACGCGACACTGGTTCTAAATAAGCTTTACCATGGAAAACAAAACAGTTACAATATACCATTATTAAACAATCACGCAATAACGTAACCGGTCAATAGATTAATCACCTTTCAACAAATAATTGATTTTAGTCCAATCCTGATTAAACTCTTGTCCAACCATCAAGTGCTGTTTACGCAAATAAGTCAAAGAAACAATATCACCAACAGAAAAAAATAAGAGTCACATTTTAACTAACTTAAGTTTGTCCATTTATACGAGAATCACATTAGAGCCCACATAACCGAAAAAAAATAACTTGAATGTAATTCTGTCATAGTCAAGTAAAACAATAGAATGTAGAAGTCCAGCCTACTTATAACAAAGCTACCGGCAAACTGATAGCAGACATGAAACTCTTGATGAAAATGGCTCCGTGGAAAATGGTTATAAAGGTGTGTCAGTCGCAATATTGGCGAATCTGTTTGGGGCGACAGTAATTGCTTGTTGTTTGCATGAAACATTTATTTGCAAACATGGTGTAATTGTATCGATTACTATTATAAAGCAATGTGAAGTTTATCGATAACCAATATAACCCACTGCAATGCAAAATATCTATAATTGAAATCAACTCGTCATTACAAAATTATAACTAAATACGTACAGGCATAACCACCCCTGGTCAAGGATGGCATTGATACGCATTTCCATCTAGAATACTTCAGGCTTGTTTAGTATTCTCAATGCATCATATGACTTCATAAAAATGTCCTGTTTAATGTACGATTCGTTATAAGAACTAAGAAGCTATATTAGCAACTTGAAACGTTACCTCACTTTGCAGGAAACTGCGTAATTCGCAATTACATTCGTATTATGTGTTGGTAAGTATTGAACATTAGTAACAAGCGGGATAGGATACACCGGTCAAGTTTTTTACATTCAACCTTTCAATGTTTTAACATCTACGCTTAAATTGGGAACGTTAGCAATATATGTAATGTTAATTAACGAGCAAACATTCCTATAGATATTTTCTCGATTACTTTGGGTGGCTATGATTTACCAAAAGTTTCAGAACTTCACTTCAACATCTAAAACTTCTAGCGTAGATCCACATATTCGCATATTCTTTATTTTATGAAATTATTTTCTAAACTGGTTCATTCAATAACCTATTTCTTTGTAACATGTACCTCTGATATCCAATTTCAGTCATATGTGATTCAGTAATAAAGTAATAAAAGTTTGCCAGGGCGATGTTTCATTTTGGTATTTTGCGATTCGCAAATGATGGAGGGTCACGCAACCTGCTCCTAATATATAAGCCACGAGGTGTGTTCTGCTGACGTCATCCTATGCCTAGACGTTTAACCTGAAAGTATGAAATCGAATTGTATACTTTTTAATTCACGATATGTTCGTTTTGAATATAGACTCGATAACCAGCGTCGTCTCACGAAACCGCTGTAGGAAAAAAAGGGAGAGTAATAAATAGCATCGGACAAAAAAGTAACAGTAAAAATAATAAAATGAATGTTAAAAACTTTGAAACAATAACTCATCTTTACATGTATTCCGCTACACTATGCTCTGTGAAATGCTATCAATCGAACAGTGGAAAAATTCTCACCAATTAGCGGAAAACGATACCAGCTAATTATAACTAGGCAAGGTTGAAAGCGCTTTATTCATATTCTATCGCCTTTCAGGAAAAGCTGTGACAGGTGCAATCAGAAACCAATTATAGGCCTCTTAAGATTGCTTTAGGTAAACTAGGTCTACTTATAGGACTTGCTACTCACAATCATAATATTATATGTAGGTATGGTCAATCAATCCATTTTGTAAATGTCACTCAATGGGGTTTCAAATAGTTTCAATGCACCTGAAAATATAGGAAATCATCTATTGACCGTTAGACACGATGGTCAAAAACACTGTAAAAGATGATAATGAAAAAAAAAACCGAAAGCGAGTCCATGTTAATGCATGATCATTCAAAGCTTTATTTAAAGCCTTATAAAGCTTTGAATGATCATGCATCACATCCAATTCAAAATAAACCAAGTTTTGGGATTTTTCTAAAGCTTACCAATCAGTCTCCCTTAATATTTAGGTCCACCAAGGCCGATACGGTGATTGTAACGTTATCAGTCTTATGTAAAAAGGTGAATATTATTGATCCCGCTATCAGGTATCGTTCATAACCGATAGACGGACATACTTTGTAAACAATAGGAGGCGTGCCGCAGGGAACAGACTTGGGAGCGGTAGGGCGGGGCGGTATTAATGCTAAACATTAGCCGAATTAGATCATAATGTGGCTGTTTGCACGAAATGAAAAAAATTGCGGATATTAATTGCAAATTCGAACACGCATTTAATAGACTGGAAACTTCTACTGTCAGGTTAGAATGTATGTGTGTAAACTAGATTTAATTACCGCTCCGTTTCTATAATTTTTAAGTGACTATATTCTAATTAGTAAGCCTGCTTATTAATCAGAATGTGGGAACTTCAAAATGTATAGTTTTTATTTTTGATGATGAAATAGTTTTTAATTTGGAAATATTTTTTTTTCTAAAGTAAAGTACAAAATAGACAACTCATAAATCTTGATATGGGCTGGTTTCAGTGCTGGAAGTATTCTTAAAAAATTGAGACAAAATCTTTGAAGGTATAATACAGAGTGCCTATGTGTGACCATCAGACAGCATAGCGGGTAAAGCTAGTTACACAACAACGGAAAACTTTCCTTGGCTGCACTCGTAACAATGCGAATGCGGGCAGACAATGAACGCATTTACCCTGTATTCTTTGCATATTGTTTCTTCTTATTCCTTAGGAGAATCATTTATTTATCTACATGTATTTACTTGTCAGCTGTGGATCTAGAAACAACTTAAGACAAAAAAGTATTTTAAAAAAATAACAAGGTACCTACTCTGTGAACAAGACGTTTCTTTATATACTTTGTATAATGCAATGTCTCCCTTTGACAAACTTTTGTAGACAGCGATCCTAATTCCTAACGATTTAATGGTCTTGTAGTTTTAGTACAAGGCCACGATCAGGGTCCTAGGTTCAATTCCTGGGCAAAACTTATGTTGGATATTTTGAACTTCGTTTGTGATCGGATTGGTGACGAGTAAAATCCAATTTGTGTTTAGCTCCTCTTACACAATATTAAGTGAAGTCACTTTCAAACGATGAGACGTTCACACAAGGTTATTGTTTGTTTAAAGGTGTCTATTATTCGTTACACCGGCGCGATTACCGTATAATTGCACAATGTGAAAGAAAGGAGAAAATGCACCAATTGACGTGTGCAACTGCTCATATCATATCGGCCGGACGGGTTGAGACTTGCGATTAATTACTAACTGATGTGCGCTCATTTTTCACAAGTTTTAATCAGTTTTTTATGTAATTGTAATTGCAGTTTGCAGTCTGGCACGCAGCCCGCCTGGTGGTAAGCGGCTTCTAAGTAAACAGGAACATCGCTCAATGTGTTGCCATACTGTTGGCTTCTCTGATCTTAGAGCCTTTAACTTCAAGTGTATTGGTAATATTGCCAGAATACAGGCAAATCGCAAAACTGTGTTAGCGGCGGATGTCACCTGTGGGCAAGGGCGTCGCCAGCTTATGATTAAGGGGGGGGCAATGGGGCAATATTATTTAGGAGAAAAAATATGAACGCCGAGGGTATGAAGCGTTACCGCTTTGCGGCCAGCTACATTTGATCTCTAGGGGGGGGGGCAACTGCCCCCCCCTGCCCCCCCCTTGGCGACGCCCTTGCCTGTGGGGTGTGCTAAATCTGTTGGACCCTGAAAGTTCAGTCTCCAGTCTCCTCCACCCACCGGCCACCATAGTGTCCAATAAATGAATCTAATTTTAAATTATTCAAAACTATCTACCTATACAGAGCCATTCCATATCGATTCAGAACCAAAAGCTCGACGCCATGGAAGAATTTTAAGATTTTTAGTCATTTTGACTAATTGTTCAAGGAGTTCAAGAGACTCGCTACCGTCACAAATATAAAATCTACCACGATATAATAGCTCTCGCGTGTTTCCATGACTATTGCCGAAACACGCGAGTCCACATGGGAATTATGAGCATATGGGGCCGTCCATTAATCACGTGAGGCTCAAAAGGGGGGGGGAGGGGGTACGGAAAACATCACGAAACATCACGAGGGGGGAGGGGGGGTCTCGTTAGACATCACGTGTATTAATTTTATTTATTTTATTTAGCATTAATTAATTATTCATTAATTTTATTACAAATACATATAAATGTTTTTCGAATCAAAACGCCATTTTTTTAATATTTTTTTCCAGTCAAAAATAGCCTTTACATAGACTTCCAAAAAAATACACGTGATCCAGAGGGGGGGGGGAGGGGGTGGTCCCAAACCTCACCAAATATCACCAGGGGGGAGGGGGGGGTCAAAAAATGAGAAAAACGACCTCACGTGATTAATGGACGGCCCCTATGAACTAAAAGTATGCCAGTTCTTTTTGCGATGTCTGATGAATATCTTTCAATGGGACAGGCCGTAGCGGCCACTTACCACCAAAGAGGCAGCGTATCTGTCGGCTAACTGCAGTGACATTAAAATATAAACGACAATTCGACAAAAACTTCCGAATAAGAAGATTAAAGCTTCCAATAGATGCAATCAATATATTTATTCTTCTTCTTCAAATATAAAAACGTCAATAAAAATGCCAAAAATAAAAAGTATACCTGTTCGCACATACTAATATCCTCGTATCCTGTATATTCTCAACAACACAATCACAGACACACAACATGTCACATGGCTCGAGAAGTAAATAAACAGTTGACAAACACACAAAAACAACAGAATATCACTATCGGCAAACGACAATGTTTTGGCGCAAAACATGTCGCTGCCTCGGGCCTTGTTGGTCGGTAACTGATCTGAATATCAAATGCTTGCGAATCATACACCTACGCTTTGCCGGGAGACTTGAGCGCAGACAATGTGTTATGCTTTTAGGGTACCTTACATAGATCGAAACACGTTATATTTTGCCGCAAATAGCTGTATGAAAATATAATATACATAGATCTATCCCCAAATAGTCTAAGCAGTGAAGTTATGGGTACTATTGATTAGAATCAATAAAGGTACCACAAATACAAACATTCAGTTACGGAACAACCATTATGTTGTCACACGAAACTTCGTGCCACTACCAAACGCGCCATGGAGCCAGTCGAAGAAGACATAGTTCGTATTGGTAGGTTTCATCAAATAAAAATTTGTGTAACTTTAGACCTTACGACAACAATAAATAGAACTATCATTTATTAGCATAATATCCGTACAGTTCATATACCTACGGAACCTTCAAGGCACAAGCTCACTTGCGCTTGTACAATTCTAAAGCAATTTTTATTTTTTATTGCTACATGGCTGTGGTCTTCAACCCGCATTGGGCCCGTATAAATTAAATCATTCCAAAATATTCTAACAAAAACAAGCCATACATAATTAGAAATTTTCATACACGTGTAAAATCTTCCAAATAATTATAAAGTTTTTTGTCTATTTTCCCAGATTATGCTGCATACCAGTCCAAAATGCTTATATTCTACTTTATAATATTTGGTAGATATGCAGACAGTGTCTAACTGATGGTAAGCGGCCACTCGCTACTGCCTTTTTCCACAGTATTACAAAAACCCTATTTGTTAAACTGTGCTATTTCGATGAAGGACTCTCTACCACACAAAATATCGCTTTCCTGTGGATTCTTTTATCTTTAAGTCTTACAAATTCAAGAACTAAAAAAATAAATAAGTCTTCTAATTAAATAAAATGATGTTATGGCAGACACTGATCATTGCTCTATTTACACGGCCGTCTAAATAATTGACCACGTCAAAGCGAGTTAAAAAGATGAGTTTATCATTGCCAATGCCAAACCAACTAAGGAGCAATAAGCTAGTGCTCTTATCTGCGCCTACGCGTCTAGATTGATATAGATAGCAGTGATAATATGACAACTACCTAATCACTGCTTGAGTACCAGTACCAATGGTTCCCAAAGAAAAGACCGCAGCCGTAGCCGTTTTCAATTATAACTCCTTTTTATGGATTTCCTTCCATTAATACCCCAACCACCCATGGAAGTAACTGGGGCTATGTGGGTGGATCCCACCCCTTCCCATCAAAGGTGCAAACTTGGGTGTGCGATGCCGTCATGCGGCCTACAAGTCTTTATCTTCTAAATATATCCCTTTCCTCTCCGTCTATATTATTCTCAAAGGCGGGCAACACATCAGATACCGATACCATAATATGGAGCTTTAAATTAATAACGACATATTTCAGGATTTCTGACTAAACTAAAATCTGAAATAGTAGTAGTTAAGTAGCAAGCAAGTAATAATAAAAAAGGGATGTGTACTTCACGCGAAGAAAGTCGTGGGCATAAGCTAGTAGACTTGAAATACTAAAATACTATGGACAAACTTACCCTTATATATCTTTCTAAATCAGCCGGTATCTCCTCCTGCTCTTGCGCAGTAGCGTCGTCTCTTTCTTTCTTCTCCTCTGCACCGGGCGCATCGTCGTCGCACAGGTCTCTTCTTTGAGAGAAGCTCACAGAACGTTTAGGTTTCTCTGTTGCGTTGTCTGATCTGCGATGGACATCTTCGACCTGAGAAAGAGTATAGATTTTTATAATAATTCCGCACCGCAGCAGGAGTCATGTGCTTTTATACTTTAGGCTCCACTGATCTTCGTGCTTTTGGAGTGAAATGATCTTAGGGCAACAGCAGAAATGCTACTTTAAGCATCAGCGATTTAGCCGTTTTGTAATGCTATGACCGCACATTCCACACAGCTTACTTACAAACGCCAAACGGGGCAATTGAGTCGCGCGACACAGGCGCATGAACGTTATACTTCGCACTCATTCGGATGCCTTCATCTTCTTCTACATTTGGCATCTACGGAACACGCCCCAGTCAGAGTAGCGTGTTGCCGATCCAGCATCGGAGCAGTCGCTAAAACGCGCGATTCCGATACCGCGTCCGAAGCATTTAGTCGCGAAATCGCAATGCAGCGTCGACAGAATCGCGATCGCCGATGCTAAAAGTAGCATGTCTGCTGTGGCCCTTATATGCCACGAGGCCGTCGTGTCGTGGTCAGTTAAGTTAGATATCGAGGGAGGTTAATATTGCATTTTATGCCTTTAGTAATAAAGAGCGTCGAGAGACAGTAAACGAAGCAATAAACTGCACTTGGCTAAGTTTCAATGTCGACGCAATAACCGCAAAGGACGCTCGACCTTCTGGAGAGCGTCCCGAACTCTCGACCCCGGGATTCCCAAGGACGTTCACACTTTATAGGCAAATGCTGCGCCAAAAACTAACGTATGACCACAGAACACAATCGTATGACTCTTTAATAAGAGTTTATGGCTGTCTTGGACTTAGCTTTATCACAGCCACAGATAATGATGATCGAATTGAGCCATTTTTATAGAGCTAGTTCTCATAATCACTTTCAGAGTTCTTTGTCCCGATATACCTATTGGGAAACATCACCTTTTTGATACGCAGACTTTAATGTGCCTGCCTGCATCAACTTTCGCTTATGCGACGACTGAAACTATGTTTTCGCCTGTGCGTATTTTTGAAGTGAAAACTTCTTTAGCGGCGTACCTAGTACACTTCACCTACGTCCCGCGTAGGCTACGCGGGACGTCTTTGGCATCAGTTAAAAATTAAAACGGTTTGAAAACGAATAGGCAATTTATTTAATGGCTAAAGATAATTCTGATTACGAAAGTAATGGAGAAGATTTCTCATAACTGTTTTTATAGGTATTAGAGCTACATAATAAGTACGGAATAAAAGTCTAGACAGGTTTAAAAACCTTGGCTTACACTAAAGCTATGTCTATACTTTGTTGATAACTATCTTAAAAACTCCTAAACATGAATCTGATTAGGTGCTTGATAAAAACCAAGGATGATAGCTTTTACTGAGCACGGTTGTAAAAATGACCAGCAGTTTTACTGTGAGCTGAGTGACGTTAACTAAACTTCCCAAGAACGAAAGGGAGTTCCCATCCCTACAATATTTCTCCGACTTATTCCTGCTGCTGAATTTCACTCCTGGATGTCGCGACAAACCATTAAGTTCCACCACGATAGGTACATAGGTATTTGCTCTCTTCAACTGCAACTTCTCGCGACAATTTTTACTGCGCTAAACCAAACTTTGGAATGGATTACCTTCACCGGTGTTTTCTATGAGTTACGAATACCTAATTAAGAGCGTATTTCTTCATAAAGGGCCGGCATGCGATCATATGCGATCTCTCTTGTGTAGCAGATGCAAAAGTGACCATTTACCATCAGGTTTGCTCCGTAAAATGATCACAAAGAAGCGAGCGGAAAGACCATTTCTAAATATAAAACACAATAAGTTATCAAACTTCCTGACATCTAACAAAACAGCTGATTAAAATTGAAATATTTTACCATAAAACAACCACTCATTATCGTAACCGACCGTGAAAACCACTTATAATCCCATCAAGCAAACACGTTAAGCGTATTTTCCTATTCGCCTAATCTGGAGTCTCGATCGGCGACCTACATTAGGTGAATTTTCACGGGACCTTGGCGCTTATCGGACTCCTAGATGGGAAACCTTTTTGTGTTAAGTTGTATAGAAATATCAAGATAGGCTGGACTTGAAAGTGGGTTAATAAGGATAGCAAAGTTAAGTGCTATCGTCGTATTACCATGTTATATTTGCCAGGGGATTCAAAAGAACGAAGCTTAAATTAAGTGTTTTATAAACTAGCTTCCGCCCGCCGCCTCATACCTCTTACTTTTTACACAAAATCTTGATGAATTGTTTAATTGCGTGTTATTCTGATGTGTAAGCGTACATATTTGATCGAAATCTGTTAGTTTTTGCGTGAATGCATGCGTTGAAGCGCCATAACTGCATGCTAGCGAAGCCTATGGTCGTGACTCGTGAGTCTAGTGCATGAGAGTGGGATACTCAGGACTACTTCATCCCACTACTTACTTAACTAACATCCCCGGTTTCCCTTCACACCCGAAAAGTTACGAGCCGGTGTCTGCCTTGCTTGTAGCACTTGACGGGTCAAATTCTGGATCATGATTTTAGTGGACCTGAGTAGACGAAAGGATTAAAATGTAGCTCTCTCAAGTCATTTTGTAGAGGTAGTGACCCTGCCCTATGTGACAGGGGTTGTGGGTTCAAATCCCACCCAAGCCAAACATTTGTGTTTGTTTTATGTCTGTCTGGATATATTTGTGATACCTGATCCCACAATGAATGACACATGTGCTTAAATTACTTAACTTAGATTCAGATCAATGTATGTCATGTCATTCAAAATATTCTAGACATCAATTTATTATCACAAGTCTGCCTTCGATATTAATGGCTCCTTCAATAAGAAAGCAGCCACTAAAAATTCCATGACTTGAGTTGGAAATGGAGCAATGTACAGTTAATGTCAAATCAATATGTCCTGGCATTTACACTGTTCACATTTGCCGACAGTCATAAATAACTTAGAGCTAAGCCACAATTAAATGAACATGACCATGTAAAGTTATTTCACACCAGGTTTTACTTTTGCATTACTAATTTTCATTCTAATGAAATACTGGTGAGTAAAAGAAAAAGTTCCAGTATTGGGAGTTTAAGATGCTTGCAGAGTCCGGAGAGAAATGGAAATTGCTCTACTAACAAGGCAATGCTCTTAAAATAGATGATGAAGTATAATGGGGAAATAATATGTGAAATAAATTCACATGCAATGCAAAACTATACAACTTATGCAAAAGGCATATAAAAAATATGTATATTTGATAAAGACATTACCAAGGTATTTAAAAAAAAACAAGCTATAATTATTTGAAGTAGGTAAAACAGATTGTAAACTCAACCAAATTTTAGAAGAATGAAAAATGAAATGGAATTTTAATTAATATTTTATTACAGTAGTAGGTAGTAATAACAGTTTAAAAAGAACTTTATAAAAGACTAGCCTTCAGCATGCCGGTTCACCCGTGCGTAATTTCTTTTTTCAAATATCCCCCCTTCCCACCCACATTTCGGGGATCAAGAGTACCCTATGTTCACCGGAGATAGTGTAGCTATCCAACAGTGAAAGAATTATTCAAATCGGTTTAGTAGTTTCGGAGCCTATTCAATTCAAACAAACAAAACTTACAAACAATTGAATCTTTTCTTTTTATAATATAAGTAAAGAGTAAAGCTGTAATTAAATGCTTAAGTAATAATTATGTTTAACTTTTTTCATTGTAGTATAGTATAGAAGAATCTTATTTGATGTAAAAACTACTGTTAACCACTCAACGCCGAACCGGCACTCGGGTGCCGCATAACAATAGATTTTCTATTGTGTCTAGTAATCCGGGGCTAGAAGGATTAATATTATTATAAAATTTAAATAGGTAAACAAATCAGTTATTAGACCTTCAGATAAGCAATAACAGTAAACTATACAAAAAAAATACAAGGGATTCAAATGTTTGTGGAAAAGTTGTGTACTTACTTGATAAAACTTTCAGCAAGCTATTTTCTAAAGGAACAGCAATGATTGAGAAAATAAAACACAGCGTGATTAAGTTAATTGACCACTTTCAGTCATTTCAGTAAATAATAGATTAGTCAAGAGTGGTTTAAGACGGAAATTACTTTTTAAACAGCGGATCGCAGCGATTTTCAGGCGACTACGCGTGTTGCGTGCAGTTGAATCGATACGACAGGCCCAACTGCGACAGAAAATCGATACGAGTCCGCAATCTTGAATCAACAGGTGCCTTCCCAGACACAAAACAGAATAGGTTAAAAACTCACCTTGTTTTCCTCTGGAGATGAAAGCCCAAGGAATGTTTTCTCCTTCTCAATCTCAAGCCTTTTCACTGCAATTAGCCTTTCTAAATCTGCAGCCGATATCATTGTTTATGATACAAACAATGAAGAGAAACTTTCGAACGCGGGAAAATAATAGAGGTATCGAAATATTTATTATAGCGACATAAACTTTGAGATGTATGTTTAAATATTAAATATAATCAGCTAAATTACCACCACTGATAAAAAACATCTTGCAAAAACATTAAAATATGATTTTTTACAACACAACAAAACCATTAAACCACAACAAAACACCGGTAGATTTAAAAAACAAACATTGACGTTGACGTTGTCAAATCAAATAGCAATAATATAGCTGTCATTTTAGCGAGTTTTCTAAAGCAAAGAAACTTATTATTATATGGTCAGGCAGGTTAGGATTGCACTTTTTTATTTATAATAATCACGGATAATAATAATAATATTCGAAAAAAACTTGAGAATTCAGAGTATCTCCAATCCAATGATAATCTGTTTCTTAAATGAACTACTTTAAGGTTTAATTTATTAACACCACACACAACGAATAGTATAGTAATTGGTATTTATTTATTTAATTATTTATTTATTTACAAAAATCCTACGCTAACATTACAGGTACCATAAGGGTGGATCTACGAGGGCGGTCAAATGTCATGTCCTACGTGTTTACTCAATAACCATTCAATTTATATTTCAATAAAACAGTCATTCGGTTCTTATATAAGTTATGAACAAGGTTTTTATAAATTTACGGCTATAAAGAAATAAATAAAAACGTGATTAATAAAATATGCCCAAATATTAAGATTTTTGCCATGTCCGAAAAGCACTACTGCTCGTTCAATTAATTATATTAAATCATCATAACTGTTTTGAGCACACATTTTCTAAGAAATATATATTACGTTTATAACACTACCGATTAATAAAAAACAAAAATAGTTATCGAACCATTTAGTTCTCTAAATATTGGATCAAAAAAAGTTTACAAAATTAAGTCATTGGTCAGCGCAGTTCTTGTTTTCAAGATTATCGCAACTTTGAGACATAAGGTAGAACACTTAAGTGTGTGACCAGACACCCCGCCCTGCTCCCCAGTCGATCAACGCACTTCACCGCGGAAAAACGCACGTTGTTGGCTCTGATAAGTTTTTAAAGTTCATTCTACAACAATTGACACTTTTATAGTCATTGTTATTTCTCTATCTAAATTCAATTTATATTCATGCCTACGTTCTTTTGCAACAATTTAGAATAAAGATACAAGTGTTTAATAACGTAATCATAACATTAACTAGCTGCCACGCCTTTTAGACGTGTTTCGACTTGTCCTTTTCAAATTCATCATTTGTCTGAACGTCATTGTTCTAAATCTTGATAAAGGTGACAATGACGCTGGTTGAGAATAATGACAAATGTTGTTTATGACAATGACTTGCGTTGAGAATAATGATTTTATTTCTTTTTACAGTAATATTTCCTTGATATCGCTATGAAACTAACCTATCACGTATTGCTGCTACATGCTGATAGTCACCAAACAGGCGACCTGCATCAAAAAATAAGATCCATCACCAAAACCCTTTCTTCTAAAACATGGGATATTAGAGAACCCACAATGCGAACTACTGACTGAAATAGATGCAATATCTGAAACCTGGAAGGACCTGGACTGTCAGTCTTTGTTTGGAGATCCTCATGCTCACAACTATGTCCTGACAGAGCCCATGACGAAGAAAAAGAGCCATGTACTGAGTACATGTATTGAGGGACGAAGTTCGGGTCGCTATCAGGCGACTAAAAAGCGGAAAAGCTACAGGAAGAGATGCCATACCAATTGAAACCATCAAAGCATCAGGGGAGTATGGTGTCGATATCTTTCATACCCTGTGTAACAAAATTTGGGAATCAGGAATCTGGCCCCGAAGTGGACTCACACAGTCTTCGTACCTCTACATAAAAAGGGCTCCACTAAAATATGCAGTAACTACTGCCTAATAGCCTTAATTTCACATGCAAGTAAAATTCTACTGCATATAAATCTAAGGAAATTTCTCCTGAACAGGCTGGTTTTGTGAAAGGGAGGGGTACTCGTGAGAAGATTCTGAATGTGCGCCAGATCATTGAAAAAGCCAGAAAGTTCAACAAGCCGACCTATATTTGCTTTGTTGACTTCTCAAAGGCGTTCAACTCAGTGAGGTGGCCAGTATTTTGGGAGACTCTCCTGGCTATGGGAACACCTAAACATCTGGTGCACCTTTCTTGGAAGCTTTATGAAGAAGGAACAGCATCGGTGAGAACGAACGACGTGTCGTCAAATCACTTTCATCCAAGTGCCGGGGTCCGTCAGGGCTGCATTTTATCACCATTGCTGTTTAACACCTACACAGAATTCATTATGAGAATAGCACTCGAGAATTGGTCAGACGGAATCACAATTGGAGGTTATAGAATTTAAAATTTGCAGTATGCAGATGACACAACCCTATTTGCAACAAGCATCGGCAATATTAAAGATAATCCCTGTTGAGTAAAATGGAGCAAGTTAGCCTTGATATCGGTCTGAATTTTTTTTATATGGGAGCAGTCTGGATGACCTCACTCCACCTGATGGTAAGCGGAAGTGAGGTCCAAATAAAATAAAAATTAAGGCTGACTGGCTCAATAGAACAAAGTACCCATTGAGCCAGTCACCCTCACCCTGAAGGCCTGCTTAGATGCCGCTTCACGCCCCGCCTAAAAAGCCCTGGATTATAGGAGGAAGGAAACACATGAGCCGGAAGGGCATTCCATGACCTAATGGCACGGGGCAAAAAAAAGGAACTATACCTCTTGGTACGGGCCACCAGTGTCTGGATGGTATGGGGATGGCAACGCAGTCCGGCGCGTGTTGTTCGGGAGTGAAAAGGGGAGGACGGGATGAGTTGGAATAACTCTTCAGAGCATTCCCCATTATAGAGACGGTAGAGAACACTAAGACTAGCAACGTCTCTACGTAACTAAAGAGGTTCTAGGGTCTTAGTCACTTCTTGATTATCGACAATACGGATATCACGTCGTCAACCTGTCGAGGGCCTCCAATAAGTACTTTGCGGAACCATCCCAGAGATGAGAGCAATATTCCACACACGGGCGAACCTGTGCCTTGTATAAGAGACAAAGCTGCACCGGAGAGAAAAATCGTCTCATACTGTTCATTCCGAGTTTACGGGAAGCTGTTCTGATGACGCTCTTGATATATTATTCCCGTTGGTTCAAGTTGCTACGAACAACGATGCCAAGGATGCTTAGGCTATCCTGTATTGGTAAGGGCGTGATCTGAAGAGTGGAATGGGAAAGAAAAGGAGAAGATTTGCAGAAAACAAACACACCTGTCAGGGGTTTTCTTGGCATTGAACTCGATGAGATTGCTGGCAACCCATTTGGATATGCGGTCCAGGACCTCGTCAAGCTCGGCGACAAGAAGATTCCTGTTTTCCTCGGTTTCGGTCTGTTTAGCCGCAAGTCTTCCGAAATATCGTGCGTGGACAGTGCTGTCATCCGCATAGCAATGAATATTACCTAGTGATAACATGTCATTGATATGCAGAAGAAACAAAGTCGGCGACAGGCATTGAGGCACTCCGGAATTTATTGGGAGGAAGCGAGAAGCGCGTCCATCACGGAGGACACGAATCCTGCGACCCTCCAGAAATCCCGCAATCCAGTCGCATAATAAGCGAGTTGGCAGACTATATGCCGGAAGCTTGGAAAAAAGCGAGCGATGCCAAACACGGTCAAAAGCCTTGGCAATATCCAGGCTAATAGCCATAGATTCACCATGCTTCTCCCATATCCTCCCCCCAGAGGTGCGATACGTAAGCTAGAAGATCACCCGTGGACCGTTTTGGTCTGAAACTATAGTGTCGGTCATGTAGTAATGATCTTCTAGTTAGCGGACAAGTTGGGAGTTGATTATCCGCTCAAACACCTTTCCAAATACAGAGGTTATGATGGCTATGGGTTTGGTACCTGCTTGGTACCTATACTATTTGGACACAGTTCCAAACCAACGATTCAATCATCCAAGAACTCGACATCAAACAGCGTCTTTCTTCCATCGTCCAATGTCGTATTCTCACTTTCTTTGGACATATCATACGTCGAGAAGACATCTGTCTTCATAGATCTCTATGGAGCGACTTGTGGTGCAGGGGAGAGTCGAAGGCGCTAGAGCGCGCAGTAGATCACCGATGCGATGGACCGACCAAGTCAAGGCTACATTCAATGGTCCACTCCATGAATGCACAAGAAGAGCTACAGTACGAGATGAGTGGTGGCGGATTGTAAAGGTTGCTACCACCCCTGATGTGACGACCACTCTGCCAAGAGTGTGACGACAAAGAAGAAGAAGAATATAGATCAATGTGGCCCTTTAAAGCATGTAATTTAAATGAATATTTTCGAAGATAACAGTTTTACAATGCAGGGACATAGCGGTTGAGGCAATAATATAGTATACATCAGAATAACACAGGCTATAATTTATAAAAATCCCGCGGGATAACGTCCTATAGTTCACGCGGGCGAAGCCGCGGGCGAAAGGTTAGGAAATTATATAAATTAAAAACAACAGATTGTTACTAGGTACTCATGATTAAAATCATGTTTCCTACAAAATTGGGTTTTATTCCTGATATTTCAAAAACATTTATAAGTTTGTCATTGTTATCAACACAGGTCATTGTTCTTTACAGAAATATCATTTTCCTAATACGCAGTCATTATTCTGAACGTATTTTTTTCTTCTTTTGTCAATATTTTGATTAGTATAGGTCGGATTTGAGTGCTTTTAATATACAATTGCTTAGAATCTTGAAAACTATAGATCCTATATTGTACTGAAGCTCTGCACGTGGGTTGATAAAAAATCTAAATTTTTTATCAAAAATAACATTCTACGTAGATCCACCCATAACCTAATTCGATAGCGTGGCCATCCTTAGTTTAATTCCTTAAAACTAATGATATCTAAGGTACATACTGCGAATTCCCTCAAAGAACATGAGAAAATATCAATTTTCTCATGTACCTTATTTAGCACCTTAAGTAGAGATGGGTATCCACCCGTGTTAAAACCCGAACGTAGGTTATATTATAACCCGATAATGACCCAATAATAGCCCATTATAACCCATTATAGCGGGTCATAATAAATTATTTCATAATTTTATTAATTGGTATCTTTTATTTCAGTTTTCTCATTTAAGCTGTACTAAAAAGTTAATTATTTATTATGTAAGTAAAATTTTATCACTAAAGTGCATGCATAGCATACACTAAAAACCAAAATCCCAAAACGATATGAAACTGGGCAGTTATTTACTATAATCTAGATATTAGTCGTCAAGCCTAGTCAGAGGCCAGTTGGTGGCTTAAAAACCTCTGACATTAAGGTTGGTCACTTGCCTAACGCACCCCTCTACCAACCCACACTGGGCCCGCGTGGTGAAGGATGGCCCCAGTGGCGTAGCGAGCGTGGGTGTCAGCCGCCCGGGGCGAAAAACAATTCTGCCGCCCTTTTTTTTTTGCTCCTCCATTTGGCAAACATACACGCAGCGGGGGAGGGCGGAAGACAATTCTGCCGCCCGGGGCGGACCGCCCCCCCATCGCTACGCTACTGGATGGCCCACAGCCATACTATCTCACAATTGAGATAAGGCCTGTGTCCCAGCAGTGAGAACGTTTATAGGTTGATGATGATGCATCTAGATGCAATAATGATTTATGTTAAGTCCATGCCCGACTGTAACTCGTTACAGTCGGGTATGGAATTAACATAATTATATTATTATGTCTATGCAGTCGGGCGGGTCTCGTCCAGGGGATGGCTGGGTAGTGCGGGTGGGGGTGGGTGGGCGCACACGCAGCGCTTTCCGCGGCGCCTCGCCTGTTTCGCCTGGTTTCGTCTCCCTCCCGCTCACTCTTGTTTACGCCGTTTGGTTTAAGAAATATCGTGCTGTGTAAATTTTATCTACGACGACCCGATATTGTTTTACTGCGATCTGATCCTGAGTGACCTTGGCTTAAGCACACTGATTACGATTTGCTTACCCATTGGTTATTTCAAGATATCGAAGGAGGCTAGTGGCTACCCATCATGGACGTACCCAGGGGGGGGGGGGGAAGCAGCCGCCAGCATCGGCTTAAATGTAATTAAATGTAATGAATAACCTGGTATCTTTTCGAGCCACAGATGGTTTTTGGAGTCGAAAATTCTTATGGGACAGTATTACCAATGTGGCAGCAACAACCTGGTGGATGGGAATATGTGGATCTACTGCATTAAGTAATGTTGAGGTCAGAATACTTACAGCTCCTTGCACTTCCGCAGCTGTGGAGCGATCATTTAGTGCTCCCAGCAATATACACAGCATAAAAAGAAATAGGCTCACGACAGAAAGGGCAGAAAAATTGACTTTTTTGACGTACAACTGGAATTTAATTAATAAGCACGAAGAAGAAATTCAGTGATAATGCTGAGGATTGCATGCCTGAGGCACCGCCAGCAAAGTTCAGTCCACCTCACGCTGCTAGTCCTCAGCCATCTTCGTCCGGCATTCAAAACGAAGAGTTTTTAGATTGCGATCGTATTTGTACAGATAGTGAAGATGAGTTATAAATGTAATTTTATCAGAAAAATAAATGCATGTGATTTTGGATTCAGACTTTCATTTTACAACCTCTTCTCACTATTAAAACAATGATTTTTATTTTCACCCACTAAAATAGGTGTTTATGGGTTAAAACGGGTTATAACCCAAATCACCCAGTTTTAACCCAGTCGGGCGGAATGGGTTTTAACCCACTACCCATCTCTAACCTTAAGTGCACGGACCAGGGGCGTCTTTGCCAGCAAATTTGTTCTGGGCACAGGCACAGCCAGCAGCGCCGGGCGCCGCCGCCGCCACACGTACTGGTCCGGCACGCTCAGCTGCAGGCAGCGCAGCAGCTCTGGGTGGTGCGCCATCCCGCGCAGCACCCTCGCCACGTACAATGCCAGAGCATATTCGCGCCGCACCCGTAATTGATTGTACCCTACCATACCCAGTACGAATAAAGAAGGGTACATTAGAGGGTACAACGGGTATACCCCATAAAGTTTGAAGTACAGGTGTCTTGTGAACTTGTTCTGAACTCGTTCCAACATGACACTGTACTTCGCTTCATGGGGAGCCCATATGACTGCACTGTGCTCTAGGTGGCTTCGGACTAGTGCATCGTACAAAACCCGAAGCGTTGTTATGTTTAATAATATAATAAATTCAAAAACAGTTTTTTTATCGTAAGCTTTTTATAAAAAACTAACGACTTGGCAGCATGGTTTTTGACCTAAGCCGGTTCAGCAAGAAACTAATAAAAAATCAAACTGTCAACCAAAACTGTCTGAATGACTCTGAGGCTTAGAGTAGAACACATGGAGATGCCCTAAGTAGGTACAAAACGTGTATACCTAAAGTTGGAACACAAAATGGCGCCACCAATGATAGCGCCCGACCGTAGTGCAACCAATATTGTATATCGATATATTTATCGATACAAGTTTACGTGTCGATCATAAATGCACATATTTTGTTAGAAATCTATAAATAGTTTCTTATTTTCCTATCACAAAATAATGATGATGCAGTGCCTTAATATAACAATAGGTTAGTTATATATATTATTATGGAAATTTCAACTTCACATGGTTAATAAACCTATTACATTTTTCCAAAAATCCTAAACAGAGATAAAGTGAAGATACTGTACTGTTTCATACTACCATCACGTAATCTTGTTATGTCGAGAGTTCTGTAAAACCAGTTTTCGTTGAAGTGTAGCGAGCAAACGTGCTTTTATGTCGCAGATTTATATTTTCCCCACCTATTAACTCTATCTATTTCTTCTTTAATGTTTCACTTACAGGAAATCTGCAGAAATATACCATTGCAGAATATAACTATCTAAAACGTATCGATACATAAAAATATTGTGCCACATCACTAGCTGGAACACAATATGGCGAAACCGGCACGCGTCAAAAACTGTGTGACGTCACTAAAAAGTGTTGCCAAAATGGGTACAATGCAAAGATATCTGTCTCTTTTTTCATACGCAACAATCACTTAGATGAAAAGAGATAAGTATATATTTGTAAGGCAAGTGTCGATTCGATGTATATTCATATAAGCAATTTTTTGTATAGATCAATAGGGCATCTCCATATGTTCTACTCTAAGCTCTGAGGAATAATGACTGACGTTTAATTATCATTCTTGTCAATTCTTGTCCTCTGTTCTTGTCTTAAGCGTGTGGAGCCGTTTCGCATATTCTTCGCGGTTTCGCGCTTTGTTCCCCAATTTTTGTCGGTTTTTTGGTCCGCGTCAAAGGGAGCGCGAAGCGCGAACGTGACGCGAACGTGCATGACTCCACACTCGCAGTCCGCGACGGTCAGTATCTATACTAATATTATAAAGAGGAAAGATTTGAATGTTTGTTTGTTTGTTTGAATTGAATAGGCTCCGAAACTACTGAAACGATTTGAATAATTCTTTCACTGTTGGATAGCTACACTATCCCCGGTGAACATAGGGTACTTTTGATCCCGGAAATGTGGGGGGAAGGGGGGGGGGTATTTGAAAAAAGAAATTACGCGCGGGTGAAACCGCGGGCGGAAGGCTAATTGTTCATAAAGAGTTACTTATTAAGGGGGAATAGAGTCATCAGCTTTATCGCCGATCAGCGCCATCACGTGAAACCGGAAGAAATTATTTTTTTCTATATTTCATAATTAAAGTACGCTAACGCGCATATTGTTAGGGACGCAGCAACAGCTACTTCGACGTCCATTTCATTCAAAGTTGCGAACTTAACTGTGAAAATACCGCGAACCATTGCGAGTGTGGAGTCATTGTTGAATTCGCGGCAAGTTCGCGGCGCGAATTCGCGCCGTGATTCGCGGGCTAAGTGTAGAGCGGGCTTTAGAGTAGAACACAGTTCTTGTCAACCAACTGTTGTCAACTCAAGCAATTTCTGGTTTTTTAATCAATATACTCTATGAGCAAGTCAGCTGCTGGCTGGCATGGCTGGCTGATTTTTTTCCATTTTCAATTTTTCATTCATTCCAACTTCAAAATCTTCAAATTGAGTTTCATTTGTTTTTTATCTAGGTATTTTAATTTTTTAGGACTGTTGAGTAGTGGACTTCTAATCTGAAGAAGTCATTTCGAGAGCATTGTCTTCGAAAAGTTTTTAGTACTATAGTTAAAATCAGAAAGTTTGAAAGCCGCACTTTTGAATTAAAACAAGAAGTAACTTTAACTATTTAAAATGAATTCGGATTACGATAAAAAAGTAGCTGAACTGAAAAGTAAAATCAAGAGTTTCCCAGACTTTCCGAAAAAGGGAATATTATTCTGGTGAGTGTTGTTTACCTGTTATAATAACCTATTCAATGAGTTTTAATATTTTATAGACATTGTATTTTAGAATAAATTCTGTTATTTATAAAACTTTAAAAATAACTATTGAGTTAATTAAACATGATACATTAAAATTCTTACATATTAGTTTCAATAACTTTTAAATATTTTAATAATGAATGTACACATTTGGACTTTATCATAATGTAGGTTATCATAGTTCATCAATATTCAAGGAGGGAACTACACACTTATCTCTACAATATTTCCCTGAGAATAAATGATTTTTACTAAAAATGTTGCAAAGCACATCAATATTTTTATGCACAAGATTATCTATAGAACTAATACTGACTATATAGAAACTGAGTAAAATGACTAAAATTCCACGCTGTATAGAATTAGAAGAAATAACTTTTACTAGTAACTCTTGAGTTTCTTGCCACTGTTTAATATCGACATTTTATTACAGTGTTAAATGAAATAACTTCCTATTTTTTCAGGGATGTATTTTCAGCCATATCTGATGGCAAAACAGCAAGCCTTTTGCAAAATCTGATGGTGCAAACTGTTAAAGAAAAATTCCCACAGGTTTGTGCAATAAGTTTACAAAAAAATTATATTAAATACTAGCGGCACGGTATGTGCTTCGCTACATTTACAGTCGTGGTCAACTAATTAGGGACGCTATATGACTAAAACACAAGATCGTCCCTCAAGTCCGAAAAAAAAAAACTCTATGAGGCTTTGAAGCTTATATTAATTCATAACAAGTAATTTGGCAAGTATTCCAAATATTTAAAGGCCAGGAAAGCTAATAGCTAGTTACGATCAATATTATTTAAATAAATAAATCCTTGCCACTTACACATCATTGACTTTATGGATGGACAACTAATTAGGGACACGTAAAATTTTAACTGTAAATATAAATAAATGGTAATTATTTAAGTGTTTAGGACAAAAAAAGTTTTCAATAATCAAAATAGAATACAAAACAAATCATTAAACGTATTTTTAATACCCAGTATGGTTGTTTTTGCTGGTTATAACCATTTGACATCAACGCAGCATTGATGCAATCAAATTATTACAGGTTTCCAAAGAAATATTATTCCAAACACCTTGAAATGTCCCGTCAAGCTGACTTTTACTGGCAGTATGTTAAACTGCAACTGTTTTCATCGCTTTATACCATAAATGCTCTATCGGGTTTGGGTCTGGGCTGCTTGCGGGCCAATCTAGTACCGTCACTAACTGTTGAACTAGGCACGATTTCACAGAGTGCGCGGTATGTTTTCGGTCGTTGTCGTGTTTAAACCGTCCAATAGACTGGTAAGACTTCTTCAGCATACTATAGCATCGTTTCCTTCAATATTCCTTTGAATTGGAATTGGTCAAGTTTACTTTTAATTATTTTTATAGATCCTACTCCATGTCCAAAAAAAGCAGCCCGTTGGCGTTTGCAAGAAAGTATGACATTGGAATGTTGCTCAATGGAGAAATTCGCGGTTTTCTGACGAGACCAGTATAAATCTTATTTCATTCGATGGCAGACAATACAGACAATACGTGCAATGACTTATAAAGTCCGAAATTAATCCAAAGTACACGAAAAAGCAGGTGAAACATGGAGGCGACAATATTCAATTCTGGGGCTGTTTTTCTAGACATGGAGTGGGACCTATAAAAATAATTGAAAGTAAACTTGATCAATTCCAATTCAAAGGAATATTGAAGGAAACGATGCTATAGTATGCTGAAGAAGTCTTACCAGTCTATTGGACGGTTTAAACACGACAACGACCGAAAACATACCGCGCACTCTGTGAAATCGTGCCTAGTTCAACAGTTAGTGACGGTACTAGATTGGCCCGCAAGCAGCCCAGACCCAAACCCGATAGAGCATTTATGGTATAAAGCGAAGAAAACAGTTGCAGTTTAACATACTGCCAGTAAAAGTCAGCTTTACGGGACATTTCAATGTGTTTGGAATAATATTTCTTTGGAAACCTGTAATAATTTGATTGCAACAATGCTGCGTTGATGTCAAATGGTTATAACCAGCAAAAACAACCATACTGGGTATTAAAAATACGTTTAATGATTTGTTTTGTATTCTATTTTGATTATTGAAAACTTTTTTTGTCCTAAACACTTAAATAATTACCATTTATTTATATTTACAGTTAAAATTTTACGTGTCCCTAATTAGTTGTCCATCCATAAAGTCAATGATGTGTAAGTGGCAAGGATTTATTTATTTAAATAATATTGATCGTAACTAGCTATTAGCTTTCCTGGCCTTTAAATATTTGGAATACTTGCCAAATTACTTGTTATGAATTAATATAAGCTTCAAAGCCTCATAGAGATTTTTTTTTTCGGACTTGAGGGACGATCTTGTGTTTTAGTCATATAGCGTCCCTAATTAGTTGACCACGACTGTAAAGTGAAATAACAAAAAATGTGAAATCAAAAACCGCTCGCCTGATTTTGTGCAAACTTTACATAAACCATCTACTAAATAGTCCGAACAAAGCCTAAACATCATTAATGTTGCCAGAACACAGCCTGAGCTGTTATGGCGGCAGATTTCATCAGTGGGGTAAGCTAGCCAGTCTGACTCTGAAAAAGCCCTACCACCAACCAGATCCAAGGTGGGAATCGAACCCACAACCTCCGAGTTTTATACCCGAGCGGCTAAGCCACTGTTCCACGGAGGCAGTCAAATTCGAAAAAATAAATTAAGCGCGTGTGAAACCGCGGGCGGAAGGCTAGTTATAAATATATGTGTTTAGTGAGGAGTACCTGTAACTAAATTATTGTATTATCTTCATTTCAGATTGAAGCTGTAGTGGGTTTAGAGTCCAGAGGTTTCTTATTCTCATTTGCATTAGCAGCAGAATTGGGAGTAGCCTGCATTCCAGTGAGGAAGAAAGGCAAGCTGCCCGGAGATGTGGTGTCTTATAAATACGACTTGGAGTATGGTTCGGTGGGTATATTACTATATTATAATTATCCGTATTATTTTAATTCCTTAGGGAAGCACAGCATTTTGAAGGTATAAGACTCAATAGAAAGATTTTTAGAAAATATCATTCAAGGCATGAACCTTCCTATACTGAATTATCGACACAGTGTGTTCGATATAATGAAAATCGAACTATCAACTTTCGCACTCATAAAGGGGTTCCTATTGTAACAATAGGAAGGTTCATGCCGTGAATGATATTTTCTAAAAATCTTTCTATTGAGTCTTATACCTTCAAAAGTTACAATATGGCACATAAGATTCTTTAATTTTTTTTATTATTTGCTTTGATAGTACTTAATGCAAGTGTTCACAAAAAAACATGTTTTGAGCTTATCTGGCCATGCCAATGGACAATAAGACAGTGTATGTTATTGCAGCAAAATGGACTTCTATGTAATGAATGTCACACTGCAGGATACTGCAGGAAATGCTTTATTGAAATCAAGACATCATTACTGCAATGTCTGCTTTCTTGTAACCTTGTTGCATGCTAACAAAAGTGCTGGTTGGGTGGTGGAATACCAGTCTGGTAAAATATAGCCATCAACTTACTAAAAAGAAGATTGTTTCCATAATAGCTAAAAAAGCTACAATAAACATTGCTCTATTTCAGGATATCCTAGAAGTCCAGAAGTCAATTCGTCCCGGCCTGAAGTGCCTCATCGTAGATGACCTCATAGCTACAGGTGGATCATTGGGGGCAGCTGTTCAACTGCTAAGAGAGGCTGGAGCGACACCCTCTGGCTGTTTGGTTGTCATCGAGCTTACTTACCTGAACGGCAGGAAGAATGTTCCTGAAGGTGTGCCGGTACATTCCTTGATACAATATGATTCTTAGTACTATCAGATTCAAATAAATGCTATTAGGATACCTTTTGGAATTGAGCAAAAAATTACGTCAACTGCGTGATGACTTACAATTTTCTTGTTCTGTGACTTACACACACTTACACATCACAGATATTGACCGACAAACTTATCTATTCTAAAATGTCAGTTTTTGCAATGCAAAAACGATATTTAATGACAGTACTAAAACGACAGTAGCGACGCCGCCACCAGAACAGATAAGTTCGTCGGTCTATATTATTTTGCCAACTCTTACTATATTTAAAAAACTGTCTCCATGAACCAACATGCATTCACAAGAGTATCTGGGCAAAACTCACCAGAAACAATTAAAAAAAAAATATTATTTTGCGTAATTTGCGTTGCTAACGCTACTGACAAGCCCAGTTGGTGTCATTTTTCGCTCCATTCCAAAAGGTATTATCCTAATAGCATTTGAATCTGATAGTAGTGTTGTATATGATGTAAATGGTGTTGTTAAATTCCCTTCCTGTTTGTAATACCATTTAACATGTTAATGTGCAAAATGATTACTAAGTAAGACCTGGCCTTGTATTTACATTTCCAAAAAATATTTTTATTTGTTGAGAAGCAGCTGTTAACAATGTTGTGTCAAGAGTTTATTATAATATGGTTTTAACCCAGATATTACTGAAACTTTTTTTTCATGTCGGATTTTCATAATTTTTACATAATGTTGTATAATTAATTATAAAGAAGTATCTTGGGCAGGTAAATCCAACTCTAATTTCGTGGCGTTATAAAGGTCGGCTCGGTAGTAACAAGTGGATTAATAACCTAGGCGAGAATTTTTAGAACCAACTGCGAGATTGATTCCTAAGTACTGTGAAAAGTACCCTAATTTAATAATTTAGTGGTCAGTAGGTACAGTTTTTATTTTTTTATAAATAAATCTTAGTAATTTCTGTAATTGGTCATTGTAAAAATTGATGGGGATTAAACCATAATGATATTAGGTAGATTTTTTTTTTTACTTTTGTTGGCATAATAAAGTTAAAAAACTATTGAGGTTATAACACTGAGGTCCATTATAATACGCGCGGCGTAGATCAGTGGGTTATAAGTTGGTTATAAGTAATTTCGTGACTATGACATGGAAAAACGAGTCATACGGGAACTAATTTGTATAGGAATTCTATTAGTTCGGATACTCGCCACAGTGGCGCTATTAAATATCCCATACTAATTTCTCGATTCGTATTATGTACGTTTAATTTTTTAATTGTTCATGCTCGAATAGTTTCGAACAAAATAAGAATCTTAATTAAAATAATGGTTCATTAATCAATTTTTCATACAAAGTAAAATCTTATAACAAACTTCTAGCAACAAAGATCTGGTTGCATTCAAAGGTTCAGTAAAAACGTTGCTCAAATATCATCAATATATCTGAACCAGGTTTCAGCATTTATGATATTTCCATTAGTAATAAATAGTTGGTTACCTTTGATTTATTAAGTTACCATAAGCATAATTCATCTAACAGACATTATTGTGAAAGGTGTAATAATAAAATTGTTCTAAGAAGTTATGTGGATACTGTATAAAAAGACCAAAACATTTATTTTTATTATTGCATAATGAAATAAAATATTTCTTTCGTATCTGAATTGAATAATTTATCAAATATTATTGTTGTTCTCATTTATTAATATTTTTGCGCAATAATTAAAGAATTAACTTTGTGTATTGTATAACGTTACAACAAAGAAATGTTTAAAAGTAGGAAGGTACCTACGTTTAAACAAGTATCTTTTAAAAATAGTGCCTCTTTCAGTGTTGGGCATTAATCAATTAATTTGTCAATCATCTTGTCAATTGACTAAAAAAGTAATTGCAATTAAATTAATTGCAATTAAAATTAATCGCAATTAAACTTTAATTGCACCTTGCAATTAAATTAATTTGATTAACGTGTGTCAATTGCAACTCACAATTAAATTAATTGCAATTAACTTTTTTAGTTGTTTTACAAAACAATTAAAACTAACAATTAACTTTATGTATCAAAATGAAATTAGTTACAAGGGAAACCAGACCACTTGGAATGTCCTAACCATACTAGAAACAATCACACAAAGTGATGCTCCCCGCGGAATTCGAACCCACGACCTCCGGGTATTAGAGCCCGACGCTCTAACCACTGTACCACAG
Organism: Mecyna flavalis; assembly: GCA_949319885.1. NCBI lineage: Eukaryota > Metazoa > Arthropoda > Insecta > Lepidoptera > Crambidae > Mecyna > Mecyna flavalis. The sequence goes on along the minus strand of OX439417.1, from coordinate 3,190,192 downwards.
AGGCAGTTTAATATATATTTATATATGCCGATTACCGGCTTTATATTATACAGCAGTGTTTTTTAATTGTAATTTTTAATTGCAATTAAAAAAACAATTAAAAAATAATTAATTGTTAATTGCTACTAATACAGTTAACAATTGATTAATTGTTAATTGTCATTTTTCACAATTACAATTGATCAATTGTTAATTGTGGTTTTTCACAATTACAATTGATTAATTGTTAGTTGTTGTGGTCACAATTAACAATTAATTAATTGTTAATCATTAATTGTTCTTGCAATTAAAATTTGCCCAACACTGGCCTCTTTATTGTGATGAGGTTAAGTTAAAATGTCCATTCCAGTACAATTTTCTTCAATTGTTATTTAGTTTTTGTATCACAATTTATACAATAAAACATAGTTTTTATTTCATTGTTTTATTTTATTTGTAATGTCTTTACTGTCCAATCGATACGTAAAAACAATAGAAACAATCACTCAAATAACTAAAAACTACATTAATTAAGCTACATTTTTAAACAAAATATCTTGTAAATGTATTGACTTCCCTTATTTATGTCACACCTACATACCAAAACAATAAATACATAACGAGGGAAATTCAATAAATGTTTTAACATGGCAATAATATATTGCACAGAAATCTTACATAAATAAAACTTACCTAAATAAAATAACACTGATTTCTTAATAAATACAGACCCACTTCGAAGTCTTCCAACTCAAGAAGAAACAGTAAAATTGCTTCATACAGAAAATTGCATAGTCATTTAGCATACGTAGTTTCTATGAACCTACAGAATTAAACATTAGTATGTATGAAATACTTATTGAATAGATATCACAGGTTTTGGCTCGGTAATGGTGAAGTTCTGATTCCCCAGTTCACGAGGAATCGTCTTCAAATGATCTTCTGTCTCCTTCTGCTCTTTCAAATCTTTAGTCTCTGTCGCTCTCTTGTTCTGAGACTTGGCTGTTGTCGGTGATACAGTAGAAGTAGATCCCTGAATTGGGTATGGCCGAGGGGGATACGTACCTCTGGGAGTAAATAAACCTGTAGGACGCTTCAAATTGTCATTATTTTCTGTGGTCAGAGAAGGTTGGTCATCTTTAGAAGCGTCTCCAATTTTAGAATCATCTTGAGTATTTAACGTTGGGTAGCTAAGTTTCTTTTCCCCATCTACATTTCGAGCAAATCTATCCTTCTCATCTGTAATAGGACTTGGTGCTACTCTTTTATATCCAATAGGTGGCACAAAGTGTCCGCGAGGTTTATTTGTATTATCATTTTCTATTTTATCAGCTTCAGTGGGATTTGTAGTATCAGTTTTAGCATTAACTAGAGGTGTAGAATCTAAACCCGTTCTGGGATGTGCTGCATGGGCATTTATAGATGTAGTATTGTCACTTTTATCGTCATGTTCAGTATCTCTTACATCTCTTTTTCCTTCACTTGGGTTTTCTGGTTTGGTTGTTGTTGAAACAGATAGGGGAGTAGGCCTGTTGAAAGAACCTTGTCTTGGTATAAGTAAGGAACGGCGTGTGGATGCTTTGTCGTCATTTGATTCTTCGTTTTCGGTTTTCTTTTGCACGTTTTGGTTTTCCTCTGGTATTTCAGGGTTTAATGCTTCTCTTTTCTGTTTCTTTGGTGTGTCATTGTTAGCCACAGTTCTTGGGATTGTAGCTGGCACGTTGAATGATTGGAATCTATTTCCTACGACTGGTACAGAAGACACGGACGTATCATCGCTTTTCTGATCGTTTTTTGTATCCCTAGCATCTCGTTTATCGTCGTTTACATCAGGTTTGTTTGTTGTGGATGCAGATAGAGAAATGCGCCTGTTGAATGGTCTTATTACTGGCTGTTTTGTCGATATTTCTTCGTCCTTGTCGGCATTGGTCTTTTGCTTTCCATCTTGTTTCTTCGGTGTTTCAGAGTCAGCTTCCCTAGCATGTCTGTCCAGGGTTTCATTGTTTGCGTTTTGCTCATTAGTACGAGCTACGGTAACAGCGGGAACATTGAATGGTTGATTACCTACAAATGGAACAAAAGCCTTAGGTGTAGCACTACCTTTCTTATTGTCTTCTGTATCACGTGTATCTCGTTTCCCTTCGCTGGATGTTTCTGGCTTGATTGCAGATACAGTTTGAGGAGTGGGTTTATCGAAGGAATCTTGTCGTATAAATGCTGGCAGTTTTCTTGGTGGCTTCTCGTTTCCAGAATTATATTTATTTTGTGTGTCTTGCTCTTCGGGGAATTCAGGGTTTACGGTTTCTCTGGCATGCCTGACTGGTATACCAGCTACAATGGCTGGAGTACCAGTAGTTTGAGGTGAGTTACCTGCAAATAAAACAGGATTGTCTTGCTTGTTCTTGCCTTCGAAATTTACATTCGCAGGTTTTGACTTGTCATCGTTTGTTTTTGTATCAGTAGAAATTTGCGGTGGGGTTAATTTTCTATTTGAAAAATCAAGATTCTTGGTGTCCTCACTAACAACGCCGGGCAGATGAGAATCAGGTTTCTGGTTCTCTTGGGGATTACGTTGAACTCTAGTTTGACTTGACTCAGTTGAAGTTTCTTTGTTATCATTCGACTTGAATTTGTCTTCAGGAATAGCAAATACTTGTATACGGAAATCATATCCTCGCAGGACGGTTGGACTTTTCAGTTCCAAAGTCACGTTCTTTTGTCCTTCTCCGCCGTCAACTATCTTTATATCTCCATCCTTGTCTGGTCTCAGGTCTGTAATGACGATTCGGCTAATCACTTCAGCATCTGTAGTAGTGATTGTCACATTTTCTGTCTGTCTCCATATCGTTGGACTAGCGTGTCGAACTTCATCGTATATGCTTCTGCCCTCTGTGTTTGTGCCTACGATGACATCGTGGCACGACGCAAAACACACGAGACTTAATAATATCACTTTGTTAAACATGTTTGGGTGGTTCCAGTGGACTGACGACTGTCGCGAAATGAAATGCTTATATAGGACGGGACGTTTAAGGAAAAATTGCGTGAGTAACTATTATGTGAGTAACATTGGTGTAGTATTTTTTATATTAAAGCATGTTAAATTAACGACGGCAGGTAAATTTGATGACAACATTCGAGACTTCGAGTACACTCGGGTTCAGAAACAAAAGATTTTTTATGGAAAAAAACTCATGACTCACAAACTAGGTCAGACATTATTTTGATGACTATGTCTACATTCGTTTTAAGGAAATAGGAACGGTCCTATAGTCATCAAAATAATGTCAATGTGTAATAAAAAAAAATAGATAGGTACTTATGTTTGATGCTCTACTCCATAGTAGAGCATCAAACATAAGTATCTATTTTTTTAAACACTACATAGTATTATTAATTTAATAAGTTACGAGAAAATATTGATATTAATAATATTGTTTGTTAATCTATAGGAAGTTGAATTTGAAAAAGATTCGAACTGAAAGTTTCTTAAATAGGTACCAATCATAAAGCTAAAAAAGCACTCAGTTTAGATCTAAGGTTTAATGTTTTTCAACCTTTCTTGAGATCAGATACATACAACAATCTCAACTGGTAGGGATTTGTCGGTGATTATTTCCGGAATAAACCATACAAAGCTTATTTGTATACTTTACAAAGAACCTACAAACAAGACGAAGACAGTTTAACTTCTTCTACTTCCTTAGTAATTTTCCGCCAACTGTACCTCATCAAACGTGTCAGTAATCTGGATGATCTAGGGGCACGCCGCACGCATTAAAATTAGGAAGTCCTGCGCAGGCGATGAGGATAAACAGACGGAAACACGTACCGATGCGAGATACAGGGCAATGTCAATGCCGAAGATTAACTTAATCTTTGCGTAAGTAGATAGTTCTTGCGTGTTTCACGTTACCTACGTAGAATCCAAACAAAATCTCTTAACACACCTTTTTAAATTAGTAAGACCAAAAAACAAGGATACAGGTCAAAATCTTTCGGGAATATTAAATGATGAAATGTTTAATGGATGATGTTTTAAATAATTAGTTGAAGAACTAATGTGGTGTCACAACCAGTGTGTCATCCATCAAATAATTAATCTTTATCCTGACATATTATGTAGGCTACATAATGTAGCTCTGATTATATTCCAGGAATATTAAGTCGGGCTTAGGTTTTTTTAAAGAGTCCTGCGGGCTCCGAAAGACGTACGTAGGGACAAAGGTTCTGTAGTCAAAAGGCTGGATCACGTGGGGTACCTACGAAACTCTCCAGGTTTCCTTTACACCTGAAAGATTGAAGTTGGGTGCAGAAAGTTTAAAATAGTAATTTTAGCGGTACCTACACAGACATTGAGGTCCTCGATAAGAAGAACTTACGATTATAGCGACTTGTACAAGATTTGTTGAGGCTTTGGCCTCTAGTAATAAATGTTATGGTGACATAACACTCTACAAAACAGACCTCACAACAACCAGTACAACCTCGATAAAGTCGTTTTTATTTCTTTACAAGCCAATATCAATAAGTTAAACGGATATGGTAAACGACAATGACATTTACAGTTATTTTATTGGCCATATTTTTCATTGCGACTTATAACATGCAATGAGACCACGAGTGAGACGGTCCATGGTTCATCACACCTTGATCTTCAATTTTTGATGTACGCCTCAAGTTAAGCAACTTCGTTGTGGCAACACCTGGATGGGTGATTTGAGTGCTAACCGCCCCGTAAAAAATCTCACCGGGGTGGATGACACTTAATTAGTGCCAACCACCCCGGTGACGTAACGGGGCCGTTCGACCGGGGTCGATGAAACAATTTTTTCCCAACGACCCCGTTACCGGGGCGGGACACCGGGGTGGATAATCCATTTCTTCAAGCATGGCTACACAATAAAATAAAAAACAATAAGATGTCATTCATTATTATTAAGTCAAAGTGTGATGTCAATGGTCAACCGTGCCTTGTTACTATTGGATATTGTGAGTTATTTGTGAGTATAGTATAACCATAGCAATCAAGTGTTGCTATATCCAAATCTAATATGGCGCCTCCAGAGCAGGTTTTTTATTTTCCTGGTCAGGCTATAAAGCAGTGCCCTGCTTTCAATACGTAACGTGCGTCATTGTATCTATGCGACGCCGCACGCACACTCTATCTCTTTGCTTGCACTGAGAAACAGGTCGAGTTTTTGTGTACTCCTACTATGCCTGAACCCTCTTTTACTCTTCCTACTCCTCTTGAGCTTTCCCCACTTTCCATATTATTTCAAAAACGAACAAAAAAGCCAGGCTACCTATTAAAGGTGTACAATAAACACACATAAAAACGGCCAAAAAACATTTATTAAAACAACAACAGTATAAACATTCACTTGCAGTAGTCCGGCTTGGAGCAAGGACACTTTTCCTGCATCTTGAGTCCTTGGGCCATCTGCTTCATGAACGGGTGGACCTCGTCGCTGAAGAATGGGCTGGAAATTATCATTAATGATAAATTAGGATAGAAGTTAAGCGTCTATTCCCATTCATCACCACTGGCTTTGTCACCACTGGGGACAAATGGGAAAAATATTCCCGATTGTTGCCAGTGGTGACGTATGACACTTACTTTCCCAGTTGTAGCCACTGGTTTATCACCACTGGTGACAAATGAGAAAAATACGTCCCAATTATCGCTAGTGGGGACGAACAGCACAAATATTGTCGCAAATGTCACCATGCATAAAAACACAAATAAAAAGTTAAGTAAGACCAGATCAATCCCTACAGTCTTACCAGTAGAACTTCTGGGAACTTACCGATGGTAGGGCTACGCTTGTGTTGCTTTTTCCCATTAGTTTTACTATAACAATATTTACAAAACACAGACCAAGTAATTAATAGACAACTAAGAAAAAAAATAACAGAACTTTATTTTTCACAAATGAATATCAGGAAAAAAAAATACTGTATATCAGAGAAACAAATGAATGTCGGAGAAAAAAGAAAATGTCGGGAAAACAAGTAAATATCAGAAAAACAACTGAATGTCAGAGAAACAAATGAATGTCGGAAAAACAATTGAATGTCGTTAAAACATTTTTTATTGATCTGAAGTTAAAAAAACAGGTGCAAGCGATTTTCGACCTTATCGACATTTACCAAAATAACTGATTTTAATGAACTAGCAAAGATAGTCAAAGTCAAAGTCAAAGTATTTATTTTGCAATTTGATTTACCAAGAAATTCTTTTGCACGTCATAAACTTTTTTTCCTACCAGCACTTCGACGTGAATGAATGAATGGCCTGCTGTTGAGAAGAAGTGCCGCAAGAAACTCAACAGTTACATAATGATAGCCTTTTTTAAACCATTTTGTGTTGTACAATAAAAACTTAATAATAATATAATGTCAAATTAATAACAATATAATGTCAACTTAATAATAATATAATAAGTACAATAAATAAGCATAATAGTAGATGTGCAGAGAAACAAATGTGTTTCATGTCCACAGAGTCTTGTCATTTAAGTAATCTTCTACTTTATAGTAACCTTTCCTCATGAGGTAATCTTTAATTATGACTTTAAATTTATTTAAAGGTAATTCTACAAGACGTTGTGGTACTTTGTTAAATAGTTTAATGCTCAGTCCAACAAATGACTTTCCTGTTTTATGAAGCCTGACATTAGGAACGGCAAGTCTGTGCTTATTCCTTGTGTTAAATTTGTGACAGTCGGATTTTTTTGGAAAATTATTGTAATTCTTCCGAACATACATTAAACAATCAAAAATGTATTGTGAAGGAACGGTTAAAATGTTAATTTGTGTAAATAGATCTCTGAGCGAGTCACGAGGTCTAAGGTTGTAGATTGCACGAATAGCTCTTTTCTGTAATATAAATATAGACTCGATGTCAGCAGCAGAGCCCCACAACAGTAGACCATATGACATGACACTATGAAAATAACTAAAATAAACCAATCTTGCCGTTTCAACATCAGTGATATATCTTATTCTTCTTACTGCATAAGCAGCTGAGCTAAGTCTTGCTGCTAATGCAGTAATATGAGGACCCCATTGAAGTTTGGAATCAATATGAATTCCTAAAAATAAAGTATCATTAACTATTTCTAATTGCTCATCATTCATAATAATAAATGTATCCATCTGTTTTACATTAGGCATCATAAATTTAACACATTTCGTTTTCTTTGCATTTAGTAATAAGTTGTTTGTGTTAAACCATTGTGACACTCGCGAAAGAGCCCTGTTCACCTTGTCAAATGTTTTTTTCATTTCTATCTGTTTTAAATATCAAAGAAGTATCATCAGCAAACAGAACTATCTCACAGAGGTCCCCGGTGTAGTATGGTAGATCGTTTATATAAATCAAAAATAGCAAAGGGCCCAGTATAGAGCCTTGTGGCACGCCCATTCTCAGTTTAGCACCACACGAATTAATATTGTTGATATTGACTCTTTGTATCCTGTCAGTGAGATACGATTCAATTAGTTTTATGGCAGCGTTGGAGACACCGTAATGTTTTAATTTATTAAGTAATATTGTATGGTCAACACAATCAAATGCCTTTGATAAATCACAAAAAATACCTATTGCGTTCTGTTTACCCTCCCAAGCATCAAGGATATGTTTAATAAGTTCAATTCCCGCATCGGTTGTACTACAATAGTCGACAAGCGGTTGCGAAAAAGCAACAAAATTTTAAATGTCAATAAGGTCGAAAATCGCTTGCACCTGTTTTTTTTGTTTGTCTATTGATTTGAAGTAAAAAAACCAGGTGCAAGCGATTTTCGACCTTAATGACATTTAAAATTTTGTTGCTTTTTCGCAACCGCTTGTCGACTATCTTTGCTAGTTCATTAAAATCTGTTATTTTGGTAAATGTCGATAAGGTCGAAAATCGCTTGCACCTGTTTTTTTTTTTACTTCAGATCAATAAACAATGTTTTCCCGACATTCATTTGTTTTCCCGACATTCATTTGTTTTCCCGACATTCATTTGTTTTCCCGAAATTTATTTGTTTTCCCGAAATGCATTTGTTTAAAAACGACTAAAATGTTTAGGTGATTTACGGATACCGAAATAATAGTTTTAATTAGAGTCGCCTATGATCACCTAGGTGATTAAAAAAGACTAAAATGTTTCGGTGATTTAAGGATACCGAAATAATAATTTTAATTGGAGTCGCCTATGATCACCTAGGTGATCATTTTCGCGGGTGACCAGAGGATACTCAAACTGTCTCCAATGGTCACCGGTGATCAAAGTGGAATAGACCGTAGACCTACCATCGGTAAGTTTATTGGGACGAAAAATCCCAGTAGTTCTACTGGTAAGACTGCATGACTACTGGGATCCCGAATACCTTATTGGTATGTAACTGTGATTTAAAATAATAATAATTATTAATTATAAAATAATTAATTATTATTATTTTGTGTTTCTATGCATGGTGACATTTGCGACAATATTTGTGCTGTTCGTCCCCACTGGCGATAATTGGGACGTATTTTTCTCATTTGTCACCAGTGGTGATAAACCAGTGGCTACAACTGGGAAAATAAGTGTCATACGTCACCACTGGCAACAATCGGGAATATTTTTCCCATTTGTCCCCAGTGGTGACAAAGCCAGTGGTGATGACTGGGAGTAGACCAAGTTTAGTGGGTTGTGGACGCTTAAGTCTCGAGTCCCACACACGGCCGCAGGTGTAGCTGGCCTGCGGTTATGGTGCATAAACGCATTCTCCTCCGAAAAAAGGGCGAAGGCCTCCATCCTTGAAATCAAGTTATCGTTACAGTAATTGGTACTGGCTTAATAACCACATCTGCCAAATGCAGATCTGTGATCACAAATCCGAGCTGTGTCCGAAAAGACCGACACAAAGTTAGCTGGACCCGGGAATTGAACCCAGGACCCCGCGATCTCGGCCCGGTACTTATACCACTAGACCATCGAGGCGTTATTGTGATATGTATTTAAAAAATGTAATTTATGTTTATCTGTTGTCTGGTACCCATATAACTAGCAAAATAATCATTCTTAGTTTGGGGCTAGATGGCGCTTTGGGGCGCTGTTGTTTGTCATATGCTGCTTCTGAGTTGTTGGGAAGGTCAATGTTACTTATGCCAGAAAAATGCGACTTCTCACATGATGTAGTTTTACTATCGTTCACTGGCAACACTGCCTGAAGAAGAGATACTTCTAAAACGGAGTCACACTTAGGTACGACAAAGGCGCCACAATAATTGTTTAGTGTACACATTTGTTACTATAATTATTATAGTAACATAAAAAATAGGTACTAAAACAGGTTTATGACCGCTTGAAGTTTTTACGACACATCCTATAGTAAAGTTTTAAGTGAGTAACGTAATCATTTGTTTACAGTCCATGGAAAATTCCTGATATTAAAAAAGATTTAAGATCTGATTTACCCACCTACAAGTCTAGGTATCAAATAATACCATTAAAGACTGGATTGGGTATATCTTTAACACCAATCTTTTTCAAAGTTTTTGTCACCACCCCCTGGGGGCTTGCAGGGCAGTTAATGGGTATAGACTTATAGGGGGACGCTTTAGTCCCGAGTCCCATAAAGACCGACAAACTTATCTGTTCCGGTGGCGGCGTCGCTACTGTCGTTGTAGTACTGTCATTAAATATCGTTTTTGCCTGACATTTCACGTGGTTCCAATTTTGGTCACCGGAACAGGTAAGTTTGTCGGTCTAAATACAACTGCAAACCTCGCTTACTAAATTACTTAAACGCTAGAAAAGACTTGAAATTCATTATGCAATTATGAGCTGGTACAAACTGAAGGGTGCCTGATCACCGTAGCGTATCGAGCGGCAGAGCTGAGAAACTGAGAAGTATTAACCAAAAGGATTGCACAACATCTCCGCTCAGACAGGGAGACAATTCTATTGATTAATATTTCTCCGTTTCTCCGCTCTGCTGCCTCGCCCCGCCATAATTCCTCTAGTCTTGTTATAATGAATCGAGTCCTGCAATTTGTCAGTTGAGATTAAAAATTAGGACTCAAAGACTCGAGTTCTTTAAAACTCTGCCACCACGTCCTATTCTAGTGGGTGATCTGTGTACCTACGTACGTTTGGGGGCTATCCCCAAAAGTTTGACAAACACTGCCCTACACATTGACGTTAGTGAACATGAATGAGTATGTACCTGACAAAGTACTTGCTAATGGCGTTTGAGGTAAACATTACTTTAAAACCGTCACGTACGAGATGCGTGCTCTGATTGTACGAACAAACAAGCTATGAGACATAAAGTTACTACCTATTAGGTAGGTACTTACACTAAAAAATAATAACAAGAATCTTTTTAATTACCATAAATGACTAAGGAAATGTCTTCCGGAATATATAAAATGATGACCCATTTGGTTTAGAAGTCAGCTATTTCACTAAAGGTCGCGAGTTTGATTCTCTAATATGGGGAGTATGAATTGTACAAGTATACGAGTAATATTATACCAGGTTGTTGATGGTCTATTGGTTCAAGGTTCTGGGTTCAATTCCCAGGTCAGGCAAAATCTATTTCCTAATTTTCGATCACAATTCGGGTTTGTGATCCATTTGGTAAGGGTGGAGATTAAGCCAGTACACCCACCATTGTAAATGATTTCGCAACGATAGGTATAAAAATTATTAAACCAATTTTATTTCGTCTCGGTAAACGTAGTAGTGTAAGTAAGACACCCTCAGGCCAGGTGGAGCGATGATCTGCGCAAGATGGCTGGCAGGAGCTGGATGCGAGTGGCCGAGGACCGATCGGCGTGGCGAGCATTTGGAGAGGCCTGTGTCCAGCGATGTGACACTATGTATGTTGAGACAGGGCGATGTTATATCGCCGAAACTGATAACTACTCTGTTGGAGGACGTGTTTAAGCTTCTGGACTGGAGAGAACTTGGCATTAACATAAACGGCGAGTACATGACGCACCTTCGCTTCGCGGATGATATCGTAGTCATGGCTGAGTCCTTGGAAGACCTAGGCACAATGCTCAACGATCTCAGCAGAGTGTCTCAACAAGTGGGTCTTAAAATGAACATGGAAAAGACAAAAATCATGTCGAACTCCCATGTCGTACCCACTCCTGTAAAAGTTGAGAACTCAACACTGGAAGTTGTTGACGAGTACATTTACCTGGGACAAAAAGTCAAACTTGGTAAGTCCAACTTCCAGAAAGAGGTCGATCGACGAATCCAACTCGGCTGGGCAGCGTTCGGGAAGCTACGCAGCGTTTTCTCGGCCCGACTACCGCAGTGCCTCAAGACGAAAGTCTTTGACTCGTGTGTGTTGCCAGTGATGACTTACGGAACGGAAACGTGGCCACTTACAATGTGCCGCATAAAAAGGCTCAAAATCGCACAAAGGGCAATGGAGAGGGCTATGCTTGGAGTCTCCCTGCGTGATCGCATCAGAAATGATGAGATCCGCAGAAGGACTAAGGTCACCGATATTGCCCGAAGAATTGCGAGCCTTAAGTGGCAGTGGGCAGGACACATTGCAAGGAGGACTGACGGTCGTTGGGGCGGAAAGGTCATCGAGTGACGGCCACGTACCGGGAAACGCAGCCGTGGTAGGCCTCCCACAAGGTGGACCGATGATCTCATAAAGATCGCCGGAATCCACTGGATGCGTGTGGCGCAGGACCGATCGGTTTGGAGATCATTGGGGGAGGCCTATGTCCAGCAGTGGACGTCGTTTGGCTGAAATGATGATGTCCAGCAGTGGACTGTTACAGGCTGATGATGATGATGAATTATATTTTCCGCCGGTTAAAACATCGCTGCAGTTGTAATTATGATATTTGTGAGCTTTTCCTGATGTTTCTAGTTACTTCAGCCTTGAACTTACCGACAGAGCATCCTAGCGATTTCCTCTTCATACTCCTTAGCTGCTATCTGTCCCTTCTTGATCTGATCCAGTTCCTCTTGTCTAGCCTTTTCCTGTTTACAAGTTGTTATAATATGTTATTAAGCAAATCCTTCATACACAGGAAAATCTGCGTCAAGGCACAGATAAAAAATTTTTCGAGATTCACTCCCACAGATATCATTTTAGTATGGTTTCGTTGTTTTTCCTCATTTACTTTTAAATACTGTCCTATTCTGAAGTGAACTTAAAAAAAGTTTACGGGTGGAATAAGGTACACCTATGTTTTATGTAAAAGGTAGATAAAACCCAATGACGTTCATTATACAACTAGACACCCAATCTCTAAGAAAAATTCATCAAAAAACGTCCGAGCGGCGTTGACACAGATGACATTAACACATTCGTTCAAATTAATCGTTATCTCGTGGCAGTTAGGCCAGTTAGTGTTTAATGTCAATTATATACAAATAAACGGAAACTCTACCCAATAGTTGCGTGGGCAGACTTTTGCTTAGGACAATATTTGAGCGTGAATGTAAGTCTAGTTGTAAATTGAACGTCATTGATAAAACCTAAACATTTCTCATGTTTCACATAAATAGTGTAAGACTTCTAGAGTCAGCCAATCAGATTTCGATCCTGCGTCGCGCTAGCAGAGTTATTCTCTCGGCTAGCATAAATACATTACCTACACCAAGACAGTACAAAGGGCCGCGCGGTCCCCACAGACACCTAGCTTGGAGGAAGATCTTTCCTTTTCATTGACGTCATTATACGTGACCTTCATACGTCACAAGCCCATCTAGTTATCCAGGCCTGGTGCAATAGACCCAGAGTAGAGCCTAGGGAGGGAGGATGACCTAAAAAAGGAGATAATTCACAGGCAAAATGGGTGCCAATGCGTATGTTGAAGGGCTACTGTATTCTCGTACCCTGGCCTGGTGGAGTAGGCCGAAGTAGAGCCTAGGGAGGATCACCCCAGAACATAGGCTTGGGTGACCAGTACTGTATTAGGGTGGCTTAATGACGTTCAATATACAACTAGACTCCCATTCACGCTCAAATATTGTCCGAAGCAAAAGTCTGCCCACCCGACTATTGGGCAGAGTTTCCGTTTAGTTGTATACAATTGACATTAAACTCTAACTGCCACGAGATAAGGTGTTAATTTGAACGAATGTGTTAATGTCATCAGTGTCAACGCCGCTCGGACGTTTTTTGAGGAATTTTTCTTAGACATTGGGTGTCTAGTTGTTTAACTGAACGTCATTGGGGTGGCTACTATCTTCACGTACCTTTAGCATCTTATTGTACTCGATCTGGTCGAGCAGGTTCCTCTGGTGTTGCTTCCGCGCCTGCGCGTCTGTGAGCGCCTTGTGTGAGACCAACTCTTGCAGTTGGGAGTACACCTAGAAGATAAGCGATTGATTTCATATATTCAATGATATCAAGGTACCCAAAATTCTATTCTGTTCCTTGGTGCGAAGCACTCTCGAGTATTGTTCTCAGGTCTGGAACCCTCGTTATGAGGTCCATTCTGACAGACTGGAATCCGTTCAACGTAGGTTTGTGAGATTCTTGCAGTATAAGTGTGGGATTCGTGACCCTGACTATAAGACCAGATGTCGTAGGTTCCATATTTTGCCCCTCAAAGACAGAAGAGCAATTGCGGATATCATATTTTTAGTTAAAATCGCACAGAATTATATTGATTCTCCAGAACTGCTCTCGAAAATTTGTTTCAAAGTTCCAAGCAGAACTGTTAGGCTGCCTGTTTATTTGAATATCCCCCGCTGCAGTACCAACTACAGACAGAATTCATTCTTTTTGCGATCAGCATATGAAGTGAACAAGCTGGTTACCATTCCTGAACTTGATATTTTTAACTCCAAACCAAATCTCTTTAGGGACACATTGGCTAAATCTTGGTTCGACGGTTCATCAGCTGTATAATTTAGGTGTAGATCTTAACTCTCTCGTGTAAGCGAGTTGGCTTTCGTTATTTAATAATATTGTTAAACATATGCGAAAACATGTAAATGGTGTATTGTTTTTTAAGCAGTGTTTATTTTCTAAATAAATAAATAAAATAAAATAAAATATCTTAATCTTAAATCTTTATAGGCTACTAGCCTTCCGCCCGCGGTTTCACCCGCGCGTAATCTCTTTTTTCAAATATCCCCCCTTCCCCCCACAATTCCTGGATCAAAAGTAACCTATTTTCACCGGGGATAGTGTAGCTTTCCAACAGTGGAAGAATTATTCAAATCGGTTTAGTAGTTTCAAAATTGTTATTCCCGCGGGAATGAGACGTTTTCCGTAGGAATTTTATAGCTTATGTCCTACTAGCCTTCCGCCCGCGGCTTCGCCCGCGTGAACTATAGGACGTTATCCCGCGGGAATATCTTGTAAATTGTAGCCTATGTGTTATCCTTATGTATAGGCTTTATTATTGTAAAGTTTCATTAAAATCAATTCAGTAATTTTTACGTGAAAGAATAACAAAAGTTCATCCATCCGCTCCCCGGCCGGTAACCGCCGCAACCGCTATGTCCCTGCATTTTAAATCTGAAAATATCTTCGAAACTATTCATTTAAATTACATGATGTAAAGGGCCATATTGATCTATATTACATGCACAATTTATTTATGGTACTTTATTGGATAAGGATTAATACTGTATTGCTTAAAATCACTTTTTCGTAAATAAGCCATTATTTTATCGTAATAAGTAAAGGAAAATGGTTATTGTGGGTTATCCCTAAGAGATAGACATATACCATCGCGGACTTTTTTGTAAAACTTTTAAAGGTGTACAATAGTGTAGTACATTATTTTGATCTATCTCGTAGGGTTCAGCCAGCGTTTGCAATGTAAGCGCAAAAAAATGCGATTATTTACGACCTTAAATTAAAAACCTCTAAAATTATCAGTGTTTCTCTACTATATTATGCATGTATTATACATATAAACCTTCCTCTTGAATCAGTCTATCTAATGAAAAAAACCGCATCAAAATCCGTTGCGTAGTTTTAAAGATTTAAGCGTACAAAGGGACATAGGGACAGAAAAGCGACTTTGTTTTATACTATGTAGTGATTCCGGGTTATAAACTATACGTGTGCCAAATTTCATCTAAATCCGTTCAGCCGTTTAGGCGTGATTGAGTAACAAACATTTAAACATCCAGACTTTCGCATTTATAATATTAGTAGGATCTTGATCGCCCTTTTAGGTTTTTTTTCGAATGCTTCAAGAGAATAATGCTTTAAGGCACCGTAACCTCCTGCACATACAGCCCCAAGTCTAGCTAGCCTGCTAGCTAGACTTGCGGCTGTGTGTAGGAGTCAAAAGCGTTCCACTACCCACTAAACTCCCCCGGTACCCCAACTTAAGAGGCCTTAAGTCAAAGTGGCATCTAGGGAGGTCCACCCGAGAAACTAGGTGTCCCCCAGACTTGGCTCGGGCGACCTGTGCCTACCCCCGCCCGCAGGTCAAATCTTTAAGAGATCATTTGTATTGTTCTATGGTAATTATTGACATTGTTGTATTGTAAGTATTGTAAATTAAATTAATTATTATACCCTGAATGTGGCATTTATGAATGATTTTTTTGTGATATTATTGACATTATTAATTTTATTCTTTTTGACATTATTATTTGTGTAACTGTATCTTTATTCCTTATTTTTGACATTAATTTATTCTCTTGACATTATTGCATTTTGTGTAGGTTATGTAAGTTTTTAGTTAGCTGTATTTAATTTGAATTACTGTACCCGTTTTAACCATACTGGCGCGTTGGGAAACTGTGAACTGTGAGTCGGTATGTGCATGCCTTTTATGATTAAATGATTAAAGAGCTCCGACTCATTAGGACGCCATGGCGATAATTTGACGAGTAATTTGGTGTCATGGTCGAGAAGTCGGCTATTACACCAGAGGTCGCGGGTTCGATCCCCGCACGGTAGAAACATTTGTGTGCATGAACATGTCTGTTTGTATCGGTCTGGGTGTTTCTATGTATAATATCAATATGTATGTATTTACAAAAAAAAAGTATATACGTAATGTTTATCCGTTGTCTAGCACCCATAGCACAAGCAAATGCTTAGTTTGGGGCTAGATGGCGCTGTATGAATAATGTCCAGTGATATTTATTTATATTGAATTGGCTATATTGCTCTTTTGACTGCTTGAATACGTAGCTGGCAATGTTGCCATGGCATCTTAAGTAGGGAGAACTCTGAATGTAAGTATCTATATACATAAAACTCAAAGGTGACTGACTGACATAGATAGATATCAACGCACAGCCCAAACCACTGGACGGGTCGGGCTGAAATTTGGCATGCAGGTAAAAGTTGTGACGTAGGCATCCACTAAGAAAGGATTTTGATCAATTCCCACGGGAACGGAAACCACGCGGGTGGAACCGCGGGCGGCCGCTAGTTCTTGATAAACTACATACAACTCGTAGGAATTAACTGTGCACTCCGCTGGAATGCGACCCTCTCCAGCCCCCCCCCCCCCCCCACATTCTCTAAGCGTTCAGTAGCGAATGCAGTACCGTCCCAATGACGTCATAGCGCGAGGTGCACAGTGAATTCGTACGGGTTGTAAATAAATACCTGCCGCTGGTACTCCTCTTGCTCCTGCAGCTTGGCCTTGAGCACCTCGCGGGCGTGCTCGCGATCTTTGATCTGGTCCACCATGGCTTTGCGAACGTCCTGGTGAGGGTTATAGGTTAGTATAGTTCGTAATTGACAGTGGGCGATCAGTTTGGAGATACTTGGATTGATTATAAGCATTCGCTCTTATTTTCCCATCCTACTATACTCTATAGACAACATCTCGAAAGTCTCTTGCTTCAAGTATTTGGCATATCGGGGTTCGAATTCAATTTCCGGGAAGACCAGAATTTGTGGACCAAAATGGAGACCTCTGCTCTACAATGGAACATAAAATACGCTGATGCTTTTTTATACACCTTATTCGTAGCTGGTTTACTAGTTAGACTAAAGGAGGTGGGATTCGGACTTACAACTCCTAACATATGAAACAGGGTCACAAAAAATGCATAACAAATTATAGGTAGGAGGGCCATCTCGTCGCTAGTCTAATCCCGCTGTCTATGGATCAATGCTAGAACAGCTAGTCTAATCCCGCTGTCTATGGATCAATGCTAGAACAGTTAGTCTAATCCCGCTGTCTATGGATCGATGCTAGAACAGCTAGTCTAATCCCGCTGTCTATGGATCGATGCTAGAACAGCTAGTCTAATCCCGCTGTCTATGGATCAATGCTAGAACAGCTAGTCTAATCCTGTCTATGGATCAATGCTAGAACAGCTAGTCTAATCCCGCTGTCTATGGATCAATGCTAGAACATACCCGGTTAGTCTTCTGCGCCCAGGCCAGGTACTCGCAGCGCTTCTTATCTATCATCTCCTGCCGCCGCCGGCCCTCGGCCTCGAACATGTAGTCGTCCGCCGACTCGAGACGGATCATCTCGTCGCGGAGTTCCACCATCTTCTTGTTGCATTGGTCTAATTCACGCTGTTGAACGTAATAAATAGTGTTTGTTTAGTATGAAGGAATAAATAATTATTTTTATATGGACAAGATAAATATTAATGAGGGTGCAATGACGTTCAATATACAACTAGACACCCAATCTCTAAGAAAAATTCCTCAAAAAACGTCCGAGTGGCTTTGACACTGATGCCATTAACACATTCGTTCAAATTAACACCTTATCTCGTGGCATTTAGTGTTTAATGTCAATTGTATACAACTAAACGAAAACTCTTCCCAATACTCGGGTGGGCAGACTTTTGCTTCGGACAATATTTGAGCGTGATTGTGAGTCTAGTTTTTTAATTGAACGTCATTGTGAGGGTGTTTTAAAATTGAATATTCGCTACACTCTGTTCCACATAAGTTGTCCTTTAGCCGCTATATTGGCAGCATTTGCCTACGCTTTGTACACTCTGTTCCACATAAGAAGTCCTCTAGCCGCTATATTGGTACTACTGTTTTTCAATACTTTCAATCTGTTTTTTGACAGATTTACAAAGCGTAGGCAATGCTGCCAATATAGCGGTTAAAGGACAACTTATGTGGAACAGAGTGTAAATCTGTCAAAAAACAGATTGAAAGTATTGAAAAACAGTAGTACCAATATAGCGGCTAGAGGACTTCTTATGTGGAACAGAGTGTAGATGGCGCTATGTAGCCATAATGTCTAACTAAAACGTGATTGGTTAATTTTGACATCCATGATGGCGGTTTGTTGTCGTTCGTGGTACAAGGTGCCTTCCCAGGGAGCAAATAGGTCTTCGGTGAACTAAGTCAATCACATCTTTCTTTTTTCATTTCTTCAACCTGACTGACGTCCGCGTAGAAAGGAATAGAGCCTTAGCTCATCGAAGTCTACCCAATTACTGGCTCCTCTGGCGCGAAGAGGTAATGGGCCATCGTCGGGTTGAATACATATAGTAGTAAACAATGCTTTCACTGTTTACATAGATTGGCCTAGTTAGTCCTACGGCTTTTCTCCTACTCAACTCCTCCTTTTCATCTGTCCTACCGCTTTTCTCCAACTCATCTCCTCCTTTTCATCTGTCCTACCGCTTTTCTCCTACTCAGCTCCTCCTTTTCATCTGTCCTATCGCTTTTCTCCTACGCAACTCCTCCTTTTCATCTGTCCTACCGCTTTTCTCCTATTTAACTCCTCCTTTTCATCTGTCCTACCGCTTTTCTCCTACTCAACTCCTCCTTTTCATCTGTCCTACCGCTTTTCTCCTACTCAACTCCTTCTTTTCATCTGCCCTACCGCTTTTCTTCAAACGTCTGATACAATTCACCAGGCTTATTTGTAAGAAAGGAAAGCCTAAGTTAAAGTAAGTCCTACCTTTTTAGTTTGTTGACGCTGTGGGAAATGCGTTAAGCGCCATCATCTTACCGATGGATTGAGCGGTGTTTGAGACTCCCGGCGCTCTAAAAAGGGTGCTGCTTTGTCCAAAGGATGAAATGGGATGGGGTTTACGCACTTAAACCCTCCGCGATACTTCTTCGCCGTTATAAGTGGTGGTACCAAATTAAGTCCTACCCAATGACGTTCAATTAAAAAACAAGACTCACAATCACGCTCAAATATTGTCCGAAGCAAAAGTCTGCCCACCCGACTATTGGGCAGAGTTTTCGTTTAGTTTTATACAATTGACATTAAACACTAAATGCCACGAGATAAGGTGTTAATTTGAACGAATATGTTAATGTCATCAGTGTCAAAGCCACTCGGACGTTTTTTGAGGAATTTTTCTTAGAGATTGGGTGTCTAGTTTTATATTGAACGTCATTGGTCCTACCTCCTTTCTCCTCCTCAACTCTTCTTTAGCCTTCTCGTCGGCCAGCCCCTGCCCGGCCAGCGAGTCCCACGTGTTGTTTATCAGCTGCGCCTCCGCCTTCTGCTTGGCGACCACGGCGTGCCGCTCTTCTATCATCTTCTTTCTCTCTCTCGCTGTCTCTAGCCTCTGCTCTGTGCGCTTGCGTTCCGCTGTGTGGAAGAGTGAGAAGTTAAACGTCGTTTACAAAAAAAGGTATGCTAATCGATTAAAGAATCTCTCTTCGGACAACAATCATACAGCGCTATCCGAAGTAGGGAATGCAAATCTCGCGAGATTAGGGCTCAAGCGAGATCTCGCGAGATTATGAATATCAGTACTGCGAGATCTCGCTAAAATCGAGATCTCGCGAGATTGGCAGTTTTGCGTGTTTTTTTGCAAATAATCACAATATTTGATTACATTAGGAAAAATTTATAATAAAAATCATAAGTTTTATAAGATAAACATTTATTTTCACGAAATAAAACAACTTAAAACGGATAAAAACTAGCGATATATTCTACATTTTAAATCCGTGATCACGACTGTTGAAAAGTGGTCGAAACGTCGGGTTTTAAATTTAAAATGTAGAATATATCGCGAGTTTTTATCCGTTTTAAGTTGTTTTATTTAATGAGTAGTAACCGCGTAAACATCAGAAACCACTATTTATTTTTATGATTTTTTTTCAATATATTTTTTTTATGTTTGAACTAAGCCAGAACTTGACCACACAGTTGCCTGATGTTAAAGAACTATGCGGTCTACAATAGAGCGCACTTGCTTAGGAAAAGCCCGTTAATTCTAGCCTTGAAGAGCCCCAAGTTATAATGGATAAGTAGGAAAGACTGACCCAGGCAGAGAGTTCACTCCCGCGCAGTCCGTATCAAAAAAGACGAAGCAAATCGCTTAGTTCGTACACACGGTCTTGACTCTCTCTAGACTGCATAAGGATGGAGTCTCTCAGTCTAGTCGTTCAGTGATGGAACGGAGCTGGCGAAATTAAGTCGTGCAGTTGAGAAGAACACTCGCCAAAGTGGAGTTTGTAAAAGACAGAGAGGCAAGCAATCCTCCTTCGATGATCAAGGCTCAAACATTGTTTGAGCCTCATTGTTGCACGCCCGACACGAACGAAACTGGACATCTCCTCCTACGAAACGAAACCGACATATCGCAAGTCCGACCGTGTCAGTTCGGGCTTCGAAGAGGTTTTTGTGCTCGAGTTAAGGTGACGCCGCGTTCAACTAAAAGTCTGAAATTCGGCGCGTGCCGCCCCCCTACCCCGCACATTTATGACGAGTGACGAGCACGGAGCAAAGAGATCCGCGCGTCCACTGAAACCACTGACCTCCATTATACAAGTACGCTGGACAGGCGATCGCTACCAATTATTTGATCCGATTTGAAAATCGCCATATTGGCGCTAACTGCGCTGGAGAGCAGTAATTAGTGAGTGAGTGTACTTGGAACTAATACTAGTTCTATACAACGACTGAATTTTGTTATCGATAAAAACTTTTTTAGATAAAGTGCCCTCTTTGTGTAGCTAATCTAAGTACGGACGGCAGCAGATCAACCTACCCTAATCTGTCAAAAAATCTCAATTGAAAGAGAACTCTATGTGAAGTGAATAAAGCTGAAAATTGGTTGTAGAAATTTGACAGTTTGGGGTAGGCTGATGTGCTGGCGACTGTACATAGGTATCTTATTATTAACTCTCTATGTGGAGGGATAGGTCCTTAAGAAAGTATTCTCAAGTCACTTATTTTATTTAAATAAAAGAAAAAAGTTATTCCTAATTTTTTAAAGACCCCAAATAATTATTATAACTTTTAGATAATTCCAAATGTCACTAAGGCCCGTATTTCTAGACAGGTCTCAACTATGAGATCGATCTTAAGATGACTCTTGAAATAGTGGTTTCTGATGTTTACGCGGTTACTACCACAAATCTATATACATATAATAAATTTGTAGAAAAGTGGTGTCTGTACAATGGAAATATATTAAAAAAAAGTAGCAGGGGTTGTTATTATATCGATACCGAACCCGAAATTTTAATTAAAAAATTTTTTGTCTGTTTTTCTGTGTGTTTGTGCACGCTAATATCAGAAACGGCTTATTCGATTGAGATGCGGTTTTCACTAATATATTGTGGTAAGCTTCACTTAACATTTAGTGTTTATTTCATGTCAATCGGTTCATAAATAAAAAAGTTATGTCAATATAAAGGTACACGCCTCGCGCCTGAGCTGCGCGTCCGTATATAAAGCGCGCTGAGAGTATGGCGAATAGGTAGTTGCATTCGAAAATTGCGATTTACTTGAATACTGACAGTTTGGATATTTCATTTATTTATATTTAAGGGTTTGTAGGTTAGGTTGTGTTTCTTAATTTTCTTTAAAAATTTGTAAATAAATATTGTAAGCATTTGTTATAGGTTAGGCATTTCTTTCCTTGATTTTTGGTACACTTATCTTAATTTTTTATTTAGGGTTTGTATATCTAGAGCTGAGAAGCATATGGGCGGATGTGCAGATTGGGCAAATTTTTTTTATTGGATAACCAATAAAAGCGCTTCTTTCTCTTTCGATACCACTGAGAGCTGTATTTCTATCCCTTTTCTGGGCTAAGATAATTTCGTGCATAATGTCGGTTCTAACAGCTTTTCTAAAATCATTAGAACCTTAAGGTTTTATTTTCACTTCCATCTCTCTGCGTCTACATTGCTGTATCTTTCTTTTGGTGGATTGTTAGTTTGGCCCTTATGCCTAAAAAATTTATTCGCACAAAGGCTATGTAAAAAGAGTTACGCCTTTTTGGTCCAATCAGTGATTTAAAATATTCATCTTATCTAAACTTCCGACATTATGCATCTAAGATTCCTTTAAATAACATTAAAACGGTTGCAGATATACGGCTTTATGCCTTTTGTTTTAGTAACTTTGTGAATGCATTGGTGGGCCAATGTGAAAATAAATCGTTATGGATGTGAACTACTCAAAATATGGCGCCAAAAAATTAGCGAAATCGGGCATTATCCATTGGTCACGGCGTGTCCAATGACTGACACTAAATCAGTTTAAGTGTAATGAGATACATTGTGATTGGTCTTTGCGCGATCCTATGTCTGGCCGCCTCTCCCTTTGCTCCTTGCACGCATTGTTTCTGTTTATTTACTTACATTTCGGTGTTTTTGTTTTACCTTCGGCACAGATTAATTATTAAATAGTTACCCTTCGGTCTGTTGGTGTTTTGTTAACTGATCAGTAGTGAGTGATTAAAAGTGGAGTTTTAGTTGTAATTTAATGATGGACGACAAAAGTGAAGTAAGGTAAAGTCACCAGTCATGGACAGTTTAAGGAAACATTTTTTGGTTTTTCTTTGTAGTTGGTTCATTTTTCAATACACATTCTTTTGGATTTGAAGGTAAATAAAATGTTCTTTTCTCAGTCGAATAATGACTGTAATGAATGAATGTTCAGTTTCAGTTAAATGATCAGTAAAATAAAATATTATTAAAAATAACACTCCTACTCAGGCATGGTCGAAGTAAATGATCCAATGCCGGACCTCCAATTATGGACATCAATAATTATCCATCCATGCCTCGGGGTTTTTTGGTGGCAATAATTCGAATTCCCTTTCATGTTCAGGTTCTGAAGTATGGGAGATAGGTTGATCACTCCATGATAGTTGCGGCAAATGTCTTAGGTAGTTGCACCACGTGTCTTCTTCGTTGCACTCTTGGTTCACAAAAATGGAGCTTTGTCACCCCTACGTTTGACACGCATGCCCCACCAAACCATCACAGATGCTGGGTAGTGACCTTTTTCTACCATCGACATTATCCTAGTAGCTTTTTGGGAGTTGTGTACATGCCCTGTCATTTTGACTATGATTTTTTTCTTCAACCGTAAAAAAATCTCATCTGAAAAAAGAAGCCACGCGCGGTGACCTCCATGGTCACCGCGCGTGGCGCGTGGCGTGTCTCTGCAACAACTTTCGTTTGAGACGAAAGGGTGCAGTCAACAGATGACCTGTCCTTTTTCGATAAGCCCTAAGGTATTATTTTATAATACGACATGAATATTCCTAGAGGAAATTTTCATTTTCCCAGCAATGATTTTCTGCTGACGGATTACTCAGGCTCAAATACTCTTAAATAAATTGGGACAGAACTTATGGTAAGACTAGATAACGGCAGATCTTCAGACATATTCCGGGCCAAAGAGAAAAAGCCCTCTTTTACGAAATCCGTTTCTTATTGTATCTATGGAAATATTTCGTAAAGCTGCCTTAAAGTTAGGAGCAAGCGGCTCTCTTTTCATTGCTCTATTTTGCAGTTCTTTACTCGATTTCTCTTACTTCTTCGATAGTCTTGGCCATTTGTTCTTGTGTGTACTCGATTTGGACCTATTAGGATGAAAATATTTTTTTGTATTGGGAATGTGTGAGCCTATTATGTACACCTAGTCATGGACAGAATTTCTAATATGTCCATTATTGGATAGAGTAATAATTTACTGCTGATTAATATTAGAAACAGTAAAATATACTTCAGTAAGCAGACGTATGACGTATTAAAGAAAACAAAAACAATGAAATCCTCTTTATGGACACTCTGTCCATGATTTGGTGTACGTGCTTAAATAATATCCAGTAACGGACACCGGTAAAATTTAGGATTAGAATGCTAATGTAATTTCGGTTATAACATAAAAATAATGTATTACCACTATTCATAAATCATTAAATGTCGTGAAATCCAACGACGATACACCTGACACAAAATAAAACATTAAGTGTAACTTATAGGGCGTCGCGATTCTTATAAGAAATTAAGATTCCCGACACATAATAGGTAATACCGCGTTACTAACAACCGTAAAACACCGGCATTGAAATGACTATCGGCTGTCAAACAGTTGGTATGGGAGCTTAAATACTGGCACAACGGATTTATGTTATTACTAAATATAAGCGCCGCCCGAGGTTTCACCCGCGTGATTCCCGTTCCCGTGGGATTTGATCAAAATCCTTTCTTGCGGATGCCTACGTCATAACATCTACCTGCATGCCAAATTTCAGGCCGATCCGTCCAGTAGTTTGGGCTGTGCGTTGATAGATCACTATGTCAGTCAGTCACCTTTGAGTTTTAATATATTTACATTTGAAAAGAAAAACCAGATTGCTTAATTTTAATTGTTAATTATAAACTGTCCATGGCTGGTCCGCGTCCATCATAGGTGCCTTTACTTTAAGTACATTCAAAATACTTATATCTGATCTTTATAACCTTTATCTTGACGCTTACCTAATAATCAACCGTGTTTATTATCGGTATGAATAAAATAAGTAAAAAAACTACATAAGTGTGTGTGTGTATAACTAAGTGTGGGTAAAAAGTCTAGTCAATTAAGAGATGTCCGACTTTTTGCCAAAAAAAAACACTATAAGTCGCATTTGCAGTTTCGTCTTGTTAAGTTTTAATAGATATTGATTTATTGTTTAGGCATTACGTTATATTTGGACATACACCTCACATTAAATCACATTTTATTACCTAAATTGAAGGCATAAAGCCGTATAGGCATATACTAATTAGTTGAACAAATACATTGAATAATTTTAGTGGCATAAAGGCGGATATCATCATTTTTTAAAATAAGTTAATTTTTCACTGTTTAGAAACATTGTTTTTAAACTTTAATTATAAAGCTAGGAAAGTTACTTATTTAGCTAAATAAATGCAAAGAAATCATTTACGTATTGTTTGTACTTATTAAAATATTTGCCGATAAAATTTAATTATTATTTTACGCTCTCCTGTAAAGTTGGCAAAACCGACATCCGCCCTAATGCTTCTAAGCTCTAGATATATGAATAATTTATAAGTATTTGGTATAGGTTAGGCAATTCTTTTCTTGATTTTCTTTATTTAAGAACAAGTTTATAAGCTCAGGTTATTAATTAATTTTTCTAGCAATTCTTTTGTTTCATAAAATTTGTACGTTTAGTTTACACATCTTAACACTTTTTGCAGTCAGCCTATGTTTTGCGATGACAATTAATAAAGCCCAAGGTCAGACGATGAAAGTTGTGGGTGTAGATCTAAGTATCAGCTGTTTCTCGCACGGTCAGTTGTATCTGGCTCTGACACGGGTTAGCAATCCTAGGAGCCTGTATGCTTTCATTCCCGATGGCCATACGTCACATATCGTATACCTACAGAGAAGCATACTGTAAAGTTTTGTGTTTAACTGTTTTTATTTTCTATCGATAAAATCATAAGAACGGAAAGCAATCCCTGATGCAATGGGACCACGGGGAATGAAAATTACCCGTGGACCCGTTAATGGGTCGACCCAACGGGACCACGGGTAAACACTCAAATTTTTAGCTACCCAAAGGACGGTATTTGTTATTTAAAATAAGCTGCCCGAAAAGTCACTATTCCACGCGGACGAAGTCGCGGGCACAGCTAGTAAAATAATATAATAATAGTAGTTACTACTCATTAACTAAACACCTTAAACGGATAAATCGCGAGTTTTATCCGTTTCAGTTGTTTTATTTAATGGCTCTTGAAATATTATTTTTATACAAAACTACAACTACGGGCTTTAGACTAAAAACAACGTTTCGAGATAATATGTGACAATGCTCCAAAATATTCTGGAATTAATGCACGAATAAAATTTCATTATCTAGCCTAGATTATTTGCAGAGTCAAAAAATGTCTAACTTTCTCACCGGTCATTGATAAAGAATTTTTTTTTGTTTCTGCATACAAACAACAATTGAAAGATACTTAGCACGTTTTGTTTTGGTAATATTTTTTAATAATTATGGTTTAAAATCATCGGACTGATTTGACATAATTAATTATACAATCATCACAAATCAGTTTTTTTTCTATTTTGTTGTCATATCAAGTGTTTATTATTGTGAGAGATCACTATGTCCCTTTAATAATAAAATAAAATTATCGACTAAGAAATGACATAATATCGACATGAATTTAGACATCCCTAAACTAGTTCCTATGGTTTGTTAAATCTTGGATGATCTCTGCGACAGCTGTCATCGATTTGACAGCTGTTAAATTTCACAATTTTTGACTGTCAAATGTATGAAGAGAAATAACGTTCATGATTGTAGGGTCCCGCCCACTTAGAGATATTCATTGCTATTATCATTCGCATACACTTAATAATCGATTATGAAATTTTAACCATTTTATTTATTTTAACCCACTCAAATGAACGTTTTCCATTATTTTAGGTCTATCCAAAAAAAAACAGCACCAGTTATCAATAAAAGAAAATTGTATTGGATGATTTTAATTTATGTGGAGTCTACTAAAAAGGCGATTTGAGAGTTAAAATGTGGTACAAGATGCAAACAATATTGTCAAATTAAAAGAAGAAGCATTCCAATCGGTCACTCACTGTTACTACAGATGAATGGCAAAAACAATGTGAACATGTTATCCACATCGAAGACCAATTGTCCGAAACAGAAGTAGGTACTTAATGGATGCCGAAATGTACAATTAGTTCATAAGAGAATTAAAAAATTAATCTGATACTGAATCAGACCAGACGGCATTTCTGAAGACTCGAGTTCAACGGATAGTGATTGTGCGTAGTCAGCTATCTTTTTAGATTATTCTTATTCAAAATAAAAAATAATATTATAAACATGATGGTGAATCTTAGAAGCTAAATATGGCCACACATATCTCAGGTTGGGCAAACAGACTGTATCGCCAGTCCAGCGTACTATGTATATGATGGAGGTCAGTGGTTTGAATAAATATTCGAAAAACAAAAGCGAGCGTGGGCGGAGAGCAGTTGTCATAGATCCGTCTCTGGCAATAGCCGGGAGCGTACTGCTGGGGCCGCGCGACGCAAGACGTATGCGACAAAATGGTTTTATCCGTGTGATTTAAAAACTATAAATGTATTTTAAATAATATATGGCCCAATTATAGTGTAAGGTTCCGTGATTATATTTAGTAATTTTGAAGGCTTAAGTCGCTTCCGATTGTCGTAAAAATGACAATCCCTGTTTTTATAGAGGTATTTTTGATTAATTAATCTGTGTTACAAAAGTTGACCAATCGTGTATTCAATTGGACAATACAAAGTCAAAGACATGATGAATCCTGCCAATAAATTTTATTTTCTTAGCTTTAGTCATTGCTGAGAAAAATCCATATCCTTGCAACACAAATATTCAATTCGTCCTCTTAAATCTCGTTAATCTCGCGAGATCTCGTCCTGTTTTCGACCGAGATTCAATCTCGCAAAAAAAGGCCGAGATCTCGCGAAAACGAGATCTCGCGAGATCGAGATTGCATTCCCTAATCCGAAGGTATATAATATGTATGTGAGAAACTGTTTTATGAGCGGTGGTGTAACTAAAGGATGCCAATAATTTGTAAATATTTAAATTGTCCCGGGTTCCAATTCCAAAAAAACCGGCCAAGTGCGAGTCGGACTCGCCCATGAAGGGTTCCGTAGCAGCAAGTATCATCATAATATAAAAGTTCTTGTAGTTCTTTGTAAGTTTGATCGACGTTTTTATATTTGTGTTGATTGAATGAGAGGAAAATTGCGGTTTACAATTTATGACGTTTAAAAAAAACTATTTACTTGATCTCGTTCAAACCAATTTTCAATTGAAGTTTGCATGGTAATGTACTGTCAAAAGCACGTCAGACGTAACACTTTGGACTTTGTACCGCTCTTATGTCGGGGGCATAAGCGCTATTATCGAACTGCAAGTGTATACCGTGATGTGCTGTTGACTGCACATTTTTTTTTTTTCAGTTTTATCGTTCTCTTATTTTAGAAGTTAGAGGGGGGGGGGGACCAACATTTTACCACTTTGGAAGTGTCTCTCGCGCAAACTATTCCGTTTGGAAAAAAATGATATAAGAAACCTTATTATCATTTTAAAGACCTATCTATAGATACCCCACACGTAAGGGTTTGAAGAAAATTTTTTTTTTGAGTTTCAATTCTAAGTATGGGAAGCCCCAAAAAATTATAAACTATTACTTGATCTCGTTCAAACCAAATTTCAATGGAAGTTTGCATAATAATGTACCTACATCATATATTTTTTTTAGATTTATCGTTCTCTTATTTTAGAAGTTACAGGGGGGGGGGGGGCAACATTTTACCACTTTGGAAGTGTCTCTCGCGCAAACTATTCAGTTTAGAAAAAAAATATATAAAAAACCTTAGTATCATTTTTAAAGACCTATCCATAGATACCCCACACGTAAGGGTTGGATGAAAAAAAAATTTTGATTTTCAGTTCTAAGTATGGAGAGACCCCAAAATTTATTATTATTTTTCTATTTTTGTATAAAAATCTTAATGCGGTTCACGAGGCGGATTATCCTAAAGGCAAAGTAGGCATGTGCCTAGGGGCGGGACGGTACAAAGGGGCGCGCGGGCAGAAAAAATATACAATATAGCATAAAATTAGGGGCGCCGATGAGATGCTTGCCTACGGCGCTCTCAACGTTTAATGCGCCTCTAATACATCTACTTACTAATTTTCAACAGTATAGCTCTTATAGTTTCGGTAAAAAGTGGCTGTGACATACGGACGGACAGACAGACAGACAGACAGACAGACATGACGAATCCATAAGGGTTCCGTTTTTTGCCATTTGGCTACGGAACCCTAAAAATGGTGATTTTCTTTTCAAAACACTTAATACAGTCCGAAGTCTGGAAACTGGCGGTGTTTGACACCTCCGTGCCTCAGAAAGCACGTTTAGCCGTTGGTCCTGTGCCTGATCTCTCTACGGTCGTGCGTGCCCGACTGCTGTCACAGCAGCGTGTTATGAGAGTGAGGGAATAGGGAGTGCACCTGTGTTTTTTGCACACTTACTTGTGCGCTAGAATATAATCCTACCTTCTTCCTCTCTCTTGATGTCGGCGTCCCACATCGAGCGGAACATCTTGGCCTCCTCAATCAGCTTCTCTCTATTTCTCTCCCGCTGGATCCTGCGCTGTTTCAGTCTCTCTTCGTTATACTAGAACCCTCAGCAGAATCCTACCTTCTTCCTCCTTCTTGATATCGGCGTCCCACATCGCGCGGAACATCTTTGCCTCCTCCATCAGCTTCTCTCTATCCTTCTCCCGCTGGATCCTGCGCTGTTCCAGTCTCTCTCCGTTATACTAGAACCATAAGCATAATCCTACCTTCTTCCTCCTTCTTGATGTCGGCATCCCACATCGCGCGGAACATCTTGGCCTCCTCCATCAGCTTCTCTCTGTCCTTCTCCCGCTGAATCCTGCGCTGTTCCAGCTCGCGGTCGGTGAACACTTTCGACTCGTTGTCTTTGCGTAGGCGGTCGATCACGTCTTTCTCCATACGCGCCGCCTGTTACAAGTTTAAGTGTAATCACTGTACGAATGGGTGATTATGGTCGAGATTTTTCGAACACAACTCGGGTTTGTGATCACTAGCGCAAGCGTGGTGATTAAGCCAGTACCCATTATTGTGATGATGATTTGATTTTAATAAGGATGTCTTTGCCTTGCAATAGGACATTAAATTATTTTTAACTTTCTAAGTATAACGGCTAGATCAGAAACTTATCAGGAACTTACGTGACGGTGGTAAAACTGGC
Source organism: Mecyna flavalis (assembly GCA_949319885.1). Lineage (NCBI taxonomy): Eukaryota > Metazoa > Arthropoda > Insecta > Lepidoptera > Crambidae > Mecyna > Mecyna flavalis. The sequence goes on along the minus strand of OX439417.1, from coordinate 3,160,234 downwards.
CATTAGGTGTGAACAAGTCTCTTGATGAGTCTTTATCATCAAGGGACTTGTTCAGTACTGAGTTTATTTATAATCACCAAGATGTGTCACATTTGATCGCGTGTCTCCCTCTTTCATAAATATTCTTCCCACTTACCAAGGCATCAGACTCCTTCATCGCGACCTCATGCCACATCTTGTCGAACTCCTTCTCGGCTAACTTCATGGCCTGTTTCTCTCGCATCTGGTATAACTGGATCTCCTCTGCCTCTTTGGCACGCAACTTCCAGATGCAAGGTAGCACGTGGACACATCTTGACCTGAGTTGGAAATAAATACATAGAATGAAGTTAGTCTCGCGGAGCATGGGCTCTAGCATGCTCGTGGCCGTACATTATGGCGATGAGAGAGTACCGCGGGGCTTAAGGGCAATGAGAGTTTCACATGATAGAATTGTAAAGCATTCCCCGCGTTAAATAATAAAAAACATGTGGTGGGTTTTAGTGGGTAAACCCCGTCCCCCTCTTTCCTTGGGACAGCAGGGCCTTCGTCAGGTGATTCGGAAATTTTACAGCTCTTTCCCCCACATGCAAGAGTCAAGTACTGACGCGCATTTTCTATCTTCCATGCCACTCTTACCATAAGATACGAAATACCGCCTCCGTGGAACAGTGGCTAAGCCGCTCGGGTACAAAAATACGGAGGTCGTGGGTTCGATTCCCGCCTTGGGTTTGGTTGGTGGTAGGATTTTTCAGAGTCCGACTGGCTAGCTACCACCTCCACAGGTGAAATCTGCCGCCATAATAGCTCTGGCTGTGTTCCGGCAATATTAATGTGGGAGCTAGTACACATTGAAGTCAGAGGCTCGAGGATCAGAGAGTCTACAATCTGGCAGCACATTGAGAGACGCTTCCAGGTGTAGCGTCCCTCAATGGAATAGGCCGCAGTGGCCGCTTACCATCAGGTGGGCTGCGTGCCTGTCTGCCAACTGACCTAGAATACAGTCAACTCACAGCGGCGTATCCTTGTACCGCTCCTCGTGTTCCTTCTTCCTCTTGGCGAGCAGGTAGGCCAGCCGGTCCTTCTTGTCCTGCCACACCGCCTCCGCGCCCGCCTGCGCTTGCTCCACGAACTTGCGGATGTACATCTCCTCTTCTACCGCTAGGAGGTCGACTAGTCTAAAAGTGGAAGTAACTACTTGCTACGCCTTCCCGTTTAAACCACTGGGCCAATAAAATTTGGGAAGTATAGACTAGACAATGGGATAAGACAAAAGTTTCTTTTTATTTAGCAAATATAAAACATTTCTCAGTTGTCTTGGGAAACAAAGGCAACTGTCAGAAGCAGAAGACGGGCAAAAGGATAGTACAACCGATATCCAGTATTAGCACAAGTGCTTAAGCTACTGAAGCATTTTATTAATTTATTCACCAGATCAACGGTCTGGAATCGTTGATCTGTATATAGAACTTTAGTTGCATGCAGGTTCTCAATGCTATCTGACGTAATCACAGATCACCACATACGGTTCATATGATACCCTTACCTCTTCCTTTTCTCTTTCAGGTCTTCTTGATAAGACTGCATGCACAGGTCAACACGCCGAGCCACGTTGTTGATCAAAGATCTGAAAAACCGGTTTTGTTACAATATAATCATTATTGAAATGGTTAAGGTTACAAGTAATCGCTTCTACCGAAATGGGGTTATGTAGCTACTTGAATGGATTTACTTACCAGATTATAAGGCACCTCTTCTCTGACTTGACAATGACCGATTTGACTCCCGAAACTCTATTCTAAGAAGGATAAGGCTTAAAACACGATTTACATACAGCAGACAACATTACTCCTGTCTGTCAGTTGAAATAGGCCGCTTTTTCCCTCCTCTAACCCCTTCCAAGGCACTGTCAAAATAGTGCCCACCGTAATATGAACCATAAGAACTTGTAATACCGGCGAAAACCAATGAACAAGGAGTAGACTTCCTGGTGGTCCTACTAGTAGGACAAATTAGTAGGACCAAACAGCAGATAATACAGGTCGTATGAATAATTAATTACTTTTTTGTAGTCAAATAGTAGGACAGACAGAAATAGGTCTCCCTCGTGGTCCTACTAGTAGGACAAATTAGTAGGACCACGAAAAAACGCCCGAAAAATTTAACTGCCTACCCTTACTACGCTGCCTGTCCATCGAAGCGGAGCGAGGCAGCGGAGCGGAGAAACAGAGATATATTAACTAATAGGATTGCAATTCCCTGTCTGAGCAGTAATTTGTGCAATTTTCTCCGCTCCACTGCCTCGCTCTGCTTGGGTTGACAGGCAGCCGTGTTAAAGGACTATGGGTAGGTACATTCAGTAATAGGCACGAGGATTTTGAGCAATGATTGACCTGCGCGCGGTGTCAAGAAAGCCTATCTGGGCCGGCCTACTGGCCGTCGGCCGGTTGGCCGCCCTAGGTATCGCTGGAGCGATGTAGTGGCGGCTGATCTCCGGGAGCTGCGTGTTGACGACTGGCGCGCGAGCACACAGGATCGGGAAGGATGGCGAAATCTCGTATCGGAGGCCAAGACACACTTCGGGTCGCTGAGCCATCGGAGTAAGTAAGTAAGTATTGACCTGCGGTCGCATCTGATGAAGAAGTCGCTGCACTGCTTGTCTTTGAGCTCTTTTAGTTTGATCTCGGCACCCTTCCTCTGCTCGTCTTCTAGAGCTCGCAGCTTCTTCACGAACTTCACGTAGCGGAAGGTTGAGTTGAGGACTCTTGATGTCTGTGAGGAAATAATATTATAATATTAAATATTTGGACATTATTCACACAGCGCCATCTAGCCCCAAAACTAAGCATTAGCTTGAGTTATGGGTGCCAGACAACGGATGAACATTACTTAGGTATATACTTTTTTTTTGTAAATACATACATATTATACATAGAAACACCCAGACCGGTACAAACAGACATGTTCCTGCACACAAATGTTAGTACCGTGTGGGGATCAAACCCGCGACCTCTGGTGTAATAGCCGACTTCTCGACCATTACACCAAATAGCTCACTGTCAAAATGCAAGGGGGGATTATGTATGCGTTTTATCTTGACGCATAATAATCCCCCCTTGAATATATTATATTACTTTTCCTTTTGACGTGACAACGTCTTATAATTCGATGGAGCCGGCTGCACGCACGAAAAAACATGACTCATGCGGCGTTACCTCGCTTCCCGCTGTCTGTTACTATGTATGCTTAGATCCAATAATATTATAATACTTAGATCTTTAAAACTACGCAACGGATTTTTTTACTCACAATTTAATACTCTCTAAAACTACGTACTTATAATACAAAGTTTAAAGTTTTAGTACTATAAAAAAAAAATCAAACAAACTTACATAATAGCAATCCGGTACTCCTCTGGGCCCCGGTCCATCTTTAGGTATCTTCTGCCGCGGCGGCTGCGGCGGTTGGGGGTATTGTCCCCCCTCCATAATTTCTGCTTGGTTACTTACAAAATTCAATACAAATATAAATGTTTTATAACAATAACGAGATGAAAAATCTTATTAATCTGAGTTAAAAATGACATTGATTGAATTGTCTCTCAAATCAACTTCGAAAATAGGAAATAGGTTCATTATATTTTTTAAAGTGGCCAGTTTAAACGGCCAATTGGTATACAGGCACTGAGGTCCATTATAATACGCGCGGCCAGGGCTTTTTAGAATTAAAAATTCGCTAGACGGCGCTATGTAGCCATAAAATAAACACTGATCTCTAATACGGCGCGCGTATTATAATGGACCTCAGTGAAAATAACGATTATAATGGACCTCAGTGAAAATAACGGCTAAGGGACAACTTATCGTGAACGGACTGTAGTTGGTCAATGAAATAATGTAGTGTCCACCCAGTCCAACTTTAGATCACAAAACCAAATGTCCAACTTATAGTATTAATTGCTAAAGTATCATACATTTATCGATAAGCTACTTGTAAAACTGTATGCTGTTTGTTTCCTTAATAAAATAAAATAAAAATTAACCAAAAATTAACAAAACTTACTTAAAGGGGGAGGGGGTGTTTCGGGGAAAGGGCACTGAAGCTAGTGAAATTACTGGGTATATGAGACCTAATAACTGTCGTCTCTTAAGGCGGGCAACGCGCCTGAGACCCCAAGGGGGTCCCGGGTGCTTATGGGCGGCGGTGATCACTTATCATCAGTTGACCCACTTGCTCGTTTGCCCCCCTATAATATAAAAAAAAAAAGTACGGTCAACGGCACATCACGGTAAACACTTGCAGTTCGATAATAGCACTTACATATGCCCCCGACATAAGAGTGGTACTTACAAAGTCCAAAGTTTATAGTCTGGCGTGCTTTTGGCTGTACAAAAGGGTGAGGTACATGGGCTTTTGTTATTATTCTAAACCGAAGAACTTATGACAGGATTTACCAAGCTAGTAAAATAAAGAAGATAATTAATGATTCAACGTTTTAATCAACTTTAAAAATCAACACCTTATGTACTATTTCTTTATAAACGTCTGAGATTCGCAAAAACATTGAGTATCAAAATCATTGTACATGATTAGATGACATTTATTTAACTAACAAAAAAAGAAAAAATTATAAATCAAACAAGCAAGCAAACAAATAAAAAACATAACATTTGTTATAAATGGCAATTGGAAATTTAGCGAGATGTACATACATCAAAACAATGATTTTATTAAATGTGAAGAACTTGTAATATTTATTACATACAGTATCTTTAATATAAATTTTAAGGGTCCAAATTCGACAGAATTTAAAAAATAATATACTTAGATATTTAACATTATTAAAAATTTGTAAAAGTAAATAAACTGGAAGTTCTTGAGAATCAACAATATTTTTTTTTATATTGGCCCAGCTACTTAAATTCACTTAATGGCCATTCATGGTACAGACCCCGGCAAACTACTTGAATATCGGGTGGGGATTGGCGGAACAGGAATTTTGACACGCCTGCGCGCTATTGGTCAGAAGCATACCCCTGACCAATAGCACGCGCGGGCGTTCGGGAAATCCGCGCGCGCTATTGGTCACGCGCTAGTGCACATGCGCGATCTTTCCCCCTCTCCTTCGACTGATGTTCATCAAGTTTGCCGATAGCAAATATATAAAATATTAATTAAAGTCACTTTGATAACAAAAACGAATGTAAGATGCCTTCTAGTTTTACTTAACATAGCTACAGCTAAGTTTCACAGCCGTCTCAAATTGAATTCTTAATACAATAAAAACTGGCAAAATATACCCATAGGTATAATTAACAAAACTTATACCATATAAAACAATCAAAAAAGTTTTTTTTAATATAAAATGTTTTATTATACTAACCACTAATTAATCATCAATAAAAAAATATGGCACTTCCGAAAGATAACCTGATAATATGATCAAAAATGACCCGATTTACTTAACATAGATAAAACACATCATTAGAAAAGTTTTTCAAAACTTATACTAAAGCAAATAGTCAGAGATACTACATACTTTCTATTTCTGTTAACAAAAAGTAAAAATCCTACAAAAGTAGACATAGATATGTCGTCTTTCGTAATTACTTAACATTTAGATACGATCTTTGATCTAACGATAACCTTAAATAACTATACACATTTTTGGGTCTCATTGAGAATCCAAGTGTTTTTATAATTTAAGTCTCTTAACTATACTTAACAACAAATATAGCTACAGAAATAATTATAAAACAGTTACTCATAACACTAATTAACAGATTACTAATAACAGTCAATAAATTGTTGACTTAACTAAGTATTACACTTGTTATTAAGCCGATTGGTGTCGTCATTGAATAAAAATCAAAATATCATTTATCATATTATGATTATCATATCCTTAACGCAACATAGGAATCCTTAATCTTTGTATTAATAAATAGGATAAGATTTTTATTCAATGAGGGCGTTACTTTGACGACACTAATCGCCTTAAGTACCTTCCAGTTTCCCCATGTCAGATAATTCCTCGTAAATTATCTATAAGATACCGATAATATTTTGTCTTTTATCAATTATGAATTAAAGAAGACATCTTAATTCATATCTGATAGATATACAGCGTGGAATTTAAGTCGTTGTTTTCCAGCAGTAAAATGATTCTTTCTTAGTAGTAAAATAGATTAATAAAGTTTTTTTTTAGTTAAATCAAAAATTTTACGATTATGATAGACGAAACTCGAACCAATAGTACTAGCTGCGTCGCGGACGGTCACCGGCCGGGGTCATTGCCCTTTGCGTTTATTAAAAAAATATATAATTTATTATTTACTAACATTTGGTTTCCATTTTCCCATCAAACTTTGAAAAAAAATTCAAAAAAAGTAAACCAATCTTAAAAAAAATTACTTGCAAAACTCGATAGTATCACTGAAGGTGAAGCGTACTGCTGCGGGAAAACAACGACTAAAAAAACACGCAGTACATATATTATAAATTACGAGAAACTAACAGCTGTAAAGTTGGTCCTAAATTAAATAAATTGGAAACAACAAGACACTTGTTTTAAAGTTCTTTGACTTTTTATTAAACATAATGGAAATATTTAGACGAATTGTCATATTGTAAGCAGTTAAATTAAATTACTAAGAGTATTACTTATCAGTCTTTTACCAATAATAATATTAAGTAACAATAATATGGCATTTACTTTCCATAAAACACAAAGCTATTGATGAAAATCTCTTTAAATATTCGTTAATACTAATTCCGCCTGGCTATATCAAAAATGTCAACGCACAGAGAAACTTCTTTTTTTGTGTAGAAGTCCGTTAAAAATACTATAAAGAACATTTACTAACATTATATATTTTTTAATTATTCTCAGTCTCTTAGAATAAAAAAAAAACTACATCTTTAGGCTTTAGGTTTTTAGTCAAGTTTCTAACTACTATTAAAGTGTTTTAGTTATTTTAATTAGTCAGATATCTAACTCATAATTTTCAGTTTTGGAGATACAAAGATTGAAAGTACGTGTTTATAAAGACATACATGATCTGACTTTCTCATTAGTTTTACAATCAACAACAGTTGTTGATTGTAAAACTAATGAGAAAGTCTTTATAAAAGTTACTTTTTTGTACAAAAAATGCTTGTAATACATACATACGTCAATAAGGATATTGACTATATTTTTCTTATAATTTAATTGAAAGAGATCATAAGAATACAAACTTTCGCAAAAAAACTTTTTACATTTTTGGCCTTTTTTAAAAAACAAAAAAACCTACAAGATCATTACGTCATTTTTCGGTAATTTGTGTGTCCGCTATGTAACTCATGTTCGACAGCTATATTAAAACAGTTAAATTAGCGTTAATTTTTTTTTTAAATAAAACAACATTTAAACAAGTCTTTCCCACCCATCTTGGTCTATATCTTATTTTGTGAATACTAAATTGTGTTGTGATGTCACAAGTAAACATGATTAATTATTTTTGTTGAGAATAATATGGCATTCAAAATCAAATTAGGTCAACTTCTAGTACTTACATTTTTGTACTCTTACAGTATTTTTTTTTTATAAAAAACACATATACTTGTCAAAATAAATGCCTCCCTTTAAATTAGCTGAAAAGTTAACATAACAACGTCAAACTTAATTCATTCGGTCATCAATTCGAACATACAATAAGATTTGTATATCATCCAACTCGGGTCTTCCCACGATCACCTTTCCCGGGGATTTGATCACCAATTCCTTATTCATCAAGACCAAGTTAGCACTATTAGGTAACAGGTTCAAACTAGTTATATTTAATGAGAAGCACTTTGCGTCGGTGTAGTATGGTAAGTTGGGGGAGAGTGGAAGTATCTCGCCTGACCAAATGTGGGGTTCACCGGTAACCTTGTTGTATACTGTTATGTGGCCCAGTTTAGGAGTGGCGTCGGATGAGAGCACCTGTGGAAATAAAATTTGATGAAGTTTTTGTGGGTGGGTAAGGACTCTAAAGTCCATCAAATCTAAGAAATACCGTTTGACAGTCCATTTATGCAAAGAAAAATATAGGTACCTTAAGCTAATCCTTTAGCGTAAGGTATAACTCAAGAAAACAACATCAGTTTTTTAATACAATTTTTATACTTTTTTTTTATTGCAATGTTTACAAGATGAGCAGATCGTACACCTGATGGTAAGCGCCACGTCTGCCCTTAACACAGTTCAGTGCCAAACAGTAACTAAGCATTTACTGTCTGGCACTGCCTTGCGCCCGCTACACTATTTATTTAGAAATTTAGACTCTACTCCTCTGATGTACATAAGTAGCACTTTGCTTTGCTTCGCATAAATGAACTGTTAAACAGTACCTCTTAGATTTGATGAACTGTAGAACTCAATTGATGAGGACATGGTGTTTGCAGCAGGAAAATACTTTATGGCTGCCAACGTTATGTTTTCAATTCAAATTAAATGGCGACGTGCGAGCGGTACGTGTGCTATCAGGCAATCTGTAGGCTTGAGTTTTTTTTTGAAGTTCCATATCATACTTCACGCAATCCATCCACCTATTTTTAGGGTTCCGTAGCCAAGGCAAAAAACGGAACCCTTATGGATTCGTCAAGTCTGTCTGTCTGTCTGTCCGTCCGTATGTCACAGCCACTTTTTACCGAAACTATAAGAACTACACTGTTGAAAATTGGTAAGTAGATGTACTCTGTGAACCACATTAACCCATTCAGTGCCGAGCCCGCCCATCGGCGGGCAATTTATTTTAACTCTCATGCCGAGCCCGCCCATGGGCGGGTCAATTTTAAACTGCAATAACTTTACGAAATAACGTCAGAAAATTATGAAATCTTGTGTAATGATTTGTTTTATTAAATTATATTGGCAACTCAAATGGCCTGCTGATATTTGAAGTTTTGAAAAATTGCCGATTCTAAACTGTCATGCCGAGCCCGCCCATGGGCGGGCAAGATTTGTATTCAGAAATCACAAACCTTTTGTAAGCTTTAGTAACATTTAGTTTGGACATGCTCGCTACCTCTTTTGCGTTGATTTATATTAGGTGTAAACATTTTATAAATACACTTTCAAACGATGTATGTCATAAAATATGTATGCCATTGCGGCATTGATTTAATTTAATTAATCATAATAGACGTCCTCTACAGGGTTAATGTATTATTATCAAAATCTAACTTGGTCGTTGTCATGGATTGTTTCCCTGAAAGTAGGCACAGTTAAATGATGTTCAATGAATGCCGTATGTTATTATATGTGCCGTACATAGTTTCGTAACAAATTAAATAAAAGCGTGTAAAAGTGGTGTTCTTTATAAGGCAAGGTATTAGACATGAGACAGATATATCAAAACGTATCCTATATCGGCTAACAGTTCGATATCATATCATATCGATATAGGATTTTACGTAACCGATATTTCAAAAACTAAAAACTTTAATATCAAAACCAAAACTCAAAACTGAATATCGAAAAACTGTAACGAAACAACAAAACTCATATCGCCGAAACTATTCATAACCGTACTATCGATATCTTTGGTCAGTTGATATTCGCCTTTTCTCTTTCTGATTCGGTATACTTACATTGGAGTAAAAGAGATGAGGCGGTTATTCAGATATTACGGCGTAATGGGTAGGCGATTTCCGCTCTTATTCGCTAGCAATAAGAGTCAATTTATCTTGTATCGATTATGTTTTAAGTATATTTCGCGGCATTTTTATATTCGCAAGGCATACACATAGCAAAAGGGAATCAAGCTCGAGCGTAATAAGGATTAATTTGGTTTAAGTGCTTTTTATAGTTTTATGATAAGTGAGTGAAGAATGTTTGTTATTGTTTATTTTTAACCGACTTCAAAAAAAGGAGGAGTGTTTATTTTTATTTTATGACATGTCCGTCGATTTCTCCGTCAATTGTGGACCGATTTAAATAATTCTTTTTTTATTTGAAAGTGCATAGTTCCGGGGGGTCCCATTGTCACCATGTCAGGATCTGATGATGGGATCCCGGGAAAATCAAGGGCAAACCGCAACCTTTATAGCCGCACACTACGCGTTTCCTCTGAAGCCATTCAAGTTTTTGCGTCCGATAGACATCATTTTATGTTGATGAGCTGATGATGGAAGGTACAACTCCTTAACGGTTAGGAGTTAGGGGATAATTCTTTCAGTATTGTAGGAATATGTGAACCGTTAGTTGTATTTCATGCACTTTTGCAGCAAAGCTGATGATGGAAGGTACAACTCCTTAACGGTTAGGAGTTAGGGGATAATTCTTTCAGTGTTGTAGGAATATGTGGACCGTTAGTTGTATTTCATGTACTTTTGCAGCTAAGCTGATGATGGAAGGTACAACTCCTTAATGGTTAGGAGTTAGGGGATAATTCTTTCAGTGTTGTAGGAATATGTGAACCGTTAGTTGTATTTCATGCACTTTTGCAGCAAAGCTGATGATGGAAGGTACAACTCCTTAACGGTTAGGAGTTAGGGGATAATTCTTTCAGTGTTGTAGGAATATGTGGACCGTTAGTTGTATTTCATGTACTTTTGCAGCTAAGCTGATGATGGAAGGTACAACTCCTTAATGGTTAGGAGTTAGGGGATAATTCTTTCAGTGTTGTAGGAATATGTGGACCGTTAGTTGTATTTCATGTACTTTTGCAGCTAAGCTGATGATGGAAGGTACAGCTCCTTAACGGTTAGGAGTTAGGGGATAATTCTTTCAGTGTTGTAGGAATTTGTGGACCGTTAGTTGTATTTCATGTACTATTGCAGCTTTTTTTTTTTTTTTTTTTTTTTTTTTTTTTTTTTTTTTTTGGGAAGAGAATCGATATGTGATATCTGATATCATATCCGATATTGAAGCTCCATATCGGTTACATATCGGCTAATGTAAAATATCGGAAACGCCCATGTCTACAAGGTATTCGTTAATGTTGTTTGAAACGATTCCTTGTTTAACGGTTCGAATTGCAAATGTGGAAAATTACTCAGGAACACAATTTGTAAAACAGATTTGGTTGATTGATACAACGTCCTTTGCCTTCGACATAGGGTTTTAATTTGCCTAAAACGCCCAAATGTCGTATTGCAAAACGTACCGGCCGGCCGCCGGACCAGTAAACAAATCTTAAAAAGTGCCGACCGGACTAGTAAACAACTTTGACATGCGTATTGAGTCATAATATACAGAGGTATAAAAATATTAAAAACTGTCTACCTGAACCCGAGCATCCCTTTACCGATAACGAGTTGCGCGGCATTGTCATTGCCACATTCCTTTGACAATGCCGCAAATGATGATTTATGACTGAGTTCGCACTTCCTTGGCACGAGTTATAGATAAAACTATGAAATATAACATTAAGATGCACCGACTCATTTCATTGCTTACGTTTTTTAGTCACTTCTGTTTTACTGTTCGTAGTAATCAGACGTGTTCCGTTTCTATGCACTGCACATACACGCTTTACAGACCGTACAGTACTTGTAAACTGAACATATTATACGATTCCAATCTCAATCTATAGCTGCATGCCGAAAACGCCCATGGGCGGGCAAGATTACTTAATCGTAATGCCGAGCCCGCCGATGGGCGGGCTGCATATTACAGTATGGCGGCATCTGCGTAATGTCGTCACTTTTCAAGGCGGCATCGAATGGGTTAAGATTTTCATACAAAATTAGAAAAAAAAAAACAACAAATTTTGGGGGCTCCCCAACTATAAGCTAAGAACTGAAACTCAATTTTTTTTTCATCTAACCCTAACGTGTGGGGTATCTGTGGATAGGTCTTTAAAAATGATAATGAGGTTTCTAATATCATTTTTTTCTAAACTGAATAATTTGCGCGTGAGACACTTCCAAAGTGGTAAAATGTGTCCCCCCCCCCTGTAACTTCTAAAATAAGAGAATGATAAAACTAAAAAAAATATATGATGTAATACTATATTACTATGCAAACTACCAGCGAAAATTGGTTTGAATGAGATCAAGTAATTAGTTTTTTTTTAATGCGGCATAAATTATAAAATTCTAAAAAATACGCTTTTATTAAAACATCAGTCTTACAAAGAACTATAAGAACTTTTATGATACTTGCTGCTACGGAACCCTTCATGGGCGAGTCCGACTCGCACTTGGCCGCTTTTTTTTTCCTTCAAAACAGGAGGAGGCTTGTCATTCGAATAGTATGTTTTTTTTTTAATTTTTGATTTGATAGAATACTCACCGAGACCGTGGCGTAGAGACAATCCGCTTCGCTATAATTAGCGCTGACCACGTACAAGGCAGCCTGGTGTTCCACCACCCGGCTCAGCCACAAGGCCTGCCGCGCCAGCACGCCCAGCGAGAACGACACGCTGCACTCCCCGCGCGACGCTTGCTGGATCTGACCCGCGTGCTCCTGGACACGTGAGGGGACGTGACGTGAGACATGAGGTGACGTGACGTGAGACATGAGGTGACGTGACGTGAGACATGAGGTGACGTGACTTGCGACATGAGGTGACGTGATGTGAGACATGAGGTGACGTGAAGAGACAAGAGGAGACGTGAAAAGACAAAAAGAGACATAACATGAAAAGACGTGACATATGAGAAGACAGATCAGTTATAAAATTAAAGTGACTGCTCTTTAAAATAGGCCACAGGGACTTCACGTGGGCTGCCACAAGGCCTGCCGCGCCAGCACACCCAGCGAGAACGACACGCTGCACTCCCCGCGCGACGCCTGCTGGATCTGACCCGCGTGCTCCTGGACACGTGAGGTGACGTGACGTGAGACATGAGGTGACGTGACATGAGACATGAGGTGACGTGACGTGAGACATGAGGTGACGTGACGTGAGACATGAGGTGACGTGACGTGAGACATGAGGTGACGTGACGTGAGACATGAGGTGACGTGACGTGAGACATGAGGTGACGTGAAGAGACAAAGAGGAGATGTGAAAAGACAAAAAGAGACATAACATGAAAAGGCAGATCAGTTATAAAATTAAAGCGACTGCTCTTTAAAATAGGCCGCAGGGGCTTCACGCGCGTCTGTACTTCCCGGGATTTCCCGTTCACATCCATAGAAATAATATTTACTGTCAAATAAAATAAAGCTGAAAATAGCCACCATGGAACACCTTATAAATAAAAAATAATGATAATGTTAATTAGGCTGGTGATCAATTTAAAGGACAACGCAAGAAGTTGTATGGGCTCTGTCCCCACCCACCAACAGACTTGGCACTAGTTTTAATATTTTTATGACATTCCTTAAAAAGACAAATAACCATTTTTCATCCAAAAAATGACGGGGTATTCAAAAACAATAAAACCGTCCTTATGCCGTACGCCTAAGAATCAGAATTGCGCTGTAAGTGTCTAGCTTCAAGTAGACTCGACTGTAAAATATTTTTTAAGATTATATTTTATTGAACACTTTTATTTAGGCCAGGGGGGTTACTCTTGATCGCCTGCACATTATTTTCACAATTAACTGTGTCAAAAAAATACTTGAAAAATACAACATTCAAATTCGATTTGCGTGAAATCCCCATTCCTACGGGGGATGTCGTCATACAAAAAAAAGATCAGTATGGCAAGAGGTATAAATAGAGATACGTTTGAAATCTGTTGGTGGGTGGGGACGCTTCTTTGCATAGTCCTTTATGTATATTTTATTAAATACGCACCTTTCTTATATGGTATTCGAGTATGAACCTAGGTCCAGCCCAGGAACACAGGATACACTGTACGCGCACATCCATTCCTATCCTCTCCATATAATCCTGAAATAGGCGAAATAATAATCACTAACGAAAATCCTGAAACAATTTTTAAAGGGATATTTTTAAGTGTACGGTCAACAGCACATCACGGTATACACTTGCAGTTCGATAATAGCGCTTATGCCCCCGACATAAGAGCGGTACAAAGTCCAAAGTGTTACGTCTGACGTGCTTTTGACTGTACATCAAAAAATACTGAAATGTACATCAAAATAACTAATTGCACACCAAAGGTAAGTTAGATTAGCAATTCAGTACTTTTTATGCACAATCAGTATTTTTTGATGTGCAGTTAAATACAACCCATTTTTATATAGTCGTTTTTGTAAATACATTCACATTATACATAGAAACACCCAGACCCGTACAAACAGACATGACGTTCTTGTTCATGCACACAAATGTTTGTAACGTGGAAGGCTCGAACCCGCGACCTCTGGTACGTAGCCTACTTGTTAACCATTACACCAAATCAGTTGTCGATTATAATGGTTGAGAAAAAAGTTTTTTTTATACCACATCAGTCGGCAGACAGACACGCAGCCCACCTGATGGTAAGCGGCTACTGCGGCCTATTCCATTGAGGGACACTTCTCCAGAAAGCGTCGCTCAATGTGCTGCCAGACTGTTGGTCATTAATTTCAAGTGTACTGGGTTCCACATTAATATTGCCGGGACACAGCCAGGGCTGTTATGGAGGCAGATTTCACCTGTGGCTAGCTAGCCAGTCGGACTGTGAAGAAGCCCTACCACCTACCAGACCTATGGCGGTAATTGAACCCACGACCTCCGGGTTTTATACCCGGTATTTATAATGGTAAGTATTTATAAGAACTGGTTACATTGTCATGAAACTAACCCCATCTTGGCTGATGATTTCCAAGGCATCTTCGACCATCTCCGGGATGGTGGCTGATGATTCTAACGTCTGAGAAGTCGCTTTATCTATTGATGAAACTGATGTACTGAAATCTGAAAAAATATACTTATTTTAGGTAACTACACAAACATAGCTGTATTCGATTAGGTCGCGTGGCTTAATAATCTGCGGGCGGGGGTAGCTCCCCAACGCTTGCATTGCATAGGTCGCTCGAGCCAAGTCTGAGGGTCGAAAAAGGACGCGTGGCCTAGTAGTTGTCATAATTTTTTACGCTATGTATGATTCTTCTTTCATAGGGAAATAATTTTATGGGAGTTATAAATTATATGACAAATTGTGGTGACACAAATCCAGAAAGTAATAGATGTAACTCTTGCATTAGAATTAAAAACTTATAGCAGTTTCTTGGATAAATTCGTATTTCGTCAATGATCGGACTTTCTATTAGGTGATTTACACATAGCACAAGGTGAGAGTGTAAACAGACGCTCGCGGCTCGCCTCGCGTCTCGCCTCGCGCCTCGCAGCGCTCGCGTCCGTTGCGGTTTTTGGGCACGAGTCAAAGGACCTCGCAACAAACGCGAGGGTGGTGTGAACTTACCACGAGAATGTGAACATTTACCATCGATCACGCGAGGCGAGCTGTGAATACGGGACGAAGCACGAGACGAGGTACGAGGCGAGAGTGTAAATCTCTTATATCAGTTGCTATTCGCAATAATTACATTTAAGTATCATTTAGAATTATTATACACGGTAAATGTGATAACTAATGGACTTGGAACTCAACATTCGTTTGTATTCGGTAGTGCTATGATTATCAAGAATAAGGCTCCAAGAGCGACCAAACTACTAACTGTCGGCGATTTTCTCGCTCAAGAAACGAATAATAGATATACATTCCGTGTAAACAAAAGAGATGCAAGTACAAATAGTTGATCGCTGGCTGTTGACACTGACCGGCGAGGACTCGCTCCACTAGTTCATCGCTGAGCGACAAGAGCTATCAAAGATCGCTTAGCTCGCTTAGCGATACTCGCTTAGCGATCAGAGCTCACGCCGAGAGAAAAACCAGCGGTAACTTCTCGCAATCGCTCGTCTCACTCGCACACTCGCTTATAGCCGAGCGACACAACTATCGGAACTACGCACTCGCTCCTCGCGGCTCGCCAACTCGTTTTAACATGCTAGCTCTACTTGCTACTCGTTCATCGTTGCCGGTGGGACAACTGCCTAGGAAAATAGCCTAAACGTGATATTTGTATGTTTGGGTGAAGGTAGTATGTATGTGTTTTTTTTAAATAATAAATATTTCTGGACATTATTTACACAGCGCCATCTAGCCCCAAATTAAGCATTAGCTTGAGCTATGGGTGCTAGACAACTGATAAACATTACATTTTTTTTTTGTAAATACATACATTTTATACGTAGAAACACCCAGACCGATACAAACAGACATATTCATGCACACAAATGTTTGTACCGTGCGGGGATCGAACCCGCGACCTTTGGTGTAAAAGCCGACTTCTCGACCATTACACCAAATGGCTCGTAGTTTTAATAATGTACACAATAAAGGAAAACATAAATACCTTCAGTATTCTCTACTCTGTAGTCCCGCCTCATGAGTTCCTGATCAGCTGTCTTTATTATATAATCATTCGTCCGTGGGTTTGTCATCACGTCCAGATCAGGATAGCTAAATTGGCTATCCCGCTCGCACGCTGTAAGGTTATTTTATAAATAAATGGTGTACCTAATAATGTTGTTTTAAAATTTTAGTTTAAACACGTATTATTGGATATTGTGATTTCACAAACAGATATAATTTTACAATTTTTTTTGAGAATATCTGCAACCAAGCCATACAAAAACAGAAAGATTATAAACATAAAACACTTTTTTGTGGTTTAAAAATAAATCGTGCAGAGCCAAAGGGAAGGATATAACATTTAAATTCAATCATAGTCAACACCCTATTAAAGAGAGTAAATAATAAAGTGTTTTCTTTTTTTCTTTACAAAATCTATAATATAAAAATGAATCGCAAAATGTGTTGGTAAGCGCATAACTCAACAACGCCTGGACCAATTTGGCCAATTTTTTTTTTAAATGTTCCTTGGAGTTCAAGGATGGTTTTTACGGCGAGAAAAATTGAATTGATTGATTGATCAATTCCCACGGGAACGGGAACCACGCGGGTGAAACCGCGGGCGCCCGCTAGTAATACATATTATTTACAAAAGCATTAATTAAAGAGGCCTTCATTCCTTAAAAAAAAGGGGGACACAATTTTATAAGAGGATGAAACTTAAATAAGTGCTATGTATGAATTTAAATAAGCTATGTATGAATGAAGTGTGTTATTTATAAAAGGCTGATAACTTACAGGATACATTGTAAGTGTCGTTGCACACGACGGTCGAGGTGAACGCCTTTCTGAAAGCCATGCCACACCCATGCAAGCGGTAAGCCACTAGCTTATCTTACTACAAAATCTTTCATAGCCTTAGTAAACGATAGAGGTAATGAGATAAGGGGATTTAATAACGGCGAATCTCCATTGCAGCCAAGTAATGAGAGGACGGAATTAATTAAATTTGAGTCCCTATAGCAGCTAGGTGATGAGAGTAATGTATTCATTAAAGGTGAGTCCCCATATCGACTAGTCAATGAGAGAAGGAGATGAATCATTATTCAATAGCAGCTAGGTAATGAGAGGAGGGGATTCATTAATGTTGACCCCTAATAGCAGCTTGGTGATGAGAGGGGGGATTTATTTAATGTCGAGTCCCAAAGCAGCTAGAGAATGAGAGAAGAGTATTAATTAATTTTAGGACTCATAATTGATGAATCCCCCTCTCTCATTAGAGAGGGTCTAATGAGAGAGGGGGATTCATCAATTATGAGTCCTAAAATTTTTACCTCCTTTTAGTTTACGAGAAAAGAAGATTTAATCATTTTGGGTTCTTGTATCTGCTTAAATGAGGAGGGGTTTTGTTAATTTAAATAACCATAGCTGCAGATTTGGTAATGAGGGGTGAGATGTCTCTCAATGAGTATATTATTTAGAGACACTTCACTTCTTCTCCCCATTTATATATGTATTATTGCCAAAACAAACGCGTAGTTTTAGATGTTTGTAGAAAGATAAGTAGCAGAGTTTGCAAAATAAATAAAAAATAACAGTAAGCAGGTGCAAATAGGTGAAATAAGTATGAAATAGCACATTTTTAAAAGTAGGTTGTAATTACCATAACATTAATGAAATTAGTGTTTGTAGTATTTCGGAAAAAAGAAAAAAAATATAGTGCAAAAAAGAAAAGTAATGAATCTTTATAAAAAAGTTATAAACACAACACATTAATGATTTCAAGACTTCTTTTAAAAACCCTAATTTACTCATTAGCTTTAAGCAAGTAGGTATTTACTGATTTTATTTAGTGGACACTGCTGAATTGTGAAAGCTGCACATTTTTTTTATACTAGGTCTGTTGGCAGACATACACGCAGCCTACCTGATGGTAAGCGGCCACTGCGGCCTATTCCACTGAGAGACACTTCGCCTGGAAGCGTCGCTTAATGTGCTGCCAGACTGTAGACTCATCCATCTGATCTTCGAGCCTCTGATTTCAAGTGTACTGGCTCCCACATTAATATTGCCGGAACACAGCCAGAGCTGTTATGGCGGCCGATTATACAATATATTTAAGGCTGTTCCCCGAGCAAATGACCTTGACCATACAAACAGCAAGGGCAATGGCGGTCCGAACTTTGATCGAAATTGTGAATAATAATCCTTAAAGATCAATAATAGGTTAATTGACAATTTTTTTTGCGGCCAATTTATAGTTTTTTTAAATGTCTATCGATTGGCAAAAGCCAAATTAAAAAAGAAGAAAAACTATAGAAGGAGATGCATGAAATCTATTATTTTAGACGTATTTTCAAAGTCAGTTAACGTAGTTATAAATAACGATAAACACAAATTTTAAACGAGGAATTTAAAGATAAAACTACAAAGATTATTTACGTATTTTTTAAATAGTTGTATATGCATTAAATAAGAAATAGATAACCGTTAAAAACAAGACTTTTTTAACGTTTGGTCTGGGAACGGCCTTAAAATGAATATACTTACGGAGTAGCTATAAGTGGTGTGCTGAACACACACTTGGTAGAAGTGGTGGTGGTCATCTGTAGCAAAGGCTGGCTGATCAAGAACTGGCTCTTAAAGTTGTAGAGGCTTTCCAACATTGTGGTGCTACTAGTGTTAGCAGCTCTGGCCATGAACACTGGGTAGTTTAGTACTGGAAATAGTAGGTTTATGAAGGCTCATCATCATCATCATCATCTCAGCGTATTCCCGATTGCATCCAGAATGGAAGTTTTAATAAAGGCTATTGCTGATATTTAAGAGACTTTTTTCCGCTGATATATAATTTTTCTATTAACATAGGCAAAGGGAAAGTTGCCTTGCAAATAGTTATTTTTTAATCTGACATACAAATCTATGAATAGGATGACTATTTTACATTTCGAAGTGTTTTGAAACATTTCTTTTTGTACATTAAAGTTTACCTAATATAATCTACTGATATTGCAAACAATTAAAAACCCATTACCATCTTCTGATATTTTGTACCAGTCTATTACATTACAATAATATAATATGTTTATTTCCATTGGGATAGTTATGCTTTTCTTTTGATAAAAAAAGTCTATTTCCATATAAAATTATTCAACAGAATTGAGATATTACGTTTGTAACTTTGCTCAACAAAATAAAAAATAAATATTTCTACAAAGCTATTACTAAGATGAACAAGTTAAAATAGCTTGTTAGTTATTTTGAAATATAACTTACTTCTTTCAGATTCGTCACTGACTTGCACATAGATCGGCTGAGTAACATCACTCCCACGAACGTCCCTGAACTTGCTAAACACGTCATGTATTTTAGGCAATCTCTGATCGCATCTCACTTCCCTCAAGCTTTCTCTTCTTTGAACACGGACTTGCTCTGCCCTTATCTTCTTATGATAATACACAGCCTGATTTTCTTTAAACTGTTCGTAAGTGGGCACTTCATAATGAACCTTCTCCCTCTGGTAATTATTGTAATTAGCCTCAGTTTCAGTCACACTCGACATATTAGGATATTCTGAATTTATATTTTCCTGTGCATATCCAGGGTTCACAGTCTGTGTTTCTACGTTTGAATTGATCAAGTCTTGCATAGATATTTCAACGTTACAGAAGTTAAGAGGCGGTTCTTTGTCCTTACAACCTAGTTTTTGAACTAGAGCGTTTATTTTGGACATCTTTCCGTCGCTTCTGCGGAAGCCGACGCTCTGAATGCAGTTGTAGCTGACTTTTGAAGTTTCTTTTGGGGGTATGGGGTATATTCCGCTTAGGACCCGCTGGCGTTTAGCTGGTGATGGTGGGTAAATATTCTGAAAAATAGTATGATTAAACTGGCCTATTGGCGAAGACGAGATTGATACATTTAGACATGCTGTGAATCATTGTTGTCATGTTATGTTACTAACTTGTTTAAAAATATTTAAAGAAAAAATGTGTGAAGCATTATTCTTTTCTTTGCTTTACTATGGAACTGGCACCAGTGGGGAACTTTAAATAAACTTAAAAGTGGCCCATTAAGTGTAGGTTCTATATCTTTTACATTAGCAGGCATTATGGGTTCTGTATTTATGCAATATTATACATTGAAGGAAACAAAACTTTATGGATCAAATGATGAGTACATTACCAATACACTTCTGCTATCGACATGATAATATAAAAAATATTTCTTACCACTCTATTTGTGAATGGAACTAACTGCTCCCTAATTTGGTTTGTCACAGACGCTCTATGACTTTGAATTATATGCGGCACCTGTTTCTTTACCATAACATTCACGTTAGGACACATCCTTTGATTGAAGACCTGATTTTCATTTGTATTCGGTGAAATTTGAGATTTAACAGCTTCTATAATATTCTTCAGTGACTGTTTGGGTTTGCGGCTTCGTAGCACTCTGTCACTAAGAGTGTTCGGAGAAGTGTATGTCCTCTTTACGAAAGGGCGAAGCATGCTTGGTCTGGAGTAGTTGATCATCGAGTGATTGATGTCTGGGCTGCGCTGTATGATGTGGCCTCGACGTTTGGGTGTGGTTGAGATTGGTGGGGATTGTGAGCTGCTTGTTGATGATATTTCTGTACCCTGTAAATGTAGTGTACAATGGAAGTAAATGCCTACTTTCGTCTAAAAAAAAATTAATGGAAAGGTTTTCTACTCTAGAACAAAATAAAGTATTATGTCAGCCTTTTACAGGCAGAGGGTTTTGATATTCAATCAATTGGCTCAATAGCGCACTTGGTTCTCTCCTTTGTACATTTAATTTACATGCTATTGTTAGAGAATATGTAGGCTAAAATTAAATATAACATCTTGTGTTAAATTATTTTAACTATCTCTAACTTGAGATAAGGCCTGTGTCCCAGCAGTGGTAATGTATATAGGCTGATGCTGACGATGATAACAATTTAAGGTGTCTTAGCCAGGATTTGAACCCACAAACATTCTATCACCCTAACCACCACTAACTGATGAGAAATTTAAAGAATCTTACTATGAATTAAAGCACAAAGATAGCTAAACAATTTATTTGCAACAAAGGACACATAATATATTATATGCACAATAAAAAACTAAATCAGTAAGACAACATGCAGAGTAGTTTAAAATTAGTAACAATAAAGAAGATAAAAATGGTACCTGTAAATGTACTCTTATTTTTTTAGGGGGACGTCTTTTTCCCTGAGACATTTGTTGGCGTTCAAACTTTACTCGCTGAACAATCTCTTCCACTTCGAAAGGTGTTTTGAATTTCTTGGCATAAATCAATTGGACTAAATATATTTTCTGAAATAGTAAAATATACATTTTTGTATCACATTGAACACAAGTTTTAATACTTTAAAACAAACTTTTTGATCAACAAGCCAACTCTTTTTGATCCCCTTAATGCTTCTTATTAATAAGCCTGTTTTATTATTCTTAATTAAATGTAATTAATTCCTTCTATGAAGCAAGCGTCTTGGTGTACCCATGATGCCCATTATATGTGTATAAGCAATACACAGAATATAATTAAACATGATCATGTCCGAACATGAAACATTATGTAAGGGCATTCAAATATAAATGATGCTTTTTGAATATTAATATCTGGTATGAAGATAATGCAATAGAACTAATCAAAGTCAAAGTCAAAGTCAAAGTATTTATTTTGCAATTTGATTTACCAAGAAATTCTTTTGCACGTCATAAACTTTTTTTCCTACCAGCAAATATTTAGCTAATATTTAGAGTTACCATATTCGACCATGTGCTTTGAATTTTATAGGTATTTAATCTGATTAGACTTATTAGAAATTAAAGGATGTTTTTGTATGCTTTGAGGAGGCTTGTCTGATTTAAAGACAAAAAAAAATGGAAAATGAAACATAGCACCATGTGACTTTTTATTTGAAAAACTTGTAAAGTAGGCCTTACTTAAAAACCCTAAATAATCAGCAAATAATGACTGCCTGCCAGCCCCTGATTAAAAACTTTGAATTACGAATTTAAAAAACAAAATGCTACTCAGGTCCGTGATGCTACACTTAAATCTTACCTTTACATTAGACGGCAAGCATAATGTTTTGGCTAATTGCTGTAAATCTCTGTAGGAACGGCCTTGCAGGTCTTCTAAAGAAAATTTTGAGTTACTCATGATTATGTTTATTTTATTTTTGTTGGGAACTTGAGATTTCACTGCAAATCGTACACCACGTGCATTTGGCAAATGTATACCATGAAAGGTGGGCTGATAGTAACAAAACTCTTTTGTAATGATTTACCCTCCTATTAAAAATGCATATTACATACAACTACCTTTGTTTTAAAATTTTATCAAATTATTAAAATCAAGCCGGTTTGTTTTGGTTTGCAGAAATTCGAACGAAAAACTTTGTTGTTTACGAGAACGAACGTCCCGTTTCACTCACGTTTCACTTTTGAACTATTAAAGGGTTTGTGTAAAAAAATAAATTTACTCGAGATAAATTAAGATACAATTGATCAAATGTAAAATAAATTTAAATATAATGTTTAAATTAAATTAATTTAGGGCATTGAATATTGCTTCGTAAAATTAGCGATAAAATGTTTCTAATAATTTTGGCACTCAAAATTATTATGTGAAATGGAACGTGATATGTTATTTTTATTTTCTCGATAGATGGCATGTGTAGTTTTAAGGAATCGTTAATAGATGGCACTTGATGTTTCTTTTTATAGAATAATATTTTCATCAAGATGTTGATAAAATAAAAAAGCATTAGTTTTTGGAGAATTTATTTGTACTTAGTTCCTATAATTGGCAGCTGGATAGCCGTTGTATTTTGAACTTTCTTTCCTTCTTCTATTTCCATAATCTTTTTGAACGGATGAACTGGATTCGTACTGCAAAAAAAAAAGATAAAAATTACCTATTTATTTAAGTATGTATGTACATATTATGTATGTAATTTTCGGGACCCATCTTATATGTACCGAGTAATAAGTATAACGAAAGACAAATTTCAATATGCCATAGTTCTTACTCACCTTTTTCTAGCAGAAGTTTGTTTGAATCTGGATTGCATGATATCACTAAACATTTCAGATCTTCTAGTGAATGGCCAATCTCTTTGTTCAGTAGAATGTAATTCGGTTTCCTGTGTTAACAACAAACCAATAAAATTGTTAATTAACCAATGACATTGAAATGGGAGAATGGTATCTACTTATGTAGGTCTAGCAAAAAATAGTTACTAAGTACCTACCTACTTAACTTACTTACTTAAGGTATAATACCTTAAAATTAATGATGTTTTAATAACGATCGATCGTGAAAAGAAAATACATAATAGTTTTTTTTTAATAATAATAATAATGAGACTGAAAAGAATTCAATATAATAATAATAATACTTACAAGTGCCTTCTGGTTCTCCCTAATCTGGTTTTTGAGGCAGTTCCGATAGTCTATTTGTCTCCTCAGCTCTTCGTCTGCACTTTCCATCTTCCGCTGTAACTCCTGATAGGCAGTTCTTGACACCGTTTGCATCCTCTCGTACCTCTGCAGACGTGCTTGCTCTATGTTCGCTTTTAGTTCTTGGAGATGATTCTGGTACTGTTTCAGAGCTTTCTGTAATTTGTGATTAATATAAAATTCAATGCCTCGATGGTCTAGTAGTTGAAGTACCGGGTCGTGATCTCGGAGTCCTAGGTTCGATTCCCGGGTCGTGTAAAATTGGTTTCCTGTTTTCAGACACAGCTCGGGTTTGTGTTCCAGAGCCAGTTCACTGGGCCATACATCAAGCTATACAAATCTGGCAAAAAATCTCAATTGAAATAGACCTTCATGCGCTAGACATTTGGTTAAAATTTTTCGTAGTTTGACAGTTCTCTAAAGCTTGATTCTTTGATAATATTGTGCATGATAGACATAGAAATATTATGTACTGAATTAACTCAATGATTATAGAATATACTATCTATCTAATTTAATGCTTCATAAGTTTTCCGATCGCGCAAAGATCGCATGACTACTATTAATAATTTTAACCCACATCTTTTAATGAGATGACTGTGGCCGATTTAGTGTAAAACCTACTTCTTTATTCATCCTCCTCTCATTCTCCACTTGCCGCAAAAACTCGTCTGTTTTATCCTCTTCTTCATGCTTCCATTGCTGCGCTATTTTATCTGCTTCTTCCTCCAGTTCTTCTGCTGTTCTCCTCTCGCGGTTTTGGTTTTCAGTGAAGACCTGCTCTTCTACTCTAAGACTGAGCTGGAAATTAATACATTTTTAATAATGCTTCAATGGTTAAGTCAACAATAATAATGGTTACACATCCTACTTCCTACTAATCCTACTAATATTACTCGTATAAATGCGAAAGTCTGGATGTTTGGATGTTTAGATGTTTGGATGTTTGTTTGTTCCTCAATCACGCCTAAACGAAAATAATAATTTTGAAACTACTGAACCGATTTAAATAATTCTTTCACTGTATGAAAGCTACAGTATCCCCGGTAAACATAGGGTACTTTTGATCCCGGAAATGTGGGGGGAAGGGGGGGGGATATTTGAGAGAGATTACGCGCGGGTGAAACCGCGGGCGAATGGCTAGTAAAATATATGTTTGAAAATATTATGCTTTTTACTGCTATTTCTTCTGTTGCTGATTATACGACCAATTACGAATTGTTAGAACTACGCTCGTGGTAGCATATAATAAACAGAAAAAGTTAAATCTAAAAAAGGTAGATGCTGATGGCCAGTTTTTACATCCAACGACTGAATCGGAGAGGAATCGAATCTACCGGCCGGCGATCACTGGGATCAAATGTCTCTGTGGAGTAGGTACGTCAAAAACCCAACCAAACCAAACCCATGGACACCGAAGATCTTTTTAGATGGGAAACAAAATTTTGTTTAATGTTGGATTTGGTTGGAATGCTTTGTTGATTGTGTAGGAAAATACAGGGCACAGCAGCCGCTGGATACCCGCCTGTCAAAACAAAAGATACCCGACAAAAATACCTACAGTCGAAACAACCGACTGTGTTGTTATACCCACGTCTAAACAACGAAACATACCATCTGATTCCTCCGCCTAATCCGATCCTGCCTCAATTCTTCCAGAGCCACTCGTATAGTATTATTATCTAATTCCCGTTCCCTCAATTTTTCACTTCTCTGCCTCGCTATTTTCAACTCGTGCCCCTCTATAAAGTTGCTTTTATTTGCCATTTGTTGCTCTTTCTTGCGTTTTATGGCTGTGGATAGAAATGTTGTTGCTTACAGTTCGGTGCGTTCAGATTTAAAGTTATTTCAAAGTGGGTTCGTGAATATAATTATGCAGTTTTGAAATGCAAGTTTGTTTGGGCAACTATTTCTGGACTTAGTAGGAAGCACTTTAACTTTGGACGGACCGGAAACTGTGTGCTTGGGTTTTCCTGTTGGAAAATTCTTTCGGAATTTGGGAGTTGCCACACCTATGTAAATGCTTTGGTCCAGCGCTTAATTTTAACCTCTGCGGGTGTATAAAACTGATAGAATTTAAAGTGTACCTTAAGTATCGTATTTTCCAAAGCAACGTGGGGAACGGTGCGGTGTCTAATAGATAGTCAAGACAAAAAAAAAAACTACAAGATTATCATTTTCTGAACTGTTGTTAGGATGTACTTAGGTAAGTATTTTTTTTATCACATAAGGATTTTCCATGAACACACAAGTGACGTGAAAGACATGACGTACCTTCGTAATGATCCTGTTCCATTTTCTCCTTCATCTTCTCCAGTCGGCGCCTCTCCCTCTCCCTCTCTTCCTTAAGCGCCTCTCTTCTCTTTCTATTAGCGCTGGAAATCTGCTCGTCATATGCTCTTCTGCGGTCAAGCATTTCCTGGTGTCTTCTATCTGCTTCCATTCTCTCTAGTCTTTCCTAAAGGTGTTTTTATAACAGGATGTTAAAATGATGATATTTTTTAGTACAACTTACTGTGGTATATCCTACTGGTTGAAGTTTTGATTATACATACTTTTGAAGTCATATGAATTTACCTGATTGGTTGATTATCCATCTAAATATTTTCTGCTGCTTATTTGAATTACTCACGCTATTGGTTACGCGATAAAAATCCGGAGAAAGAAAAGGCATTTACCTACTAGCCAAGGGGCACAGCGCAGATACTATAGTCAAGGAGTATAGTTATATAACTGTTATAAGTACATATACATTACACATATTATGTAAGTAAATGGCCAATTATTGTGTCCGCCACATGACAGACGTGTCCATGGGTAGTAGTAATTCTTAACTTTAGATGTCATAAATATTTGCTCGTTTGCCCACTTCAAAAAAAAAAAAATAGCTAACCATATGTACTTAATTTCATAAAAATTAGTTCAGTGATTTAGGCCTGAAGATAGATAAAACAAAACCACAATCTAGCCAAATATGTCAGAGCCACGTTGAAATATTATAAATTTAACACGAAGTTCAAATTACGTACCATTGTTATTGTCTTTAATTTCAATGCATTTTCATAACAATGGGGACAATGGAATAATTATACGGGAGATAATGATCATGTAAATTAGGTTTAATAATGGGACATGATTCTGCCTTGAGGCATACCGAGGATTGCCGCAATATTGTGTCTGTATAATAGCGTTTAAGAATGGCTGCGCAAAGTAGGGCTCTTGCAATTTGGAGAATCCTTGTGCTAACGATGGAAATTAGCTCTTTGTATATTTTTTATAACCATGATTTTGTCCGCGTTGGTCTTATTAGATCTTCTTCATCGACAAAAGTTTTAAAGAAGTCCACTGCTGGAGTTAGACCTCCGCTGTGTGACTTAAGTAATATTGCATCTTATTTTGTATAAAAAGCTTTGAACAGTGTTTTTAGAGATGAAATTGTCGATCAATACCTTTGTATTTAAATAATAATAATAATTGGTTAAAAAAATATCGTGAATTTCTGTAGAATGTTTGGAAAGTACATAAGTAGCACATCTATCAATTGTAAGAAAGAAAGAAGAGCTATTTTACTTCACATCAAAATAAAAATAAACACTGAAAAATCTTACTTAAAAAACTGAAAATAAAAATAAAAAAGACTAACAACCTTACAGAATGGTGGATGGTGGTCATTAGGTCTCAAGCTCAGCATATTATGCTGCAGAGGTACACACAAAAACCCTTTGCCAGTGCTGGTTTTCTGGTAAAACCTAATCTTCTCACATACTTGTGATTCTTGTCAATTTATCTGGGGGCACGGCAGTGCCCCCGCCAAGTCGAGCGCGAAGCAAACACTGCCGTACCATCCTTTACTGGAACCATTTCGCCACATTTTCAGGCCCCTATTTGAGAACCTCTGGATAAGACCAGAACGCAGAAATTTTCGTCATTTAGTAAGCTATAATCACATACTTAAAATCCAAAATTGGGGGAGGTGGGGGAATGGTGATAGTAGTATAAGGGCGGGGGAGGTGGGGGCGATGGGGATAGTAGTACCTTATCAATCCTATCCTTCCCCCTCCTTATTTATAACCTGGAATAGGGCATTGGCTTATAAATTCTTACGGGAAACGTCTCATTCTAAATAGATACAAAATAAATCAATATGCCCACGTTCCTACAAAAAGAAGTGAAATCCCACCAAAAACATTCTGTAAAAAACTAGCCAAGTCTCGATGGAGCTGCTTGTTTAGCTCTAAAAAGTAATGAAATCTAGACAAATTCGTGCCATAAGTCTAAGGTTCCTTACTGCGATTTCTTTATTATTATAGTTATTGTTGTGTGACTTGGCCGTTGAAAGGCCAGACGGCCAAACGGACCTGCAACTCAACTTCGAAGGGCCAAATGAGACACTAACGTATAAAGAATGTTAAGGTTGAACATTCTTTCGTCAGTACGTTAAAATACGCAGCTTTATTAAGTCTTCTACAATTGACTGGTTATTGAATCAACGTTTCCCAAGTGGCAATTTTTCATCGTCAATGGGTAGCGGTTCTGGCGACAGATTGGTGCAATGGAGTAATGGAGCACCTGGTTTTGTACCCTTGTGTACCCTTCAACGGCCAAGTCACACAACAATAACTATAATAATAAAGAAATCGCAGTAAGGAACCTTAGATTTGGCACGACTTTGTCTAGATTTCATTACTTTTTAGAGCTAAACAAGCAGCTCCATCGAGACTTGGCTAGTTTTTTACAGAATGTTTTTGGTGGGATAATCATTACTTGAATTACCATAAAACACCTTTTATGGGATATATTATAGTTTTATCCATAGCAGGAATCGTTATTTATAATACCCTTCTCATGCCACTGAGTGAGTCACTTACGCTCTAGAAATTCTCGACAAAGTTTGCTCCGAGAAAGTTTCCGGGGTATGTGAGCAAATAGAACTAGTCTACTAATTAATTAGGTAAATATTATGTAACCATGTCTGTAATAAAGTTTGTAATACTATGAACTCAGGAACAACCGTGTCTTTGATGTTACATATTAGGTAGATTTATGTGCAGCTTTTGATAAAGTTCACTTTTCCATTAAGTATATAAGTACCTTAATATTAAAGCGAATTTCACCAATATTATATTTCTTTGCATCTGAGAAAAAAATCATTAATCACCTATGCCATAGTTTTATTCTGTAGCAACAGGCTCAACTTAACAGCTTTTTGATAGTTTAACTCTGAAACCAACTAGTCAGGCCGCATAAAATATTACTAACCTGTCGGCTTGTGTTTTTATAATTTGACTTACTTTTTTTTTAACGTCATCCAGCAAAACTTGATGCCACATATTTTCTCGATCCATCTCTTCTTGTTCGAGACATTTCTTCTCATACATCTGCAATTTTTGTACCTCCCTTAATTCTTTCTCGTCTTCTCTGGTTCCAAGGATACCTTTAGCACTGCGAAAAACGGTTGTTCATTATTTACGATACTTTTTTTTTTAACTTTTCTTACGCATCATATACCAAAATAAAGAAATGAAGAGATACATAATTTATATGATTAGTCAATGGGCTGCTACTATACGATCTTATAACATTCGAGTGTTTTTCCTCAAACTACGAGTACGTTTTTCAAAGGTGCAAAGGTACCACACCTTTGGCTGCATTCCGCTAATTTAATTATACTTTAAAGAATATGTATATTAGCAGAATGATGCAGCCAAAAACTTTAACACAAGCAGATTCTACATTGGGACTCCAATTTCTACCACTAATCAGCATCATGTTGGAAACAAGTATCTTCCTCAACGGGTAGTGAAACCACTGTTACCACAATTACTTAAAATAAATTAACACTTACATTTTTTCTCGTTCTAAAGCCTTTAGACAAGCGTCTATCTTCGTCAACAGTTACTTAAAATAAATTAACACTTACATTTTTTCTCGTTCTAAAGCCTTCAGACAAGCGTCTATCTTCTGTTTCTCCATATTCTCTAGGTAATTCTTAATCTGTTCGTTCTTCTCTGCGCAGTATCCACATTGTTCCATCTCCTGCCTCGTCGCTAGTTCTTGTACAAAAGCTTCTTGCTCTGCTGCCAGTAAGAGTTTCAGCTTTTCTCTTCTTTGTCACAGTCTCGCTTCTTCTTCTTTGAATTTTTCTCTGACTTTCTCTTCTGTTCTGTTTGCTATTAGCCTAAAAATAGAACAATTGTTTACAGTTTAACTAACTTTAATGGATTTAGTTACATATTTTAATTAAACATACATATACACTAAGAAAACCATAAATATTTTTTTATTCATCATAATAATTATATTCTTTATGAAATCCATTATCCTCAAATGAGAATCGATAAAAGCCAAATTATTTTCGTATCCATAAGAAGGATAAAAGCCGAGTTATTTTCGAATCCTTAAGAAGGATATAATTTTATTTTTAGTATTTCCTTCTCAAACAACCGTTTATTTGTTAACCAATCCCATGACATGGTTTGCATAAGAAATACTTGGATCAACATCTCTGGGAGTTTGTCGTATTGGATTCGAAATAACGTTACTTAACCGTAAATTTTTATCTATATAAAAATGTGTATCAGGATTTATGTTCATTCGGTTAAGAATTCAATCCTCTTGTAAACGAAATTTTAACAATCTAGGCTCTTATGTAATCTGGGCTGTACTAGTTTGAATTATGGTTTGAAAATGTTTTTTTAACTTTTATTGCAATGTGTTGTCTAGGAGGAATAAGGTGTTGAGCAGACTGAGCAGAGGAATCACCCAGAACTTTTGAGCTACTCAGAACCAATCAACAATTCTCCCAAGTCAAAGTCAAAGTATTTATTTTGCAATTTGATTTACCAAGAAATTCTTTTGCACGTCATAAACTTTTTTTCCTACCAGCACTTCGACGTGAATGAATGGCCTGCTGTTGAGAAGAAGTGCCGCAAGAAACTCAACAGTTACATATGATAGCCTTTTTTAAATCATTTTGTGTTGTACAATAATAACTTAATAATAATATAATGTCAAATTAATAACAATATAATGTCAACTTAATAATAATTAATAATATATGTAATAAGTATAATAAATAAGCATAAGAGTAGATGTGCAGAGAAGCAAATGTGTTTCATGTCCACAGAGTCTTGTCATTTAAGTAATCTTCTGCACATAATGACGCAACATTTCAAGCAAACTTTAATAACGACTGTCGACATAGCGTTGTCAACTTAAAACCACAGCGTCCTTCTCAATGAGCCAGGCAAGTGTATGTACTTACTTCCTTAGATGGCGGGACCGGTATTTAAATGAATCTTTTTTTTGTAAATAAATGTCGTGTCAGCAGTAATATTAATAAACGTTGTATTATGGCACAAGAAAAGTCTCCTAATTTTAGTTTCATGAATCCATCACTTTGATCGTTTTGCGTTTATTAAATAAGTATAGACTTATTTTACAACTTACTTCTGAATGTGTATCTTGTCATAGTCCACGACATCACCGAGTGTTTTCATCTCATCGACGTCGATTGTTGATCCCATCTCTAATCTTTGTCTTTCCTGAAAGTATTTTTAAATAGAATTAAATAAATCTGATTTCTATATAACACTGGTGCCCAACGTGGGGGTATCTAAATATAGCAATAAGTCACCCCCACGTCGAGAGCTATTAAGAATAAAAATAATATGGGTATCGATAAAAGCGTATCAATGAAAATATGTGTTTATAAAGACGTAAAGTAACAGAATCAAGCAATAATACTTAAAAGTTTGATTTTGAACACATTTTATGTACAGACATCTGATTTATTCTGAGTATTGAATATGGATGTTAAAATGTTTGTTCATTTCAGGGCTAAGCACTTAATTGACATGTGACGTTAAGTGGTTGTCTTATACGATTCATTTAATGTTATAAAACATACCTCCCCACCTTGCTTCTCTAAAATCTGATAAGCATAGCAAACTGTATTACTAATTCAAGTAAAATCTGATAACAAACTGTATTTTAGTCTAGACCTCATAAAAGCTGGAAGTTATCGCTCCTTGCCGAGATGGTAAACAGCAGAAGGTTGCAATACCTTAGCAATTTAATTGGCGTCGATTCAATATTTCCTCAGAATAATGTCTACTATGGTTTCCTCTAAAATAGTTCTTAATGCTATTGAAATACGATAGCACCACATTTCGCGTCGAACCTATACACCTAACTAAACGATTAAGGTCCATGCCAAAGATGTCCAAGGAAAGTTCGCTTTAGCCTTTATCGAAGTCGATGTTGTTTAGTATTTGTACTGATTTTCAGACTTGTTATCGAGTTTCAACTCAAATGAAATCATAATATTATAGTTATTTATGTGTCTGTTGCATAATGAGTGTCATTAAAATACGAATGTGGTAAAATGTAAACATTTTAGTATCGGTTACCGATGTTAAAATGTAAACATTAAGATGCAGCCACAGATACTCATATCTAAATATAGGGCGTTTGCTCATCGATCCTGACTATAAAACGTTCGAGAACGTAATTAAGGTATTGGTTACCGATACTAAAATGTAAACATTAAGATGCAGCCACAGATACTCATATCTAAATGTAGGGCGTTTGCTCATCGATCCTGACTCTAAATAGACATATTAGGGTATGGATGTAGATAAAAATATTTCGAGTATAAAGCAACTGCTTAATTTAAAAGCCTGTGCTTACCTACTGTATTATACCTCCGTAAACCCGTATCCCGGAGTTTATAAAAAAACACCGCGCTAGTTTATTTGCAAACTCACCTTCCAAAACCGCAGTGGATGTCCAAAATAAACGTTGTTCTGTTTAATTTTCAATTTTGTTAAGCCCATGGCGTACCGTACAGTCTGATTCGTCTGTGCACTCGAATATTTTATTAATAAGCCTTGTCGGGAACACGGAGTTGAGTCGTGCCCGTATATCGATCCAACTTGTTGCTCTGGTTACGTTGACGCAGATTAAATAGAGTAGCGGCCCTAATATACTACCTTGCGGTACCCTGGCATTTGTTTATTCGGAGTGACACGCTCAAAGAAACGAGCAGAGTTATGACTTGAAATTTATGAACGCTGTCTAATTTGAGTTTTGCTGAATAATAGCCTTTAACGATTCGGATTAATATGAAATAAGATAGGCGTATCGTTAACCTGAGCTGATTGTTAGGGGCTATGATTCTTTTGTTTTTTTTTTTATGATCTGACATTTTGAGTCATCATAAATAATAGCTACTGTAAGGTTAACGACTTTCACAGGGGATATTACAGCACACCCATAAGCTTGAATTGATCATAGTTCATTCGACATGCAATCTACACGGTCATGACTGACGCACTCTATTTCTAACAGAAAATTCTTCAGTTTTACATTATAATTGGAGACGTAGTAGTAGGTCCACTACTTATTTCGGAGATTATCTGAAAGAGAGATGGATAGAGAGACGCAGATGGCAATTTGTAAAATATAATAGTTATTTATGTGACTGTTGCATAATGAGGGTCATTAAAATACGAATGTGGTTTTATGAAACGAACGAAGTGAATTTCATAAAAGGATCACATGAGTATTTTAATGCCTAATTATGTACAGTCACATACATAACTTTATCTTCATTCATACGATAAATGTCTATTTTAAAGTCAGGATCGATGTGAAACCGCGTGGAATATAATCCGTAGTACCAGGAGAGCAGAGAAGAACAAGAAGCTAGGCTAGCTCGCGTCTTTCAAACTCTTTGATTTAATGAATAGTTACGCTGCGGTTATGCTCTCCTGGTACCTTTGAAAATACATCAAGATGTTTTGCTTACATATGTTAGCTTCAAATCCATTAATTTTTACTTTTTAAGAAGACGTTCGAAATTTGAACGTAATTAAAGTATCGGTTACCGATACTAAAATGTAAACATTACGATGCAGCCACAGATACATATATCTAAAT
The DNA here is from genome assembly GCA_949319885.1 of Mecyna flavalis. NCBI lineage: Eukaryota > Metazoa > Arthropoda > Insecta > Lepidoptera > Crambidae > Mecyna > Mecyna flavalis. Next base: position 3,126,533 of record OX439417.1, on the reverse strand, counting down.
GTAGGGCGTTTGCTCACCTGACTATAAAATAGACATATTATGGTATGGATGTAGATAAATATAATATTGGTTAAAATTTGGCATAATATGATATTATTTCATAAAAAAATGACTGTAATTTCACATTGAAAAAGAGTTTCTGCTTCCCATTTTATTTATTATTTGTATAAACATCAACTGTTAAAATAAGTTAGCAAGCGAATTTGTATAATGCAAAATTCTATTTAAATCACGTTGGATCGGATTAAGTAGAATAGCGGCCCTAATATACCGCCTTGCGGTGAGCCAGTGTTTGCTTAACCGGAATAGCGTACGAGGAAACTGGGGTTTTGCATTTTAAATTTGAAGAGGATTTTTAGATGATATAATATATAAATACACCTGGTTGGTCTGGTGGGTGGTAGTGAGACGCGATCTCGCAATTGTGAGCTCAAATTCTCTGCTTGGGCATTTGTTTCGTATGTTTTGAATATAGCTTTGGTTTGTAATCATCGGGTTGGTGTTAAAGCATTTAGCAAGCGTGGCGGTTGATTTATTGTACATACATAAAACATTTTATTTACAGTTTTATTGAAAATAAAAATTGTATTATATCCATATCTAAGGATTCATTTACAAGATATTAACCAAAACCTGGTTCTGTTAAATCCTCTTAGTTTAACAATGATAGGTATTATACCTATTACAGCATCTGTAAATAAATAACCTTTTGAGCTCTGACGTTTAGAGATGACTTCTAAAATAATAATAAAAAGATAACGAAGAGAAAACAAAATAGAATAAAATTTGCAGAACGTGAATCTAACAGAAAGTTCTAAATTCTATCTACGGCACATAATCGGATTAGGGAGAGTGGTGACCCTAATATGCCAGTTGCGGTACACCGGTTTATTTATACCGAGTAATCCACTGAGAAAATACACAGTTTTAGATTCTTGTGAATAAAATATGATCGTGTGATATTAGACTTTCGCTGCGCATTATAACACAAATATAATAAGAGTAAATCAGTTTTTTTTTATGTCACAGGCGGCAAACGAGTCAGCGGGTCGCCTGATGGTAAGCAATCACCGCCGCCTATGGACATCTGGGACACCAGAGGGATCGCTGATGCGTTGCCGGTCTATGGGGGTATGGGGGGTTTGGGCCTCCGGTACTCTCACAAACCAGACGAAACACAATAGTAGTCACTATTATTTCACGCTGGTGTTATGTGAGGAGGTGGTACTTCCCCGGTCGAGCCGGCCCATTTGTACTGTAAAACAGCATGGCTCTACCACTACAAAAAGTACATTAAGTCTACCCTGAGTTACAGGTGATATTTTGAGCCTTATGCAGTCCTTCAGAATCCCTGGTGTGGGTGAGGCAGGGGTTAAGTACAAAATAACCCAAAGGCAACTCAACTGAGATACTCGTATGTTCTGTGCCAAAGGTGATACATGCTTCCGTTGGTCATCAGGCCCCAACGCTATAAGGTAAAGATTATGTTACCAGTCAAACTCGATTTCGGGACACACTAATATTGCCTAGGCAAAATTAATTCTCCCTATATGCGATAGGATAAACCGGTATAGCGTAGACTTATGTAACTAGTTCGTACTAAGCCCGGGAAAACCAATTTAGGCTAGGCCTGCAGTTGATCCTTATATAAATACGCAAACTCCTCCAAAAACTACGTATTAGTCTTATAGACTACCTAGAAAGCAAAATAAATAGATAAACTGAATAAATTACTTCGTAATAATTGAAAAGCATTTAATAAGCACTTTTTAAAATTAAAATATACTAATAATTTTATCGTTAGGTCCTACTAATTATACTAACATTTCAAATAAAATGACAATTTAAAAAGGTCTAAAAGGACCTTGCATTGTAGGTTTCACTGGTTTACCCTATCAACCTTAAGAATACCACAGGGCATCACAACGAAGGTTAAGGGGACCCCGAAAAAAAAATGTTCAAGAATTTATATTTATACTATTTTTGGTTATCCACTTCGATGCATACCTTGCTTAGCTTCTATGTTCATTGCAAAGAGTTCAAAACGGCGGTCACCCCAACTTCCTGAATAAAATATTACGATTTCTCTTCACGTCAGTCATGGGAGGATATAAATGGAATATTAATACCGGCTTGCGGTTTACCTTCTTTGTTTATACAGGGTGACGTATGCAAAGTCGTGAACAGAAAATGTTCTACAATTTGTTATGACTGATGTTATTTTTAATATAGATTCATTAATCTACCATTTTAAGTAAAATTATCACTTTAATTAATGTTCTAATACAGGGCAAAGGGCTTCATTGAAATCTGCGTGGTGGTGGTAGGTACTGATTTAATGATCACGTTTTCCAAAATGCAGATTGGTAATTACAATCCTGAGCTGTGTTTGCTCGAACATTGCTGTTGACTATACATACAAGCTATGCTTAGTTTGGGCTAGATGGCGCTATGTGAATAATATCAAAGAATATTCATCATTTAGTAAAGAATATAAAACATTTCATTGCATGCAGATAATAAGCTGGCGTACATTAAGTAAGTCTGATAAAACACTAAAAGCAAATATCCTTCACATGAATCTAGAGCGTAATAGCATAGTAGAAAGAGGACACAGTACGTTAACTACAATTACATACAATACCGCCTCCGTGGAACAGTGGCTAAGCCGCTCGGGTATAAAAACACGGAGGTCGTGGGTTCGATTCTTGCCTTGGGTCTGGTTGGTGGTTTGGGCTTTTTCAGAGTCCGACTGGCTAGCTACCACCCCCACTGGTGAAATCTGCCGCCATAACAGCTCTGGCTGTGTCCCGGCAAATTAATGTGGGAGCCAGACACTTGAAATCAGAGGCTCGAAGATCAGATGAGTCTACAGTCAGGCAGCACATTGAGGGACGTTTCCAGGTGAAGCGTCCCTCAATGGAATAGGCCGCACTCTTTCTACTGAAGTTAACGTACTCTTCGTACTTTTCTACTATCGTATTAGAAAAGCGGCCCTGAATTATAGTGCCTTGTGGAACGCCGGTATCTGTTTATTCACAAGTGCCCAAGAAATAGTAAAGGAATTTCAGCTTGGAAATTCTAGGTTGCACTTGTTTGAACCTAACAAGAAATGTTTATCCAACGCATTATACAGAATTCTTTTAATTCTGTCTAATGTTAATGCTTGCTTGAATTTCATCATGGTTTTGTTTAGTTTGTTAACATTTAATTTTAAGAGTAAAGTGCCTTACTTATATGGAGAGAGATAATATGATGTGATTTTGTTCCGGATAAGCATACCTACATGAATGTTTTCCTTTCAGCTTTTTAACATTTAAAGGTGAGTCTTTTAGCATAATATTTTGTTATCTTTATAAAATGTATGTATATCTACATTTATTAATATACATTTATATTCTTTTTTGTACATACTGACTGATGGTGCGTCCCTGCCTTGTGCACCAGGGGTTGTGGTTCCCACCAATGAAAAACATTCATCTGATGAACCATTGTGTTTGTTCTATGCCTGGAGGTTTTTTTGTATTTCTTTGTTGATTCTGTTACACGTAGCTACTTTGGTATCAGATCAGTATATGACGTTGTTAGATATTTATTCTAAGTAAGTATTACAAGCAAAACAAACAGACAGAAATTCAAATGGGATTGACCACTAGCCGTATAAATAATCCTTTGAAAAGTAGCATCTTAGTCATTGTGAGATCAAGTTATCTTTAGAGCAAAAACGTCCGGTTTGAAAAATGTTTATTTAAATAAGACGACAGCTTATCCGTTTATGTCTAAGTGCATAAAGTTTTTAGTTTAAGTAATGCTTAAGTAGGATAATTAATTCTAAGGATTTATTAGTGTTTATATCAGAAGACTGTAACTTTAAGTAAAGAACGCTGGTGCAGCGCAAATTTTTTTCCAGTTTAGCTCCACTGAACATTTATTCCCCAAAAGCATAGGTCATTCCTTAATAAATTGATGCTACAAGTACAGCGACTATATTGCAAATATGTTTACTGAACTTTCAACTCAAATTAATAGTACTACCGAAAGCACAGATTACTAAACCGATAGTACCTACGTGATACCAACATTTAGGGTGACTAGTGTTATCCAAGATTTGTAGGGGATAATAATTATTCATAGTTTTTATATACGACATGACACGGTAAAGCCAAGGGTCGGAAGCCTCTGTGAGAGAGGACCAGTCGCATTAATACCAACCACTGATAGCCGCACAGTTCGCGCGCACCCTCCTCTCGCAATGCAAGGATTCACAGCTGAGTTGGCGGTTAATTTACTTAATGGGATTGACCACACGCCACAGTGAAGAGAAGATGTTGGTTTAAATTAATGTAATTTGTCAAAGGATCATCATCATCATCAGCCTGTGATAGTCCACTGCTGGACATAGGCCTCTCCAAATGCTCGCCACGCCGATCGGTCTTCGGCCACTCGCATCCAGCTCCTGCCAGCCATCTTGCGCAGATCATCGCTCCACCTGGCCTGAGGGCGTCCTACACTACGTTTACCGAGACGCGGTCTCCACTCTAGAACCCGTTTACCCCAACGAACGGTTATCGGTTCTACGGCTTGTCAAAGGATGAAATAGTAAAATTTTGCTCTCTTTTTTAATTGAATTCTTTACTGTTTATAAAAAGTGCAATAAAAATTAGAGTTTTTAGTCATTATTTTTGTCATCGTAACTCAATGCTACGTTTCATTAGCTACTCAAGTCACTATGTGCCTAGGGGTTATAGCTCAAAACTTAAATGTCTCACTGCTATTTCAGTACCTGTGTCAGGGCTTGACCAGAGATATTCTTAACGCGTTTCATTAGCTAGTCAGTCACTAATCTGGACATCTTTCATAAGCTAATGGGGCATATTTTACGAAGAGGCCACCAAGTGGCGCTATTGCTCATGAATAAGTAAATAAACTCTGGGCATTATGGCGCGTCATTTATGGCGTTATTTTATTACCTGCGTCAATAGGGTTCGAGTGTTTGACCGAATAAATGTAAACAACGACTTTCATTAGCTATTTGGATTGCTATATGCCAAAAGGCCTCTAGATGGCACTACTACTCAATCCTGAAATGTTTCACTGCTGTTATTACATTGCCTGTGTCAATATGACCGGACATAATGTTGACGCGTTTCATTAGCTGGTCGGGTCGATTTGCTTTGCGTGAAGGGTTGTCTACGTCCGCGAAGACTTACCTTACAACAACGGAACTGCGGTATATCTTGTATAATCTGTGTAATTAATACTATATGAGTTTCTTCAACTCTTCTTATTCATTCATAGACGCGTTTGATCTGCGGTGGGACACGAAATAAGCACCTTTTTGTACCTAGGGTGCTTTATTGTCAGAACAAAGTTTGATTATGTCTCCTAAGCCGGTAGCTAGTCCCAAAAAACTAACACAACTTTTTGTTGGCATACAGGTTTTTGACCCCGCCATGGAACAGGGGTACCTAAAATAAAACAAAAAAAAAAACATAAAATATCTTTACTTCAGACTTAAAAAAAACTACTTAGGTAGGTGAGTCAAACATTGATCAACTTCTTTTAAAGACCTCTTTCTTACTATCAAGTAGGATGTGTGACAGACTGCCAACTGAAATTGCCTAAATATACAAACAACTAAAAGGACTCAAAACAATCTGATATAATAACGTGATAGCTTATCGTTTACGAAGATACGACCTGATAATTGCGAAGTGCATTTCGAGGGTGCAGCCAATTATCTAATTACGTTGAAAGGTAGCGTCCTTTGTATAGTTGCGTGCGTAAACCCATAACGTACTCGGGATGGGGCGAAAACAAATTGAAGGAACAGTAGGTATGTTTTGTTTCGTGTTTGGGATATAAATAAATTTCCCTGGACACTATCCACACGGCGCCCTCCAGCCCCAAACTAAGCAACCAATGGGTGCCAGAAAATTGATATTTTTTTTTAAATACATATTTTTTTTTTTGTTATGATTGTTGTGTGTTCATTAATCCTTTTTTTTTTGTCTAAGGCGGCAAACGAGCCAGCGGGTCGCCTGATGGTAAGCAATCACCGCCGCCCATAGACATCTGCAACACCAGAGGGATCGCTGATGCGTTGCCGGCCTATGGGGGTATGGGGGGTGTGGGACTCCGGCACTCTCACAAACCAGGCGACACACAATAGTACCTAGTCACTATTATTTCACGCTGCTGTTATGTGAGAGGGTGGTACTTCCCCGGACGAGCCGACCCATTCGTACTGTAAAACAGCATGGCTCTACCACTACAAAATCACTTTCTAGCACTACCTACCTAGCCACTAAACATTAATCCAAACGGTATACAATAAAACCATGGTGTTATCAAGTGGGCAGGGCAACGGCCCCCATAGTCACGGTGAGTGGCTGTAATGGTGTTGTCAAGTGCCCATCTGTTAGATGGTCGCACTCATTTGGCAATCCCTGTCGATGTGGAAACACCATGAGGGTGCTTAATGGTCTGAGATTCGTAATTGAGTATTTCCGAGGTTTCTTTCTAGCGCATAATGAAACAAATGTAATAAAATCATATATTGTGCAAATCGATTTTCAGAAAATACTTTTTAATATCAATCCTAAACCATCCCAATTCAAAAAATTCACGTCGATCCGTTGCTCCATTGCTAGTATATATTCTGTGCCATTGCGTCGTGAAAAAAATATATAACAACTAGCCTTCCGCCCGCGGTTTCACCCGCGCGTAATCTCTTTTTTCAAATATTCCACCTTCCCCCCACATTTCCCGGATCAAAAGTACCCTATGTTCACCGGGGATAGTGTAGCATTCCAACAGTGAAAGAATTTAATTATTCAAATCGGTTCAGTAGTTTCAAAATTGTTATTCCTGCGGGAATGAGACGTTTCCCGTTGGAATTTTATAGCCTATGTCCTATTCCGGGTTATAAACTATACGTGTGCCAAATTTCATCTAAAGCCGTTCAGCCGTTTAGGCGTGATTGAGTAACAAACATCCAAACATCTAAACATCCAAACATCCAGACTTTCGCATTTATAATATTAGTAGGAAGTAGGATTGTTATTCAATAGGAACTGATCATTATCACATGATAAAAAGTAATGCCTAAGTATGGAAGTTGTTAAGGCGTGAAAGCGTAACAGACAGAGTAACTTTCTCGTTTATAATATTAGTATGGGTGACTCACATCAGATTTTGGAACAGCTAATCTTAACTTTAAAGTTTAAGTTTTTAATTACTTAATTCGCTAGTAATACATTTTTAGTTTGCTAAAGCACAGGTGCAGAAGTTTGTATTAATAAAGTCCTTCAAAACTAAAAGGTTGACTGATATAAGTGCGACTGCACTTAAAAGCTTGTATAGTATCGAGCAAATCGTGCAATCCTACTTCCTACTAATATTATAAAATGCGAAAGTCTGAATGTTTAGATGTTTGTTTGTTCCTCAATCACGCCTAAACGGCTGAACGGATTTAGATGAAATTTGGCACACGTATAGTTTATAACCCGGATTAGGACATAGGCTATAAAATTCCTACGGGAAACGTCTCATTCCCGCGGGAATAACAATTATAAAACTACTGAACCGATTTTAATAATAATAAATAAATAAATAAATATCTCTGGACATTATTCACACAGCGCCATCTAGCCCCAAACTAAGCATTAGCTTGTGCTATGGGAACCAGACAACGGATAAACATTACTTATATACTTTTTTTTTTGTAAATACATACATATTATACATAGAAACACCCAGACCGATACAAACAGACATGTTCATGCACACAAATGTTTGTACCGTGCGGGGATCGAACCCGCGACCTCTGGTGTAATAGCCGACTTCTCGACCATTACACCAAATGGCTCGTCTGCATAATTCTTTCACTGTTGGAATGCTACACTATCCCCGGTGAACATAGGGTACTTTTGATCCCGGAAATGAGGGGGAAGGGGGGGATATTTGAAAAAAGACATAACGCGCGGGTGAAACCGCGGGCGGAAGGCTAGTATCACATAAACAAGCATGGTCAAACAGGCGGCGTAAACAGTTCGTATTGAAAGCAAATCCGCTGACTAAGCTTTATCTACCATGCGTAGCTTTGCACAAATGGTTCGCTGTTTTTACTCAATGCACGAATTTTAATTTCGACTAGTTTGATGGCGCTTTTGATTGTGATTTCATGGTTCAATTGCCACTTTTACTGTAAATCACAAAATGTAAGTTGGACAAATATATTATATGTAGTTATAATGAACTTACTTTGGATGCTTATACTTGTCCCTTAAAAAAACACCAAGCTTCTCTTTAACTTTGAAAAGGGTGATTTTAAACTATAACTTGTTCCTGTCTGTCAGTCGAAATGGGTTGGCTCGACTAGGGAACCACCACCTACCACTCTCAGTTCAGAACGTAGCTTTGCTATAGGCGGTTGTAAAACACCCCTGTAGAACCGTAAAACCGTTGGTCCTGAGCCTGATATCTCTTCGGTCGTGTTTGACTCTATTCCACCGTGGTTAAGAGAGTGAGATAGTGAGTGATTGCACTGACTTAAGCACTATAATAATATATCCAGCTTCGTTAGTTAATCATAAAGTTTAGCCACTGTAGCTGAAAGTCATAGTTCGTAAAAACTAAAATGTCGTCAGGTGCAAACCAAGATGGCCGCCAAACTATCCACTATCAAAGTAAAAACCGCGCCTTTCATCTGCATCGTTAGCTCAAAATGGCGGCTGTTTTTACTGAACGCAGGATCTCGTTTTGATAAATGTTACCTTTGTAAAGGCAACAAACAAAGCTTTGCAATTGGAGGTGATTCCAACAGTGGTTTGCAAATTTCTGTGTGCGGTTGTGTCCTAATTTGTCTTTATAAATGTAACATAACATTTACATGTGTGTGTTGACAGTGTACAGAACTAAAACGTGGCCTCGAATAAACTGTTTCGAAATTTTAAACTACTTGGATATAAGATCTAACGTTTTGTGAGAGAGTATGGATATGGCCAAATTGTTCGTTTTCAGTTCAAAAAGCGATTCTACTCGTATCAAAATAGTAATTTATATCAACGCTTAGATATTAATATTATGGTCCATCCATGGGTTGCATCCAGTATGGAGCTCAGGGTCCGCTTCGACTATGATCCTAGATTTGACAAGCCTGGTTATTACAATGGAGCGATTGTCATCTGACCTCCGTAACCCTTACAAGGGAAACCAGACCTACTTGGAACAAATTATGGTACGGTTTATGTGTTATGAAATTACATTATTGCTTTTTATCAGGAATTATTACAACTGTTAGAGCACATCTTGCGTTCTTCAACTAATTAACAAGTTAATGGATTTTAAAGTTTGTCCGAACTCCAGAGTAGGAAGTATAAGTCTATTACGGTAAAGTTTCGGTGGGTGGCACAGTAATCCATCATTCCAACCGGCCGCTGTCTAGACCGGATGCGCTAGGCTCCTCTTTTTGACTAGGTCGGGAACAAAGGCTGACAAACGAGCGCACCCTTTTGTCTAAGTATGGCTATCTGTGGCGAAGGATTACGTCATAACTCTGCCGGTTGTCACTGTCTATTCCTGTTGTTGGAATAAAGGTTTTTCAAATTGTTCATTTTGAATATATTATGCAGGAAATACTACAGAACCCCTTTTAGTTTGGGTGGACGAGAATTCGTTTGAACGCAAAACCTATATGAGTCTGTGGGACATAGGGCTACAGCATTTCGATCCACTATCTGATAACTATCAAAAAACCTAATCCCTGAAAAGATCCCAGGCGATAATCGAACTTCTAACCTCTGAGGTCTTTTTTTTTGACTGGTATTTTAGCTCCAGAGAGAGCTTTAGAAGACAGAACGGGGTTAATTAAGATTAAATATTATTATGTAGAGAAGTAATGCGACCTGACCTTAACCACTGTTCCGCGGCATCAAAAGCATATTTAAGCATAAGGTACAGTCAACAGCACATCACGGTATACACTTGCAGTTCGATAATAGCGCTTATGCCCCCGACATAACAGCGGTACAAAGTCCAAAGTGTTACGTCTGACGTGCTGTTGACTGTACTATGAGCTTTGTGGTACCCGAAGTTATTTATTTTTATAATGCTAGAACAGTACATAAGTGGACACTGCGGTCTATTCCATTAAGGGACTCTTAGGCAGGAAAAGTCACTCAATGTGCTGCCATACTGTAGGCTCTTTGATTCAAGTATACTGACTTCCACATTTATATTGCTGGACTGTGGTCCAGCCAGTATTAATAAAATAATATTTAAATGATATTCATCTTGTGATGAAGTGCCTAAATAATCAGTAATTATTCCGGAATCCTGCCCTAGCCTGTTTCAAGGGCGTCGCCAGCTTATGATTAAGGGGGGGGCAATGGGGCAATATTATTAAGGAGAAAAATACGAACGCCGAGAGCATGAAGCGTTACCGATTTGCGGCTAGCTACATTTGATCTCTAGGGGGGGGGGGGGGCAGTGCCCCCCCCTGCCCCCCCTTGGCGACGCCCATGGCCTGTTTGCTTTGTGCATTAATGCGTTCCGCAGACGCCGAGTCCATGCTATAATCATATTCCATCTTAAGCTGCATGAAATATGGAACAAGAAGTGGCATCAAATTTCGGATCTAACTGCACAAAGAATTTCCGTCGGAGGTCTTACTATAATTATTTTCTTAGTATAAAAGTATGAACTATAAACACTTCCGTGGAACTTACATCTTACATCATAGATGAATTCTTTTAAACTAAATTGAATTAAAAATACTCCCATTTGGCCTTCGTCCGTGTGAAAGCAAATAAATACCTATATTTAAGTCAGTTGGCAGACAGACACGCAGCCCACCTGATGGTAAGCGGCCACTGCGGCCTATTCCATTGAGGAAGCGTCGCTCAATGTGCTGCCAGACTGTAGACTCATCTGATCTTCGAGCCTCTGATTTCAAGTGTACTGGCTCCCACATTAATATTGCCGGAACACAGCCAGAGCTATTATGGCGGCAGATTTCACCTGTGGGGGCGGTAGCTAGCTAGTCCGACTCTGAAAAAGCCCTACCACCAACCAGACCCTAGGTGGGAATCAAACCCACGACCTCCAGGTTTTATACCCGAGCGGCTTAGCCACTGTTCTGCCGAGGCGGTCGAAATAATAAATAATAATGTTACGACGATGCCCGGCAACGGAGCTTGCACGCGAAAACGGACCTCACTCCTCTACACAATAAGGTTCATTCTCGCGCGCGCCCGCCTGCTCGTTTACCTGCGCGCGGCCGCCGCTTGTTTACCTGCGCGCGCGCTTGAAGAACGATCCTGCCTTCCCGCGAGTTCGAGAGGCTTCACGAATCATCCACGAAATACTAGAGCGCCCGCGCCGGGTATAAATAGAGAGTGAGCGACGCTGCGAGTAGTATTCATTCTTCGGAAAGCGATCAGTGCGAACTATCCTGCGACGTTTGAAGTGAACAGCGTTTACCAGTGTTTGTTTTGAATTGTCTACGTAAAGTGTGAAGTGTAATTGTGTTAAAGTGGTGTATCTCAGTTTAGTGGTTTTAAATAAATAATTGTCTTTTCGTAACCGGCATTTAATTTGAATTGACGTACCCCGTACCCGCAACATTGGTGTCAGAAGCGGAATTCAAGATGCCACGAGAAGACAGCGAGGGACGTGTGACGAGGAGCCAAACTGCGTCTTCGCAAGGAGATGAAGCCGCAAGTACTTCGTCAACGGGTTCAGTAGCGGCACAACCACCGGCTGTGGACTTTAACACCCTGGTAATTTTGATTAAAGAACAGGCTCGTCGACAAGAAGAACAAGCTCGTCGACAAGAAGAACAAGCTCGCCGTCAAGAGGCGCAGAGGAGCTCAACTACGAGAGGACCAGGCCCGTGGACAAGAAGAACAAGCTCGCCGTCAAGAGGCGCAGCTAGCTCAACTACGAGAGGACCAGGCCCGTGGACAAGAAGAACAAGCTCGCCGTCAAGAGGCGCAGCTAGCTCAACTACGAGAGGACCAGGCCCGTGGGCAAGAAGAACAAGCTCGTCGACAAGAAGAACTAACTCGCCGTCAAGAGGCGCAGCTAGCTCAACTACGAGAGGACCAGGCCCGTTGTCAGGATGAGTTAGCAAAGACTCTGTTGGGGGCTATTGAGAAAAAGCAGGCAGCTTTGGAAAGACAAATTGCTGCTTTAGCGGACGTGGTAAAGCACATCAAGGAGGACATACTTCAGATGAAGAAAATACAAACCCAACACGAAGAGCGATTGACCCAGGTTGATGCAACGCTAGAGAAACACGATGTGATGTTGCAGCAACTGCGCAATAAAATTCTGAAGGTTGAATCGCAAAGCGGTGCCGTACTTCCAGCACATATTGGGTCTCCTAAGATTGAAGTACCCCACTTTGACGGAACAACATCATGGGCAGGATTTTGGTACCAGTTCGAGACGGTGGCCAAAGGAAAGGGCTGGAGCGACGCAGAATCAATGATGGCGCTTACTCTAGCTCTTCGTGGAGATGCCCTGCTGACGTTAGAAAACCTGCCTCCGGATAGTAGGACCTTGGATGTTCTTCATAAGGCACTAGAGAGCAGGTACAGCGAGAAACATCTAGAACACGTGTACAGAGCACAGCTCCGCAACCGCGTGCAGAAATCTAGTGAAAGTCTGCAACAATGGGCCACAGAAATCGAAAGATTAGTTCGTCGTGCTTATGCATCATGTCCAACGTTGGTAGAAGGAACCATCCTGCAAGCGTTCATCGATGGAATCGAGGACTCGGAGATCAGAGCAGCAGTTAGGCTGGGACATCATCAGACCTTGCAAGAAGCTTTGGCCCATGCTTTGGAGGTAGAAGCTGTACGCCAGGACCTTAGAACGCATAAGCTACGGGAAATGGTGGTAAGGGGAAAACCATCCTTGGGTCCAATGTGCTATGGCTGCGGAGAGAGGGGCCACATCCGGATTAGTTGTCCCAAAAGAAGATTGCCGCGCAGAACGACAGTAGCGTCCTCAACCCAAGTGAACGCTGAAGAGCTGTCGTTAGATGGAGCCAGGGCGGTGGGGCAGGCGCTGGTTGGTCGACATCAAGCTCCTACTATCACTGTATCACAGATGGAAAACGGAAATAACCTTACAGTGGAAGGACAGCTGAACAGCAAAACATGTATCTTCACAATAGACACCGGTGCTTCAAGAACCATAGTGCGCCCGGAGTTCCTGAAGAGAACTATCATGTGGGGACGCAGACCGCTATCCATCCAGCTGCGAACAGCAACAGGCCAGCCAGTAACCGTCCTCGGTGAGACAGTGGTGAAGATAACTATTGGAGACCAGACCTTCGACCACAGGGTGCTAATAGCAAATATCACGGATGAATGCATCATCGGATTGGACTTTTTGAGAAACCACAAATGTGTAGTAGACGTCCCTAAGGGAGTACTAAGTTTTCCGGAGCAAGAAGTATTCCTGAAGGAAGGATCATCGTGTGCAGTCTACCGCCTGAAAAATACCACATTACCGCGGAGGTCTGAAACTTTAGTACCAGTTAGATTCTCCCCTAATGATTGTAAAAGACCCTACCAGATCATCACAAGGCTGGATGACCTCACCTATCGGACCAGGCAAGGAACAAGGGGCAAACCTAAGATTGTGCACATTGATCGGTTGGCACGCTACTACGGATCAAATAATGCTCGGGACGAGCATGACTAAGAGGGGGGTAATGTTACGACGATGCCCGGCAACGGAGCTTGCACGCGAAAACGGACCTCACTCCTCTACACAATAAGGTTCATTCTCGCGCGCGCCCGCCTGCTCGTTTACCTGCGCGCGGCCGCCGCTTGTTTACCTGCGCGCGCGCTTGAAGAACGATCCTGCCTTCCCGCGAGTTCGAGAGGCTTCACGAATCATCCACGAAATACTAGAGCGCCCGCGCCGGGTATAAATAGAGAGTGAGCGACGCTGCGAGTAGTATTCATTCTTCGGAAAGCGATCAGTGCGAACTATCCTGCGACGTTTGAAGTGAACAGCGTTTACCAGTGTTTGTTTTGAATTGTCTACGTAAAGTGTGAAGTGTAATTGTGTTAAAGTGGTGTATCTCAGTTTAGTGGTTTTAAATAAATAATTGTCTTTTCGTAACCGGCATTTAATTTGAATTGACGTACCCCGTACCCGCAACAATAATGATATTAAAAACATGTAAAACTTCTGCTATCTGGTCAAATAGCTCGCACCTATAACTAATCCAAAATAGAGGTGCCGCGTGAAATGTTCCCTCATGAATGGCTTGTGATGAGGTTAACTGCGTCAGTCGCGAGGCCGAGCCTCACCCGTGACGTCATATGCAATTAACAGAGCTGACTTAATTGACGCCTTTAGTAATTTAGTTAAGTATGGTGCATATTCGTTAGAGCCTTAGTGTCGGAAAGTGAGGGGATCTCCCTCTTTGCCAGTGAATATATCTAGTGAATGTAACCACAAATAATAAATAATCGTTAAATTTATGATCCAGGATTTTAAATCTAATTCGATGAACTAGTCGATTACTTTGTGCAAGAAATTCCCTGAGACATTCTTTTTCAACTATCCCCCTTCCCCCACTTTTCCGGGATAAAAAGTATCCTATGTTCTAATCCCGGTTATAAACTATACGTGTGCCAAATTTCATCTAAATCCGTTCATCCGTTCTTGAGTATAGTGTAACCATTATATTATCTGTGGTGTAACTAGCACCAACTTTCTTTTTTATAATAGTTTAATTTTAGATAATATTTTGTATTTATGTTAATTAATTTGTTTAGGACTAAGTTATTTTTTTCGTTTTTTTTCTCTCTCTTTTGCCCGTTTCGACCTACATTTTTTTTTCTGCTTGGCCCAAAGGTTGACTGGCAGAGAATGCCATTAGGCATATGGTCAGCCTTATTTACTCTTGATTGTGCATATAAATGTCCCCTAGTACAATCAGTCTAAATATTGAGAAACAGTTAATTATGTACACTACTTGAGTGATACTGAATCATGTAAAGATTGAAAAGGAAATTCTGGAGAGTAGGAGACTAATTCCATGAATAAGACAAAAACCGGAGAAATAAAAACTCTGAAACAAAATGGTCTTCGTAAAATTTTCCATAGTCTATAGATTATTATTTTTCTTGACCACACTGCGTAATCCGTCAAGGGTTGGGCCCCTGAAAAATTGGCAGAAAGCCTTCTTATAGAAAGAGACAACATACATTTGACTCGATATTTCGACGGCGAAAGGCTTAACAACCTCCACGTTACAAACTACTTCCACTCCATAATTACTATTTATATAAAAATCGATACAGACAGACAACCTTCCCTACCCTGTTATTACAGGTGAACTGTTGTGCTATACTTTATTACGGACTGTTATTTTTTCTTTAGAATTATAATCCAGTAAAGTAAAGTATTAAAAACTCCATGGATTAATCTGTTGCAGTGAATTGAAGTACGAGGACAGAGGTCGCGGGTTCATTCAATCCATAATCGTTTGCACGAATTCATATTTTGTTTAATACAAATTAGTTATTTATGTGACTGTTGCATAATGAGGGTCATTAAAATACGAATGTGGTTTTATGAAACGAACGAAGTGAGTTTCATAAAAGGATCACATGAGTTTTTTTTTAATGCCTAATTATGTACAGTCACATACATAACTTTATCTTCATTCATACGATTTCGTTCGTTTCATAAAAGGATCACATGAGTATTTTAATGCCTAATTATGTACAGTCACATACATAACTTTATCTTCATTCATACGATAAATGTCTATTTTAAAGTCAGGATCGATGTGAAACCGCGTGGAATATAATCCGTAGTACCAGGAGAGCAGAGAAGAACAAGAAGCTAGGCTAGCTCGCGTCTTTCAAACTCTTTGATTTAATGAATAGTTACGCTGCGATTATGCTCTCCTGGTACCTTTGAAAATACATCAAGATGTTTTGCTTACATATGTTAGCTTCAAATCCATTAATTTTTACTTTTCTTCTTCTTCTTGTACTGCCGCGTGTTAGCGCGGCAGTGTAACTGGCAATACAATCCTGTTTCTAAGGATTACTGCTGCCATTTTCATGTATATTTTGATGACTCAAGTGTTTTTAAAACGCCGCACACCACAACCCGCGTTGTAGGTGGACGCATTCAAAAATATTGGGAAATACACGAAGCACTTCCCACCGAAACCGACGCCATCTTGGGCGCGACTATTTTTTTACTTTTTAAGAAGACGTTCGAAATTTGAACGTTATTAAAGTATCGGTTACCGATACTAAAATGTAAACATTACGATGCAGCCACAGATACTTATATCTAAATGTAGGGCGTTTGCTCATCGCTCCTGACTGTAAAGTAGACATATTATGGTACATATGGATGTAGATAAAACTTAGTTTTCTCCTTGTTGGGCTATTCAATAACCACAAGGCTGGCACCGGCTCGTCCCAATCAGGTGTGAAGGGAAAACCGGGGGAGTTTCGTGGGTAGTGGACGCTTTAGCCTCGAGTCCCACACACGGCCGCAGATAGCTTGCGGTTATGGTGCATAAACACATTCTCCTACGAAAAAAAAAGTATTCTCTTTTTGTTGAAAGTTGTACATCTTTAGTTTTATTGTATCTACTTTCCCTATTTTGTCACTAGATGGCGCTGTGTCTAATGTCTTAATATTTTTATCGCAAGAAAAATAATGTCATGCAAGTGTTTCAAAGGAATAAATATTAAATAGTCTGAATCAGGTCTCAAAGCGCTCGAGAAAACTTTAAATTACGACTTCCATTTTTGAGATTAATCAAATGAAACAGTCATAATTTCGTCCGGGAAAAATGCTCAAAAGATTTCTGTATTTTCTCGTCTCATCCCATGCTTTCTCAGATCATCAAAGGACAGATTACGTAAATGGTCTCCAAATCAGCCATTTTGAAATAGGATTTGGAAACTTAAAAAGGTTTCTTCGCTTACAATTTGGCATCAGTTTTCAACCCTCACGGGGGGCGAACAATGGGGAATGACCTTAGGGGTGGGGCGGAGAACGCATGCGTAGACACCCTAGTCAGACTGTCATGGCTTCTCAGTTCGCGTATTGACGTCGACACGCGGTGTTCGCTTACCACCTTTATAACCTTTTCGAACTAAAAAACCCTGGTGGTGTTCCAACTGAATCGTGTGTGACTGTGTCAATATCCCAACCCATATTTGTGACTGTGTTTCTTGTGTCATCATCAAGGCGTTCGGATTTTTCTGACTAAATATCTGGTAAGCTAAGTGTAATTATTTAGAAATTAGTAATAGCTGAGTGTATTATATTATAAGTGTGTTTGTCTGTGTAGACGAGCGTGTGGGCGGCAAGAAACATTAGCTGCAAGAAATGTTACAGTTTATTGATTATGGAAACTTTGCGTTTTCGTGACGCCTCAACGATTTTGGAGGGTGGTATTTTTCCCGCGGGCATGCTCCTTAATTAATACGAGGGCTTTTGGGCGCAATGACATTGTTGTACAATGTTACTCAATTTTGTTTGTCAATAATAATCTGTTTACATGTTTACACATGAAAAAAAAAGTCTGTTTCCAAAAACCTTTAAATACGATTTTGCAATTGCAAATGGAAGGTAGTCATTGCAAAAAAATTGGTCTATCTTTAATTTGTAGAAACGGCTAAACATTTTTTTTATTTAGGCAAAGTACCGGGCCCTCATTAGCAAATAGCAGATCTAATAAGAAGTCAGTAATCTAAGTCAATTGTGATTCCAGAAAAGGGTAGGTCGCACACTCAGAAAAGACATTGCATCGAATTGAGAGCCTCCTGCATTTTTGAAGACACTCAAAAAGGCAAAAAAAAATAATTTATTTTGGCCATTAAAGATTTATCTTAAATTCCATGAGGACGAAGTTATGAGTACAGATTAAGGTAATCTAAATACTCCATAATAAATTAAATTCCGTCTTTTAAATCGACTGTTTAATGTAAGTAGTGTAAGTACACCTGAGATGATTTCCAGAATAATTTGTAACAAAACAAGATATTCATCATCATCATCATATCAGCCAATTGACATCCACTGCTGGACATAGGCCTCCCCCAATGATCTCCAAACCGATCGGTCCTGCGCCACCCGCGGCCAGTGGATTCCGGCGATATTTATGTAATCATCGGTCCACCTTGTGGGAGGCCTACCACGGCTGCGTTTCCCGGTACGTGGCCACCACTCGAGGACCTTTCCGCCCCAACGGCCGTCGGTCCTCCAAAATATTACCATAACATAATTCATGTTGCCCTGACCCCAAAATATAAGGTTTACTTAACACATACAGCCTCAAAAACAACACAAGTAAATATTTATTACTGCTTGGAGTTAAACCCCTGGCACATTTGGGCAGGATAGCTACTAAATACTTCATTGGTTCGTTTCATATATTAGATTTGTACAACTTACTACGTTATCCCACAGGAATGTAATAATATTTTGGGATAAAGAGAAGCTCAAGCTTATCAAACTCCGTTGCTCCGTTACTAAATGAAAGAAGAACAAACAAAACACTTCTATTTCTGTCATCCCAGTAAGACTTGAGCATTATTCCGGGATTAAAGTAGCTTATCTCCTTTCCTTAGGTCTAGTCTATGTCTGTAACAAATAACATCAAAATCGGTTTAGTGGTTTGGTGTGAAGCGTAACATACACACCGAAGGACTGAGTTACTTTCGCATCTACCTAGACGCTATAAGAAACTAAAATAATGTATGTTCCCATCTTTATTTTCACATCTCTCTTGTTACATTGCTCGTATAACAAGTATCCATGTCGTATTGTATCGTAGCAGGATTTATTACGCGATCGTTCGATTCAGCTCGCAGTCTGCAAGACTCTCACAATAAGCGGTCCTTTGTGCCGCTTGCACCAATTATTGTCGCCTGGTCTGTTACACTACAAAGTGTAAGCTACACTGACTTGGGGAGCAAATATGTGCTGTAGTCAAGCTGCCTGTAAATAGAATTCTTTCTGGCGTAAGGAAAGGGATCTCTTCACGGTTTTGCTTATTCTCTTTGCCCGGTTTTTCATGAAATACTAAACATCATCAAAATATTTTATATTTTGAAAGTGAGATAATCTTTTTTAGATGTAAATATAGATTAAAAATGTTATAAAGTAAACTAAATAATGCAATATATCTTCTCTCTTTTAACAAGTACTTACTTAACCATATTGTATTTTATCGTAGCGGGATTTATTACGCGATCGTTCGATTCAGCTCAAAGTCTGCAAGACTCGCACAATAAGCGCAGGTCCTTTGTGCCGCTTGCACCAATTATTGTCACCAGGTCTGTTACACTACAAAGTGTAAGCTATACCGACTTGGGAAGAAAATGTAACAATATGGGCTTTATGAAAGCTAAACATTTTTTTTTCGGAGGAGAATGCGTTTATGCACCCTAACCGCAGGGCTAGCTAGAACCGCGGCCGTGTGTGGGACTCGAGACTAAAGCGTCCACTACCCACTAAACTCCCCCGGTTTCCCCTTCACCCGATTGGGACGAGCCGGTGTCAGCCTTGTGGCTAGTGACCAGCAGGAAAGCTAGACCTACCCGGCACAATACAATTCTTCCTTAGCAAGGAAATATAATATTTTCAGTATTTTGAAAATTATTTTTGACCGTTTTCGAAATATTATAAATGCGAAATCATGTTTTAATATGTGTTTGACTGACCTAATGGTGCATTTGGTGCCTTATAAGCCAGATATCGTGGAATTCGAAATTATGAGCATTTTTATTGATGTTTATTTCTATTTAAGTATTAAGTATTATCTTCGTTGTTTCTGACACGCACACAAAAAGTGCTCAAGCTACTTACTTACTTTGGGCTAAAAACAAGGTATGTGATGTTATCTAATATCTACTTTTATACATAGGTACAATACACGAGGTTTAGTCTTAAAATTCTATCGTAGCAAACACAGAACAAGAAAAAGTAGCAAATATGTCTTATCCCAACACTTGCAATTTCGCACGGCATTAGCACTTTCCAGAGCATGGAGGAAAATTGCTAACCCATCCGATTATAACCACATAGAATCTAGCTTAGCTGTATCAAAGAGCTGACCTTAAAAGTAATTAGGGTGATATTTCCGTGACCCTGTGTACACGTGCGTGCCATTACCCCCGATTTTACGAGCCACTTCTGATGTTCGTAATTAACTCTTCGGAGGCATCTCATCCCGTCTACAAAGGTAGAGATTTTGATTTAGATAATTTTATGGAAGCCTTTAATCACGACACACACGAGTCTTATACAGGGATGCTTCACATTTGTTGGAGATTCTTAGAACCAATGTTTCAAAGAAAATTACGTTCTATCACTCGACACAGTTAAGATATACATAATAATAATTATTATACGTAATAGTTTTACTACATTGCATTTATTGACCTTTAGGATCCTTTGTAGGCAAACTGTTGAGTTTCTTGCGGCACTTCCCCTCAACAGGCCATTGACGTTAAAGTGCTGTTAGAGAAATAAGATTGCAGAATACTCGTAGATTATTTCATTTCAAAAAAAAATACACAAAAAAAAACTATTCTATTCTAATATAATAATCATAATTGACAGAATATTATTTAGATCTCTATGATAATAATAATATAATATTATAAAGGGGAAAGATTTAATTGTTTGAAATTACTGAACCGATTTGGAAAATTCTTTCACTGTTGGAAAGCTACAAGACACACCCTATGTAACCCGGGGATAGTCCCCGGGTTACATAGGGTGTGTCTTTTGGTTCCGTAAATGTGGGGAAGGGGGGGATATTTGAAAAAAGAAATTACGCGCGGGTGAAACCGTGGAGGCGATCCCTTGTACATAATATACGTAGAAACACCGAACCGACCTGTTCAGTCACACAAATGCTTATACCGGACCGTGATCAAATCTGCTCAACCATGACACACAATCGGTAGTCTAACGCAATATTCAACAAGAAAAACAGCAAATGTACACATCACGTCACGTATAATTCGGCTTTATTTCTCACTCGCAACGTTCACACAGAACAAGCCCAGACTCAAGATGAAATATCATCTCGACGCATAGATATGAAAAAACTTCCCCTTATTATATTTTTTCGGGAAATTTACGCAATGAATTCAAGGACGCGTGGGGCGGGATTGCTAACGATCTTTGTCTTGGCTCTGTATGCATGGCGTTACGTAATGTATGGGAATTGCCGATATTAAGGAAAAGCGATAAAGTCATGCTTTTCTTTTTGGTTATGTTTAAGCGCTAGTTCGTTTTATAGACATTTGGTTTACTAGTAAAATCTGTCGCCATAGTAGCTTCGGCTGTGCCGGCAACCTTAATGTAGTACACTTGAAATAAAGGAATTAAAGATCAGATAAGCCTACGATGTTTCAGAAAATTAAAAAATGCTTCCACCTTGTCACCATAGTCTTTACATAGTCTACTACTTAATAAACAATTTACGAATGAGTATTTTCTAACTTGCAGTCAAATCAAAGGCCCGTGTAGTCGTTAAATGGCGCCTTTGTTAACTATATCTCTCATACTTATTTATGAAACCTCTCATACTTGAATTCGGAAAACATTCATACGTTTTCCAAATTCATCTATGAATTCTGGTGGTCTTCGAATTCCATACTAGTGATGGTCCGTATCGATCAATGCGCTCGCATTCTACGTGTTTTTGTCAATGCGTGTGAAGTAAGACTCTGTCATACGCTGGGCAAGCTCGGCATTGGTTTTGACACAAATTATTAATGAAGGTAACTATTGAGGTAACTGAAACTTTGCTTTTTATTAAAACTTCATGAGTAAACTTCATTGTGTCTGACGTTTCATAGCAGAATTTTTAAAGCCGACATTAATATAGTGTTTTTTTTTATTTTGATTTAAAAATGGAAACGTTTTCTGAGCGTTTGGCGCGGAATGGGCGTTCACCTTTATTTACGGTTGCGCGAAAAACAGAAACTCTGTGATTTTCACGAAAACAGTGTCCAGGAAAGTTTCCGGGATTTAATATGGAAAACAGCGGCTTAACTAGCGTTCGCGGAATAAATTAAATTACTTACATCGAAATAGTTTGTCGAATGAGGGACGAATGGAATAGACTTGGTTAGTATGCATGTAATCCTTATTTGCACTCAGATAAAGTTCAAAATTGTAATGACTTATTTCGAAAGATTGTATCGGAAAACTAAATCTCTCAGTACTTTTAAGCTGAAAGATTTGAAAGGAATTTTGACACATAAGGATTTAATGCGAGTGCATTATGTCAAAGGAACTTTAATTATTTATAAGCAGAGTAACCATAAAGACCTGCCTCCGTGGTACAGTGGTTAAACTTAAAACCTAGGGGTCGTGGGTTCGAATTTCCAGTTTGGTTAGGACATTGCAGGCTTGAATCACCTGCAACCCTGCAAGTCTGAAAATAATGATGATTCCGTGCTCCAGAAGGCACGTTTTAAAGCCGTTGGTCTCGACTATGTTCCAAGTAGGTCTGGTTTCCCTTGTATGGTTACGGAGGTTAGACGGCAATCGCTCCATTGTAATAACCAGCCCCCCTAGACAAGCGGCATTTATGACGTTCGTTATAGCTTAATTTGCGATAGCGAATGTGGAATCCCATACTTTCAACACGTGACTTTTCTATGGCAACTGTCAAATCCATACAATTTAAAGTTAGCGAATTTCGCTATCGCTGTCAAAATGTAACTTTGTCTAGGCCCCCTGGCTTGTCAAATCTAGGATCATAGTCGAACGGACCCTGATTTCTTTCCATACTGGATGCAATCGGGAACACGCTGGGATGATGATGAGAGTAAACATCAAAAAACTTTCCACACAAATTGAGTCCCCTCGTTTTTGAAGTCGGTTACAAAACAAGATAGGTTCTAATCCTTTACTAGAACAATGAAGGACCACTAAATTAAATACGACTAAAAGTTTTGTATAATCGCAAAATGGCCGTTACCTTCACCTAAACCCTTCCCAGCCAGGTTGATTGGATATTTACTTTGGAAACTTATGGAAACTGCTTGCTTAAGTTTCAGACATTTCGACTTTGTTTAATTTGAAATCGGTTTTAATGTAAAGTAAATTAAGGTAAAGTTTTCATATCGCTTGCACTTAATTGTGAACCTTTCACAAAACTTTACAATTAAAATATGTATTTCTAAGCAAAATAATTTTAAAAATCAACTAGCCTTCCGCCCGCGATTTCACCCGCGCATAATCTTTTGTCAATTATCTCCCCTTCCCCCCACATTTTCGGGGTAAAAAGTATCCTATGTCACCCGGGTATAGTGTAGCTTTCCAACAGTAAAAGAATCATTCAAATCGGTTCAGTATTTTCGAAGCCTATTCAATAAAAACAAACAAACAAACAATCAAATCTATCCTCTTTATAATATTAGTTTAGATGGTCTCGTTGTCCAGTGGTTGAAGCACAGGGTTGAAGTAATGAGCTGTGATCTCGGGGTCCTAGGTTTAATTCCTTGGTCTTGCAAACTTGTCGGATTTTTCGAACACATCCCAGGTTTGTAGTTACCAATAATGACTTGATTATAATAATGGAGGTCTATGCCCTACAGTGGGGACGTTACATAGGCTGATACCTACTATACTATAACACATTGCCTGTGACTGCGGCTTTACTTGGTAAGACTTTATGATTTCGGCTAGCTACCACAAGTCAACCGCCATAATAACTCTGGCTGCATTCCGATATTTTGTATGCAAAGGTACTGTCATTTGCACATAATATTGCAAATAAACAACAGAGAGACAGATGAGATTTTTTTTGCACACATAGTAAATAAATAAACCCGACCTATCTATATCTCACTCCTGAGGATGCAGAAGATTGGGCAAAGTGGAGAAAGTTAAGCAGGAAAGCAGACCCCGGCATTAGGCTGGGAAAACGCTAGGACGAAGAAGACAGTAAATAAATAAACAGATAGAGATGAGAAGTGTTAATACGGTGAACTTATGAATTCCAAGCTTTAAATACTAATTTACTGACAAAAAACTGCAAGAGAAAAGTTAATTACAATAAAGAGACTGACAACAATTTATTTTCATCTTCTCACGTCATAAAACAACATGGCGGCGAGAAAATAAATCGAGAGAGTTGCATTTCTGCAGAGGGCGCCACTCGCGATTCGATGAATAAATTTGTCGTATCCGCAATACCGCTTACATGAATTGAAGGATCAATGTCGATACAATACGTACAGGGATCAGTCGCAATCTGGCTCGCACATAGTCGAGATTATCTAGAAAGCTAGATCTAGAGTTGGATTTAGCATTTTATAGTTAGGCTGGAAATAAAACTGTATTTGTTGATTTAAGATTTCGTTTGTTAGTAGCCACTCTGCGGACTATTTCATTGAGAGACTATTAGAAGCATGATGAAAAAGAAAAAACTAGAGGCCAAACTCCTCCATACTGGGTCTGGGTGTTTCTATGTATAATAATGTATGTATTTACAAAAAAAAAGAGTATATAAGTAATGTTTATCCATTGTCTGGCACCCATAGCACAAGCTAATGCTTAGTTTGGGGTTAGATGGCGCTGTGTTCACACACTAATAAATAATAAATATCTCTGGACATTATTCATAATGTCCAGAGATATTTATTATTTATTATACCTACTTGAATCAAAATTGACTGTATTCTATCTCGCTCCTTAGATCCCTCTCCTCTCTTTTTAAATAGGGTATTTAGAAAGAGAGGAGGGACCTAAGGAGCGAGATAGAATGCAGTCAATTTTGCTTCAAGTAGGTATGGAGGAGTTTGGCCTCCAGTTTTTTCTTTAACTTTATGATCAAAAGTCACTCAAAATGCAGCCATACTGATAGGCTCCTGTGATATTGGATCCTTTGATTTCAAGTACCTCGTACATACAGAAGGCCATAGTAGAACTTCGAAATACAAAAATACAAAAATATTTATTGACAACAAGTAGGAACTAGGATATAATACAGAGTTTGAAATATCTCCGGTTTCAATAATAAGATCTTCCTTGTTGAGTGCTTCATCTGTCGTATGCCTGTGGCGCCCACACTAGAATGTATCATACACAATAAATATTTGAGCTGTTTCCTTAGTATCATTCTGTAACATTGATGATTGACGATTCATGAGTGCATCGCTGAAGCCTGCGTAAATAAGCTATATACAGTTGTTTTCCCGCAGTGAAATGATTCTATCTTAGTAGCAAAATAGATTAATAAAGTTCTTTTTTTAGTCAAATCAAAAGTTTTACGATTATGATAGACGAAACTCGAACCAATAGATCTGATTATGATCTGCGTCACGGACGGTCACCGGCCGGGGTCATTGCCCTTCGCGTATATCAAAAAAATTATTATTTACTCACATTTGGTTCACACTTTTCCTTCAAAATAAAAAAAACAAAAAAGTAATAAAAAAAATTGACAAAAAAAATTGACAAAAAAAAAAAGATTGCATATGCAAGAATACGATTATATCGATTGTACTACTGAAGGTGAAGCGTTCTGCTGCGGGAAAACATCGACTAAAAAAACACGCAGTATATCCTTGACTATTTTATTGCAATAATGTATCAGTCTACGCCTATGAGTCTACAGTGTGGAAGCACATGAAGCCGTTTCCTGGTGAAGTGTCCCACAAAGGAATAAGCCACAGTGGCCGTTTACCACGAGGTAAGCTGCCTGCCTGTCTGCCCACTGACTAGAATTAAAAAATAACAGACGATGCACTGTTTTCATTTCATTATATTAAAACATTGAGGTTTCGCCGTCTATAAATAAGTCCTTTGATCGACGGAAAGCCAATAGCTGCGTAATTAAACGCGCGGACCGCAGCCTAACCCTTCGCTGCTTATTAAATATCTAAGCATTTATAAAGCCGCCGTGATATAGCTATATCATCGCCTGGATTGCCGAAAAGGATCGGTGGTAATTTAATAGCTATTTATTTGCGACATCGCTTCGAGGTTACAGATACTTTTGATATTGTTATTAAACTTATTACAGAAGACTGACGTTCGAGAACCTGTGCTGATTTGTTTAGTGAGAGTGGCAAAGGCCCGGGTAGCCCCCCAACGCCCGCATTGCACAGGTCGCTCGAGGAGCCAAGTCTGAGGGCCACCTAGTTTCTCGGGTGGCCCTCCCTAGGCGCCACCCTGACTTGAGGCCTCTCAAGTCGGGGTACCCGGGGATGGGCTGGTCAATAGCCATAAGGCTATCACCGGCTCGTCCTAATCGGGTAGTGGACGCTTCAGTCTCGAGCCCCACACACGGCCGCGGGTCTAGCTAGCCTGCGGTTATGGTGCATAAACGGATTCTCCTCCGAAAAAAAAGGTGGAAAACGCTTCTGTGATACCCTAGTAGCAGATGTCCTTACGACTTGGGTTCAATAACCAGGTCAAGTAAAGTTTGTGTAAGTTTTATTCAGACACAGCTAGGGTTTTTCTCATCACCAATTTTCAATTATGAAAGCCTTTACCCTGCAGAGGGACATTAAGCATACCACTTCTCTTTTTACTTTTGCTGTTTAAAACTAAATCGGAAAATAACTTAGACTTTGATTAATCCTATACACTTTTTCAAATTCTTATTCATTTTCGAGCATCACGCTTCAAAATAGTAAAATTTAGTTTATACTATGTAATTATCATTCTACCTTTTCAAGCAAAGAAGTTTGTTTCGGAATGTCCTATAGGACACAAAAAGACTTAGTTTAGGAGTTAGGTTTGTTTAGTATATCTATACTTACTCTTCTCTTAGTAGGTCATGTAATTAGAAAAGTTAACAATTTCGTTGGTCCAGTCGGAATCGAGATTCGGTAAATCCTGTTAATTACCGCAGTCCCGTCGGGTTCCGATTCTCAAGTTTAAATGAGTTCAGTTCTTGGTTAGTCCAGTTTTTAGGGTTCTGTGACTTTCACTCATTGTTTAATATAAAAGATAGATACTCTTTATTGCACAAAACATAGAAAAACATGTAACATAATAAAGCTGCACAATACAGGCGGACTTATCGCTAATAGCGATCTTTTCCAATCAACCTTAGGAGATAATTTAACCCATTTTGGATGGGGTTCTGACGATATCATCTAGTGGTAACTAGGGCCACGGTTATAGCGGAGGCTTTTCACCGACTGACAGTAGGTACTTTATTATATGCCTGATGGAGAACTGACGTTGTCTCTTTTGTCAATTTACTAAAAAGCAGCATATTTTTTACCTGAAACAGATTGTCTTACTCTTGTTTAGCTGTGGCAAAACGGACGTCCAGATAAAAAATAAAAATGACTGTAAATTACACGGCAGGTCAAACCGCGGGCTGAAGCTAGTTACTAGTAAATTTTATTAAACCTAATGATCACGAACTCTAGATCAGACAACATTGCTAATGACAGGGACCTCGGTGTCAGCCATTAGCCACGTGACCGCACGCGCTAACTAATGCATGTAGGCCTTCTAAAGGACACAGTAAAAGTTATTTATTAGTGTCTTATTGTTTTCTTTTATTTTTATACTAGCTTTCCGCCCGCAGTTTCACACAAGCGTAATTTCTTTTTTCAAATATCCCGTGGGAATGAGACGTTTCCCGTAGGAATTTTATGGTCTATGTCCTAATCCGGGTAATAAACTTTACGTGTGCCAAATTTCATCTAAATCCGTTCAGCCGTTTAGGCATAATTGAGTAACAAACATCCAAACATCCAGACTTTCGCATTTATAATATTAGTAGGATGTTTTCCACAAACATATCAAGAGCTCAGACATATTTTATTTGAAATGTCGAAAATGGAACTATAATTAAAATTAAGTTGTTAGCGAAAGACCCCTTTGGGAAGTGCTGAGTTATTAGCCAAACTCCCAGACTAACTAATGCATGCCCGACAGACCAGTGTTGAACTAATTAACTAGTGTATCTTAATGGCACAGCTAGAGGATTGGTATAAGTTTGAAATAATGTTCTAGATGAGTTTCGGCTATTGCCTAAGGTCTGGACATGACCTTTCTCTCTTACCTCACCATTTCTATCCCTCATTTCTCTCTCCTCCTGTACCCTTTTCCTCCATTTTCTTTTCTAAAAGCCGGCAACTCTTTTTAAGACTTTAGTCTTAGGTGTCCATGGGCGGTAGTAATCTCTTACCATCAGGTGTTACAATCCCACCTCCTTATCCTACCTTTTTAAACCAGAAGGTTCGAGACAAAACGCTTAGAAAAAGAAGATGCTGTGGGTTTCTCTGATCTTTGTGGCCAGACAATTTATGTTTTGTAAGGGTTTTAAAGGTTTTCATTAAGGTGCGAATTTCTTGCCGGTTCATTTTGACAGATAACGACATTCCGAATCCGGTGGTAAACTCTGTGTAATTGACGATTCATAAATACTTGATACAAGTTTACATGAATAAAGAAGATTTTGATTTTGGTTAAAATGGCTCTAGTGTGCGTCACTTTAAATGGATCTAGGCAATAAATATTTCACCGACGAATTAGTTTGAGCGGTCGATTCAAAAGTATTTTTGTAAAAGTATTGTTATTTACCGCAAGGGCTCATAATAAAAGGTTTCTTTGAAAGAGATTGTGGTCCGCAAAAAGGGATGCCAGGTCGATGAAAGGGTGTATTTTGCGTATCATTTATCAAATAAGTGAAGTGATTCAGTGGAAATTGTGACTTAATACTTCAATGCGTTGCTGCGATCGGTTGGAAACTTTTCTAATTTTTTTCTTGAGCAATTTATGCAAGACAATTCATCCATTTTTTATACAAAAAAGAGAGGCAAACTAGTTGTTGAGTACCTAAATGGTGACATAGAGTCACTCTGTGAGATTAAAGATGATGATTACTAGAATACCTACATGAATTTCGAAATGAAGCACGAAGAATGATCACAAACAAGTAAAAATAATAAATAAAGCCTTTAGACTTCGATTCCAGCTTCACGCTTCGGTACATCATTTTTGAATTACCTTTATTAGTATTATTACTACTTCCATCAATGGTAGTCATTTAATCTTTCAGTCAATGCGCATACGAAACGCAAAAGACTGATCTTGTGCTACGAACAAAGGACTATCTTGTGCTACGTCGTAGCCGTCTACGTACTTCGTAGTCCGTAGCACTGCACAGTCTACGCAAAACACTGTTTTATTATGAGTAGAGACGCGCAAAGATCCCTTTAAGATTGTGGCATTATAATAACAGTCCTTCACAAAAAAAAATGCTCGAAAAATGTCTCAACCAGAAAATGTCAAAAGCAAAATAGGGAAAAAATAGGCGAAACGTAAGCACGATTACATCGATCGCTGTATTTACGTAATTATTCACAAAGAAATGCTTTTACTCCCGATTCGCTATGCATAAAGTCGGTAATGCGTTTTGTTTACACCAATAAATACATATCATTATTCTGGAATGGTCTCGGCGGGCTATTTCCGATCCGCATACATATTTATGTGTTTGCTCGTGTTTTTGTGCGATACGTCCTGTGGGAACAGCGCGTAAGCTCCTGTCTTTTGTGCAGGACTTTTGGTGAAAAAAGTTTATTTATAGTGAAATAAAGAATGAATATAAAAAAGAATACGAAGGAAGATAAAGGCAAGTGTTATATTTGGTGGTAAGTGGAATAGGAACATAGTGGTAGTACGTTAAAAAAGACTTGACGTGCAAAAGTATTTTTTAGAAATCCATTTTCAGAAATAAATCATTTGAAATCATTTTGTTTTATTTCATTTCATTTCAGTGAGCTCACCATCACGTGGGCAGCGTGCCTATCTGCCAACTGACCTAGCATACAAAAAAATCTATAACGTCGATCACTACTAGATAATAGTGTGGATGTACAATTTGCCTACGTATTTTGCCCTTATAATAATATTTATAAAATTGACTTTTGCCTTGAAGTTTGAATTATTTGAAGTCAGAAGTTGTAATGATTTACAAATCTTTTGACTTTGAATATTAATAACATAGTAACAACTATCAAATTTTTGTAAAAAAATATTCCAAACATTATGAAAAAGTGGGCGTCGAATATTTTTCTTTTTTTACTAGAATATTCCGCATATCGTCGGCCAATCAAGAGCCGGAGCGCTCAACATTATTATCATAATTTTTATGCAAGAGTCGCGATTTTCTTTTTTCGTCGTTCCTTTGACCTATAGCCGCGAGGTTCTCTCCCCTCATTAAGTCATGATTCTGTTATAAGCTAAAAACTGTATATTACTTATCTGGCTCATTTGAGATTCTACTTGTAAATGTCTGCGGCGTTTGTAACTCATCATCAGGTGACCTTATGCTCGTTGGTTACAAAAAAATGGTTTCATCCTGAGGTCGTTTTTGGGTACGATTATTGGTAGGTCTTTTTCTTTTTAACATGCTTTTTATACGAGTAAAACAACTAGCAGTCGCCTCCGCAGTTTCACCCGCACGTAATGTCTTTTTTCACCCCTCTTCCCCCATTTAGAGGATCAAAAGTATCCTATGTCACCCAGGGATAGTGAAGCTTTCAAACCACAGAAATCTAAATAATTATTTAGATTTCTGTGTTTCGAACAGTAAAAGAATTATTAAAATCGGTTCAATGGTTTCGGAGCCTATTCAAAACAAACAAACAATCAAATCTTTCCTCTTTATAATATTAGTATAGAAAAGCTTTTCTCTTTATAATATTACTATAGATTTACTAAGCCCAAAGTTTCGATTGCTTTACAGCAACCGTGATCATATCTTACATAATCGTCCAAAGTAAGACAATATCGAAAGTTTAGGTTGTGTAAAAATCTGGTAAAAATGTTGTGTTGTGGACGCACCAATTGCCTGACATTCTTTGTGCCTTGAAACATATACGTTAATGACTTTCCATTCTGATTAAACGATTTTAAAAAGCTGGATGGGCGGGTGAATCGTTGTTATCCTTTTATTACGGTCGGTTATAAAGTATCACGGAAAAGGGTCCATTGAAACAAAAAGCGGGGATTTAATTTCGCTCTGTGTACAATGGACATTTACACAACGTGATTAATGATAGTGACGACATGCGCATGGAAATGGAATGAATTCGGTTACCATTTTTGGAGAAATTGGTGAAAGCATTCAGTTGAAATTTTTAGTCCAGGTTATATTTCTATCAATGCGATCTATTGTCTTGAAGTAGACCTCTCCTATTGGAAATAAATGATAGAGAGGTAACAGTTCAAAACAAAGAACAGATAACAAATTAATATTTGTGTTATGAAAGACAATGAAAGCCAATGAAGGTTCGAGTGATAATGATACTTATTTTTGTAAATAACAATACTGACAACATAACATGCATTGTTCTGATCTTAAAGTATACAGCTTCAACATTTGTTTTATATTTAAAACAAAATATGTATAATTCGATACAAATACACAACACTAATGTTACTTTCAAAACTGTTTGTTGTGGCTGGGATTCGTACAAAGCCATTGGGGGATAGGGCAGAGTCACTACCAAAATATGTATATGCTATTTGGTCATTAGCATTGTCTATGAAATAATCTTGCTTAAAATAATATAAGAAGTGGTTCTATTATATTTTATTGGTATGAAAGTTTGGTTAGTAGTCACTTCGCCCGATGAATATTTTACCTACATGCGGTGATGATAGCTAGCCATTCGGACTTGATAAAGGTGAGAATCGAGATCGCGTGCAAAATATTCTTTTAAAAAGTTTCAATGAAACAAAAAAGCGTGTATTTTATTTTACTCCGTGCACAACGGAGCGGCAATTACGCGACGTAATTAATAATAGTAGTGACAATGCGCAGTAAAAATGATTCTACCAACGGAACATTTTGGGAGAAGTTTGTAATTTTTGAATGGAAAACACCCGTCAGTTAAAGCTGGGAATAATGTTATTACTGTCCGCTTGTTGGGGCAGAAGAGATTTTTAAAACTGTTATATTTCGTTGTGTACAGGTTTTATGTTTGAATTTGTTTATTTTTATGTGTTATTAATCTATATGTATGTATGTGTTATAGCTGAATAAAGTATGAGATATGGATATGGATATGGATGGAGATATGGATGGAAGATATGGAATTCTTTGTCGTCTGCAGTGTTTCCGAAGCGATACGACTTGCAAGTGTTTAAACAAAGAGCGCATTCCTTCCTTAAAGGCCGGCAGCGCATCTGTGATTCCACATGATTTGCAGATGTCTATGGACGGCGGTAGTCACTTTCCACCAGGTATGCCGCATGCTCGTCTGCCCGCTATACCATAAAAAAAAAAGTTTTATTCTAAGTAAGTCCTCTTACCGAGTTTGCGCCTACAGCAGTCCATATTTATGATTAAAAAATTATGAAATTAGATACCGACATACACAAGACTTTGGGAAAGGAGGCTGCTTTTATCCCAGACAATGCTCATTTTTCATGTGATAACAGTATTGGAAGTGATGAGAAGTAGCATACTTCTTATCCCAAAATAATATCAATTTCCGGGATGACTTCATTATAGTTTACGCAGACAAGGTCGTGGGTGGAAGGCATGTAATGAGCGTATCTCTTTAACTTTGCACCCAAAAATAGTACTCCAACTCACCAAGTGAAATGATCTCTCCAACCCAACTCTAGTAGAAACGATTGCGCAAACACTCGGCCCCGTGAGCGTAACAAATGTGAGTTACGGCATTACTGTATGGTGCGAGCCATGGGAGAAAGCGGGAGGCTCCCATAATAATATCTTCTTACTAGTGTAGTGTATGTGAAAATAATACTTAAAGAAGAACTGTCGTCTCATGCCTACGCGACGCATACCTTTTTTTTTTCTCGGAGTAGAATGCGTTTATGCAGCATAACCGCAGGCTAGCTAGCTGCTAGACCCGCGGCCGTGTGGTAGCTGGGAGTGGGGGACTATACCTATAAAAGGGCACACAGCCCCTCCCGCCCACTCACTTGCTGGTGGACACGGAGCCGGACGGACGTGCGTGCGGCGGTAGAGCAGGGAGCCCTTATCATGTAATAAGCAAACAGTACAACTAGAATTTCTATTATGGCGGCCAATCCTTAAGATCAACAAACTTTGCAGGAGATTTTGCACAAGTGAGTGCGCAAGCACTCTCTTACTCTCATAGCACGTTGAAACAGCAGTCTGATATGAGCAAAGATGATACGAAGTACTTGGGTGTTTTCACCACTATAAGACAGTGACTGATTAATTTCAGAACTAACCTAATCATATATTTTTGTTTCGAGCTGAATGTTGAATTGTCGCTTTAAAGTGTGACTACTAACCACGGAAGTAGTAAAAAGAACTATCCGTTGTAGTAACACAGCCGACAGGACGCGGATGCATTCCGATGCGGGTTTTAAACCGCCAACTTCCAAACTGTAACGAACCCTACGAATTTCCGAACAAAAGAACCTAATTACTAAATACCAACATTCGTATAAATCGCGATAAGTTTCGTTCCCAGTTTAATACGGAACGCATTTTAAAACCGTTCTTTAAAATATTCCATTCTGCCAACAACTATTAGTGAAATTACTGGGTATATGAGACCTAACAACTGTCGTCGTGGTGTAGCAGGCGCAGGGCAGTGCCAGACAGTAACTGCTTAGTTACTGTTTGGCACTGAACTGTCTTAGGGCAGACGTGGCCCTTACCATCAGGTGTACGATCTGCTCGTCTTGTTACACATTGCAATAAAAAAAAATAACCGCCTCATTTTCTGCGGTAAGTTCATGACTTAATTCTGTGATGAGACGTAATTTGGTAACAGTTGTTCGCGCCTAGTCGGATCTACGGCTCTGGTTACTGCAGAGCAAGTCGTATTGTACGCATCCTGATTTAATAGGCAAGGGGTAAGCCTCGTTTTCTCAGAGTCATTGACGGGGATAATTACAGGATATACGAATTAGGATAGTGGCGGAACTTCTTACAAGTTTATGGAGAGTGACGCGACTGTGTAATTTAGTTTTGTTTATTAAGTTCGACGTAGGACTTTGAGTAACGTGAGTTTGTTTCCCGCTTTTGGCCTGGTTGGTGTTAGATTTTTTAAATCAGTTGTAAGTACTATCAGATTCAAATGCTATAAGGATATACCTTTCGGAATTGAGTGAAAAATTACGTCAACTGCGTAATGACTTACCTGTGTTACATAGATAATATTAATTCCATGCCTGTGACTTACACATACACAGTTATTATTTTACGTTGCCAAAGCTACGTACAAGCGCAGTTGACGACGTCATTTTTCGCTCCATTCCAAAAGGTATTATCCTAATAGCATCTGAACCGGATAGTACTACATAGTACTTACGTCTTAAAACCAAAGGTTTGAAGACAGGTGAGCCTATAATATGGCAGTACATTAATAATGGAAAACATACGCATGTAAACCGGCGTGGGACCACTCGACCACAGCTCCTTAATAAGATATTTATTTACACAGGTCTTTTATTTAGAAATAATGCTAGAATGTAGACTGCATAATACATCTGATTGTGTACGTTCAAAATAACTCCCAAATGTTTGGTTTCCATTAATAAAAAACACGGCAACTCCCATGCGGCTGCGTTTCTTTACATCACCATTCCTGTTATTAGGGAGTGACGTGGGGTTAAATTAATTAATCACGCCAAGTAATTAAGCCGGTGGATTGCGAGTGTAATGGGAATGTTTTGAGGGATAAAGTCGCTTAAAATATGTGTATGGTATGTAAACTCGATTTAGAGGTTTAAGTACCGGGTTGTGATGTTGAGGTTCTGAGTTCAATACCCGGGTCGCTTAAAATGTGTCCAGTTTTTCGAACACAAAGTTTTTCAATTATATAACCCATTATTGTTATGGAAAAAATGATACAGAGAGTATCAATAATGATCGATATTATAAAAAGCAAAGGTATTTATCAAAAAAAAAAAAAATATCTTACCACAAAAATAGAACTAAGTAGAGCCGGTTTATGCAATGTTTTATTTCAAACTTTTCTTCAGTGTAGTCCGGATGTTATTTGAAAAAACATCTGTTAAACAGTATTTTTAGCGCATTAATTTAAAAAATTGCAAATAATCAAATACAATTAAACAATGTAAACGGTTTAAAAACATACATATACTTATGAAATAAATTATTTACAAAACGAGTGATAGCATCTCTAAATTAGTTCTGAGTATTTAATCTGTATATCTTACAAATCTATCAGTCATTGCAAGCACTCCGTTTCATTACTGCACTTTGCAATACAAAGCTTCCAATAGGTACGTGTGTCTCTACAGGAGAGGGAATAACAGGGCCTCCCTCTCATCTTGTGTTATTGGAGAGGGCTCCCTGTAGTTCTGTGCACACAGTTCAACGACCTTCCCATTGAAAGACATTTCATTGATACAAATAGTATGCAGGTAATTTTACAGTATGGGCTGGTCAATAGCCACAAGGCTGGCACTGGCTCGTCCCAGATCGGGGGTGAAGGGGAAACCGGGGGAGTTTAGTGGGTAGTGGACGCTGAAGTCTCGAGTCCCACACATGGCCGCGGGTCTAGCTAGCCTGCGGTTATGGTGCATAAACGCATTCTCCTCCGAAAAAAAAAGGTAATTTTACAGGAACAGGGGTGTTGAATTCCCTAGTTTCTATTCTAGAATTCAGACTGTAACTTTATGTTTAATGGGTCCTGGACCACTGGCGTAGGCATTGACTTTTGAGAGCCACCTAATAGACATAGAAAAAATGAAAAATGAAAAAATCCTTATTGCTTTACAATTTTGTGTTTACAATATCCGAGTTTGGATTCTCCTTTTAAGTGTATGAAAACACTTGTGCCAGGAGAAACCGCTCTTCTATAACTAGAAGTTATATAATAGCAGCAAAGAATACTACATACAACATTGAGCCCTGAGGTCGTCAACAACACATACGCCCCATGTTGGGCGCCAATACGAGGAAGTGTTTCTCTAGTGAGTAATAATTCTACCAGTAGTGCCAGATTTAAAAGTGAGAACTTTCACGATAGGTACCAAAATAAAAAAGGGTACTGTAGAAGATATAGTTAATATTCTTTAAAAAGTTATTAAAAAAAGGGCGTTGTAGGAGATACAAAGTCCTTTGAAACAGAAAGCTCTTCTTCCGAACTAAATCGGGGACCTTGGTCTAATTACCTTCTGGGATGTGTCTTATATCTATATAATTAATATTATAAAGAGGAAAGATTTGATTTTTTGTTTGTTTGTATTGAATAGGCTCCGAAACTACTGAACCGATTTGAATGATTCTTTTACTGTTAGAAGGCTACACATTCCCGGTGAATATAGGAAATTTTTACACCCGAAAATGTGGGGGCTTCCCCCCATATTAGGGGGGGATATTTAAAAAAAAGATATTATGCGTGGGTGAAACCGCAGGCGGAATGCTAGCCTAGATCAGTATTTATTCTAGCGGGCGACGATAACTTGGCATGGAAAAAAAAACCACAAATGTTCTACCTTCGAAAGTACCTATATCCTAAACCGAAATTCAGTACTCTCAACGTTACTGGTCCCCTTGTCAAAAAACGATCTCACCGCGATTCGCAGCGTGGCGCAGTTTGTATGTCAGAGGGGGCAGAGAACAAAGGCTCTCTCATATTCTGTGTTATTGAGAGGGTTCGCCCACGTGGCTCTGGGACCGTTGATGCAGTTCAATGACCTTTGAGTCACTGGTGGTTAGAAACATCCAGAATCAATCAGCGGATGATTCTAAAAAGGTATCCAAAAATACATTTAAATATATTTTGGGTTTTGACTCACCACACCACCACATATCGAATATAAATAATTTTAATTTCAAAATGAACATAAATCCTTATTTATGTAAGAAAATAATTATGAAGCAGTTCATAAAAACTCGCGACTCTACCACCGGTTTAGAATGATGTTATGCCGAGAAGGTTAGGTTTTGATTTTGTAACAAAACTTTATTTTATTATTAATTAACTATGTTCTTATCATTATAAACCTTTGTAAGTAGTTATATCTATAAAAAAATACGAAACTTCGAATTTGAACACGTCAGTAGGAGTTGAAAAACGGCATGGGCTGGTCAATAGCCATAATAAGGCTGGTACCGGCTCATCCCAATTTGGGTGTGAAGGGGAAACCGGCGGAGTTAAGTGGGTAGTGGACGCTTTAGTCACGAGTCCCACATACGGCAGCAGGTCTAGCTAGCCTGGGCTGGTCAATAGCTAACGCTGGCACCGGCTCGTCCCAATCGGGTGTGAAGGGGAACCGGGGGAGTTTAGTGGGTAGTGGACGCTTCAGTCTCGAGTCCCACACACGGCCGCAGGTTTAGCTAGCCTGCGGTTATGGTGCATAAATGCATTCTCCTCCGAAAAAAAAAATGGTCTAGCTAGCCTGTGGTTATGTTGCATAAACACTCTCCTCCGAAGAAAAAGGAGGTGAAAAACGGCAAAAGCACTGTCACAAGGGTAGACAGCCTAGACAGCCTAGACAAAAGACTAGACAGGGATTAATCTCGAGACAGCGGCAGTGATTCACGCCATACGTCTGCATAATAACTCGACACGTCATAATGTACCGTGAGGGGCATGTGTAGAGTAAATATTAAGTGGAGTTGCCATTTGTTGTACTCATGAAGAGCCAGTACTGTAAGAGTCAATGTAAAGAATTATTTTTTATAAATTCTATAAATATTTTAAACGACTTGCCACCCTATTTGTGAGCCATCTGCGCGCAGGTAGAACGACCCTTCTACCTGCTGTGACGGAACTTGGGTAGGGAGAGGGGCTTTATAAAGCGCTGTTCGCGGTGGCAACGGGGGCATTTCGATTGAGAACGCTCAACAAGTCGGATCGGTGTTGATTTTGCTTTTTCTTTGGCCACCTGATTTCTTATAGTACGGGATAGCGGGTAAGCTGTGCAATACCACTGATTAATCATTAAAATAATTACAAAGTTACGAGTAGGAATGCATTTATAATTTTTTTTTTGTGTTCGTTTTTATTGCTTCTGATATATATTAGATACGTAACTGTTAACATGTAATACATTAAATACTTCTGAATCACTTATTTGATTGAATTCTTGATGACCAATTAGAAGTCAGCTATTTCATTACACTGACTAACTTATCAACCATTACACTAGAGGTCGCCACAAAGAACGTATATGTTAGATACCGGTCTGGGTATATAGTATGTATCAGATGAATGTATGTAAAAAGTATAAAAGTATCAGCCTATTAATGTCCCACTGCAGGGCAAAGGCCTCCATCCTTGAAATCAGTTAGCGCTACAATGATGGGTACTGGCTTAATCGGAATCGGCTTGCCAAATGCGGATTAGTGATCACAAACTCGAGCTGTGTCTGAAAAAACCGACACAAAGTTAGCTCGACCCGGGAATTGAACCCAGGACCCCGAAATCTTGGTCCGGTACTTAAACCACTAAACCATCGAGGCGTTGAAGTATGTATTTACGAAAAATAAGCATAATAGTTATCGTTCATCGGTTGTCTGGCACCCATAGTACAAGCTATGCTTAATTTGGGGCTAGACGGAGCTAGCCGCTATGTGAATAATGTCCAAAGATATTAAAGACATAATTTATCATAAAACAAGAAAATACTTAGGTAGACCTGCAGTCTACGGGTTAATAAAGTCTAAACTCAGTTTCAATTTTAATAATACCTCGTAAGAAACGTTCCATTTTGTGCACATTCCATAAATTATATCAGAATGTTCCAATAAAAACTAATGGCCTCTGGAACAACAATAACGTTTTATCAATGGTCCGATTGGAATATAGCCTACGATGGAATAATGCGAAAAATGTACCAATATATTATTCATTATTATGTCTGTCATTCCGAAAATAGGTCGACATGACCCGATGTTATTCCAATATAATAATAATTCATTTATTATTGTTACTTACTGCGTGAGTTTTGGTTCTATCTATTTGGCTTGAATCATGATATAAGATTAAATAAATAAATATCTCTGGACATTATTCACACAGCGCCATTTAGCCCCAAACTAAGCATTAGCTTGTACTATGGGTGCTAGACAACGGATAAATTACTTATATACTTTTTTTGTTATTATATTGAAGCGACTGCCTCCCTCAATGTTATTGGCTCTAAATTATTATTTTAATTGGTCGTGGTTAAGGCGTGGAAACGTAATAGAGTTACTACTTGTTTTTTTTTTTTTTGTAAATGTACAAAGAATTACTTTCATGATCCAAAAACTACTAAAACATGAACATCTTATTATTAGTAATTAGCAGCTAGAAGGTACACACATTATTTGGAGATCTAATTAACTCTGACCTAGTTTATATCCCGAGTTTCAGGCGAATCAAAACGTCCCGTTTTGTATTGTATGATATTATGTAAAATAGTAAACCTTCTTGTAACCAACCTTCTTGGTAATGCTGTAGAGCTCGTTCCATTTTTCGCTCGTCAGTTGTCTTTTTTCTTGTAGTGAAATCCAACTCAAAACCCAAAGCTGTGTTTTTTATTTTTTGGAATGTCCTGCACTTTAGGTACCTAATATTTGGCTCAGATATTTGGGTCACTTGGAATCGACGAATATAATAAATGTATAATGTAAACCGACAGTCCATCGATTAACCATCAATTTAATGGGCAAATAAGACATTAAAATGGTATAGAAAAAAATACACGAGCTCAGTCACGCATGGAAAGTCAGCTCCTGACATTTTCCTCATGTCTCGATATGAAAAAGCGTAAATACGAATATTCGAGAAGGCTCCTGCCAAAATGCCAACTCTATCACTCACTCGCTCACAGCTCGATCGCAAATATCGCGGCTTCGGTAAATATCAGTTAAGTGGTTAAGGGTGGGTGGGGGAGACTTTATAGCAATAATAATTCCATGCTATATAGGGAAACAAAAGTTGACCTGTCAGTCTTTCGCGGTCTAATTGCGTAAATAAATAATAATATTTACAGTATTAAATCGATTTTAGGAGAGTATAAGGGTATTTAAAACAAAATATACAAACACCTCAAGTGACAATTTAGTAAAATTTATACATTTGTAAATTAGTTTTAGCAGTCTTGTAACACAATTGGTTATCTTTGTGTGTGATTTTGTCCGAAAATATAAAATAAAATAAAGCACTTCTGTTATGGTTATCAGAAACAACAAAGGTACAACACATTGGTATAATATCTACAAATATATTCTGATTTTGAAATAAAAATAAATGCTCATTCTTTGTGGGGTTTGAACCGACAACTCCTACCGCACAGGGCAAAGGTCCTTACCATTAGACCAGTCAAATGTTAGCGCACGCTTTCTCAGCTAATAATGTGAAAAATCTTCCAAGGACTTTAATAATAAATATTGGACATTATTCACACAGCGCCATCTAGCCTCAAACTAAACATTAGCTTGTGCTATGGGTGCCAGACAACGGATAAACATGACTTATATTACCTACTTTTGGTTTTGTAAATACATACATATTATACATAGAAAAACCCAGGCCAATACAAAAAGACATGTTTGTACTGTGCGGGAATCGAACCTCGTGTAATATTCGACTTGTCGACCATTACACCAAACGGCTCGTCAAATGTGTAGATATCGTATACTCGATACTATTATAATTCATTTTAGTTTATTTTATTCTATTTAAGTGGTATATTCGGCATTAAGAAATGATTACCATAAATGTCATCAAAGTAAACGACACCACACGCATATTCGAAGTGAAAATTTAATTCTCTTAACGGGCGCGCAGGTGGCCGCTCGCTCGCTCAGCTCAGCTCATTCCGTTAATAGCTGTCTACGGCTGACATTCATCGCATATTTAGGGCCATGATAGGATGCGATTTATAGCCTACGAGTAGGTAATATAGATACAATTAGCTCAATTGGTTCTATCCTCTGTTAATTCATCGGTATTAACAAGATGGGGTTTCAAGCATATAAGTAATAACATGAATATGTAGTAAGTACTCGTAATATTATAAATGGGAAAGCGTGTTCGTTTCACGGTATGGAATAATTTAGAAATAGAGCGTGACAAAAACCTTTTATACCGGAAAAATTACATACCTATTTCTGTGGGATAACATTGTATAGTCCCCGCGGGCAAAGCCGCCGACAAGCGCAGGACTAGTGTTACAACAGTTAGTATTAAAATTTGGAACTTTTATTGTTTAGAAATTTCAAAAGAACTTTCAATATCATTTGATCCATGTTTTATGTTTATAACATTGAAGATACCGTTAGACGTTTAAACTTACTTTAGTAACTAAACTAAACTTAAATAATATTTAATTAAATAGTTGACCGCATGCTTGTGAAGCGACGTTAGAATCTGCTACTACCTAGACCACAAAAAAATTATGCCAATAAAATCAGCAACCGAAAAATTAACAACGAAACAACCTTACTGCGCAATGAAAATAATAAATTCCCTGAACAATTTCCAAATAAATTAACCACTATAAAAGCAGCTCTCGAATCGAAATCGGAACACAATTCACCGGCATTGCTGGTGACGTGGCGGACACTCATTGGGGCTAATACGTCTCTCAGCGGACGTTCATTGGCCGAATCTGTTGGCACTTCACGTGATTGGTTGGTGATTTTTCGGTCCGAATTAAGCTCTTCGTAAGTGGTTGGGTATTGTGGTCAGTTTATTTTGAACAGGCAAAATAAGTACGGTAATTGTTTCACGTTAAATCGTTATGTTGGATACTGGAAAACTTGTTGGCGGGTTATTATTTTCTGTTTGGACGGTATCGTGTAGCAATGAATATTTACTTATTTAGAGAATTTAAACATTATACACTGAACATTAAGTT
Organism: Mecyna flavalis; assembly: GCA_949319885.1. NCBI lineage: Eukaryota > Metazoa > Arthropoda > Insecta > Lepidoptera > Crambidae > Mecyna > Mecyna flavalis. The sequence continues at coordinate 3,084,680 of OX439417.1, read as the reverse complement.
CATAATCTCTTGTGGATAATTTCTTATGTCAAAGAAAAACTCATTTTGGGTGAATAGTTTTCACTGCGTCCAGGGATTATTTTATACTTCCTTGGGTGTTTTGTTCTTTCATCGCGTCTCGAAACGCGCGAGGCGCGAGGTACTAGAGGTTCATACATCCTGTCCTCATGCAGTCGCGCGTTTCTCTTTTGTTCAATTTCAAACGCGCGAGTCAAATCGCGCGTAAAACGCCTTATCTGGGCCAGCTCTAAGGGAGGAATTAAACCCACGACTTTTGAGTCCGAGCTGCTTACTGTATCACAAAACGAGTAAGATCGTAATACATTTATAGATCATCACATAACGATATTGCCCTGATTATGGCACAAGCGAATGCTCCCGTAAATATGGGATCGAATCAATCATTTATTGGAATATTCCCGATCAAATTAGCCGTTTGCGGGCGTCAACAGATCGCCGTGAAATTGTGTTTTGAATAACCTATAATTTGATTCGCCTGTTACAACGATCTACTCTCTTACTCTGTTACTCTTTGTAACTACGATTTGTTACTCTTTGTAACTACTGAACGGATTTATTATGAATAAATAAATGAATCACTGGTCAAATTTACACAGAGCCTTTTAGTCCTGAACTAAGCATCATAGCTTGTACTTTTTGTGCCAGGCAACGGATAAACATTACTTATATACCTTATTTTTTGTAAAAACATTTACATATATTATACATAGAAACACCTATACCGATACAGACAGGCATGTTCTTGTTCCTGCCCACAAATGTATGTAGGTACCGTGCGGGAATTGTACCCACGACGTCTGGTGTAATAGCCGACTTCTACATTACACCAAATCGGTCATCCAACGCTTTGTATTAGTATTAAAATAACATCCTAAGGTTGACTGGAAGAGATTGCTATTAGCGATAAGTCCGCCTGTATTGTATAGATTTATTATGTTACATGTTTATCTATGTTTTGTGCAATAAAGAGTATCTATCTATCTAACATCAGTAAATATTTTGAACATTTCTATTTGACCTGTCTGAATGATAATTTGTGGTAGCTTCGTGTATCTGATACACCCATAAGACAAGTTGTGGTCAGATTAATTTTGACACAAAAAATACTAGTAAATAATATAATAAGCCAGTTCACAATAACTATGTTAGGTAGGGTATAAAATGAGGCCCGCAAACACTGGCAAAGCCTCGACTGAACAAAGCGCAGGCAGGGCGCGCTAAGGGCTCGAGCCGCCATTGTGTAGAGTCGCCATGAGACAATGCCGCAAGGAGATTTTATAACAATTGATAGTTATTTTTATAAAGGTCAATATTATATTTAAGATACTTTTTGAACTTCGACTTTTGCATAGCATCCCTATAATGTTATAATGACGTAATAGGTAGTCAATAGCTTCATAAGGAGCTTGCTTTTATAACTTTGATTTAAACATTGTTTTAAAGATTGCAAGTCGCAATGTTATTTGTTGCAAATTAACATCATATTCATCATTAGCCCGTCGCAGTCCACTGTGAAAATAGACATCCAAAGTCCAAATGCTCAACATTTTGTTTGATCCTCGGCTACCCTAGAACGCATTAGTTTATTCTCCCTTAACAATAGTCACCCTACACGTTTCTCTCGAAGGGTGAGGGAGGAAAACTAAGCGGGATTCAATCGCGAGGTCCTCGAGGAATTCAAGATGGCTCCTGCGTTTTTCCCTGTCCTGTGATGTTTTTGAATTTCGCGGAATCGAATAAAAATGCTCGTCGTTTCAATCGGACAATCGTTTCACGTTAAAGCGATTTCGAAGAAATAACAGTTTCACAAACATGAAGGAAGTTGTTTGTATTACTTACAATTTGCAATTACCATTATATAATGTCCTCTTAGCCGAGTTTTCGGCCACGGCGGCCAATTTTTGACTATCAGCCATCTACGCAGGATATATTATAGTGCACAAGTGAGTGCGCAAGCACAGGTGCACTCCCTATTCCCTCACTCTCATAACACGGTGGGACAGCAGACCGAAGAGAGATCAGGCGCAGGATTAACGGCATAACGTGTTTTCCGAAGCACGGAAACATCATTTTTTCAGACATTCAGGTGGATTTTCAGGATTCAAGCCTGGATTGTCCTAACCAAACTGGAAACATTCACACAAAGTGATGCTCCCCCCGGGAACGCGACCGAACCCACGACCTCCGGGTGTTAGAGCCCAATGCTGTAATCACTGTACCACGGAGGCAATTATCATTAGTATAGGTAATAGGAACTTTAAAATGACTGTTATCAAGTTAAGCAGTCAGGTTATTGCCAAACAAATGAAATCAGCAGGTAGAATCTACTCGTCAACGGCGAGGTCTCACAACCTCTACGAGCGCCGCACGCAAACTATACATTTTGCTTCTCTATAACTTGTTACATCAGGGCTGCCTACAAACTGAACATCAATAATACTATTATTTACATATAGGTACAGAGGAAATATTTGATTGTTTGTTTGAATTGAATAGGCTCCGAAGCTACTGAACCGATTTGAATAAATCTTTAACTGTTGGAAATCTACACTATCCCCGGTGAACATAGGGTACTTTTAATCCCGGAAATGTGGGGGGAAGGAGGTACTATTTGAAAAAGAAATTACGCGCGGGTGAAACCGCGGGCGGAAGAATAGTCTACTTACCTATATAGACAAAAAGCGAAAGGTCACTCGCTCGTCACGAAATCGAGTTTCAAAGTGTGCAAGGGGGTTAATTTTAGTACTACTATGTACATATTTATGCTTCTAGCCTCGTTGTATCAAAGAGCAACAGGTTAAACTAGCAACTTTAATACAAAAGCCACTTCTATTAAAACTCCATTGGCCTTACTGAGCATATTCGGAATAGCTCATCAGAAACAAAAAAAGGTACAAATACAAATACAAATATCTTTATTCAAAAACAGGTGGTTTTACATTTCTGTGTTGCGATCGAGGATTTCTTTTAAGTATAAAAATACTTGTAGTAGAATATCCCCGCTCTCCATATTAATTTAACAATATTTGACAAGTTTAGAAAAAAACAATAATATTAATAATGTACTAAAATTATACAGGGTGGCCCTGAAAATCGTGGATCAAACGAAACAGGGAGATAAAGGGGGTTATTACCGACATAAACCCCTCAACAGTATGACCTCACATCGACTCTACAAAAAATTAAAGCTATTTTTTGTTTTGAAAAAAATAATGCCTTATTTTGTAATCAAATGGCAAAATATTGAAAACAGATTGTTTTTTCTTTCTTTTTTTTGTGTTCAATTATTGTCAAAGAAAGCATCTTTACATAAAAAGTATCCTTACCACTGTGAGGACACAAATTCGTGAGTAATGGCAACTTTCTTAAAAGAAATTAAGTTTTACGAAAAATCAATTCCAACTTCAAAACAGTACTGTGAAAAAAAAATGTATGACCGACAAGTGACCCTGTATCAAAAAAATTAGTCTATTTTATCACCATTTAAATGAGGTATAACACTTGGCTATTTTGTAGTTAACTTATTTTACAAAACTTGTTTATTGGCGCCAAGTCTAACTTTCAATAAATTGAGCGATCAATAAAAATCGTTATTCGCGTTGATTATTTTCACTCTTAACAATCCTAGAGCTTTAACATTGGAATAAATACCCGGTATCTTTTGTCCTTTTCACACTCGGGTCGGGTACGTACCCGACTCGGGTCGTACATACGATCCATTGTTTTTTGGCTTAGGTACTTAGGTACCGCTTGCGCGTACGTTTGGCCCACCGCTCCCGCCGCGGCGGCGAATCAGTGACTCGCTACCGCTTGTTACGCACGTGTTCTGCCGGTTTGCTCTTCAACGTCTCCTGAACGGACTCGGATTTCTTGTCTAACTGTGATCTAAGCTTGCCATACGGACTGTGAGTCTTGCCAAACTGTGACCTAAGCTTGCCATGCGGACTCTGTGTGATTTCTTGCCAAACTGTGACCTAAGCTTTCCAATCGGACACTGATTCTTGAAGCCTTCCCTCGTCAGCGAGAGTATGCTGACATGCATTACATCTACGGCTTTTGTAATGGCCACTGTAAGAAGAGTGGAGTACAGTCAGCTGTACTCCACTCTTCTTACAGTGGCCATCTGGCGTAGCGTAGGTTACAGTTAGGCAAGAATTAGTGTCCGATTGGAAATCTTAGGTCAAAGTTTGGCAAGAAATCACACAGAGTCCGCATGGCAAGCTTAAGTCACAGTTTGGCAAGACTCACAGTCCGTATGGCAAGCTTAGATCACAGTTAGACAAGAAATCCGAGTCCGTTCAGGAGACGTTGAAGAGCAAACCGGCAGAACACGTGCGTAATAACAAGCGGTAGCGAGGCACTGATTCGCCGCCGCGGCGGGAGCGGTGGGCCAAACGTACGCGCAAGCGGTATCTAAGTACCTGAGCCAAAAAACAATGGATCGTATGTACGACCCGAGTCGGGTACGTACCCGACCCGAGTGTGAAAAGGACAAAAGATACCGGGTATTTATTCCAATGTTAAAGCTCTAGGATTGTTAAGAGTGAAAATAATCAACGCGAATAACGATTTTTATTGATCGCTCAATTTATTGAAAGTTAGACTTGGCGCCAATAAACAAGTTTTGTAAAATAAGTTAACTACAAAATAGCCAAGTGTTATACCTCATTTAAATGGTGATAAAACAGGCTAATTTTTTTGATACAGGGTCACTTGTCGGTCATACATTTTTTTTTCACAGTACTGTTTTGAAGTTGGAATTGATTTTTCGTAAAACTTAATTTCTTTTAAGTAAGTTGCCATTACTCACGAATTTGTGTCCCCACAGTGGTAAAGATACTTTTTATGTAAAGATGCTTTCTTTGACAATAATTGAACACAAAAAAAAGAAAGAAAAAACAATCTGTTTTCATTATTTTGCCATTTGATTACAAAATAAGGCATTATTTTTTTCAAAACAAAAAATAGCTTTAATTTTTTGTAGAGTCGATGTGAGGTCATACTGTTGAGGGGTTTATGTCGGTAATAACCCCCTTCATCTCCCTGTTTCGTTTGATCCACGATTTTCAGGGCCACCCTGTATAATCAGAGTTATTAACAAAAAAAATAAAAATAAGAAAATTAAAAGTATTTTAACTATGGATTAAATTTTTAATATATTAGATTAAATTAATTTAGAAATGTAATTTACTTTAAGAATGAAATAAAATAATAATAATTAAGGTGTATATGTATATTGCGCGCGCGCGTGCGCGCGCGCGCGCGTGTGTGTGTGTGTGTGTGCGTGTGCGTGTGCGCGCGTATGTGTGTGTGAGTGAGTGTGATGTTGTTAGTTTACTTTCTCTAGAAATGCCTCAGTTTCCACATAGTTACAAGATTTAAGAAATGCGGTGATAGACTTTTTGCAGGTATGTGTGTTATTTGGGTAGATATTTAAAATTTTATTTATCTTGTTGTATAATTTAGCAGAACGTGACATATACTGCCTGCTCGCGTAAGCCGTTTTTACAGCAGGAACAAGAGCTACTTTATAATTACGTCTTCTGGCAACTTTATGAGCATCGTAGGGAATAGATTTATGTAGTTTCAGGATTGCGTTTAAAATGTAGATCTGTCTTACCGAGAGTACATCACTGAGTTTATAAAGATCTTGTGTAGAGTATCTGTACGGTTTAAAATGAATGACTTTTAAAAGAGCTCTTTGCGCTATCTTGCCCCTCGAGCGAAATCCGACCCCTAAGGGTGTGTTTGTTGGGGTTGATATTGTGTGGCTTCGCCCGCGTAGACTACACGACTTAATGTCGTGCAAAAGCGACATAGTCATCTATGCAGTCTTTAATTAATTTTTAATGTAAATGGATAAGAATTACTAAACTTCGTAATTATTTTAAATGGGAGTGGATACGAAATGAACTGAATTTACATGACTCTCTAAAGAAACACGGGAAACTCTGCATAGTATTTTCTCTGTGGTTATCTGCCAACCCTATTTCGCTGTTCATGCGCGTTTTGGCGTCGTTCCCAGCCCTTGCTACATTAAAATGTACACAAAAGCCTAGCCTCTTTATACAGTACACAGCGTACGTTGTCTTGGCATTGTGCGGACTTGTCGTCAAATAAATATGTTAATAATATGCAGATGTGATCCTTTACCTTCCTTCTATTTTGGGAATATAGTCGGTAGGCAATAGTAGGCATTATTTACCGCAGTGGTTGAATTTAAAGGCACACAATAAACACAAATGTTCATCACGTCAAAATCAAAACAACAGAATGTTTATTTATGTCTCTACACACTTTTCTAAACCATTTCAATTAATATTACTCCAGATTATTATTAATACTCACTTATTCTTCAATAAAAAATAAAAAAAAAGATTCCAGGAATTGTCGTTTTGTAATTTTTGGACCAAATATTTTTAAATGGATTCTTAGAATACTCATTCACAGTCCGGAGTACCTACTTAAGTTGTCGGTGTAAAACACGTTTGTGCTTCGGAACACAAGTAAGGTCGATGGTTCTGCCCCTTATCCCTCTTTGGTCATGTCAGGCTGTTTTTTTGTGTTATGAGCACTTACTTGTGCACCACATAATACTCGTACATACAATTCTACAACTCGCGTAGTTGGTTTATTGTAAAGATCCGTTGTTGAAACTCCACTTAGGATAACTTACTTTACTTTTAATTTATTATTAAAAGATCAAAAAAAAAAAAATTGGATGCGACCTCTTAGTCTATCTAGCCAATACAAGTTTTAGATACAAGTTTGCCAATAATTGATTTATACCACCGAGACTTAATTCAACAGTATGCTGTATACATTTGCAACACAATACAGCCATGAACCCAACACCCCGACCGTAATAAATACGAATTAGACTAACACCCCAACCCGCATTCATAAGTTGCGGCTATGGAACGTAGACCGGGGGCAGAAGACAGATTACCCTCATAATTGAAAGAGAGAATAATTTGCCCGCTAAATCATGTTACGAGGCCATTTTGTAGTTAATTAATTTCATAGTGTAATTATTTTTTTTATTTACGATTGTTGCTGCTGAGTGTAGACTAGGAGTCGGAAGATGTTTTGTTGGAATTATGGAAATAGGGTTTTAATGTCTGTTGTGTCACCATGGGTTATTTGGACTAATTTACGGAAAAGCTATTTTTATTACCGTACTTTAAATATAATAATAATAAACATGGGACAATTTCACATACATTGATCTGATTATAAAGTAATTTACCTGTGTTATGTGTATCAGAAACAGTACTATCGCTTTTCTATGAACTATAGACAACCGTAACACTATTTATATAATATTCTCTCTTACCACTTCGACTAGAATGTTCACACATTTAGTAACTTAGCGACTCTATGCGAAAGTTCGTGGGTTCAAATCCCACCCAAGACAAAGATTCATTTGAAATCATTTGTATTTAACTTCTTTTATTCTGATACCGATAACGCAATTGCTAAAATGACGCAATCAAATTAATTATTTATATAAATGACGCAATCTTACCGTCTCATTGCTCGGGAAACGTTTACTGGAGTGGTCAGTTGGCAAATGTCAGGAGGAAAAAAGACTGAATACGATACATTTGGCGGGTGTGCATTGTAAATTTAACTCCTCCCCAATCGCAATAAATACGAATTAAGGAAACACCCTCCAGTCCACATTTATAAGTTGTGACTACTGATAGACCGGGAGCCGCAGGTGAATTACTGACGTTTCCTAGAAGCAATGCATAATGCATTAAATTGATTTTTTTTATTTTATTTTATTAAGAACTTTTTCTATGTAAAAGGCATGTCAGTCCTATCGTAACTTAAACTTAACTTTAGGATACAATTTTATAAATTATTTAAGACAAATTTTTGATATTATTAACTTCTGTCTTCTAGGTATTCTAACCGCCTACTCTGACATTGGTTTAGAAGAAGACTATCGAAATTTTAGTGGCAGGTTAGCGCTAGTTTATTCTGTAAGTTTGCAGTAAAAAACAAGGCATTATTGTATAAATATTTTGTGACGCGTGTGTTTGTATATACGTTATGCGATGAACACAACGGTAATCTTTTATTCATAATTTGAATGTAGTGTAAAAAAAACCAAGTTTGTCTTTCTATCTGTCACGACGTTATAAGGTTGTTACTGAAATTGTTTATGAAAGGGAATTTCAGGTTTCTGCTATTAAGGCTTAAACTCAAAGGCCTTGTTCATTGTTACAAGCACAAAAATAAATTACTATTTCAGTTACCACCTACGTAGATGCTTATTAGTGGACTGGTCCTGTTGTCTTTTTTTATAAAAGACCTGTTTATTTCTTTATTTAGCTTTGAGTCGGCAAGGAGATCTGTAATGGCGCAAGTAGGTTCTTTTAAAAAATGATGATGAAATTTACTTAGATGATGAATAAACAAATTATTTTAGATTGGGATAGATCCATAGTTTACTTATTAATTCTAGGGCTGGGGCTCTAAAGCACATTTACAGAGCCTAATAGTCAAAAAGGATAACCGACATTTTTCAAAACTGAGTTATACAATATTGGAATCAGACTTTTTTTCGCGTATTTCTATCTAAGTTCCGTAAGGTATTTTTTTGTCATTTGAAAATTTAATAAATCCTGGTTTTCGAACCTAATTTTCAAGTCGAAAACAAAATGATTTACGACGTAAAAATCGGGTTGGGTTCTAGATTGACTTTAGACAGCTAATCGGCTCGTCGCTAATATAATTAGATATTTAAAACACATACATATGTACTTATAGCTACACAATTCGTTCCACTGCCCTCGTACTATTGTCTCGAGAACCCCAGAGGGCCTATAAATAAATTTCCCTTAGATTCCCGTAACGGCAATTTTCAGTAACCTCGTCTTGAAACACCTTTGTTTACAATATTTCTTCGTTGGCGATATAAAGTGGTTGAATCGATTTACCCTTCGCTTTGGAGTTTATATACACCTTAACGTTTAAGACGTCACATTTTTATAAGAAAAGGTTTATATTCAGAAGTATGACGGTGTTGTTTGTGTGAACTGAAGGTATTCAATAATTTATTTTTGTAGGAGGCTTTATGTTAAACATGCTCTTTAGTTCCAATCTTCAAGAAAGACTCAAAATGACCTTTTAAAATTCAAGGGTCTTGCTGTATTAAAAGGACTAACTTCCGCCCCTAGCTTCGCTCACGTGATTTCTTACAGTCTATTTTCGTAATAGCTTTATCATCGCATATACAAAGGAATGTCTGTCAACTATTGCGTTTAATTTTAATAATTTAAATTATACATGATAAATAAATATTAAATGCAATACTTACAACTGATAGAAATCCGACGATTGATGAAACACAAAGTTAGCCAAGAGACATTAAAAAAATAGCTACTGTACAGTCAAGTGCAATAAAATGAATACACATGAGGTCTTATGCGATTGCGATAAGGTTCATATTTTTTATTTTATTTTATATAAAATAGTTTTTGCCACACTCTTGGGTCCGTGTCTTTGTTGGGTAAAAATTTTGGGTTAGTGTTTAGTTAGTTACAGGTTGCTCCGCGCAGAGCTAGACAAAATGTTGGCTTAGTACTTAAAATAAAGGCTTATTGCTAATATACATTCACATCGTCTGTGTTGTTATTAAATGATGCACAAAGAAATATATATATTTTTTTATTATAACAATATCTTTTTTTGTATTTTTTCAGGTTCATATTTGAATGAGTCTGTATACCTACCTGTTAATGCTCATGACATTTTGCAAACACCCTGATTACGGTGGTTTTTAGGGTATTAATAAATTTTTTGTTTGATGTTTTTTTATGATTGTTCGAGCCAGTATCGTCCTTCCGTTGTCATGGTGATGGGCACAGAATTATGAGTTATTAAACTGAGCCATCCATTACACAAAAACTCATTGTGAACTTCGATACTACCCAGGACTCATCTTATATATTTAACAATTTAAAATTAAAATATTAACAGCGAAAAATAAAGGCCTTTATATTTTCCGCAATAATCTGGGTTCTAAGTAACTTCGTTATTGTTAAAGTATCTAATTTCCCAGTTGGAGTCGAGCTTAATAGATTTTAAAATTAATTTCCAAAGTAAATTACTTGAAGCTGGTTATTAAATAATCTTTTTATATCTCGCTCGATATTATAGCTCGATATCCACTTTGCCCGGTAGTAACACCCGTAACTATTTAATAAATCTGTGGTAATACTTTCGTCTTTTTAATAATCTGTGGTAATACTTTCGTTTGCTCCCCCTCCTCGTTTTGCAAAGTTTACCCCGATCAACTCAGAGAACGCTTGTTGCACCATGCATAATCCAGGATTTGAAAGGTCCAGGAGGATCATTGGAGCGACCGCCATGTGACCGCCGTAACCCTTGAACTTCACAACTTTTTTTTATATACCAAATCAGTTGGCAGACAGACACGCAGCCCACCTGATAGTGAGCGGCCACTGCGACCTATTCCATTGAGGGACACTTCACCAGGATGCGTCGCTCAATGTGCTGCCAGACTGTAGGCTCATCTGATCTTCGAGCCTTTGATTTCAAGTGGACTGGCTCCCACATTAATACTGCCGGAACACAGCTAGACTTGTTATGGCGGGAGATTTCACCTATGGGGGTGGTAGCTAGGCAGTCGGACTGTGAAAAAGCCCTACCACCAACCAGACCCAAGGCGGGAATCGAACCCACAACCTCCGGGTTTCTATACCCGAGCGGCATAGCCACTGTTCCACGGAGGCGGTCAAACAACTAGACAAATTCGTTCATGTCTACACAGCCATTTGACTGTGCAGGTTTAACTCATGATGTTTTCCGTCAACGCCTAGCTAGTGGTATAATGTCGCAGGGATATGATAAAAACCGGGTTTTGGTCAATTCCCTAAGGGATTTGATCAAATCACGGAGGATGTTAAAATAACAACACGATTTTATCATTTCCCTACACAAATGTAGTGATTTGAACAATTCCCAAAATAACTATTTCCTAATAAGGGGGTAAGAAGGCTATTTTTTTTTCGTGGTTTTTGTTTTCAGGCCATTTTGTCATTTCACTGAACCAAGCATATGAAACGGCCCTTGAAACTAAGGTAGCTAAGGGGCAATTTTTTTATGCCAGAGGCGTCAAACGAGCCAGCTGGTCGCCTAATGGTAAGCAATCACCGCCGCCCATGGACATCTGCAACACCCGAGGGATTGCTGATGCGTTGCCGGCCTTTTAAGAGGGCGTGGGCCTCCGGGACTCTCACGATAGTAGTCACTATTTCACACTGGTGTTAAGAGAGAAGGTGGTACTTCCCCGAACGAGCCGATCCATTCGTATTGTAAAACAGCATGGCTCTACCACTACAGACGACCACACCTAGGCTACCACAGCCCAAGGTAAAAAAGTCTTTTATTCAAACCTTATAATCAAAACAAAGCCAAACGACGTCCACTGCTGGACATAGGCCTCTCCCAAGGATCTCCAAACCGATCGGTCCTGCGCCACCCGCATCCAGTGGATTCCGGCAATCTTTATGAGATCATCGGTCCACCTTGTGGGAGGCCTACCACGGCCTGATAATACCTATACTGAAAGTTGATACTATTAGCTAATACATGATTTCTTTTTTCAGGTAAGTGATCTTAATCTTCAAGAGCAAATCAAAATCAAATGTCCAGTAAAACCTACGTAAGTATAGAATTATGTGTAGCCAGGAACAGAGTAGTAGCTCGTTATTTTTTAACACGTTCCATGCGTCATCATGACCAATATAGTCAGTATAGTATAGGCCATCCTTGACTTTACCAGCATGCGGTGCAGAAAATTTAAGTATCCCCCAGTGCAAGAAAGAGACAAACAGAACATTTGTGCCGCAATGAACGTGTTAAAAAAATAATATAACCGCTACGATATATTGACGTTTCATTCAAGTCCATGGTTTTAATAGAATCGTTCATATAACGTATTGTAGGAAAGGAAATAACTGGTGCAGTAGATCCTCGTATATATTTTTGTCACCGAAATGGAAGAATTTCTAGAAAATAATTTTAAATAGAGTCCCCATATTCACGTTTGTAAGGGAAATATCGTTGCCTTGAAATTTATTCGTGCTGTAAAATAGGATGTCCATAAGTCCTGTGCTAATATAGGAACCATTATTTTGTTGCAAAGGAATTATTTTAAATTTGATGTAAAGGCTAAGACGGCAACAAAAAAATTATCGCGATCTTCTCGCAAGTATTTTCATTATTAGTTGTGGCAGATTTTGCCCCTTATTTTAAGCTGTGGCCGCTTTGCCTCCAAGTGTGGCTGATTGAGATGGTCACCCTGTTTATATTAACAGCTAAAAAAACTACAAATATAATAAAAATCACCATCGTTCCCCCTTAATATTTAGTCAGTCAAAGGGCTCTCATTTGTTTGAATAAACATAACATAAAACAGATTTTTTTTTGTTTGAAGGTTTTTAGTGTATATTTCATGGATATTTTTAAATCAAATACTACATAACAGGTTTAGTTTTTCTTTTTCGTATAAGGACTGTCTCGCAAAACGTGTGGTGTTACGATAACGCATGCACATCAGCATTTCGTAGCGACTGGCCGCGGCCCAACAGCGCCATCTATCTCGTTGTGCACAGTACAGAGAATATGCATGTATTTCATGCATATTTGCATGTGTTTAAATAAATAAATAAATTTCGATTAAATATAAGCTGTAATAGAAGCTCAAAAGATCATTAAGGAGGAAATTAAGTTTTATAGTAATTTACTTACAGTACTTCAAGATTAATCAAATTGGCAGAAAACATCGGAAACAGTCGTAAAACATTACAGAAACCGTTTTTAAAAAGTAATTTCCTTAACACACTTAATTTTTTAACAAATTTAAACAAATAAATATCAATGGCATTTTACAAAAGTCCATGAGATTTTATGTTTTATTATTTTACTTTATAAATCGATCACAACCTGTTTGAAAAATACCTATAATGGTCAGCCTGTATCTGCGTGGAGCAACATGTAACTAAACACTAACCCAAAATTATTTCAACCCAACAAAGGCACGGACCCAAGTCAAGAGTCTGTGGCAAAACTTAGATAAATAAAAAAATAACCATATGAGATTAGTCGATGCCTATTATTTACCGTAAAGTATCAAGTGATTTTTATTAAACATAACGGGAAGTATTTTATAAACAGAAAACATTTTATCACCTAAAAAGTCCGTCGTAGAAGGACGTCTGACGTCGTTTATTCATTATTTTTCCCAACAAAGGTAAAAATCTAAACAGTAAATTCGAGGTCCAGTATTTTTTTAACAATAAATAACTATAAGCCAAAAGACCACAAAACATGTGTTGCAGTGGAGATGCATCACTGTTACAAATGTTTGTATCCAAGCGGTTAGAATTACACTCTTTCAAGTCACACTCGCCATCCGTCCGTCTTTGCAAATATACGAGTCGGATGGGGCGAGAGATGTTCTCTAACAAATTTCAGTGGAGACATATCGCATTCACAGTTATTTTTATTATTCGTACAAAACAGACTTTATAGTAGGTATCATGTGACAACCTGACTCTTTATAGTTTAGTTATGCGGTATTCAATTCATCGTCATTATCATCATCAGCCTATAGTATACATTGCCACTGTGCTGCTGGGACACATCACACAGGCCTTATTTCAAGTGTAAGATGGTATTCGATTATGAATTGTTAAATTATCAAAAATAAAAACTAGTACAACAAAAGCCCTCTTCTTAGCATTTTTGGAACAAAAAAGTATTACCCAATTTGTGTATCAAGCCAATCAACTTTTTATTTAATTACGTCCCTGTCTACCGTACGCTGAGTTATTTTCAATTAAAGGCTCTTTTTTCTCCAACCCAATTAACGTAGGCCTTATTTAGAACCCGAGAAAATTTAAATTATTAATTACATCAGTAATTCATAAAATCACCCTGTACAATAATTAATTCAAAGTAAAAAAGCACGCCATTAATGTTAAGTGTCAAATTTCGCGCCAAAAGCGCAAATCGCCAGCCGGTTGACAGCTATAATTACGCGCCATTCACAATTTACTGCAGCAGCGTGCGGCGCGCTCTGATTGGCTGTAAATCCAGGCAGGGTGCGCTGATTGGTTGATTGTTCTTTTGTTGTAGCGTGCGGCGGTTTCGGCGTTTGTTCGTTTTTAATTAAAATGCGATGATTTGGGGTTTTTTAATTAAGTAATTTTCCAGTTGTGCGAGCAGGTCTTTCTTAAAGTTATTTTTTTTTAATTTGCAAGGAATGAAGTCTCTTGCAATAAGTCTTTATTGCAATTCAGTGTCGCCACCACATTTTCCGGACTAAAAACTTTCTCATTATTTTCCCTATAGTCTGTTCGCTGAGACTGGTTAAAAGAAAAATTAGTCTTTACTTCGAATAGCATAATAATATAATGCATCACATTACTGCCTAAAGGTCGGTACATCCACTCCACTTCGCTATTTATACCAACCTTTGTAATGTATACTAAAAAATCTTAAGTACATTAAAATTACTAAAAAAAACCTTAAATGTTTACCTACACAAACTTCAAAAAGAACTTGTTACTTACTTTTTAATATGTTTTTTTCTATTTGCCTTCAGAAACCTTGCTTTTAGGAAATACCATATAACGTCCAGTAATTACATTGTCGTTCTAAGCTATACCGGTTATACGTGCTACGTACGTGCCATTTTCATAAGCACAGCAAATTCGAATCTACAATCTAGGTCACCGAATCTAAAAGTTAGGTGGACCATACGAATAGAGTTACGTGGATAAACCCAATTTATAGGAGCAGTGTTTTCGCTAGTAATTTTGCCACCGTTCAGAGCTTTCAACAAATGTTATTTAAAGTGCTAAGCTCTTTGTGAAGTTAAAATATAATGATTATGGGCCTAGATGAAAAGTGGCCAATTTCGACAAGTTAAACAAGCGATATAAGAGGAATATTGATTCCTAACTCTACAATCATTTTAGTTTTATATCCATTTTAATATAAGCTAACCCCGCCCGCGGTTTTCACACATGAACTACGATGTTATCCTACTATGATTTATAAAAAGTAGTTCCGTCTGAGATAACAAATATAGTATCTGCATACAAGTAAGACGAATATTGGCATACGGTAGAACGCTAGACAACCCTGTCGCTCCAGTCCAAAGAGTTGTATTTCCTTCCAAAAGCCTCGTTATATTGTGAAGCTACGAGAATTTCCAAGAATTGAGCGCTTTGCTTCGTTCGTAGGACTGCTGAAGACTGGAATATCTTTACCTGTGGATACTTGCGACTGTAACCCGAATCTTTTCAAAAGAGAGTGAATATGCATTCTTTGAGTGAAATAGTTTCACAGTTTTCCTTTGCTTTGACTGTAGGCAAATCGAAAAGAAAATGATTTAGTTTAGACTACCATTTTGGAATCTTTGTCCAGAGAGAGATTTTGGAATTTTTGTTAAAAGATTTAGTTTAGACTACCATTTTGGAATCTTTGTCCAGAGAGAGAGTTTTTGGAATTTTTGTTAAAAAATATTTGTGTAGCTTCAAAGATATGAATTGCCTATAGCAACGATACAAAGTGACTCTACCGGCTTTAAAATGTTGTTATCCATCGATAAAACCCAGCAAGAAACTTTATACTCACTCTTTTCAATCGCCAAACTCTTAACTACATTTTATCGATACAATTCCCATTTGAATACTATTGATAGTAAAGGTGTACAGTTTTCTGTGTTAGTGTTTCAGAAATAGATTTGATCCCAGTCGACCAGCCCCCAAAGACACCTGTTCACAAGTATCCATCTTTGTATGTTGTAGGTATATGCTAACAGTTGAAATGATGTTCGCTCAAAAGTTCTATTTGGAAGAAAAAGAGTGCATTCCATCCTTAAAGGCCGGCAGCTGTGATTCCACCTGATTTGCAGTTGTCTATGGGCGGCGGTAGTCACTTTCCATCAGGTTTGCCGCTTGCTCGTCTGCCCGCTATAACATAAAAAAAAGAATAGTCGTTTTTTCAGCACTATTTATTTTTAGGCAGCTAGTTTTACATCAGTATTGTAATATTCTCTTTTTGTTATTCTATCAGGTAGAAGTTGCAACACTGATAAAGGAATGGATATTTCCCACAATTTACGGGAACAACGTTAACAGACACTCTATACTCTGTCCTGTGTCTCGAACAAGGCAATCTGCATACTAAGTAACAAAATGTTATCTAACCCGATACTTGGCGAATAAGCCGGGCTAAAGGCATACAGAGGAGATTCTTGAAAAGCTTTTTTTTATAGTGCAAATATTTTGTGCCATACTGTGATTATGCAAGGAGATTAGATTACGAGGGTAGAATAATTAAAGCTAGTCCCCATCATAGTGATTATGACTTTATTTTAAATATAAAGGCCTTGTGCGACATTAAATAGGCTGATACTTTAAGATATACAATAAATATTAGGCAACATCACTTAAATTGATTAGACCCCAAAGTAAGTAACGTAAGAACTCGCTGTGGTTATCAGAAATCATATCATTTTTTTAATATTGAGTACAGTTTTGTTTTAAGATGGTTATTTTTTAGTTACAGTTTCATTCCCTGATTTTAAGTGAACCAAGTAAAATAGTTCAATATCTATTTTTGTTTATGTGAATATACATGTACACTTTCAAAATAAGTGGAGCCACTTCCGTTTTTAAGATCACATCGCTCAAATGTACCTATAATCAACATGTCTATGACAATATATCACAAAAAACTCATTACTTTAACACCAAGGCAGTTTATGAAAAGAGAATATGAAAAAAGAAAAGTTTTAACGCTAATTTAAGTTTAAACAAGGTAGAGCGTTGTCGCCAGTAAAGTTAGATAATTTTATTCTAAATCCGTGTGATATTTAGTAGTCTACAGCTCGGTATATCTTTTACCAAGGCATATTTACAGGTCTGGTTATCATTTTTAACCAACTTCAAAAAATGAGTAGTTTATTTCTTCACCTGCAAGTATTTTTTTGAAGGAAAATGCGTTTAAGCTTCATAAGCGCAGGCTAGCATGACCTCCCGTCGTGTGTGGGTCTCGATACTTAGCGTTTCACTATACACGAAACTCCTCCGGTTTACCCTTCACACTTGAAAAGGGGCGAACCATTGCCCGCCTTGTGGCGATTCCCCCTTTTTTTTTCAAGGTGGGCAACAACGCATTTGTGTTTCTAGTCGCAGATTTTGACCGCCTCCGTGGAACAGTGGCTAAGCCACTCAAGTATAAAAACAAGGAGGTCGTGGGTTCGATTCCCACCTTGGGTCTGGTTGGTGGTAGGGCTTTTTCTGAGTCCGACTGGCTATAGCTCTGTTCCCGCAAAATTAATTTTTAATATATGAATTTTTCATTACACTGGACTGAGCTTAAGGACAAATCTCCAATACTAACTAGAACCTTCTCTTAAACATCATTTAATCCAGTTTGAAAACATAATATCCGAACAGTTATGTACACAGCCGTAGGCGTGACCTGATTCCTCGAAATAACACCGCCCAGCCAATGTTAGTCTAAGTCCCATCGCCAAATTAAAAAACTAGTGCGTAGCAAACTGACCTCGATAACTTTCCACCCTGGAAATGACGTTTACACGACCCACATACGCCCTGAGCTAAGAGCCACAGTATCTTTGATGACAGTGGAATGCGTAGGTACTTGGCACTGGCATACTTTTGAGGTGAAAATAAACCGCCATTAAACATTTTATCTACTAGCGGCCGCCGCCGCGGTTTCACCCGCGCGTAATTTCTTTTTCAAATATCCCTTCCCTTCCCCCAACATTTCCGGGATAAAAAGTACCTACCCTATATCGCCCGAGAATAGTTTAGCTTTTCAACAATGGTAGAATTTTTCAAATCGGTTCAGTACATAGTTTCGATGACCAAATATTTATTCTGTTTCGACTATGTATTAAAATACTAATATTTAGTACATAGTCGATTATAATTTTTTTGTATCTCATTATCATTTCTTTCAAATAACATGCAACCTTTTTTGGATCATTAAAAACGCTAGCAGCATAATTTCCATTTTGACAGTAATAAAAAGAAAATAATTGTTTCTTTTTACTTTAAAGGCGTTTAGATTTTTTTTTCTGAAGAATCTAGCCAGCATCAAATGAAAAATTTGCATAATAACCTGCTTGGTTTTTTCAATGTAACTGGCATCAGAGTTACGATTAATTTGAAAGCAATAAAAAGCAAATTTTTTTTAAAAGAAATATCAAGAAGTTTTAAAAAGACGTTGACCTTCTTTATTTTAAAGAGGCACTGGCAACAGTGCTTCTGAAATTTGACAGCAATAAAAAGTAAATTAATATTTTTTTTTTCTTTAATGGCGTATAATTTAGCCAGCATTAAATTTTTAAAAACTTATATAATCCCGCTTGGTTATTAATTTGATGTTACCTTCGTGGTTATTTTGTTATTTTAAAGTAGCATTGGCTAGTGCCACAAAAGTTTGACAGAAATAAAAAGTAAATTAAAAGTTTTGTTTTTCTTTTACATATGTAGTAGCGTTTCGAATTTTCCTAACGTTTTCTGTGACACTGCCGGCTATGTAGGTATTCTTTGAAAAGGTCGTTGCTATTACGTTTCTTCATTCATCTTGACTATCTATTTACGCAGTCTATATACATAGTTAACAAGTAATTTCTTTTTTTAAATATCCCCTCTTCCCCACACATTTCCGGGATAAAAAGTACCCTATGTTCACCGATGTTATGTTCAGATAAAATTTATGTAGGTATATTGATTTTTTAAACAATAAAAATTAAAAAAATCTGATCCTTTTGCATGTTGCTGTCAAAAGAAAGAAACTAAAATAATAATACCGGAACTAATGAATGAAAGAATTAATCCCAAAACAATTAACCTAAATTTTCTCACTGTTATTCATTAAACAACAAAAAGCGCAAGTCACGCGCCGTCATTATGTCGGAACCCCGCCGGGGGGTTTGTAACCTTATTGGGTATCATTTGTAACCCGCTATTTCAGGAATCGGACGGGATCGGAAAATGTTTTCGGAAATTCTAACATTATCGGCGAAGATTAAGAATACGTTCGCCATACGAAGCTTATAAATAGCTAGCGGCCGCCCCCGGTTTCGACCGCGTGGTTCCAGTTCTCGTATAGTGCAGTCATTGAAGCGAAAAATACGGTCTTACCTCCGAATTTTTTTACTGTGAACCGATTTGCATGAAATTTTGGAATTAGGCTCATCTTACCCTTAACTTCAAAAGTGAAAATGATCTGAACTCCGCCTATTATTTTTAAGGGGTGTAAACAACCCCTTAATGGAAAAATTTACATTGAGCCATTTTATCGCTAGAAAACATGTCTAATCGTAAGTGGTGAAATAGTAAAGTATTTTCTAACATAATTACCCCATATTAAAATAACTTTCAACCCCTTGAAAATCTTACATCCTTTGCAAACAACCCCTAAATTGAAAAAATCACAAAAAAATACTTTGGTATGACATAAAAAGATGTAAGTATAGAGTAAGTAATATTTTATATTCTCTATAATAATTATCAAATATTAGGGGGTGAACCCCTTTCAACCCTTGAAAAATACCCCTTGATAAAAAAAAAAATTTTTTTTTGATAAAATGAAAAGGATTTCAATATTATTCCACACTCTCGAAAATGATTATCATTATTATGATTAAAATGATTATGATTCTTTAGCTTTTCTACCCTTAAAACTACCCCTTAGTTACTAAGTAGAACAAAATATGATAAGTTTTTGGACCATAACTACTTCAATTTTCATGCTATCACAATTTATAAAAAACCATTGTAAAGGTAATTAAGAGAGCTACAACATCCTATATTGCAATATATAGTAAAAAAACTTTTTCTAAAACGGTGAAGGGTCAAAGGGCTTAAGAGAGGCTGTGATTGCGCTGCCACGCGCTCTTTAAACAATCATATCTCCGTCAATTTTTGTTTGACAGAAAAAACAAAAAAACCAAATTGTTCGTCAGAAAAATACCTAAATTTTTAATCCGTACACTTTTATACGTATCTGTCGTCATTTTTGAGATATTATGAAAAGAAAGTGGGTTTTTTAAAAATTTGAAATTTTGATTTTTTATTTAATCGTGACTTTTTTGAAAATATGTGTCCTGAAGCAGCCAAACTGATACTATCTATCAAACTCTTCATAATAAAGTTATTTCTAGGCGGAATACGATTAATTTTAATTTTGGTGGAAATGGCACTTATGAAACCCATTGATTTTATAGAAAAAACATTAGATGCTCCCCTTATTTGCAATACAGCTCACTTATTTTACGCGCAAAAGACTTTTAATAGTGCTCATTTTAAAGCTTATTTCAAGCACTACAAAACCCTTTTGTATTAGAATGCATAAAATGCATCTGTTCGCCGCTAGATGGCATTGACCACATCGATTAAATTTCAGACAGAATAAAAACGGCTTTGATCTTTAATATCTAACTTAATATTGCACTTAGAATACTTTATAAAAATTTAAATTGTTCATTGTTTTACCTGCTACAATTTTGGTCTTTATAAAATTTTCGATAAAACGTATATTTTTGGAGATATTTGCAAAAAACCGATGAAATACGTGAAAAAATTGCGAATTTTCAATTGCCAATAACTTGAAAAGTATTGAATTTTTTGAAAAATTGTATAGATGATTTTTTGCTTAAAATTAGGCCTTCTATCGATATCCGAGGTTATTTTGATAAAAAAATAATTCACCCCCGAGAAGGGGTGGCAACCACTCCCATGGTGGTTGCGGAGTTCAAATCATTTTCACTTTTGAAGTTAAGGGTAAGATGAACCTAATTCCAAAATTGTATGCAATTCGGTTCACAGTAAAAAAATTCGGAGCTATAATGCTTCAATGACTGCACTAGTAGGAATTGATCCAAATCCTTTCTTAGCGGATGCCTACGTTATAACATCTACCTGCATGCCAAATTTCAGCCCGATCCGTCCAGTGGTTTGGGCTGTGCGTTGATAGATATCTCTGTCAATCAGTCAGTCACCTTTGAGTTTTATATATAAAAAGATTCTTTCCTCCTCAAGGCCTTTCTATGTCTGTGCAATGAAATCAAAATCAGTTCATTCGTTTAGACCTAAAACCAGACGAACAGAGTCAGAGAGACAAGGAACATTTGCATCTATATTATTAGGCAGATTTTATCTATCTCCGTGGTACAGTTAAGTGGTTAGAGCGTTGGGCTCTAATACCCGGAGGTCGCGGGTTCGAATCACTTTGTTGGCATGCAGGTAGATGTTATGACGTAGGCATCCGCTAAAAAAGGATTTTGAATAATTCCCACGGGAACGGGAACCACGCGGGTGAAACCACGGGCTACCGCTAGTAGGAAATTAAATCTCTACAGAACACGTCGGTTAACGTATACGGTTAACAATTAGGTCAGTTCTTATTAGGTATGACTTTTCCGAGTAGATACACAGACTAAATGACTAGCTACCATCGCCACTTGCGAAAGCTGGCACCATACTTAATATATCTGGCTGTGTTCCAGCAGTTATCATGTCGGAGCCAGTAAATTGAAAATTGAAGGCTCAAAACTCAATAATTTCAAAGCACATTGAGAGATTCCCTCTAATTACAGATATTAGTGTCCGTTTATTTCAGGTAATAAGATGAGACTATTATAGTCTGCAATTAGTTATTATCAGAAAAGTTCTGTGTCTATAGAAAGTTAGAAAAATACGTCATTGGTAAATGATAGTTTACGGATGTCCTTGTGACGTAAAATTAACTTTTCGCGTTAGATTTTAACACAGAATTTGCCGTTTATATTTGCTTTTTTATGTGCCAAAAATTAATTAATTTGATTGTTGAAAATAATAATAATTTGACCAAACTGAAATGTTATTATGTGGGATGTACAAGTTTACTACCGATTTGCTTTTGCACTGCAGTTGGTCATGGAATAGGTTGAACCTTTAAATTGATTAATATTATACATCAGTACTTACATATTTTTTTATTATTTTATTACTTACATATATTTTACATTGATAGATCCTTCTCCTTTGATCAAAACAAATAGTTTGTTCAGTAATTGAGAAAAATAATTGGTAACATAGAATACTTACTCTTAATTCTGAACAGCTTTATTACTTTATGAATGACGATAAAATTGTAGCAACCCTCATCCAGGAAAAAAATAAAAAGAGTTTCAAACGCCCAACCATTGCTAGTCTCAAAAACCGCGTAGAGCGGTCAGTTAGAACCACAAAGTACCTATACAACTATTCACCGATAGGTACGTTTTGACCCAAATAGTTCGGACAACATCGACCGGTATCCATAGTACGGGGAGTTAGCTAGAGATGTTCCGAGTCACACTGAATCGAGACTGCAGTACTCATGACTATACGTAGCAGGTACAGACTCACGTACTCCAGTATATAAAGTACTGTATTCAGATCCACAATACTCGAATACAAGTTTTGACTACTTGCGCGGTACTTCTAACTTCACTCATTGTAAACGTGAAATGAAATTAGGAAGAGCAAACTACATAGTTCGACTCAAAAAAAAAGTATTCGAATACCCGTGCCAGACTCGCATACCTGTCGAAGTTTTCCGAATCGGGTCACAATTCAATTTTTTTTCGTGAATAGGTAAGTACCAATATATTCGAAAACAAAAACCCTAAAAATAGACGACTCGGCACATCTCTAGTGAGGACGCGTAGTCACGCCGTAGCAATTTATATCAAACTTCAACGGACCCTTAACTCGGCAAAAATGCCATGAGTAATGTGACCACTCCTTCATCAGAACAGGACGCTTAGCATACATGATTGTGAGCGATAACTTTTTTTTTAAGAAAAAAAAAACGAAGTCTAGAATGAGACAGAAATTCCGGCACGCTTCGTATATATTTTGTTGGAGAGCTAACTTTTGATTAGCTTTTTATGAAGCCAATACCCATCATTGTAACGATAACTTGATTTCAAGGATGGAGGCCTTTGCCCTGCAGTGGGACAGTAATAGGCTCATACTTTACTTTACTTTTTTATTATTATTTTAGCGATTACTCGATTTCGTTGATAGGTCTTTACGCTACATACTGCGATAGGCTGGTGGTGATTAAATAAAATATCTTTATATTTTAAAACTTACATTTTCTCACGTCTTCCTAACTCAACGTCCAGCCTACCAATCCTCAATTATCTACCAGCACACGCCTAATCCGTCAAATTTTAAACAATGTTTTATTTTTCTCAATCGCTCCATGGAGTACGCCGTTGGTTGCCAGTGTCACATCTCCCCGCCGCTCCATTGAGGGTCGAGGCACTGTCCAGGAGAGATGCCTATGGTTCAACTTCAGCCATCAAAGTTCATTGATGATCGTCCCCCGGCCACCGCAGTGGTTCTGCTTCCAACGACTTTCTCCATTTGAAGCACCTGAATCAGAAAACAAATTTTTTTTTTTAAAGACAGTGTTAGGATATCTTATATGCCATGCCTTTTACTAAAAAGCCACCCATGATAGAGGCAAGTCAATAATAAAGCGCAAAAAAAAACATAACTCTACAGCCAAAGTCCATGTTTAAAATAAAATTCAAAAACTTAAATTTCAAATAATGATCAACACGAAGTCTCACCTCTGCGATGGGTTCGTTAGGCAAAAACCTAGCAAAAAGCCCACCGATGGCATATACGCTACCTAACTAAACCTATCTGATATCCCTAATCTCAGCATTACACAACCATTAATTCTATAAATCAAAGGGCACATCGCAACACGGGATACGTCATGAGTATGGGCCGATTGATCAACACCTCCCTTTACAACCCTTGCATAAGCTAAAAAAAATTAAATTAACCATCAGAGTTGATAGCCTATCCAACTATCCTCTGCCTAACCCATCAACACAGTTGATGATCTATTCGTCCATCCCTTTCTTCCCTATGGGAGAGACAGGGTCACTGTGTCGCCTCCACCATATGCGATAGGCTGGTGGTGATTAAATAAAATATCTTTATATTTTAAAACTTACATTTTCTCACGTCTTCCTAACTCAACGTCCAGCCTACCAATCCTCAATTATCTACCAGCACACGCCTAATCCGTCAAATTTTAAACAATGTTTTATTTTTCTCAATCGCTCCATGGAGTACGCCGTTGGTTGCCAGTGTCACAATACGGAGTTGTTTTTACGAGCTTACCGCATTTGGGCAACGGTCCAAGTGGTATGAAAACTGGTGAATTGGAGACAGCCAGATTTAATGCAAATATAGATTTGTTTTCCTGTCATAGTCAAGTTTTGGCTACGGTGGCAAATATTAACGATCTATCAAATACAAATACAAATATATTTTATTATAGAGAGTGTTCCAAGTTACACAATGCTTATCAAATAAATTACAAAGGTTATACATATTACATAAGGAACTCAAGTGCAAGTTTTACCAGCGGCCACTGCACTAGGCTCAAGGCCTGTATCGCAGGAACCAATTACGATCAACTACGCAGGATGTATTTAGGTTTTGCAGTGATAGAGTAACACAGGTGCACTCCCTTTTTTTACTATCATAGCATGGTGAGACAGCAATCTGATACGAACGACGAGAGAACATGACTTTTTTTTATGTCAGAGGCGGCATACGTGCCATCATGTCGCCTGATGGTAAGCAATCACCGCCACCCATGGACATCTGCAACACCAGAGGGATCGCTGATGCGTTGCCGGCCTTTTTAAAGGGGGAGGTGTGGGCCTCCGGCACTCTGACAAACCAGACGAAACACAATAGTAGTCACTATTATTTCACGCTGGTGTTGTGTGAGTGGATGACTTTACACACCAACCTTTAGACGACCCAGAACTCAATATTTTCGGCCCGGCCGGGATTTGAATCTTGGACTCTAACGCTGATCAATTCAAAGTGCAAACTATATCCACTGTGACATGGAGGCTACTCAATTAGTAGTCACAGAAAGATTTAACCATAAAGCTGATACAATGATAATAAAGTAAGTGAATCAAAACGTTCTAGAAAAATTAGGCGTGTCTTACTAAACCAGTCTAGACATCTAGCTAGACTTACAAAAAATATTGTCTGAAATAAAATTACTAAGTCTGAAATATGAAGTTAGTTGAGTAATAGTGACTAGGCTTTATTTTGTCGTGTAAAGCAAGAACACTTAATGCTTGACTTATCGCTCTCTCTATTTGGCTTGAGACCAAGATACAAGCTGCTTGTATTCTTGAAATACATCTATCCCAACAAAAACATTTTCATGTAAAATGTTGCCAACACGAAACAACATGAATCGCACTAACAAAAAATTAACAGATCTCATGTAGAGCCAAGCTTTTAACTCTACACGCCCTTACTCTACAAGGCCTAACTTCACAACCTTAGTCAAAATATGTGGCTATAGATAGTTTTATAATATATGATTTTATGTATTTTTGTAACGAACTCGTCAGTTAAAATATTGTGGCACCATTAGAATGCTTTTGTAACATAGTTGAGCCTATGTTATATCAGCTATACATATGTATACATTGATTGTTACCAAAGTAAATAGCTTAAGTACTTGTGTTGTTAAAGTATGTACGGTCAGCAGCACATCACGGTGAACACTTGCAGTTCGATAATAGCACTTATGCTCCTGACATAAGAGTGGTACAAAGTCCAAAGTGTATAGTCTGACGTGCTTTTGACTGTACCACAAATATTATCTTGTCTTAGGTGGGATTTAAACCCACACCAAATTCGCCATTAAGCCAGCATGCATTGAGAGTTTACTATTAAAGTACCTCCCAATGGAATAGGCCGTACATGCCCACAAACCATTACCCTTTTTCTGACACAATTGGCTTATAAACTAAGCCATTTCGTCCGTCTCCAACCATATGTTTTGAATTTCGATCAAGTAACCTAAATAATTACCTACTTAAAATAAAGTACGGATAACAACATTACACCATTCTCAATGGCTTCTTAAAGGAAAAGCCTACATTAGGGGACACATCAGTCGACATGTGCTCGACAACATACAACCTAAAACGCACGTTCTGCCCAAACTAATAAGGCCTATATTACATTGTCGAAACACGTCCGCAATTCGAGGCATACTGTGAATTTGAGAACCTAAATAATTTTTATTGCAAAACACGCTTTAGAACGAGGCAAATAAAGCTTAAATTCAACTGTCTAGGTTAAAAGCCTTTAGGACTGTCGAAATGGTAACGTGTGTTGCTCTATTAGAATTTCGACTCTATTATGAAGACGTAAGGTTGATTTTGATTCGGTGTGGGTATGAAGGGGTGACAGGATATTAACTGTCAGCTGGCTGGCGCCATATCCGGCGGGCTGACTACTTCCGTTTCCGGAGGATGATTTATGGCAGTTCGAAGCATTGTCTATGCGTTGATCTGGTGATGGAATCTTGGATTCGATTCCAGAAATTGATTACGAAGAAAGGTTGGCACAGTAATGGGTGAAGTTAAAAGAAAGTAAAACTGTCTGTAATAGAAGAAGGATGCACTGAGTGGACATGTGACGTCAACGACGTTTGTTCGCAGACGGGTAAGAAAAGAGAGAAAGAGAGGGTGTTTTATTCACCACCCCGCAACATGCAAACTCATTGTCAACTCCAAAGCTCTACCAAAAAACACTATATAAAAATTTATCCAAAGATCGCAAAATACCGTTTGTATTTTTTACTCGACGACAGGTGTTCGTGAAAATAGACTCCTGATAAATTGCTTTTTATAGACCGACAAACTTATCTGTTCCGGTGGCGGCGTCGCTACTGTCTATTTAGAACTGTCATTAAATATCGTTTTTGCATTGCATTTCCCGTAGTTCCAATTTTGGCCACCGGAACAGATAAGTTTGTAGGTCTGTAATTGAATACCTATCGTGGAATAATTTGGCATGGTTCGGAAGATGGAAATGATAATTGGATTCGTTAGATGCGTCGTGGGGTGCAGCTGAATTGTATTTTTAATGATAAGACGTTTTTCTTCTTTTGAGGAAGATTGCAGAGATGACAAAAAGAGATTCTTTCAATCTTTTTTTATTTTTGTTGAGAGGAATGCTATTATAGATGTTTTATCCCACGAGTGCGGGTGAGCTGTTTGTAGTTCCCGGGGGACGTGGGTTCGATTCCCGCCTTGGGTTTTGTTGGTAGTAGGGCTTTTCAGAGTCCGAATGGCTAGGTACCACCCCCACAGGTGAAATCTGCCGCCATAACAGCTTTGGCTGTGTTCCGGCTGTATTCATGTGGGAGCCAGTACACTAAAAATCAAAGACTAGAAGATCAGATGATCCTACAGTCTGGGAGCATATTGAACGACGCTTCCTGGTGAAGTGGGCTGCGTGTCTGTCTGCCAAATGATTTAGTATAAAAAAGTTGTAATGGACGGTGAACAGCGGATTTGTCGAGACTGCTGAGTGCTTTTGAGGCTACACACTCTAATAATGCCGGAACACAGCCTATGGGTCATCACCATCAGCTAGCCAGTCGGACTCTGACAGCGAGTTCTACCACCAACCTGATCAAAGACCAGACTCTTACAAGGCGGGCCCCGCTTGCCAATCTGGGATGATTGTTACCTTCCATCGTTATTATACAGGGTTACTGGTAATGT
This sequence comes from Mecyna flavalis, assembly GCA_949319885.1. NCBI lineage: Eukaryota > Metazoa > Arthropoda > Insecta > Lepidoptera > Crambidae > Mecyna > Mecyna flavalis. The sequence continues at coordinate 3,056,959 of OX439417.1, read as the reverse complement.
GTACCGATCCTTTTAAGGGAATGTAGAGGAGGTCCCAGCTAACAATTGACCCAGCAGATCAAAAGTAAATATTTAAAAAAAAAAAAAAACTTTAGTAAACAACATTGTAAACGTCGTACAAAAATTCTAGTTCTAGATCATTGTTTTTCAAAATTAACGAAGCTCGGGACCTCCTCTACATTCCCTTAAAAGCATCGGTACACATTACCAGTAACCCTGTATAAAGCTGTGTTTGTTTTCGAGTGGTAATGTCACTTCGCATGTCTGAAGCTGACAAGTCTAATCTCGGAGCGTTCAGATTTATCTAACTGTGTTAACGTTATGTAACATTGACTGACTTACTAATCTAGTTTCTCTGTTATGCTTGAGTAAATGGTTTATATTATATAATCTGCAGTTTAATTATTTATTATAGCCTTCCGCCCGCGGCTTCGCCCGCGTGAACTATAAGATGTAATCCCGCGGGAATATCTTTATAAATTGTAGTCTATGTGTTGTTCTGATGTATTACGCTATAATACTGTATAGTTTTATTAAAATCAATTCAGTAATTTTTACGTGAAAGAGTAACAAACGTCCATCCATCCATACTTACAAACTTTCGCGTTTATAATATTATATAGCCTTCCGCCCGCTCTGCCGTGTCAGGCGAATGTCAGTTAACTTAAGATACATGAGTTACGCGTAACAAGTGTTTTTCGTGGTTTTTATGGGTCTTCTATCCCGTGTATAAAATATTATTTAATTATCTCTTACCGTTATCCCAAAAAATGCTCTAGAAGAAATTACGATTGACTACGATATTATGGTTAAATACTGTATCTTAAGTTACAGACAACGCTTGACGAGTCGACAAGACGCGATTATGGCAAACTCAGTTAAGTGACTACTAAAATACATGACTTAGCCACGATAGATACGTAGTTTACTTATATATTATACTGTTATGGGGTAATTACTAAGACTTATGCAACTACATAATATTTAGACTGATTTAGTAGACCGGTAGGTAATGTTTTTGTTGATAAATGAAAAAGAAATACATTTTAGTTTATTTGAATACCATTTCCAGTTTTGTCATAATATACTTGTTATTTGATTACACCTATGTTCCTAATTAAAATATGACTGATTAAAATTAAGATTCTTATTAAAACCTACTTTTATTCTACCTCTCTAAACAAAATACTGCAGAAATGCATGTATGGTTAAATAATTCTTACTCAAATTGTCACGGCTAAGTCATGTATCTTAAGATACGGCCCTTCGCGTAACAAGATTTGTATGAAATTCCTATCACGCCTATCTCCGTTTTTGGAAAAAAACATAGAAAATAAAGATAAAACAAAAAAGATAATTACATCACAATAATATGTACATCTTTTCAATTCTTATGATATGAAATAAGTTTGGAAAAATCTCTTGAAACATAGATATAATGGCAATAAATGCAAAAAAAACTTTAGGAGTCGTTTACTCAAAACTAGGTTTTTTGAGATAACGGAGATAGGCCTGACACGGCAGCGCTGTTTCACCCGCGCGTAATTTCTTTTTTCAAATATCCCCCCCCCTTCCCTCCATATTTCCGGGATCAAAAGCGCCCCTTCCCCCCACATTTTTGGGATAAAAAGTACCCTATGTCCCCCGGGAATAATGTAGCTTTCCAACAGTGCACTATAAGGGGAGGATATTTGAAAAAACGCGGGTGAAACCGCGAGACGGCCGCTACTTTTGAATAAACACTGACAACAGATTTTCAATTGGAATTGTTTAGAGTGCTTAATTTCAGATGTCCCTTACCGGGATATTTTTTCGATATCATCATCATCATCATCATCATCAGCCTGTGACAGTCCACTGCTGGACATAGGCCTCTCCAAATGCTCGCCACGCTGATCGATCCTCGGTCACTCGCATCCAGCTCCTGCCAGCCATCTTGCGCAGATCATCGCTCCACCTGACCTGAGGGCGTCCTACTACACTACGTTTACCGAGACGCGGTCTCCACTCTAGAACCCGATATAATCATTATTATAACGATACTTTCTAGTACGGCTACAAGTATATTGTCTGTGGTACAGCTATTTTTGGACGTGCAAGTCGCGACGAAACTAAACTGTGTAACATGTGTGTGATATCGCTTCGGAATTTCATATGAACGGTCTTTGCCAAGTTTTTCTCGTAATAAAGAGTTCGGACGCTTTTTGTCTCTATTCGCTTTTGGTCGGATTTTTATTGATACGGGCAGAGTAGTACCTACGTTGTTTAAAAACGGGATGAATTTGAAACCAAATATATATACAGCCTTCCGTCCGCGGTTTCACACGCGCGTCATTTCTTTTTTTAAATATGCCCCCTTCCCCGCACATTTCCGGGATCAAAAGTACCCTTTGTCACCCGGGGATAGTGTCGCTTTCCAACAGTGAAAGAATTATTCAAATCAAATTCGTGCGCTGAGTTCTTAGCCTTACTCGTATACCCTAGGCGAGTTATGGTGCCTAATTGCATTCCCCTTCACATAAAAAGGACTGCTGAACTTAACTCATCTTCTACACAGCTACAAGGTTTTCAGTCGTCGATGATTAATATCAAAGCGCCGCGACGCTAACCCTCCCGCGCCGCTGGGATCAGTTCACCCACCAATAAACAGCGGGAATACATTAACAACGCTCGCACTTGACTACGCTCGGTGACAGTAAACAAGTAACAAGAATATCCGATCACTCCTATACAAAACATAAATAATGGTGAACTTAAATATTGTTAATTATTTATTTATTTTACTTGGGTATTGTCGGGAATTTAACAACTTTATTTAACTGTAGTAAATCTATATAAATAAAAATGAATTGCTGTTCGTTAATATTGCTAAAACTCACAGAAATTATTTAGATTTCTGTGCTAAAACTCGAGAACGACTGAACCGATTTGACTAATTTTAGTCTTGAAATATTCGTGGAAGTCCAGAGAAGGTTTAAACGATGAGAAAATATGGAGACATTGCGAGGAAAATACTAAAGTAAGTGACACGAAGTTCACCGGGTCAGCTAGTTACAAATAAATAAGTAACGCCCTCAATGTTCTTAAGTTCCAATTTCACCACTGACAGAAAAGTTCGTAACAATGCGTCTGTTGGATAACTTAGATGCTCTCACTTTTATCTGCATGTTTACTCTAGGTGAGTAACTCGCGGTGAAAGTAAAGAAGTTACAGAAATATAGGATGACAAGTAGTTCAGTCCACTGTTGAACATAGGCTTTTCCAAAAGCTCGCCACCTTGATCGGTCCTCGGCCACTCGCATCCAACTCCTGCCAGTCATACTGCGCAAATCATCACTGCACCTGGCCTGAGGGCGTCCTACATTACATTGATGCATTTTCCTTGTCAAAAAGAGGTGTCATGTGTTCTCTGCACGTCGTCGTCGCCACGTACTTAATTACGCGTCGGTCGCGACAGAGCACGCAATATGTTATTAATGAAACGCGGGAGAATATCGCACCGCGCGGGAAATACTGCTACTTCCCCTGTCGCGGTCGCTGGCAGGGTTGACGGATTTGTATTCGATCTTTATGGATAAAGGAGAAAATGCAGATTACGGAAAACTTAATTAAACGACACGACATTGCCTTATTCGACGCGTACCCATAGAAAAATATTGCCTTATTTAGGAAAATAAATTTACAAATTTTAATGATGCTATACGATGCTATGCTGATGAGGAGGTGGATGCAAGGAGCTGAACATCGATCAAAGTGACGAGCTTTAAAACAAACCTATGTCCAGCAGTGGAATGCGATAGGTTGATGATGATGATAACCTTTTAATTACTTTGATCTTCAAGTCCGTGTGTGGGACTCAGGAATAAAGACGTACATACCACTACCTACTACTGAACTACCTTTACATATTTTTTAATCGAAAAGGGGGACAAGCCAGTGCGCTTCCAAGTAGCCTAACCTAAACCACTTGTCTAGTGTGTCATTAATAACAGGGTCGATTTACAGTGACAGTTCGAGACAGTGAGCAATTACACAACGCAACTGGTCAGAGTGCGGGAAAATGTCGCACCGTGCGGGAAACCCTACAACTTCCACAGGCGCGGTCGCTGCTAGGGTTATGTGAGTTGGTATATTTGTAAGAATGCCTTATTCATACCTTTACTTACGGTAAATAAATATATGGACAGGAACTTAATGAAATACCTCTGGGGAACAGTGGTACGTTCAGACTCGAATGTCAAAGATCCAAATCTCACTGTATATTTAACTAGCCTTCCGCCAGTGGTTTCACCCGCGCGTAATCTCTTTTTTCAAATATCCCCCCTTCCCCCCACATTTCCAGGATCAAAAGTACCCTATGTTCACCGGGGATAGTGTAGCTTTCCAACAGTGAAAGAATTATTCAAATCGGTTCAGTAGTTTCAAATTTGATATTCCCGCGGGAATGAGACGTTTTCCGTAGGAATTTTATAGCCTATGTCCTATTCCGGGTTATAAACTATACGTGTGCCAAATTTCATCTAAATCCGTTCAGCCGTTTAGGCGTGATTGAGGAACAAACATCCAAACATCTAAACATCTAAACATCTAAACATCCATACATCCAGACTTTCGCATTTATAATATTAGTAGGATTAGTAGGATTACAAAGTCAAACTAGCCATAGCTCCTATAGGTGAAATCTCTTGTTAGTACTTGCTTTGTTAATATATACGTGATCCAGGACATTTGTTAAAATAATTTTTAAGAATATAGCAGCCTTAATGAGTAGGTATGTCAACATATTGAGCGACGATTTCCATAATGTGAACATGACTTACCTGATTGTTAATTTATATACTCTATTGGCTAATAAATGGGTTACTTTGATCGATACAATTTCAGAGTAGTTTCTAGCTTATCATTTATTCCAGCTCCGATCTTTAACGACAGCTCGAGACAGTGAGCAATTACACAATGTACTCTCAACAGTACTAGCGGGCGCCCGCGGTTTCACCCGCGTGGTTCCCGTTCCCGTGGGAATATCGAGATATCCTTTCTTAGCGGATGCCTACGTCATAACATCTACCTGCATGCCAAATTTCAGCCCGATCCGACCAGTGGTTTGGGCTGTGCGTTGATATCTATCTATGTTAGTCAGTCAGTCACCTTTGAGTTTTATTTAAATAGATTATGTCCACTTGACCATAGGCAGTCTTTCTTGTTTTATTTTATTAATTTAATTTATTATTTTGTAAATGTTATTTGTTTTTTTTATTTTATTGTGTTTGTGCACCAATGTTGTCTGTGGTCAATAAATGTATTTTCTTTCTTTCAATATTGCTTTGTGCGGGAAACCCTACCACTTACACAGACGCGGCCGATGGGTTGACTGAGTTTTTGAGATACAAAGCCTTGCCTGTGATCACGGTGAAAATATGCTATGGACGAGAACGAAATTAAACTCCTCCAAGAACAATGGTTCTCTCGCTTTTTTCTGTCACTTTCGTTAGTAATATAAGGTTGCCGGACAATATCGTTCCGTGTTCCAAGGGAAATCGTACAATTTCCACAAAAGCGGTCGCTGACAGGGTTGACTGAGTTATTGATGTACTCGTTACAAAGCCATATCTGTGTACTCTGTGAAAATATGCTATGAACGAGATCGAAATAAAACTCCTCCGGGAACTATGGTTCTCTCGCTTTTTTATGTCATTTTTGTTAGCAGGCAGCAATATAGGGTTGCCGGACAATATTGCTATGTGCGGGAAACCCTACAACTGCCACAGGCTCGGTCGCTTCTAGGGTTAACTGCGGGGCTATTGATGTAAAAATGTCTTGGCCTTTTCGGTCGCGGTGAAAATATTCTTAGTTTTTAGATGGACTTTAGAAGTCTGAAAAAGTCTTATTCCCAACTGTATTTTGTGCCGAAATAAATCATATTAATTATTATATCAGTCTGCCTACATACTGCTACGGCTATACGACATAGTCCGTCAGGATGATATTAACTTAATATATAAAACTCAAAGTGACTGACTGACTGACTTAAATAGGATATCAATGCACAGCCCAAACCACTGGACGGAGCGGGCTGAAATTTGACATGCAGGTAGATGTTATGTTATGACGTAGGAATCGCTAAGAAAGGATTTTGATCATTTCATCATTGATTTGTGAAAATTCCTACGGGAACGGGAACCACGCGGGTGAAACCGCGGGCGCCCGCTAGTTCCGAGATAAAAAGAAATTAACGTCACCGTCTAGCTCCCGAGTCTAGCTAGTCGAGTCAGATCTCCGTGAACTTCGGGCTGGGGACTGGCGCCAAACTGCTAAAGATCGGGAAAGGTGGCGTGCTCTCATTCTAGAGGCCAAGACACACTTCGGGTCGCTGAGCCATAGGAGTAAGTAAGTAAGTCTAGCTCCCACAACTAATAACTATCCCCATACCAAGAATCACGTTGATTCGTTGCTCCGTTGCGACATGAAAGAAGGACAAACAAAAACCTTTCTGTTTTTTGAAGTGAAAACTTCTTTAGCGGCGTTGTGCACTTTTTTTGTATGGGGAAAAAATGTTAAACTCGCGACAGGATTTATGTGTCACGTGACCTGATCGAAAATCCATATAAAATTTGAAGTCCGGACACGTGTTTTCTACAAACTTATCTGTTCCGTTGGCCAAAATTGGAACTACGTGAAATGCAATGCAAAAACGATATTTAATGACAGTTTTAAATAGACAGTAGCGACGCACAGTGGTCGGCTTTGTATGGGAGTGCGGAAATAATTAAATTTTTCAGCGTAATCAAGTTTCTTGACACACTTGTGTACTTCACGGTCACTTAATAACACAATCTCGACTTGATCACTAAATTATATTTTAAAAAACAGGCATGTTAAAATTTAGTGACAAAGGACGCTAAAAAGCAAACTGATGATTCCAATACGATAAGTGAGCTATTTCGAATTAACAACAAAATTGTTTTTATCAAAGTACCCTAGTTTAAGTCATTTATCAATAATTTCAATTCACATCCGAACACTAACCCTCATTAGAGAAATGAATTGTATGTCAAGGGTAGCAGATATTAGCAGCTAATTTATAATAGGCTAATTACTAGAAAGACTAAGGAATCTTTTGAAACATAAATCTGCAGTGGGATCGCGAAGGCAAAAAAGTTACGATCCAAGAAAAACAGTAATTTCGAATATAAATGCGTGTCTTTTATAAAGGTCAAGTAGGAAATGACGACAGCATTTTTTCGCTATAATATAGTTTATGTAAATACACAAAGCTTCATAAAAGACAATTAAAAAGAAATTTTGTCAATATCATCAATATCTCAAGAAATATATTCGTAGATATCCAAGCATAGAAACTACGCATAAATAATATACTCGTGTTTGATCATCTTACGAGGCATATTTCCTTTTAACCAACATTAAATTGATAATTTTTTTTTGTGATTATGATCCCATAACTATACTACAATAAGGCTACTATGATAATTTTAATGAATTAGAACCTTCAAATTTTCGACTTTTTTCCGCTTGCCGACTACTGTGCGACGCCGCCACCGGAACAGATAATTTGTCGGTCTATAGACAATAATGGTTTTTTGTTCAATTTGACAGCTCATTTATTAAATGCAAAGAAAAGTGCTTCTTATGTACATCAGGAGTAGAGTAAATAATTGTATTAATAAGAACTGATGTTGTTTTCTTGAGTTTTATTCCTTTAGCGTAAGGTATATTTTTCTTTGCATGAATGAACTGTCAAGTGTGACCTCTTCTACTATTATAGCCGCAGTGCGGTCGCTTCCTATATGCTTCCTATGCTACAAAGTGACCACAAAGACCTTAATTTGATATCCTGCAAAATTCAAAATTTCATTGCCGTAATAAAACATTTAAAAAGTTTGGAATATCTTTATTCGCCGGAATTATATAACAGTATTTTATGGAAATTAACACCACTTCTCCGCAGTCTTTGGATCCGCTATGCTGCGGAGCATGCATCAGGTCGTATGAAGTTGGAAATGCTGTCCGATTTCCTGCGACAAGAGGCTCGTTCTCACACACATTTTGGCTTGTTACCCCAAATTCCCAGTGAACATCCTCGAAAGCGACATGTTGATTACTGTAACACCACTCGTGTTATTAACGATTCGGGAGTCTGCGGATTCTGTAAAGGGAATCATTTCTTGGCCGATTGCTCCAAATTCAAAAGTTTATCCGCAGATTCCAGTATGCAATTAGTTGTAAATTCCAAACTTTGTTTTCGTTGTTTAGAAAATAAATAGTTGTCAATCAAAAAAGTATGACATTGACGGTTGTCAATCATTTTATCATCATTTATTACATGGCGTTTCAGTGTCACAGCAAGGAGTTTCTGATAAGTCTGAAAAAGTTTCTGATTTCATTAATTCTGAGAGATAAACTTTTTAATGTAATATAAATTGTCATGTTTGTGTACGATAGCGCAATATATAAATATTGTATTTTACCATATAAATGATAGTACTTTTATACCTCTACCAATCAATTAAATCCCTAACCATTCCAAAATACATATCAAAAATGCACAACGTTAATATTCAGGTTTTCACTTCTGCCGGCACTCCCGGAGTGCAACCCGTCGTTTTTTTTATTCCATGAGAACTAACCATTATCTCAAAATAAAAACTAGTTTATTTCCTTTTCTTACATCTAATTTAGGTCCGCAAGTATAAATATAGGTTTAGTGGTTTCAGCGTACATGCGTAACACACAAACAAGAGAGGTACTTTCGCATTTATAATACCAATTAGCAGGGCTAAGGCATAGAGCTGTTGTTTAGACAATTGCTAATACCTTGATTGCCTCAAACAGACTGGCTATTGCGTTGAAGATAGTTCAATCCAATTAGTTTGCCAGCCCTGAAGCAACATGAGACGGGTGAACCACCTTTGTCAGTGCCAGCTCACTGGGACGCAGTGAGTTAACTCTGTTCAAGCAGTAGGATTTTATTGGCAAGATCTTGATTTATTGTTGATCACACTAGACTTATTTTTATACTACGACGGAGAATAACGAAGCCGACCTTGATGGTACGCAGCTACTGCGTCCTATTCCTTCACCATTTCTGCCAAACGACGTCCAGTGCTGGACATAGGCTATACATAGGCTAGGTTTGGAGATCCTTGGGGGAGCCAAGGATCTCCAAACCGATCGGTCCTGCGTCACCCGCATCCAGTGGATTCCTTTGAGACACTTAAGTCCTGGCACACTGTAGCTAACGCTCTTATAGACTAAATGCCCGAAAATTATGTTTAAAATGACAAACAGCACACATCTAACTACAAAGTTGCATAAAGTAGAAGTAGCATAGCGTGTATACATCAATACAACATACAGACACAGAACAAACACAAACTGACCCACTGCACTTGGCGCTTATTGCCATACCCTATAGGGACACTACTAAATATAGTTTCACTAGTCAGACTCCTAAAATACCTATAAAGTCCTCGAATTTAAATAGTCCGCGCGTATGGGCGCTTACCATCAGGTGGGCTGTGTGCCTGTCTGCCAATCGATTTAGCATACAAAACTACACCATTGTTCCACGACCGCAGTCAAAAGTGTAGGTTAAGGGAACGACTTTACGGGTAAATAGTCTACTGTACCTGAATCCTGATGAAGTTTTTACCTCGCGTTCAGATATGATCGATCGACACGAGCCCATTACAAGTTCGCGGGAACAACTCCAAAATCCATTTGAAAACGTCATAAAAGTTAACATGTGACCTCGTTAGCTTATTCATGGGGAAAGTTTAATGCCGGTTCAATCACGGGATCAGTTCCTTGGTCGCGAGGTGGTTCACGTTTTATTTTGTTTAGTAAGTTAACAGTATACCTAGGTGTTTGAGGCAACCTAGGTTACGATTTTAAAGCTTTTATTGAGGTTTCTCAAATCAAATCAAAACGTAGTATTCACTTTTGTTTAAAGACGTTTTTTATTTATGTCAGAGGCAGTAAACGAACCAGCGCGTCCCTTGATGGTAAGCAATCACCGCCGTCCATAGACATCTGCAACACCAGAGGGAACGCTGATGCTTTGCCGGCCTTTTAAGGGTGTGGGCCTCCGGCACTCTCACAAACCAGACGAAACACAATCGTAGTCACTATTATTTCACGCTGGTGTTATGAAAGAGGGTGGTACTCAGACAAGCCGGCCCATTCGTACTGTAAAACAGCATGACCATCTAGCCCCAAACTAAGCATGAGCTTGTGCTATGGTTTCTAGACATCGGATAAACATTACTTTTTTTCATATACTTTTTTTTTGTAAATACATATACATATTATACATAGAAACACCCAGACCGATACAAACAGATATGTTTATGCACACAAATGTTTACTACCGTGCGGGAATCGAACCCGCGACCTTTGGTGTAATAGCCGACTTCTCGACCTCTACACCAAATGGCTCGTCGAATATTGAAGATAATGATGAAAACAGACCACAAAGAATTTTTTTTTTTCTTTGTGTTCAGTTCGGTAATGCCCTAAGTTCCTGCAACATCCTTTTGAATGTTATATACTTTTTCGCTCTCCTTGTACTTGACATTGACCCTTGTTAATTCTTACACGTGTATCCCAAATCGAACGTCAATTGGATAAAGGACATATTTTCGGTTCTGTAGGTACAAATAAAGTTCTGATCTGACTTAAGCCGAGACAAAGTTGCTTAAACGAGTTGCAATGACGTAATACGTGTTGGATCAGCGCTGTGTGCGACGTGTCTGGTTTAAGCAATGGAGTGTCGTTTGATGATATTTCTTATTCGGGACGTCCCATCACGATATTAACTAACAACCAATAGAAGCCATTATAATGGGCCATTGCATGCTGAACTCAGTTTTTCAAGAATGGGTAATGAGAGCAGAGTTTCTGCATAATATAACGGTTTTAATAACCGACATCTACTACATAAATAACATTTGTACATTAAATAACATACAACATATAGGACAACATCATCAATATAGTAGACTCTAGGAGATATCTCGAAAACTATCAATTATTGGCCGTTCCCAGACCAAACGTTAAAAAAGTCTTGTTTTTAACGGCTATCTACTCCTTATTAAATGCATATACAACTATTTAAAAAATACGTAAATAATCTTTGTAGTTTTATCTTTAAATACCTCGTTTAAAATGTGTTTATCGTTATTTATAACTACGATAACTGACTTTGAAAATACGTCTAAAATAAAAGATTTCATGCATCTCCTTCTAAAGTATTTCTTCTTTTTTAATTTGGCTTTCGCCAATCGATAGACAATGAAAAAAACTATAAATTGGCCGCAAAAAAATTGTCAATTAACCTATTATTGATTATTAAGGATTATATATATAAAACTCAAAGGTGACTGACTGACTGACTAACATAGATAGATATCAACGCACAGCCCAAACCACTGGACGGATCGGGCTGAAATTTGGAATGCAGGTAGATGTTATGACGTAGGCATCCGCTAAGAAAGGATACTTATCTCGATATTCCCTCGGGAACGGGAACCACGCGGGTGAAACCGCGGGCGCCCGCTAGTTAATATATGTATAAGTCAATATATATGTAGACTCTAGGAGATATCTCGAAAACTATCAATTATTCTCGTACCTTTAAATGGAGACACTTGATGACTTGACCCAAAAAAGGCGTCAAAAGAACAATGCCCATTTTTGGCCAACCCGTGGACAGTAAAATAAATAAAATCTGAATTTTGCAATAAATTACTTTTAAATTAATTTAATTTTTGATAGTTACTAGAAGTCCGTCAGATCTTTAATTATTTTTATGAAATAAATAAATTGTGTAATTAATAAATCACTTCCGCCTTACAAAATGTTGTCAGTATCTATATTACATTACAATCGATTTCGTGATCGAGTCAATCCTGTTATTCGATTGAACTTTTATTTTACTCTTTATAATTATTAAGCAACTCTGCAATAATCATTGTTACATTTTATTAATGTAATTACTTATTTATTACAAAAATAACCTTAAAGCTTTTTCTAAAACTGTAATAAAAATAATTCCTTTTAATTTATAAATATCGCAATCTATATCGATAATCAGTATTATATTTCATTTATTCAAAATGCAACACTGGCAATTATTTTTGTCATTGACATTATGACAGTCATTCTTCATCATGAAGTGTCATTCGAAAGTTGTCAAAATACGAGGAAATAGTTTTCTCTGTCTACGGCATCATGTCTATGGTCTACGGAGGAAATCAAAAGCGAATGACATTTCATGATGACGATTGACTTACAATCAGTCACTCAACGAAAAGAATAGTACAGTCAAGAGCACGTCAGACGTAACACTTTGAACTTTGTACCACTCTTATGTCAGGGGCATAAGTGCTATTATCGAACTGAAAGTTTTAACCGTGATGTGCTGTCGACCGTACATAAACGTCATTTTGTGCTGCGGAAATGATAATATTCATTGCACAATTTATTTAAATCATAAAAATAATAAAAGAGCTGGCGGACTTCTAGTAAATACCAAAAATTTAATTATTTAAAAAGTTATTTATTTCATAATTCAGTTTTTATTTATTTTACTGTCCACAGTCGGCCAAAAGTTGTATGGCTCGTGGGCATTGTTCTTTGCCCTTGCTTCCTTGAAGTATCCACCTCTTTCCTTATTTTACTCATAAGCAAGTAATTTTAAAGGCTTCTTTTGTTCTTTCGCGGTACGGATCCCTAAAAAACAAACGTTCGAAAACTCTATGTGATAGATTAAAGGCCCCATTTACAATCCTGTCCCGAAAGTTACGCAGACAGCACTACTCATATTGTCGAGTTGGAGCGGAGCAGGATTATTTAGTCCCTTTTTGTCAAAGTTCCCGGCGGAACGCAACGTGAATGCGTAATGTCGTTACGCTGTTATCTTTTTGTCTTTTTACTTATCAAGAAACAAGTTGGCTTATTTTATTTTTACATTTTTTTTCCCGGATATTTTAACCTAAATAGAAAAAAAAGCTTTTTCCCGCGGCTTTGCTTGCAAGGTGTTTTGATAAAAGTAGCATAAATCAATCCAGCTTATGAAGTATTTGTGTGCCAACTTTGTTCAAAATGCATGCAGTAAAAATACTGTGTAAAAAAGTTACAGAGAGAAGCCTCTAATCTTTGATCCTTTTATATTTTCAATATTCTTTCAAGTTTACTGGATCACATATTGATATTTCTGGAATAATGCCAAATCTATTATGGCGACAGATTTCACTTATAAGAGTGGAACTGGCCAGACCCAAGGCAGGAATCAAACCCACGACCTTCGTCTAGGCTTTATATCAGAGCGGCGAGCGTAGCAACTTTTCCTTGGAGGTGATCAATATTTTTATTGGGAGATTAGCCTTCCGCCCGCGGCTTTGCCCGCACGTAATTTCTTTTTTAAATATCCCGCGGGAATGAGACGTTTCCCGTAGAAATTTTATAGCCTATGTCCTAATCCGGGTTATAAATTATTTATGTGTGCCAAATTTCATCAAAATCCGTTCAGCCGTTTAGGCGTGATTGAGGAACAAACAAAAATCCAAATATCTAAACATCCAGACTTTCGCATTTATAATATTACTTATTTATTACAAAAATAACCTTAAAGCTTTTTCTAAAACTGTAATAAAAATAATTCCTTTTAATTTATAAATATCGCAATCTATATCGATAATCAGTATTATATTTCATTTATTCAAAATGCAACACTGGCAATTATTTTTGTCATTGACATTATGACAGTCATTCTTCATCATGAAGTGTCATTCGAAAGTTGTCAAAATACGAGGAAATAGTTTTCTCTGTCTACGGCATCATGTCTATGGTCTACGGAGGAAATCAAAAGCGAATGACATTTCATGATGACGATTGACTTACAATCAGTCACTCAACGAAAAGAATAGTACAGTCAAGAGCACGTCAGACGTAACACTTTGAACTTTGTACCACTCTTATGTCAGGGGCATAAGTGCTATTATCGAACTGAAAGTTTTAACCGTGATGTGCTGTCGACCGTACATAAACGTCATTTTGTGCTGCGGAAATGATAATATTCATTGCACAATTTATTTAAATCATAAAAATAATAAAAGAGCTGGCGGACTTCTAGTAAATACCAAAAATTTAATTATTTAAAAAGTTATTTATTTCATAATTCAGTTTTTATTTATTTTACTGTCCACAGTCGGCCAAAAGTTGTATGGCTCGTGGGCATTGTTCTTTGCCCTTGCTTCCTTGAAGTATCCACCTCTTTCCTTATTTTACTCATAAGCAAGTAATTTTAAAGGCTTCTTTTGTTCTTTCGCGGTACGGATCCCTAAAAAACAATCGTTCGAAAACTCTATGTGATAGATTAAAGGCCCCATTTACAATCCTGTCCCGAAAGTTACGCAGACAGCACTACTCATATTGTCGAGTTGGAGCGGAGCAGGATTATTTAGTCCCTTTTTGTCAAAGTTCCCGGCGGAACGCAACGTGAATGCGTAATGTCGTTACGCTGTTATCTTTTTGTCTTTTTACTTATCAAGAAACAAGTTGGCTTATTTTATTTTTACATTTTTTTTCCCGGATATTTTAACCTAAATAGAAAAAAAAGCTTTTTCCCGCGGCTTTGCTTGCAAGGTGTTTTGATAAAAGTAGCATAAATCAATCCAGCTTATGAAGTATTTGTGTGCCAACTTTGATCAAAATGCATGCAGTAAAAATACTGTGTAAAAAAGTTACAGAGAGAAGCCTCTAATCTTTGATCCTTTTATATTTTCAATATTCTTTCAAGTTTACTGGATCACATATTGATATTTCTGGAATAATGCCAAATCTATTATGGCGACAGATTTCACTTATAAGAGTGGAACTGGCCAGACCCAATGCAGGAATCAAACCCACGACCTTCGTCTAGGTTTTATATCAGAGCGGCGCGGCGTAGCAACTTTTCCTTGGAGGTGATCAATATTTTTATTGGGAGATTAATAAATAAATAAATAAAATAAATAAAATAAATAAAATAAATAAAAATACTTTATTTCAGATTTTTACATCCATATGATATTAGTATTATTAGTAACAATGTTTCTTATAAATTATGTTAGTTATTGTTAGTAAATATTAACATTCAAAGGCTTATTTTATTTGGCCAGTGATTGTGGCTATCCAGTGGCTTTGGATAGGACAATCCTGACGAGCAGTAAACCTTCCGCCCGCGGCTTTGCCCGCGCGTAATTTCTTTTTAAAATATCCCGCGGGAATGAGACGTTTCCCGTAGGAATTTTATAGCCTATGTCCTAATCCGGGTTATAAACTATATGTGTGCCAAATTTCATCTAAATCCGTTCAGCCGTTTAGGCGTGATTGAGGAACAAACAAACATCCTTCGCATTTATAATTTTAGTAGTATTTCTCAGTTCTCAGGCTATGTAAACCTGGATGTGTAAACTTGCCACATTCAGGTGTTATTGGGAAACCGGTAGAGTTTAATGGGTAGAGAAGACGAACATCTTTAGTCCATTCTCTAAAAGCTTTCTCTTCTGAAAAAAGGACATTTTGTGCCTTAAAAAGTAGGTACGTAAACTGGTCCCGTCTGATGCACAGATAAACAACTTCCCATTTCATTCCGCATTAATAATAAAATAATAATAAATATCTCTGGACATTATTCACACAGCGCCATCTAGCCCCAAACTAAGCATTAGCTTGTGCTATAAGTGCCAGACAACAGATAAACATTACTTATATACTTTTTTTTTGTAAATACATACATATTATACATAGAAACACCCAGACCGATACAAACAGACATGTTCATGCACACAAATGTTTGTACCGTGCGGGGATCGAACCCGCGACCTCCGCGACCGTGTAATAACCGACTTCTCGACCATTACACCAAATGGCTTGTCGCATTCAGAAAAATACTTCCGTGAGCCTATAAGTGTTCTAAGATAAGTATGATAATTCTGTTCTCACCGGCACTTTTTTGGGCATTATGCAAATGTTCCACGATCAAGAATTACTTACGCGATACAATGACGAAGAATTTACTCTGTAGATGCTTTTTTCAGCAATTTCATGTTGATTCGAATACATTTGATAGGGCACCGGCAGTTATTAATTTTTCATTGGTTTTGTCTTTATTACAAGTGATAGGTAAATAAAATTCAAAATCAAACGTAGTCAACTAACCTTATTTAATTCATTAAAAAACAATGCTTTTCATCCAGCCTTTTTGGCCTAGGCCAAACTAGTTTATCCTGAAATTGGGTTTAGCAGATAACATTTACATTGCCAACAATCCAACGAATCCAGACTTCAGACTGAGTACTATTTTTCTGAACCAGGATTTCTAGCGGGGGCCCTCACTTTAAAATGCGGCGGCCTGTTTTCTACTGCACCAAGAAACAGTCAATCAAACAAACTCTACCATTAAAATGCGCAAACAAACCATTCAAAACTAGTACAATACAAGTTAATATAAATATTCATTTTTTCACAACCCTATGGATCACGTGCGTGCGTAATATATTAGGGCCAGTGCACACACGCAGTCGCGATATTTCCATGCACAAAACCGTTTAAATTATCCGTTTATTCAGATTCGGACATAAAGTGAATCAACAGTGCCAGATTCGTTACGCTGTGTAAAACTTTTTTCCGGGAAATGAAATTATTCGACCGTGACACGGGAATTACTGAGTAACCCTTTTTTAGCGGAGAGCGTCAAAACTATTGTGTGTTTTTGATCGTATTTAATAAAATGCTTTTTGTATTTAAGCATTCTTTTGGACAATATTAACTAGGGTTCTGTAAAGTTTGACACTTCTCTTTATCGAGGTTAAGATTAATGTCCTTTTGGGACCTTTCATTTACAACTGGATGTAGGTAATTGATACAGCACATCAACCTTTACAAAAAGGACCTTTTTGTTTGATGCACTGTGGATTGCCGCTTTTCCCAAGTTGTTTCTGGTTTCCGGAGACGACGCATACCGGCCTCGCCGCGAGTTGCCGGTACCCTGAAACTTTATTCTGATGGGGTTCGGACCTGGGTTCGAAAGGTAGTGTTGGGCTCTTCCCCAGGATTCGAACCTAGTGGGCCTACCAACTAAGACCACAGCGGCTCTCCCACCCGCATTAATGGAGAGGAATCCCGGACTCTTCCAAGCTACAGCACATCAAACTACCTTAATCTGTCAAATTACTACAACTACAGTTGAATGTTCGTCGTATAGAGTTCTATTTCGATTCAGGCATTTAGCAAGATTTGGTAAGGTGATGTACTGTCAGCTTTGCTTAAAACAGAAAACATAATTTCCGCTTTCCCTTATTGTTTTCCAAAAACATGTCCCCATGCCTATAGAGACTTAATATAATGCGTTAATCTTTGCAAATTATAATCCCAGCTATTGCACGTTAATTTATATTCTTAATCAAAGCAAACAAACATCCAAACCATTGAAAGCTATTATCTCGGTTATTATCATTAACAATGGCCTATCTTCCGAACTCGTGGCAGATTGCGCGAGCAACGATCCAAGCGCTCGCAAGAAATGGCGGCAAATCCGCGCTTTACATAATGGCGGCATATCGAGACAAAAACCAAATTACAATTGCTAACAATTAAGTAATTGAGGGAGGAACACTGATATCATTCGCGACACAGGGATGGCAGCGGCGAGATGTTCTGTGTGGAATCCCACATACCCGTTCCCGAACACAGCGGGGCGGGAGCAGGAGCGGCGGCGCACGCAGGCGCACTGCGGTTTACCGCTTGACAGCAATGGTACGGCTCTTGACGGCCCGCGTAAAGCGGTGACCGCAATGCGCCCGCTACCGCTCCGCTGCCGCAAAATTCGAGACCAAGGCCTGAAAGATACTGTCTACAATGATTATTCTGAACAAGCATAAGAGCGCTTTTACATTTTTCGCGACTTTAGCAGCTGCTCTACCTCACTTTATCGCACTTCCAAACTCTGAAATAAAAATTTGGCCCAGACTTTTGGTTTTGACGAGAATTATTATTTGTTTGTGATAAAGTGTTTTACTAATACATAATAAATTACTTTTATAAATGGCTTTTGAAATATTTACGATTGTTTTTTATGTTTTCTGCCGCCCATTAGATGTGTATTCTTAAGTAAGTAAGTACCTACTGTGCTGTTGACGGCATAATTCGGAGCGGTTGCCAACCCTTGTAAGAGGAAGTTCGGCGTACGTTAGAAACTTGGCCGACACTTCGCACCGGTTTACCAACTGTTCTCGAGATTTTGGACGCGATAATGAGACGACTTTGTAACTGAACTTCGATTTGACGACCGATTTGGTATAATGCTTTAGAAATTGGCTTTTACAACAGAGAACCTTCGACGTTCGGTTCCCAGTTCCCACCCGGTGCAAACATTTTTTTTTTCGGAGGAGAATGCGTTTATGCACCATAATAGTGTGTGGGACTCGAGACTAAAGCGTCCACTACCGACTAAACTCCCCCGGTTTACCTTCACACCCGATTGGGACGAGCCGGTGCCAGCGTTTTGGCTATTGACCAGATGCAAACATGCCTGTTGGTATCGGTTTGGGTGTTATAATGAAATGAAACTAAAATTTAACTAAGAAAAAATATAATTTATAATGGAAATAGATTTATATCCTTCCAATATGAAGTCAGTTGCAAATTGTAACTTTGGAGTAAAAACTACCTAAAAAACTGAAAAGCAAAAAATAATTTTAATAAGACATTCATCAAATGCGCTTATTGTCTAAGCCTATTAATTAAATTGTATTTTACGTGCTAGGTAGGTACCTACTACCTACTAATCTGTTTGAAGTCGGTGCCAAGCCAAATAGTAGGTACCCAGATTACGTACCTACGTCCGCGGATTAATAAGTAACCCTTTATAATACATAATATTATTATATATCATTTTTTATTACCTTTGGCTTGGCACCGACTTCAAACAGATTAGTAGGTACCTACCTAGCACGTAAAATACAATTTAATTAATAGGCTTAGACAATAAGCGCATTTGATGAATGTCTTATTAAAATTATTTTTTGCTTTTCAGTTTTTTAGGTAGTTTTTTTTGTTTCTTTTTTTTTTGAAGTCGGTTTAATTTTTTTTAAAAAAAGTTTGTTTATTTTTCTATTTTTAGTGTGAATAACACGTAGGTAGTGAGTAAAACTCTTTCATAATAATGATAGCGAAAATACGAGTAGAATTGTATTATTTGATAATAAATAATAATATTAGGTATTCATTAAGTGTTCAGCACCATGGGTAGGAGGAGAATGCGTTTATGCACCATAACCGCAGGCTAGCTAGACCCGCGGCCGTGTGTGGGACTCGAGACCGAAGCGTCCGCTACCCACTACACTCCCCCGGTTTCTCCTTCACACCCGATTAGGACGAGCCGGTGCTAACCTTATTGGCTAGTGACCAGCCCATCCCCGGGTAATCATCAGCTTAGCTGCAAAAGTACATGAAATACAACTAACGTTCCAGATATTCCTACAACACTGAAAGAATTATCCCCTAACTCCTAACCGTTAAGGAGTTGTACTTTCCATCATCACCTTAGCTGCAAAAGTACATGAAATACAACTAACGGTCCACATATTCCTACAATACTGAAAGAATTATCCCCTAACTCCTAACCGTTAAGGAGTTGTACCTTCCATCATCAGCTCATCAACATAAAATGATGTCTATCGGACGCAAAAACTTGAATGGCTTCAGAAAAAACAAGTAACGCGTAGGCGCAGCCTATAAAATTTGAGGTTTTCCCTTGATTTTTCCGGGATCCCATCATCAGATCCTGACATGGTGACAATGGGACCACCTCGAAACTATGCACTTTCAAATAAAAAAAGAATTATTTAAATCGGTCCAAAATTGACGGAGAAATCGACGGACATACATAAAAAAAAAAAAAAAAAAATACATACAGTCGAACATATAACCTCCTCCTTTTTTGAAGTCGGTTAAAAATATAGACTATGTTTCAGAAGTCTACGAGGCCTTTTTTTCTGGCGTTTTCTAATATTCCTTTACAAGTTTGCTATTACAATCTATACTAAACTAACATTATAGAGAAAAAAGATTTGTTTGTTTGTTTGTACATATTGAATACATAAAAAAAACTACTGAACCGTTTTGAATAATTCTTTCAGTGTTGGAAAGCTACACTATCCCGGTGTACATAGGGTACTTTTGATCCCGTAAATGTGGGGGAAGGCTATTTAAAATAAACAGCGAATAGACAATAACTGTTTAGATAGTCCTACTAATACTATAAATGCGAAAGTCTGGATGTTTGGATGTTTAGATGTTTGGATGTTTGTTCCTCAATCACCCCTAAACGGCTGAACGGATTTAGATGAAATTTGGCACACGTATAGTTTATAACCCGGAATAGGACATAGGCTATAAAATTCCTACGGGAAACGTCTCATTCCCGCGGGAATATAAATTTTAAAACTACTGAACCGATTTGAATAATTCTTTCACTGTTAGAAAGCTACACTATCCCCGGTGAACATAGGGTACTTTTGATCCCGGAAATGTGGGGGGAAGGGGGGATATTTAAAAAAAGAAATTACGTGCGGGTGAAACCGCGGGCGGTAGGCTATTTAAAATACACAGCGAATAGAAACTGATAACTGTTTATATCCGAAAGAAGTCCAAATTCACTTTAAGGGTTGAGCGATTGGATTCTCGCCATAAGGTCAACTTCGGTTCCTTTGTGGTGAGAGTGCCGACCCATCACCTGGAGACTTTCATGAAGGAGGACTTCTGGCCGCAGGGTGTCGTCTATCGGAGGTTTCGTGGACGGCTCCCAGCTGACTCTACCCGCCTTAAGGCGGCATTACTAAAATAGTTTTTGTTTTTATTTATAATTATATGTATGTTAGTCTGTAAGGTATTTATAATATGGGCCTGTAATTCTTGTAATTGTGTTTATTATTATTATTATTATTATATAGTGTACCTATTAATTTATAGTTCAATGGTAGCGGCAAATTATAATATTCCTCCAGCAAGTTGCAGAGCCGTTGATTCACTGCGCCTGCTGTGAGACACAGTTTCATTACCGACCGACCTCCTCTCGCATACAGATAGACTTAAGTAATAGACTTGTGTACTTGTTCCTTTGAAGATGTTCTTATGTTGTTGCAATTAATTTTTGCTCGTTAATTTACCGCTTACCATTGCAGGTGGGCTGCGTGCCTGTCTGCCAACTTATCAAGTATAAAAAAAAACTACCTATCCTACTAATATTTTATATGCGAAAGTCTGGATGTTTGGATGTTTGTTACTCAATCACGCCTAAACCGCTGAACGGATTTAGATGAAATTTGGCACACGTATAGTTTATAACTGAGATTAGAACATAATATTTAAAATTCCTACGGGAAACATCTTATTTTCGCGGGATATTTGAAACAAGAAATTACGCGCGGGTGAAACCGCGGGCGAAAAGCTAGTCTATAATATTTAAGTACAACCCTATGTAGGAAAATTCAAATAATGCTTATATGCTATAGGTACTCCTTCTTAATCAGATCAATGTAAGCCGTAAGGGCATTGATAGTGTATTTAAAAAAGAGGCGTAAGGGAATGTGTTGCATTTTTGCTTAGTTCTGACTTCTGGCTGGCAAGAGAAATATAAAATATTATTATTCTAAATTCAAAAATTGTTTTTTTTTTTAATAGAACATAACATGGAGCTCAGTGAGCATACTTTTTATATTTAGCTCTGATTTTATAAAATAATTATAAGGCACAGCAATTATAATTTCTTCTTGACTTTGCGATTAGGATTCCTGATAAGGTTAAAAAAATTGATTTGATTTGATGTTGATTACCAAAAGCGTAGATGTCAACTTTAAATGAATACAATACCTACTTCATTAATCCTTAGTAAGTGGTTTTCCAAGTAAAATTATTAGACCTAATTTACATAATCGCGTAACTAATTAAATTTTGCTATGTTCCACTAGCTCCCACCGTAAGACCCTAAGTCATAAGGACCTTGAGACCCTGAATGACTCTTGACAAGTGCAAGCGCGCGGCTTCGCTCGTTACGTGTCTCAGACATTATAATAGGTCTTTCATTACGTTACGCTGAGTGCCTGTCTAGACTTGACAAGGTTCTTTCGCAGGCAGCTTTACGAGTGTTATGTATATTTTAGTAAACACTTGACTTCATAGTATGTAGAGTGCCTTCGCCATTAGGGTGAATAATGTTTTTTATTCTTTCTTATTGTAAATGTGCTTTTAGGATGTGTGGATCGATATTTCTCTTTTATGCTAAAACTAAAACAAATAGTAAAATGACTGGGTATGGACCTAATAACTGTCGTCTCGGTGTGCCAGACAGTAACTGCTTAGTTACTGTTTGGCACTGAACTGTCTCAGGGCAGGCGTGGCGCTTACCATCAGGTGTACGATCTGCTCGTCTTGTTACACATTGCAATGAAAAAAAAATTTGATTGGCATTCCTTTAAATCATAACCATTTTCAAAATAAACGCATAATAGTTATCTATAATACTTAGGTAGGTACTTTACTAGCATTGAGTCTGAATTTCTAAAGGCAAAACTTAAATCTTAAGCTAAGATTGGCATTGAAATGTCCCTATTTTAAAAGCCTATCTTGAGATATTCACCGACATATAAGATTCTATCTTGTTTAACGAACAGATATTACTTAGAAGTGAAGTACCTACTTTACTTTCAAGTCATATCGCACCGCAATAACGTAACTATCAATCTTCAAAACCCATCCGACTTTATTGCAATAATACCTACACCACTACTACTACTAGATTTTAGGCAACATATTGTCAAAATGTGTAAAAGCGCGAATAAAACGCTCGGTTACATAATGCGGATAAGCTCTCAGTTTAAGGATAACAGGGTACCACTTCTTTTGTACAACGCATATTTCCGAAGTGAATTGGAGTATAATGCAATTATATGGGATCCATATGAACATAAATACTCATATATGATCGAAAAGATACAGAAGAAGTTTTTACGATTCCTGTATAAGCGGATGTATGGATACTACCCATACATGTACCCATCGTTGTTTGTTTCGGGTATGACCGGGCAAGATACGCTTGCTCTACGGAGAAAATTAGCATTGCTGTTACATTACCATGCTATATTGCATGGCAAAATTGACAACATAGATGTTGTTGAAAAAATGAAACTGGTAGTACCGAAGCAGTACATGAGTGGTAGCGGGGGCGATGTAGCTCCTCGCCGACGCGGGCGCTTGTTTGCCGATCTCGAGGGCGTGCTGCACTCACGTCGCGGTTGTAATGGCCCCACGGCTAGGGCCATCTCATTGCTTAATGCCATACATCGGATCCCGGAGGCTGATATACATATTTGCACAAAATAGCAATATTCTGTGTGCTTAAGTAAGCTATTTATTTATGTAAAATGTGTATTAGTTCACAGACTAGATAGAAGATAAATCAGACAACCGACTCACGTACTGTAAACTAGAGCTGTGTAACTCTTTACTGAAACGACTCAGTGATTCGAATCTTTTAAATGATCTACTGATAGATTCGGATCAGCGCCGCATCAAATGAATCTTTGAATCAATTGGATCTCCGTCTCTTTCGGTACGCGTCGATCAATGCGCTCACTGAGTCGCTGATACGAATGATCGCAAGATCCACTGTTCGGAATACTTCGGAAAGATTCGGGCGGACGGAATCGGATCATTTGAATCAATTGGATCTCGATCTCAGTTCGGTACGCGTCGATCAATGCGCTCACTGAGCCGCTGATATGAATGATCGGAAGAGTCACTGTTTGGAACGATTCGGAAAAAACTCGGATTAGTTTTATGATTGTTTTTTTACATTTTTTAACACGAATTATGTAACAAATATCAATCGAAAACAATATTTACTGGTATTGTATGTTATATATTAATTATATTATTAATATTATTTCTTTATTTTTTCTCCGTTGTTTTTTGTTTATTAGCACTACCTACTATCCTATTCTGCTTAGCCCTAGGGCTGACTGGTAGAGAATGTCATGTAGCATTGAGTCCGTCTTTTGAACCGTTGTGTTGTAGAATAAATAAATAAATAAAAGCGATATTGAAAATTATTTTCATAATAATTATGCTCTCTAATCTAGTTGAGAATCGATGATCCAAATGATTCAAAAGATGCGTTTCACTGATTCGAATCTTTGAACTGATTCAGATGCAAATGATCCAATCTTAAACAAGATACGTTTTTTCCACGCCTACTGTAAACATGGGCTTTACGGAAAAGGGGGCCAGTGATATATGACAGCTCTTTTTTTTTTAAATTGTGGTGGTGTCAAATGCAAAGGCATTCTATTCAAACAGCCACTTTATTTATTTTGGTGTATTATTTGCAGGATTACCCTATTTGAAATAAAAGGGAATTCATAATTTCATATACCCGATACATGAATTCCCTTTTATTTCAAATTTGAGCCAAAAAAGATCATTTTAAGAAGACTATTTAGGTGAAAAACAAAATAAAACAAGTTAATTACTTATTAATTGATTTATTTTTCAATTTCTTTTTGTAATAATTAATCCTTCTGTTGCATATTATTTGGTAATTTTCTCCTTTGTAAACACGTCAGTCCCTTTCAAAATATTATTAATAGTATTCCTGTTGCATAAATCCATTTCTCACGAGTTTTATCATCAGTCGGAAATCTGGAAACAACAAATCGCTTGAAATTCCCTGAAATATGGGGTAATTTTGGGGAAATTTTTCCTTTCATTAGGCATCCGGAAATCGAATTATGAATCTACTAATTATTAATAAAATTTCAGTACATAGACATCTATGATAATTATTATGCTGGCTTCTGATGTAAATTTGTAATAATAAGCAATTATTTTACCGGTTTGCATGTCAGATGTTTTAGAGGTTATTTAGAAATAATTTTTAGATATTTCCCATTTATCAAGTTTTTGATGATATAACTAATGATTTAGCGCAGAAACTTGGTTCCTGTGAGATTTGAGAAAGAAATACGTGATCAAAATTTATAAAACAGTGTACTTACGTATGAAATGTAACACCCGCTTTTTCTCTTTGATTGTTGCTTTTGAAGCCAAATATTGAACACTCTACCATTTTGTATGCTAGACACAAACGTTCCACATTCGATTAAATCATATTAATTTAGGTAGTAATCCACAAAACCTTTAATTTCTTTGGCACTTTAATGATTTTTTTGCTCAGTTTGATTCAGTTTGATTTGAAGTTTGAACACTTCTCTATTCTATTTCCTCTTACAGGAATCTCAATAAGACTATCTCACTCTGTCAAAGCATGTCAGCAGACCCATAAGCGAGCTGGCGGGGGAGAGGGGTTACGACCACAGATTACGAAATGTCATCTGAGGTTGGCCCCCTGTACCACAGATATAACAAACGCACCAATTTTATTACTTTGAGTCAAACGGCCGTGTATTAGTTGTATGTATAAGATAGATTTAGTTTGTATTTGTTGTTTGTTTTTTTTTTTTTAAATATATATAGCCAGTATGCGTTTTGGTATATTTATATGCTGTAAGTATGCTGTGTACCGAATAAATAAATAAATAAATATACCACAGAGATCCATAGATCTCTGTGACCTACACGGTACCTTTAGGTATATTATCTGTGCACAGTATTAGGTATTAATCCCCCGTTATAGTCTGTGGCGCGTCAAAGCTCTTCGCGCCAAAATGATTAACCGCCATTTTGTAAAGCGAGCGGGATAATTTGATTACTTACTTACTGGCTCCGGGCATGCTCCGGGTAATGGATGAATGTACGTCTTGGTTAGATTTAACATGTCACACGGATAAATCTGCGTAAGGAAATTAAAAGATTTTGATAAAATAAGTCCAAGGACTTTTTGACACAACGCCATCTTGATCCACGGGTACAAAAAAGTCACCGTGGAACACCTAGGTGAACCACTTAGGTGTTCCACGGGTCATAAACCCCTAATACCTACTAAGCAAAGCATTTAGGATTGTCAAAGCCGTAAGAATAGTTGAAAGATCTGGACACCGGATAGAAGAAGAGAGAAAAAAGAATATTGTAAATTCTTTTTTATAAAAACTTTATTTATTGAATTTTATAATTTTATTAGGTACATTATTTTTTAGCATAATTTAACTACAATTTTGTTTAAGTTCTAACAAGTTTATGTGTTATCTTTACATAAGTTACACACAAACTTGTTGAGTACTTAGATTTTATTATAAAAGCTGTAACTCGTTTAGGCGCATAATGTTAAAAGCGCAAAATGTTAAGCCCTCGCAAAATGGTAAAAGAGCAAAATGTTAAAGGAGCAAAATGGTAAAAGCGCAGAATGGTAAAGGAGCAAAACGTTAAAAGCGCACAATGTTGAAAGAGCAAAATGGTAAAAGCGCAGAATGGTGAAAATTTCAGTTGTATAGCTATATAGCTGCTAGCATGATATTATGTACATTTTTGTGAATTAAGACTTCCTAATAACAGAAATATAATAAAAGGTAAACAGTTTTTGGTAAAACATATTTATTTTCAAAATCAAATAATCGACATTCATGAATATTGTATTAATTATAGGATTGTTATATTATTAACAATATATTTATAACAATATAGTTATTAAGAAGTCTTAATTCACAAAAATGTACATAATAATATCATCCTAGCAGCTATATAGCTATACAACTGAATTTTTACCATTCTGCGCTTTTACCATTTTGCTCTTTCAACATTGTGCGCTTTTAACATTTTGCTTCTTTACCATTCTGCGCTTTTACCATTTTGCTCCTTTAACATTTTGCTCTTTTACCATTTTGCGAGGGCTTAACATTTTGCGCTTTTAACATTATGCGCCTAAACGGCTGTAACTCAAGTCTCAACTGTTTTGCATGGGTACTTATATGCAATACAGTTAAGTTACCATGTTGTTTTAATTATATTATATTATGTGTAAATGTAAAAGAGAAAGAAAGGTCGAAAGGTCCATGCATCATCACAAAGTTTCACGTTTATAATATTAGTATGATATAGTTTCATAAGCTGTGTTTAGTTTGCTAATCTATCTTATTTCATCGATGACACGTACCTACGGATGTATTTCCGAATACACTGCTTATTGATAACGAAATATAGGTACATATAGTGAGGAGCCACATATTATAGTTTTCTGTTCTGTGGCGACACCACAGTTAGAATCTGTATATATAAAACTCAAAGGTGACTGACTGACTGACTGACATAGATATCTATCAACGCACAGCCCAAACCACTGGACGGATCGGGCTGAAATTTGGCATGCAGGTAGATGTTATGACGTAGGCATCCGCTAAGAAAGGATTTTGATCAATTCTCACGGGCACGGGAACCACGCGGGTAAAACCGCGGGCGGTCGCTAGTTGTATGATAACTTATCTGTTAGATAACTTATAAACGTCTCTTGCCAATTTTTTTTATACTAAGTCAGTTAATTGGCCGACAGACACGCAGCCCACCTGATGGTAAGCGGCCATTCTATTGAGGGACACTTGATCAGGAAGCGTCGCTCAATGTGCTGCCAGACTGTAGACTCACTGATCTTCGAGCCTTTGATTTCAAGTGTACTGGCTCCCACAATAATACTGCCGGAACACAGCCAGACCTATTATGGCGGCAGATTTCACATTCATTGTGGGGGTAGCAGCCAGTCGGACTCTGAAAAAGCCCTACCACCAACTATACCTTAGGCGAGAATCGAACCCACGACCTCCGGGTTTTATACCCGAGCGGCTTAGCACCTGTTCCACGGAGGCGGTCAAAAATAAAATACATCATCGGTTTCTGAGAGAAAAATATCAAGAACTTTCATACAGCGGTAAAACCAACTTATAGCAGGGTTAGCCCATTCATTCTCGAAGAGTAAAAAAGTCTATAGACAGATATTACTAGTCGAATTTATTCCAAGCAATTAATTTTCCGCCCCTCTTTGATGTTCAATAAAATCTTTATAGTTTTCAATATAACATGCCAATCAGAAATGATATTACGACTAGGTATGTACCTACTCTGTTTTATTGTTACATTGTTATTATAAAAAATATATATTAATATAAGTAACTTTTGTTTAAGAGCGTAACTTTTGTTTATTATTATTCACCCGACTTTACTGGCCCAACACAAGGCCAACACACACACACAACCCCATATGACGGAAAATTGAAAAAAATACATAAATAAATACATTGATATGATACCAAAGTAAGTAAATTAAGCACTTAGGTTATGGATAATAATTTCATAAACAACTAATGTATTAGGTAAGTACTCTTTACACAAACTCTTAAATGTTTTTCCTAGGTGGGATTCGAACTCACGTCCTTAGGCACACAGGGGCCAGGGCAGTTATACCGCAGGCTCAGTATTTTGTTAAACTGTGCCGCAGGCGTCAAAGGATCAGTCAAAAAGTAAAACTAAAAATAAATGGAACCTTTAAAATAACTCCATTTGAAATGGAATAGCTACTTCTTTCGATTTTCTCGCTCTCATTAAATTCAAAGCATTCCCAGTTTGAACTGTGAATTACAAACTTGATAATTAAATCCCTTGTAGAAATACGGGCTTAAGTAGAAACCAGAAACAAAGAAATCCTAAGATCGCCCGAAGTTCTGCCAAGTTTTTTAGGGTATCGCTTTGATGTAAATGCTCGTTCGTATTTGCTTGCGTTAATTTTAAAGGAAGTTTATGAACGGTTAGAGATTGCTATATCTGCCATTGCTTACTTATACGAATAATTTCTGGTACTAAAATCGGTTTGCAAAAATACTCAGCTACTCAACAAAATAAAAATGAGCACAAAAAAAATAGTACCTAGGTACTAATACATATTATAGTAAAACGATGGTCTAGTGGTTGAAGTACCGGCACAGAATATTAATAGTATGGAGTGTCGGGGTCCTGCCTAAGGTTCAATTCCCGGGTCAGGCAACATTTGGATTTTACAAACACAGATCGAGTTTGTGATCACCAATCTGCATTTGGCAAGCGTGGTTAACCAATTTCCTAAAGCACAATTTGAACATGGTAAGTGATTACCACCGCCTATAGACACCTGCGGCTAGATCTAAGATTCGTAGCCTTCCTTAAAGGAATATCGAAGGATTGTAAAAGTGATTCATTTTACAAAGAACAGTTTCTGATTACTGAATAATTTATTACTTCTATTATTTTCTGCGCCGTTTCCACCCGACATTTAGCTAATCGATATAATTATTCTAAGAACCGAATTCTGTCAAAAATACGGAATCCGTCGTCCTGTTCGCCTTTTCCCAGCAAAAAATACCTCCAGGGAATTCGGGGAAGGAAAAAATCCGTGGAAAAAGTTCCATAATCGTCCCTTGGGACCTCTCCCAAGTTATTGATGGAATTTTAATATTGACAGTGTACTAAAATGTTTACTATTCGCAGGTGAATGATAGTACAATGATATTGCGGTTACCTATCTTAAATCCGAATGTTTTTAGTACGAATTTCATTATACCGAAATCGTTTTGTCACATGTTTGTTTTCCATATTTTCATTTTACCCAGGACATTATTCACACAGCGCCATCTAGCCCCAAACCTAGCATAGCTTGTACTATGGGTGCTAGACAACGGATAAACATTACTTATATACTTTTTTTTGTAAATACATACATAATTTATACATAGAAACACCCAGACCGATACAAACAGACATGTTCATGCACACAAATGTTTGTACCGTGCGGGGATCGAACCCGCGACCTCTGGTGTAATAGCCGACTTCTCGACCATTACACCAAACGGCTCGTCAATAGTTTTAGATCCGAAGTATAATCATAATATTTAAGCCTTATTTGCGTAAAGTTGTTACACATAGGGCTAAGGAGAGATACCAAAGGTGTTCACCTATTAACAGAAGAACAGTGACAGAAGAATAGAATTTATAAATACATTGTTTAAAGAAAAATGAATTGCTGTTCGTTAGTCTCGCTAAAACTTGAGAACGGCTGAACCGATTTGAAAGTTTAGTCTTGAAATATTCGTGGAAGTCCATGGAAGGTTTAAACGATGAGAAAATATGGAAAAATTGCGAGGAAAATTCTTATGTAAGACTGAAGTTCACCGAGTCAGCTAGTACTGAATAAATGAAGATCGGGCCATTAGGCTTGAGCTACCTTCGTAATAATATTATAAAAAAAAACATAAGTTTTCAATTCTTCATTTTATTTATACTTTAATACAATAAATAACTTATCTAGTATCACAATTATGTGAGCGATATTTTATAATACTACATATTCCAATACCAATGATAAATAACAGTTTTTGTTATAACAACTAATTTGCATTAATTGCAAATTAGTCGTTAAGTCTATTTAACAAACTACAAGTGTTTGCTAATTATTAGTAAACACTTAGTTTGTTAAATATGTAAAAATAAATGTATTGGATTTTAAATTTTTTACATATCTTGAGGGTATTTTATATACTTATAGTAATTATAAGAACTTATTTCATGCCTATTTTATGAAATTAAAATTTATTTGAGCTTATTAAATGCTTTAGAGTGAACACATAAGTTAAACCATCTCAACAATAATAATGTTGCCCGGACTATACGCGATGAGTAGGTTTGCATCTCGGGACAACCACAGGATTCCAATCAAAGTTTGTGATATTTCTACATATTTTGATTATATTTACATCTCATACATTTAAGTACATAATTAATAATAATTATATTTGTGGTACCTAAGTTAATTCTAATATTTATTACACAATTCTTAAGTAACTCATTTCAATAATATGAGATTCATCACGATCATAGTTCATTTAATACCTGGACTTAATGTTAATATCATGTAATATTAACAACAATAATAATTAGTAACAGAATGTAGGATATTTTATTCGCAGAATTTTCCACAGGCCCCTGGCCTATAGACTCAACTCGACCTCTAGCCTTATATACAAGTCATACACAACCCATATATTATAGCCTGACCAAGAAAATAAAAAACCTGCTCTGGAGGCGCCATATTAGCTATGGTTATAGCAACACTTGGTTGCTATGGTTATACTCACAAATAACTCACAATATCCAACAAAAACAAGGCACGGTTGACAATTGACAGCGCACTTTAACAGACAGCATTAATGAATGACTCTTATTGTTTTTTTTATTTTATTGCTGCCACTTGAAGAAATTAGTTCCAATATCTTTCCGCAATATGGCGAGGCTCTTTATTTTTTAAGTGGGGCTATACAATGACACATCATAAAGGAAACAAAGTATACAAAACCACATCCTCCGAAGGAACAGTGACCATAATAGAATCTTTCAACGTTACATTCCTAACATACACATTAGTTAACACATCCATGACAGTATACCCGTCTTGTAAGTCTGGACCATAGACTTTGGGGAAGAAGTCTATGAGATGCTGATATCTGTCTACGTTGACTATGGCGAAGGAATAGCTGTGGTATTTGTTACCTTTCATCGGTAGGTGGCGCTTTACCCATAGTGTCACGCCTTTTTCTAGCTGAAAATAAAGTTAAATCTATTACGTAAGGCTCAAAAAAGTAGTTTCAAATCAAAATCTTATAAGAATGACCTATATTACTCGTATAAGGGCCACTAAAAATCTCATAAATGTTTCAAAATTTTGCTCAACCCGGGAATTGAACCTAGGACTCCGAGATCACCGACCGGTATTTAAACCTGCGCAGCACCTGATGGGACGCTTCCCATTGTCCCATTGGTCATTGGCCGCTGCCAATGACCTGTCGCCTGACCTGTTGACCTGTCAGCCAACTGAAAATCTTGCTATATAATTATCTATATGTATATATCCCTTTACCCGCCACGCTTTTTTCCGAAAATGGTGCCCCACACGCCACGACCATTAAAAAAAAATCCAAAAAAATATTAGGTTATACTCAACTCATTCAGGCAAGTAAAAATACAACGTTTCTTGATCATGTTTTTTTGTCTGATATATCAGACATTGGCGTGGTGGGCACGAAAATGGTTTGTCTGATATATCAGACATTGGCGTTGAAAGGGATATAAAAGAAAGTCGTGTTTGTTACAACACTTATAACTCGAGAACGGCTGGACCGATTGCCATGGTTTTAGATTTGTTGGATTTGTTTCCGTCCCAAATAGCAGAATACATCTTAAAAAAGAAAGGATTTTGATCAATTCCCACGGGAACGGGAACCTCGCGGGTGAAACCGCGGGCGGCCGCTAGTTAGTAAATAAAAATAACTAAACACCCTGATAACTCACTTGATAAGGCTTAGCCATGATCCCCAAAGGGTCCTGAGCAATAGCAATCAGATCTAAATTGAGAAGCAGCTTCTTCTCATAGTCCGTCACCTTGGCCATATCGCAGCTCATCAGGATGGGAGCTGAGAGCATCGCGAAGACTACTAGTTGGATGCGGCTTTGACCCTCGGTTAGGGCATTCGCTCCAAATACTATCTGGAAATAAAGATAAGAACATAGATACCATGGTAAAATAGCAAACAAATTACCAGAACTTAGTAATTAACCGAGACGACAGTTATTAGGTTTCATATACCCAGGTATATGAGACCTAATAACTGTCGTCTCGGTGTAGCGGGCGCAGGGCGGTGCCAGACAGTAACTGCTTAGCTGTGTTGGCATTAATCAATTAAGTTTTTAATCAATTAATTAATTTGATTAATTTTAATCAGATTAAATTAATCATGATTAAAATAATCATGATTAAAAAAAATAATCTTAATCATGATTATTTACGTTAATCATTAATCACTAATCATTAATTGATTAACTTGTTTAACTTGATTAATAAACTAATACATCTATCAACGTTATTAATTCTATATAATTATGAGAAATGTTGGAAATAATGACACATTTCTTAAAATGATTTTAATTATTATTTTAGAACAAAAAAATAATTTCTTACGTTCAAATACACTGAATTCTAATTTTGAAGAAAATTTTCAATCAACTAACCTCCGATCTTTGCCGACAGACCCAAGGTTGCAAATTTTCAAATAATTATCCGATAATTATCTGATAACTGTATATTGTTATCTGATAATAATTATCCGATAATTATCCGAAAATTGAAATTATCATTATTATCAAGATAATTATTTTCTCTGATAATTATCAGATAACTGTATATTGTTATCTGATAATAATTATCCGACAAATTATGTGATAATTATCAGATAGTTATCCGATAATTATCTGCTAAGTGTTAATCAATTAATTAAATAATATCTTAAGACCTGGACAGACAAAAAAACATGTCGCGTTCCGAATCATGTTTTATTTTAAAAAAAATTACGAACCAAAAAGGTTCTGTTCTTATAATTAACCAATATAAAAAAAATATTTACATTTTAGGTACATATTAATTTAATTTAATCGATTATTAAATTTAAGGAATGCTAACACTTTATTTACTGCTTTTGAACTTTGAAGTAGCATATTTATTTAATAGAGTTGCCCAACTATCGATAGTTGACCTTGAAAACTAGTAACAATATCGATAGTATTAATTTAAAACAATCGATACTATTGATAGTATTATTATGTAATAGTATCGATACTATCGATAATATTGCTTCCAATCAATAGTATTTGTTAATTTGCAATATCGATACTATTGATATGACTTCAACTATCGATAGACTATCGATAGGCAACTCTATTACGTATTGCATAAGCAAAAATCAAAATCAAAATCAAAATCAAAATATTCTTTATTCATGTAAACTTGTATCAAGTATTTATGAATCGCCAATTACAGAGTGACTCTACCACCGGTATCGGAATGCAGTCATCTGCCGAGAAGAACCGGCAAGAAACTCGACAGTTACTCTGTTGCATTAAGCTGTTAAGCTGTTGCATGGTGTTGCTCTTCCAATAAATTAAAGAAATTAATAAATTAAGTATTTAATAGTTAATCAAATTTTATTAATCAGATTAATGATTAAAAATTAATAATTAAAAATCATAATCAAAAATTTTGATTAATGATTAATTAATCTTAATCAAATTTTTTGATTATGATTTTTAATCATTAATTTTTAATCATTAATCAGATTAACTTTGGGCCAACACTGCTGCTTAGGTACTGTTTGGCACTGAACTGTCTAAGGGCAGACGTGGCGCTTACCATCAGGTGTACGATCTGCTCGTCTTGTTACATATTGCAATAAAAAAATCATCAATAATCCGTTAAAAAGATATTATGTATTTGCAATATATCATACATCTTTTCTTTTCTTAAATTTTTGCATGGTATCACTAATTGTTTAATTCTACAATTAATATAATAATAGTGATCTAGTAATATTATGCACAGAAATTATAGTGTCTTTTGGGGGCTATTCGTATATTCTTAATGCTTTAAACATTTACATTAACCACTTAAAATAATATGACGGAAATTGAATTATTATTGACGAGAAAAGGAACTGTAGCCCTTTAAAAACGTTTCTATTTCCTAAACTGTAATTTTCGGCTCCACTGATTTAAAAGGTTGCCGGCCCCTGGCTTAGTAGTTTAGGCACTAAATCATCACATCAAAAAAAAATATATTTTTAATTTGATTAATAAAAACTTATGTGAATAATGTCCAGTGATATTTATTATTATTATTTATTTATTATATACTTGCCATATCAGGGTCGTTCCACCCTCCAGGCCCATGATGCTCGCTCAGTACTTCATACTCCTCCTGATAGTGGGCTATGATGGCCCTCACCGATCCCCACGTGTAGAACACGTCGTGGTAGTTACGCCATAGGTTACAGTGGTACGCCACTGCTCTGTAGTCTGGCTGTGGACGGCCAATTGTAAAACTAAATAAATATCTTAGTGAAATAACTGGGTATATGAGACCTAATAACTGTCGTCTTGATGTAGCAGGCGCAGGGCGGTGCCAGACAGTAACTGCTTAGTTACTGTTTGGCACTGTACTGTCTAAGGGCAGACGTGGCGCTTACCATCAGGTGTACGATCTACTCGTCTTGTAACACATTGCAATTAAAAATAATATCTTTGGAATTTCTAGTACTCCTATTCGCAAAGGAAAATAGATGTTGAAAAATAAAATAACCTTTAAATACCTTTTTATGATGGATGTATTGTATATAATAAGGCCAACTACATGAGTACACCATTTGTCTTCCTGTATTCTGCAAATAATGTCCTAGTTTCTTGTATGCTGAAAAAAAAAATTTTAAATAGGTAAGCATTTTTGTCTGCATGGAATTTAGTATCAATGGCAATCAATCGAGTATAATCATATCAAATAATGTTTTCGAACAAGTACTTTTTTTATGAAATAGCAGGCAGATGAGCATGCGGGCACACCCTAATGTTAAGTATAGCCCAACCAATAAAATAAAAAACCTCGCTATATTGCGGCCAAATTTTTGGAAGTAATTTCTTCAAGTGGCAACAATCAAATAAAATAAACAATAAGATGTCATTCATTATTATTCTGACAAAGTGTGATGTCAATTGTCAACCGATGAGTATAACTACAGCAACTAAGTGTTGCTATAACCATAGCTAATGTGGCGCCTCCAGAGCAGGTTTTTATTTTCCTGGTCGGGCTATAACTACCACCAACACCAGGGCTAATAACAAATGTGCTGCCGAGAAGGAATGCGCTCTTTTCTTGATCTAAACTAATCATTGTAGTTATTGTAATAAATAAAGATTTATCTTGAAATACTGTAGTTAGTACTGTGTGGTTCTAACATACCTATATTAAGATAATCCTCCTCAACAAAGCAGCCATCCACCTTCAGATAGTCCACTCC
Organism: Mecyna flavalis; assembly: GCA_949319885.1. NCBI lineage: Eukaryota > Metazoa > Arthropoda > Insecta > Lepidoptera > Crambidae > Mecyna > Mecyna flavalis. The sequence goes on along the minus strand of OX439417.1, from coordinate 3,021,038 downwards.
CCACTCTGCAAAGGTCTCCGCGTCGATCTTGAAGTGGCCCCTAGACCCAGGGTATCTCATACACGTTGTCTCTGCTATGTTAGTGTACATGCCGAATTTGAGGCCACGCGAGTGAATCTGCAATAGTAATATTATGATGTTTGTATTTATTTGTTTTTTTTTTGCAGCTAGTACTTGATCACAAAGTTGCCATAAAGTTAACAAAGAAGGGTTCAGGTTGAGTCCCTTTCTATTCTTAAATACTTTTTCAGTCAAATCTTTATCTTTGACTCAGAAAATAATAATAATAGAAAGTAAAAACAAATTGTGGAACCTTGTATTAGTAAGATTTGTTAATCTTTGTTGTAACTATTTAAAATGTATGTCCCCGGTATTGTACTTATGTCCTTCATAGGGGATTTAACCCGGCGGGAGTGTGGTGAAAAAATGTTACATCAAGTATGTGGCGGGGTATGACATGCCCGTAAACAAAACTGCCTGTATATTATTGTTATTTTTAAAATGATCATAACTTTTTGTATTCTTTATTTATTTAGGTACCCCTCAAGCTGGTTTTAAATTAAAAAAGTTTATATCAACATAATTTAATGATTTTCATTAACAATTATTAAAGCACTAATTTTTGGTTACAAAATCATAGCACGGGCGCATCAAATAAAAAAAATTATATTTAAACGAAAAAGCCTCTGAAATCTTAAAATATATGAGGTCCTAAATGAAATAAATAAAAAAAATCAAGTTATAATATAGGAACACTTTAAAAACGCTGGAAGTCAGCCATATTATATGGCTATGTCAGTCAGTAGATGTTCCCCACGTACGTTTGTGCTCGTCTAACTCCAACGCCGGCTGACACAACACTAATATCAAGCCACTATCCTCCCCAGCAATTGCTCACTTCCAGCTACACGAAGCCTCGAAATCGTCGCATAAAACAATAAAATTATATATCGATACAAACGAACACTGGGGTATGTCACACCCCGCCACACTCTCGCCGGGTTAACAAAGAAAAACTATAAATTATGTTAGATGTGTAAAGCGATTTAATATTAGTATCAGCAACATACAACATATTTATCAATGTTAATTTTAAAAAAATAGTATGTTAAATTCACGTACATAATCCGCAATAAACTTCATACCCCTCGGAAACCTTTGCTTATCTGGAACGAGTCTACTGCTGTTATCACGTTCATGCTCCGACCAACAATCATCGATGATGATGTACTCATAACCTGCTTCTTGGTAGCCTTCGTTGTAGAATGCGTCTACGACTGACAGGATTAGTTTTTCACTGAAAGTTTACAATAAATAATTAATATTGGATTACGTTACATACATTGATCTATGTCTAAGGGTATCAGCTATAGATAGATCTAAAATTAGAATAGAATTAATATTGTAGTAGTAGTCCTTTACAACTAATGATATCACATATTAAAAATAAATGTATTTTTTTATTATTATGGTATTTGCTGGTTGGCTTTTCATTAAATATAACCTAACAGAAAACATTGCAAACTTATAAAGATTTTAAATTTAATTTTTATCACTTATTTTGATTTGAAATGCACAGTACACAAAGGCAAATTCTAAAAAATACATATTTTACAAGTGTATGTTTGATTGTTTGTATTGAAAAGCTTCGAAACTACTGAACCGATTTGAATAATTCTTTTACTTTTGGAAAGCTACACTATCCCCGGTGAACATAGGGTACTTTTGATCCCGGAAATGTGGGGAAAGGGGGGAGGAGGATATTTGAAAAAACAAATTACACTGCGGGCGGAAGGCTAGTAGTTTATAAATACATTTATATTATTTTGCTTACGATGCAATAAGCCAACTCATCGGATAAAACTAATATTTATGTTGTATTCACCTTAGTTATAAAACTTATAAATAGTCATACGAAAGAGGTTATATTGACTTACTTCAAACATTTATCTGGATTTTCCTTACATTTAACACCGCACATAAAATAGCCCCACGACATCCAGCCCATGGGGGGAGTGCGAGCCAAACCGTTTTCCAGCAACCTTACATTATCCGGCAGAAATATGAACATCAGAAAACACAAGCCGCTCGTACGAAACATTTTCACCGCGAATTATCATTAAAACAACCACCGTAATGGAATATGTGACGCCGTGCTACTGCGACCGAAAGTTAAATCTGTTAATTGAAATGCCGGTAGTAAAAATAGCAAACGTGTCATAAAAATAAAGAAACAACGCGATGTTATTATTTACGACGAACACCAAACAAACACGTTAAGACCGACAAAGGCGACAAACTTATTTCTGGTGGCCAAAATTGGAACTACGTGAAATGTAATACAAAAATGATATTTAATGACAGTTCTAAATAGACAGTATTATTATAGTGACATTATAGTGACGCCGCCACCGGAACAGTTAAGTTTGTCGGCTTGATTTGTTTGATTGTTGTACTGAGTTGACATTAGTGACATGACATTGACATAACCGAAATTTACCGAACCGAACGGACATATTGATTGGACCACGGAATAGGAAAAACTAGGAAAAATAACTTGTTTTTTCTATTCCGTGGATTGGACCAAAATTTAAAAAAAAAATACGAAAAGCACTGGCTCCCAAACTTCAAGACAAGCCGCGTATTGTTTTTAGAGTAGGTATGTAATATTATGGACTTCTTAAATAGTTATTTTTGGGAAAGTACTATGAACAATAAATAAATATGTATGAATTGAAGAAAATCAGTTTCTCTAAAATTAAAAAAACTAAAAATACAAAAGAATACGGATCTGACTACTAGTTTATAACGTACCTAAAATTGCAAAATCCACCATATATACCATATCAGAAGGCTTTAAGAATCTGCGTTTGGAAATCAATAAAAAAGATCTCTTTTAATGTATAAAACTGTTGCCGATATCTTTTAGGCCCCGATGACACATCAAACGCAAGACGTCACGTAGTATCGCAGCAATCGGTGAGCAAAATAAAAAGTAACTGTTGTCGATCCAGACGATTTAAGCGAGGGTCGGCGTCCTACAGAATGTGGCCAGAAGTTGTCATTTTGAAGGATAAAATGACCCATAGCCTTAGGGTAACTGATGAATTGTGAATCAGAGTAGCTATTGCTCCCGTGGCATTGCTTGCATTGATTGGTTGCTTGGATATCTACCTTAGATTTGCTTTATTAATTTCCAATATTGTGAGGGTTGAGAAAGAATTTTGTGTCTGGGAGCTCATAATTTTATGTGGTTTTAGAATATGGACGGTGATGTAGTTAAACTCTCGCGAATCGCTAGTCACTTCTCTACACACGATCTTACGATCCAAAACTCGATTAACAAATAAAAGTATTAAAGTATTTTTATTTTAAAAATTATAATAAGTTGGTCTCTGCAGTAAGGCTTACATACGATAGTCCAGAGATATTTATTATTAATGTTTGCTTAAATATTTTACTACTTATTTATCACTAAGTGATAGAACTTTATATGTCAAAGATACATCATTTTATAAATAGATTTGATGCGGCTAATAGTGCATTTTAGACACTGAACCAACAGTCCTAAATGGTAAAAAAACTTTCAAAAAAGAAAAACAAAGCCTATTACAAACAGGAATATCCCGAACAAATGCGTACGTTTGGCAACACTAGTCCTGCGTGTTATAGCTACCATTCCTGCTTTCACAGGGACGGGTCCGGAAAGGTTAAAGGAATAAAAGTTTCCACCAACATAAAACATAGTTTGTGTACACGGCCTTTTTCCCTTTAGAAATCTATTGCCCGAGACGCTCACTTTTATTGCTTGTTATTAAAATAATAGGTCAGCGCTGTTTTATGGCGCCCGTTATTAAATTTGTGGCCTAGCCAGATGTCTGTGGAATATATTTTACGATTCTAAATTTTGTAAAAAAAATTGTTAATTAATTCAGGTAAACCTAAAGACTTACGACGACTACAAAGTAATTGTAAAAATGCTTTGTTTAAAAGTTTAAGTATTTGACTGTAATCATAAGCTCAATTCTGAAGTAAAATTAAAAGATATAAAATAATTGTCAACGATTGTATTGGGCATAATTATAAAATAATTAATGTCTTTAGTACATACAACAGTAAAAATTTAAAATGTTATTCTTAAATAGGTAAGGTTTATCATGATTTACAACCTACTTCAAGTACCTATTTGCTAAATCTTTATTCACAGAAACATTAGTAAATTATATAGACTTTTGAATTTAGCTAAGTCCGCCGGTAGCTATTACGCTAAAAGTCTTATTTCAAAGCAGCGGCGAAGGCACCCGGTTAAAGCTTTAAGTACTAAGTCGGTGGTCGGCAGTTTGCTCGAGTCTCTGGAGGGCTTGTTAGACCATCCATAAGTCCAGTGCAATCAAAAGATCAAAGCGTGTACTTTAGAACAGGTTTGTTGGGCGTCTTTGACGAATAATAGACAACTAAGTTCAAATCTACTCTACTTTTTTAACGATCCTGTCACTTGAGAAACAAAATATGTGGTTCTCAAAGTGTGAAAAATCACCCCACATTATATGAGCAAAATATCGAATCGCCTCGTGAGTCAAGAGACTTATAAGTATCTACTGTTGTTATTTTATTTTTCATTTATTCAAACAGTTTTTAACAGTAAGACTTGATTCAGGAAATTCCCAAGTGTTTGACTTGGATCTTGCACATTTGGCGAGTGTAGTTCCTCGCCAAATTAATGTAGGTTTTTGAATCAACGGATTAAATCAACTACCTACTGGTAATCAAAAGTCTTAAGACAGGATTTTTGGTATACCATCAACTGTAATACTTCCTACATTTTATTAAAGAGTAACATTAATTGATAGCTCTATAGACTTTGAATTAAGCTATTTCTAACGGTAGCTGTTATGCTAAATCTCATTTCAAAACAGCGGCGAAAGCCGTAGGTACTAATCGGGTAGTGGGCTGTTTGTTCGCGTCTCTGGGGGACTTGTTACACCATCCCTTTAGTCAAGAGCAGTCAACAGATCAAAGCGTGTATTTTAGAGCAGGTTTCTACAGCGTCTTTGACGATCCATTTATGGACAACTTGGTTTTGGAGTTTCTTTAAATGGATAATGGGGTACAAAAGGTTCTCAAAGAATAAGCACCCCACCCCACATGATAAATTCCACATAGTTTGTGAGGGTTATACTTACTACATGTGTAAGTTAAATCAGTATTTAACTTACACTGTTTTCTTAACAGAATCTTTCCTTAAATTATTATGCAAGCATACATTTATTACCTACATCTAGATAATTATCGTTGAGTCCCCCGATCTTCAAGCCAATTTCAAGGACATTGTAAGGGCTGCAAATATCACCTGTGGGGATAGTAACTGGCCAGTCAGAAAATTTCCTACCACCAACCAGACCCAAGGCGGGAAGCGAACCCAGTGTTTTTTTTTTTACTGAGCGGTTATCCAAGGAGTTGTATGTATTTCATGAGATATAATTTTGCTTAAGTAAATCAGTTTACTTTTAAAGTTAAAATTCCTAAGACGTTGTTACAAAATAAACAAATTCTCCAAATGGTAGATCCTCTGTAAGAATATTACTGCAGGGACACTAGAATTTATCCTTAACTATGTAATCTGGTAACGTACATTTACTGTAGTTGCCTTTGTACAAACAAGGCTTTAATTAGTTTAAGTTTGTCAACATAAGTTTCATTAAGTTCAACACTAGTTACCTATGTTGCTTGTACTAGCGTAAAAGCTTTGGCCGTGTTCCTACAATGGTTAAACTTGGAAGCGAAAACATTTGAAATAAAAGGTTCCCAGGCTGGAAAAGCCTATATTAGGCAACACTTTGTGCGATGTTTTCTAGTGAGGTGTTTCTAAATAAAATTGTTTTGCCACACGTGTGAAGCGTTTGTGAACATTTGTTCTATGTTATTTTAAACCATTTACATTGTTCCCCGTGCTTGCAAAGCTTCACATCAGAGGCCCAGGACTGTTGTGCAAGATCTCTATACGGTGTTTGATTATTGTTCCACTGGTCACATAGAGTTCTGTAAAGAAGTAGGGTGTTAGAATGTTCTGACACTTAGCTATGAGAGTACGGGAGGAATGGGTTAGTACCGCTATGGTACTGTTCCGCTATGGCCCCCTCGCAAATTTGGTGTTTGGCACAACCAAAAACATTTTGCTCGTTTCGTTTTTGCGTGTGTACATGAAATTTGCTTTGCTCCATGTGTATATTTTGCTATTACACATCTTAATTTAATTAATTTGAATGTCTTATATACATAATATGCATATACTTGGTTAAGAGCCCCCGTCTACTCATCATCATCATTGGGAGCGGAGAGAGAGTTGTGCAAATATTACCAATACGATTGCTCACAATCTGCGCTCCTGTATGTAATGCTATTAATTAATATTGGTGTAGCTTTGCCCCAGTGGAAAGTCTTAATGCACTTTAGAGCGACAAACAGGGTCCTGACTGAGTTTTACTGCTCAATTAAATACTCAGTAACAGTTCAGTAGAATATGTTGGTGATTTAATTAGACTAGACTCCCTTTCTCGGAAAGCTTGTAAAGACGTTGTTACTCCGCTTTATCGCTCATTGTTTATATCGGATTCCTGTATCACAGAGTCATGGCAGTGTTGCTCCTGTGCTTGGTTTAATGATTAAAAAGTGGTGAAGTCGGTTTACAAAATACAAATTATAAATATTGTAATGTTTATCCGTCGTCTGCTGCCACCCCTAATACTGAGTTTGACACTAGATGGCGCTGTGTGAATAATTTGCAAGGATTCTTTTTAGATACCCTGCATATTTTATAGTTAAGATTGGCATCTACAGCTGGAACTTGGTTAGGAGGATTTTTTTTTTATAGTAGCTCAGTACATTGGCTCCACTTAGCCTGATGGTAAGCAAAAGGGGAACCCAAATTACCACGACAACGGACGCAACACCGTGGTGTTCTATCCGTTGGCATCGCAGTACTGGCTCACAAGGTGCTTCTTCACGCTTCGTTTAAAGGAACTCATGTCGTAGGAAGGGGGAAATACATGAGCCGGCAGAGAGTTCCACTTGAAATAAATGTTTTGTAGAGCATTAAAAAATGTCCAGTCAGGCAAAGGCACCCTACACTTTGCCAGCGGTATATTGTACATTTATTTATTATTTACTAGCGGTCGCCCTCGCGGTTTCACCCGCGCGTAATTTCCTTTTTGAACTATCCCCCCTTTTCGGGATAAAAAGTTAATATATATTTAGTTATTAATATATGTTAATCTTCTGGTTTTAAGCTACCTATCCACCAATTTTCAGCCAAATCGGTTTATCCGTTCTTGAGTTATAAATAGTGTAACTAACACCACTTTCTTTTATATATACATAGATTTATATGAATGTTTGTCCACAGAGAGCGTGCGGCTCGAGCATGGGCGATGGCATGGCGTAGTGGCGACATGAGTGCGCGGGTCGCGCTAGCAGCGCTGCTCGCGGCGCTAGTGGCGACCGCCACCACGCATGCGCCTACGCAGGAGCCGGCGAAGTTCGAGGCCGCTTTTCAAGGTACAGTCAACAGCACATCAGACTACCCTAATCTGTCAATTTCTACAACCAATTTTTAGCTTTATACAATTTACATAGAGTTCTCTTTCAATTGAGATTTTTTGAGAAATCAGGGTTGATCTGCTGCAGTCCGTACTACACAACTAAATTTTTTTAGGTAAATAAATCCTTCATGGATACCTTTTAAAATGGAGTAATAACCCAGCCTTTCGGCGAAGTAGCTTAGATTATGGTTATGTTAGCAGGGCGCACTGGCTAAAACTCCACTGTGACCATCTCAAGCGCAGTTTGGAACCAAAAGCCGGTACCTATAATGTACAGATTCGCAAATTTTTTTGGCTCCCCGCCAATTGACGCTGTCCGGAAAATTGTCAAAAGAGACACTTACCAATACATTATAATGCCTGGTAGATGATATATTAGGAACTTATTAAACGTTGATGAAACTAGCCCTTTAATAAAAATTTGCTAAACAAACGAAATGAAAAACACGCTGAAACATGGACTAAATGCACGTCTTTAACAAGCTTAATCATCGCGGGAACTGTCGGATAATCCCGTCCCCTAGTCTGCAACGCGGCATAATCCACATTTAATTATGTCCCGTCGACAGTTAAACAGAAGTTTGAGGACAAACGTTGAACATTTTTAATCAGCAGTCAATCCAGAGGCTTTGTTCCGACTCTCGACTCATGTAGGTAATTGGGATAGTACGCGGCCTAATATTCTACTATTTGAGAATGGTTTAATATCTATCCGTTTTGTGTTTCAATATTTTTCACATTTAAGTTAAGCGCGTTAGTTAAATCTGCTAAAAGTTAAGAGTCTGTTAGATTGTAAGGTATAAAACGAGTAAAAAAATATTTATTTATCTACCTCTAGCTTGAGGCGCCATAAATATTATCAATCAAGAATTGATGAATCCTCCGAATTTTGAATCAATTTTAAAATTAAAAAGTGTTTAGTTTTGTGGATGTGTTTGATTTTTAAAACAATTTTGAGAAAAAAAAACAGAATGATACTCTACAATCATAACTATCATCATCGGCATAACTCCGTCCACTGCTGGACATAGGCCATAGAATGGCTGGCAGGAGATGGATGCGAGTAGCCAATAATCGAACTATGTGGTGAGCATTGGGAGAGGCCTATATACCCTACAATAAACGAATAACATTATAATTTATTATGTGGCACGGTCGACTGAAATCGTAATAAATATTCTAGGCAAAAACATCAAATCATACACGAGTTAACGCTAGGCAACGCAAGTGGGAGGTTTAATGTCCATACAATACTATGTTTTTTTTTCATACTTAATGTTCTTACGTTTTTTGTGAAAAACATCATTACGATAGCGTTATATCACAATCCTTGGCTTTGAAGAAGCCATTATGCTTCAAATATTGCTTGCAAAATTACTTTCTATACAGTTTTAATGGCTTCGATAACTTTGTGATCGTTCTTATTATCTGGTGCAGCGTCTCTCAAACTGATGCAATATGACCAAGTAATACGCAGTTTCTGTTTACCATATTTTTCATGTAGGTACCTAAGATTATACAAGTATCATAAATGATCATTAGGTATTTAATAGGTAAAGACAATTTAAGCGTTGACTCATAACAGTATTAAAAACCGGCCAAGTGCGAGTCGGACTCGCCCATGAAGGGTTCCGTAGCAGCAAGTATCATCATAATATAAAAGTTCTTGTAGTTCTTTGTAAGTTTGATCGACGTTTTTATATTTGAGTTGACTGAATGAGAGGAAAATTGCGGTTTACGATTTATGACGTTTTAAAAAAAAACTAATTACTTGATCTCGTTCAAACCAATTTTCAATGGAAGTTTGCATGGTAATGTACATCATATATTTTTTTTAGTTTTATCGTTCTCTTATTTTAGAAGTTAGAGGGGGGGGGACCAACATTTTACCACTTTGGAAGTGTCTCTCGCGCAAACTATTCCGTTTAGAAAAAAATGATATAAGAAACCTTATTATCATTTTTAAAGACCTATCTATAGATACCCCACACGTAAGGGTTTGAAGAAAAAAAAATTTTTGAGTTTCAGTTCTAAGTATGGGAAGTCCCAAAAATTTATAAACTAATTACTTGATCTCGTTCAAACCAATTTTCAATGAAAGTTTGCATAACAATGTACATCATATATTTTTTTTAGATTTATCGTTCTCTTATTTTAGAAGTTACAGGGGGGGGGACCAACATTTTACCACTTTGGAAGTGTCTCTCGCGCAAACTATTTAGTTTAGAAAAAAATGATATAACATACCTTATTATCATTTTTAAAGACCTATCCATAGATACCCCACACATAAGGGTTGGATGAAAAAAAAATTTTTGAGTTTCAGTTCGAAGTATGGAGAGCCCCCAAAATTTATTATTATTTTTCTATTTTTGTATGAAAATCTTAATGCGGTTCACAGAATACATCTACTTACTAATTTTCAACAGTATAGCTCTTATAGTTTCGGTAAAAAGTGGCTGTGACATACGGACGGACAGACAGACAGACAGACAGACAGACAGACAGACAGACAGACAGACAGACAGACATGACGAATCCATAAGGGTTCCGTTTTTTGCCATTTGGCTACGGAACCCTAAAAAACGTATTAGTATCTTAATGGGATCGAAATTGTAAAATACATATAAAATAATTATAAATTTTAATAAACCTTTTTGTTGATTCCCAATATTTGCCACTTTCACATTTCAATTTACCTACATTCGGGGGCAAATTAAAAAAATATTTGGAAAACACTGACCACTTTTATTTGGTCCCAGTCGCCTGAATCCTCTGACCACCCTCTTTTGAAATCTAGACTAGATGTACAAGATTGTAGTAAATATTCTTTGAATCTAAACTATTGTGTAACATTATATAAAAGAACTACTACACAGAAACAGCTTTGCAGACATTTGATAAACAGAAAGACTTGGACCAACTTGGAGTAGACAAACTCTTTGAAGTATAATTTAAATTACAAACCTAATTTACCTAAATTCAGACTGAAATATTTTTCTCTGCCGCTTTCGTTTAGATTTGCATTAAATTAATTAGACAACTCTTTGTGAATCGTACTGTTTTATTGTTTCCCTTTTTTGGTACGCTTAAGTAATTTCTTTTCATAATACCTAGGTAATTCTTCCGTATCTCCTAAGAAGAAATCTTAATAAGATGACTTAGCTGTCTATCTTTTAGTCTTTCTAAAAGGCTTTTATTTCGTAAGATAGAGAATAATTATCAAACTGAAAATTATAACCAAGTAAGTACCCAGTAACGCCTCGATGGTCTAGTGGTTTAAGTGTCGGGCCGAGATCTCGGGGTCCTCGTTTCAATTCCCGGATCGAGCAAAATTTGTGTCGGTTTTTTTCGGACATAGCTAGGGTTTACGATCATAGATCCGCACTTGGCAAGCGTGGCGACGATACTAGTATCCATCATTTAAGAGATGACTTGGTTCCAATTATGGAGGCCTTTGCCCAGTAGTGGGACATTTAATAGGATGGTGTTTCAAGTACTCAGTCCCTTATGCTATGCCGGTGGTAGAGTCACTCTGTAATTGACGATTTATAAATACTTGATACAAGTTTACATGAATAAAGAATATTTTGATTTTGATTGATTTGATTTATGAAGAATTATATTCAAAATTAACAAAAAATAAATACCTACTTACTACAGCTTATGTCAAGCATTACTATTCGTAGCCAGGTGACGAAATTCGACCTATCGACCCCTTATATGTAAAACGACTTATTGAAAGAAATCTGATACCAACTCCGCTCTTAAAAAAAGAAACACTGAATAATATAGGTAATAAGTACCTACTTAGCTTAAACTTGGTAAAAAAGCTCAAGAAGCAAAACTTACCTAAGTTTTGCTTCTTGAGCTTTTTACCAAGTTTGCTATTTAAGCAATAAACTCGTCTATCTAGGTATTTATAATAGATAGCTTTCGTTTATCCAATTACGTAATATTACAAACTTAACATTTTAATTAATCTTGTCCTAAAGCTGACACAAAAGGGCAGTGTAGAATTACGGTCAGTATTTTTATATGCTTTTAACAGATTAAAGATTGTAAGAAAGACCTTGTTTTTGTACTTTACCTACTTTGACTTATTCTCTATGGGCATGATTGACCGCCAGTGGAACAGTGGCTATGTCCTATGTCTAAGCTGTTTTGTTTGGGCGTAAAACCTTGAGGTAATTTCAGAATTCGTAGTTATATAGTTGAGTGTAAAACCCGGAGGTAATTTCAGAATTCATACTAATATAGTTGAGTGTAAAACCTGGAGGTAATTTCAGAATTCATACTAATATAGTATCAACTATAATTATTATTATCTGTGCCCATACTAAATTATGGCCGTGAATTACTTATTACTCTACTGGTTTCCGATTTTAAATACCTATTACATTCACAAAACACTCCACGATTTTAAATATTAGGTACATTCACAAAACACTCGTTAAGAAAATTTCAGCTCAAGCGGTCCGCAACATTGTTATCATCCATTATCCCCAATTCCCCACATCGTTTTAAAACGCATTATCCTGATATCACAACACGTATGACATTATCAGTATTTTTATAGCTCACTTCACCCCTAATAGCTCATGATCAAAAATCTGAAACAAATCAATTTTAACAGGCCAATGAAAACTCCATAACATGGCCACTTCAAAATTACGAGTTGTTCTAAGAAAGGATATAAAATACGTTCGTATAGCTATAAAAGCGAGATATGTGGGGCGGAGCGTCGCAAAACATTTATGGAGGGAAGACTACCCGCGATCCTTGGAATGAATTCTTTGGGAGCGAGTTATGAGCTAAAGAAAAATTATTGGCGCTTCCATTATTTTATGCGAGCTTTGTGTTCATTTTTGGCGAGGTAGAGTAGGGTCAGCCAAGGACGATTATTGAAAAGTGAAAAGTAATACGAAATGAGTACCTACACTACCTACCTACTTTGATTGGAATTCTACCATCGAACATAGATTAAAGAAATAAAATACCATCGAATGATTAAGTACATAATTCTGAGAATAATAATTATTGTACTAATAACGCTACTCGCGTAGTGTCGTTACTAAAATCAATCCTGTCTAAAAGTCAAGTCAATTTAATAGGCCACATTTTGACAGTTCATTTATGCAAAGAAAAATATCCCTTACGCTAAAGGAATAAAACTCAAGAAAACAACATCAGTTCTTATTAATACAATTATTTATTTAGAAAATTAGACTCTACTTCTGATGTACATAAGTTTCACTTTTCTTTGCATAAATGAACTGTCAAATGTGGCGTATTAAAATGACTCTGCTATAGTACCTAGTAATACTAGGCAGAAATAATTGTAGAGTGCAGTGTAGAGATGATTTAATTTCAATGATAAATAAATAGTACTAGTAGGTATTTCAATAATGATGCTAAATGATAAGACAGGATGCAATCGCACTCATCGGGAGATCCCTATATCCAACAATAAACTAATGTTGGTTGATGATGATGATTTCAATAAAATAGAGGCCATTGCCCGATGAAACATTTAGTAGGTTGATACTATACGTACTTATTAAAACTGCCTCTAACTTTATCTTATCAGTTTACGAAAAACTCTAAACAGATGGCATAAAATGCGACAGACAGATTTAATTTTTATCTTTGAGAGATACACTAAAAGCATGGGCAAAGTGCACGGCTGTAGCTAAACGCAGAGAAGTTTTTGAAGAACGTTTTAACGTTTTATTTAAATGGAAAAACTAAAATTCGAAGCGAAAATGTTTCCACGCTAATGGCGGACCAATTCGTTTTTATTTTACTTTTTACGTTCATGAATATTCTTCTTTGCACCGTGCATGTTCAATTGCTGTAGATAAATATTCTCAAATGTTTCGATCTCACTGAAACTTAATGAGCATTGGACGAAGTTCGAAATAAACAACAAAAAAAAAACACGACGCGATTTTTCTCACATCGGCCAGTTTTTAACTTCTTTGTTGCTTCTTTGTCTATTTATCTAACAGATTATAATGACGTTTAATTTAAATAGTGGCAGAGCCATGCTGTTCTACAGTCCAAATGGGCCGGTTCGTCCGGGGAAGTGCCACTCTCTCACATAACACTAGCGTGAAATAATAGTGACTAAGTTACTATTGCGTGAAATAATAGTGACTAAGTTACTATACTTTTTTTTTTTTTTCTTTTTTTTCTTTTTTTTTTTTTTTTTTTTTTTTTTTTTTTTTCGCTTGTGGCAACACTCGGGTTGACAGCTGATCTGCTGTGCTCCCGTATTTAAATTAATTATTAATTAGATTTTTCGCATATTTATGGCTAAATAACGCTCACTAAACATAACTAAGTGTATAACTAATTATAATACATGTTAATTAGTGCGTAAGTTGAGTGTAAGTGCTACTAAACCAGTGTAATAAAGGTAACGAAATTTCCTAACGGTTATTTCGACACTTTGAAAATTGTTAATCATTATCTTCTCTTCAGGTAAACATTGTATATTATTACTAAAATAAAATATTATAGATCAATTTAGTTCGTTAAATCTCAGATAGTCGTACGCGCAAAGGTTAATTTTATTACAAAATACCTTCTTATGTTGTTCGATCGACGCTTTGGGAATCTTTGTTTACATTCCGCTTTGCGATTAGTTTTAACGTAAATAAATACCAAAATGCAGACCCGCAGTGCCTTAGCTCGCCAACTTGACCTAGCTTTAAAAGAATTAAAGGTGTCTAAGGAGTTGATCGACCAATTTCACCAGGAAAGAGACGATAATGAGAAAGAAATGTTAGAAGTTTTGAACAGAAATACTGTTTTAAAAAAAGAGATGGCTGAGTTGCACACACAGTACATTATAGCTATTGACGACCGGGATAGGTTACAAGGCATAGTTGACGAATTTGGCGAGTGCAGCGAGGACTACGTGCGTGGCCTCAGGCGCATCACCATGCTGGAGCATGAGCTACAGGAGGCCCACCACCACATATCGCACATGGAGTCCGAGAAGACAGACGCCCTGGTCGACCAAAGCCAGAGCCTATTCAGCGAATTAGTTAACAGTGCACCCAGCCTGGTTTCTGCTGCTACTGACATACCTACAATTGATTTAACAAATGAATCAAAACTAAATTCCTTGCCCTCAGTAGGAATAGTCAAATGCAGCAAAAACAAGTATAAAAAATATGTAAAAATCAATAAGTTTATAAAAAAAACACAAAAATTAATAAAGAAACAAAAATGTTTGTTTAAAAGTGTAAAATATATTAATGAGAGGAGACGTTTAGGCGACGAATTAGATGTTTATTCTATAATGTTAGAGAATAATAAAGTGTCACATGAAAAAAGTGTAAAATTGTTCCAACAAGAAATATACAGCCTTCAGGAAAAATTGGAAACAATTACAAGTAGATACAATTATAATAAAAAAGAGTATGAGGAACATGTTTTGGCCTTGAAGAAACTCATGGACAATTCAGATTCAAACCATCATATTATTAGTAAAAACAATTGTCCACTGAGTACTCGGTTAGAAAATGAGTCCTCATCCTCTCACTATCCGTCCAACTTGGATAGTAATAAAACCAATTATGTTATGTTTAGTGATGACGTTGGTAAACATATGGGCCAATTATTAAGTACCCAATTAATTGAGCCTGTTATCAATTACTGTTCACCAGAATCTTCTTATGATTATATTATTAATAAAATAATTAATTATAAATTTAATCCTAATACTACCTTAATAATATTAATTGGTAACAGGGGTAATCTGAACAAAGGAAAATTAATAAATCATTTTAATAACTTATGTTCTCTAAATGTAAAGAAAATTATCTTGTTCACATTACCTTATTTATCAGGTGTGCCACAAGTAGAAAACGACCTTAGATATAAATTAAATATGTGCTTTGACACTATGACATTTTCTAATGAAAACTTTCATTTAATTGACATTAATAAAATAATTAAAAACTATAGTATACATGCGACTAAGGATAAATACTATCCTACTAATTATTGTAAACGACAGATAGCTGTGTCGCTATCTTATTTTATTATTAATTCAGCCAAGAACTTGGCTAACAAGCCTGCTTCTATTGAGCAGAGCAGTAGATCTGACATCAATCAGACTTTGGATTTTAATCCAAGTAATTTAAATTAAATCATAAGACAAAAGAGGACATCTCTTGCAAACCTATTACAGTGACGAAGGATAAGTCTTGTAATTTTTTTAATTTAGTTCATCAAAATATACAAGGCTTCTCTGGTAAAGAACTTGAAATAGGTTTATTCTTAGACTGTATGAATATACATGTCTTATGTTTAACCGAACACTGGTTAAGACAAGAAAATTGTTTAATAAGTATAGATAATTTTAGGCTAATTAGTTCGTTCATGAGAAAATCAGCTATTCGTGGTGGGTCACTTTTATTGGTACATAACAAGTTAAAATGTAAAGAACGTAAAGATATAGTAGCACTTTCAATTGAGCGAACTATAGAAGTAGCATGTGCAGAGCTAGAACATTATATTATTGTTTGTGTGTATAGACCCCCGGCTTCAGATTATAGTTTATTTGAAACCACAATGGAGGAGATACTCAAGAAAACCTGTATGTCAAATAAAAAAGTTGTTGTATGTGGAGATTTCAATGTAAATATTCTGGAAGGTTCACAATTGGCCGTAAGATTTGTTAACCTGTTTAAATCATTTAATTTAGTAAATCTCTTTACTGAACCTACCAGGATCACACCCACTTCTGCCACCTGCTTAGATAATATATTTTGTAATAATAAGGTAATTGATAAGAAAATTATTAACTGTATCCAATCAGATCATAGTGGCCAGCAAGTCAAATTTGAACACTGTGCTGCCTCTAAATCTGTAGACATCATTTGTAGGCCTGTCACTGAGAGACGTAAAGATAAATTTAAAAGCAACATTGATAGAAAAATATCTGATATTTCTCTTTGTGGTGGTGATGTAGATACTCTTTATGAAAATTTATTTGGCTTGCTAACTTCTGAGTTTGACTCAATATTTACTAAAAAGACAATAAAAACGAATAATTCTAAAGCTTCATTCAATGACTGGGCAACTACAGGTATTTATAAGAGTAGACATAGATTATATGAACTGTATGGTTTAAAAGCATGTTCTAAAGATCCAAAGGTCATAGAATATGTTAAAAACTATTCCAAGATTTTTAAGAAAGTATGTTATAAAGCAAAATCTATTTACTTGCGTAACAAAATAAATAAGTCAAGTAACAAAGTCAAAGCTACTTGGAATATAATTAATAAAGAGACATGTAAATTAAAGCCATACGAAAGCGACTATTCCTTAAAAGTTAACAATGAAATTCTTAAATCTGATATAGAAGTCGCTAATGCCTTTGAAACTTTTTTCTCAAATATACCTATTATAACAACTAGTCAATTAAATTCTAGCTCACACCAAGCTCAAATTTTATTAGCTTCGAGTGTAGCTGAATGTCAGATTCCGTTTAAATTTAATTATATAAACCCAAACACAATTTTGAAAACGTTCAAAGAACTGAACATGAAAAAAACCGAAGACTTATGGGGCATCTCTACTGATATAATGAAAACAGTAATTGATGTTATTTCACCCCATTTAGCATACATTTTTAACAAATGCATTGATGAAAGTCAATTTCCCAATTTGATGAAGTACAGTAAAATAATACCTTTATTTAAATCGGGCAATAAAAGTGACCCATCCAACTTCAGGCCAATTTCTATTTTACCATCTTTAAGTAAAATTTTTGAAAAAATTATGTTTAATCAATTACTTGAACATTTCAACATCAATAATTTACTTCATAAAAAGCAATATGGTTTTACTAAGAACAAAAGTACAACCGATGCGGGAATTGAACTTATTAAACATATCCTGGATGCTTGGGAGGGTAAACAGAACGCAATAGGTATTTTTTGTGATTTATCAAAGGCATTTGATTGTGTTGACCATACAATATTACTTAATAAATTAAAACATTACGGTGTCTCCAACGCTGCCATAAAACTAATTGAATCGTATCTCACTGACAGGATACAAAGAGTCAATATCAACAATATTAATTCGTGTGGTGCTAAACTGAGAATGGGCGTGCCACAAGGCTCTATACTGGGCCCTTTGCTATTTTTGATTTATATAAACGATCTACCATACTACACCGGGGACCTCTGTGAGATAGTTCTGTTTGCTGATGATACTTCTTTGATATTTAAAACAGATAGAAATGAAAAAACATTTGACAAGGTGAACAGGGCTCTTTCGCGAGTGTCACAATGGTTTAACACAAACAACTTATTACTAAATGCAAAGAAAACGAAATGTGTTAAATTTATGATGCCTAATGTAAAACAGATGGATACATTCATTATTATGAATGATGAGCAATTAGAAATAGTTAATGATACTTTATTTTTAGGAATTAATATTGATTCCAAACTTCAATGGGGTCCTCATATTACTGCATTAGCAGCAAGACTTAGCTCAGCTGCTTATGCAGTAAGAAGAATAAGATATATCACTGATGTTGAAACGGCAAGATTGGTTTATTTTAGTTATTTTCATAGTGTCATGTCATATGGTCTACTGTTGTGGGGCTCTGCTGCTGACATCGAGTCTATATTTATATTACAGAAAAGAGCTATTCGTGCAATCTACAACCTTAGACCTCGTGACTCGCTCAGAGATCTATTTACACAAATTAACATTTTAACCGTTCCTTCACAATACATTTTTGATTGTTTAATGTATGTTCGGAAGAATTACAATAATTTTCTAAAAAAATCCGACTGTCACAAATTTAACACAAGGAATAAGCACAGACTTGCCGTTCCTAATGTCAGGCTTCATAAAACAGGAAAGTCATTTGTTGGACTGAGCATTAAACTATTTAACAAAGTACCACAACGTCTTGTAGAATTACCTTTAAATAAATTTAAAGTCATAATTAAAGATTACCTTATGAGGAAAGGTTACTATAAAGTAGAAGATTATTTAAATGACAAGACTCTGTGGACATGAAACACATTTGCTTCTCTGCACATCTACTCTTATGCTTATTTATTGTACTTATTATATTATTATTAAGTTGACATTATATTGTTATTAATTTGACATTATATTATTATTAAGTTTTTATTGTACAACACAAAATGGTTTAAAAAAGGCTATCATATGTAACTGTTGAGTTTCTTGCGGCACTTCTTCTCAACAGCAGGCCATTCATTCACGTCGAAGTGCTGGTAGGAAAAAAAGTTTATGACGTGCAAAAGAATTTCTTGGTAAATCAAATTGCAAAATAAATACTTTGACTTTGACTTTGATTGTGTTTCGTCAGGTTTGTGCTGGAAATATGGAAGTGAAAATAAGCATTCCCTTTACGGAGGGGAAATGAGCAACCTTGACACCCTGATGGTAAATGACCACTACTGCTGTGCAGACATCTGCGAGTAGAGTCTAAATGTGTGTGTATGTCGTCGCGTCGTATGCGTCTGTGGGAGAAGAATATAACAGGACGGAGGCTCTGGGGGGAATGGGAGAAATTAAATATTTATTCCACAACGCTCAATACTTACAAATCGATATCTCGTCCCAATTATCACTGTAACGTGATTCTCCCGGCTCCAGGATTGTTGCCATCAGAAACGGCAAGAAACTCGATAGGTATTCTTTGATTGTTAGTCGGAAGGAGAAATACCTATCGGTTTTCTTTGACGGAGATTTCTTCTTTACCTGATTTACGATTAGTAGACGAGTAGTAGAGAAAATATTATAATATCTATTAATATAAAACTCAAAGGTGACTGACTTACTGACTGACTGACTGACTGACATAGATATCTATCAACGCACAGCCCAAACCACTGGACGGATCGGGCTGAAATTTGGTATGCAGGTAGATGTTATGACGTAGGCATCCGCTAAGTAAGGATATCTCGATATTCCCGATTGCCATAGTTTTTGATTTGTTGGATTTGTTTCCGTCCCGAATAGCAGAATACATTTTAAAAAAGAAAGGATTTTGATCAATTCCCACGGGAAGGGAACCACGCGGGTGAAACCGCGCGCGGCCGCTAGTAAATATATATATTTCAATAGATCTTTCATTTTTTGAATCTAAGAAAATACCAATTCTCAAAAGATTGCAGTCAACGTGCAGATTAAACCCCCAACGTCAAACGTGAAAAAAACAAAACACTAAACTTTCTGTTCTACTTCTATTGCAATAAAGTCCAAACTAGAATGATAAGTCACTCCTAACGTCTGATCCTGACAGAGTCGAGAGCTGCGATCGATCGTGAGTATTCGAGAGTCAATTGAGTTGAGCTTGTGAATACTGGCATTAAGCCGTTGGCCTATGGCATTAGGGTTGTGTTGTTGTTATCTGTGGTAGGGCGTAGACAATGGAGGTGGATTTTATTGAGCCTTAACGACTGCTACCTTCGTTTGTTTTAATTTATTTTTTAATATGCAAGAGCAGTTGGCTGACAGGTGCACAGCCCAATTTAGTGGACGCTTCAGTCTTGAGTCCCACACACGGCCGCGGGTCTAGCTAGCCTGCGGTTATGGTGCATAAACGCATTCTCCTCCGAGAAAAAAAAAGGTGCACAGCCCAATTGATGGTATGTGACCTCTGCATTCTATTCCATTGAGAGACCAAGAAGAGTTGCTCGATGTGCTGCCACCCTGGGCCCTAGCTTCCCCACCCTGGGCCAATGGCTGCCCCTTACTGAGCCCACGGCTGCCCTACCCTGTGCCCACTGCTGGCTACGTCCTTGCTGTGGACTTCTCCGATCTGAGAGCTAATGGATTTCAAATGTACTAGCTCCTACATAAATATCGCTGTAATAAAGCCGGAGCCGTTATGGCGGCAGATATATTATCGCCTTTGGTAGCTAGCTGGTCGGACTCTGAAAAAGTCCCAATATAATTTTAAACTATAAATATTTTAGTTGGGAGAATTCGTTGGGAACTTGGGAGAAAAGCCACGTAGTTCGTTCGCTACGTTGCAATCCTTCTCTGCGCTTACCAAATACGGATTAGTGACTAAAAACCTGATCCGTGTCCGAAAATATCGACACAAATTTGATTTAGCTCCACCCTTGACGGCCACGGCCAGGTAAAACCACAAGACTAGAAGTGTTTGCATGAAGCTTCACAGTATCTTAGTAATACGGACAGCTAGGCTTTAAACGTTTGAGATGTTCCCGGCGCATGAACGGATTCCGAGGCCACATCTTCGAGATATCTCTGCCCGAGGCTAATATTCCACATTCTTGGCGAAGATAAGCTACTGCCTGTGCCTTCTTTGTTGTCGGATAGGAACGCTGTTAATTCAAAAATGGAAGAGTTTCTACAATGGCCTCTTAAAAAATGTGTTGGAGGACGAAGTTTCAAATTGAAAGTAGTTTCTTTACCCAGGAATATAACTACAAAGATTCTGCACGTGGCTTCGTAAAGGTGTGTCTAAGACTTTCAAGTAACATATTTTTGTTATGGATTTTAGCCTATGTGTAATTCTGTTGTATATAAATGTTACAATGCTAAGAGTAACTAACATACATCCATCCATTTTTAGAAACTTTTACATCTATACTAATATTATAAAGAGGAAAGATTTTATTGTTTTTTTGTTTGTATTGAATAGGCCCCAAAACTACTGGACCGATTTGCATAATTCTTTTACTGTTAAAAGCTACACTATCCCCGAGAACATAAAGTACTTTTGATCCCGAAAATGTGGGGGTAAGGGAGGGATATTTTATAATAATTTAGTAGTTAGGTTGTAGTTAGGGCATGGAATGCCCTTCCGGCTCACGTGTTTCCTTCCTCCTATAATCCTGGGCTTTTCAGGCAGGGGCGTGAAGCGGCATCTATGCAGGCCTTCAGGGTGAGGGTGACTGGCTCAATGGGTACTATGATCTATTGAGCCAGTCAACCTTATATTTGGACCTCACTTCGGCTTACCATCAGGTGGAGTGAGGTTATCCTGACTGCCTCTATAAAAAAAAGTTTAATCAAAAGTTTTTAGATCATTGCTAAGATATGTGACACTTACATGTACTTGGCAAGCGTGGTAAACACGCCATTAAAATCTAGAGACATTTGTTTATTTGCCCTGTGCCCAAATAAGCTAATACTTTAAATAAAAAAACATTCAGTCAATGCTACAGTTATAGAATCTAAATCGTAACTTTATCTCTAAAATAAAACTATTCCGAAGTCGTTGTTAGATAAAGCAATAACTCCAAATGTGAGTTCAAAAGCCCTTCTTAAACCAATTTGGTCAGAGCCAGTCTCGAGTGCAATCGAGTTTAGGATGGCGGGAAATATATTGTGAAATAGCTTCGAATTTCGAAGCTTCACAGTCTTCACACTGGAACTGCCTTCGTGGTACAGTGGTAAGAGCGTTCGGCTCTAATACCCGGAGATCGTGGGTTCGAATCCCACGGGGAACATCACTTTGTGTGATTGTTTCCAGTTTGGTTAGGACATTAAAGGCTTGAATCACCTGAATGTCTAAAAATAATGATGATTCCGTGCTTCGGAAGGCACGTTAAGCAGTTGGTCCCGACTATGTTCCAAGTAGGTCTGGTTTCCCTTGTAAGGGTTACGGAGGTCAGATGGCAATCGCTCCATTGTAATAACCAGGCTTGTCAAATCTAGGATCACAGTCGAAGCGGACCCTAAGCTCCATACTGGATGCAATCGGGAATACGCTGGGATGATGGATGGACAGTCTTCACACTGGCTAGATAATATAAATATCATACAGGAAAATTAATTTTCTGCCGTTGTTTCGCTTATCACATTAAAACTATTAGACGGTTTTCCGTCCTTCTCGATATAAATTATAGGCTATATTATAATAGATACCAATGTTTTAATAAATGTGTCTATTTACATATTTTTTTTTCGTGTGTCATTTGTTTTATAAATAGTTTTTTTTTTTGTCAATGATCAATATAGCCATCTTTGAAATATTTTATTTCCAAAACTTTCAGTAATACTTTTCTAGTTTGCTGTACTTGGCCAAAGTGTATCTTACAGAGGAACAAAAGCGGGGATTTTGCAAAAGTGTATCTACGAGGAAAGTGTATCTTAGAGGAATGATTCTTATATAATACAAAATTAAAAGAACACATAAAATTTCACAGATACTCGTATGTTCGTACCAAATATTTGTATCGTGCGAGGATCAATACCGCGCGTCCTTCTAATAGCCATCCTCATCATTATGTCGAAATATTTAGGTAGCGTGCATATTCCCCAATGTATCCAACCAATTGTTACCGGAAGATACATACATCTGACAGTCGTGAATTCAATTAACCAACTCCAAACAACTCGTAGCAGTTTCCGCCGATGGGCCGGGGATTTAATTATTCACTCAATTTACGATGATAATGGCCGGCACAGAACGTCGATAATTAATGACTTGAACATCACACGCCACACGTTCAGTTAATTATTTCAACATGGTTTCATTGTTTTTTCAAAAATGGACTCTAGAAGATCACTCACATAGTCTATGATCACTCAATAAATAGAGTGAGTGAAACAACTTATAAAGAGTTGAAACTGGCTAGTGAAATTCCAAAATATCAAAAAATTAAATTGATTACAACCAAAGATCGTATATAACATAGAAAAATTTTACTCACAAAATGTCTTTGACAGTACTAGCACTTTAGACCTACTTAAGTAAGTAAAAAGCATTGATTGTGAAGTTTAAATGATCAGGAGAGTTAAGGAGCGGTCCGTCCACAAAACACTATTACTCGTCCGTCTGTATGTTTTTTATTTGGTACCTTAAATCTAAAGTAGATACAATCAATAACCGATTCCTCAAGATATTTGAACAATACCCCAAAGTACATACGTCTCTTCCGAGAATCAATTAGCCAACTCTAAAGAGAATTTGCAGGAGGTCCACAGACCTGTGATTTAATTATTCAGTCAATTTACCAAGATAATTGCTGCAAAATGTCGATGAATGTCAGCACACGCCACACATTTGCATAATTTCGGTCATAATTGAATTTGCTTTAAATTATTCCGATAGCGATATTAACCTATGGATGTATGATGAATAGTAATTTAATAGTGGTTTTCTACTATTCTGTTTCAATGCTGAAAGCGAAACAATTTCTAATCCCAGAGAAAATTTACCCGAGCCGAGTTTTCGGCTACGGCGGCCAAATTTACGTTAAAACCAATTACGCAGGATATATTCTAGTGCCCAAGTGAGTACGCAAGCAAAGGTGCGTTCCCTATTCCCTCACTCTCATAACACAATGGTACAGCATTTTGATACGACCAAAAAGAGATTAGGCGCAGGACCAACGGCTTTATGTGCTTTCTGATGCACGGGCGTGTGTCACTTTTTCTCAACTGAAAAACCCAGTCACAAGATTTCACCTCAAGACTCTTAACCACAGCTAATCGTTCCAGCAACAAACATACCTACTAACCAACAACGAAGCTAACAAAACTACCCACCTCATAAATCCAATTAGCCAAACTCCACACGGTTTTATTATTCATTCAATCTAACGAGATAATGGCTGCCCCGGGCGTTGAGAATCCGCCGGGACATTCTAAATACGATTCTAGTAAGCTTTTATCTATATGAAGATGTTCTTTCTTTTCTTGTAGGTATGTCAGAGGCGGCAAACGAGCCAGCGGGTCGCCTTAGCCCTTTTTTTTGTGGAGGGGAATGCTTTTAGGCACCATAACTCGTCTGGGGTAGGCGAGCCGTGTGTGGGACTCGTGCAATCCATGCCCCAGTCTTTATAAAGACTGGTGCACGGAGAATACTCACTAAACCCCCCCGCGCTCCTGCATCGCCGTCGGCAGCGTCTCTGAGCTAGGACAGACCCTGACAACCAGAGACACCGCAGGGCGACCTGCCCGCCTCTACTGTTCACGGCGGCGTAGCTTCATAGACGCGTATTCGTCATTATACGCCTGCATGCAGCGACGCGAGCGCGACGTTGACGCTACGTCGACAGAGTTATGTACAGTCAACAGCACGTCAGACGTAACACTTTGGACTTTGTACCGCTCTTATGTCGGGGGCATAAGCGCTATTATCGAACTGCAAGTGTATACCGTGATGTGCTGTTGACTGTACATAGTTTTGTATGTAAGCTGCAAGCAGGCGTACACCAAGCGTTTAGTGACGAATACGCGTCTATGACGCTACGCGCGCCATCTAGCCCCAAAGTAAGCATTAGCTTGTGCTATGGGTGCCATACAACGGATAAACATTACTTAAACACTTTTTTTGTAAATACTTATACATAGAATTAAAAAACACCCAGACCGATACAAACAGACATGTTCATGTACCTACACAAAATGTTTGTACCGTGCGGCGATCGAACCCGCGACCTCTGGTGTAATAGCCGACTTCTCGAACATCACCGAATGGCTCGTCAGTCAAAGAAAAAAAAATACTATTATGTGAAGGCTTTTATTTCTACGAAGATGTAATATTCATATCGTAATGAAGCTACTATCAAATTGTTTTGAGCATTGAATATTACATTGCAGTACACAAAAGAATATGAATCTCGTAAAAGCTTTTATTTCTGAGAAAGTAAAACAAAAGCTTTTGAGAATAAATATAGGTAACATATGAGGTGAATACATGAAATTTCGCGAAACTTTTAAATATAAAGAAAAACAATATTTGTCAGTAGAAGAGCTTTAAATATGTATTATTTTAAATTAAAATAATCTGATCATAACTGTATTAATTTAAATAGGAATATGGATGAAACAACATTTTAATGTACCTACAAAAAATGGTTCTAAAATAGCGTTTTATTAGAAATAGAGCTCGCATAATAAATTAATGAAACCTAAATCACTAAAAGAGCTTTGAACCATTGAATCCAAGTGTAATTTAAACGAAAGCTGCCATTTCCAATTTGAGTTTTATTATGAATTGTAATATAACACCTGAAACTGAAATGGTGACTAATTTGTCCAAAAGTGAATTATTCAAGCATTACTTGGATAAATGGAATAGTATTTGCATTTTTGCCTGCAATAAGGGACAATTTCAATGCAATATTTGTTTCAAAGGACTATGCAAAGGAGCGTCCCCACCCACCAACAGATTTCAAACGTATCTCTATTTATACCTCTTGCCATACTGATCTTTTTTTTATATGACGACATCCCCGGTAGGAATGGGGATTTCACGCAAATCGAATTTGAATGTAGTATTTTTCAAGTATTTTTTTGACACAGTCAATTGTGAAAATAATGTGCAGGCGATCAAGAGTAACCCCCCTGGCCTAAATAAAAGTGTTCAATAAAATATAATCTTAAAAAATATTTTACAGTCGAGTCTACTTGAAGCTAGACACTTACAGCGCAATTCTGATTCTTAGGCGTACGGCATAAGGACGGTTTTATTGTTTTTGAATACCCCGACATTTTTTGGATTAAAAATGGTTATTTGTCTTTTTAGGAATGTCATAATAATATTAAAACTAGTGCCAAGTCTGTTGGTGGGTGGGGACAGAGCCCATACAACTTCTTGCGTTGTCCTTTTCATCTGTCTTCATTTGAATGCATGCACAATTCTCTATTTTTGTTTGTGCGGGAAAGATGTCAACCATCTCTGGTATCATGGTTGTACTGCTGCAGAAGATCCATTGCCCAGCTTATGATTAAGGCTGCGTCCCCAAATTTAATTTTCGAACGTCGCAACCGGTTTTGCTGGGAGTCGGCCGCTCACTGAGATACCTTGTCGGCGCGCGTAACGCTGCAACTGCGTACAAGTGAGCGCAAAAGTTTTGCGCTCACTGTACGCAGCTAGCAAACTGTGGACACTTCATTTGTTATGGAAAGGGCGTACTAAATCGATAAGCCACGCCTACGGGGACGTAGCCTGGGTCTTCTGAGCCATTAATTGTGCCGATTGCCCGCCCAGCTAATGATTAAGTCTTTCGAAAGGACATTTTAAGAGGGGAAGAACACATTGTATCTTTCACTCGAATGAGCCGCTCATCTGGGGAAGTGCTTCCACCTAACAGAAGATTGCAGTAAATATGCACTTAATAACTATTGTGCTATTTTTTTTATTGCAATGTGTAACAAGACGAGCAGATTGCACACCTGATGGTAAGCGCCACGTCTGCCCTTACCTTAGACAGTTAAATGCCAAACAGTATCTGAGCAGTTACTACCTATATGGCACCGCCCTGCGCCTGCGACACTGATGATTAGGTCTCATATACCTAGTAATTTCACTATGTATGTTTCTGTCGGTAAGGTTCGCAGAGCTCGAGAAGCTCTTTCTTGATGCCATCGTTTTGTTTTCCTTAAATTACAGGGTCCACAAATGCTTCTCTGATGTTACAAGCGTCCATAGGCGGCGTTCGTGGTATAAAAAAGCCTTCATAAGGAACTTTTTTCAGCTAACATCGTAGACATAGGACCACGATACGAAACGGAGAGCGAAGCCATAAATATTTTTATATGAATTCAAAAATCAAAGTGAAGTATCAGGATTCAGTGATTTATTAAGTGCCCATCAATCTTGTGAATGGAAGAAACCACAAATCGACAAGTTGTTATAACGGTTATATTTCAACAAAGGATGTCCTCACCCTGCAAAAGAAACCTTTTATAGTTAAATTATTTGTAAGCGTCAAAAATAGCGATACTTCTGCAGACCGGATAATTCAATAACCCAAGGAAACAGGTCAATGGGGTTTTGATAAATAGTTCGGGACGCGGTCCCATAAATCTACAGTAATGCCCTCTGTTGTTGAAAAAAATTATTCAGCTTTTTCGGTAGGTTTTCCATATACTGAAATAAGTGACTGTAGTCTGATTTACTTATAAAAAAGTAAGTTTCAGCTATTTACTGTCCCACTGCCGGGCAAAGGTCTCCATCCTTGAAATCATGTTATCGTCTCAAAATGATGGGTACTGGCTTAATCACCACACTTGCCAAATGCGGGTTGGTGATCACAAACCCGAGCTGTGTCTGAAAAAAACCAACACAAAGTTAGCTCGACTCGGGAATTGAACCCAGGACCCCGAGATCTAAGCTTGGTACTTAAACCACTAAAAAGTCGAGGCGTGATTACTGATTTACAGTCTTATACTTAAACGAAATACTATCAAAAAAAACTAAAAACAAAATATTTCATTTAAATAATGGGTGCTTCTGTTTCTAATTTTTTACAAAAAAAAGTAAATAATTAAGCAATGTTTATCCGTTGGCTGGCACCCATATAGTAGGTACAAGCTATGATTAGTGTGAGGCTAGACGGCGCTGTATTAATATTGCCAGCAATATTTATTTATTTAAACTTTATTGCACTACAGAGGTACAAATTCTCTACCAGTCAACCATTGGGCGTGACTGACAGTAGCGATTGGTGCGGTAATTTAAAAGGAGATTAAAATAACCTAAGCAGAAACATAATATTATAAATAATAAAAATACATAAATAACCATCTTATTCAAAATCAATATTTATTTATTTTCTAGTTCTGATTTCATTATCACTAGTGGCTAGAATCCTAAACTAGGCACCAAAGCTAAACCACCTAATTCCATGTTCGGCACAAACAGAATACCAGGTCAACCAACCACCGACTCCAAAATGTCTGCGTAGCGGGCAACGAGAACATGCTCGCCTAGGCCGAACCCGCCATTACGTGTCGACAAGGACTAATTGTACCCTATATAATATTCCGCATGGATCGGGTAAAGGTGCGATTCAGTGGGAGCGAGTTTTTTATGCGAGATTTTTTGTATAAATTGATTACCACAGAGTTCGGCAAACATCTTGACGCTCTCGTTCGACGGATTTGCTGCCAGACTGAAGGCTTATCTGATCTTCGAGGCTCTGATTTTAAGTGTACTGGCTACCACATTAATTTTGCCGGAACACAGTGAAAACTGTTATGGCGACAGATTTCACCTGTGGGGGTGGTGACCAGTCGGACTCTGAAAAAGCCCTACCACCAACCAGACCCAAGGTGGAAATCGAACCCACGACCTCCGTGTTTTTTTGTCTACGAATGCTAAAGTAGGTTTCTGCGTAGCGGGCAATGAGAACGCCCTAGGCCGCTCGCCTAGGCCGAACCCGCAATTACGTGTCGACAAGGACTAATTGCAGCCTATATAATATTCCGCATGGATCGGGTAAAGGTGGGATTCAGTGAGAGCGACTCTCTTTAGGGTGAGACTCCACCAAAGCGGAGATAGTCGAGCGGACAGGAGATGTTTTTTAAACAACCAATAGAATTGCGTTATTACAAATAGGATAAAACAAACAACCAATAGAATTGCGTTAAAAACACAGCAGACAGCACACCGCACACATCTCCGCTTTGGTGGAAACCTGGCCTTATGCGAGGTTTTTTTTTGTGAAAGAGGGAGACCAATGAGCAAGTGTCACACCTGATGCTAAGTGTCGCTACACACGGGCCACACGCCACACAGCCACAAAAGCGCCACCACCGGCACATGTCCTGAAGGTTTCATACATTTTGTATGGACTCGCCGCACACGTTTGACGCCGTTGGCCGCCATACGCTAGGTACAAGCTTTTTGCTTGAAAACTACAGGCTGCTGTTGATTGTTTGTTTGTATTGAATAGGCTCCGAAACTACTGAACCGATATGAATAATTCTTTCACTTTTGAAAAGCTACACTTTTCCCGGTGAACATAGGGTACTTTTGATCACGGAAATGTGGGGGAATGGGGGGGGATATTTGAAAAAAGAAACTACGCGCGAGTTAAACCGCGGGCGAAAGGCTAGTGTTTAACATAAAATAAAAGTGAAGTCACTACTTTACATTTTTCCTTATACGCGATCAGTGGGAACACACCTCAAACGGACCATAGCAATTCGGTAAAGAAAAAGTGCTGAGCGTAAATACGGGCACGCCCTTGTTAGTAATTCCCGGTTTTAATTGAGCAATATTTTGTTGCCTTTTGTTGTTTCCTAAACATTTTTTGGTAAATAAGGTTTTATAAACAATAGCCTTGAAAAGGCTGCCATTGTTGCGTTATGAGGTTGAACCACGCACGTTATGTATGGGTATTTTTTATTAATATGGGAGGCAAACGAGCATGTGTTATTATTATTACACACCCAAAACGGGATGATGGTACAGGTACAGGCAAACATGTTGAACATCGGTCGACGGAGGGGGAAAGTTCGCGCGCATGTGCACTTGCGCGTGACCAATAGCGCGCGCGAATCTTCCGAACGCCCGCGCGTGCTATTGGTCAGAGGTATGCTTCTGACCAATAGCGCGTAGGCATGTCAAAATTCGTGTTCTGCGCAATCCCCACTCGATATTCAAGAAGTTTGCCAGGACCTGTAGTTGTATCGCGTTTGAAACACCCGATGGCGCTATGGGTACGAAGTCGGCAGAACGGCTGCCGGTCAGTTGTGCTTTGGTTGAAATGATTTAGCGCGATTGCCCCCCAGGATTTTTTTACTAACTACTGTGCCATAAAAGGCTTTATACAGCCTACCATACCCTTGCCTATCTAAAGTAGTAAGAACGCATGTTCATGGTTACCCATACATATTTTTATATCTTTGAAGCGATACTAGAGTGGATAGTGATGAAACTCAGCCTAGTGTTAAAAGATCAAAGTGTTTTCTCATATTAAACTCACTAGTGGGTTTGTGGTGTGGTCCAAATTTACAATTATATTTTAATAGCATTTTGCCCATCTGTCCGCTCGCGCAGAAGACTATTTGTACGATATAAGCAGTAGTGATATTTTGCTGGGTTTAAATTGGCCTACGTCCTAGCTCCTAGACTATCTCCAAATCGAAATTAGCTCCTTTGTGATGTGAAAGAAAGACAAACATAAAAAATAGGAATAAAGCGCTGACAATACGAGGGCATTTGAGCTGTGAACCTAATATTACAATCTGCAAAATCTTTTTAGTTTTCGTTGAATTTGATTGAAGTACCTACTTACAACCAAATTCTGATTTTGATAAAATCTGACAACTCGGTTTTGTAAAATTATCATTTCAATAATAGTAAAAATAAGGGTCTCACTTTATTTATCAAAAGTGTTGTTTGTAAATCGCTCTGTTTTAACACCTTGGACCAACCGCTTCCATAATGAAATCGACACGGGCCATGAATCGATTAACATCAGTGGTTAGGCACCTTTACACCCTTCCCGGGGAAGCCTGCGAACAATTTGGTCTGGTAAACTACCAATATTCAGATGCGTTCATTCGATTTGACTATATGACTCGGTTTCGAATAAGTCTATTAAGATTTTACATCTTTACGATGGACTCTCGCCGTTCGCAGTTATTTTTTTTTTGTTTCAATTCAGTTGGCAGACAGGCACAGTCACACCTACCTTAATTGTGGCAACCTATTCCACTAAAAGATATTTTAACCATGAAGTATCGCTCAATGTACTGCCACACTTAAGGCTCCTCTGATCTTCACGCTTTTGCTTTGGTATACTTTTTTTTTCGGAGTAGAATGCGTTTATGCACCATAACAGCAGGCTAGCTACACCTGCGGCCGTGTGGGACTCGTGACTTAAGCGTCCACAACCCACTAAACTCCCCCGGTTTCTCTTTCACACCCGATTAGGACGAGCCGATGCCAGCCTTGTTTCCATCCCCGTTGCTTTGGTATACTGGATTTGTTATATTTTATAACTTAAACGAGTTTCTGATTTCCAAAATGTAAATTGTGCATTATTTGCAATAGAATATTATGTAAAAAAAAATTGCCATTTATTACACTAATTGGACAATGGTTGTTGGCCATAATTATATACACTAAAATTTGGACAATGGTTATTTCTACATTAATAAAGTTGAAATATAGTGTGTTCGGATAATTACGTACTAGATTACAACCCATTAAATACAACATAATTATTATGATAACACACATAATAAACGTATTAACTTGCTATTAACAATAATAAATAATTAGCGGCTATAGAGTAGTACCGGGTTTAACCGCAGTCACAGTCCGGATTTTTAAAGAACACAACTGTGCCTTGGAAAGCACGTAAAACCGTTGGACCTGCGCCTGATCTCTCTTTGGTAATGGCATGACTGTTGTCCCACAGTGTTATGAGAGTAAGGAAAGAAAGAGTGCACGTGTGTCTGCGCGTTTATTTGATTGATCGTAAAGATTTACCGCCGTAGCCGAAATTCGGCTAGATTCACATTTTTTTTCTTAAATCGTTTGCGTATATTTAAAGTATGAATAGAAAACACCCAAAAATATCGCTAGACTAGCCTTCCGCCCGCGGTTTCACCCGCGCGTAATCTCTTTTTTCAGATACCCCCCTTCCCCCCACATATCCAGGATCAAAAGTACTCTATGTTAACCGGGGATAGTGTAGCATTCCAACAGTGAAAGAATTATTCAAATTGGTTCAGTAGTTTCAAAATTGTTATTCCCGCGGGAATGAGACGTTTCCCGTAAGAATTTTATAGCCTATGTCCTATTTCGGGTTATAAACTATACGTGTGCCAAATTTCATCTAAATCCGTTCAGCCGTTTAGGCGTGATTGAGTAACAAACATCCAAACATCCAAACATCTAAACATCCAAACATCCAGACTTTCGCATTTATAATATTAGTAGGATATTCGAAACAATGCGAACCGTAAAAACAAGAGGCCGTAACTTCATAGGCAATAACTCATCGCAGAAAAAGACCTGAACGAGGCCGCCATGACGGACGGCGGGAATAGCCGCGGCCATTACTAAATAAACGTATTCGCGGACGACTTTTTTATTTTCTTTCTTCGCGTTTCGGTTCGTGGATTTTCACAAGTTCAATCCCCGCGTGATGCAAACATTTGGTGCATAGGTAAATAAATTACGTGCTTACCATACAATGGCTACACTTAGCCTGATGGTAAACAAAAGGGGAGCCCGAACTGCAATAACAGAGACGCAGCGCCGAGGCGTGTGATTGTGGGGCTGCAATGCAAACGGAATGCCCTCTCCGTCATTTTTCTGGTAGTATGCGTGAGCTCCATACTTTAGCCGGCTGCGTGCAACACAAAGACATCACATGATTCATGTGAAAGCCATACGCAATGATGAATTGACGCTAAGGCGTTCTCTCCTTTAGAACCGCCGAACTGGGTAGCAAGGTGCTTATTCACGCTTCGTTTAAAGGAGCGAGTGTTATTGGAAGGGGCAAATACATGAGCCGGCAAAGAGTTCCACTTATGTAGGTATGGTTCAACAAAGAAAGGAATCATCAAACTTTTTGGTACGCGACTGAATACTTTCCACGGTGAAGCGTGACAACGCTAACTAAATTAAATAAATATCTCTGGACATTAACTGAGCGAGAAGTATAAACCTAATCAATATTACGCGCTAGTTGTTATTGGTATTTTTTTTTTCATTATAAAAGTAAGAAATCGAGCATGCGGTTCACTTGACGTCGCCAATGGACATTTGCAACACAAAAACATCTCATACGCGTTGTCAGTCGTTGCGAGACTCGAGACGGATCGCCTTCCCAAAGCGAGTTATATGTATACGTTCATTCCATTCCATAGAAAAAGAAATATGCTCTTTTCTTGAAGGTCACTAGGTCGTACCTTGGTGGTTATATCTTATAGTAATCGGTATGGTAACAGTTGTGTTTGTTCCAGGACGGTGCGGTGAGGGCAGCCCATGCGAGCAGCTGTGCCGCGAGCTGCACGACGGCACGTACGAATGCGGCTGCAGTCCCGGGTTCGTGCTCCACGTCGACGGATATGGCTGCTTAGGTCGGTTACATCATCGTCATCAACATATCTAACCTTACCTTGCAGTGTCCCTGGTAGTAGGTTGATGCAAAGCCTAGGGGCGCTGTCGACGGCGATACAAGAGCATGGGGAGAATTTCGTGGGGGGCTTAGTGAATCCTACGAGTACACACGGCTCGTCTACCCCAGGCGAGTTATGGTGTGACATCACAACCTTAACCGCCTCGTGGAATAGTGTAGCCGCTTGGGTATAAAACGTTGGAGGTCGTGGAATCGATTCCCGTATTGGTTGTTGGTTAGTTGTAGGACTTTTTCAGAATCCTACTGGCTAGCTACCACTCCCAAAGGTAATATCGTTGTAAAAGCTCTTCCTGTGTTCCGGCAATATTAATGTGGGGGCTAGTACACATGAAATCAAAGGCTCAAAGATCAGAGGAGCCTTTTGTGGCAGCACTGGCAGCACATTGAGCGATACTTCCTGGTTATGTATCCCGTCAAGCTGTCCTATTTCGACTGACAAACAAGAACTTAATTTACCTTATCTATTTAAAAAAAATACGTAAGAGACTAAAATGAAACCAATTGTTACAGAATTAAACGCTACAAGATCGACAGAAACTTCAGCAGATACAGAAGAAGATGTGCTCTACCAGAAAGACGTGTCTTTTTCCGCAGAACTAGAAATAGCACCGTCCAATAGAATTGTTAAGACTAATCTAAGCGAAAGACATATCGATGACACACAAAGACTTACAACACTGCCAAGTAAAGATAGAGAGAACTACTCGTATACTGGAGAGAGGACGAAGGAGGTGGATGGGTTCAAGAGTCTGATCGAAGATGGCATCAGTAAAATGGATATTAATATTATTGCGGATGCGGATAGGGGATCGCCGTTGGAGAAAAGTCATGGGAAGGTGACTACGCTTGGGCCTAGTTTAGAGCAAAAGGTAAGGCATAACATTGTAAAATCAA
Source organism: Mecyna flavalis (assembly GCA_949319885.1). Classification (NCBI taxonomy): domain Eukaryota; kingdom Metazoa; phylum Arthropoda; class Insecta; order Lepidoptera; family Crambidae; genus Mecyna; species Mecyna flavalis. The sequence continues at coordinate 2,986,657 of OX439417.1, read as the reverse complement.
AATAAAAAAACTTTATTCATTTATTTAATATAGCCTTCCGTCCGCGGTTTCACCCGCGCCTTCAAAAGCACCCTATGTTCACCGGAGATAGAGTAGCTTTCCAACTGTGAAAGAATTATTCAAATCGGTTCAAAAGTTTCGGAGTCAAGTCAATACTAACAAACAAAAAAACAATCAAATGTTTCCTCTTTATAATTAAAATCGTTTTCTTTAATTTATCTTGAAGTACTGTTAATAGGCGGACACTTTACAAACTCGTCATTTATGTAGGTAGTAAAGAAAATGGTTGTTTTCATCAGGTTCCTGGCGCCACGTCATCCCCCCCATGGACAGCGGCGGTGGAAAGCTGTCAATGCGATGCATGCGAGGATGCAAGGTGCAACTGCAAGAGGTCCAAATGCAAAACAGGTTGGTGCATACAAACCGATTTTAAAGTTTTTTTTTTACGTTTGTACCTACTAAGCCAGCACTTGACCACAAAGTTGCCTGATGTTAAACAACTATGCGGTCTACGATAGAGCGCGCTTGTTTAGGAAAAACCCGTTATATCTGGCCCTGAAGAGCCCCAAGTTATTTATTAGTGGATAGGAAAGAATAACCCAAAAAAATTTTTTACGTTAAACCCTAAACAGGATTTTATAAAGCTACATAACATTCCATGTTATATTATTGATTCCAACATTTCCAACACCCACGCCTAAAAGGTTCTTGTTATAATGTTTCAATAAGCTGGGATGCGTCCCCTTATAATGTTAAGGTTTACATTAGGTATACTTACTCCTTTCAGGAAAATCATACAAAGAAAATAGATATTTAGCTTTTTAGAACATCGGTCAAGCAAGACAGATATTAAGTCACGGTAAAATTGCAAAAACCGATAGAATAAAAAAAATTGTTCGTGAGATTATAATCTATCGATAAATTGTTATCTTTATAAACGGTTTACAATTTATATTTATTATTTATCAAAGGAACTTTGGAGGAGGACGTTGAAGTTTGTTTTTATTTAGTTTAAAAAAAAAATCAAACAGTCAAGCACTAAATTGTTCCCACTATCGTACCTATATTGTTAATTCTATCTCGCTAGAATTAAAAAGAATCTACTTCGACGAGCCATTTGGTGTAATGGTCGAGAAGTCAGCTATTACACCAGAGGTTGCGGGTTCGATCCCCGCACGGTACAAACATTTGTGTGCATAAACATGTCTGTTTGTATCGGTCTGGGTGTTTCTATGTGTAATGTGTACATGTATTTACAAAAAAAAGTAATGTTTATCCGTTGTCTGGCACCCATAGCACAAAATGTGCTTAGTTTGGGGCTAGATGGCGCTGTGTGAATAATGTCCAGAGATATTTTTTTATTTTATTTATTTATATTTACTTACCCTCTCAATTACCTAAATATTATTGTACGACCATTGCTTTAGTATTATCCGATTCAAATGCTATGCTATTAGGATAATACCTTTTTGTATTGAGCAAAAAATGATGTTAACTGCGCTTGTCCGTAACGTTAGCAACTTCCGTGTTAGCAACCAATTACGCATTATAATATTATTTTCATCCCACCATCTCGGAAAGAGTATCTTCAATATCTGAGCATTGAACTACAATTACTATCTGAGTGTAAAAGCCGTTTTTATTCTCTAGAGGATAAAGTAAATTGAATTTAGAACATCGTGTGCACTAAGTTTGTGAATTAAAAAAACATTAAACCTATTTACTGCTACCTCTATGGTGCCGAATATATCATACAACTTTTTTTTTGCATTTAGTCATTTCCTCGCTGAGGTGGAATGAAAAGTTACGTGTTGCACTCGAGTGCAAAGATTTTTCACCTCGTGCACTTTTGATTTCCTCGCTAACGCTCAGGATTCTAATTTTGAATCTTCGCTTGCTCGGTCATCAAAATTGAACACGCGGTTAAAAAGCAACTTTGCACTCTTGTATAACAAATAACTATTGTGTGTGTGTGTAAGGCATCACTGTCGCGTAACGCAACTCCAAAAGGTAGTATCCTAATAGCATTTGAACCAGATAGTAATCAGAATAGAATAATAAAGTTGGAACAGTACTTCAATAGTTCTTAATCCTTAAAAGAATCATGTCATGACAAAATCAAAATGATTTAATTTTACATTCAAAAAGATTTCTAAAAGAACCAAGCAAAAGCTAGAAATAATTGACCATCGAATTTGTCCGAACTAAATCAAATAAAGACTCTGTTCCATTTGAATATTCCGATGAAGTTCGTCACTAAATCGCTATGGAGCAATTAGATGAACGTTTTAAAGGCATCTGTCTGGGAACTTACATGCTATCGTGTTCAATGATTTAGTCACAGAATAAAGATGTTTTTCAGATAGACCGTCAACGACACATCAACAACAATCTCAACTTGCCGGAACTCACCAAGGACTTTACGAAAATAAGTATAAATAATAATAAAAAATGGCTGGTCCATAGGCACAGAACATAATATACTCCATAGGCACAAGGCTGACACCGGCTCGTGACAATCGGGTGTGAAGGGGAAACCGGAGGAGTTTAGTGTGTAGTGAACGCTTTAGTCTCGAGTCCCACACACGGCCGCAGGTCTAGCTAGCCTGCGGTTATGGTGCATGAATTATTCATGAAAGCATTCTCCTCCGAAAAAAAACGGCTTTATGAAAATAAGTAAATATCCCTTAACACGAAGAACCATCTAGCCCTAAAACTAAGCATTGAGCTTATGTTATAGATGCCAGACACCGGTAAACATTACTTTAATCCTTGTTTTGGAAAGGCAATATGTTTATGCACACAAATGTTTGTATTTTGGAAGGATCGAATCCGAGAGCGAGACCTCTGGGCATCTGGTGTAATAGCTGACTTCCCAAACATTACCCCTGATTAAAAGCCGAAGATATGGCGATTTGTCCAGATTGGTCTTTCTGCTTAAGTACCGCCTTACGTTCTATTTGGTTTAGGCACGAATAACAAGAACTATATCAAGTGTAAGTTTCAAATCTGAGCATTTCAACTTCAATATGATTTTGAACGATTGCTTGGTGGCGGCTTTGCGAACTAATGGCGTTAGGAGCGCAGCCTTCGAGATTTGAAAACAGAACATTGATTGGATTGTTAAAAGTTTCAAGTGGTATTAGAATTTGTGTAAGAAAACGATTTCGTTTCGATCCTTAAGCGTTTTAATAAATTAGACTACGTTTCGGGAAGATTGAGACTTTTTTGCCAAGCTTTAGGTAAATTAGTTTATAGGTATTTTATCTTGGTCCTAAATTATTTAGAGTCGGCGCAGGCAGAAAGTTCCAGACATGGCGTTGTAAAGGTATGATATAAACTTTATCACGTAAGTTTATTTCACAAACGAAATAAAAAAGCTATATAATAATTATTATGTGCAGCTATCATGATTGAAGCATGCTACAAGGCTTTTTATTTTATATCAAATGTGCTTAAATCCAATATTTTCATTTTAAAAGCGATTGCCTGTATTTCTTTTTTCTTGCTAAAACAATATTCATAAATATTATAAAAACAAAAAAACATATTTAAAAATACTTTCACATAAAAAAATGCATCAAATTTTTACATTTTCAACAATCCATATTTAATTCCTCTCCCCAAGAGCATTAGATAAGCGATTTTCAATAAAAAACACTCCTTCAGATCTCGATCTAACCGGACATTCCCTGGGTACCCGGAAAATAAGAGCGAGGAAAAAGGGATAACCCCTGGGGTATGAGCCCCAATGCCGTCCCCTAAGAATGCAAGCACTTGAATGATATTAAGTGGTGCGGGGTCGATCTATGGCATTCGGCGAATTCGACGGGGTATAATAAAATGGGTGGCAAGCACTTTATTTTCCACCCCACTGAGGTGGAAAGATTACACTACAATTCGAATTAAATAGTAAATGAATTTGAGACGTTATATTTTTGACCTGTGTTGAAGTCACTGAGTGATATAGATTGTGTTGAATAAATAAAAAAATTATAAAAAGTACACGCGGTTTCAACGCGCGCAATTTCTCTTCTCAATTATCCCCCTCTACCTCCCACATATCCGGGATCAAAAGTACCCTTCGTCACTTGTGAATATTGTAGCTTTCTAACAGTGAAAGATCAAAAAATCTTTTTTTCAAATCGGTATAGTAGTTTCGGAGCCTATTCAATACAAACAACCAAATCTTTCCTCTTTATAATATTAGTATCGAAGTATAGAAAAGCAACTATCGAATGCCTTGCCTTTTCGATAGAAATAGCATTCGCATACTGTAGAATCGTAAAATACTTGACGATTTATAAGTGCTTTTTGACATACCTACCGAATTCGATTCAGTGTTCAAAGTTACTTTCGCATCAATACCCCCTGAACAGATGTTTCCCACTATTCAAACTAAACCGATAGCAACCCTAAACGAAACCCTATTACATTAAGTTAGTTCAACTCATCCGCCATTACCGGAAGCGGTGGCCGCCATGCCGCTGCGTCCGGGCAACTTCCGGCGACTCGCGCTTGACAGTTGTTGAGTTGCTTCCGTTCCCGGGATTATCCTGGTTCAGTCTCATTTAATATTGATGGTGGTTACCTGCTAAATTTAAGGGTGGGTGTTTGTTTTCAGGTTAAAATGTGTGGTCATAATTTTGTGGTGGTTGATAGAATAATATTTATTTAGACTTATATTTTTTTCGTGATCGCCATAATTATCGAGTTCTTCCTTTTAATTATTTATGTTGAAAATTAATGATGAAACAGAGGATAAATACAATTAAAAAAAAACTAAAAAAGCCACTTAAATTAATTCATAAATTAATATTTACCTGATCTATAATTTAATTTTATTTAATTTAGACGGACCAAGATTGACGAAGGCTATGTAGATGTCACCAAAATAAATTATTTAAATATCACTGACGGGCCACACAAAAATATGAATTCATACATAAAAGGAGTCGGGCGAACATCCATAGAACGTTGGGCCTTGATTTTTTATGAATTACACTTACCGATTTACTATTATTATGTAGAAAATGAAGTAATATTCCAAATACACTACAATTTATAAATCCACTCCCTGGGAAAAAATAGTTATAGGATGATTTTGATTTCTACAAAAATAACCCCAATTGTCGAGTTCACTGGATCCGTTGTAAGAAAAGCTTAGGTCGTTTGTTTTAGCTGAAACCGTCATTTAAACGTAGTGAAAGTCGTCAAATATTAAACCAAGCATTCCAACAATAACGACAAAACAAAATTATTCACATATGTTATTCAAAACAAACAGAAACGAATGATTGACAGACGTTGTATGACATTTGATTTTTTTTTGACTTTTCTGTTGCCATAATTTTTTCAGAAAATTATCGTGCCTCTATTCTAAGCTGTCATTTGTATGGAATCTGATCGGAAAATCAGTATTTAAGTATCTTAACTAGCAACATTATTATTATTCTACCGGACGTACTATGCACTATGCACATAACACACCGGATGCACTACAAAACCAATAGTATTTTCATTTATTAGATTATATTTTTATCCCGGGGTAAAAATATTAATTAAAATTGAATTTAAATATTAAAAATCTTGTAACGAATATTAATTATATTTTGAATAGTGGAACGAACGCTTAAGATCGAGCCCATTTCTGCCGATTTCCTTTATTGTGAAAAATAATACGAGTTTACTATTTGAAGCTCTATCATCAAAAGTATTTTTTTATAAACAAGTTGTTGAATCATGGTATTTATTTTTATTAAAATGTTCTTTCAACATTTTGATGTTCCAAATTTGTCTCGGAACCACCTTTCAATAAGTGTTTATCAACATTCTCGTGTAGGCACAGACAGCATCTTACCTTTTATTAAAGTCAAATTTTCAAAACATAAATATAAAATAATTATAAAATATTGAGACGGATTAAAATAGTAGGTATGCGTTTGTAAACCACCATCGATAACTCAGAAAGTTGTTAAATTATTAATTAATTAATTATTTGTCATTATAAATTGTCACAGCGACATGAAAAGTAGCAAATTGAGAAAAGTATACTCAAATACTCTTATAATGTAAATAAACATTATTTATAAAGACCAATTCTTATCTTCTTTCTTATAATATTGAATATAACTATAGTCATTTTTATTAATAAACTAGCAGCCGCCCGCGGTTTCACCCGCGTGGTTCCCGTTCCCAAGGGAATTGATCAAAATCCTTTCTTAGCGGATGCCTACGTCATAACATCTATCGTATGCCAAATTTCAGCCCGATCCGTCCGTGGTTTAGGCTGTGCGTTGATAGATATCTATGTTAGTCAGTCAGTCAGTCAATCAGTCAGTCACCTTTGAGTTTTATATATATAGATATTAGAATAAGTATCAACTTTCTAGGTATTTAATCTTTATAAAAATAAAATGTCCTACATTCGAAAGGCTTCTTTTTTGCTTAACGGACCTACATTAGCAAATACAAATTAGTCACTCACACGCACACGTTATATTCATCTTAAATTCCAAAATTTGTCAACAGATGTCACTTTTCCTCCATAAATCACGGTGTACCTATATCCCTTGGCCCATATATAAAGGCCACCCACCAATGTAATGTATCTTAGTTCCTAGTGAAACTTCACCTTGTCATGACGATATAAATCTACTAATTTTTGTAGGGTGCTATCAAGCAAAGCGGGGTAGCACCTAAAAAAGTTTGGTGTTGCCAGGTCATAAGACTAAATACAAATTCTGGGAAACAAGGTTTGTGAAGTGATGATTTGTATTAATATTTTTTTTCCTACTAGCCTTAAACTGAGTAGCTTGTACAGTCGCAACGTCGCAAGCACATCAGACTACCCCAATCTGTCAAATTTCTACAACCAATTTTCAGCTTTATTCACTTCTCATAGAGATCTGCTGCCGTTCGTACTATGTGCACCCAATAAAACTTTTCCTTTCCGGCCAAATGAAAAGAAACAGAATGAATAATCTAAAATCCTTTTATTATTCTAAAGCCTTAAACAGTTGCACAATATTAAATACATTGTAAGTAGCTTGAGTAGGAACTTATGTTATGGCATGACATTGGAGCAAAAACACTAAAGATACAACAATTAAAATACTTAAATAGGTACAATTCAAAAGCCATAAAAATAGTTAGAAGAAGTTTCCCTATATCTGATAAATGTATTCAATATACAAAATGATCTTTCGTGCACTAACTTAGTCTTTCAAAACTCCTGGGAAATGTTTCCATCCTGTTTTATATCATCTTACCATATTTATGACTAGCGGGCGCCCGCGGTTTCACCCGCGTTGTTCCCGTTCCCGTGGGAATATCGAGATATCCTTTCTTAGCGGATGCCTACGTCATAACATCTACCTGCATGCCTTTCAGCCTGATCTGTCCAGTGGCTTGGGCTGTGCGTTGATGGATATCTATGTCACTCAGTAAGTCAGTCAGTCAGTCACCTTTGAGTTTTATATATAGATGTCATTGGGAAGCCTGTTGTTTGTAATGCAAAATAGGGTAATTTGAGTGCAGTAACACTGGCGACATTGTAGAAGATTTTTTTATCGATACTCGGTAAACGTGTGAATGTGAAGTGATAATATTACTGTAATATTTATATTGCTGTTTGAATAATCAAGTATTTTATGAAGTGAGACAAAAAGATAAAATTATGTGGTGATTATCATCAGCATCGTAATTGCACATAATAATTTATCATAAACGGTTAAAGGGTATGTTGAAAATTGAACCAATTTTTACAGAAATTCTTTTTATGTAAATAAATAATAAATAAATCAAAATCAAAAATCAAAATCAAAATATTCTTTATTCATGTAAACTTGTATCAAGTATTTATGAATGATGAAGTGATGAAGTGATGAAATAAATATCTCTGGACATTATTTACACAGCGCCATCTAGCCCCAAACTAAGCATTAGCTTGTGTTATGGGTGCCAGACAATGGATAAACATTACTTATATACTTTTTTTTTGTAAATACATACATATTACACATAGCAACACCCAGACCGATACAAACAGACATGTTCATGCACACAAATGTTTGTACCGTGCGGGGATGGAACCCGCGACCTCTGGTGTAATAGCCGACTTCTCGACCATTAGGTACACCAAATGGCTCGTCAAGTAGTACAAACAATCCAAGTAATTTTTTTTTAATTATTGAAATTTAAAAAAATTGCACTGCTTAGTTTTATTTATTAGGGGTAGTATAACGACTGCCACATACGTTCGTGTTAATTATTCTTTTCTTTCAGACAACAGCGTCATTGTTGTTTGCGACATATCTAAAAATTATCAACTTTTTTATCAAGAAATCTAATTTCATTTATTTGTAGAATCAATAAAAAAATGCTAACTATATTATTACGAGGGTAGAAATTAGGTAGGTACTTTAAGATTGAGTTTTTTTTTACTTTTAAAGGGAACTTAGATTTTTGTGTCGGGGGTTTTTTAAATTGTAAATTTAATTAGGTATTTATATACATAGATAGATAGATTCCACCACTGATACATGATTCTCTTCCAGATCTGAACGTATCAACACCCCGCTTCTCCGGGTCATCATGGCTGGCGCTGGGCGCGCTCCGAGGCGCGTACAAGCGCGTGCGCGTTCGCTTGCGCGTGCGGCCTGAGCGCGCGCGCGGCGTGCTGCTGCTGACAGGCGAGCACGATGACCTGTCTGGGGATTATCTAGCTCTGATATTGAGGAACGGGCACGTCGAATTAAGGTATGCATTATCTACTTCTTACACTAATATAAGTAATTTCCTTTTTCAACCTCCTTCCCCATATTTCCGGGATAAAAGATCCTATGTCAGTCTCCTGGTTCTAAGCTACCTCTCCACCAATTTTCAGCCAAATCGGTTCATGCTTTCTTGAGTTATAAATAAATATTGTAACTAACACCACTTTCTTTTATATAATGTATACTGAGATGTGACTGTTTGACTTCGTTAAATAAATTAATACATATAAACACCCAGACACAGCACATACTTAATTATGTTCACAACATGAATAGGATTTGAACCCACACAACCGCTGGCATATTATAAAGCACTACTCCGCCATTGGACCAGTGAAATAATTGCAAGATAATATGGTTTCTTGAATGTCAAACATCAACTCGGTTGCATAATTTTGAGTGGCTGGCGCACTGCACGGAGCAAATCTTGTTACCACGGGAACAGGTGCAGCATGCAACATGCTGACATCCGAGAAAAAGCACTCTCCGGTGCATCTGTATGCATTTTGTAGGCGTGTTTGTGCAGCGAGCCGGCTTCTGTTAGGGTTGCCTGCTGGTGCACTCAAATTGTTTGGATATTTCTTTGATACAACTTCACTGTGGTTATTAAAACATTACGAAAATTTAAGACTTGGCAATTGTTAATGTGCTAGGTAACCGTTTCTGTAAAGAGTTTATCCGATCACCACGCATTATTTTGAACGTTTCTTTATTTGGCATTTGAGTGCCAATACAGTATGTATTTAACACAGGGTGTTTTGACGAGCCATTTGGTGTAATGGTCGAGAAGTCGGCTATTACACCAGAGGTCGCGGGTTCGATTCCCGCACGGTACAAACATTTGTGTGCATGAACATGTCTGTTGTATCGGTTTGGGTATTTCTATGTATAATATGTATGTATTTACAAAAAAATAAGTATATTAGTAATATTTATCCGTCGTCTGGCACCCATAGCACAAGCTAATGCTTAGTTTGGGGCTAGATGACGCTGTGTGAACAATGTCCAGAGATATTTAATGTGTTAATCGTTTTTGTACAGAGTTTATCCGATCACCTTATTTTGAACGTTTCTTTATTTGGCATTTGAGTGCCAATACAGTATGTATTTAACACAGGTGTGTTCATGGGCGTACCCAGCTTCTGGCCTAGGGGGGGGCAAGTCCCCTTGAAAACGGGGGGGGGGGGGGGGGGGAGCGCGTTGTCCGCGGTTTTGTCATACACAAACACACCTACTGAAACCCCTTGAAAACGGGGGGGGGGGAGCGCGTTGTCTGCGGTTTTGTCATACACAAACACACCTACTGAAACTTGGTATAATATGTAATAAAGAGCAAACAGTAGGTAGTTAAATATTAGGTGGGTACAAAAGTTCTCAGGGTTTCAATAGATAAAGTTCAAAGTGGCATGATAACTTCAGTAATAATATCTCAATTTAATTGAAATAAGCGCGTCATTTTAAAAAATGTCGGTACTTCAAAGGATAAATTGAATGAGCGACATTTTTGGCCAAATTGACACTTAACTTTAAAACCAACATATTTTTTTTTATAGCACGTCAGTTGGCAGACAGACACGCAGCCCACCTGATGGTAAGCGGTCACTGCGGCCTATTGCATTGAGGGACACTTCATCAGGAAGCGTCGCTCAAAGTGCTGCATCACTGTAAGCTCATGATCTTCGAGCCTTTAGTTTCAAGTGTACTGGCTCAGCTAATTAGACAGTAAAATAATATTGCTGAACAGTTTTAAATGCACTTGCTGTCATTACAATTTTTTTATGATTTTTTTCATAACATTCCAACTTTTAACAGCTCTCCATAAAGTTAGCTACATGTCGCTTTTTATTAGTCATTTATTTCTTTCAAGGGTCGATTTGGTTTTCGGGATTAGATGAAGTCGACAAATGTTGTTTTTTCCTGGTCAGGACCAGGAAAAAACAATTAACGAAGATTCTACCTGTGAGTAAATTAACGAACTGCTTAAAAAGGTGGTAGGCGGTTGACGAGAGGTCTGAAGAGCAGGTATGGTGGGTGAGGAAAAACTTCAACGCTCAATTCGGTTAATTTTCGGATGGTGATTTGTGAAATTTGCGGACGGGCGTTGTCGTGGAACAGGATCAGAAGTCGGTTGGGTTAGGCAGCGTTTGGAAAACTACGTCGAGTCTTCTCATCGCCGATTCCACAATGTCTAAAGACAAAGTCTTCAATCAGTGCTACCTACCCGTCATGACATAGGTACGGAGCCGAAAAGTGGACACTTACGGCAAGGCTGGTCCACAAGTTTAAAGTCACTCAGCAGGCTATGGAAAGAGCTATGCTCGGCGTTTCTCTGCGGTACCGTATCCGAAATGAGGTGATCTGGCAGAGAACCAAAGTCACCGACATAGTTCGCCGGATTAGCCAGCTGAAGAGGCAGTGGCCATATCAGCCGTCAAACTGATAACCGTTGTAGTAAACGGGTACTACAGTGGAGACCGCGTCTCGGTAAACGTAGTGTAGGACGCCCTCAGGCCAGATGGAGCGATGATCTGCGCGCAAGATGGCTGGCAGGAGCTGGATAGGAGTGGCCGAGGATCGATCAGCGTGGCTAGCATTCGGAGAGGCCTATGTCCCGCAGTGGACTGTTACGGGCTGATAATGATGATGATGAGGATCAGATGTCTTCTGTTGACCAGTGCCTGGCTGCTTTAGATGCAAGTTGCGGTGATTGTCTGACCAAAGTCGTTTTTTGGTGGGTTTTGCCTTTGGAAAGTGAATGACTCATAGTTCTTGTGCAATCCCTGGAGCTGTTTGCGATGGGTCAGACTTAGCTCCACCAGGGTCCTCAATTCGTCGTCCTGAAGTAATCTAGGTCAACCACTACGAAGTACATTTTCAACGCTGATACCTCCGGAACGAAATTTCATTGTTGAACGGGGCTTTCTTCAACGACAAAATACACTTTCAGATAGAGTGAAAAATTATTTGTAAGAAAAGATGTCGAAACGCGAAATACGTTGATGATGATGATATATGATTAAAAAGCAGTATCAACAAACCCTGAGAACTGACCTAATAAATAAAAATAAATTTAACTATGCATGCATTTTTAATTTTATTATAATTTAAATTGCTTCTACATCAAAAGTAATTTTCGAGGATCTTCTGCAAAACGGTTTATAAGGTCTTCCGTGAAAGAATCGCCCATACTGTTTGCAAATTCAGTTTTATATGTAAGTTGTAGGTACACAGAGCAAACAAAAAAGGATGGAGCATAAGGCCCCGTTTATACTTTGATTTGTAGTAATTAGACGAGTTCATACATGTACTTCGAGATTTCCAGGGGGGGCAGCTGCCCCCCCCTGCCCCCCCCTCGGTACGCCCATGGGTGTGTTAAATACATACTATACATTTATAGTAAGTATTACTATGCCTCCAAAGTACTTGTTCAGCTAAGTTTGTAAAGGCGGCTGCCATGGCAAAGATGGACCATTAAATAGGCTGTTAGTTTTATGCCTAGGTTCGGTTGCAAGCCCTACGTAGTGGTTGGATAGCGATGCCCCCACATTATGCAGGTTGGGCTGCGAGTGTAAACAACGCTCGTCAAACCCGCCTCGTACTGTGTACGGGTCAATTTGGGTGATCTGCGGGGCTGGTTCATATCCAGCTGTTATTGAAGATAGCTTCGTAATTCGTAGTTCTGTAGATGGTTTCTACAGCGTGGAATTTTAGTCGTTGTTTTCCCGCAGTAAAATGATTCTATCTTAGTAGTAAAATAAACTAATAAAGTTTTTTTTTTAGTCAAATCAAAAGTTTTACGATTATGATAGACGAAACTCGAACCAATAGTACTAGCTGCGTCACGGACGGTAACTGGCCGGGGTCACTGCCCTTCGCGTTTATCAAAAAAAATATTATTTACTATTTACTCACATTTGGTTTTTATTTTCCCATCAACATTTAAAAAAAAATCCAAAAAAATTTAAAAAAGTTCAAAAAAAAAATTCAAAAAAAAATTACTTGCATAAATCGATAGTACTACTGAAGGCGAAACGTTCTGCTGCGGGAAAACAACGACTAAAAAAACACGCAGTTTAGCAGTAGCTTTCCGGCCCGGCTTCGAAAGCATGGACTACATGATATCTCTCACGAGATCTCGTGATATTTTTCCGTAAAGAAAACAGCCTCTTTAACTCTTTAGCTGCTTATCTATCCCCAGACTAAAAATTACTTCGATCCTTTTCCGGTTGCTTTTTTTATATTAAAGGGGGGCAAACGAGCAAGTGGGTCACCTGATGATAAGTGATCACCGCCGCCCATAAGCACCCGAGACCCCCTTGGGGTCGCAGGCGCGTTGCCCGCCTTTAAAGACGACAGTTATTAGGTCTCTTATACCCAGTAATTTCACTAGCTTCAGTGCCCTTTCCCCGAAACCCAGAAGTGCTTCACACACTTCTATTTCACGGGAAAATAGCGCTTCGCTTTGCTTCTAAATAGCGCTTCTTTTTATTGCTTTTCAAGTGCGTTCACATTACTTACCCACTTCCATCTCAATTCGGACCGAAAGACTCGCATCCTAGTAATTACACACGCGTCACTAGATGGCTCTGTCTATTGTTTTTAATCCTCTCAATGGCCGCTTTAGGGGGGTTTTATTGCCAGTTCCACCGCTCGCTGTAATTGGATTTGTTTTATGTACTGATTGCTTCGGGATGCAATGGACTGCAATTTTATAAGCTTACGACTTTCGGGGTAAGGGTAAGGTTTGTTGCGTGTTTATTGCTATTATTTACGGCCAGTTAGCAATATTATTGCTTCTTTTATGAGAAGAAGTGTTTTTATGACCGATTTGGTGTGGTTGAGTAGATGGAAATTACAACAGAGGTCAAGGGTTCGTGTCCCGCACTATTTGTATCGGTCTGGGCGTTTCATTGTTTTTTATTTTTTTTAATTGTACTAGCTACTTATGTTTAGTTTGGAACCAGACCGCCGTGAATAATGTTCAAAATATTTATTTTGTATTTTTATTTATTTCCTCACACTAATAGCACGGTGGGACAGCAATCTGACAAGACCGAAAAAGGATTAGGCTCAAGCCCAACGGCTTTACGCGATTTCTGAGACACGAGGGTGTTTTACACCCCCAACTTCCAGACTACGGATTGTATGTAATTGAATATTTTCTAAAATGAAACTGGGATATGTACCCCTAGCACAGCAGTCGCAAGCTACTACACGAAATATTTAGCTGTATAGATATTGTCTCAAACCCAGTTGTTCCCATCTAATGTTATTATTACAAATAAATAAATAAATATCTCTGGACATTATCCACACAGCGCCATCTAGCCCCAAACTAAGCATTAGCTTGTGCTATGGGTGCTAGACAACGGATAAACATTACTTATATACTTTTTTTTTTGTAAATACATACATATTATACATAGAAACACCCAGACCGATACAAACAGACATGTTCATGCACACAAATGTTTGTACCGTGCGGGGATCGAACCCGCGACCTCTGGTGTAATAGCCGATTTCTCGACCATTACACCAAATGGCTCGTCGTTATTAATAAGCATTATTTTGAACCAACATCAACTCAGCAATTAAGGCTCAATTTTAATGATAGAAGCTTTGCCGAAGAATATTAACAGAGCGATATTTGATGTTGCTTTTGTGGTGGGACTTAGGCAGACTTAATCCTCGGAGTCCCTATAATGCCCGGGCTATCCCGACATTAATTAACAGGTCTCTTTTTATCCCCTACCCCATTGTCTGTTTCAGTGCCACAGTGTAAAGGAAAACAGTAATAAATTAACGGTATAATTGTGTCATAATTAGAAATCATGTTTTCAAGTCCTCTGTTTTTGCTTTGTTATAAATTGAATAATTTTATTAAACAAGGCAAATAAAATATGATTTTGAATTTCGTTTATAAAATAATAATGACCTGCTGAACGCGGAGTAGCTGAAAACCTAGATTGTCATGACACAAGCATAATTAATTTTACCAGATATAGTGAAATTCACGATAAACGGATCATATTCATTTGAAAATAAATTTTTTTTCTTCACAATGGTTGTCGATGGTAGGTACCATCGAGGACACCCGCGCGTGATCACTTTTGGAAAAATATACCGTGCACGCGCATCGTGACTTCTTAGGAGCGGCGCTTGTAAACGTGAAAATACTGCACAGGATTTTAGCCTTTAGGGTGATCACGCGCGCGCGGGTGACCGCGATAGTACAGTACAGATCATTGAAATTGTTATTCTCTTAGCACGCAAATGCTATGCCTAATTTAATTCTGCCACCCACTTACTCGTTTTCCCGCCCCGCCCTGGGATTTTTCATACAACTTTCCAAAAATTTACAAACCAAAGATGATAAAGAAATCCAAAGGCAGAAAAGGTACGCGAGTAATGAAATTTCAATATTTAAATATTCTATCTTCGTTTATTGAAGCCATTTCTTGAGTTATTTTCACGCATACAATCCTCAGCCACTACAATGGCTAAGCCTAAAACAGGCTTGTTTCACTGGTACACAATCTAACTGTGGACTGTGGAACAATCCAGCTTACATCCAGAATTAATTAGCACTGAGTGCATTGTGACGTCAGTAATCGAGGATTGATGCCCTGATTGTCTTGTCCCGGGAATAGAAATCGATACAATTGACATTAAAAACGAGACAAATCAGTCAGACTAAGTCAGAAGCCACTCGCATACGACATTAAGTTCGGTTATGTAGCATATGCACCACTGTACCACGAAGGCAGTTAGTAGTAGTTAGTAGTCTAATACCCGGAGGTCGTGGGTTCGAATCCACGGGGAACATCACTTTGTGTGATTGTTTCCAGTTTGGTTAGGACATTACAGGCTTGAATCACCTGAATGTCTGAAAAGAATGATGATTCCGTGCTTCGGAAGGCACGTTAAGCAGTTGGTCCCGACTATGTTCCAAGTAGGCCTGGTTTCCCTTGTAAGGGTTACGGAGGTCAGATGGCAATCGCTCCATTGTAATAACCAGGCTTGTCAAATCTAGGATCATAGTCGAAGCGAACCCTGAGCTCCATACTGGATGCAATCGGGAATACGCTGGGATGATGTAGCATAAGCACCATAGATTAAGTATATTTTTCCATAAGCACAGAACATGAAAAAAATATTTTTCTATAATACCAGCCTATATAATGTCGAACTGCAGGGAAGGTAAAGGTCTCCATCATTGAAAGCAAGTAATTGCTACAATAATGGCTTCTGGCTACAAATTTTGCTCGACGCAAGAATTGAACCCAGGACTTTGAGATCATTTTATTGACTTAAACCACTAAAACATCGAGATGTTTCTGAAAATTATACCACATATTAACAGGAAGAGAAAATTCTATTATCGGCATGTTTTAAATCTTTGCATTCGAACAATAATTTCCCTATTTTATACTACGCAAATAGATACAATACTCGAAATCCCATAGCCATGGTTTCCCCATTACTGATGCATTGTTATGGAGCTTACATCGCGTTTTTATTACCATGGGCATAATTACCGTGGGCATTGTAAACCGAAATCGATGGTTTATGCAACTGCATCTCATTAGCGACCACTAGAACCGATGGCAGAGAACAATGGAAAGTGCATACAGTTGATACCTTTTATTAAATAGGTTGCCAATTGAAATTCATGCGTTCGCCTTTGTGGAAAAGTGGTTAAGGTCGGGTTATGAAACCCGAGGTCGTGGGTTTGATTCCCGCCTTGGGTCTGGTTGGTGGTAGAACATTTTCAGAGTCCGACTTGCTGGATACTATTCCCACAGGTGTAACCAGCCGCAGTGGTCGCTTACCTTCAGGGTAGTTGGCTACGTGCGTCTGTCAACTGATAAAAAAACAAAATAAATACCTTCCGCCCACGTAGACTATACGACGTTATGTGATATTTTTCAAAGTTTTTTTTTATATTTGGACTAAGCTAGCACTTGTCCACAAAGTTGCCTGATGTTAAACAACTATGCGGTCTACGATGGAGCGCGCTTGCTTAGGAAAAGCCCGTCAATTCTGGCCTTGAAGAGCCCCAAGTTGTATTGTGTAGGAAAGACAGATCCCGGCAGAGAATTCCACTCCCGCGCAGTCCGTATCAAGAAGGATGAAGCAAATCGCTACGTTCGTACGCGCGGTATCCCCACTGTATACGGATAAAAAAGTTATGACAACTTCTAGCTCCCAAAATATCTCCCAACCAAAAATAACATTGAATAGTTTCTCACGACATAAAAGAAGGACAAACTAAACTATTCCTAAGGGAAATAAGCATTATCCCGAGATAAAAAGTAGCTTATGTCCTTTCCCAAGTCTAGACTTTAGTCTACTATGTCTCATTTTTAATATCATCATCATCATTACTGTCCACTGCTGGACTTATGCAGGCTCTAGAGCTTAGGTTGTTGATTCTACCTTTATAATTTTCATATTTATCATAATTTTAGTATAGATAATACCTGCAGTTATTTCTCGTGTCCACATCGAGATGCTTAACTGAATTATTAACTTTGTGTTTGACACTGACTATTATGCTCTCCTGAGGGACGTCAATGCAATTACCTCTAATGTAGCAGTTGGTATCAGCGTGTCATCACTCATTAACACGAGTTATGGTGACGTGATTGTGTAACCGATGCGCTGTTTATTGATGCTAATCAGTGTTGCTAGCAAATAGATTTTTATTGCCGTGTTTGGCAGGGAAAATTGTCGTGTAATGAAAAAATTAACTTAGCCTATTTTCGAATGCCTGGACAAGTATTCAAAATGTTTATTATTCACATTAAAAAATGATTTCTGACTGACTGATTTCTTTTGTAACCACTGCTAGATATGTGTAAATGTTCGAAAAATACCTGCTTGTATTAATTTAGTTCCAATTTTCCTCAGATTTGACTGCGGCAGCGGCGCTGGTGTGCTCAGATCTCCTGAACCAGTGAGGCTGGGCCACTGGAACACTATATCAGTGTACCGGCATCGATGGGACGCCTGGCTGAGGCTTAACAATGGGAAGAGAGTGCGAGGAAGATCGAAGGTAAGAAGATATTAATGTGGGGTTATAGATTTATTTGTACACCACGAAGGTGGCGCTTAAGCCGGACGGCTACCATTACCGTTGCTTATGGTCGCTTGACACCAGATGCATCAGTCTGCGAGAGAAAACATTATATTGTTGCCACCAAAATAATGTCCTCCAAGCCGAGTTTTCGGCTACGGCGGCGAATCTTTTACGATCAGCCATCGCAGGATATATTATAGTGCGCAAGCACAGGTGCACTCCCTATTCCCTCACTTTCATAACACGGTGGGACAGAAGTCTGACACGACCGAAGAAAGATCAGGCGCAGGACCAACGGCTTAACGTGCCTTCTGAAGCACGGAATCATCATTATTTTCAGACATTCAGGTGATTCTGTCAATCTTATTCACGTTTCTTGAAAGTTTGGAACGAAAACACACTAATAAAATAAGGAATACCTAAGCTTCTGTCTTTCATATTATCAAAACAAACAAGACTTTTATTAGGTACGTAAAAATATGAACCGCATTTTATGCACAGACTTATAAAGTTTTATGAACCAATGTTAAAGTAAAAAAAAGTTCATAACCAGTAACTAAGTACTGTGGGAAACTTACTACAACTTAGAACTCGATAAAACTTAAGAACTTTCGATTTGATGGTGCAAACTGCTGAATGAATGTAATCCTTGCGTTCGTTCATTTGACGGCAAAGTTTTGATTGTTAGATTAATTTAAAAGTGAATGAAGGGTCTACTCAGAGGTACAAATATCTCGATATGTCTGCTCACTGAAACCGGTTATTCAATGAAATATGATTAAACATAGCTCTCTTATTTTCAAGTGTACTGGCTCCCACACTTATATTGCTGGAACAGAGTGATGTCAGCAGATTTAACAGGGACAGAAAATCGTTCTGGAAATTTATTTATTACATCTATATTTGTTTGTTTGTTTATATTGAATAGGCTCCGAAACTACTGAGCCCAATGATATTATAATATCATTGACTGAGCCGATTTGAAATATTCTTTCACTGTTGTCAAACTACATTATTCCCGGGTGCCTTAAGGTACTTTTGATCCCAGAATTTTGGGGAAAGGGGGATAATTGACAAAAGAAATTGCGCGCGGGTGAAACCGCGGAGGCGATGGTTAGCTAATGTTCTTTCTTTTGTGTAAAATCTGATAATCAAATATTAAACAGGCCCATTGTCACCACCAGATGGCATTCCGTGCGCCTGTAGCGAACTTTTTTAATCTGTTGACCTTTTTAAAAGTGACAGTCATTTGACGTCACTTAATGAGGACTGCGGATGGCACAATTAAAAGTTTTCCAGCTTGTGCTAGTTAAAAATACTTAGTATACTAATGTTTATTTATGTAACTTCAGTTGGAAGGAACGTAGTTTGAATTAAGAACTATTTTGTCAAGAGATAGGTACTTCATCGTGATGCTGCTACGAAGGCCGTCCAATCTTCAAGCCTTTGCCGGCCAGAACATTGTCGAAACAAAGTTAATCATAGGCCTATGTCCACTTATAATAAATCTGACAACTATGTATTGACTTGGATAATAAAATATTGTTATTTATTAAAATTCTTAAACATTGTTAATATCTACCGTATTTAAAAAATACCAACCGCGATATGAAATGCGATATTTGGCCACAATAAATCAAGCAAATGTGTAACGTTAAGTTTTTTTGTAGAAATAGAAGAATTTTGTATAAGTACCTAAGTTTTTTTTTTACATTACTTGACATCATTATGACGCCATGACACTCAGAACTATTTTGATGTTGTGCTGATCTCAGTGCTGATTTTAAATCAAACATCTATGCCGTAAAAATATGACAAACGAAAGGTCGAAAATTGACAAAATCAGTTCAAAAGCGGAAGATTGTTACGAGTACGAACAAAGAATTCAGGGACGCAATTTGGTCCCGTTTGGCGCCTAACCTCCGAAGCCACGCTACGTGTCTTTCAGCGAACAAGTTTATGTTCGAACATAAACTCTGCAAGAAGGTTCCTGCAATTTTACCGTGAAATTGAGCGAACTGAAAAAACAGTCTGTTAAAATGATGCACGGTAAAAAAGTTTGGGGAATTCATTTTGATAGTAGCCACATTAAATATATTTAATAAAAAAAAATTTGTGACAAGTTGACTTGAAGTGTTTTGTCTTTATGTAATCAAGGTACGCTGTCACCATGATCCAGGATTTTAATTATATTACAGCAATGCAAAAGTCTTCAATCTTTTTTTTTATGCGAAAAGGGTAACCATTTGGCGACAATCTCACCTGATGGAAAGTGTGATGCGGCCTAAGGTGGTACATGCTTACCCAAATACAGCCTATTCACTCTGGACTTGAAGGTTCCCAAGTCGTAGTGGTCAGGAAACACCTCCGCAGGCAAGGAGTTCCATTCCTTAGCCATCCGCATCAAAAAGCTACTGGCATAGCGTTTCGTGTGGCTGGATGGTATATCCACTATGTAAGGATGGTAGCCCAATCTGCGTCTGGTATTCCGATGGTGGAACGGGGCAGATGGGATAAGCTCGTGCAATTCGCTTGCACACTCTCCGAAGTGTATCCTGTAAAATACTGAAAGACCGGCAACTCGGCGACGGTGGTTAAGGTCATGCAGCGTTTTTGTAAGTGAGGGCTTATTGATAAGCCTTCTCGCGCGCTTGTCTATTGCGTCTAAGGCCGCCAGTTCGTATTTGAAGCTGAACAGAACCCTGATAAAGTCAGATTTTAGTAAAATCTACGCAGTTATAAATAACATGGACATTCTGCTAGCTCCCACGCCTGAGAAATATAAACTCATTTCTTAATACGCCAATGGATCTTCCTTCATGTTTCCGCTTCAAAGGAGAATTTTTCCGTAAGAAATTCCACTCAGAAAAGGAACTGACTGGTGAATTTGCAACTTGTACATAATTAAACAGGTAGACAAGGATACGGTATCACTAGAAATGGCTTTACGTATCAAGAAATTCCTTTGCAAGTGACAGATTTTTTTACTACAAGCATTTGTTGAATTGCTTGAATTGTTTTGACTGGTACGTAGTCAGGGTCACTACCAAATGCGCCATCGTGCACCAAAGGTCGTAGGTTTGAATCCCATCCAAAATAAACATTTATGTTATAAACATTTGTAATAATGTGAGCTAGAGGTAAATATAATTACGCATAGAGAAAAATCCATAAGATTTTTTTATTCTAAAAAAGGCCTACCCCCGACTAGACCAAAGGCGGGAATCAAACCCGAGTGGTTTAGCCACTGTTCCACGGAGGCGGTCAAAAAGGTGCGCGCCGAGATTATTTTATACTATAAGAGTTGGCAGACCGGCACGTAGCTTATCTGATGATAAGCGGTCACTGCGGCCTATTCCGTTGAGGGTCACTTCACCAGGGTCGCTCAATATGCTGTCAGACTGTAGGCTCTTCTGATCCGTGATTCGAACCATCGACCTCCTTATGTATAAGAAACGGGATAAACATCCACTCAGCTTCCACATCTCTCGATGTTGTATTTAAAAATTAGAATACTTCCATCCATCTTTGTATCAAAGGTGATGGCTAAACGTCTGCCTAGAACATGTATAAATATATCTTACTAGTTCGTAACATTAAAATAATAATTAATAATTAATCACATGTTTATTTTTCTTCTAGAACTTTAGCAAAATAAATTATTATTTAAAAGTTATTCATATAACATCCGGTGACCTTTGACTGTTCGGCGCGCGTACAAATGTCATATTATGTCGATTATACTCGATTTCGTTTGAACTGGACGGGAAATAATCGAAATCGATATTATCTTTGAAATGCAACATTGTTTAATCTATTCAAATAAATTAATGTCAACTAACGTTAAATGATAAAATAATGATCATATATAAAAACATCAACAAACAAGTATTTATTTATTCAGTCGTCTTAGGGCTGATTTCGTAAAAATCAAATATTACCTAACACTCGGATATGTACCTACAGCAGCAGCATAATAACGACGGAATACAAAATGCCATTAATCTATGCTCTTTAGAAATTCGATTATGAAATCTTATTTTAAGTCGTATTATTCTTTATCGATCAGTTAAAACTTATCTGATGGTTGAAAAATCAGCTCTTATTTAATTAGCGATTCTACTGCAGCACTATTTACGTAACAATCCATCTCTACCTCTATATAATAGCCAAATGTCTTACAAAGGGTTTTTAACTCTTACTATGACGATTGTATTTAGTCCGGCTCGTCGGCATGACTGGCGCGCTCATGTGAGGAAAATCTATGAAACTGTTTAGCTGTCATTTGAACAACAGGCCCCAATTATCTCATAATTGTACACCGTGCACAAACGCCTGTCAAAAGTTTTCAGCAAAAATCTATTGTAGATGTTTTGCTTAGCTAATGGCGTAGGAATTCTAATGAATATATTTATCAATATTATTACAAAATGAAAAGTTCCTGAAACTTTTTTCACGCAATAGACTAACATTTAGCCTCCCAGTATTGCATACAACTAGGTAAAGTATTTATACATTGCCTAGGCAGTGGCCCTAACTGTATTTAGCCAACTCCTTTAACCCTGACAATGGCAGCGGTTGGTGAAATTACTTCGCCGTTTTTCGCGAATTAACTTTACTCAGAAGCAGAGCGATGAATTAAATATTTTCTTCATAATTAATTAAAATTAAAAAGGAAATCTCCAATCTGTCCGTTGAGGGAACTCAGTAAGAATGGTCCTGAAGCTAATTTCATAATACTCACCGTTTTCAAAGGAAATCTTTCGTTTTAACATTTTAGTAGTAACGAAGTTTCGAAACAAACTCAGATTGGTAGGGTAAAGTATTTTTTTAAATATTACGCTACTAAGAGTACTAAGTAATTAGTTCTATTCAGCAGTAAAAAAAGGTTTGTAAAGTGATTTACGATAGAATTTCCATTTCTCGGGTGTCTCTTACGCATGGTTTAGGTACGATCGAGGTCTCCCGCGCGTGATCACTTTTGGAAAAATATACCGTGCACGCGCATCGTGACTTCTTTGGAGCGGCGCTTGTAAACGTGAAAATACTGCACAGGATTTTAGCCTTTAGGGAGATCACGCGCGGGTGACCTCGATAGTACAGTATTACCAGTATTACAATAAAGGTACAAATTAATGGGTACCATACATACAGTCACGGCTTTTTCAGATCGGCAGAGACCAAATTTTTCCATTTGCTATGATCCTGGCCTACAACTTTTGCTTCTTTCACACTGACAAGTCTATTCATACATGCCCGTCCGTTTAAGGCACTTCTGACACACCTTTCCTCAGGACATCACCTATTTGGTCATGAAATATCTTTTAGCTTTCCCCTTATATATTTCTATTCTTTTCCTTATAATATATTTTATTCTACATCCTTTCTAAGAAATAAATCAATTTGTCAAGGTTTTGGGGTATAGGCCTCGGCCTGTACCCCATTCTGTCAAACAGTACATTTTGTACTCGAGTCCTTATTTTCCATCGGTATGCTTTATTGCAGGGACACATTTCAATGTTCCTGCCTATTACTACAACGTTTAACTACATGCCTGGAGCTGTTAAGTGCTGTTCTTCTTAGGGCTGCCAGCAAGATCTGCTTATAAATAATTTTACCTGACTAAAAAGGAGAAGGTTCTTAATTACGAGTATGTCTTAAATTATTGTAATAATGTTTTTTAAGTTTGTGTTTTTTTATTTTGTGTTTTTTAACTCTGTTTTTGCCTTAATGTCATGAAAGCTTTGGCTGTGTTCCGGAAATATTATTGTGGGAGTCAGAGTTAGTATTGGTTACGTTCCGCATGTTTACTGACTGTAAAAATAACAATAATGGTAAATTTTTTACACACAATTGCATTTTTATTTGAATTCGAGTTTTTAATACAAACCTTATAAGCATGTTAACAGAATAATTTCAGTTACAAAATGATAATAATGTCCTCTTAATCGCGATTCAACTACAGCCGCAATAGCACGATTAACCAAAAACAATAAATAAATTAATACATTTGAGTAAACTGACAACCTTAATAGCAGGAAGGCTCACTTAAACATTCCATAGTAAAAGTTAGGGCACGCAAACTCGACCCTAGCACAGAATATATACTAAAGTAAAGAAGCGACACTCAAGCATGTGTGCTCGTAAAATTGCTCGGGGCTATGTGTGCGTCGCGCGGGGGAGCGCGCGGCGCGCGGTGTGTGGGGCCGCCGTCTGCCGAATACCACGGCCAAGGGTTATGCTTCGCTCGGCGCTCGTCGGATTGATTGCACGGACTAACTACGCAATGCAAAATCATGCACAATTTATTTATGGTACTTTATTGGATAAGGATTAATACTGTTTTGCTTAAAATCACTTTTTCGTAAATAAGCCATTATTTTATCGTAATAAGTAAAGGAAAATGGTTATTGTGGGTTATCCCTAAGAGATAGACATATACCATCGCGGAATTCGCGGACTTTTTTGTAAATTTTTTTAAGGTGTACAATAGTGTAGTACATTATTTTGATCTATCTCGGTAGGGTTCAGCCAGCGTTTGCAATGTAAGCGCAAAAAAATGCGATTATTTACGACCTTAAATTAAAAACCTCTAAAATTATCAGTGTTTCTCTACTATATTATGCATGTATTATACATATAAACCTTCCTCTTGAATCAGTCTATCTAATGAAAAAAACCGCATCAAAATCCGTTGCGTAGTTTTAAAGATTTAAGCATACAAAGGGACATAGGGACAGAGAAAGCGACTTTGTTTTATACTATGTAGTGATTTAAAGATTAAGAAAACTTATTATAAAATATCAAACCTACTTTCATTAACATGTCCTTGCACAAGTTTATATTTTCTAACATACTATGTAATCTTCTTTGCCACAAGTCTAAATTCCATTTCGGCTTAGATTCTTGTAAGCATTTCTGTAGCAACCCTAGCGTTTACACGCTCGGCTCAAGGTCGCTGGCGCTCGAACTCTCACGTACAGAGAGTGTCACGGCTGTGACCCTAGTCCCATAAACTAATTGTGTAACAGTCCTACAGGACAGTTACGTGAGAACCCGCGCGCCTGGTTACTGGCTAATGACGTCAGAGAACTTAGTAGACGACGTACAGCAGATTCTTCTTATAAGTTCTTAAAGTGAACCCTTTAGAACTTATAAGAAGAGTCTAGGCTTGTTCTTACTCGGTCACTGAACGGAACGCTCCGAACTAGGACAATCTTTCAAATGTACTAGTTCGGTCTTTTAGTACTATTAGTTCATTTAGTTCAATGATCACTATGTTCATTTAGTTCAATGATCACATCAGTCGGACCGGGAGGCTCGGATCATATTTGTTTCCCTTCATACTTTGCAGGCTTAGGACTGTCATTTTAATATATCACACACACACACATCCACTTAACATTTATATAAAGTAGAATAAACGCTTAAAATGGATACATACACTTACATTAATTAATTCACTTTCGCTAAAGAAAACAAACAAAATTATCCTGATCTGATCTGAACAGACTAATTTTCAAATCAGTCGTACTCGTACATCGTCCATCACGCTCACACGCACGCGTCTCTGATCTTTCAACTCTCTCTCTCTCACCCACCGCTCAGTCACCCGTAATCGGTCGGTCGGTCATTTGATCCCGTTGTCGCTTAACTATGGTGAATGAAATGTACTAGAAGACCGATTTGAACGATCAGAAGAGAATAGTTCGTACTCGTTCAGTTGAACGAACTATTCCCTTAATCGGACATGAACGAGTAGGACACAAGCCTAGAAGAGTCCAGTGGACGTCACGGGCTCTTCATTTGGCAATTCTGATAGTTCTATTATAAAACAAGCTCGCAGCCCACCTGATGGTAAGCGGCCACCGCTATTCCATTGAGAGACTCTTAACTAGAAAAAGTTGATCAATGTGCTGGCTCCCACATTAACATTGCCGGAACACAACCAGAGCTGTTATGGCGGTAGATTTCACATTTGGGGGTGATAGTTTTCAGAGTCCTACTGGACTCTGGTCACCAGAAATGCAAGACCCCTTCTCCCTACACTTACTTGTACTACGTTATACATATTGGTAGATAACTGAATTATTGCAGTGTGCCATAACTTGTGCAATCCCGGTCTTCGGTTCCATCGATCGAGCTAAATGGATAAAAGTTTTCCATCCCGGGGGAAATCGCTAAGCTTCCTTGAGATATAATACAGAAGCGGCTTTAAACTTTTAAGGAAGGTTGCAACAATAATAAATATTCTATATCTACTTTATTTGGTGTTTCCATTTTGTTTTTTATGCGCCATTTTTTTTATGCGTTTTTTTTACCGATTTCAAAAATATAAAGTTCTCAACTTGGGTTTTCAAGATAAGTTTGTCAAAATCAAAAATCAAAATCAAAATATTCTTTATTCATGTAAACTTGTATCAAGTATTTATGAATCGTCAATTACAGAGTGACTCTACCACCGGTATCGGAATGCAGTCATCTGCCGAGAAGAACCGGCAAGAAACTCGACAGTTACTCTTTTTCATCGCCATGTTTGTTTACAATTTGTTTGTTACAATTACTGATTAGTTGTAGAATACCAAGCCATACAGTATAAAGTATAAGAATGAGACTATAATCGAGAAAAATCTGTGAGCCCTGGAAGACCAGTGCCCAAAGGTGGCACCTGCAGCACAAGTATGACGTATGTGCCAGCCATAATTTCACTCAACCATATTAGAGGGAATGTAACCACCCGACACATAGCGCCACCACCCCAAGCACATTTTAGCGAGCATGACCGCCAAGGTTACAAACTCTTCAGGATTCTTCGAATGAAAAATAAATTTAATTTTACTGAATTATAACATTTAATGTGTTACTGTATAGCAAAGTTAACATTGTTGATACTATCGTGATTCTATACAATGCAAAGGCGCGAGTCCAAGCTTCCTTCGACGTCAATGGACTGTTGAGGAAAGAAGTGCCGCAAGAAACTCAACAGTTTTGCATTTTTTTAAAATATTACATATTATAAATTACAAATTCAAAAATTTTACATTAACATCACAGAATTAATTTATGTCACAGTAAATAATAATGTCAATACAAATAACAATACAAAGGCGCAGCCAGAGGAGCGGCAACAATAGTACTCACATCTACAGACTTTTATCATTTAAATAGTCTTCCACTTTATAATAAGTCTTCTTGATGAGTTGGCATTTGATGTGTGACTTAAACTTGTGTATTGGTAAGTCAACAACATCTTGAGGTAATTTGTTAAATAACGCAACACTTAATCCAACAAACGAATTACCAATCTTATGAAGTCTTGTTTTAGGAACGGCTAGCCTATGTTTATTTCTAGTATTGAAACCATGACAATGCGATTTTTTAGGAAATTCATGTAGGTTTTTCCGTACATACATAATACAATCTAAGATGTATTGACATGGTACGGTTAATACACCAATTTCACTAAACACATTTCTTAGGGAATCACGCACTTTAAGGCCGTATATAGCACGTATTGCCCTTTTCTGAAGTACAAAAATAGATTGTACGTCAGCAGCAGATCCCCATAGAAGTAACCCATATGACATGACGCTATAAAAATAGCTGAAATACACTAGTCTCGCCGTTTCCACGTCTGTTAAACGTCTTATTTTTCTAACAGCATATGCGGCTGAGCTGAGTCTCCCCGCGAGAGCAGTGATATTCGGACCCCATTGCAGTTTCGAGTCTAGAGTTATGCCCAAAAAAACTGTTGAATTGACCATATCGATAGGTACACCATTCACAGTGATATTGGGAACAACCTGCCTCACATTTGGCATGGTAAATTTTACACATTTGGTTTTTTTGGTATTCAACATCAAGTTGTTAATAGTAAACCAGTGTAAAATTTGTGAGACAGAATTACTCACGTCGACAAATGATTGTTCATATCTGTCAACTTTGAAAATCAACGAGGTGTCGTCTGCGAATAGCACAATCTCACATAAGTCTTTTGTAAAGTATGGGAGATCATATAAATAGATCAGGAATAGCAGTGGCCCCAAAATTGATCCTTGGGGTACTCCCATAAAAAGGGGAGCGCCGGAGGAGTCTACTCCATTTATATTTACTCTCTGAATCCTGTTCGTTAGATATGATTCTATCAGGCTCAGTGAGTTGGCTGAAAGACCATAATGCCGCAGTTTCATCAGCAATGTACGGTGATCAACACAATCAAAGGCTTTCGATAGATCACAGAATATGCCAATAGCATCTTGCTTATTCTCCCATGCATCAAATATATGCTTGATGAGCGCAACTCCAGCGTCTGTAGTGGATTTGCCTTTAGTAAACCCGTACTGTTTTCTATGCAATAACTTATTTAAATTGAAATGCAAGAGTAATTGATTAAATATAATTTTTTCAAATATATTACTTAGTGTAGGCAAAATAGAAATTGGTCTAAAATTAGATGGGTCACTTTTTTCTCCAGATTTGAACAATGGTATAATTTTACTATGTTTCATCAAATCTGGAAATTGACCATCATCTACACATGTGTTAAATATGTTTGCTAAATGAGGTGCTATATTATGAATAATATTTTTGATTATTGTCACTGAAATTCCCCACAAATCCTCTGTGTTTTTCATGCTAAGCTCTTTAAAAGTTTTAATTATAGTGTCTGAATTTATTCGTGTAAAATTAAATGAAGAAGCGCACTCATCAACATGGCATTTGAGGAGAGACTCTGCAAGATGTGGGCTTGAGTTTAGTTTGGATGTTGTTTTCACAGGGATTTCAGCAAAGAACGACTCAAAAGCGTTTGCTATGTCCGCATCCGACTCAATGCTATTGCCTTCAATGTTTAAAGAGAACTTGTTATTTTGAATTTTATTTTTGCAAGTCTCTTTGTTAATAATTTTCCAAGTAGCCTTGCTTTTATTTGTGGCTTTCATTATCTTATTTCTAATGTAATTTGATTTGGCTTCAGCGCATACTTTTTTAAATAATTTTGAGTACTTTCTAACGTACTCAACCATAGAGGGGTCATTTGAATTGACTTTCATATCGTACAATTCAAATAACCGCCTTCTACTTTTGTATATTCCTGGGGTGGCCCATTCACTAAACTTAGTCTTTGAGCTATTAATATTTATCTGTTTTTTTGTAAATACCCCATTAAATTCTTTTTCAACAATGGTAAAAAGTTGTTGATATAATTCATGCCCATTTCTATTATTAAAATTCGCAATGGACAGTTTATGATCTATTCGTTCCTTAAATTGTTCTATTCTGTTAGTAGTGATAGGTCTACAAACAATAGCTGATGTATGTTGGGCAAGATGGCATTCAAATACAGCCAGCTGTCCACTATGGTCAAAATTAATAAAGTTGATTATGGCTTTATCAATTATATTAAAATTACAAAATATGTTGTCTAAGCAAGTAGCTGAAGTAGTGGTAATTCGCGTAGGCTCATTAAATAAATGGTGCAAGTCAAAGGACTGAAATAGATTAAGAAACCTCGTAGTGTTTTGTGAAATATCAAGAATATTTACATTGAAATCACCACATATGATTATTTTTTTATCCGATTTACATATTTTTTCTAGTACTTCCTCCATGACAGATTCGAATTCAATGTAATTAGCAGAAGGAGGTCTATAGATGCAAGCAATAACGTGCCGCTGCAACTCCACACACGATATCTCAATAGTTCGTTCTACTGAGAGCGAAACGACATCTTTACGTTCTTTAAACTCAACTGTATTTTTTAAAGTTGTGAAGGTGTATCCTTTAAATAACTTAGATGATGTACCTTGTATTTTTAACTTTCTAGAAAATGCGAGTTTAGTAAACTGATATACAGGGTGGAATTTTTTAATGCCACCTGAAAGGGAAGTACTCTTAATACTGTAGATAGAAAATTTTACATAAAGAAAACATTCCTTTGTTTTTGAAAAGAAAGATAACTGCATTCAAAGATTTTTAAAAATTCGCTTGCCGCTCCTGGTAATCGAACCGACTAAAATCTGTAAATTTGCACCCTGTACTTTTATTGCATCGATCGTTAGGGTCAATAATAAGCATGAAATCTCTCTAACAAACTTCTTAAATTAAATGAAAGGAAAACAATGAAATCCTAAATTATTGATTCAATGGGTCAAGTTAAAGCACTTTTTTCATTGTTTTCCTTTCATTTAATTTATGAACTTTGTTGGAGAGATTTTATCCTTATAATTGTCCCCAACGATCGATGCAATAAAAGTACAAGGTGCAACTTTTACAGATTTTAGTCGGTTCGATTACCAGGAGCGGCAAGTGAATTTTTAAAAATCTTTGAATGCAGTTATCTTTCTTTTCAAAAACAAAGGAATGTTTTCTATGAGTAAAACTTTCTATCCTCAGTATTAAGAGTACTTCCCCTTCAGGTGGCATTACAAAATTCCACCCTGTATATTAGCAGGAACTTAAATGATACACGTGAAACTGACCCCTTATTACGATTAGGTACATAATTGAAACAATAAAGGTGTGTAGATCATTTAAATAATGTAAGTTTAGTACTTGTAGCTTTAAGTAAAAAAACAGACTAACAGTAAGTGGCTAGCTTTAAAATCATTACATGTACTGCTAAACGCGTCAGACTTGTAATTAGTCAAAGGTTAAACACTAATTAGGCAGCTTTGATCAATTAACAGGTAGTGTTTGCGACGCGACTCTCGCTCTTTACTGATTCGTTGATTACGTGTTCTATTTACTTTACATTTTCTAAATGTTTTATGCTATTTACGAAATGTTCTGACACGCCAATATTCCAAACTGCCAAGATGTTCATTCATCTATCCATTCATTCACCCAGTCGTTCACTCATCCTTTTATTCACTATCACCCATTAATATTAATTCCATGCTATCACCTGTGCCAGGGGTTCCCAAACTTAATTTTGTCTACTAAATTAATTTATAGCGCCCCCATTTTTTCACCTACTTAAAAACCACTATAACTTCAAATTAAATTAATTATTTTTTGTGAGCTATATTAGCAGAGATTAAACATTCATTCTAAAAGAGACTTTTACTATAATCCGCAAGAGTTAACTTGAGACCTGAGCACACCCCGAAGCCTCTACACAACGCCCCCATTTTTTCTGGGTCTCTTACCACCCCCCTTTAGGCCTGCAGCGCCCACAAAGAGGCGTTATCGCCCACTTTGGGAACCCCTGACCTGCGCCGTGTGTGTGAGACTCAAAAAAAAAGTTTCAGACTTAAGAAGCTGATGCATTACCTACTTGCTTCCACGGTTTCCATGCGAAATACATTCTACCATACCGCTACGTTTGATGTGATATTAGCCAACTTCTCAATTATTACACCGGTCGTTTATTGTTACTACCTTTCCCCATGTGTAAGACATTAGAAATAAATGAAAAGACCGAGTCAGTTTCAATTATTCATAGCTGAGTAGTAGTAGCACATTTGGCAGTACAATTACTAGAATAGCTCTGTCTTAGTTGCCGTTCATTAAGAACATTCGCGTCTCCAAAGGCTTGAGGTAGTAAATGGGCTAGCGTTTTTGGTTGTGGTCCAAGTTTAAGGCTATAAGCGGATAATTAAATTAATTATACACGGTGATTGTAGATCTAAAGTGGGTTAAAATTTGAGGCGTTGATAGTAAAGTGAGAAAAAAGTGTACAAAAAAATAAAACCTATAAATTACAATAAAACAATACGACATTAAAAATGATCATGCCTCTTACTTACTTTATACACTTTTTCTTTTATTAACCGATTTCTACAGCAGTATCGAAAGTTATCGGTTCGTCTATTTCTTTTGAATTTTGTTATAAATATTTACATATAAGGTGTAATTCATATCACGTAGGCGACTAAACAGCGTTATTTATTTACTACCATAGCCTGAGCGAGTTAAACTTGAGATCTATAACAAATTAAACTAAGGGTGAGCATTGACTCACGAACGACTTCCCGGTTTCAAACGCTGACTATTATTTATTTATTTATAAAAACTTTATTGACCACACAAATCGGGTACAAAAGGCGGACTTAACGCTAAAAGCATTCTCTACCAGTCAACCTTTGGGAAAAACGAAATTTTATTATTATTATTGCACATAGGTGGTCAAAAAGTTAAAGAGACTTGTAGTCTATACTGCATATGCATTGAGTTCGCATATTCCCCGCTATGTTTCCCTAACTTACGCCACAAACTTAAGCCTACGGCGTCCAATTTCAGTTTTGCATAATTGCCCGCCACCGCAGGGTAATGTTCCAGAAGAACACCGGAATCCGCCATTCCCACCTCCCCCCAATTTGGGAACTTTCCTAATGGAGGGTCAATCATTCAATAGCTTCCGTGGCGGCTGTAATTTTTGAATATCAATTAAAGGTATTTTTCCCGAGGTCGGTTTGATTGAACGCTTTTGATGTGCCGTGTTTGAAGATATTTTATCGTTGGAATAAAACAGACGGTAAATTGGGTTTTAATTTGGCTCTGATTGGCAGAAGCCCCAGCGTAGCGTAGGCAGGGAAATAGAATATAATTGATTGGTTCATTAAAATTCCACACGTGTTAAGAGAAAAGACTGAAATCATTCTACCAAAAGTCCTTGATAACGTCAATGTTTTATTTATAAGTTTTCACAGCTATTTTCTTAAAATATTTAAAGTTACTATTCTTAGGCTCTTTAATTTTTCTTTCATTTTATTAATCTAAGCCTTATTCATTAATGAAATTTACATAATATTATGTTTGTTGATGAATATCAGCTTTATGCATTAAAAATAATTTCTTGCCTCAATTTGGTCATACAACCTGATAGTAAGCGGTTACCATAGCTTAATGGACGATTAGAACACCAGGGGGCTTACACAAGATGACATCGCTTCATAGCTGGCGAATTTTGCTAAGTCCAATTTGTATGGATTTGACAGATGCCATAGAAAAGTCACGTGTTGAAAGTATGGGATTTGACATGCGCTATCGCAAATTGAGCTATAACGAACGTCATAAATGCCGCTTGTCTAGGGGGGCAGGAGGCATCAACCGCGTCTCGATCCCGGTAGGTATCTCGACATCGCGGACCCTGTAATTTAAAGAAAAACATAAGATTTGCACTTTTGCAGCAATAAAAATTGTTCCTCGCTGCCCATGCACTTTTCAAATAAACTCTAAAGTCCTTACTCGTCGACGGACACAACATACTTAACAGTTATAAAGTGCTGCTTCATTTTAGTCTTCTGTAAGTTGGAGTTACTTCCCCAGTCGAGCTGCTCATTCAAATGGAACAACTAATATACTCATTAAATCAGTTCACAGTACCTTCACTGACTAACACATCTGTCATTGTCCCCAGGGCCTCTTCTCTCGCATGACCTTCAGAGAGCCAGTGTGGGTAGGCGGCGCCGGCAACACCACAGGCCTGCAGAGCAAGCTAGGCCTGTCTGATGGCCTACTAGGCTGTGTCGACTTCCTGAGGATCAATGGAGACACCTACCGCCTAGTCAAGGATGCTGTCGCCATTTTGGATATTGGTAAGCTTTATTTCCATTGTCTTTAAGAATGGATGAGTCATGTAGAAATACGTAAACATATTTTACAAAGTGCAAAAGAATAAAGTGAATTTAAGTTGCAACTTAGAGTAAACCGAGAGTTGTAATAAATTCTCTGACTTTTTATTTTTGAAACGATATTAAATACGGTCGATGATATAAAAAGGTAAAAAATATGTGGAAATTTAAAATTCATTTAGATCCTCGTTTGAGAAGAAACAAGTTGATACATCACTATAATAGTGATGTATCAACTTGTTTCTTTGTATATCCGCGGATACAATTTAAAGGTATCATTACTATGATTAGAATAGGCTACTTGACTCTTTTTTGAAGTAGGTCTTAAATAATAACAATTTCTTCTATTAAAGCAAAAAAAATATTACAATATTTTTTTGATACTTAGAAAACCCAAAAACTGTAATTTAAAATTTTAATTTTCCTGAACGAACGAAAACGCTGTCCGCCATGTTCTGACGTCATCAGTATTGTAAACAAACATTTGACAGCAACACGAACTTAACCTTACTAAGTTATATTTAAATAAAACATGACTTCTACTAGTCTACATGAGAAATATAGTAATTATCGTTATTGCATCATCCGAGAATGCAAAAACACATCGATAAAGATTGTGCCTCAGAAAAGTTGTGGATTAGAGTGCCCAGTGAAACAAATATAGGTACGTAACACCTGGTTAAGACTTGCTCAAAGGGATCCTGAATCTTTATCGACTGTAACTCAGATTTATTTTGGCGAAGATCACTTTGATGTAAGTACCTACTTAACAATGTATAGAAACTTTACAGTTAGATTAATAATACATTTTTTAGGTTATGTATCAAGTCAGTAAACAAAATAAAGTTCGTGTTATTTACCTTTTAGTTAGAAAATAACATGGAAAATTACGTACGATACAAAATAATGGGCTCCGTAAAATTTTTTACTTAGAATTGCGAGAAAAAATACCCAATCTGGCAACCTTGCATACAGATACAGATGACGTTTGTTTGTTTACATATTGTATGACGTCATATCATGGCCGACAGCGTTTTCGGCGATTCAAAGTAAAAAAAATAAAAATGTTTTTTCAAACTGGGTTTTTTAATTAATCTTGCGATTTTAATAATTAAAATCAACATAATTAGTTTCTCTAGGCAAAATACTGTACGAAATACTCATTTATTATATGAAATAAGATATGAGTCAAATAGCCTATTAATATCAGTGAATTCGGACACTTGTTTGAACATTTATACTTATCGTGACAATATAAAAAAAAATCTTTCATTTAAAATCATACAAAACAATCACGGATGCAAAATAAACAAACTTTTTCCCCGGATATCCTCAAAGCTGGACTGATAAAATGCGTTACTACTAAGTAGCAAAGCATTTTATCAGCTTAAACCATTTTCATTAACCAACGTTATATATTTAGCATTATGTTTATTTTCAATTTACCCCCTTCGAGACATCTATATTAGCATGTATTCTCGCAAATCCTACACGCCTTGTAATATTGACAGACTGAGCGGAATTAGCCGGTCCAATCCGGATTTCAGTCCATAGATCATGTTGTCAAACGGACGGATTAGTGGTACAGCTACCTCATATTTGTCTTGTCGTGGGATTTTGAAAGGAAATATTCATTTTGTGGGATTAATAAAAATCTTTATAAATGTCGTTTCAGCTTTCGAGACGACTGAGTTTTGATATTAACTCACTGGAGTACCATCTCATGCATAGCTGGCAGTTTCTTTGTCAATAATTTTAAAACATATTCGATCCTCATTCATAAAGATGGCTACCTATATTATGGCAGGGTGGCTCTGCCAATGAAAATATACACTATGTAGATCGGATTATTTGATACAACATTAATTGATTTATTTGATTGCTATCTTTGATGGTGGCTGTGCTGGTCCGGAGGAACGGGCTACTATGAACGCGACAACCATTGCCATTTTGATGGAATTTTTTGAAACAAATTTCATCACTTCAGGACAATGGTCGCTGTTTGAATCCACGAAGAAACAAAATTGCAAATTTTGTCAATGATTGGCATTTCCTTTTTCTGGTCTATTGCAAGTTTCGTATTCATTTTTTTTCGTTTAACAAACAAACTCCAACTCTCCATTTCTTAAACGCGATAATCTCATACAAGTAGAAAGTTATTAAGCGCGTCCCGACCAATCCCCCTCACGGATATTCCGTTCGGATATGCGGGTCACGCATCGGACTGCGGGGAATCAAAACTCAATTTTATCGACGTCTTATCGAGACACGGACCTAATACGCTCGCATATTGTCGCTTTTCTACGCGAAATTCTGTCAGTGTAGTATTTTAAACAATAGATTTTGAACAAGAAGGCATGTGCAGATAACGACAATGATATTGGCTCTGCCAGGGAGCATGTTACTTTTAATGCTTTAAACGACGAAGGAGATGAGGTGACCAGTGCAATACAGAAGAAGGTACCCCGCACCTCTTTCACACTGGTCACCAAGAAGAACATCAGGATCAAGAAGAGAACGGTCGTACTACAAATTTCTTTCTCCCCTACGTCGTCGCTGTTCTTTGTTATCAGTATTAGTAAGCATCAACCCACTCAATCGAAAATGTACCTTTTAATAAAACTCTTAACAATGCACAATTGCACACTTACACCCCAAACACAAAGCTACTGTTCATCATCAGCCTATATATGTTCCCACTGCTGGGACACAGGCCTTATCTCAATTGTGAGATAGTGTGGGCCATACTCCACCACGCTGGCCTAGTGCGGGTTGGTGGAGGGGTGCGTAAGGCAAGTGACCAACCTTCATGTCAGATGTTATCAAGCCGCCAAATGGCCTCTGACTAGGCTTGACGACTAATATTTACATTATAGTAAATATCAGCCGGGACCAACAGCTTAACGTGCCTTCCGAAGCACGGAGACGCTCGAAATTAATGTCACTAAATATGGTCGGAATGGTCACCCATCCATTAACCGACCGCGGCGTAGGTAGCTTGACTCGTAATCGCTAACGAACCACTGTCACAGCTGCGCCACGAGCGCCTCAAAGCTACTGTTACTGGCAACTACGAAAGCTAAAGGCAAGTCAAACAACCATTGTAGGCCGCATCCACAACGAAGTCGCAACATATTCGCGCCCAGTCCTGTTTGTCGTGTCAAATGGAACGTTTTAAATTCAATCTGGGCTGCCAGCATTTTAAATTGTTTTTCCATTTAAAGTTAAAAAGCCGTTGCTGAGCTCGTTCAGCTCGAATAGCTAAAA
The DNA here is from genome assembly GCA_949319885.1 of Mecyna flavalis. NCBI lineage: Eukaryota > Metazoa > Arthropoda > Insecta > Lepidoptera > Crambidae > Mecyna > Mecyna flavalis. The sequence continues at coordinate 2,949,956 of OX439417.1, read as the reverse complement.
AAACCGCCGTGTATATTTTGTAATACTGTCTTGTTCAGTATTTAGAGATTATGCTATCTGAAATAAAGTACCTACTTAATCAAGATATCAATTTTCCAGTGCAGGATAGAACTGAAGCTTTCATCATTATTATGAAATAGAAAAGAAGTAGCTTGTATTATCGGAGGTTTGTTGCATCTATGGGAAAAACATTTTTTTTAAGAGCTTACAAATATTTATAGTGCTTCAGGGTAAACAATGGGCATAATGCAAGGCGGCACAATCCCTAACAAATCTAACAATACAAAGCATCTAAAATCCCATTCCACCTATTTACTCCGTAGATTCAGGGAAAAATCCGTAAGCTTGCAACCCTGAATCCAATCGAGTCCCAGACGTGGCGGAGATTCAGTCTGAAATTGTTCAAACGGCCAATGCTTCGAGTGTTCGTTCTAAACATGAATTTGAAAGTTTCGAAAATCGAACGAAACGTTCCGCGGGAATTTATGTCTTTTCCATAACAATGGCTGGTTTGGGATAAAGTATACCTATTGAATGGGTACTTTTTGAATAACGTTATTTTTCTTTAGTATTCCATTTAGATATTGCTTCGTTTATGTACCTTTAAAATCGCGATTGCGTTGTAATATTTGTAATTATTATAATTAGAAGTGAAATTAAAAATAACGAATGTTTAATAAAGTACTAACATAATTATATTCTGTGGTGTTAAGATGGAAAATTATATTTATTTCTGAGGAATTAAATTATGTACAGAAAACAATTGTCTTTTGACTGATTAAAGGTGAGATAGCTTAAAAACAATTAATGAAAAAATCCTCTGTCCTCCATCATTAAAATCAATTCAACGTCTATATAATGAATACCGGCTTAACACCACGCTTGTCAAATGCGGATTGGTAATCACAAGCCCGAGTCATGCTTGAAAATTCCGACCATTAAACCCAGGATACCATTATTAAGCCCGGTAATCGAACCACTAGCCCATCGAGACGTTCATGCGTTGCTAGATAAGGCCCATTCATCATCATCATCATCATTTAAGCCAAACGACGTCCACAGCTGGACATAGGCATCCCCTAAGGATCTCCAAACCGATCAGTCCTGCGCCACCCGCATCCAGTGGATTCCGGCGATCTTTATGAGATCATCGGTCCACCTTGTGGGAGGCCTACCACGGCTGCGTTTCCCGGTACGTGGCCACCACTCGAGGACCTTTCCGCCCCAACGGCCGTCAGTCCTCCTAGCAATGTGTCCTGACCACTGCCACTTAAGGCTCGCAATTCTTCGGGCAATGTAAGGCCCATTAGAGAGTTCAAATTCTTATACTTTGTTTTTACGAGTACACTATGGACACCATTATTTTATGTCGGAAATGTACCTGTTTAGCCTGTTTGCCCTTGACTATAATGAATGTTGACAATGATACAATATCTTATATTATGTGTTTCCTCAATCAATCACGCAGCAGGTTTTGTAAACATTGACTAATGAACACACAGACAGGGTAGTTAATGATTTATTAGTAGAGTATACGCATATTCCAACATTGGACCTATTCAGTGTTTCGTCCCACCTGGGACGAACGTGTTGTGGGACGAATCACTGAACGAGCCCTTGAAATTATTTTACCTAATTAGATATTATGTTTAAAGTATTAATCTACGTGTATTTAATGTCTTACTGCAGGGAAAATACAAACTAAACATATATTGTACCATGCATACCATATTGTTATAACGTTCAATCATTATTTATTTATAAACATTTTTGTAAATATAATATTATACATGAAACACCTAGGCCGATATAAACAGACATGTTCATGCACAAAAATAATTGTACCGCCCGACAATCGAACCCGCAACCTCTGGTGTAATAGTCGACTACCAACCAACCATTACACCAGATCTGTTGTCAAAATTGTTAGGATCAATTTCGTTCCAGGTAATTTTTGGCCATTTTCACCATTGTTGGATAAATTGTTACTAATTTTACTGTCAGGAAATCAATAATACTATCTTCTTTTTTCAAAATCAAACGACAAAAAAAAAACAGCGTGCTTGATGTCTGATAGCTAAATTACGAGTTATTTGATTTCGATAAAACTGACTCCAATACTCGTATTTTGTTCGAGATGAAATAGTTATGTTATGCCTTCAAAAACTTTCCTTTTCACATTCCGTTACCCTGTAGTTTGCCCCAATAAATCCGTAAAAAACTCGGCCCACCTGGCTATCGGTCAAACCTGATCCCTCCCCATAATTTTCCTATTAGGGTAATTTCCCTCCGGGTGTGGCATACGAAATTTCCTCAGGAGAAAATCCCTCCATTTCCCATCGCGGCCCACTAAGGGCGAGACTCGCGCGCGGATAGTAATCCATTGCTGGCATTTAAAACATTCCGTCTCGCACGCCGTGTACTAAACCCACAATGTCTTACAATCCGCGCGCGGCTCCCGCCCGATACAGCGAAACTAACAAATTCTTTGTCGCCTGATAGAATTTCCCCAGTTTATGGGGAGTTTATGTTATATTTTGTAGCTATAATATAATATGCGGTAAAAAGTTTATATGGATATCGAGATGAAACGGTTTTGGTTTTTGCTGGGCGATTTTATTTTTGCTCGCTTATGTGGGAAGTGTGACTGACACAAAAAGTATTATGTATATATTTTTAGTTGGTATTTAAATTATTTTCATCAAAGAGTCAAACGTCTGCTTAGCGTTTTGATAATATATTGATAGTTTTCTGCAACTTTACATAGACGAAATTGCGTAAACACATTAATTCTTAGATTAAAACTGAGATTATAGTGTGAGGTAGCTAATGTTAAGTGCAATGTTCTCATTGTTATTCTTGTTTGAAACGCCCGTCTATACTGTACTGTGAGGTGGGCGCTAATAGCTGCGACACAGTCATTGACTACTGCAGTTATTAACGCTTCAAAATGTTTGTGTATAAGTAATGTATCTAGTTTCAAATAAAGATTATTATAAAGATTAAAGATTAAAGATTCTTTAGGTCTTTAATTTTCGGAAAATTAAATGATGTGCTGTTTTTTAATATTTCTATAATCAGAACTCATCCAGAGTTATTCTATTTGTGCACCATAATAGTTATCCAGACGAAATTTTCAAAAGTCCATCTATGAACCATCGAAACCCAACGTGCTTTGTTCAGTGATGATAAATAATGTTCTGTTCTCGCATTCAGGGTATTTACTGTTTATGTCGACTACTGAAGTTTTGTCGTAAAACGGTTTGGCGAGCATGACATTTGGGTTGGCTTTTATTAACGAGATCAGATTAATTAGGCTCAATGAACAGGATTTTATCTCTTCGCTTGATTTTATTAAGTGCACTTTTAATTCCTAAAAACACATAAAGTAGGAGTAAAAAAATATATAATTATACCTTGCTATTTTCGATTAAAGGCATCATTTTTGCTTGTAGTATCTATATACTTCTATTGTAAGCAAAATAAATAAAGTCACACCAGCATGTCATAACGCTAAGTATACTCTCCATCTAGGAAGTCGAAAAATGTGTCTGTTTATCGCGGCACGGACGTCTCTCGACTAGGAAATTGGCTAAGTTCCGGAAGACTGGAGTGTTCTAATTCGTTGGATTAATAGCTTGTGACGTCATGAAATCACATTCTCTGTCCAAAAAAGATAGGCAACAGCTTTACTTGGAATTTGCTCTGTGAGCTAACCATGCGATGCAAGAAGATTAAATCTACAACTAAGTTACTACGCACAGCAAATTCAATATCAGCCAAGGACGTTTTAAATGTCCTTAAGAGCCCAATTAATGTTGACTTAACGAAGTTAAACCGGCGACATTTTGTTTCAACATTCGCCTTTTACGAGCGAAAAATTGTGTGTCAAAAACGAGGTCTTGGCGGATTCTGTCGTAATTATCGGATTGTCGTCGGTGTCTTCTTTACGAGTCGTGGTGTTTGCAAAGTCTTTGTGACTGCTGTTTGTGCAAACAGATCTATGGATTGTTTGAAGACAGAAATCTGTTGACAGTTTGTATGACTCGGTATTAATTTACATTGAAATCATGGATTAAATAAATGCCCGGTCTAATAATGATTGAATATTACCTCATGAAATGTGAAATACCATAACCATTGTGCTATAATATTTTAGCTCATTGTAAAAGAAAACGAATACCTTTGAACGAGTAACATTCTGCGGTCTTTTTTTTATTATGCCACAAATTGAAATTGAAATAAAACTTATTCAAATCGAGTAATTTAGGACGCCAAAAAATAACCCCTTCCTTCCCCATCCCCTTTTGGCTTGCCTTTTACTCTTATACAAAAAGCTTAAAGTTAAATTAAATGTTAGTTTTTTAAACACTTTTTTATCCCATAAAGCAGGTATTTTCAATGCCATCAAAGCGCACCTTAGTTTAACATCAACATAATTTTCCCTCATTTTGCACAGGAGTATTTATCTTTCCCTATGCTCATTTCTATTTGCTCTTCATAACTTGCTGCAACTACAGAGGATCGTTACCCACGATATTAGCAGAGGACGTGTGTAGAATCAGAGGGGGGCATTAGAACTGTCGTGAGCCTTGAATTATAAGCCGGGGTAGCGGCCTTCCTACTAATATTGATTCTGTACCCGGAGCGATAAATGAGAAAGGCATTGTAGGGCTGCTATTGGAAGTTTTAGTTTTTTTGGAAACATGTTTGTGTCTTATGGATTAAATTTTTATTTGAAATGATTTGCTTGTGATAGTGAAGTTTTGTTAGTTTTTAATATATTTTTGTTTATACTTGGACGTCATTATTACTTTTAAGGCCAGTTTCGTCCCCGCTAGATAAATTAAAATGTTTGTGATGTTTATCTGTCAGACAACAATAACGTGTAATTTATTGAAAATTGAGAAAATAAATAATAAATAAATAAATACAGCGCCATCAAGCCCCAAACTAAGCATTAGCTTGTGCTATGGGTGCCAGACAACGGATAAACATTACTTATATACTTTTTTTGTAAACACATACATAATTACATATTATAGATACAAACACCCAGACCGATACAAACAGACATGTTCATGCATACAAATGTTTGTACTGTGCGGGGATCGAACCCGCGACCTCTGGTGTAAAAGCTGACTTCTCGACCATTACACCAAATGGCTCGTCACCCAGTGAAAAGAAGCAACATAATTGTTATCTGACAGACAAATTATCACGAACTTTCCTGTCAGTAGTGAAACTGCCTCTTGGGAATCACATCGTTTACCACTAACTTGGTTATGTCGGAAAGTATAGCATTTACTATGGGGTGGCTAATCTGCCTACATTCTGCCATCGAACAACACGAGAAAAAATCACCCCCATCATAATATTAATGCTTTGCAATTCACAACTAAGCGCTTTCTACGAAAATTTACTGCCACGCATGACCAAAATGTGAATTAAATAAGGCACTGGGAGGAATCGTGCACAAACAACTGTATAATCATGATCCAATAAGCTCCGTCCCAGTAAAGTTTAGCGAAACTCCGACGTCAGTCGCTTCAACGCAATAATCTAATTTGCAAATCTTGGATCATGGTGCAAGCGTACTCGACTAATGGAGTGATCAGAATATTATGAATGAGCAAGGGCGTCGCCAGCTTATGATTAAGGGGGGGGGGGGGCAATGGGGCAATATTATTTAGAAAAAAAATGAACGCCGAGAGCATGAAGCGTTACCACTTTGCGGCTAGCTACATTTGATCTGCCCCCCCCCCCCCCCCTGGCGACGCCCTGGTAAATGAGTGATTTAAGGCAATGAGTTATCCTCAATTACAATGTAATTTTTAATTTTGAGTATTCGAATCGGTTGAAACTTCAGATAAATTATTTCCTATTTATTCAGAACTCGTACTAAAGTTATGAAACGTCAGTTTAAATATATGTTGAATAATCTTCAAGTCAATTAGTTAAAATGTTTGAGATCATCTATGCGCTCGTAAATTCATTATGGCTGCATTAAATTCGTTTTTTACATTAACAGTTTAAATAGAAACTTACAGTTAGGATAAGATAGTTTCCGAAAGGGTTTCAGAAAGTGAATTAAAGATGTTCATAAGCTTGGACTGACCCCACGGACTTTTGAACTCGGAAGTTTCTCGTTAAATCCTGCGGTGGACGTTGTGTGGGTTTTAGTTCATGGACAGGAGCAATCTTACTTAAGTATAAGGTTTTAAAAAGTATCAGCGATCAAATAATATCATTAATTTATTTATTTATTTATTTAAGCTTCATTGCACAAATCAAGTACAAAGGCGGACTTAATGCCTCATGGCATTCTCTCCCATTAATATTTCTGCTTTTTGAATGAAAAACTGCAGGCTGGCTGTTGAAAAGAGCAACTGTCGAGTTTCTTGTCGAATTCTTCTTGATAGAAATAGCATTCCTAAGCCGACGGTAGAATCACATTATTATTTACCAATTGATATTGTAGCCTATATAAATAAAAAAAAATTGTTTTGACTTTTGATGTCTAAAACCCGCATCCTTACGCACTACACCACCCGCACCAATACACTTGAAATCAGAGGCTCTAAGATCAGATGAGTCTACACTACACTCTTCAGTCTGGCAGCACATTGACGGACGCTTCTAGGTGAAGCGTCCCTCAATGGAATAGGCCGCAGTGGCTGCTTACCAATAGGTGGGCTTCGTGCCTATCTGCCAACTGACCTAGTATATAAAAAAAAACCCTTACACCAAATCGATCGTCATAAAACTTAAGACAAGATTGGTGACGCTAAATCGTAAGAATTCGGAAAATTCACGGAAGTTTTTTTAATTTTCTACTGAAGATCTTATTTCTAAGCAAAACTACATAAACTGGCAACCCTGTGCTATTTGTTTAGGCAAATGGATAGACACCTTGAGTATTTGAAAGAAGATTAACTGCTGGGCCAATTTCTAATTTAACTAACTGGTAGCAATAAATAAGCTTTGATTTCGAACAATCCGGATTCTATTTAATGAAGGAGCCAGGTACTCGAGTGCCTTCTTCAATTACTTACGCTCGTGTAAAAAATACTAGGCTTCCGCTCATGGCTTTGCCCACGTCAAAATATACGACGTGATTCATAAATGATTTTTTTTTAAATAGGGGTAATAGGAGCTCAGATTGCTCAGTTCCTATGGGATAACAGTACTAAATATTGACGTGTTTTTGCTTCACATTCTTTTACAACGCAACGGATCAACGTTATTTAAAATATTACACGACATTTATTCGGGATAAGAAGCCTATGTCACCGCCATTGACTAACATTGTAAACCGTGGGACATTTAGTCTCCAAGTCCCACACACGGCTTCAGGTTTCGCTTGTCTACGGTTATGGTGCTTCAACGCATTCTCCTCCGAAAAAGAAGGTTAGCCACAGTTCAGCAATTTTCGCATACGCATTTTTTGCCGAATGTCTCTCGACCCAAAAGCCGCTAAAAATGTACCCAATAAATCAATGTTCTAGCCACACACAGAACATAAATAACCCCGGCAGGGGAATATTAAAACTGGCTAACTGGCCAACCAAAATATGAGGCACTAGATTTATACCCAGTATGGGGACTGGGGCACTTTTGGCTATTTTAACCCTCACACAATAGGAATTCACAAACTGCGTATGCGTTGTAACTATTCCTATAAATAGAAAACATCAGCTTAGAGAGAAAAAAAGTAATTTTATTTTGGGTTTTTAAGAAAAGAAATCGTTTTAGAGGAATCGGTGTAGTTTATGATAATTATACTAGCCTTCCGCTCGCGGTTTTACCCGCGCGTATTTTCTTTTTTTAAATATCCCCCCTTCCCCCACATTTCCGGGATCAATAGTACCTTATGTCACCCGGGGATAGTGTAGCATTCCAACAGTGAAAGAGTTATTAACCGACTTCAAAAAAGGAGGAGGTTATATGTTCGACTGTATGTATTTTTTTTTTTTTTTTTATGTATGTCCGTCGATTTCTCCGTCAATTGTGAACCGATTTAAATAATTCTTTTTATATTTGAAAGTGCATAGTTCCGAGGTGGTCCCATTGTCACCATGTCAGGATCTGATGATGGGATCCCGGAAAAATCAAGGGAAAACCTCAAATTTTATAGGCTGCGCCTACGCGTTACTTGTTTTTTCTGAAGCCATTCAAGTTTTTGCGTCCGATAGACATCATTTTATGTTGATGATCTGATGATGGAAGGTACAACTCCTTAACGGTTAGAAGTTAGGGGATAATTCTTTCAGTATTGTAAGAATATGTGGACCGTTATTTGTATTTCATGTACTTTTGCAGCTAAGCTGATGATGGAAGGTACAACTCCTTAACGGTTAGGAGTTAGGGGATAATTATTTCAGTGTTGTAGGAATATGTGGACCGTTAGTTGTATTTCATGTACTTTTGCAGCTAAGCTGATGATTACCCGGGGATGGGCTGGTCACTAGCCAATAAGGTTAGCACCGGCTCGTCCTAATCGGGTGTGAAGGAGAAACCGGGTGTAGTGGGTAGCGGACGCTTCGGTCTCGAGTCCCACACACGGCCGCGGGTCTAGCTAGCCTGCGGTTATGGTGCATAAACGCATTCTCATCCTACCCATGGTGCTGAACACTTAATGAATACCTAATATTATTATCAAATAATACAATTCTACTCGTATTTTCGCTATCATTATTATGAAAGAGTTTTACTCACTACCTACGTGTTATTCACACTAAAAATAGAAAAATAAACAAACTTTTTTAAAAAAAAATTAAACCGACTTCAAAAAAAAAAGAAACAAAAAAAACTACCTAAAAAACTGAAAAGCAAAAAATAATTTTAATAAGACATTCATCAAATGCGCTTATTGTCTAAGCACTTTTAGATATAAAATGCATTTCTCTTGTTAATTACAATTTATTATACTTTTACAATATTAGGAATTAAGTAATCGGCGTTATACATTGCAAGCGCGGTAAATTCTATCTGTCATCTCTCGGCTAGTGCGGGGCACCGTACGCGGTGACCATAGTGGTGTGTAATTCGATTCTACTAATTATTCGTCTAACAGTACCTACTAATCTGTTTGAAGTCGGTGCCAAGCCAAAGGTAATAAAAAATGATATATAATAATATTATGTATTATAAAGGGTTACTTATTAATCCGTGGACGTAGGTACGTAATCTGGGTACCTACTATTCGGCTTGGCACCGACTTCAAACAGATTAGTAGGTACTGTTAGACGAATAAAGATATAAAATGCATTTCTCTTGTTAATTACAATTTATTATACTTTTACAATATTAGGAATTAAGTAATCGGCGTTATACATTGCAAGCGCGGTAAATTCTATCTGTCATCTCTCGGCTAGTGCGGGGCACCGTACGCGGTGACCATAGTGGTGTGTAATTCGATTCTACTAATTATTCGTCTAACAGTACCTACTAATCTGTTTGAAGTCGGTGCCAAGCCAAAGGTAATAAAAAATGATATATAATAATATTATGTATTATAAAGGGTTACTTATTAATCCGTGGACGTAGGTACGTAATCTGGGTACCTACTATTCGGCTTGGCACCGACTTCAAACAGATTAGTAGGTACTGTTAGACGAATAATTAGTAGAATCGAATTACACACCACTATGGTCACCGCGTACGGTGCCCCGCACTAGCCGAGAGATGACAGATAGAATTTACCGCGCTTGCAATGTATAACGCCGATTACTTAATTCCTAATATTGTAAAAGTATAATAAATTGTAATTAACAAGAGAAATGCATTTTTTATCTAAAAGTACCTACCTAGCACGTAAAATACAATTTAATTAATAGGCTTAGACAATAAGCGCATTTGATGAATGTCTTATTAAAATAATTTTTTGCTTTTCAGTTTTTTAGGTAGTTTTTTTTTTCAAATCGGTTCAGTAGTTTCGGAGCCTATTCAATACAAACAAACAAAAAACTAGTATAATTAGATATAGATTAGAATAGATAATAATAACTATAGTAAAAGTTACATTCTAGTAACATAGAATGTAACTTGTAGTTGCATGAAAACACTATACTTATACATAATAATTTATGTATAGGCACGAAAAAAAATACTCTGAGCGGTTTTGTCCTGAATTAGTCCAGGTACAAATTGCACCATGATTCAAAGTCAATATCGTAAAAACAATCCCCCTTCTAAATAACCTTTATTCAAAAGGATTGGATAAACAAGGAAAAACTGGCATGAAAATACATCAGGCCGAGACATTCACTCGCATTTCCATTGATGAGTGATTACGCATTCAGGGAGCCGTTACGATTGTTAAGACCTGATTGAGTTGCCGTGTCTACGTTGTGTTACCGTTCATTCCCCATCTGGTGGAATCTAACAATATGTCCTACATTGATCTGACTCCAAAGTAAGCAGCATAAGCATTTGTGTAATGGGCCAGTATCAGAAATAATGAATGAAGACAAGGGCAACCACTTGTTATCATATTATCTATTTAACAATTAATAGGTTAAAGATTTAGATGAAATTATTGTAGACTCCTACGTTTTTCTAGAAAAGATTGGTAAGAGGAATTCTCTGTCGTGAAGAAGCACATTGTAGTGCCAAAGGACAGAACGTCTCGGTGTTGCGGCGTAAGGTCGTATCGTATGGGGAATGCTCAAGGTAATGCATTCCAAAGCCTGACACGTGTTTTTATCATCTCAATCTATTACATAAGCCTTACCTCCGCTGCATTTATAAATACCCTGATTTTTCGCAGGTCGTGTCAAATTACTCTTTCATGGAGTAATGAGAGTAAACAAACGGGAATGCACCTGCTTCCTCCCTGTGCACTAACATATCCTGCAGTTGATTAATCGTCGAGATTAGCCAAAACTCCGCTGCTAACCATTATATATTACAACGTTACTCCAAACATCCCATCCACACATGAATCGTAGGTTGAACGTTATACATTCCGGTATAAAACACATTCATACGCGTTACGTAAAATCGTGACAACTCATTACGTATTCAGGGGAGGCATTCGTGGAATGTCATTAAGAGGATGTGGGGGGATTGACGTGCCAGGACGTGTTATATTTCGAGCTCATGGGATTAAAACCTCTTCACAGTTGTCATTATCTTGGACGAAAGTGATGCAATAGAGGAAGACGATAGTAAATAAATCTTCTACTCGAATGAACTACTCGTTTGGGGAAGGATTTTCACCTGACAGAAGACCAAAGTGAAGTAACATTGTTTCTGTCATTCTGTGGCAAGAAAGGTCTTACGAACTTAATTTGGAAAGGCAAGACCTTGGCAGCTTGAAGATCCTTCTTTATGCTACCAATGTTATGATATGCCTTCGAAATACAGGGTTGGTGACGAGTGAGTGATGCCTCTGATGTAAAGCGACCTTAGGCGATGAAAACCGCTTACCATCAGACGGACAGTATGTTTGAGCGTCAGCAAAAGTGATCAGGTTTACGAACAATGGCATCATTGTTATTTTCCAAACATTAGGCGTTAGCATAGTCGACGTAAAAATAACAAGGAGTGGACAGAAAGAAACACCAACAGAAAACGGAGTAAAGCGATACGTAAAAATGCTCACTTTGTGCCATAGAAAGAACCATTTAATAAACAAAATAGCCCCAAAAGTGTTTTAAAGTAAGATCCCCAGACCATTGTATCTTCAGTCCGAAATCTCCGGTTTTGTCGCTAAATCCCAGATTGCATCTTCACGGTGTATTCAAACTAGATATTGTTTCTATTAAGCCTGAATACACTTGGCAGAGTTTCAACGCAGTGTTTGTGTTGTAGGTATTGTGTAGCTCTAACCAAATATTCTAGTTTAGTTCACCAGCTTTATGAAATTAGAAATCTATATCTAATTCTCTAGAGTCCTCCACGGAATAACCACTCAGCGATAACGCGAAACCAAGGGAACTATTAATTTAATTTAGAAAATCACATGACATGTGTTGAGTTTAATACTGATATAACATTATTTATGTTGTAAGTAAGACTACATAACATAACATAGATTAACTGAGTAGATTCCTGCGGTATTGGAGTGGTACAAGAGGGGTTTGATATGAAAGTAAGTATTATAGATGTGTTTAAGAAATACTGACCTGAAGATTCGCAGCATTTTCATTTCGACGTAAAAAGTCCACTGTTGGAGAAAAGCATGCAATGCAAAGCATAACAAGGAGTACAGAGATATTATAATATATTGCTTTAGAATTGCATTACAACGTTACGCTTTAGTGGGAACAGACAACCAAGTTTGATGGGGTTTTAGTTAAGAAATTCTCAGTCATAGTCCAAAATAGATAGTTTTACCAAGTTTACTCTCCATATGAATTTTGATAACAAAGGGCCACGGAGGAAATAATATTTTAGAAAAAGCTGTAGATTCTTACTATTTTTTATGTGCTTTGTCTTGCCTTACTGTACTCATATAACGCTTTGACGATGCTTTTAAGCGTACCTATTAAATTTGTGAGTACACTTACAAGAAACAATAAATGCAAATGAGTGGCACACGAAAGGTCTTGTACCGCCATACGATATTAAAAACCCATTATTTCTTTTTATATAAAGTTACATTTCTGTCAAAAATTGCTCGTTTATTTCATACGATAAAGTTCCTTTGAAACATGTTCGCAAATGAGTACTCCGTCATGAAACAACGGTGAGCTCACCTACCTACTGAAAAGCGTATTTTGCATGCTAAGTACAAGTTTGTTGAGTTTTCAATGTTGGGAAATGAGTTGATCCACAAAGTTTTAATAAACCTTATCCATTTTCATTACCGTTTTAAGACACAAAGTTAAGATTAGATATTTAATTATTAGAGTGTCTTTTTTTGCGATTGCTACTTGAAGGACCTGGACTGTCTGCTCAGGGTCGAAGTATTTGTTGTCAAGGTTGAAAAAGATCATCGGGACAGACTAAGAAAAGATTCCAGAGTATTCATTCTGGGATCTTTTAAAAGTTTCAGTTGACATCTGACAAAATGCAAAAATTGGGTACCCGTGTCTAATAAAACAAAGACCCAATTTTATTAACCTGTTGCATCCATAACAAACGATCTATGATGTAAAAGATAAACTTCTTGTTAGTGGTTTCGGTTGACAAGGATGGTAGTTAAGCTATTCTTCTCGAGTGTATTTTACCAAATTACCTCTTTTTATAATTCTATTTATAATTTTAATTAATCTTAATTAAGAACGAACACGCTTTAAGGACGTATTTACAAATTAATTTAACGTAAGATCCTAGTGCAATCAACGAGCTAGTTTTACTCGATGGAAATTACTCGCTTCTGAAGATTTTATGTAGAAGTGCAGTTCTTGTCCGCAGTTTAACATTTCTTTAGTTAGTCTTCGGGATTTGATGCGGGCATCTGTGTTACTTGAGCTCCACGGCTTTCATTTGACTTACCTACCTTGTGTACTTTTGTGGTAACTGTTATTTGAGGATTCAACTCAACATCGCAATCATTATTATCTCTGCTTGAATCCTAAGAATGTGCGAAATCAAAAACAAAATATTTTTAATTCGTTTAAGTATCTTTGAGATGTTATGCTATTATTTAGAAGTACTGCAAAAGGAACTAGATATTTGCTTTTTCATTTGCCAAAAAGAGAATATACATTGTTGTGTGTTTTTTTTACATACTCTATATTTTGGTACTTAGTCATTCTAAGTTTTCCATGTCAAAGGACAATTTAAAAAGTTTATTGTCTAGCTAACCAATCCCTAAATGTGGCGCTTGATCACAAGTATGATGTTGCACCAACCGAAAAATACCCCATTCCTTTGACAGAAAACAAAACGAAAGAAGAACTTTAACCACTCAAAGCCGAACCGGCACTCGCGTGCCGCTTAACAATAGATTTTCTATTGTGTCTGGTTTTCCGGGGCTAGAAGGATTAAAATCGTTGCCAAATAGCAAGTTGCCAATAATCAGTTAAGTCTATGGATCATCAAACACACTTTCTTAGTACGCGAATAGTTCTGAATTCCTGTTCAAAGCGACATTTAGTTCAACCTTCCAACACCGTACACTCATTTATCTGTATCCTCTACAACCGCCTTAAAAGATTAAGTATTAAAGTGATAAATGGAATTTCTTTCCCAGTTCAGAAAACTGTATAACTGATGTCTCTAGACTTAACCCGTGGGTGTTTAAAGATAAATTATCGAGAACCGAACCAAAGTGTGGAAACTTTGCTAACACATTCGGATGAATTGGAGCGCAGTTGTAAGATTTTCAGATAATTGCCTTAAGACGTAACTTCTTTCTGGAAGACTTTTGGGTATAAGGATAAGTTCTGACATTAAAAAGTTCAAAGAATGTACTTAATTATATCGCGCAAATTGCAAAGACCTCTTATATTTATAGCGTACTCCCAAAATTCCGCTGGTTCCATATTTTTTAATGCTTCAACTTACAATGTTTTTTGTGATATTTGGTGTTTTGGAAAAAATATTTTGTGACATAGAGTAGTAGTTTTTCTTTAGAAGAATTACTAATCTTACTTCAGCTAAAATAAAATAAATAAATATATATGGACATTATTCACTCATCGCCACCTAGCCCCAAACTAAGCATTATCTTGGGGTGCCAGACAACGGATTAAATACATACATGTTATAGATAGAAACATCCAAACCGATACAAACAGTTCCTGCACACAAATGTTTGTGCACCAAATGGCTCGTCGAAAAAGAAATAATAATCTTAATAGTGTTATGACAACATTGTTACATCGGTTGATTTTTCTCTCTGTTGTTACAGGTGAATGCGCACCAACCTTAGCACCATGGAGGCCAAACGACATCACTACAAGCGAGACCATACCCCACCACCATCCCAACGACGTCAACTCCCACGCAATCTACGACATTAACGACATAGTCCACTTCGAAGATAACGACTTAGTCATGAGAGACTCCAACAAATTCCAAGACAACAACAAAATGGAGAACTCCTTCGACCAGTTCAAATCTTACTTTAACGATATGAAGAAAATTCGACTCAACGATGATAGTACTAATGATGTTAGTAATGATTTGAAAGTTGATGATGGAAAAGTGATGAAGTTGGATAGAGATGATGGAAGTTGCAAATGCCAACATGGCGGCGGTTGTGTGGGGAAGGTGTGTCTGTGCCCGCTAGGGTACGCTGGTGACAAGTGTGAAATTACGTTAGATTTAAAGGTAAGCTTCTTAAATATAATCTATGCAATAATCCAATAGATTGATCCTGCATAAAAGCAGTAGCTTTTAAACTCATCAATAAGAATGTGGTTTCCAGAAATGGACAAGTGAATGTGCTAGTGCAATCTCTCCTTTTTACCCTCATAGTCCAACGGGGTAACAATATTTGTTACCAGACAGATTAGAAGTAGGCTTGTAACAACAGAGCCATTACTAGTTCGTCTCCGTCCCTGTAATTTTGATGGAAAAAATAAATTTTCATCAAACAAAATTCTTCCCACTGCCATAACCATGCTCTTCCAGCTCTGGAGACCTTACCGACAGAATCAGAGCACAACAAGTTATAAAGAGCTACTTCTCTGGTTGGTGGTCTTCTGTAAGACGAAGGTAATTACCCAGGCGAGTGACTTTTTTTTTATGCTGTTAAGGGCTTCCTCTTGACCCCGACCTTGTTAAGGGAGCAGAGATGGGATCAACGATGGAACGAGCTTGCCCAGAAGATGCCTATTTAGAGAGTCAAGTTATATGCACTCGGAAATACAGACGCAGGCAGGGAATTCCACTCTTTAACTGTGCGCATTATAAAAGATGATGAGAAGCGCTTAGTGCGTGGCTCATTCAAATGGAAGATTCCCTACATCTCTTAGGGGATGTGTGATTGACATTCAGCAATTCGAATCTTTTTCATCATCATCATCATCCCAGCGTATTCCCGATTGCATCCAGTATGGAGCTCAGGGTCCGCTTCGACTATGATCCTAGATTTGACAAGCCTGGTTATTACAATGGAGCGATTGTCATCTGACCTCCGTATCCCTTACAAGGGAAACCAGACCTACTTGGAACATGGTCGAATCTTTGTAGTCTTCATAAAGATAAATTGCATGTAACCTATACACAATTTTCCCTCTCTCTGTTTTCAGGTTCCAAGATTCAATGGGTCGTCCTACCTCCGTCTTCCAGGGCTAGGAAACTCCGCACAATCTTGGCTTGATATCCAGGTAATATATTCGTACGTTATGATAACAGTGTGGTGGAAGAACTAGATACCTATTGACCAGGTCCTAGCAACAACAAACACAACAAAAAAGAATCTGTTATGTAACTTGGTGGTGTCATTCTGAAACGAAGTGCGCATTCTATTTCGGCAATTTATTTTTATGTATAGGTATATAAACAAACGACATTTGGCATCTGCAAAATAACAGTGATTTAGTCGTTCACAATTTATATGGGTGAAGTCGCCGACGGAACAACACATCGTTTTCTTTTTGTTTGAAGAGTACCTTTTAGGTTCCCTAAAATCAAATTCAACAACTTGTAAAAGTTCCGCTAAAGTTCACCGAATGAATCCTAAAAGTTCCCCTTGTCCCTAATTTATCTTAAATAACTGTAATGTTTAAAACAACTAAATAAATTAGAAAACAAAGTGCTAAGTAGGGTTCGCTCATAATTTTTAAACAAGACAAACTTTTACCTTTTAGAAGGTGCACGAAAAATAACTTTTCATAAGGAAAATGTGCTAAAGGTAAGGTTGAAGGAATTTCATTCTGTTAAGGGAAGAGGAGTAATAAATTAATACCGACGTGAAGAAAAGCTTTCAAATGTAATTAACAGGAATTTGAAGAAAAATGTTTTAGGAGATTACGCTTTGAGACATACCTACTATTAATTATAAAGCGTATTTATAATTAAAAGAAATTGGGGAGTCCCATAAGATCGATTTAAATATAAGAATATAGGTATTCCTGTATCGTCTGTAATTTATTTTAAATACAAATGTTAGTTGTAAAGATTTCGTTGTGCCTTTACGAAAAGAATAAGATTTTACCGATGTGTTGTGACTACAAACATAATTATATTGTTATGACTCCTAAGTGCTACTTACTTTTAAGTCGGAACAATATATATATAAATGTGGCCTATACAAGTGTGTTCTAGATATATGAGAATCAACGTACCACAGATAAATAAATACATTTGTGAACATTGGTGAACAATGAACATACACTGAACAAATATAAATGTCTGTCCACATGAATGGTTTTCCTGGTTGGAATTCGAATCAATGGCTGGCGCATAGGGCTACGATCATAGTTTAAATCTCAAAAGTTATTTGCTTTACAAATCTAAATTTTGAGACCAAATGCTTTACCAAATGTTTCAATTTAACGATACTCTGGTTATGAATCGGCAAGTTGCAAGGAACCAAGCACAGTTGTTGCAACTTTTTAATTGACGTGTTTTTTCCAAGATCTTTAATTAATAGTCCTCTGTCCCCGTCTCCCGATGTCTATTGGGTTTCATTAAAACTTTCTGGATCTTAAATGGTCTTAGTTTCTCTTTATTATTTACTAGCCGTCCGCAAGTTTGAAAGTTTCTGATTGCGATAAATGCTAGTGGGAATGGTAGGTAGGTATTAAATATTGTGTATGTACTTTCGTTCGTTTAGAAAAAAATAATATAAGTTAAATTAAAGAATGGAAGTTTATTTATTTTAATTTTGACCGCCTTCGTGGAACAATGGATAAGCCGCTTGGGTATAAAAACACGGAGGTCGTGGGTTCGCTTCTCGCCTTGGGTCTGGTTGGTGGTAGGGCTTCAGAGTCCGACTGGCTAGCTACCCCACAGGTGAAATCCGCCGCCATAACAGCTCTGACTGTGTTCCGGCAATATTAATGTGGGAGCCATTAATTTAGCAGCCATACAAACATTAATTTTACTGTGTAGATAAAGAAATTGTTTTTTAATGTTTGTTTCAGATTACGTTGAAACCAACGAGTGGAGATGGTCTTGTCCTTTACAACTCCGAACACGCTAGCGGCGATGGAGACTTCTTCTCCCTTCATCTCAGGGATTACTTTGTTGAGTTCGCTTTTGATCTTGGCTCCGGCATTGCGCTAGTGAGGTGAGTTCGTTTAGTTTAGTCATTGAAGTTCATTTAGTAAAGAAAATGAAGTTCATTTGTAAAGCCAATGAAGTTCATTTAAAAAGAAAATGAAGTTCATTTAAAAAGCCAATGAAGTTTATTTAAGATATTATTTATTCTGCAATTAGATTAAAAAAAATACTTTTGCACGTCAATCTTTTTTTTCATTACTAGAACTTTGACGACAATGGTCTGTTGATTCTGTAAGATTTAAGATCATTTAAAACAGGAAAGTGTCACAAAAATCATACAGAAAGAAAAGTTTCATATCGTACCTAATATACTGTATCGCGTACCTAAGCTAAATAATTGTAACCTGCTAGCTGGCGTAGGTATCTAATTAATTACATCAACATAGATGAGTGTAGTGGACCAAATTCGAAACAAAATAATTCTACTTCCAGTGATTATTTACTAATGAAAATGGTAGATTACTCAAGTAGGTAGTAGATAGAATATAATACAAGTGGCATTGACGGATCTAAATTGCAACGAAATTTTCTAAACCATTTCAGATCAGCTTATCCTCTCGAACCCAACTCCTGGCACCGCGTATCCGTCAGCCGCTCAGGCCGTCGCGCGTCCCTCCGCGTGCGTACCACATCCCCGCGGGACATCACGGACGCCACTCGCTCCGTGACGTCACGGGGGTCAGCGAGACGACTGACGCTGCGGCAGCCCATGCTACTGGGAGGAGCGCCGCACCCACTGCCGCCTAGGCTGGCGTTGCGGACTTCGTTTAGTGGATGCGTTGGACAGGTTAGTTGGTTGGTTTTTTGATTTTTTCTTTATAAAAAAAAGGAGGTTGCTTGTTAAACAGGTATGAGATGGTAAGTGAACGCTACGACCCACGGAAAATTGTTATTTTATGTATGTAATGGAGAGGCAATTGAGCATGTATAATACCTAATGGCAAGTGATAACTACTGCCCATGAGTACCTGCGACTATATAGGATCTCAAATGCGTTACCAGTCTTTGTCAAAATAAGATGGAAATAAAGGGAAGGGTATGTGGGCTATGTCTTTTGTATAAGTCTGGGTGTTTCTAAGTTCAAGTATATGTATATTGAAAAAAAAGTATAAGTTTACCAACAGGCTAAGTGGAGCCTGGCTCTAGTCTGGCTAGAAGGTGCTGTGTGAATTATGTCTAAAACTAAATTATTGGATTGTACGTTGCTGAAACAAAATTCTATTTCGCTTTTCAGTTGGTGATAAACGATGAAGAGCTGTCCGTGGTGTCGTCAGCATTGGGTGGGGTGAATGTGGACAATTGTGAAGAGCCCAGTAACAATACATGCAGGTAAGTAAAAAAAAAATGTCGTACTTACTTTTTAAAGATACAAAAATTCCTACTTACACATTAATAAACTGTATTTATTATTTGTTCCGTCTTCGATATCCGGAATCCATATTGAGTGAAGCCTTCCGTTTTTCTTGTGTTCTTCCGGTCAAGCGAGTCCCTCTCTTACGCTAGTGGCGCCACCTTGCGTCCAATGCGACCGTTTCCGGTCGTAGGTAGCTATAGTTACCTCATGGATCGCGCCACCTCCTTTTGTCATTATAGCGTCGTTTTTCGTAGCGTTCGGACGTCGAAGCGAGCAAATATTTTAGAATATCCCATGATATTTCTAAAATAGTTAAAAATAGTTAAATTTTTCTTTTTTTTAATAATAATAATAATTTTTCGATTTTAAATTTTTTGAAAAGTTCGTACATGTAGGTACATTGCTTGGAATTAATTTTATTTTAACTCTCTTGCGCAATGGAATATAAAAATATAGAGAAAGTTACGCTGTCGGCAAGTGACGAAGCGGATTATTTTCTTTACTTCGAGTTCCAAAAGTGAGAAGAAAAGCTCGGCTAAGGAATCGCATACTGGTACGGATTATAAGTAATAACCTAAGCGGGCAGATCATGTAAGTGATTTATATTTTTTATGTCTACGCAACAAGACGTGTTCTGTTTTAAAAGAGTTAAAGTACCCAAACTCGAAAAACCCAAGCAACAATCCTGCACTTGGGGATCTTTATCATATAAGTCTACAATTTCCTTTTTTTTTTGCATGTTGCAATAGTACCCGGTGTTATTGGCGGCGCGCCACAAGTACAGAACAAAATCGACAAACAATTTATTTTTCTACTTTATTAAAATACCCTCCTTATTCTTTAGCAAACTTTAAACTGAATTATGAGTTAGGTTTTGAACCTCGTAACTACAAAATGAAGGTATCGTTGTCAAGTCTCTTGTAGTGCTCTTGCAAATGCAATGATTATACAAGTAATAATACTAGTATTAACCTCTATTGAAAATATTAGGTAAATATAATAGTGAGGGTTCTGAAATCTTGACATTGGACGTTGAGAACGATACGATGACACATTGTTAAAAAGCACCGCAAATTACACGTGTAGGGGTGCGGATTTTATTTTATTTTTTTACGCAGTGACCTGATCCTTAAGCAATTACTGAATTAAGTAGTTCTGTTTATTTGTTTGAATAAGTATTCCAAGTATCTGTCGTAGCAGCTTGGAACACATGACCAGACCCAACCCAGATGCATTCGGTACTTTTATGGGTCGTGCATTTACTACCATGGATTACAAGCTTAAAATCTTTTGAGCAGCCATGCAACGACACAAATTTTACGGCAGCTGTTTAAGGTAATTTCAACATACAAGGCATAGTTTGAAAGCCTTGTAAGATATCATATTGCTTTTTTCATCAAACCGTAACTCGTTTATAAAAGCAATAATATTGTTAATAGCAATAATAATAAGATTAATTCTACCTTTATTGATACTTAAACCGGATTAGAAAGAGCAATTTTCGAAGGAACATTTTCATGAATTCTTTGAATGGTCTCGTTGGTCTAGTGCTTGTGGTGCCTGGCCATTGCCTCGGGATCCTGGGTTCGATTCCCGGGTTGAGCTAAAAACTAGTGTCGATTTATAATTTGTCGGGCACGGGTTTGTGGTCGCCGCGCCGGTCCGCATTTGGCGGGCGTGGTGATTGAGCCAATATCTGTCATTGTGGCGATTTCCTGGGTTCCGTAGAGGCCTTTGCCCAGCAGTGGGACATTAATTAGCTGATACTATCCTTATTTTGATGGCATATTAATTAATTGTTTAGTCGTTCCACTACCCTTTTTGCGGAGGTTGTGTAGACCTTGGCTCCCGTTTGGCCCATTCAGATTGAGAGCTTCAGGAGAAGTGAGACTTGCCAAATGGATGCCATTCCATTTCTAGAATAGATTTCGCTAGATCCCTCAGCCAGGCCCAGTTCCTAACAGGGAGACAGCCTCGTTCGTTGTTCTCTGAGTTGGCCTCCCATAAATATCACAACTTCAGGAGGAGGTAAATTTATAATCATTTTGCCTGGGCTAAACAATTAATTTCAGCAGTGGCTCTGGCTCTGGCTCTGACACAATCCCTAGAGTGTAAGGGGTTTACCTGGGACACACAAGTCAATACAAAGTCCCTGTCAGAACCGCAATGCCTATATAATACTATATTTCTGAAACTCTCTGAGCTGTAAAAGAAGGCAAGATTTGCAATCTCTTTAAGGCAGTACCTGAAATAAATATTGAACCACAGCGCTTTGTTCTGGTTCCGAGTTTTGACGTTACCTGGGACACACAAGCCAGTACAAAGTCCCTTTTGGAACCGAAGTGACCTGACATTACTCGGAGAATTACTGGAACATACGCAGTGAGTCCCCCAGACAGGCCCAGATCCTAATGGGGAGACTTAGCGTTGCCTCGTTTTGGAACATATGCAGTGAGTCCCCCAGACAGGCCCAGATCCTAATGGGGAGACTTAGCGTTGCCTCGTTCGTCATTCCCAGAGTTCGTTATCATCAGTCTCAAAGGTACGTAAGGAGAATGTAAGATTTGAAATCTCTTCATTGCAATGCCCGGGAAAATTATTGGACTTTAGCGATCTGTTCTGGTTCCGACCTAAACTCATACCCACTCATTACAAGACATAGTTTGGGAATGTTACCGGGCTTGGCGCTGCGCTTGCGCTTAGGACTAGAACTAACCCAAAGCCCTTGTCGGAACCGAAATGCCACGCTCCGCAGAGCATTTCTAAAACAGATTTCGCTAAGCAGCTAGTCCCCCAGACAGGCCTAGCTCCTAATGGGGAGACGCAGCTTTGCCTTGTTCATCGTTCATAAAAGGGAGGCTACTTGTCGATCAACACAATATAAAACTCAAGAAATGCCTAGATCCCTGCTCCACCAACAAATCAAAGATCCAAAACTAGTACAAGTCTGAGAAGAGTTGGTTGGTCATGGCTGCACGCAGCTCATTCACGCTACACGCAGAGCCGCGCACAGCCGACATCACACATGCACACGATCGATGCAACTGATGGAGCACATATAGAAATGGACAGATTTCCAATGGTCCTTGCACATCAACTGCAAGCAAGGACCTGTATGTTGTTCAAGCAGTGATCCATAACGAACGACGGCAGGTAAGAATAATACACATTTTTTCTCCACACGGGCAATTGCACAGTCGTGGCCTAAGATACATTATTATAAAATAGGCACGAAGTCGTATAAAGTCCTAAAAATATATTTGGCAACGCAGTACGTTCCAGATCTATGTAGCCTGAGGGTAGATGCGCTATCACACACTAAATAGTTTAGTGACATTCCAGTCAGTAGGGAAAACCAGAACCGGCCTGTTCCCATTCAGAACTGCTCACGCTACTTGTTATTGGGTATAAGAAGCAACTAACCTCTTACAATGCATTTTGATTTTATTTTTCAAAGTTGACTTGCAGATGTCTCATGTCTGTATTGCTTGTTTTCACAACCATAATAGGTGCTGTCCCGCCTAAATATAGCTCACAAGTTTTGATCCACCCGAACACAGCCTAGGATCAGTATACCTAATATTGTACTAATAAGCACACTCCGGGCCGGGTCTGGGAAGCGTGCTGAACCACCTGTAGATGAGTATTAGACAATTATCAGATCTGCAATTCTAGAATCTAATCTTTTTAAAACGCATCGCTGTCCTAGTGGTTTAAGTACCTGACAGAAATCAAGGATTCCTGGGTCCTGTCCCCGGATCAGGCATTTTGTTTCGGATTTTCTGGCTGTTTCTCTATGATCTCTTATCCTCACTATACAAGCGTGATGATTAGGCCTGTACCCATGATGCCTGCAGTGGTACATTAATAGGCTGGAATCACTTTTGTTCCTTATTTTTCACTCGGCCTTATCTACCTTTCCCAAGACGTAGTGAACATGAAGCTACTAGGTTTTATGACCTATGTATGTCTGTTGCGAAAATTACGGATTGAAACGGAGAACAATACTAAGCACTAAAATGTTTAAGATCTAGAATATTTTTATGATGTTTTGAAACGTGTTGCAATTTTTCTTTTGATTTCTTCTGGCCTAACACAACCTAAACCTATCAAGTCTCATCAGAAAACTTGATATATAAAGGCAATAATTATGTCACGAGTTTTGGGTTATAAAAATGACTCTACAAATCATAGGAAGTCGGGCTTGTAGAGGAGACAACAGCCGGAAAGATATAGATTAGTCTTTTTGATTGTATCGCCGCACTGCAACGTCGCGTCGTGAAGAAGGTACCTGGTAAGATTATTAGTTATTTAGTAAAGTACTGTAAAACCGCTACTACGACCGTCATAAGTAGTTGAGTAAAATTAGTACTTCGCGAAGCAGGTACCGTGGCGTCACCTGGATGTTAAGCTGTTTCCTCATGAAACTGTTAAAGAGGTATTCTAACCATATACTTTTGGAAACAGACGTATAGTTTTTTGGCATAAGCTTTTCCTTATGTATTAAGTACAGTAATGCCTTAACTCTTACTTTACTTCCTAACTTCATACACATTATAGCATCAATAAGCAGTACCAGGAGATATCAAACACTTCACTCAATATGGATTCCGGATATCGAAGACGGAACAAATAATAGAGAGTTTTAACTAACAATAAAACTTACCTATTATTTTTCCTGAGATATCCGGAATCCAGGTAATGTCTACCTGTTACCAACGACGTATAATGACAAAAGGAGGTGGCGCGATCCATGAGGTAACTATAGCTACCTACGACCGGAAACGGTCGCATTGGACGCAAGGTGGCGCCACTAGCGTAAGAGAGGGACTCGCTTGACCGGAAGAACACAAGAAAAACGGAAGGCTTCACTCAATATGGATTCCGGATATCTCAGGAAAAATAATAGGTAAGTTTTATTGTTAGTTAAAACTCTCTATTTTTTTCTTACAGTGACAGCAATCAGTGCAAAGAAGTGCTTGATCCTGTACCAATTTACCCACAAAATATATCAGAGAAGGACGTCCACCATTCCATTGTAGCCAAAAAAGGCCTCCGAGCGAAATCTCACAAACCAAAATCTAAGAAGCACA
This sequence comes from Mecyna flavalis, assembly GCA_949319885.1. Classification (NCBI taxonomy): domain Eukaryota; kingdom Metazoa; phylum Arthropoda; class Insecta; order Lepidoptera; family Crambidae; genus Mecyna; species Mecyna flavalis. The sequence continues at coordinate 2,925,380 of OX439417.1, read as the reverse complement.
CTCAACATTTGCGAAGCGAAAAGTCAAAGAAAAAAAAGTATTTTGCTACTAAAAAATACCAGTTTATGCAAAACAGTATAGAGAGGAATAACGATATAGCGACAGAGGAACCGTATGACGGACAAACGTACATGCAAGTGAAGTATTTGAACACGAATGAGATAAACTGGGGAGATACAAACACGTATCCTAGTTTTACTGGGATGGACAGTTTCATACATATTGATGATGAAGAGACTATGAAAAGGTGAGAATATTAAATTTGTTGATGCAGATTATTTTAAAAGTTTAATTATTTAATGTTTACGAGACTATAGGTACGACGTTATTTTTCCATTGATAAAACGTGGCCTATGTCGCTCTTCAGCCTCCAAAACATACTATAGCAAAAATCACGTCGATCTTTTGTGTCATTAAGAAAAACAAACAAAAACACACCCATATTTATGTCATCCGATGGGAACTTTTGGTGTTGTTAAATTTTTTAGTTAGAAACGCGAATTATAACACCCTGATTTCGCTGAATAGATCTCAAACTCCTGAGCTAACAAATAAGCAAATGTTACATTCAACTGAAATAGGAATTGCTAAGCCTATTCACTGATTTATACTTCACTGTGTTTACGGAAATTGCTTCACCGACAAGAGTCAAACCCGTACATAATAGCAATGATAGCCTGTATAGTGTGTAATTGTTATATTTTTTCTTCCAGGCTTTTGAGCTACACACTGGACATCAACATTAGGTTTAGGTCAGTGGCACCAGATGGCTTGTTGGTGTGGAGCGGTCGAGCGGTGTCTCCTCCCGGCGACTTCCTCTCGTTGGCTGTTGAAAACTCTGTTCTGGTGTTCAGGTAAGTTTATTAACAATAATACTTCTTATTTTGCGATGTGTAAGTTCTAATAGCCGTAGCGTCAGCGAAAAGATAAGATCTTCCTCCGAATATTATTTATCGTATACGTTTTGTAGCAATCAAGATCGCATACCTATTTGGCTGTCTCTGAATCTTGAAACTGATAGGAATGTCTTCTGCACTTTCATATAGTACAGCGAACCCCGTGTTCTGAGAAGACTTCTAACAGTTAAAATTATTAATATCAAATGCTTACTCTATTACAGGTATGATTTGGGAAGTGGCGAAGTTGTAATAATAGCAAATCATACGAAAGTAGACGATGGACTTTGGCATAGAGCACGAGCTACAAGGTAATTTTCATGTTATATGTTTATACCTATGTATATCTGGGAATTGAACCCAGGACCCGAGATCTTGGCCCAATACTTAAACACTTAATTTTTTTGATGGGCAAGGAAATGATGATGATGATTTATTGTTACATTTAATTCCCAATAATAGAAAAATCGCTCGTACAAACTTAAAAGATTTAGGCCCATTATTAAAATTTACGGTCAACAGCACATCACGGTAAACACTTGCAGTTCGATAATAGCACTTATGCCTCCGACATAAGAGTGGTAAGGCCAAAGTGTATAGTCTGACGTGCTTTTGACTGTACATACAAACTCCCAGCTTGTGACGGCACCAGTAATATTAAATTAATAAAACATACAAAATATTTTATTTAAAATCCTACATAATTTTATTTCAGAAACAGACAAGCGGGTGTTTTGGAGGTGGATGGCCTCGGGTCCGTTGGCAAAATATCGCCTGGAAAACTGAAGCAGTTGAATACTGAAAACGGACTTTACATAGGTATACAACATTGTTCATTTGGTTTTCTTTATTTCCTCATCTTTATCTCATTTAGTGTTTTTTAAGCCCGGGATCAATTTTTTTACTGCAAGTTTAAGTTAATTAACTTTTCCATTAAGAGATGGCACAACATTAAATTTACTCTCTATTAACAATTTTTTTTTATTGTCGTTACGTCTTCGATTACAGGGCCATTATGCCTCTTCAAATGAACGTGGAAGCATATGCGTTAGTGATAAAAATCAATGCGAATAAATATTTTACTACTAAACCACATACATTAATCTGACCCTAAAGTATGTAGATTAATAACCCACGTTCCCTGGCACATAGGGTTACTACCAGATGCATCATCGGGACAGTCACAATAATAATCGAAGAACTTATTCTAACGCAAATTAATTTAGTACGAATTAACGAATTATTGAATCAGTAATGAGAAACATTGTATTGTAACAGCTGTATTCTGTAATTATTCTAAAGTTAATAACGTATTCAACTCAATTTAACCGTAACCACATGTTTCGTTCTATCGCTATTATTTCATTAACCTAAAGTTATTTTTTCAGGTGGTCTACCGTCTATAGAAATGAACACGATGGGAAAATACAAGAGTGGTTTAGTTGGATGCGTCTCACAAATATCTTTAAGCGGTGATTTTGATATTCCCCTGTCCCTTTCCAAACTTCCACACACAATCACGAATAACGTTGGCAGATGCACACCATAAAACTAGGAAATTCATTTAAATGAATCAAAAGATTCATTTAAGTGAATGATATTGTTCATTTGTTACAACGCGTTAACTTACTGGTTCATTTATTATTAGTCTGATTTTAAATGAACTCAAGTTCATTTAGTTTTAGTCAAATAGTAAATGATTCCGTGAAAAGCGCATAATCTTAGGTGTGTTTTTGATTCATAGGTTCATTGGTAATATTAAACATAATTGATTTCCTGGGTATCCGCTTTATTTAAATAAATGACCAATTAATTTAATATTAACTCCGTACCTACATATCAATGTATAAATAAATTTCGGAGGCAATAAAACTACAATATTAACATAAAAAATTATCGTATTATATTGCCATCTTACATTTGCAATGAAATTGATTTGATAAATGAATTATTAAATACTATTAGTCAATTTAGATTAAGGATACTGAGAAACTTTATCGACACACGTTCTTACCTATCGTTTCATTTCAAATCGTTTATAACTATGTACTTCAATTATTATTTTCCATGAATAATGGAGTAACTTTTCAAAGTGCTTTACTATCTAGTAGGTATGAGAAAAACTATTTGTAATGTTAAAATAAATGAAATTCTAGTCGTACGAGTGGTTTGCACGCATTTTCATTTTACATCATGTACAACTTTATTTATTAAAATGAAATAGCTTATCACAAACTTGTTACAATGTGAGTGTATTTTATAAAATAGTTCAATAAGTATACATACATAGCGTTTGTATATCGAAAATTTTTCATATGGACGTGGTTTTAGACAAATGTAAGTAGATATAATACAATAGCGTTTGGTATTTCGGCTTATTACAGTTTATGTGTGACGCATACTTCATTTATTTTAAGCAGTGACTTCATTTATTTTTGCTTCAGTATATGAAGTTTTTGAAATAACTTAAAGTTTAGCACCGCTTTAGTGATAAATAATCATAGAATTATATTTATCAGGTAGAGTAAATTTAAATGCGCTTTGTATGTATAAAATGGAATGATATAATGTGAAATTCGGTTATTTAATGAAATTTGTATGAAGTGGACGCACAAGTTTCTACTTATACAACATAAACGTATATTATAATGTTAATATATCAATAAAAGTATGACGAAAAGAAAGAAAAATGTAGCGTAGGTATATCTTTTATTCAACAAAGTTTTATTAATTCGAGTTTAATGGCGATCAAATTATCTTATCAAAGTAGATCAAATGCAATCTTTAACTGTTAAGTAACAATAAAGATTAAAAAGGTGTTAAAGTAATGTCTATATGATGACTTGCACGCTTAGTCCAATAAAAATATGCTTAGTTTTGGGGCTAGATGGCTTTGTGTGAATAATGTCGAAGGATAATTTATTATTATCATCAATATATTTAAAAGAAAGTGGTGTTAGTTTCACTATTTATAACTCAAAAACGGATGAACTGATTTGGCTGAAAATTGGTGGAGAGGTAGCTAAGAACCAGAAGACGGATACACAGGAGAGGACATAGAATACTTTGATGGGGGAAGGGGGGATTGGATGGGGGAAAGGGGACAGTTGAAAAAGGAAATTACGCGCGGGTGAAACCGCGAGGGCGACCGCTAGTAGTTTATGAATTTTTTTATACTTTGATACTTAAATCAGTAATAATAATAACACTGAATACCAAATATGGCATACCAAAGAAGTGGCTATCAATTTTAGTCATAAGGTACTTTTGATCCCGAAATTTCTCGCGAGTGAAACCGCGGAGGCGAGCGCCAGTTATTTATAATATTCAAAGATATTTACTTGACCTGATATTGTGCGTCTACAACAAATACTTATATCCTTTCCGCGTTTAAAGTAAATTATGTAAAGACTGTTCTATATGTAAAATGTGTTTCATTAAATAATCGAAAAGTAAATGATATTCTAACTCGTGAACCCTATGTAGGGCTTTCATTTACACCAATAAGTTTTGTCAATTAGAAATTTCACAGGGTGTGAAAACGAAATAACGGAACCGCCATATCTGTATTGTTTGTCGTTTTGTTTAAATTTTATGCAATAATTTTAACGCATATCTATAACAAATGAACTTAGGTAATGAGGTTTAATGTCTTTTTTATATGAACCAATAATTTATTAGCGTATTTTTTTTTACATTTTTAGAATCATTTTATCAATGATTAAAATAAAATGGATTAATTTACCTAAAGGAGCAAGGATATTACGAGTGGTTAACATTGGCAGCATATTATACTTAAAGTGGTTTCTCGAAAGAGTTTTATTGAATAAGTTATTTTGATGCTGAGCAATTTTAACTTTTTTAGATATAGTCAACAGCACATCACGGTATACACTTGCAGTTCGATATTAGCGCTTATGCCCCCGACATAAGAGCGGTACAAAGTCCAAAGTGTTACGTCTGACGTGCTGTTGACTGTACATCATTGTTTTAAGATTGAGCAGTGCTAATGTATTGATAAAAAAGTAAAATGGAAGATTTATTTTTAATGACAATGTACTTGATACGTTAAAAATATTGTGAATATAACCATAACCACTTGTCTCTCTGTCGCAACTTGAGGTAATTTAACCCTTTCATTCTTTGGTCATAGATATAGATGAATTTAGCCAATAAGTTACCATTTACCGGCAGCTTTTGATAACATGTTTAGTTTGTAAATGAAGTCGATCTTAGTTGAGGTTAAAGTAGTCTTGTGACATATGGATAGCTTGACTAGTGTTAGTTTTGTATGTGAGACCTGTCCGATGTATTATACGCCGTTATTTGTACAAAATTATATCAATAAAATATGACGAAAATGTATTTTGCGTTTTTAATACCTAGCAAAAAAATGTTCCCACTATCAACACCACAATACTATTTTGTCGTCTGACACCCGTAGTAGGTACCTACCAGTCAACAGCACATCAACCTATACACTTTGGATTTTGCACCGCCTTTATGTCAGGGGCGTAAGCGCTAATATCGAACGCCGAGTATATATAAGATGTGTTGTTGACTGTAGATACCACAGAGTACATCTATCTCTGTGGTAGATACAGTCAGCCGCTATTTTATTAATTTTTAGCTGCGCAACAGAAAGATGCATTACTAAGATACTTATTACAAATCTTCAAATTAGTTAATATTTAACAAAAGATAATTTTCCTCTAAAGCTTCTTAATTTCAACACGGGTTACTCCGAGATTGGATTTGTAAACAAAAATTTTGGACTCTTGAAGCTTTAAAGTGACCAATTTTATCAGTTTTCCTGCTTTGGGTATCCCCATACGCTGAAGTCATTGGTGACTTTACTATGGATCTCGTTATAAATTGAGTCTACACTTAACGATTTTAATTCTACAACTTAGTATGATTTTATTAACCAATTCTCTAAAAAATTGCTTGGAAATCAATTTTTTGACATAATATTTATAATAACATATTGTCTACCAAGCACTTACAAAAATTTAACACCTGCTTTATGAGCAGTGATCAATGTTTATATTTCTATGAAAATTACAATCTTAAATTCTTAACTTCAGTGAGGGTTTTCTAAGAAACGCTCCCAGGTGTTATCATTGGGTAGATAAGAATAGTAACTACTAATAAAAAGATTTTTAATAAATTTAATAAGTCAAAACTCAAAACTACTACATAACAAGAGTTCCTTGTTTTTTACCCATATAACTGATAGTACGCATTTGAATATTTTACTTTCCTACTAATACGTTTGTTCTACATCATGTTTCAAACGAACTCAAACGAACCATGTAAATCCCCTTTTTACCAGGTGGCTTCCGACGTAAAAACCCACATCACGGAGTCGAGAAATACAGGTTGCTCTCTGACTCATGGGTTCCGTAATTCCGTTCATTCACTCCGCTTGCCGCGGAATGCCGCGTCCAACATTTATCATTCACTCAACCAGTCGCGCGGCGTTAGTTGACAGAGGCACACCTTTGCCGAAAAAAAAAGTTTGAAACTTTTTAACGATAACAAACTTTTTCTTGCGATCTCAATTCAAAAATACAGATTCAAGGCAATCTTGTTTAAAAAAAGAAGTGATCTAAAGTAGTTTAGCAAAGGAATTTCTCCTGCATTCCTAACTTGAAATTGTTGGAGTAAAAACAATTAAATTAACAGTGTTTCGTGAGAAATCTTGTGCAGTTAAGTGACAAATTAACTTAGTTATTAGTTCACGATCAGTGCGTGTTTATAGGAGCCAGGAGAGTGCGGACAACCTTGCATGACCGGTTTTTTAACGTGAGTACGTAGTAGTACTGAAAGTAAAAGTTTTAGTTCTGGGTGCGTGGTTTGAATAATGTTTTGGGCTAAGAAGGTCGCTGTTTTAATCGAAATTTTCTCGAAGTGAAGGTTGTTTGTTGATACTGGCAATGTAGGAAATTCTTTTAAATTATAGACCTGTCAGGAATAATAAAACACGAGTTTTTTTACGTTTACAGGTAGTTGTATAAATTATGTGTAGTTAACACTTAGTTAAAAATTTAGCTTTTTTGACCATGCTGTCTCACTATTGGGTAACTTTTACAAATTTTTCTTCCTAACTTTTAAAAAGTTTTTTTTTCTTTAACTTTTTTCTTTTTTTTCTGTGTTTCGGGGAAAGGGCACTGAAGCTAGTGAAATTACTGGGTATATGAGACCTAATAACTGTCGTCTCTTAAAGCGGGCAACGCGCCTGAGACCCCAAGGGGGTCCCGGGTGCTTATGGGCGGCGGTGATCACTTATCATCAGGTGACCCACTTGCTCGTTTGTCCCCCTATAATATATAAAAAAAAAAAAAAAAGACGATCAGAAAAAAAAAAAGTTTTTCATACTTATTTTTGCCAATCAGGTACGCATACTTAGTTTATATTTACATCAAGGGACACTTCACTACCACATTATTTCATTGATTGGCTTGATGCCGCATTTCGTATTGACCCTACTCTATGCGCCAGGAGTCGTGAGTTCGAGTCCCGCCCAGGGTAAAAATTTAATTGAAGAGCATTTGTGACTTGGCTTTTGTCTATGTCTAGGTGTTTCCATGCATTTAAGTGTATATTTGTGGTATCTTAGTAAGTTGTTCCTGATACCTATAACGTATGACACAAGTGCTCAAGCTACTTTAGGGTCAGATCAATGTATCCGTTGCTGTCCGTTGAGGCTTGTGTTGTCATACTATACAGGTACTGCTGCATATTTATCAGCCAAAAGATGCCCACTGCTGGCACATAGGTTTTCCCCAAAGGTCTTCTTCATAACTAGGTATAGATTCTGCACCACCCGCAATATTCATGACATTTCTTCCACCTTCAATATCAATACTATATGAAATCTATTTAAATTGGTGGCTCAAAATATTGTTTGTTTCAAATGCAGATATTCCACTTCAAACACGTAACTTAACAAGTTTATCAAGTAAAGGATACAAATTAACTTATTAGTCAAGGCAAACAGGTCAAATTAAATATGTATAATATTCTTGCTCATTTAAATATATAATTTGTTTGTAATAGCAATAGTACTGGCAAAAGCCGCGGTTTTGCTTGCATGGAATCCGTTTCTCACAGAAAGTTTTTATTGTGATCCTTTTGAGCTAGGTACCTACATACAACCTCCACGGGACCACGGTAAATCGGCCGCCATAACAGCCCTGGCTGCGTTCCGGTAATATTAGTGTGGGAGCCAGTACACTTGAAATCAAAGGCAAAAGGTGGGCTGCATGCCTGTTTGCCAATTATGTACTGGCCTAGCTTAAAAAAGTCTCTAGACAAAAATATCACTCGAAAAAAAACTAATTTGCTCAAAGAGATCACTTAATATCTCGTGAAAATAAGATTAGAAAAGAGGATATGAATTGGTTTTTAATATTTTGAATACTTAACTTCGAAATCCAAATTTTCATTTCATTACGGTCATTCAAATATGTACTTTAAACAATAATTTCGCCTTCTGTCACTTCCGTATTGCCATTTAAGTTATAATGAACAATTAAATATGTGTAATGCGTATTAATTCTGGTATTTTAAATTATTTTCTCTTTGTTTCACAGTGGGTAAATACGGAATGGATTTTAATTAGGTATAATATTATGTATGTACATATCCGTATTAATAAATTGCTTAAAATATTTTTCAAAAATGAATGAGTGAGTGAATGACGTCCTCTACAATTGTGTCATAAAGCTGTTATTTTTCTTCAATTTGTCGCTGCCAAAAAAACAAATAATTATGTTTTTGCGGCTTTTAAATGAAACAATAATCATATAATTATTCCAAATAGAATAATAGACCATAAACAATGTAGCGTGCGTGAGTATAATTTTATGTTATAATTTTCTGTTTTCTCTATAATTAGGTACTTATAATTGAAGCGCTTCTCCCCTTTTATTCCTCTGAATGATCTTTGAAGAATGTTATGCTATTTATGCTAAGATGTTCTATAACAGCCAGCTAGCAAGGCTTGCGGCTGTGTGTGGGGATTGGGACTAAAGCGTCCCACTATCCACTAAACTCCTTCGGTTTTCCCTTCACACCCGATAGGAACGACCCGGTGCCTGCCTTTTAGCAACTAACCGACCCATAGGCACCCGGACTTTAGTATATATTCTGTGACCCGGGTACATCGGTGTTTAGGTATGCTCGATGAATATATATGTTTAAGATGATGTTGAAAAATTTTCTTGTTGAACCTACCTACTTCATAATAGGTCAATCGTCATCGGTCACACATCACTATTTTAAAATGAGAAAATGCGTTATATAGGTTATCTGTGTTTAAATGTTAGCTTCTTAAACTGAGGGAATGCGTGTACTCATAATATGTATATCTGTGCCTAGATGTTAGCACAAGTGTAATACACCTGGCCCAGTCGCATTGTCTGACTGTCAAAATGTGTGTCATTGACACGCGGACGATACGCTGAGCGTGACGAATGCAACCTTCGTGGCCGCGACAAAACCGTGGAACGAGGCTTTAGGCTGAGACTTTTGACCGCGATGTCTTGACTTTATTAAAACTATGTGCTCTTGTAAAATCCATTTTTATAATAATAATATCTCTGGACGTTATTCATTCACACAGCGCCATCTAGCCTCAAACTAAGAATGTAAAAAAATTATTAACAGTAGTTCCATCAGGGAACTTAATATACTAGCGTCAACTCAAAAATTGACACTAGTTACATTATTTCCAATTTCGAAAATAAAGGAACTAGTGATAAAAAAAATTAACAGTAGTTCCATCATGGAACTAGTGTCAACGAACCGCTTGTTTTATGGGTGCCAGACAACCTCAGAAAAGGTTTCCTTTTTCTGAGCAGACAACGGATAAACATTACGGTACTTATATAGGTACTTTATTTGTACATACATACATATTATACATAGAAATACCCAGACCGATACAAACAGTCAATACGTCTTTTATCCACACTAATAAAACAGATAGTATAAATAGCCACTTAAGTTAAAAATGCTTAAGTGGCTATGTCTGTCTGTGATGCTTTCACGCCCAGGCCACAGAACCTATTTTAATAAAATTTGGTACAAGTATGGAGGAAAACTTAAGGAAGGACATAGGCTTCATTTTATTCCTGTTCAGTTCCCATGGAATAACAGAAATACTTAGAATTGATTTTGTCTGTCCTGCCTGCGTTTATGTCGAAACGAATCAAAGTGATTAGGTAAGAGGATATTTTTGGACCTTGAGAGTGAGTAGTGACATAGGCTTTTTAGCCCGAAAAATATCACGTTCGTCATATATTTATTTATCATATCGGCACAGGTAGAAGACTTGTAGGAAGTCTGTATTTTATTGTAGTCTCTAGCTGACGAGCCACCACACTCGATCAAGTCGTAACATTCAATCTTTTTCTGCAGACATAATTAAAAAAAATACATTCTGGGTCTCTCGTAAATATTTCTAGATCTCCGGCCACCACTTTATCTGCGCTAGAGCCTTCACGCTTGATAACACTCAACTGTTTTTGTCATTAACTGAACTGATAAAAATGTTTGTATTGTTTTTATTTCTATGTTTATTTTCTAATCTTGTCCCCAAAAAATAATTTAATTTATTTGTTCGGTTCTTTTAGAAATAACGACAGCTTGACACAATATTTCCAATTAATTCGGCTGGATAACCAATAAATAAATAACTATTCACTCAGCGCCGTTCAGCCCCAAGCAAAGCCTTTTCCCTCTGGGTACTAAACAGCGGATAAACCTTTTTTGTTTGTTTCGCACATACCATTGATATCAGAGATATTATATTAATAAATAGGCTGTCATACAAGTTCATGGGATAGTTATATTGACCAAATTAAAATTTTATTAATAAAAGAACGCATTTTTAGATTAACTATTATATTGGGATGTGTTGAATAACATACAGATCCTTCTTGAAAGGTAAAAAAATATGAAATTTTCCTAACCCAATTTGAACTATTATCCCTTAATAAGAAAGATCAATGTTTATTGAACCAATTTGCCATCATAGTGGAAGTTTTATTTATCTTAATTAATTCCTATCATTGAACACTAGACTTACATTCGCATAAATTTAGGTCGAGATTCCAACGACCAGGTCGTTTGACCATAAGATAATCTCTGCCATGTATGTCCAAGGACTACGGGTTTCGTGTAGTTATGACATATGCGTCAACAGTTGTGGGTTAGCGTTACTTTACTACTCATTAGCGTGTTAGTGTCAGAGTAGAAACTCGCTTGTACAGTCCGCTTCAGAAATATCTGAACACTTTAGTACCATGTCACACCAACTATTGGCACGTCTAACAATACATGCGCTATAGCCGGTGTGACATAGTTCTAAAAGTATTAAGATATTTCTGACGCTGACTGTATTTACATGCATCTTCATTTAAAACCGCCTGGGTCTAATTTGGTGATTAAACAAATTAGAAACGCAAAAAACAACTCGATCAGACTGGATCAATTTTATTTTCTGTGTAATGTTCCCTCAAAAGTAGAAGATCTTCTCCGTACTAGTGCCGACTGTGTTTGGGGACCATGGTCCAATGTACCATCTTTGGTACGTCATTATTAGTACGACTACCTATGCAAGCGTCCATTGTTTAGCATGCGTGATGCAGGATTCCAAGATAATTCGTAATCATAGGTCAGCGCATTTTGTCATCAGGGTATTTGGTGACTGCTGACCGAGTAAGGCGCTCGTGGCGCAGCTGTGACAGTGGTTCGTTAGAGATAACGAAAGTCAAGCTACCCACGCCGCGGTCGGTTAATGGATGGGTGACCGTTCTGACCACATTTAGTGACATTTATTTCGAGCGTCTCCGTGTTTCGGAAGGCACGTTAAGCTGTTGGTCCCGGCTGATATTTACTATATGTAGATATTAGTCGTCAAGCCTAGTCAGAGGCCATTTGGCGGCTTGATAACATCTGACATTAAGGTTGGTCACTTGCCTTACGCACCCCTCCACCAACCCGCACTAAGGCCAGCGTGGTGGAGTATAGCCCACACTATCTCACAATTGAGATAAGGCCTGTATCCCAGCAGTGGGAACGTATATAGGCTGATGATGATCGAGTAAGAGATAAATCCAGCATGCTACAGACAGTTTCTATCAGTCTACCACCCTCTCACAGAAGACCGACGCATAGTTTGATTTTTAGCTTTATTTGATGAGAGCGAGTTCCGATATCCCATTTACCCCTTTCTCGTTTCTTCTTTTTTCCATCCTTTTCTTCCATTATCTTTCCGCTTCCTCCATTATTCTTTTTTGAAATGCGGGCAATGCATCTAAGCTCTTGTTTTAAGACCTGAGTTGTGTCCATGGGCGGTAGTGATCATCACTCACCAGCAAGTGCCGCACTTACCCGTTCACCTACCTCTTTCACAAAAAAGTAAATGTTAATGTACCGTAGAAAATGACACGGTCATTTTATTTGCGTGCCGTCCTGCCATCACGATATAACTAGCCAGCTTCCTCTCACACTTAACGATTTCAAGCTCCCAATCGATTAGTTTAACCATTAAACTAAGCGGTTTGTTAACATTTCGACATTATGCCGGTATGTATTATTTTATCTGTACTTACTAGTATATTACTAGTCTTAATTTTATTCATAAGTCGAACTTATATCATCTTTTACTGGATTGTCAGGTTTTGGTGAAACAATATTAGTTGTCTACGACACACTCACATCATTCATTCATTCTGTGACATTACTGGAAAATAAAGATAATAGTGATAACACTTGATAACATAAATGATGATGATGATCCTCCAGACCGATATCGGTCACAGCGACTGCATTCTCCATCTCAAGAGCTTTGCTGATCAGCTCTATTATGTGCCCTTATATGGCTACAAAAACCAATTTTATTGGTAAACGTGCGACTACACTAACATAAATATTAGTAGTATCATAGCTGGGCATCGTTAATCAAATAGTTAACTTCGTTAATCGCTAATCCGTTACTAAAAAAGTTAACTTCGTTAAACGTTAAAGCGCTACTTTTGGGACGAATTAACGCAAGTTAACGTTAATCGTTAATCCGTTAACACATGGTGAATGATGCTTAAAAAAATTAAAAAATATAGGGGTTGTTTACCAACTGGACACACGAGGCTAGACAAGGTGGGTCCAATTAGTGAAATTAATATTTTGTATCATTTAATATTACTTTGTTATCTCGTCACGGAAAGATTTACTTTGTTTCAGGTTACAGTGTGACTCGTTGGGATAACTTTGTAAAATGATTTCCAACTAGTCACACAGAGTCACACTGTAACACGTTGGGAGATCTTAAATAATTCCCAACAGCACACTGTGACACGTTGGGAGACCTTTCTTAAATCATTCCCAACCAGTCACACTCATTCAGTATTTCAATCTACAACAAAAAATATTGAATCTCCAGTTACACTGTAAGGAGGTTATCTTTATGATATTCAATGATAATAAAAGACAAGGGAAGAACTAATTCAAAGATTCAGGTTGAGAATAGTGCTTTTACAATTTCTTCTTAATTTCATTCCAGGTCCACGACTGGTGGACGTTTTCTGAGGTGGACGTTCAGAATAATATAATTATCTCTTTCGCTGTTACTGTTCCTAACGTGCCCTGTTGGTGAACTTTGCGAACAAAACTTAAAAGTTGTCGCAACGTTGCTTGGTGGTGGACTTTGGCAATAATCCAAATGAAGTAAGGTTGTTATTCGGGCAATGAATTTCTTTCTCAAAGGCCGGCAACGTAATTGTGACTCGTCCGGTGGTGCAGGTATCTATGAGTGGGGTGTTTGCTTACCATCAGGTACATTAAAAAAAACCGCAAAATTTGAGTTTTAATTATTATATTTTTCAACACCGATACATATATTTCCGTAACTTTGATTCTTTATCAGTTGCCAAAATCGTTTAGTCAGACGATGGTCTATTTACGTGGCATTAATCTACGTGATCGCAGGTACTTTACCATCATCATCATTTCCTTGCCCTTATCCCACGCTTAGGGTCGGCCCAACATGTTTTTTCCTTCCACCCACTCCTATTAGCCGTCAATTCTACATTCTCTCCTTTTATTTTCATATCATACTTCACGCAATCCATCCATCTCTTTTTCAGCCCTCCTCTGTTTAAATCTCCGTCTACGCACATATCTATCATTCTTTTGGCGACATGTGTGTCTTCTCTCCTCATTCCATGTCCATACCTACCATGTTAACCTTGCACTCTTAACCTTATCCACTACCGGTGCCACTTTTAAACTTCCTCTTATATACTCAATACTCATTCCTAATCTTATCCAACCTCCACACATCCATCTTAGCATGCGCATCTCAGTTGCATGTAACTTTCTTTCATCAATCTTTTTTATTGTCCAGCATTCTGATCCATACATTGCGACAGGTCTGATGACCGTTTTGTAATGTTTTCCCTTAAGCTTGGTATTAAGGGGCATCCGTGGGTCAAATGTTGTTCCCGAGACCTGTCGCCACTTCATCCATGCTGCATTCATTCTATTCTGCACGTCCCGTTCCATGCTGTTCGTTCAATGTAGGGTCTTTACTAACATATTATGATATGTTCTTATTTAATTCAAACGTGTTCAGTTGACGAAAACATGAAAGTGATTTATTTTAAGTTTTCCTAAGTGGACACGCTTTTCGCGTCGAGATGACACAGTAATGGGTGAATTTCAACAACAGAATTTTTTTTATCATTTCCGCGGACTTTTTTTGTTTCAATGCTATCTTCTTATTTTTAGTGACAAATAAAACTTTAGCCTATTTTTAACATTGTGCGTGAGTGGTCATCCAATATCATCAATACTTATATAAATATTTAAGGATGAATTTTTAAGAGTCCACTGAAATGATAAGTGTCCACCGATATGATATAAATAACCACTGAAAAGATAGAAATGAAATAAATCCACCGAAATGATACAGCTAAGAACAACCGTGCCGAGCAGCCAGGGTTCTGTACTTACTTTGTTAGGTTTGATTTCCACAAATTTTAGATAAATACTGAGACAGGACAGTACACAGTTATTTTAAATTATAGTTAGATATTACATTTAGCATATTTTCAGGTTACAATAACCTCAAAAAATTATATAAATCTTAATATATAAAACTCAAAGGTGACTGACTGACATAGATAGATATCAACGCACAGCCCAAACCACTGGACGGATCGGGCTGAAATTTGGCATGCAGGTAGATGTTATGACGTAGGCATCTGCTAAGAAAGGATTTTGATCAATTCCCACGGGAACAGGAACCACGTGGGTGAAACCGCGGGCGCCCGCTAGTGTAATATAATGTTTATTATGATATGAATGAATTGTTATTTTACTTATTTTGCCTAAGGTAGAGTTTGTGAAGTAAGGCCTTGTAGAATTAGGGCGCGTAGAGTAAGAAGCTTGGCTCTTTATGAGATCTGTTAACTTTTTGAGAGTGCGAGTCATATTATGGTCTTTTCTTGCCAACATTTTATTGAAAATGTTTTTGGTGGTAATATTCTACCTATTGTACTAAAAGAACAATGCTAGGTATAATTTAGTTCAGGTGCATCGAATCCGGGTCGCGGCAAGGAGGAGGGGGGGGGGGAACGACCCAGCTTGCAGAAGGTAGCACTGGGTCGTGTCCAGGCCAGGGAAGAGGCTCTGGCCAAATGGGCGGAAGCTCTCCAAGCCCCAAGTGCCGGCCACTGGACGATTGAGGCCATTGGTCCAGTGTAGAGGGAGTGGGTGGAACGCCGGCACGGCTGCCTCACCTACCGCCTGTCGCAGGTTTTGTCCGCACACGGAAGTGTCGGACACTACCTGTACGCACCCGACGCACCCGACACGACCGAGCACACACTCGTCGAGCGCCCGGCCTGGCAACACGAGCGCCGCGAACTCGTCGCGGCGCTAGGCAGTGGACGCCTCCCGTTGGCGACCATGGTTCGTGCCATGGTCGCCAACAGGAGTGCGTGGGAGGTTCTGCGAGGAAGTTTTATAGCAGAGGAAGCGGAGCGGGAGCGCGAGGAGGAACCCCCTCGCTGCTCCCCTCCGGCGTAGACGGCCGGACCGGAAAAGGCGAGCTCACTTAGCACGCCTCCTCTGGTCTGAGGGTTGACCTGCGGGCGGGGGTAGCTCCCCAACGTCCGCATTGCACAGGTCGCCCGAGCCAAGTCTGGAGGTCACCTTGTTTCTCGGGTGGCCCTCCCTAGGTGCTACCCCGACTTGAGACCTCCAAGTCGGGGTCTAGCTAGACCTGCGGCCGTGTGTGGGACTCGAGAATAAAGCGTCCACTACCCACTTAACTTCCCCGGTTTCTTAACTTATTGAATACCATTACGAAATAAATAAGAAATATCTCTGAACATTATTCACACAGCGTCCTCTAGCCATAACTAAACATATTATTAGCTTTCAAACATCCATCCATACTTACAAACTTTCGCGTTTATAATATAAGTAGGATATGCTTTTTTTTTGTTAATACATACTGTTTAATAGAAACACCCGGACCTATACAAGCAGACATGTTCATGTACACAAAATGTTTGTACCGTGCGGGGATCGAACCCGCGACCTCTGGTGTAATAGCCGACTTCTCTGCCATTACATCAAATTCGTAAAACATTCGCAGGATTTTGCGAATGATTCGCATTCGCGATAATGCAAAAATTTGCGATAATATGCCAATGCGAATACGAATATTCGTAACATCACTAGTACTAACACATACATACATAGATATAATTATGTATATTATATCTTAATGTGATAATTGTTACACAACAAATACACCCGAATATCACTCTAGGTAAAATTACAAAGTACATTGAAAAACCATTACTTTATATTTGACCCAAGGAACTCTAAAACTTTACGGTTTTATCATTTCGGTGATAAATATCATTTCAGTGGACTGTAATTGGTATAACTGTCCACCGAATCCACCGAAATGATAACACCGAGATGATAAAATAGAGGTTATTTCTACATTAAACTCCGAAATAAAATTATTTAAAAATATTAACACAACTCAAACAAAACAGTACTTACGGCGAAATGAATACATAATTTTGAAACAAATCAAACGAATCTAGCACGAGTTATAACAATCACCGAAATGATAATATTTTTGTCCCCATAACACTGAAATGATAAACTTACTTTTTTGGCGGGAAACCGCAAGACGCTGGGACCCGTGCGATCGCACCAACAGCTTGAGCCGGGCTGATCCGAAGTGAGGAAAGGTGAGAGGGGCGTAATAACGCAGTGTTGTCGTTGCTATTCTACTAAAACTTACTGTCCTCTGAAATGATAACTTTTTTCGGGACAAAAGTTGACTGCCTGTCAAATCCATGAGATAGAAGTTAAACAAACAAAAATAGTTTTATTTGATCGAACATTTTATAATGCAATGATAACTAAATCGATTTATATCCTTAATACGAATGTATTTGCAGGGGAAGGTATTTTATGAGCGGAATGGGGTTGGGGACAAGGCACCGTGATGATAAAATGACCCTTTGTATTTATTTTTTTTGTTGTATTAGAGGGTATAAATCAATGATTTTTTTTTGCCAAAGTAGAGAAGTACTTACTTTGTTGAAAAAAAATATATAAAATTAAAAATCAGCACATTGCACTACCGTTCTCAGCTGAGCCGTGTATTTTTTTGCTTGGGCAATTCACCCTAATAAATGATAGAAAATTTAAATTAACCAAACAAAAAAAGAAGTGTATATTTAGAGTGTTTAATGGCACGGTGCGGTAAATAGACCTCCTAGCCGAGTTTTTCAACTACGGCGGCCAATCTTTTTACTATCAGCAAACTACGCAGGATATATTATAGTGCACAAGTGAGTTGGCAAGCACAGGTGCACTCCCTATTCCCTCACTCTCATACGGTGGGACAATAGTAAGTAACGGATTAACGGACTTGGAAAAATGTAACGGAAGTTAACGAGTCCGTTAACATTTTTTTAAGTTAACTTAAAAGTTAATCCGTTACTGGAAATGTTAACTTCGTTAATTAACGATTAACGGATTAACGAGTTAATGCCCAGCTATGAGTAGTATCGATAGCACAGTGCCAATCACTAGAACACGAAAGGGTTTGAATGCTAGTTAATGCCATATACTTTGGCAAGGCTATTTGCCTATATGATCCCAATATGATTGTTGTAGGTAATTTTGATGCCCTACTACTCGGTTTGGAGGTAACAATAAAAAAAAAATGTGGCATCGAAAATCTGCCATTTCGTTTTTTCCTGCGGATCAAGCTAACAAATCGGCTTCCTCATACTTAAAAATTTCAAGCTGCCACTCGATTAGTTAAACCGTATAACTAAGCTGTTTGTTAACATTTTCGACACCGTGGCCGCGACGGTAGTTATGCGTTTATTGGGAGTACACGCAATGTTTGCGATCGGTCGCACGACTTGCACGGCTTTCTCTTCTGTCTATGAATACAAACATATCGCTTGTATTAGAAGAGGTAAGTGTTTTTTCTATTCATGCAAGACAATGATAAACATCTAAGTCTTCACCCGGGTGGGCTGTAAAACGTTGTCCCGCAGGATTATGGATTTTTTTTGCGATAAAAAGCAATCACTCTTCTACAACTCCCAAACTAATATGTCCATAAAAATCGCATTTACGCTTGTTCCGTCGCGACTTGAAAGAAGGACCAACAAAAGTTTAAAAGAATTATTATCAGTAATCAAAACACTATCTATTACAGCTCTTATTCCATTGAAATGGACCATCATTCCGGAACTAAAGTAGCCTGTCTTCTTTCAATAGATCTAGGCTACGCCTGTTTATTTCATCAACATGTTAGAATTTTAAAAACAGTTACAAAACCAAAAGCGTGACAACGTAACAGACAGGCTGATCTCCAGAAAAACATCTCGATGTGGATAATATGACGTATTAATTACATAGTACGTTGTATCTTGTCAACCAATAATTTTTCAACACCCCGTCAATAAACTGAAACCTTTTTAGAGGAGAATGCGTTGATGCGCCATTACCACAGAATATATACTAAAGTACCATTACCGCGAATTGGAACTTTAATTTTTTTTTCGATGAAATAATTTGTCTGCAAATAGATTTTAAAAAAAAATACCTTTGCACGTCAGTCTTTTTTTTCCCTACCAGCACTTCGACGTCAGTGGCCTGTTGAGAGCGCAAGAAACTCAACAGTTTTTTTTTTTTTTTTAATATTATAAATTCAAAAATTTTACATTTCAAAATCAATTAATGTCACAGTAAACATTAATGCCAATACAAAGGATCATGTCAATTACAAAGTAACAAAGGCGCAGGCAGAGGAGCGGCAACCATTATACACACACACATACCTACATACATGAACATTATTCACATCTACAGACTTTTATCATTTAGACTATCCACTAAACTTCCCCGGTTTCCCGTTCACACTCGGAAGGGATAAGCCGTTGCCCGCCCTATGATTTGACCAGCAACAAAGTAAAGCCTGCATAGGTAATGTGATTACTGATTAGCTAAACGGAGTGTCAACATATTGTATGGTCGAAATAACTTAACCTGGATTTAATGTTTTACGGTGTCGTAATGAAGTAACGTTTGCATGCAACGTGTTTCTAATGTGGGCTACTTTTCATACAATAACAATATTTTCAATGTAGGTAGGTACTAGGTATAGGTAATGTAGTTTTTTTCCCCGCGCGTTTTGTCCCAAACCAGTCAGGGTACGCTCCATGTTCAGGTTATCACATTGCCTTTGAGCAACTGCTATCTGGGGTACAAGATCAATGGATTATGGATTGGATTATGGCTACACAGCGATCAAATTAGGAATTTAAAAGAATTAAAACTAAAAAAAGTGGAATTTTCCTTATCGATAAAAACTGTAAGTACATATAAAAAAAATACTTTTGTTAGTACGAAAGATTCCTATATCACAATGCATGCAATTGACAGGGTCAAGAGACTAACTAAAGCTACATTTTTTTTAATGCCTAGGTTGTATATCTAAGTTTGTCTAATTTTACTAATTACTGAAACGAGCCACAGGTTAAGGATAAAAATGTCACTACATCTTCATTCTATTCTCCGAGTAATTTATAAACAAGGCCTTATTGAAATTCAGCATTGACTCAGAATAACCATGAATGGCCATCAATATTCATCTAAGCTGTTTAGTTACCGTTAGTGTTGAAGCAAAACACTCAATTTCTCACAACTGGTGTGTGAGCGTCAATATTACCGACTTATAACGGTGTATTGAATTAACACCGAGTTCGCAAGTAAGTATACATTGAGTAAAAGAACTTACATGGATTAACATCGCCAATCGAGGCCAAAAAAGGTTCAGAGTAGGTTTTTTTATCGGAAGAGAATGCATTTATGCACCATAACCGCAAGCTAGCTAGACCTGCGGCCGTGTGTGGGACTCGAAACTAAAGCGTCCACCCACTAAACTTCACCGGAGGTTCGGAGTGGCTAAGGAAGATCTTTTCTCCCTAAAAGGGAAAGGAGATATAAATTCCGGGACTCTCATTCACCAAACGAAGCGTTATAGCCAAACAAGTGCTTCATTTGGTTAATGAGAGTATGTCCTCGTAAGTCGGGCTTTTTTGAGAGGATGGTACCTACTCCCCGATAGACCCGGCCTATTTTGACTGACAAACAGAAACTGTCTGAAGCATGGCTTTGATAAAATTATAAATTATAATAGTCCAAAATGCCTTTAGTAATGCAAACAAAAAGAAGCCTTGAATTGAACCCGAAATAAATATTGAGTGGTGAATGTACAAGCTATTTAAGATTACAAGGAAAAAGATACAAACCGCGTCAAGAATGGCCGATTCCAAAGCCTTTGTGATTTAAATAACTTATTATTTCGGTCCGGTTTTATTAATAATAAGCACGTGTTTGTCCAAAGGACCTTGACATGCAAAAACAGATCAACTAAATTATTCAAACCAAAACTGATCTTATACTCGAATGAGTAGGTACATATTAAATCATTCGTATTAATTTCATTGAGTTGTATGAGAAGTTCCGAGGTATCGCTAATGGCTTGAGCCTTAGCATGACGAATACTCTTAGTTTTTGCTCCATTGGCAAGGTCAATAGCAGTGGGAGTAAAAGGCGATCACGTAATGTTATTCGAAAAGCCTTAAAGAGCTTAGTTCATTCGTAAGACCTTTGGTTTCCAACTCCATACAATTAAAGAACAGAAAGGTTATCTCAGTGTTAATCATTGGTGCAACAAATATGGAATTAGTGTACGACATACTAGTATACATAGTAGGAATAATAAAGGGCTTACGGTCGACCCTTGCGTTACACAATAGGTACTATGCGCTCATTCAGGACAATTACGGATTCGTCTTGGAACTTAAACGGAAAATCAAGTAACACCTACACAACTACAAGTTTTAATTTGTCTAATAGGAAAACCAATGTGTTATTTAGCGTCATTATTTATAAGAGGTGTAAAAACACAATCAGATCCTTGCGGAAATTCGATAACAAATTCAAATTACCTAACTAGTTTTTGTTGGAAATCCATGTCACTATAAATCCTTGGCTTATTTACAATAATTTTACTATTTAATAACTTTGAACATACAACGGCAGACTTGAAGATTCTGAAAAACTTCTTGCACCAATAAGACTTGGGTCTTATTGGTGCAAGAAGTTTGGAATCGGACCTACGATTAATATTTTAGACCAAAGCAGTGTTACCTCTATTCCACTAAGACGGTCCTTGTAAAAACACAGTCAACTTAACAGCATTCATGCTCAATCTGACAACAACAAAGCATTATATTAACCTTATTATGGTTCACTAAATACTACGACTTTGAGGTTCTTACGTGGCAATAATTCGGCTTGACCTTTAATGATAATGATTCACCTTAGAACAATGCTGCGGCGTGGGATAGTGGCACAGTTGTGTTTGTTCTCTGGCAATTTGTTATGGTTACTAATGACGCGGTTTTAGGGTTCAACCCAACGTTTGGACTGAAATATACATCGGACATCTTTACATTCCTACCTTGATCTGTACGAACAACTATTAAAAGTGAGAAGTAATTCGAATCAATTTATTTATAAGATCATCAACAAGATTAATTACTAATACATGGCAAAAGGGAAACCTTTTACGAGATTCATTCTTTCTTAAACTTAGGGCCGGTATTTCAATGTAACCTTATCTTATTGCTTAAGTTAAGTACAACATTTAAGATAAGTAGGTATTACTTTTGACAGGTAAAAGTGTATTACTTTAGGTGCCGCTTAACTTTAATCCTTTAATGAAATACACATAAGTCATACTTATTATCAATCCCGGATTAAGATCAAGATAAGATCAGTATATATTTAAATACCGGCCCTTATGTAGGTAATAACGGCAAAGTCAAGTCAAACTCAAAATATTTATTTTGCAATTTGATTTACCAAGAAATTATTTCACACGGCATGCAATTTAATCCACTTTTCCTGGATCCTAACTCATAATAGTCAAGAACATTACTCAAAAGGTTACCCTTTTTAAAATAAGAAAGTTTTCAGAGCAAGCCAATTCTTGCTCTTCACATGAATGCCTAATTGACATCTCACATTACTTCTAAGCAACATTTGGTTAAAGTTGTCAAAGTATGGAACCTTCAAGGTGTAACTTATTCAAGCATGACGAGTTTTTCGTTAACACCCAACAAAATACGCCATATATCTCTGTAATAATAGGGGCCTAAACAATGTTATTTATTTTTCATTTACTTAATATAAACCACACTGTGTGAAGCGAATTCCACCAATGCCAAATATTTAGAGACATAATAGGACAAATAATTCATTTCGTGAATGAGTTATTCATTGTAAAAGCTAGGACTTTTAAAATGTCAAGTAAGTAATTGAAATTTTTGATATGTGACTGTGGTGTTCTATCACGAATCACCTTACATTGTTTCAGCGAAATTATTAACAAGTCTTCAAGAATGAATCAATTGTTAATGACTAAGTCGACGTCTGGAAGTGGTGGAGACAAATTGAACTTATCATTTTAATTTCAATCGGGTTTTTCCCTATGACACACAAAAGTTCATTGACAAATATTAAGGAAAAGACATGATAGAAATTCAGAACACATTCGTCAAGGTAAACGATATATACCTAGCAGGAAATGAATTAAAACGACACTACAAAATGGAGGACAGTTTTGGAAATACTGTGAATTTTAATTATTTTAACGAAATAGCTGATATTTACGTCGTATTAACTGAAATAATTATTTTATCCGCTTACGAGCGCCTCGATGGTCTAGTGGTGGTCCTGGGTTCAATTCCCGGGTCGAGCTAACTTTGTGTCAGTTTTTTCGGGCATAGCTCGGTTTTGTGATCACCAATCCGCCTTTGGATACCCATCATTGTAGCGATAACTTGATTTCAAGGATGGAGGCTTTTGCCCGTGGGTCATTAATAGGCTGATACTTACGATAATGTCCTTTTACCTACGAAATGAAGATTAATAAAATGAGAATAATATAATTTATTATGATTAAAAACAGACTTTATCTCAATTAATGATGAAAACCTTGTAACAATTTGTGATAAAATAATATGTATTGAGAACATTAATTAAACCAACTTTAAAAAAAGAGAGAAGGTTCTCAATTCAATTCTTTATTTTTTAATGTATCTTTTTACCGGGAGTACAGATTTTGATGATGCTTTTTTTTATTTGAAAGTGTGATGTAAAGTCTAACTGAATACTGGTCAATGTGAAAGGTTTGTCTCATATGAGCTGCCTTTTTAAATGGCTGCATAGTTATCAATTTCACAAATATTAACGGCAAACAGCGTCTTCAAACTGAAAGGTATGAGTATGAATCGTTTTTCTATCGATTTTATTTCATAATTATTATTTCACGACACTTCATTCAAACTATCTTATCTTATCCGTGGCTCTACATGATTCGGGCAGAGCATCTATGTGCATCTTTCACGTTGCCATGGAGAACGCATCGATTGTGAGCAATCGCAGTTCACTGCACTTTGTAGCTCGTAAAACTGTTGTCGAAACAAACTTTTTTAAACC
Source organism: Mecyna flavalis (assembly GCA_949319885.1). Classification (NCBI taxonomy): domain Eukaryota; kingdom Metazoa; phylum Arthropoda; class Insecta; order Lepidoptera; family Crambidae; genus Mecyna; species Mecyna flavalis. The sequence goes on along the minus strand of OX439417.1, from coordinate 2,901,348 downwards.
AATTGTTCCGAGTCGATTGTTATGGTGCCCGTATAGTTCCCAAAACATTTCTTACTTTAACTAAACAATATGGATTACAAACAAATAACGGTTAAAGCTGTAACGGTATAAAAGGAAAGGAAAGCTTTTTTTTTTTCAAATTATGTAGTACATTAGTAATAAAGTGGAATTCAGTAACACTTAAAATTCTTCGGGAAAAGGCCCAAAAGTTACAATAATTTCCAGCCTTTGTTTCAACTTAGTCTAGAAAATCGGAGAATCTTACGGTAGGTAGGTATAGAATAGAATAGAATAGAAAAAAAATATAAGGTATATTTACAATTTATCTTAAATCTTATCGATAGCTTAATACAAAGTATATTTAATTACGCTTCCTGTTGTAATTTCAAGTGCTTGAGATTGGACGACAGCACGTTAAATTTAAAATATGCTAAGCTAATAGCCCTTATTAATTTCAACATGCATCAAGCAAATATCTTTTGGTATTTGATTAGTGGTTAAGTTAATTTGCAGTTGATCGGCTTTTAAGACAAGATTAGTATCTTAATTCTCTTGTCAGATATTGCACATGTCTAATTATTTTTTCAATAAAACCACAATTTTCCTTGGCTGACAGATTTGCTTTTGACAAAACCTCATTTGACTATCTTTAACGTAAGCGGGCATAAGAGCGGGCATTTTCGGTCGTCCGAATAAATAGACTTTTGCCTTGATGATAATAATCAATAGGGAATATGCATTTGGATTAAATTGAATTGATTTTTTTTCCCCTGAATCCATATCGTCCTAAAATCGTATCTGAACTATTATTTCCTTATTTAGTTTGTTTTAAATTGCATAAAAAAATAATTTAAAAATGCAAAATATGCGAGTGAAATTCGAATTTTCGAAACGCATCACCATTGGTCGAACCGAAACGTGACGTCACATACCATGTTAGCGTTGCTGTTTATAATTATGGTGTCTGAAAGAAAAAAATATTTTATTTGTGTTTCTGTGGTGTTTTTCATCTTCTCATAACCTTACACCATTGTTTTCGTGTATTTGCATCTTCTAGAACAGAAAATTTCTTTTTTTTATTTTTTGAGTGTTTTTGCACATGGGTACAAGACAATATCTATAACATGGTCTTTTAGCTTTTTCCATGGCGTAAATAGCTTTTAAAACTGAAAATTTCTGTAAAAGAACCAAAAGTATCATAGTCAACAAACACTGGTAGTGGTTTGTGACGTCAATCAAGGCCCGCGAAAGATGGCGGCGTTCAAACAGATCAAATATAAGCGAAGTTTTAAATATTATTTTAAAAAATAATTTGAGCATTTTCAACAGTATTTATATTTTTTACTATTTTATAACGATGTAAAAAGTGAATTAAAAATATAAAAAAAATACATGCATATTCCCTATTCGCAGGCTAGCAAGTCCTGCGGCCGTGTGTGGTTGGGGTTAAAGCTTCCCACTACTCACTAAGTTTCCCTGCCCCGGTTTCCCCTTCACTCCCGAAGAGGAATGAGCCGGTGCCTGTCTTGTGGCGATTGACTAGCCCTAAGCCCATTGCAATGTCAAACCGGTTGAGAGATTAAAGCTTATCGTTCGGTGTATTTATCAAAGAACACGTTTTGTAGAAAGCCGAACGAGACCACGACAGACATCGAGGCGTTAGTGTCGAGAAAATCTATTATGTATGCACTTTTAATATGACAATAGATATGTATAAGATAAGATACATTAGATATCACTTTTGAAGGGTTTTGCGGCTTTTGATATAGGTACATTATGTATCGTGATGATTATTAAGTGTTTCTTCTGTGTCTTATTGATTATTTAATATCTTTTTGAGTATGTATTTGAAGTGCCACTCATGATTTTATCTCCAAGACAATTACTTATGCAACATACTTTTGGATCGAATCGTTGAATGCACTGTTGACAACATTGAAAATTATTATTTCTCCTACTATCTAAATACGGCATATGATTAAGATAGTAGGGTTGAATTTATCACTAGTGTCTTATATGGCAGCCCTACCGTTCTTATTAAAGTAATTCTCAAAGAAATAACAATAGTCTCCGTTTTTCATTGCATGGGTTGGAGAATGCGTTTATGCACCATAACCGCAGACTAGCTAGACCCGCGGCCGTGTGTGAGACTCGAGACTATAAAGCGTCCACTACCCACTAAACTCCCCCGGTTTCCCCTTCACACCCGAAGAGGAATGAGCCGGTGCCTGTCTTGTGGCGATTGACTAGCCCTAAGCCCATTGCAATGTCAAACCGGTTGAGAGATTGAAGCTTATCGTTCGGTGTATTTATCAAAGAACACGTTTTGTAGAAAGCCGAACGAGACCACGACAGACATCGAGGCGTTAGTGTCGAGAAAATCTATTATGTATGCACTTTTAATATGACAATAGATATGTATAAGATAAGATACATTTTTGAAGGGTTTTGCGGCTTTTTATAAACATTACTTAACGTGTTTCTTCTGTGTCTTATTGATTATTTAATATCTTTTTGAGTATGTATGTATTTGAAGTGCCACTCATGATTTTATCTCCAAGACAATTACTTATGCAACATACTTTTGGATCGAATCGTTGAATGCACTGGTGACAACATTCATCATCATCACCAGCCTATATACGTTCCCACTGCTAGGACACAGGCCTTATCTCAATTGTGAGATAGTGTGGACCATACTCCACCACGCTGGCCTAGTGCGGTGACAACATTGAAAATTATTATTTCTCCTACTATCTATAATTCGGCATATGATTAAGATAGTGGGGTTGAATCTATCACTAGTGTCTTATATGGCAGCTATACCGTTCTTATTAAAGTAATTCTCGAAGAAATAACAATAGTCTCCGTTTTTCAGTGCATGGGTTGGAGGAGAATGCGTTTATGCACCATAACCGCAGACTAGCTAGACCTGCGGCCGTGTGTGAGACTCGAGACTATAAAGCGTCCACTACCCACTAAACTCCCCCGGTTTCGCCTTCACACCCAAATTGGGACGAGCCGGCGCCAGCCTTGTGGCTGACTATTGACCAGCCCATCGGATGGGTTACGTTATTAATTAATATAAAGACTAAAATTTTAAAGCATTACATTGCTCCATTTGATCGAATTACCACGTACTTTTTCGAAATAACGTCAATCTAAACTTCTTGTCATTGATCCGTAACGCTATTAGCCTCTTTACATAACAGTTAGCTCATTACTAGGCATAAATTAATAGCGTGAGTCAACATTTCGTCAACGCAATAATTGAGCCGAGTAGAAAGGGCGACCTAACCTACATTATGGCCCAAACAAAAGTTGGTAATAATTTATAGCTTTCGTAAGGAGCTTTCCTTGACAATGTTACAGTGGAGATGTAACAGTGAAACAGATACTGAAATTCCACTTTGTTTTGGATATTGACCTACAGAAGGGTTTCCTCCAAATGAGAATGTTGGTAATAATTATAGTGATTTCCGAAGAATTTGTACAATTACGATCGAATTACATTTCTTTGAGATTACCCTTTGGGCTACTTTATTTACCTAAACAAAAATTATTTGCTTAAAGACTTCTACGATTTTTTTTGTAGTATGAAGTAGTATCAGCTTTTTATATCCTAATCTAGGGCAAAGGCTTACATAATTGCAATCAAGTCATCATTTTAATGAGGGACACTTGCCCTCAACATTATCCATGTAAACGTTAATAGTTAGATGATTTGTTTCGCCTTAGAAATAATTTAATGTAACTGATCGTAAAATGACTATTAATTTAATTGTTTGCTCATGTTCTCAGTAGTATAGCATTACGGTCCTTAACTTATACTGGAGTTACTTCGTGTCCTAGATTACAATCGGAACGACTATTGAAATTTACACGAAACTCTAATCGCCCTTTGCATTCGTAAGCAGTCCGAAATCGGCTATAACCCGTGTCGTTAAGAAATAACAACCCAGGTAACTCTTAAGTAGTTTATTAACCTTTAGGTCAAAGGGGTCAGTAGTCTAAAATGAAACTAAGAATTCCATTACTTGAGCAAAGCTCACGGTAAAGTCTTGTATTTTAACGACTTTAAAGAAGCCCAGCCAGATCAGTCCCAGAAAGTGCAAATCGAACCTGCGACCGTTTAAGATCTGTTTTAGTTTTGAATTTGTATCATGACATAAATGAATGATTAGATGTGTAGGGCAAAACATTGTGAGAGGTCAGTCGGCTGTCTCACCTTGCACCACAGTTAGCAAACGAATTAATACAAATCTGACAAGCTATAGGGCTGTCAAAATATTGACAATCTTGTTTTGCTCTGCAATTATCACAGTCTCAAAGCAAGCCGGATCTACAGCTATTTATTTTTTCTGTTTGCATGATTTTCTATACTACTCATGTGGTTTGTGTAATGTAGAATGGAACTCTTGTCAAATTCAAAATTCTACCAACGTAAACTGAGAATTAAGCCAGGTTCCGCCATTGAATCTTTTTTTTTAAATGCAGTGGTCGGTTGGCCTTGTGATGGAATTGGGACTTAAAACGTTCGTCCTTATTAACCTTACCTTGATTCCCCTTCACACCGAAAATTGTGGCGATTGACCAACCCGGCTTTTAACTTCTGGACCAACCCGACTTTGAACTGCTGGACCAACAAAGTCATATTACACATTAACATTTGCCTTGGACTACAGAAGTAATAGTCGTAATGATTATTTTATTAGCTACTAGCGGCCCGCCCGCGGCTTCGCCCACGTGAACTATAGGACGTTATCCCGCGGGAATATCTTGTAAATTGTAGCCTATGTGTTATTCTGATGAATAAGCTATATTATTGTAAAGTTTCATTAAAATCAATTCAGTAGTTTTTACGTGAAAGAATAACAAACGTGCATCAATCCGCTCCCGGGCCGGTACCGCCGCAACCGCTATGTCCCTGCATTTTAAATCTGTAATATCTTCGAAACTATTCATTTAAATTACATGATGTAAACGGCCATATTGATCTATATTACATGCACAATTTATTTATGGTACTTTATTGGATAAGGATTAATACTGTATTGCTTAAAATCACTTTTTCGTAAATAAGCCATTATTTTATCGTAATAAGTAAAGGAAAATGGTTATTGTGGGTTATCCCTAAGAGATAGACATATACCATCGCGGACTTTTTTGTAAAACTTTTTAAGGTGTACAATAGTGTAGTACATTATTTTGATCTATCTGGTAGGGTTCAGCCAGCGTTTGCAATGTAAGCGCAAAATATGTGCTTATTTACACTAAAAACCTCTAAAATTATCAGTGTTTCTCTACTATATTATGCATGTATTATACATATAAACCTTCCTCTTGAATCAGTCTATCTAATAAAAAAAACCGCATCAAAATCCGTTGCGTAGTTTCAAAGATTTAAGCATACAAAGGGACATAGGGACAGAAAAAGCGACTTTGTTTTATACTATGTAGTGAAGATATGACCAATCTTAGGCAATCTTAGATAACAATCTGCGCATTGCGTTTTGAATGTGTCATGCTGCATGCACTATTTATAAACATCCTATCATAAGATGTCATACTGTGTTAAATAATAAACATCCTATCATAAGATGTCATACTGTGTTAAATAAACAATTAAACCGCTGCAATAATAGCTCAAGCTGTTTTTTATAGAAATACTCAGTAATACTTACATCGATATTGGTTTTGACTGCCTCCATGATGCAGTGGCTATAAGGTATCAATTAGGTATAATTTTCCTATTAGAAGTCGCTCCTGGGTTTAAAATTAAATTCTGGGTCGGACCGAAAATTAGTGATTTGGTTTTTCAGCCTGAAAACTTTTGGAACTTTTCACTTTTGGAAAGTGGCGGAGTAAAATATTATTATTATGGTACAAGATATTACTTTGGTATACCTTATAGGTCTATTTATCATTTTTATTATCTTGTTTTTTTTCTGTTAAAAACACCTCCACACCCCTATTTCCGCTCACGCTAGGTACTTAAGTTCCAGACAAGTATTCTTATAAAATGTAAGAAGGTAGGCAATACTCATCAGTACTAACTAATGCATCATTGTTTAATTACAAGCCGAGTCATTATAGCCTAGACAATCAAACAACCGGTTGCAGGTCTAAACATAATCATTTTCTCATTAGGTTACGTCAATCAAAGGCATAAGATCAACAGAGATAGTGCATTCAAAACAGTATTTTAAACTTCTTTTTTAATTGCGTAATAATGTGACACGATTGTAAACATTATCTTATACTAATAACAAAATACAAAAACTCTTATATTTCTGTTATCCCATGGGAACTGAGATAATGATCCTGAGATATAAAGTCACTTATTTTATTTTCTAAGAATTCTAAGTAGCGGTCGCCTCCACGGTTTCACCCGCGCGTAAGTTCTTTTGTCAATTATTTATCCCCCCCTCCCCTAACATTTCCGGGATCAAAATACTCTGTGTCACCCGGGGATAGTGTAGCTTTTCAACAATGAAAGATTTTTTCAAATCGGTTCTGTAGTTTTGGAGCATAAATCAATACAAAGAAACAAACATTCAAATCTTTCCTCTTTATAATAGATATGCATATTGTACCAAATTTCATCAAAATCGGTTTAGTTGTTTAGGTGTGAAAGCGTAACAGATGACGAGCTATTTACGCATTTTCAATATACGTAATAAAAATAATTAAATTATATTGTATTAACTTCTACCTAACTACTATATTCTTATCAACCAAGCACTGAAGTCGTGACAGTCTTAAGGCCCTGTTTTATTACGCTATTGTAACATTGACACGGCTCTAGTTACCACTAAGTTCTTTGTCAAACTGTTCTAAATAAATCAAGCGTTACGCTTGATGACAGAATTTTACTATCTTTTAGGAGATCTAATGCTTCCTTAAAAGTGGAAGATCTTCCTCCGAGCTAGATCGACTGTGCTCGGGGACCATGGTCCAATGTACCATCTTTGGTTTGTTGTATATATGCTAGCGGGCTGAAATAACTCTACTAGCGCGATGCAGGATCCCATACTAAATCGTGTTCCTAAGTTAGCGCCTTCTGTTATTAGTTGGTAGAACTGTTGGTGGCGAGTTGTCTGTTGATCAAGTTAGACGTCGCCACAATCTCATTTATAATATTTGTATGTTTTCAAAAGTACCAATAACAGCCACTATGACATTTTTAGTTACTACTACATCAAATACGAATCATTTTGAGTCCTAAACAATGTCGTCTACATACATAAAATGGTCACAAATCTCTAATCTAAATTAATTAATTTACTTGAACGGCCAAAAAACGACATTATTTATTATTTTTATCATACTTTCCTCTATCCAAAGGTTGACTGGAAGAGATCGCTAGAAGCGATAAGTCCGCCTGTGTTGTGCAGTTCATTTATGTTACTTGTTTTTCTTTGTCAAATTTGTTGTGCAATAAAGAATATCTATCTATCTATCTATTATTGCAGATTTCCTCAGGAAATCGATCGTAATGTGCCACTTCCTCATCATTCGACATTGACTCTGTCAGGAAACAACCAAGGTTTACTGTCGCTATGACTTATCGTCACAGTTTGGTATGCAATGACATTTTGTTTATTGCTAGCTTCTTACTTTTAGGATACACGAGTGTTTTGTTTCATAATCACCATCATCCTACAAACCGGAGGGTCGTTACATTCCCTCTGATATGGTTGAGCAGTCGAGTGAGCCAATCTTCTACTCTCAAATTACAGCCATAAATTGTTTTTTATTTTACGATGACAAGGAAAGTATTGTGAAGTAAGTTGTATTAATTTTAATGGTGCAAACGAAACTAATTTGTCTTTTCTGCACCATTGATGGTGCAGATTAATGGTGCAAACGGTAATAAAGGAATTTAGCCGCTCGTCTGGGGAAGTGCCTTCACTTTAATAAAACCACTATAAAGTAAGTACTCAATTAGGGCGGGCATGGTGTTGGCACCGGAGAGAACCTTTTTAATGCTGCCATCGTTTTTTAACCTTTAAGTTACAGGGTACATTCGCGATTGATATCTCTGATGCAGCAAGCATTCATAAGCGACGGTAACCGCAAACCATCAGACGGGCATTAATTTTTAGCGGCACCCCCATTGTGATAAAATAAAAGGGTTTCTTGCTGGTTCTTCTCGATAGATAACAAACATTCCGAAGCTGGTGGTAGACTTACTCTGGAACATTGATACTTCTCATTTCCGTAGCCAACACGAATAAAGATTTTGTTGAATATTGAATCTTGTCGTCAGTTTTTGCTAAAGGTAGGTTGCGCATCGCACGCATCGGACGTATCGCATCAAACGGATTAATTTTACAGACTGCGTCCACTGTATCGGCAGTGATCGGATTGCCGACGCGATATCAGCAATGCACTGATCGTCCACTGATCGGCATTCCGTATGACGTCATCGGTACGCATTGCATGGTAGGCATTGCCGATGAGCGGTCCGTACAGTGCGGATCAGTGGACGCTGTTGTATGAGTTTTTATACAAGGTAAACTAAAATCCGTTACATGCGATGCGTCCGATGCGTAAAATTGCGGGCCTGTGGACGCTTACCTTAACAAATCACACAGGTATGATTGTAATGCGGATAATGTACACCGATAAATCTAGATCCAAGACAATACGTTTACGTCGGGAGTCGAGTCAGCTGCCATGACGTTCCCCTTCACTCGACCTCACTTCCTTGAAATCGGCATAAATTGCGACTTTCCGTCCCTTTCCGACATGCCACCTGCGACATATCGGCGTCCTTATCTCGCGTTTTATGGTGGCAGGTTGATGTGGTAACATTCTTATCAGGTCGTTTGATCTTATGTGTTGTATCAAATACCGTGTTTTGTTAAGCTTTTATTTATTGTTATGTTTTCCTAGCAAAGTTCCGGCCTCTTTGGCCAATCTTAACAATTATTATACTACGAAGAATATTTATTATGAATATGATTTAAGCCTTATCCCGTGATGTGATGTTTTTCCGGAATACAATGTAGCCTATGTCACCTTACAGCTCCCAAACTATCCCCTTAGTGTTGAAGATCGATAGTCAGACTATCGAAGTTTATCGATAGGGTCGTCTTATTCAGATGAAAACGCTAAATTCCCCATACCAAAAATCCTCCTCCACTGTATGTTCTTTCCCAAGATCTAGTCCATGTCTATCCAAAATTCAATCAAATTCGGTTATGGTGCAGGACTGCAGGTGTGACAGTGTAACAGAATTTACTTTCGCATTTATAATATTAGTTAGTATAAACAAGTGACTGCACAAGCACAGGTGCACAAACCATTCTCGTTGGTACTCTCTTAGATCAGTAGGACAGCAATAAGGCTAAGGTTGTTGAAAAAACCACAACTCTTGCCTGACCAGACCCGGAAATTGAACTTAATACTTGTCAAGGCCAGTTACTTAGTCACTAGACCAATGGTCCGGTAACAGTACTTAGTTTAAATGAATGCCATTGATGCCTGAGTTTTACCAAGGCTCGAATTTCTTAGGCATATTATGTACAATCTAAAGCACCACGTCAGACTATACACTTGTGCAATTATCAAACTGCAAGTGTTTACCGTGATGTGCTGTTGACCGTACAGTAGATAAGCAGCAGTTCAACCTTTTTTTCCCTTTTGCGGAGGAGAACGCGTTTTCGCGCCGTAACCGTGTGTATAAACGACACCTGCGGCCGTTAATTTGTGGGGCTGGAAACTAAAGGCGTTCGTCCCACTACCCACTCTCGTCCCAATCGGGTTTAAGGGGTAAACCAGGGGAGTTGTAATGTAATTGTAAATTCGGCGCTCAATAAAATACCCGAAGGTGTTTTTCATACATCTCAATGGCCTCTCCTATTTTTGGCTTAATAACTATTTTAAGGTTAACTAGAGTAATTAATTTAATTTTTTTAAATCCTGTCCAAAAGATACATAATTGGGTACATTTACATAATATGTATATATGCTTCGAAATCTTAAGGCAAAAAAATCGATCTTTAAATTGTCGTGACCTGCTTAACCAATTTTTACCGAAGAATAACCGATTACTGGATCAATACTGAGTGATTTGACTGGCTCGTTGGTGCATTTCCTTATGTCCCTGCCATGCACCAGGGTTCGTGGATCTGAATACCCGCCGCTGGACAAACATTCACGAGATAAACATTTGTGTGTCTGGATATAAATATTAAATATCCCCCCCCCCTTCCCGGGATATAAAGTACCTACCCTATGTCACCCGGGGATAGTGTTTTTTTCCAACAGTAAAAGAATATTTCAAATCGGTACTTTTGAAGCCTATTCAATACAAACAAACAAACAATTAAAATCTTTCCTCTTTATAATATTAGTTTATATGAATTTTCTTATTATAACTTACCATCATTCATTCTGATAACCACGCTTCTTAATTTGGGGTCGTATCAATGTAAGTAGGTACCTATGTGATGTTGTTCAATATTTGTATATTAAAATGTCACACTGATGTTTTATATGTTTCGTCTATGCTATGGGGTCCTGCGATCTTAAAGCCTTTGATTTCACCGGTTTTGTAATTAATCAAAACTTCAATTTTGGCAATGACTATATTTGCTTAGATCTTAATAGGTGCGTGTTGACAACTCCCACTGTTATTAAAAATCTCCCATTTAACTCCATAACAATAAGATTCAAGAGTTATGTTTACAAAACACATAAGCCTTCAGCAATTGAATGAGTTTTCTTTTCCAATGGCTCTAAGAGCTGTCAATACCTATTATATCTCGATAATAATAGACGTTTTTTTATAAAGTCTGACTTCATACTTTAACCGCAACATCCATGACGGACTGTCACGGAGGTTGCGCACCAGTTATCACGGATTTATCACTTTTTATAACTTGGAAACTATCATTAAAGTTGACGTACCTACATGGAAACCATTATCTGGATGTGAAACTAACTGCAGATATTAACTAATTGAGTTCTTGGATAGCATTGAGACAAGATTTTAGAGTTTCAATCTAGCTAGTTTAGACATTTGAAAGTATACAACAAGACTTTCTAAAAAGGTCACAAGTCTCACATGACACCACCATCAGACAAAGAAGATCATCTCCGGGGCTTACTGTGTTTACCCCGTAACCCCTGTTAAATTACTGACGTTAAAATCGTATCTAATAAAGAATAAATCCACTTGAATTTACTTGACTGTTATTCTAAAAAAAAAAAAGATGATTCCCCAAAATCGATTGATGATGGCGCCTAAACATCCTCTACGGTCTACATACGAGAATACTATGACACTTAGCGAGGAAACATTGCACAATGTGCTGCCATTTAAAGTTTAAAGCGTTGTAGTAAACTTAAACCTTGGGTGCTACTAAGGTTATTCATTGAACCACAAAAAATGAAATGGATTGTATTTGTTTAAATCACGAGTGCGCTCAAACCTATAGCCAGCCAGTTGGTAAGCGAATACCGTTGCTTGTTACACCATTCAGACATCTTTAATTTGAAGGAAAAATCTAACATTGTCAGCAAGAAAAATAGATTATTCCCGCTGCCAACACAATACCATATAATTCAACTCTGGAGATCTTACTTACCAACAGAAACAGCAAAATAGATAAAAAGAGATACTTCACTGTGGTCTTGTGTAGTTTTTATGCTATACTAGCTTTCCGCCCGCGGTTTTACCCGCGCGTCATTTCTTTTTTAAACATCCCACGGGAATGAGAAGTTTCCCATAGAAATTTTATAGCCTATGTCCTAATCGTTTAGCCGTTTAGGCGTGATTGAGTAACAAACATCCAAACATCCAGGACTTTCGCATTTATAATATTAGTAGGACTAGTAGGATCAATTGGCAGACAGGCACGCAGCCCACCTGGTGGTAAGCGGCCACTACGGCATATTCCATTGAGGGACACTTAGCCCGGAAGCGTCACTCAATGTGCTGCCTCACTAGACTTCTACGACTTTCGATCCTTTGATTCCAAGTGTCATTGATGGGTGTAATATCCTCTAATTAAAATATTGTATTCTTTACAGGTCATCATCATGTTGCCGCGGAAACGGAGTATAGCGCTGTTCACAATACTGGTCTTCATCAGATCCTCTGAACAGCATGGTTCCGGTGCACCTTCCAGGGTAAGATAGTCTAAATATCTTGTTGTATCCGACAACATTAATGTGGGAGTCAGTAGATACACATGAAATAGACTCGAAGATCAGATGCGGCTACAGGCTGGCAGCACATTGAGCGACGCTTTCCGGTGTCCCTCAATGGAATAGGCCACAGGGGGCGCCTACCATTACGTGGGCTGCGTGCCTGTCTGCCAACTGACCAAGTATGAAAAAGAACGGTATATTGTTATAGTACAAAGTTCGCTTAGTTAGTCGCTCCATGGTGCTATATGGAACATATCTCAGATTTTTCTTTAAATGTATATATTTTCTTTTTCCAGGCATGTCAAGACCAGCTTCCTCGGCATTCCACCATCCTGCCTCAGGCCTCAATACCCCCCTACTTGATCGCGCCGTCCACCTCCCAAGTCCGCCAGGGAGAGTCCATAAACGTCACCATTGGGAGTCCCGCGGGAGCGCCTGTGCCCATTGGAGGGTTCATTCTGCAGGCCAGGTCTATTCAGGTTTGTGAATGGTCCATATTTTTCTGCTTTTGTTCTTTAAGATTAACTGTCGTCTCCACAGGTCGTCTCGGTGTAGCGGGCGCAGGGCGGTGCTAGACAGTAAGCTTAAGTAGTTACTGTTTGGCACTGAACTGTCTAAGGGCAAACGTAGCGCTTACCATCAGGTGTACGATCTGCTCGTCTTGTTATACATTGCAAAAAAAAAAGAGTTTTTAAAACGAACTTTAATTCAGTAGGTACCTAAATATGAGTATGAAACGATTTGCAGTCTTTCTATGACATGCCCTTGTTTAGGGTAACCTCCGAAAGGACTTTATATTTTCTAATTTTGAACAGATCTCCAAATTATATCTTACGTCCAGTAAGTTGCATTTTTTTAATTGTTGTTTTATAAAAGGAATTGTGTGCATAAAATGTAAAATTATCACATAAGTGGTATTGTACAAAGGCTTACGTCATTGAAATTAAGTAAATTATTGTATTGATAATTATATTAGGTACTGTAAAAAATGCAGTTAATTAGTTCAAGATTAGTTTGAAAAAACAAGCACGGGAATTGAACCCAGAACCCCGATATTACAGGCAGGTACTATAATCCACCAGGGTAATTTCTTAAAACAATACAATAACGTGTTTCGCGAAGTTTTGCGTTAGCTATTTGAAATGCGTTGTCTGAATTGCAATCAACCACGCCTATGCAATAGCGAATGTTTGCAACAGCTAACGGAATATTAATTTTTACTATACACAATGTATTAATTGATATTATACTAGTGTCTACATTATTTTATTTTATAATATTTGCATTTATTTAATACTACCAGTCGCCCTCGCGGTTTCAACCGCGCGTTATTTCCTTTTTCAACTATCCCCCTTCCCCCAAACTATCCCCCCCCTTCCCCCGTCAAAGTATCCTATGTCCGTCTCCTGGTTCTAAGCTACGTCTCCACCAATTATCAGCCAAATCGGTTCATCCGTTCTTGAGTTAAAAAAAGTGTAACTGGGTCAATCAACTTTTAAATGTCGTCAGGTAGAAAATTTGCCATTTTATTTTATAATTTCGTTTTCCACTTTTTTTTATTTTAGTATACAGAAAAAATATTATTTATTACAATTTGACATAGAGCAGCGCACAGTTGATTTAAATAGAGCACTTTTAACTAAAAATTCTAACGAACCACGTGAAATCTGTCTCCTGGACCACTAACCTAAAATGGTTTTTAAACAATGCAAATATTATTTAAGAATAAAATAACCAGTTTGGTTATAAAATTTATATGATGTATTATAAGTTTACATGTATAAAAGAATCAAATAACGCATAATCTATGAAATATTATTGTTTAATTTGTCCCCAAGACAACTATTATCTCATACGCAAATCAACTTTTCAATAAAACAGGAAATAATGATAACTAAGCAACACAATAATATGTATCAATTTATTTTGAATTGTAGTCATTGATCTGTAAAAGCTCCATGAACAAAGTATATTTTAAAAAGTAAAACGATATGACTAAGTGTTTTTCATCATAGGGACAATTTGGTTGTCCAATTGACACATTTGGTTGTCCAAAGGAAAAATATATGACAAAGCGTTGAACTTTATAGGAAGGGATTATTAATGAAACAGGTTTCTTAAAGAAAGTATCTAAAGTATTATATTTAGGTATTAAAGGTTATTCCTAAAGCTCTTAGGATTAGGATTCTCAATAACGCTAATAAATTCAAACGTAATCAACATCCTTACAAATTATAGCAGTCTTTTTAATCAATTACATAGTTAACTTTCCTTACATTTATTAACTTAATATCGCAGTCTTCAATAAAAGTCTTATTATGACAAAATAATACTATGCATCCCATCTTTATGTGGATCACAATAGGCTCACCTTTTGGTAACTTCCAGTAGCGTTTTCATTATTCGTATCAATGTTTTGTTTTTATGACCTGAAAAGAGTGAGACGATTTTTCACTCTTTCAGCTTTGTCTCTTATACAAGCCACAAGTTCGCCCGTGTGTGGAATATTGCTCTCATCTCTGGGATGGTTCCGCCAAGTACTTATTGGAGGCCCTCGACAAGTTGCAGCGACGTGCTATCTGTATTGTCGGTGATCAAAAGGTGACTAAGACCCTAGAACCTCTTCAGCTACGTAGAGACGTTGCCAGTCTGAGTGTTCTCTACCGTCTCTATAATGGGGAATGTTCTGAAGAGTTATTCCAACTCATTCCGTCCTCTCCTTTCCATTCCCGAACAACACGCGCCGGACTGCGTTGCCATCCGCATACCATCCAGACACTGGTGGCCCGTACCAAGAGGTATAGTTCCTCTTTTTTACCTCGTGCCATTAGGTCATGGAATGCCCTTCCGGCTTACGTGTTTCCTTCCTCCTATAATCCTGGGCTTTTAAAGCGGGGCGTGAAGCGGCATCTTAGCAGGCCTTCAAGGTGAGGGTGACTAGCTCAATGGGTACTATGTTCTATTGAGCCAGTCAACCTTATATTTGGACCTCACATCCACTTACCATCAGGTGGAGTGAGGTAATCCATAATAATAAAAAATGATAGCTTTCCCTTTTCTGTCTCTTCCGTTCAGCCAACTTTTCTGGGTTCGCTTTAAGTCTCTCCCTATACCGTCTTGACTTTTCTTTTTCCGACAATCCCATACTCTAAAAATAAAAACAGTTAGTTAAAGCAACCTATAAATGCCCCACTGCGGTGCACGGGTCTCCCTCTGCTATCTACAGAGCTGAGAGGGTCTAAACCTTAATCCACACGCGCTGGCCCAATGCGGGTTGGTGGATCTGACACGCACGTCTATACATTGTTACTGCCCGGAATCGAATCAGGGATCCTCGAATTGAGAGTTCTAAGCCACCAGCGCTTAAAAATATTAACAAAAACCATGAAAAACACTTAAATTTCCTTGTTTAAAATCTTTTAGGAATCCTTTTGCATTATATTTGTCTCCTAGACAACCAAACTGTCCTAGGGACAACCAATTTCGTTGTCCAAGTGACTGGTTGTCCGAGGGACATTTACGCAATTTTGTGCTGCCTACTAAATACTAATGCGTTTTTGTGATTTGCCTCATCGTAAGATTTAAATAAAGATATAATAGAATTTGCTGCATAATAATTTAATACAACATTTCAATTACTTACGTAAATCCGACGGTGGTCCGATGGACTGACAATAAACACACGCACTCCCTCACACAAAACTCGGCCGGCTGACGCCGCGATGGTTGGTGAAATCAAGATGGCGGTAGGTCGTGTCGATCGGCGATGATCGGATTATGTTCAGCTTGTCACCTTGGACGCATCAACGCCATCATGTTTTGAATTTTCAGGTAATTCTCGGTTGTCCGGGTGACTTCAAGATTGTAGGGGACCAAAATTAAATGTACAAAAATCGTATTTTAAGTAAATTAAATAAGTACTCCAATTGTTTTCTTGTTAATTTAGATTCATATAAATAATTTTGAATAATTTATATGAATTGCCTAATAGTGTTTTTTTTCGTTAGACAAAGTTTTGTGATGCACTGTTAGTCGGGGACACTCAGTAATACCGTTTTTATACCCTTTTTGTCATTTGGACAACCAAATATCAACGGATAAATTACAAAAAAATTAATAGCTATTTTAATAATAGGTTTGTTAATGTCAATATTAATGGAAAATACACATTTGCAACAAATATTATATATAGATATTTTAAAATAGGCCAGGGACAGGGTAATGTTGCCGTCGTACATTTAAAAGTTGATCGACCCAACTAACACCACTTTCTTTTATACATGTACCTACTTATAATTTAAAGATTTGAACACAAACAACTGGTGGTAGCCAAGTATTTTCAAGCGTCGTTTCACATGCGCGAGGGAAATAGTTTTTACCTATCTCAGCAAAAAAGAAAAATTATTATAAGTGCGCCTTATGAATTTCTTATAGGCATAGTATTTACCACTAGTCTGTGATGAGAATCATCATGAGAAACGCCAACATTTGGGTTGGATAGCTGTGTAGCCATGTTTCAATTACTCTCATGGTTGGGTTATAGAATTAACTAAGATGGCAGTCGCTCCAATGTAATAACTGGACTTGCCGAATTCTTGATCATGGTACAAGCGTACGAGAACGAGAGAACTTCATGATTCATGTACAAAGAGCCGAGAGATGTCAAGCTTTCAAGGTCGATGGTTCAAACCTTCGCAACACCTACACTATTAACGCACCTATGTATATATTTCATTTACGACGACGCCGGCAGAATCCGGCTTTACGTAGTTATTTAAACATAGTCATTCCAGCCAGGGTTAACAAACTTCATTTTGATTCAGTCGAACTGATTTTTTTCTATACTCGTTTTTACAGAACCCAGATGTAATAGTGGGCAAATTCACAACCGTCCCGAACCCGGCGAGTACCCACCTGACTACCTGCGTCAGTGACAATGATACTGCGACCCACTCCAACCCTATGGAGAAACCAGCACTCACCTTCACTTGGGAGGCGCCTACGGACTTCTTGGGAGGCGTTGAGTTCAGGTACTTTTGACTTTATTTATATCAAAAAATACAAAATACAAAAATATTTATTGACAACAAGAAGGAACTAAGATACAATTCGGGGCTTGAAATATCTCAGGTTTCGATAAATACAGGGTGTCCAGAAAGGAAAGAGTATCGGGTATTTGTAAGTTTAATAAAACAAGAATTATTTATAAGCAATAAAAAAGTTTATTATTTATTATTAGCATGTGAATTGGAGAATTATTTGGAAAAGATGCATGATGAAGAGCAACGTAACGGTCATCATTTGGATAACATCATCTTATCCAAATCATTCTCCAATTCACATGCTAATAATAAATAATAAACTTTTTTATTGCTTATAAATAATTATTGTTTTATTGAACTTACAAATACCCGATACCCTTTCTGGACATCCTGTATGATCTTCCTTGTTAAGTGCTTTATCTGTCGTATCACGTATGCCTGTGGCGCCCACACTAGAATGTACCTAACTGTATTGTGGAGGCCTGTACGATTATTATATAGAGTCAAAGTGTTTATTCTAATAAGGAATGAAGGAAATGGGAAAGGTCTCTGTTCTCTAGGAGTTCTAGGACGCCTGTCTTGTCTCGTTTACATACCTATCGTGAGAAGATTACAACGCTTACATCTCACGATACCTGTGGTCGGTCACAGCGTTTCCTTCCACCCAAAGGGCGCAAATATGAACAGCTATTGCAACTACCAGAATACTTGCGCCGTTTAAGATTTCTCACAAAACCAGTCATAGACAGAAGTTTTGGTGAAAGACAAAGCAAGATGAGAGCCAAAGGATCGACGCAAGTCGCGTCTGAAACAAGGTGATAGAACATTCATTCATTCATCTAACAAACAAAATGAAAGGATCGAATTGGTTTTGCAACTTGATATTTTCTATATCCCATAGTTGCGTAATATCTGCGTCATTCATTAAAATTTACGTTTACACAGTTCCACTCCAATAATATTTACAATGCGACCTCAAAACTAATGTGTGTATTTTCAGAGCCACTGTGGCACAGAGCTATGCGACGTTTTGGAGGAACGTGGAATCCCCTCTGGTTGAGGTGGTAAAGCCAGGCACCGTAATCACCACTTCTGCTCCCGCGCAGGCCGTAACCACCACGTCTAGGAGACCGCCAGTCATATTGGAATATACGGTTAGTCATCAAGGAAAATAAATGTTGATTAATATTTCCGCATCTTTACTCATTCCTAATTATAATTAAATATGTGCCTTAATTGACGAGCCTAAATTGACGAGCCATTTGGTGTAATGGTCGAGAAGTCGGCTAATACACCAAAGGTCGCGGGTTCGATTCCTGTACGGTACAAACATTTGTGTGTATGAACATGTCTGTTTGTATCGGTCTGGGTGTTTCTATGTATGATAATATGTATGTATTTACAAAAAAAAAAGTATATAAGTAATGTTTATCCGTTGTCTAGCACCCATAGCACAAGCTAATGCTTAGTTTAGGGCTAGATGGCGCTGTGTGAATAATGTCCAGGGATATTTATATTTATTTATTAATTTATTAATGTATTCCATAAATCCGAAACTTACGGTTCTGGGAATTTTAACCTTTGAACAAACGGGTATGTCAATGAGCAATAATTATGATAGTTTAATGTTTTTACACGTTGTTACTAGTGTTTAAAATTTATTTCAAATAACAACCGTTTTGGTACTGGTCATTACAAGTATTACAACCTTCTAAATAAACAATACCTACTTAAATCCAGAACCACAATTAGATATACTTTTTGGTTTATTATTATCAGAGCAATCAATTTTCATCCGTAATAAGCTAAGGTAAGCAGCTAGTGGTAAATAACGACCAAGCTTAATAGGTATACTTTTAAGAAACTTTATTGATCTGAATTATTTTATTTCCTAAAAACTTACTTACGTAATTGCTAAATCATACCTGATTGTCATTAAAAATATTACACACTGACGGTTTTTAAAAACGACGCATTAATTTGACTCTCCTTCTTTTAGACACCACCACCAGCCAAAGCACAAGACGAGATCTACCAAGGTTGCGCCGACACGAAACTCTGTTTCGGCGTCCCAGAAAACTGCGTAGGAGCCGGCAACTGCAAAGCAATAGTCGCTGTATTCGTCGCCGGAGAAACCTACACCTTCGAGATTCAAGGAACCGACAACCCGACATACGTTGCAGCTGGCCTAAGCTTAGACGACAAAATGGGAGACGATAGCGCGATGGAATGCGTCCAAAACAACGGCAGAGTTTCCCTCTTCACATCCTGGACTTATCCTAAATCTGAGCCTTACGTGCGAAGAGCTGATTCTCCGCAAGAGATTGTCCAGTTGAAGGGATCATCGGTGATTGATGGGAAACTCTACTGCAAGTTCACGAGGGATGTCGTTTCTGAAGTTAATGGAATGACTTTCGATTTGGCGAATAATAGATACAATTTGATGGTTGTTTCCGGGGACAGCATGAAAGGTAAGCTCTCAAAAGTGGTAAAAAGGGTATTTAAATTATTCATTACCTATCCTCTAACGTTATATTTTTTAATAGTTGTGAGAATCGGCACTATGGTTGCGAAAAAAACGCGAATATTTTTATGAGACTTTAAAAACAACATGGTCTCATTTTAATTTTGACGAGACCTGAGACGAGACGAGGGAATAATAATCAAGACAAGAGATAAAGTTATCGCCAATAAAGTTTATTTCACTAACCTACATTGATGATGTTCTCCTAAGCTTTTGATGTGAAAGGAATGTCTCGTATTATGTGCAGCGCGTTTCAAAGATCTGCCAACCCATTTTCACATGCATCAAACTAACTCTTTTCTTCATACCCTCAAAACTAAATGCCAAAAGGGCATTGTTCCTGAGTAATACTTAAACTTACTTCTTTCTTCAACCCCTCAGACGCGGATAGGGTTGGGTTCCACAGCCTGGCCTACGCGTCAACGGGATCGCCCATGGCGCTAGCGAGTGTAGGGACGGCGGCCGGGGCGTCTAAGCTGCTGCTCAAACTGCATGGATCCTTCATGTTGCTGGCCTGGCTGGGGTCTGCTTCCATTGGAATATTGCTTGCGAGGTGATTAATTATTACTGTTAGAAATTAAGTAAGAAATCCCCGTTTATGTTCACATGGGTGACGGTGGTCACTTACCACCAGGTGATCCGTTGGCTCATTTTGCCTCCTTTTGTTAAAAATAAAACACTATAAACGCTTCGCGCACCTAAGTATTTTGAATATCGGAAATACATCTTTATTTCTTTATCATATGGGCTAAGTAGGTACCAATGTGCTACAATTTTGTTATATACGTAGCATAGGAACTATGCTTTGAATTGAAATATCATTGAGACCTACATAAATTCATAAACTTTTTTTGCAGGTATTTCAGACAAGTGTGGGTAGGCAGGCAACTCGGCGGAAAAGACATCTGGTTTGCTGTAAGTTTCTTCATGAAATTCATATTAATATTATAAACTAATTACTCTGTTTGCCTATTTTGTTACACTTTTACGTCTAAACCACTCATCCGATTTTTATGCAAATCTGTACCAAACGCTTTAAACCTTGGGATCTTTTCCAAAGCGTAGTAACATGAGGTTACTTTTATACACGCATAATACTCAGTTACCATGTGATAACAGAAGAAGAAGAAGCGTTTTATTCTTCCTTCACTGCCAAACAGAATCAACAATAACAATTATTAAAATTTACCCTTTCTCTCGAGTCTCGACACACGCAAGAGTTATGTTTTTTGGTGGCGCTGTGTCAATATGTCCCAGCCCAGAATATTTATCTATTTACTAAATGTTTCAGTACCATCGCATCCTCATGGTGGCGACGTGGCTGCTCACAGTCATCGGTTTCATCCTGATCCTGGTGGAAGTAGGAGGGTGGTCCACCAACTCAGAGAATCCTCACGCCATCACCGGAATCGTCACCGTCATACTGTGCTTCATACAGCCTATTGGTAATTAAAATTAATGTTATCTAGTCCTTCTAAAAGCGTTTTGTCTTTCACCATGATCCAGGATTTTGCAAGTCCAGATATTACATTGGAGCAAGTGCCACCTGACCAACAACATTGCCAGAAGATCTAGACCAATTAGTTCAATGAGACCAATTAGATCATAGCTACACAGCCATCCGACTGCGTTTTCCAGACGATCTTTTCCGTCACAGTCTTTTTTTGTTGAGCGTAGTGGTGAAAGTAGCGAGAAGCGTAATATAATTCCCGTACAAATTACATGGAATTCTTTATCTTCTTTTCGATAGTTGTCCGTGTTAGCCCTACCGGAGGTTTACTAATACCCGAGACAGAATAAATCGATGATCGACGAAAAATCTTTGGCATCAAAAATATGAGAGAAACTGAGGATCCTATAACTGAGTAACACTTAAAATTGCATATTATTTGCAGGAGCATACTTCAGACCGCATCCAGGCACTAAAAAAAGGCCGGTATTCAACTGGGTCCACTGGTTCCTTGGAAATGCTGCCCACATTCTTGCAAGTAAGTGATATACCCATTCAGTGCCATGCCCGCCCATCGACGGGCGAAGCTTTTTTATTCACACGCCAAACCCGCCAATGGGCGCCGGGTGATTGGATTTCGAATTCTGGTCTGGTAACTAACCCAAAAACCTTTTGTAAGAAGGAAGATTTTGTGGAATGATTCATTTTATTTGTAACCAAAAGGGCCTACATATAACTAAATTAACTAATCTTTCATGCTGAGCCCACCCATGGGCAGGCTCTTTTTCACAGTATGGTGCGTGGCATTTGGGTACTGTCGTTACTTTTCAGGAATGTATCGTATTAATTGTTCGTGTGTCGATTTGTTCCAGTTGCAACCATATTCCTAGCAGTGTACCTCCCGAAGGCAGAGCTGCCCCAGTGGAGCGTATTCGTCCTAGCAGCTTTCGTAGCTTTCCACGTCATCATGCACATTGTATTATCCGTGAGTACCGACTTAATTATTTGAAAATCCTACTTAATATTATAAATGCGAAAGTCTGGATGTTTGTTACTCAATCACGCCTAAACGGCTGAACGGATTTAGATGAAATTAGGCACACGTATAGTTTATAACCCGGATTAGGACATAGGCTATAAAATTCCTACGGGAAACGTCTCATTCCCGCGGGATATTTGAAAAAAGAAATTACGCGCGGGTGAAACCGCGGGCGGAAAGCTAGTTTGAAATAATTCAGAGGGTAGAGCATAGTCGATCTTCTACGCGATTGAGCGGCTCGCTAGTAAAAACACATCCACACTGAAAACCTGTTGTGCTAAGTTTCTGCCTGTAACTAAGACCTCCAGAGCTCAATGGGGATGGGCAAAGTGTTTTGAAGCGCCTTTTTTCTCGTCGCCAAGGTTATGTTTACAGATAAAGTGAAGTAACTAAAGAATTGTTTTGCAGCTAACGGTGTGCGTATCGGACGGTAGAATAAGCAACGGACGAGTGAACGCTTTCCCCATGAAAGACATGCTGGGACAACCGCGGCAGACCACGCAAGTTGACAGAAGCACGGATGCACCGGTAAGATGCAAATACTTGTCTATGCTAGATCGTCCATTGAGGGACTCCTTAATATCTTTCAATATGCTGCCAGACTGAAGGCTCATCTGATCTCCGAGCCTATGATTTCAAGTGTACTGGCTCCCACATTAATATTGCCGGAACACAGCCAGATATGGCGGTAGATTTCACGTGCGGGGCGGTAGCTACAGCAGGAATGTTATAGCCGGTTTCATTACTGTTAGATAAGTTCCAACTAATATATCTATCAGATAACTGCCTCGGTTACCCCTTCACACCCGAAGGTACAAGCCGTGCGTGCCTTGTGGCAATTGACAGGCTCACCCCGGGTACCTCGTCCTTTTGGTTTCAGGCCGAAACTACGATTAAGGAGGACTAAATTACTAAATGCGTATATCGTTATATCGAAAGCAATAACGATAGACTTACTTAGTAACAAATGAATAATAACTTTATTCCAGGCGAAAGGCTAGTTAACTATATTTCATTTGTTTTGTCCACAGTTCTCAAGCTTCCGAAGACTGCTGCTCGTCCTGTACGCGCCAATAGTGTTACTCATAGCCATCGCCATGATCTGCCTAGTTGCGCTTGCGCCGATCGCTCAAACCTACGACGCTATATTAGGTTCATAAGCACTCGCACCCTCCCAAGACACCGCCAACAGGCTAGAAGGAACACCATCAATAGGCTAGAAGAAACACCTTGTGGTTTGGTGGGTAAACTCCGCCCTTACTAAGGTGGGGTGGCTCACACCCCATCTCCGCCCCCAACGGAGGATGACCGTACGTAATATCTTCCGCGGGTTAAAAGGTTCATAAGCTAGGACTGCACTTTGTTGAAACTGAATTTTGAATTTGATGTTCATTTTGTTACGATAAAAGATTTAGCGGAGGCTTCACTGGAAATTTCGCATCACTTTGCTAATTTTCTTTACAAACAAATCGGCAAATGAGAAGTTGGCTTAATCTTTCCAGTATAGCTGACCCTCAAGGTATTTGAGCATAAACTGAAAACTCCTCATTTTCTCCTAGCAGGGTTTTTCTTTAGCAAAGTTACTTAGAAAATAACATCTAGAAGATTTGATGAATACAAGCACCCAACTTTTCTTTACTTCAACAAAGATTAGGTTTCTACACTCACTTTTATGTACCTATGTTTTTCTTGTATACTTAACTGTCTTACATTTTTTTTAAAACATTGCAAAGTGATTCTGCCTAATATTTTTAGCTTTTATTTTTATGATGATTTAGTTTTGATAGAGTAATACTTAAGAATAAGATTTTATTGTTTTGAATCAAATTCTTGTATGTCATATTTGTACATATTTTAGAGTAAGTTAAGGATTTACACCTAAGAATATTAACACAGTTAAAAAGAGATTTTTGAAAATTATGTACTTAAAATGTATTGAATATGTGACACATCTTTGTTTGTATATGTGTAAGGAGATTTATGAATTTATTGAGGCTCAGTTAATTCAATAAAGTTATAGAAAATCACAAGAATTAAATATTTTTAAGATGATTTATTACAAAATTATATTACATACATACATCACAATAATTATTATCCTGTATTAATATTTATAACAATTTGTATTACCTAAATCAAAGTATTTCTTTTGTTTAAACTAACAGAACTATTCTTCAACTTTAGTTATCTTATTTTTATTTAGTCTTAGTAACTTAGTCACTTGACAATTTATGTTTTAAGGCAACTTTAATTTATAACTAAATGTAAATATAATTGATCAAATACAAAACTCTAACTATACCAACACTTTTCATTTCATTCCTGATCATGTATCATCTTTAGGAATTTGAGAATCTTCTACTGTTCTGGAAGCAGGTATGTAAACTTTGAATGAATACTCTGTTCTCGGGAATGACCCAGGGTTGACAACCTGACAATCTTGGTAAGACCGAGTATAGGGTTGGAAGTGATCTGCTACTACTATTAAATCCGGCATTGGGTACAAACTTAATGCATCTGCATTTTTCCAATAAACTGGTTGCACTCCTAACGATAATGGTGATAGAGTACACTGGCTAAGCAAAGTTTTAGTTAAATGATCAGGGATGTCACCTGTTTCAGGGAAATGTATCGAATTCCTACACATTTTTGATACCAAATCTTGCCTGATTAAGACTATTTCTTGAGTGCAATATTGTATACGACAAGGATTTGTTGTGAAAATTACAGCATCACCCAATTTATCTCTTATGTCCTTAGTAATAGAGTCTGGGATCGCAGGCCTAGGTAGAATGTTTGGAGCAGCAGGGTCACTTCTTCCTGGTATAAAGATGAACTTGCAAGTTTCTCGTAACTTTGTAAACTGGTGTATTGTCTCTCCAAGACTAGTTAAGGCTGCTTTGAGTTGCACACTGTGTTCGTATCCATATGGACAAGATAGAAATTCACCGAAGAACACAAAAGCAATAGGAGGAAAATCATTATATCCAGAAAATAAAGTCTTCAGTTTAGACATGACTTTTAAGTTGTCAAACCAAACGTCAGACAAAAACACAAACATCCCATCTTCATTTTCTTGTTCAATCTTCAACAAGCTTTGAGAATTCTTTAATAATGTCTTTGATTTTCCTCCAAAAGTATTCAGACTGCCAAAAAAGGGCAAAGATGATGCTCTGCTTTCTGACGGTGGTAATACAAGACCCATTACATGCAATACTTTGTCATCATAAAAGCCTTCTGCTAACACAAAGCTGTTTTCAGTGAATAATCCTGAATGATACCTTGTTTCTGTCATATCTAACATCACACTACCAGTAGGATCTTCTAAGTAAAATTTCCCTTCCGTCAATTGAGTCAATAACCCTAGCACAATAACTTCATCGATTCTACTTGAAGAACTTAATAAAACCTCAACCTTACGGAGCTGAAACTTTTTCTCTTCCACTCCAGATGGTAGCACTTCCTGTGCAAACAGCTTATTTCTAATTGTTCTTTGCCAGATCAACGTGTATCGGTCAATCAAGTACTGGGCCTTCCATTTAGGCTCTGGATATAAATTATTAGTTGTAGTTACGTCTTTAGTGAACCGCTTTCTTTCATTATCATACTGTAACTTCGGAATGCTGAAGGCGTCTATAACGTTTAAGATTGTTTCAGACTCCTCTAAGCCCAAAGATGAGCATTCTTTGTAAGCAGTTTCTACATGTTCTTTCTCTAATACTGGCTGAGATAGGCACTGGTGTAATAAATGGGCTGTTAATTTGTCTATTACCTTCTGCCGTTCGCTTAGAGGCATCGAGGATATTTGCTCGGCGACAAAAGTACTGGCCTCACGCCGGATGGTGAAACCACTGAGTTTGAAGGCATTGTTGACTTCCAAGCGGATCTTCTGTAAATCACTCATTGTCAAAAGTATATCGGTAATAACTTATTTTTGTTTTACGACACAGTTTTATTTAACTTTAAGAGCTATTTTGCTGTTTTATTTATTAAAATAAAATCCCGCCGAAATCGCGATACAAAAAAGATTTATAAACTGTCACTGTCAAGTCAAGTCAAGTCAAGTCAAGTATCTAAAGTCACTGTCAAATAGTGTTGTTCATAACGTACGTAATCAAATAAATTACTTTCTTAAAATATTACAGTATAAATAATTTTGTTCAAACAACAATATTTTTTTAATATGAGTAATTTATCATTAAACACGTTGCTTTTTGGTAGCTGAATGTTATTCAAACATCAGTTCCAAGGTCGAATTTTTAATTTAAAATCAGCTTTAATAAATTCAACACCTTACTCGGTTGAAAATCGAAAAGAATCCTATAAAATATAAAAACCACAGTTGAATAACTGTTTGTTGCAATGATCCAATTTGTCTAAAGCCCGCTCCACACTTAGCCCGCGAATCGCGCGCGAACGCCGCGAAAGGGCGCGAACGCTAAGTGTGGAGCCGTTTCGCATATTCTTCGCGGTTTCCGCGCTTTGTTCCCCAATTTTTGTCGGTTTTTTGGTCCGCGTCAAAGGGAGCGCGAAGCGCGAACGCGATGCGAACGTGCATGACTCCACACTCGCAGTCCGCGACGGTCAGTATCTATACTAATATTATAAAGAGGAAAGATTTGAATGTTTGTTTGTTTGTTTGAATTGAATAGGCTCCGAAACTACTGAACCGATTTGAATAATTCTTTCACTGTTGGATAGCTACACTATCCCCGGTGAACATAGGGTACTTTTGATCCCGGAAATGTGGGGGGAAGGGGGGGGTTATTTGAAAAAAGAAATTACGCGCGGGTGAAACCGCGGGCGGAAGGCTAGTTGTTCATAAAGAGTTACTTATTAAGGGGGAATAGAGTCATCAGCTTTATCGCCGATCAGCGCCATCACGTGAAACCGGAAGAAATTATATTTTTCTATATTTCATAATTAAAGTACGCTAACGCGCATATTGTTAGGGACGCAGCAACAGCTACTTCGACGTCCATTTCATTCAAAGTTGCGAACTTAACTGTGAAAATACCGCGAACCATTGCGAGTGTGGAGTCATTGTTGAATTCGCGGCAAGTTCGCGGCGCGACTTCGCGCCGTGATTCGCGGGCTAAGTGTAGAGCGGGCTTAAGGGTCTACTAACTTTAAAGAGTAAATAATTTCATTTCATTTCAGTAACGATATTTATTTACCAGGCAATGTAGAATACTCGTTAAAGTGATATTTTTTAGATTTTCATCTCAATCTTAATAGCATTCTTTTGGCAGCACTATGATTGTCAAAGTTAATTTGACGGCAGATGACGGATCAGATGTCAAGTGTTTTTTTTTTCGGATGAATCGTTTGTTGAATCATTTGCAAATGATAATTATTTGCTGAAAACAAATGTGTGATTTTGTTGTTATCTTTTGAATTTGATTGTTATATGTGTTTGTTAAAACTTTTGCCGCTAACACTGCTACTGAATCGGCAAGTCTTGGTGAGTCCTTTTCTTTAACTGCGCAGGAACTAACTCGTAAGATCATAAGTGTTGCGAAATAAATAAACTTTCGTTGGATATCGTATGTATCTATTATAATTTTTTTTTATATTATTATCACTATGTAACTATTTTGGGGTCAGAAAACCATTCAAATTGTTTATAATATTTTTTTTATTATCAACTATATTTTGACGCAGCCCAATTTATTTTGATTTCTTTTTTTTTTAACTAGTTACTTTCAAAGATTTAAAAATTTAGGGACCTATCCTTATTTGCAGGTTAAAAATATATTAATTAACTATTACAATTACATATAAAGATGTTTTATCAAATATGCTTATATTGTAATGTTCGTTTGTAGTAACATAAAATTATTTTTTCTAGACATATCCTGGAAAGATGGACATTATCAGACCATTTCAGAATATTTCATGGTAAGTTATACAACTACACGTAAGTTATTGTCCTTACTTATGTTCTTATTTTTTATGTTTCTTTAGTTTTCAGTTAGGCACACAGCAGACTTGATATAAAGCAGTCACTGCGGCCTATTTCATTAAATAATACTTAACCGAGAAGCATTGCCCTTAATCAATTGCCACTAGGCAGGTACTGACTCATCCCTCTTTGGGTGTGAAGTGTAATTTTGACTGTCTGTGGAACAGTGGCTAAGCCGCTCGGGTATAAAAACCTGGAGGTTGTGGGTTCGATTCCCGCCATGGGCCTGGTTGGTAGTAGGACTTTTTCGGAGTCCGACTGGCTAGCTACCACCCCCACAGGTGAAATCTGCCGCCATAACAGCCCTGGCTGTGTTCCGGCAATATTAATGTGGTGTGATGAAGTGTCCCTCAATGGAATAGGCTGCAGTAACCACTTACCATCAGGTGGAGAGCGTGTCTGTCTGCAAACTGATGTGGTTTTATAAAAATAAGATTTCCTAAAATATAAAATTATCAAAATACCAAATTCATGTAGAAAAGTTAAAGTGTTGTTGTCGCTGTATGTTTTTCTCTTCCACTCTTCATCATCAACAAATTTTTTACTCATAATATATCACACCATCTATCCATCTCTTCTTCGGTAGATTCTAAATGGAAATATTTTTCCAGGTGTAAACCAGATTGGTGTTTCCCAAGCATGAGTAAGGAGACAAATGAGTTGCTGCGTCAATGCGCCAACGTGCCTAAAGTGGAAGTGTCTGATGACGTCGATGAGTTGATCAAGAGGAGTAAAGCGTTCCCGGTACCCTTCCCCATCGAAAGCATCAGGTAATAATACATTGAGCAACACTAAGGCCTTTTCCAGAAACGGTAATTCGTAGCGAATCTTTACACGCGAACCCATAATATTTTAGTTTTTGACGATTCGTAAGTGCTTCTGTGAATGCCTAATGTAATGAATAAAGATTTTTGATTTTGATGTTGGAGGTACCTTTTAAGGTTTCAATACATTGCATCCACAAGCATTTCATGACGGTGATGAGAGCCATTTATTTATTTATTTAAGCTTCATTGCACAAATCAAGTACAAAGGCGGACTTAATGCCTCATGGCATTCTCTCCCAGCCATGCTGTTGCTGTCTGTCAGTCGAATTAGCCGGTTCGACCTAGGAAGTACTAACCTTTTGGAGAAGATGTATTCAGGCGAGTGGGACCACCCGTAATTTTAACCACATATCCATTGTTGAAATACGAGATTTATTTTTCATAAATAAAACAAAGTTATGGTCTCAGTCAACTGATTCAAAAATGTTATCAGGTAAGGGACCGCGGTTACAGTTTCATATGGTCTCAGTCCCCTGAATCCTCTGAGTAGTATCTTTGCTATTGCGCTTGGTTTAGTGAATGGGTGCTGGAGGCCCTTCCGGTCAACGCATATAATTGAAGAGCAGGAATTTTGAAAAAAATAATACACATTAGGTGTTTGTGTAATTTGCAGAACTGTCTTACTTTCTGTTTTCTATAGTGTCATGTCAACACTGAAGAGTTCAATATTTTCGAACTAAATGCTCACTTCGCAGCTTATTCACCCACCATGACCAGACGACGCAAAATTCACAAGCTCAATGATGTGAATGCCCTCTAAAATAACGACCGTAACTGTTTTCATTAACAATTACGAGCAATTATGAATGCTTTTGTGTTTGCCCAGTTAACTTTGGTTATATTATAATTACTAGCCTTCCGCCCGCGGCTTCGCCCGCGTGAACTATAGGACGTTATCCCGCGGGAATATCTTGTAAATTGTAGCCTATGAGTTATTCTGATGTATAAGCTATATTATTGTAAAGTTTCATTAAAATCAATTCAGTCGTTTTTACGTGAAAAAGTAACAAACGTTCATCCATTATCCATGCGCCCCCCGGCCGGTCGGTACCGCCGCAACCGCTATGTCCCTGCATTTTAAATCTGTAATATCTTCAAAAATATTCATTTAAATTGCATGCTGTAAAGGGCCATATTAATCTATATTACATGCACAATTTATTTAAGGTACTTAATTGGATAAGGATTAATACTGTATTGCTCAAAATCGCTTTTTCGTAAATATGCCCTTATTTTCTCATTAGTAAAGGATAAAAATGGTTATTGTGGGTTATCCCTAATAGATAGACATATACCATCGCGGACTTTTTTGTAAACCTTTTTAAGGTGAACAATACCGTAGTACATTATTTTGATCTATCTCGTAGGGTTCAGCCAGCGTTTGCAATGTAAGCGCAAAAAAATGTGTTTATTTACGACCTTAAATTAAAAACCTATAAAATTATTAGTGTTTCTCTACTATATTATGCATGCATTATACATATAAACCTTCCTCTTGAATCAGTCTATCTAATAAAAAAAACCGCATCAAAATCCGTTGCGTAGTTTCAAAGATTTAAGCATACAAAGGGACATAGGGACAGAGAAAGTGACTTTGTTTTATACTATGTAGTGATAGTGATTAACGGGAAACGGGAAATATCGTCAGAGATTTATTGTATAGGGAAGTTTGGATGCAACTGTAATGAGTAATGAATATTGTAATATGATATTTTCCCAGGCTAGTATGTGAGAAAAACTGTAATATGTGTACTTTTAGCGTTCGTTTTTTATGTTACTAGAACTTTAGAAGATAGGCATATCACATAAGATGGTAAAAAGTAGGTAGGTACTGTGTCCATTTGTATTAAAGGACACTACACATTGCGCCAATGTGCCGTCATATCGACGAAAAGACTCGAAGATTTAAGGAGTACTTTACGTCTTAGATCTTCGAGTCTTTTAGTTCGATTATATCAAGTTCAAAAAGAGTGTCACTTATGCTGTTTTTATTGAGCCTAGAACTTCTCTAGGAGATTATTTCAAGAATGATTTTCGTATGTGTTGAAAAGTAGGTACATCGTATTTTGTGTGGTATTGGAACAGTGCAGGTGTTTTTGTTACGTCAAATCTTGCTAAACGTCGGGTTGTCTTCATCACTATTTATCACGTGTATGACAGCTCCATTATGTCACATGTCACGCCTCCCGCACCGCTCTGTTACCGCAGGGACCAACGCGGTTAAGTATGTCTTAACATACTATTACGCGGTTAATTAGGACTTATCCTACGCCTGTAGTTCAATATGACAATTAACGATTGTATACCTTTTTACGTCAAATGCCTAATTGGTCTATTCTTGTAATGTGTTTGAGATTATCTGGCTATAATCCGTTTAGTCTCATAATGCCTAATTCGCGAAATGGCCTAAGAGTCTCGTAAAGGCTAATTCCCGAGTGGACTAATACACAAACGCCTCGCGAATAAGTCCTTCTAAGAATCAGTTCATTCACGAATTAGCCCATTTGGAACTTGGTCGCTTTTTCAAGAATTAGGCGATGCGATTAAACGCTAATAATTAGGTCATTGGGATTCATGCCTGGGTTCATAACTTCTTAGGGGTTTCCGAAATACCGTGTTAATACTATGCTGTTGCTATGTACCTATTCTTGTGAATATGACTTGATTTCAATTATGGATGCCTTTGCCCTGTAGTGGGACATAAAATAGGCAGGTCTGGTACTATATCCCGACCATTAAAATAAAAAACCTCGCCATATTTCGGAAAAATATTGGAACAAGTCTTCAAGTGGCAACAATCAAATAAAATAACAATAAGATGTCATTCATTATTGCTGTCTGTCAAAGTGTAAATTGTCAATTGTTGTTGGGATGTCAATTGTCAACCGTGCCTTTTTATTATTTCATATTGTGAGTTATTTGTGAGTATAACCATAGCAACCAAGTATTGCTATAAACATAGCTAAAGTGGCGCCTCCAGAGCAGGTATTTTTTCTTGGTCAGGCTATACATACTATTGCTCTCTGTTTGGTGACAACTCACTCGACAAACAACCCGAGATCATTAAATTGAAGGTGTATATCGTATGTATTGTATTGTTGTTGTATTGTATGTATTGTAAAATTGCTTATTTGGGTTTTTGGATATTTTCAGATTAGAAAAACTAAAAGAACGAAGGCCCCTTGACAAGCTGAAGAGGAATATTGTCTCGACGTATCCAATCATACATGAAAGAGTGTTGTTGCTTATGACACATTTCCTCATTTACAAAAGGTAATTATTATATTAATGCTACAAGCCTTGAGAATACAATCCCACGGATTCTCAATCCCGCAAATGCGGGATCCCGCATAAAATCTCGTCCCTTCTGGGTTGTAAGGGAAAACCTTAGGAGTTTAGTGGGTAGTGGGAATGGCTTTTGTCCCACAAACGGCCGTAGGTTTGGCTCACATGCGGTTATGGTGCGTCATCGCATTCTCCTAAATAATACTTAGTCAAAATCATTTAAGACCCCTATTACATCTTGACAGGGATTTTTGCATAAAATGGCCAACTTTGGCGTTATCGATCTCAGAAACAAAAATACATTTACAATAATTACTTATTAAATAGTGTAGAATATCTATTGGAATAGTTCTTAGCGGCCTTGCTTTTTGTAAATTTTGCTTAACTTTTTAATTGAACCCAAAATTGCAGAGAAAGATTTTCATAAAATGCGCGAAGGCACAATTTTAAGCTCATACATTGAACTACTGTTTTAAGCATATGAAATAAAAAAATTAGAATGTTATCTCTTATATAGTCGTATAGTTCATAGCGGCCTCGGATTTTTAAATATCTTTGGTTTTATATGTATATAAAAAAACATCTAGTTCTAAAGCAAAAATCTTCGAAAATCGCTTTAGTTAACTGTGAATTTCTCCTTTCTACGACAATACAATTAGGCAAAATATATACCAGAATACTTGTTACATCATGAGGAATGAAGATTTTACAATTTTAAACAATTCATTTATTATCCTATTTCGATAATTACAATAAATATAACTGCAAAATTACTACAAAATGCGATGCGCTGGCCGTCCGAACTCAGTCAGTACCGAGCGCGCGCTCTTTGTAATAGGCCTCTTAATAGGTTTGCTTAGACAGTTTCCAGTGTTTTTGAAAACTGCTCTTTAATTCCATAGAAATAAGATTTATAAGTTGTTTCTATGCTGTCAAACCTGACAGAACACTTTAGGCCTTCTTGCCATTGAATAAAGTTTAATTTCCAATGGCACTGAGAACTGTCAAAACGATCCGTTCATTTTGTGATAACTCTAATGGTATTATTATTTATTCCAGGGAGTTCGGCACAAGTATAGAGAAGGCGTTCTACAAAGACATGACAGTATTGGAGCTTATAGACAGGATACTGAAGAAGCGGGCTGTCACATTCATGGACGCACATGACTATTACAAGTTGATCACAGGAGAAGAAGGGTGAGTCTTATAGTTTTAAACGATGTTAAAACATGTTCTCTCACACCAGAAATAAACGTCCTCCTAGCCGAGTTTTTTTTGGCTACGGCGGCCAATCTTTTTGATAAATCGCATACGCAGAATATGTTATAATAGCGCTGCAGTTAGTGCGCAAACACAGGTGCAATCTCCATACCCTTGCCCTCATGATACGAAGGGACAGCAGCCTACGCTAAACCCAGAAAAAAATTGGGCAACATCACAAATATCACAATGTTACAATAGTGTGCCGTGTTGGCATCAAAAAATAACTACGTCTGCGCAGTGCATTATCATAACATATTTTCTTTCTTCCAATTCATTCAAATGGAATAACCTTCTTTAGAAATCTGGAAACAGTAAAATAATTGTCATATGTCGTAGTACTTACCATCTGGTATCACACAGTCTGCCACAAAAAAAGTAGTACAAATTAAGGTGTTTCATATCGAGGCTGTTCAATAGCTAAAAGGCTGGCACCGGCTCGTTTCTATTGGGTAGAAAGGGTAAACCGGGAATGTTTCATGTGAAGTGGAACGAATGTTTTCTAGTTCCGAGCCCCACACGGTAGGCATCGCTAGCTTGCGACCATGGCGAGTAAATGCGTTATAATAATAAAATAAAGATCATTTATTTTCAGGCTACTTAGACCCATAGTACATTAAATTATAAATTATAAGATAACATGTCAAAATATAAATCCAAAATCCAAAAACATTACTTATTAAGATAATTAGGTATATGGGTCGTTCTTCTTTTTAACCTACAAAAAGGTGTCTTCACCGCTCAGTGAAAAAAAAACAAGGAAATTACCATAAGTTTTTTCTTAATTGTATTTTTACAGGCACTGTCAACGATATTATATTCGTTGGGCACTGTACTAAACATTAATGACTGTGCACGATTAAATAATAAATGTTTTTAATAATTGCACTGTAAAAAGTACGTTACAGAGTCTTAAATCCGCGTGACAGAAGTGTAAATCAAATTGTAGGTTAAAAAGAAGAACGACCCATATAACATTAAATTAAATTACATAAAATGAAGGCTAACAATATAGATTAAATTAAATTACAATTTTACAATAATACTAGCTGACCCCGCACACATTGTTTTGCCATAATATCCTCTGTCAAAAATAAGTGTTTCATATCATAATGTCCATACTGTTAAAGTGAAGACGGCTGGGAATCAATCGGCACCCTGCAGCAACGACCACCCCTAGTCCTTGAGAACTGCCTGAGCTACGACGAGATGAAGCTGTCGGCTATGGTGTACGTGAGCGGCCGCACCGAGTGCGTCAACGACGGCGCGAGGCACAACTGCGGCGTCGAGCAGCCGGACGCCGAGCCTGACGCCGTCATTATAGGTGAGGGAGAGAGGACAGGTGAGGAGAGGAGAGAACAGGTAAGAGAGAGAGAGAGGAGAGGACATGCAAGAGAAAGAGAAAAGAGGACAGGTAAGAGATAATAGAGGACATGTAAGAGAGAGGAGAGGACAGGTAAAAGCGAGAGAGAGAGGGGAGAAGACAGGTGAGGGAGAGAGGAGAGGTGGGGGTAAGGCACCCTGCAGCAACGACCACCCCTGGTCCTTGAGAACTGCCTGAGCTACGACGAGATGAAGCTGTCGGCTATGGTGTACGTGAGCGGCCGCACCGAGTGCGTCAACGACGGCGCGAGGCACAACTGCGGCGTCGAGCGGCCGGACGCCGAGCCTGACGCCGTCATTATAGGTGAGGGAGAGGAGAGGACAGGTGAGGAGAGGAGATGACAGGTAAGAGAGAGAGAGAGAGAGAGGACAGGTGAGAGAGAGGGAGAGAGGAGAGGACAGGTGAGGGAGAGAAGATAGGACAGTTGAGAGAGAGGAGAGGATAGGTGAGAGACAGACGAGAGGTGAGGGTGAGGCACGGTGCAGCAACGACCACCCCTGGTCCTAGAGCGCTTCCTGAGCTACGACGAGATGAAGCTGTCGGGCATGGTGTACGTGAGCGGCCGCACCGAGTGCGTCAACGACGGCGCGAGGCACAACTGCGGCGTCGAGCGGCCGGACGCCGAGCCTGACGCCGTCATTATAGGTGAGGGAGAGGAGAGGACAGGTGAGGGAGAGGGGAGAGGACAGGTGAGGAGTGAGGAGGGGACAGGTGAAGGTGAGAGGAGGGGACAGGTGAAGGTGAGAGGAGAGAACAGGTGAGGGAGAGAGGAGATGTCACATTCTCAAAGAATTCAAGATGCAAAAAAGTATCTGGTGGATCCCATTGAAACGAAGTGGACGGATGGGGATATGTGAGGTCTCGCACGTCCAGACGACACCTCCGATAAGGTTAGCTTTAATGGACAAACTCCGCCTTTTCTAGGGCGTGGCAGTCCCACACACTAGCCTCCGCCCCTGACTGAGGATAATATGTAGTAGGTATTTTATTGTCAAGGTTAAAAAAAAATTGAGGTCATGTGGTCTAGTTCTTAAATTTCCCGATCATTCCTTCCCATATTCCATTTTTATTCAAGACTCCATGGGCTATTATGATGCTTCCTGGTGAAGGGCCACTCAATTGAATAGGCCGCAATGGCTGTCTACCATCAAGCGGGTAGCTTGCCTGTCTATCAACTGATCTTGTATAAAAACATAGGTTTGGTCATTATAATTGTTATATAATTTGACGAGCCATTTGGTGTAATGGTCGAGAAGTCTGCTATTACACCAGCGGTCGCGGGTTCGATCCCCGCATACAAACATTTGTGTGCATGAACATGTCTGTTTGTATCGGTCTGGGTGTTTCTATGTATAATAATATGTATGTATTTACAACAAAAAGAGTGTATAACTAATGTTTATCCGTTGTCTAGCACCCATAGCACTAGCTAATGCTTAGTTTGGGGCTAGATGGCGCTGTGTGAATAATGTGAAAAAATATTTATTGTCCAAAAAATATTTATTGATTTAAAATTTTAAATTTTTCCAGGCCTAATTGGAGCGAGGTTCGAGCGCAAGTTCCGCATGGACTACGAGGACATCCTCCTCACGGAGCAGCAGAACTGCCTGGAGAACGGCTACGGCGAGGAGGTGACGCCCACCACGTGCCTCAACGTGCTGAAGACCACGTACGTGCGGAACAACCAGTCCGCCCGCCACATGTGGCGGCAGATGTGGTCCGAGTTCTACCAGGTAAGATTACATACATTGATCTGACCTGAATGTAGGTAGCTTAAGCACTTGTGTTAAAGGTATTTTCAGGAGCAACCAGTCTTCCAGGGAAAAGTGGTCAGAATTCTATCAGGTAATATCATCATCTCAGGTGGATATAGGCATCCATCAAAGATCTCCAAACCAATCGGTCATGCGCCACCTGCATCTAGTGGATTCCTGCGATCTTTATGAGATCATCGGTCGACCTTGTGGGAAGCCTACCACGGCTGCGTCTCCCGGTACGTTTCAACCACTCGAGAACCTTTCCGCCTTAACGGAGTTCGATTCTCGCAATGTGCCCTGCCCACTACTACTTGAGGATCGCTATTCTTCGAACAATGTCGGTAACTCTGGTCCTCCTATGGATCTCATCGTTTTCTGATCCGATCACGCAATTAAAACCCAAGCATTGCCCTGTCCATATTCCCTTTCGGCGATCTTTAGCTTCTTAAATGTGTTAGTACGTATTAGATACAAAATATGGATGCCATCAGGTGTCATTCTTGCTAATTTGCCACCCACTTTTATAAAAGGAGCATTTTAAAAATAACATTCATCATTTATTCTAGGTCCACAGCTACACATACGAAGAACTCTTATGCTACATAACCCTTCAGGACAAGTCTGAAGAGAAGAAATACACGGACAGATACGTTCCTCTGGGGGACATGGTCTTTGACAATGAGGTGTATTATAAGCGGATGAGTGTGTTAGCTGAGGCGACTCTTCTGGAGGCAGAGGAACGGGCTAAGGAGGCTGAGAGGGACGCTTTCGTTAATGTTATTGGCTGTGGTAAGGATACGAAGCTTTTTTATACTGCGAGATGGCGCTTAAGCCTACTTAGCCTTAATTTTTTTAAGTTTTCTTACCTTTACCGATCTTACCAAACAAAGGGCAATAGCAAACTATCACAGCTAATATGCGGGTTCGAGCCTCCACGGTACCAACATTTATGTGCATAAACATGTATGTTTGTATCCATCTGGGTGTTTTTATTGTATAATAAATGAATGTATTTAAAAAACAAGTATAAAATTATTTTAGTACAATTTATTATCTGTTGTTTGCCATCCATAGTACAAGAAAAACATTTTAATAAAGTTTTTTTTAGGGCTGTCCATTTTGAATAAATTAAAAATAAAATAAAAGGTTTGGAGCTAGTCAGTGCTGTGGGAATAGTGACTAGGGATATTTATTTATTGTACGTCCATTTTACATGGGTCTACCACAAATAATATATTATGAAGAAAAAACAAAAACAAAAATAAAACCTAATTTTCTTTTCCAGGCCTTGGAGTGTGGAAGATATCCCCCCACCAAACCGACGTATACGTACTAACCTTTCTTGAAAGGATACGATCATTCCTCAAGAAGGACCTTCTTAACCACGTGTCAGATGTCAACTTCGCCTACATACATCCCAGCAGTGGGATTCTCAACCTCTTCGCAGGGTCAGAAGGGAATGAGAGGAGGATATTCTTAGAGAGCAAGAGGCATCCCAGGGGTGGGATTAATGTTCAGATGGAGAATAGGGAACCGTCTGCGAAGTTGAAGGGGGAACATGAAGGGAAACTATTGGTGATTACGTACCCGTGGGATGGGAATGCTCATCCTGGGAATGAGTTTTGGTGAGCTGTTTTGATTATTTAAGTCAAAGTCAAAGTATGTTTAAAACCTTATGTTGGAGCAGTTTATGTATTTTGCTGGGATCTCAGAGTTCCGATCGATATTTTAGTTTTTCATTATTATTTTTTTATTAATATTTCAAAATATTAAAATATATTTATTTCACACCACGAGTCGATATTTTCGTAGTTAAATGACTTAATAAAGTTGTTAGTGCTAACCTCTTATTTAAGCTAGATCAGTTTTAGGCTTACCTAAAAATTAAACTAAAAATTAAATAAAAATTGTTTTAAATCTGTCGCCATAACAGCTCTGACTGTGTTCCAATTATACATATATTAATTTAGGATCCAGAATACAATTAACGCTAAAGATTCAATTTCAGAGGAGCCTACAGTGTGACAATTCATTTAGCTTCCCGATTAACCGTCTCTCAATGGAATAGGCCGCAATGGCAGCATACCACGTGGGCTGTGAGCCTGTCTGCCAATTAAACTAGCAAAAAAAAATGTCTCGAGACCTCCATCGATTTATTCCTAGTGAACACAGGTCTAATAAGTATTAATGTCGAGTCAATTTAATAGGTCACATTTGACAGTTCATCTATGCAAAGAAAAATATTCCATACGCTAAAGGAATAAAACTCAAGAAAACAACGTCAGCTCTTCTAATACTATTATTCATTTAGAAAATTAGACTACTGATGACATAAGAAACACTTTTTTTTGCATAAATTAACTGTCAAATGTGGCCTATTAAAATGACTCGAGTGTAATGCGTTGTCTAATAACACGAATTCTTCCCAGGATCGGAAGCCTATCAGGTTCAGGTGACCCAGCCGCAGCGGCGTCGACACAAATAGCAGAACTACACAACGCCCACATTAACCCAGCCGTGTGCGCCGCGCGCAGCCGCGTGGCGGGTAAAGCCGGCCTTAAACCTATCGCCGAATACTGTGCTGCTCTCATCACGTAATAGAGCTGTGTGAGTATCGATAGTTTCCTTATCGATAGTTGATTTAAGAAATTATAAAAAAAATATACACGATGTTACTTTGCATCCTTGCCATATTCACAGAGATAAAAGAAGGGAACAGTACCTATTACTTTAGATAAACAAGAGACTCCCATAAATAAAGCTCAATAAGTTTTAAGAAAATTTGGTTTTGCAGTACACATAGAAATAAATATTTTTTTTCTGGAACGTCCAAAAGTCGCAATAGGAATAAACACTGGGGCGTGGCCAAGCTGCCCGCGGCCCGTTGCGATTAATTGATTTCAGCAGGATTTCAGATTTTCCTTCCTACTTTACGGGCTTAGGACCGTCAAAAATATCTAATAATAATAATGGTTAATTCATAACATAGTTCCACATTTTTCAAATTAAAAAATTAGGTATTTTTGGCGTGATAAAAAATCTGAAATCATACAATATTAATCAGTTATTTACAAGTTCGTACTTACAAAGTTCACGACTCACGTACTGCGAAGCAAGTGTTCAAAGTGTCCTCCGTTCTGATGAAGGCACAGTCTAGCACGGCGAAGCGAATTTCGCTTTAGTTTTCGCAACACATAAACGTTTTGTCTTACTGTTTCGAAAGCTAAAACAATCCTTTCGCGTAACACGTTCACACACTCTATCTCCTCTGTGTACACCAGTCGTTTCACGTCACTCCAAAAATAATAGTCCATGGGGGTTAAGTCCGGGGATCGTGGTGGCCATGCTACTGGACCTCCACGCCCAATCCACTGTTCACCAAACGTATTACTTAACCCCTCAGTTGATGGCCTGCCTTCTAAAGGCAGCGCCATGATGGTCGACGATTGATGGGCTGCCTTTAGAAGGCAATTCCTTATCGCCCGTATTTAAAGTCTGTTTTCGTTTAATTTCGCATCACCTGACGCGACGGCCTAGGTCGATTCGGAAACATTTCCACAAACATTAATACCGCTTGACGCAAACTGTTGCCACTTATCGCGTACAAGCGCACCATTTCCACCAATTCGATATTAGAATATGCATCAGTCATTTTAACACGGTACGCGAATACGGAGCGAGCTAAAGAAATCACGTAGAGTAGTACGTGTCCACAAGCGTTGCGCGTTCGACTGATGATTGAAGCGAGTCGGCCGGCCGGCCGGTCTAACATCAAAGCGGCGCGGGCGGCGGCGGCGGCATTAGAAAGAGAGCGCAATCGCCGCGGCTCGTGTCGATGATTTATGTTATTTATTATGAACAGACAAGCACAGTGATGTGTATGCGCTACGATAGTTAGTGGTGTGCGTAACAGATTGTCGATAAAATTAAATAATCAAGATAAAAAATCAAAATTTTAGGTCACTATTTTTTTAATGATTTGAGTTCAGTGTCCGTTATATAGTTACCTCTGTAAATATGGCAAGGATGCAAAGTAACATCGTGTATACAGCGTGTTTTTTTAGTCGTTGTTTTTCCGCAGTAGAACGCTTCACCTACAGTAGTACTCTCGATTTTTGCGAGTAATTTTATTTAATTTTTTTTTACCTTTTTTTTAAAGTTTGTTTTTTTTAAACGCGAAGGACAATGACACCGGCCGGTGACCGTTCGCGACGCAGCTAGTACTGTTGGTTCGAATTTCGTCTATCATAATCACAAAACTTATGATATGACTAAAATAACTTTATTAATCTATTTTACTACTTAGATAGAATCATTTTACTGCGGGAAAGCAACGACTTAAATGTCACGCAGTATATTTTGGGCAACAGTATCGATAGGCTATTGATACTAACAATGGTCTATCGATACTATTGCTACGTCGGCAATTATCGAAACTATTATATGCCTATCGATTGCCAACTTTAGACAATACTGCTTTCAATACCCCTAACTTCAAGGTAATATTCCCCCGTGTAAAAAAATATATATTATTTTTAAGAATTTTAGGCGGAAAAGTGTTGTAACGCGCTAGTTAACTTTGGCTTGAAAATATATACTACTAACTTTTGCCCTATCGAGAACTAGTTTTCGATTCAAACTGCTACGCAGTGCTCACAAACTTATTCGTTAGTAGTGTAACTGGCTCTTAGGCTTTATTTAACTATAGATAATACTCCTTAAAGCATACCTATTATGTAATAACAAAAACTAAACATGTTCTTCAACTTATACTATGAATTCTTGCCTACATTTTGTAAAATATGCCAGCCTTAGTATGTAAGAAAATATTGTTCTTGGCTTACAATTATCTTATTTTAACACTTTATTTTCACATCTATGTTCTAATTGATCTATTATTAGCCCTGACAGATAGCAGTCGCTCCAATGAAATAACTAGACTTGTAAATCAATAAATAATATACGTCTATGTATTTAAAATCAAATAAACTCGTAGAGTAGTTTGTACTCATTGTAATTTATTGTAAGATAATCGTAATTACTAAAACAATTAGGCACAATTCAGAAGTTACATTTGACGATGACAAACAATTTTGTGTAATGGTTGAGAAGTGATTCGATCCCCAATGGTATGTAGGGTCAGTTAGGTTAAGAACACCGGTGGAAGAGGAACAAAACCATCATAACTCATAAACTACAGAGTTTAGCTGTATGTTCTACCTGTCGATAATTATCGACTATTATTATTATTTTATCGACTGGTAGAACATACACCTAAACAGTAGTTTATGAGTTATGATGGTTTTGTTCCTCTTCCACCGGTGTTCCTCTTACTCTAACTGACCCTATAGCCCGACCATTAAAATAAAAAAACGTCGCCATATTGCGGAAAAATATTGGAACTAATTTTCTCAAGTGGCAACAATCAAATAAAAAAACAATAAGATCTCATTCAATAATGCTGTCTGTCAAACTGTGATGTCAATTGTCAACCGTGCCTTGTTACTATTGGATATTGTGAGTATAACCATAGCAACCAAGTGTTGCTATAACTATAGCTAATGTGGCGCCTCCAGAACAGGTTTTTATTTTCTTGGTCAGGCTATACATTTAATTTTATATTCATGAGCATGACTGTTTGTATCGGTCTAACAAACACATCTCGAATTATGGATAATCGATTTTGAAACTACTGAATTGTGTGGTTTGTATGTATGTATGATATCCATAATATAGTCAACCTACAGTAACAGCCAAATTATGTCCATACAAGGTGCTGTTTCAAACACCTTTTTCTCGATAAAAATAAAAATGTATTTTCTCTGTAACGGCCGGTTCACACATGTCTCCGTTTTACTGTACCGTTTTATCGTGTACGTTTTTTTCGTCGGTGGCGTATGTATTACTGTATACAGAATACTGTGCCATTTGTGAGAAGTCGCTCATACAACTACATACGCCATCGACGAAAAAAACGGAACAGTAAAACGGAGACCATGTGTGAACCGGCCGTAAAATTTTAGACTTTCGCTTTCCGTTAAAGGACCAGTTTCGCTGGCATTAAGTTCGTAATAATTTGTCTGTCTGTGTATGTGTGTGTGTATAACATCACTGTTATCTTCTTTGACAACTGACAAAGAGACAATATTTCAATTATCTTATGTCTTATTATGAGGAACCTTTCTGTCAGAGGTGAAACTGGACCGTAACGTATATTATATTAATGGAGCTAAAAGCGATTAATATTATAACAATCCTTAGACATAATAAAAGTACACCCTGTCTTGCCACCATAGATAAAATGTTAAAAAAAATATGTTACAATAATATGATCTATGAACTGAGTGCAGTTTGACATTTTTTCTTGTGTTTTCAACCTTAACGTTTAGGTAAAGAGTTTATTTTCATGTAGGCATTCGTTCTCTATAATAAACGTAAGATTTAACATGGATTCTCTATTAAAGTTTGTTATTACTTAGCTTTTTTATATACTCGCTGTCCAACCATATTTAATAATAGTGTCCAATGTATAGACATGTAAAATTATGTATATAGAAAAATTTGATTGTGTATAAAAGAAAATGTATGACTGATAAATAATGTATTTACAGACAATAGACTTTGAAATTAATTGAAGTGTTAAGGTATATAAGTGGTTAAAATTATTTTTTTTGTGTGTGTTTGTATTGGTTATATTACATAAAACTATTTAAAATACTTGTAAAACATTTAAACTAATTTTAAACAGCATTTGAATAGTTTAAACTTCTCCTTACGCCCGGTTCACACATGCTCCGTTTTACTGTTCCGTTTTATCGTGTACATTTTTTTTCATCGATGGCGTATGTAGTTGTATGAGCGACTTCACACATGGCACAGTATTCTGTATACAATAATACATACGCCATCGACGAAAAAAACGCATGTGTGAACCGGGCGTTAAATCACATAATAGTTAAGTTTGTTAAATTGAGATACTGATTTAATGTATGCCTGGCATTTATAAATTGCAGTTTATATTAATATTTGCTTTTAAAATGTTTTTATCCTGTTTTTTCTGTTGTGTGAGTTTTATTTTACGAGCACTAAATGAAAATCACGTTGTTTTTGTGATTAAAGTAATCAACCCTTTTGTGAGGTACTCTGTTTATTTCAAATATGTTTCGAATCATCATCAATTATTTTAGCCATCCAATGCTGGTCTTTAGGCAGTTGTCCCACCGCCGGCGAGAGAACGATTAACTATCGGCTATTTTCTCGCTCAAGAAACGTACAAAAGATATACATTCCGTGTAAACAAAAGAGCTGTAAAATATAAATAGTGGATCGCTGACTGTTCACACTGCCGGCGAGGACTCGCTTCACTAGATTGTCACCGAGTGACAAGAGCTATGACAGATAACACACGCTCGCCAACTCGTTTCCACATTCTAGCTCAACTCGCTACTCGTTCATCATTGCCCGTGGGACAACTGCCTTGGTTAAAATGATGATGATTATGTCAAGTGACGTTAGATCTTGTTTTATTTTATTTTATATACTAATTCATAGTGTATTTGCGATCAATTATTAATGATATAATATGAAGTATATACCACAATCTCCGTCTAGGATGCGTAGGGGAAATACTCTGTAGTATATTATGTAATTTTGTATGAAGCCTGATTGTAGATTAGACATGTATAGTTATATGAATAGTTTCTTTAGAAGGTAGTTTTTTTCATACCATGTGTGTGGTGTCATTAAATCCATACATAACCTCTTAAAATGTCTATATTCATCAACAACAACCTACTCAATATTAGAGTACCTATATTGTATTTGTAAAATAT
The DNA here is from genome assembly GCA_949319885.1 of Mecyna flavalis. NCBI lineage: Eukaryota > Metazoa > Arthropoda > Insecta > Lepidoptera > Crambidae > Mecyna > Mecyna flavalis. Next base: position 2,856,818 of record OX439417.1, on the reverse strand, counting down.
TTCAGTTTTCGATTTTTCGTGTGAAAATCTACAAAGCGACAATATGTATCGTAGGCGCGCGAGTTCATGGCCATCGGGGACTGAATAAGAAAAGCGTTTATGAAACGAATAGTTGACTGACTAAAAAGTTGCATAAAATATGGGATAGATATGGTTGACCTAATAGGTAATAATACCTATCGAAATCGATATTAGTATAATTAGGTTAAGAAAACAGCACTAACGCATTCTACAGGATGGCCATGAACTCGCGCGCCTACTGTATGTTTTTTTTTTGGTCAACGTACCCAAAAAGTAGTTTCGGTAAAATAACTTAATGGTTTTTAATTTAGTTTAATAACTGAGCACTTATAATTTTTTTGTTCAGTACCGCGTATTGTTTATATAGTAAAAACATACTTTGAATTATAATTATGTTTAATTTTCTAATTTATGTTAATGTAGTCCCTTATAGAGAAACTCCTCATATAACCGATAATATTTATATCGAAAATATATAACATTGTTAGAACTGAAACATACGCGTAGATCGTGCCTATATATTGATACTGTTACGAAGTAGTATATTGTAGCTAGTGTTGTCACCAATAGTATTGACTATCGATAGTACCGATAACAAAAAGTTTGCGATACACTACACTACTTATAAACGAAAGGGTCACGAATTAAAATGGTTTTTCATTAAAAAATTGGCCAAAATCTTATAATTTTATATTTTAAAAACCAAACATCAGCTTCCCTGATTTTTGCTTTCGGCATTTTGACGCATCTATGGCTATGTTCAGCTTTTAGACAAATAGCTTGGTTTACTTTTGTGGCAGTTTCGTTCATAAGCACCGACCTGGTGTAATTGGTTGTCAATAGCATTGAATTAAAATTCTACCTAAAGTATTTTAATTGAAGAGTAACGGTAGTATCTATAGTATTTTATTTCATTACTATCAATCGATATTACCAATATAAGAATCGAGTTAAACACCCTAAGTACCCGATGCTATACCTGTCAATAGTGTGACTTGTCCAAAGTTCCGATAGTTTCTGAAATAGTTACTATTGACGAACAACACTTATTGTAGCCGTTCCGATGATAATATGAGTTTTGTTAACTTTCCTATAAAAATATATGCAAGTGTTTTTTTATACAGAATATATTGTTTCATTAATTTGAACCCCGCTTCACAATTGTTCCGTGATGACGCAAACTTTTGTTAATAAACCTAATTGGACGAAGTCGGCTGTTATACCTACCAAGAGGTTTGATTTCCGCACGATACAAACATTTGTACTATCAGATTCAAATGCTATTAGGATAATACCTTTTGGAATTGAGCGAAAAATTACGTCAACAGCGCTTGTCCGTAACGTTAGCAACGCAAAATAATATCTGTGTATGTGTAAGGCCTTTCGCACATGGCGTCGTATCGTAAGCGTATCGTAGAACGCGCGTAGTACGAGATCAATACGAGCAAGAACATGTTCAAACAAATCCGCACACGAGGCGGTGTTGCAGCGTATCGTATGAGGTGTTCAGTGTCATTACGATAGTCGTGTAGCGTACTGGCGTAAAACCTTTGTCTGGTACGCTTGACGCCATGATTTCAACTGAGATATTACAAAACGATACGTCTACGCGACGATTCATTTGTAGGAACACCGCGTCGTCACGCAGTTGACGTAATTTTTCGCTCAATTCCAAAATGTATTATCCGATATGTGAATCTGATAGTAAATTTATAAACAAAAAGTCCTTTAAATAAGTTTTACTTTCAGTCTATATAATTTAATCATCTGAATACATACAGTTAGAATAGAATACGCCACATGCACCCTCAAAGCGGGGGCTAATGGGAGCAAACAATGAGGTTCCCGCAGTGGGGGCAGCGGGAGGGGGCTTCCGGCACGTCTTGATCTAATCGCTGTCTTCCGGGGACACCATTGTTTAGTTCTTCTCAACTTGATAGATGTAGCTACGTCGATGGCAAGTATTTTCTATCTTGCAACAGCGTGAATTGATATTTTTTATTTTATTACAAATTAGTCTAAGGATCGTTACGTTTTGGTTTTTTAAAGTCTTATTGCTTTAATTTTAAGCGAATATTATAATGCGAACATAGCTTATGATAAAAACCTACCTATGTTTAATTTTACACAACAATGGTACAGTATCATTATTAAGGCTTCACTGCAGGGTAAAGGCCTTCATCTTTGAAATCAAGTTATCGTTGCAATTTTAGTTGTGTCGGGGTCACCAATTTAGTTGTGTTCATCTAGTTAGGGTAATTCTTGGGATACTGAATAATAAAGTTTATATACACGCAATTGTCTATTTAATTCCGTTACACACAATACACCGATTAAATACAAATCTATTCACGTCCACAGCCGGACGGTACACGGGTGGTGGGATGTGACGAGCGACTGGCGAGCCTCGGCGCCCCTCGCGCCTTGTAGACCGAAATTGCTGACTTAACATTAGCGATAAAGGCATCGCTACACAATAATGGGTACTGGCATGCCAAATGCGGATTGGTGATCACAAACACTGAGCTATGTCCAAAAATAACCGACACAAAGTTAGCCCGACCCGGGAATTGAACCCAGGGCCCTGAGATGTCGGAATGGTTTTCTAAAGTGCCACAACAAACTCAACGATAGAGTAGGTACCTGCCTACCTGCGCACAAGCAAGTTTCACTAAACATCGACTCAGCGTGCATTAACCTACACTTAGAAAACCTTTGTCAACGAGGAAAAAGGATTTTAAAATTTCCAATCGCATTACTCAGCCGTTCCATTTGGCTGGCATTGTTTAACGTATGAGAGGTCGATCGCGCGAGCCGAGTGGCGCATTAGTCGTCGATTGAGACGGTAATAACACGTTCAGAACCCTTGACACGGAATACAGTCCGATCAGGGCTAGCACAGAATCGGAAATTGGAAATAAATATCCCTAGACACTCAATGTAGACACTATTCATATAGCACCGTCTAGCCCAAAACTTATAAACATAGTATATTGATGCAAGACAACGAATAAAAATGTGGTTACATTTGTATTCTAGATGGAAAATTCTCCTTAAACATTAAAGAAAATTCATAACCAAAAATTTTAACAGATCTCATAAAAAGAAAAACAAGGAAACTATTAAAATCTAAAAGGGTTGTTTTCAAATTAATTGTACCATAACTCACATGTAACGTCACTCACATGTAACATAAAGGTAAATTCTCACAAGATAATATTCTCCCATCGTATTAAAACTAGTGGCTGCCCGCGACTTCGTCTGCGTGGACCGTAGAGAACCATGGACAAGGGTAAAAAAAGTCATAAGTTTAGTGCCAAACATCCAAAACCGTTTAGGCGTACCTAAATTTTACGGTTTTATCCCTGTAAATGACGATTTCAAACAAACTTTCATCCCCTATTTCCACCCCTTCCATTGCTCCCCTTTTTCCGGGATTGAAATGAGACGACACGGCAGGCACTAGCTTTCAAATAAAAAAAGAATCATCGAAATTGGTCCACCCAGTAAAAAGTTATGAGGTAACAAACAGAAAAAAAAATACAGTCGAATTGAAAACCTCCTCCTTTTTTTTGAAGTTGATTAAAAACGAACATTGTGAGTAACGAGATTGTGAATAACGAACCCCAATGTGGACGAGTCTTTACCATGTAACGTTATTCACATGTAAGTAAATATTGATGTTTTACTACATCTCAGTAAACATAACATCATAACCACAAAGCCTGCAAACAATGTAATTGCCATTTTACAATCACAACAATTAGTTCTTTCGAATACACTTATATTAATATACAACTTCACTTACCTTACATATTATAATCCTGTCGTTTTTCACAGGTTTTCGATGTTAATTTTACGACCTCATTTACATAACCTCATGTAACTCTGGCAAAGACAGGCGTTTTGTTTATTTTTAACACCAAATGGAAGTCCGGGAATGCCAGAACCGAAAAAAACATTTCAACGGTAGTTATTGCAATTTTAAAGTCCCAAATACCGTTACTCACGCATTGTTACTCACATGTTACAAAACCTTGGACATCTCTTTAAATCAATGTAAAAAAACAAACAATAAGCTGAATACGACCTCAACGCAAGTCACGGTTAGTCTGTCCTTTAATCTAAAGATCAAAGTTCATAATTTGCCTGTACGTGTATTTACGAAAGAGTTGTTCACATTTTTCTAGACAAAGGTAGCAAATGGACATCCTTATTTTGTATGAGATGAAAAAATAATAGTTTGTTTTCTTAGCTCATATTCCATAACTATTTGATTAAATAACAAAATTATAAGCTTAAGTTATAATAAGTAAACCAAGCTGCTGGAAAAATATTCATAAAACAGTTCAGAATTGAAATCTTTCTCACAATTACGCAATGAAGGTGTTGGACAAAAATTTTGACTCTAGGTACAATTATTTTGATTTTTACCCAAAACGATGGTTAAACCAATAATACAATTACTGCTAGTTTGCACTACTTATGTAGTTAAAAATACTATTTTGTATCTTATTTTCGACAGAATGTAACATAGCTAATACCGACTTACACCATTTTAAATACCATTATTCGCCCATTTATTAAAAACGTACTGTGTGATAGTTGAATTGTTTTTTCTGCGCTATTATTTATATAAAAATAGTATATTCAACCATAACAAAAAAATCTTTATAAAACGCCTACAAAACTTTTCCAGGCAAATTGACGCGAACGCATTTCGCCCAACAAAGGCAGGCACCGTCTGTATACTATCATTAGCTAAAAGTATTCGCCTCCCGCCTCTTTGTTGCGAATTAAGGCAATTTTCTGAACGCCGGAAAATAAAATAATAGCCGTCCCATTAGGGAGAGACTCAAAGACACCAGTCGCTAATCGTCGGAAATAAATTTGACGTTTCTCTCTCTACGCGCTTTGAGTCGGCTCGTTCCGGATCATTTAACGTCGCCGCCGCTAGAGCGCGGGTTAGGCCGGCTGCACTAGCGCAGAGATTCTATTTAAGGAGTAATTTGGTTTGGTGTAATGGCTAAGACGTCGGCTGTTACCCCAGAGGTCGCGGGTTCAATCCGCGCACGGTACAGACATAAAGCGTGAGTGAACATGTCCGGTTGCATCAATTTAAAAAGTCTATTTAATACCTGACAACAAATATAGAGCTCCAGTGTACAGTCAAAAGCACGTCAGACGTGGGTAAAAATCAAAATAATTGTACCTAGAGTCAAAATTTTTGTCCAACACCTTCATTGCGTAATTGTGAGAAAGATTTCAATTCTGAACTGTTTTATGAATATTTTTCCAGCAGCTTGGTTTACTTATTATAACTTAAGCTTATAATTTTGTTATTTAATCAAATAGTTATGGAATATGAGCTAAGAAAACAAACTATTATTTTTTCATCTCATAAAAAATAAGGATGTCCATTTGCTACCTTTGTCTAGAAAAATGTGAACAACTCTTTCGTAAATACACGTACAGGCAAATTATGAACTTTGATCTTTAGATTAAAGGACAGACTAACCGTGACTTGCGTTGAGGTCGTATTCAGCTTATTGTTTGTTTTTTTACATTGATTTAAAGAGATGTCCAAGGTTTTGTAACATGTGAGTAACAATGCGTGAGTAACGGTATTTGGGACTTTAAAATTGCAATAACTACCGTTGAAATGTTTTTTTCGGTTCTGGCATTCCCGGACTTCCATTTGGTGTTAAAAAATAAACAAAACGCCTGTCTTTGCCAGAGTTACATGAGGTTATGTAAATGAGGTCGTAAAATTAACATCGAAAACCTGTGAAAAACGACAGGATTATAATATGTAAGGTAAGTGAAGTTGTATATTAATATAAGTGTATTCGAAAGAACTAATTGTTGTGATTGTAAAATGGCAATTACATTGTTTGCAGGCTTTGTGGTTATGATGTTATGTTTTCTGAGATGTAGTAAAACATCAATATTTACTTACATGTGAATAACGTTACATGGTAAAGACTCGTCCACATTGGGGTTCGTTATTCACAATTTCGTTACTCACAATGTTCGTTTTTAATCAACTTCAAAAAAAAAGGAGGAGGTTTTCAATTCGACTGTATTTTTTTTTCTGTTTGTTACCTCATAACTTTTTACTGGGTGGACCAATTTCGATGATTCTTTTTTTATTTGAAAGCTAGTGCCTGCCGTGTCGTCTCATTTCAATCCCGGAAAAAGGGGAGCAATGGAAGGGGTGGAAATAGGGGATGAAAGTTTGTTTGAAATCGTCATTTACAGGGATAAAACCGTAAAATTTAGGTACGCCTAAACGGTTTTGGATGTTTGGCACTAAACTTATGACTTTTTTTACCCTTGTCCATGGTTCTCTACGGTCCACGCAGACGAAGTCGCGGGCAGCCACTAGTTTTAATACGATGGGAGAATATTATCTTGTGAGAATTTACCTTTATGTTACATGTGAGTGACGTTACATGTGAGTTATGGTACAATTAATTTGAAAACAACCCACGTAACACTTTTGACTTTGTACCGCTCTAATGTCGGGGGCATAAGCGCTATTATCGAACTGCAAGTGTATACCGTGATATTGTGCTGTTGACCGTACATTTCAAAATCCTAGAATGATAGACACATAACCGATGCAAACATATAACTATTATAGTTACTTTGCATCAGTCTGGGTGTTTCTATGTATAGAGTACTTTGAATTAACAAAAAATTGTAATAATTAGTAGGTACTTAGGTACCCGTGTTCAACGTATTGCAACATTCTTGGCTCCGAAACATTGTTTACTGGTAACCAGTGTACTGGCTGAACTTTTTTTGTAGATTCATGCTGCAGACAGTTCCTGTTTAACAGTCATGTGTGAATGTAAGCATATTTTGATTTTGATTTCAATTGGAAACAGCTCGTGAAGGTTGGAAACCACTTTCGCGTGCCTATTTAGTCCTCTCTTGCCTTTTATTAGCCAATTTAATAACCCAATGCAAATGCCTCCATCATCGAATCAAGTCATCGTCACAATTTTATTAATTACCACGCTTGCCAAAAAGAGCTTGTTGGTAAAATCTGTAATAAATAATTCCCCATCTTATTGCCTACTCCAAGGACCGAGATCACGGCCCGGATCTGGTAATCACAACCAGGATCACAGGATCTTCGAGATCACAGCTAGGTACTTAACCTTGTAGATCATCTAGGTGTTGTCTTGTCTATTATTATTCTTATATATTTAAAGCCACGTATCCTTAGCTTCTACCTCGTATGCGGCGTGCCTACGCAAACGAGGGCGCGGATAGGAAGCGACTACGGCATTACCCGCCACTTAATTACAAACAGAATGGACGCAGAAGCGACGCGATTCTCTATCACACGCAACTGCGCGCGTGGAACATAATAGGTAGGTACCTTCTTTTCATACTACCTGATGGTAAGCGGTCACTGCGGCCTATTAAGGGACACTTCACCAGGAAGCGTCGCTCAATCTGCTGCTAGACTGTAAGCTCATCTGATCTTCGAGTCTATTAATTTCAAGTGAACTGGCTCCCACGTTAATACTGCCGGAACACAGCCAGAGCTGTTATGGCGGCAGATTGCACCATCGCCTAACTAGGTACCCTGCCTCCGTGCTGAAAGTAGTGTCTAAAGCCTAGAGAAAATGTCTATCTACTAGGGAAATAATGTCAGATTAATTTTTTAAAAAAACGTCCATCAAAATATTTACTGGCTTCCGTGTTTCATTGGGCCTTTTCAAAGGCAAAACATAATATAATGAGTACTGTTCATCTGTTGTCCGGCACTCATTTTATTTTTTGGCGGAGTATAAAAAAACGCTTCGTAGTCGCTACGATTTACGCTCTGTAGCATCACTATTCCTTCATTAAAATAACACAACTATGTTTTTTAGTGTCTTAAAAGAATATCAAACTGTTATTTTTTGCACTAACATTGTGGTGGCAGGCGATAGCGACTGTTTTTTGTAAATATTGTCGATACAAAATATTCTTTCGTCATCATCTCTAGACTGCTCTTGAAATGTCAAACAATAACACAAAATACTGACCCTGTAAGAAGAGTACTTGGAAGGCATTTTTACGAAATGAACCCTTCAAATTATAATCTTACCCCTTCAATTATGATCTAAATCCTAATCCAGATTAACTACGCACTAGGTACCTGAGTATTGCTATTGTCATTCCATTGTTTCAAAATGAGATTAAGGAACATTTTCAAGAAACCTTTACAATAACAATGGATTGAGCCACGAGCCAAAAGATTATATTTTATGGTTTTTAAATGATGTTGCGTGCGATCGTGGGAAAGTTTAAAGTATAACTAGGTAACTGATTTTACTGTGTATCAATTTTTTTTTCAATTGACAGGCAAAATAAATATTTTCTCCTAACTCAAAGTTCCATTAAAAACGGAGCTAAAAACTATACCACAGATTACGAAATAGTCACTTACGTATACTAAGAAAAATCAAAATCAAAATATAGGAAGCACTTATGAATCGGCAATTAAACAGAGTGACTCTACCACCGGATTTGAAATGTTGTTCATTATATTCTATTCGAAACAATGACGTTCAATTAAAAAACTAGCCACCCAATCTCTAAGAAAAATTCCTCAAAAATAGTCCGAGCGGCGTTGACACAGATGACATTAACACATTCGTTCAAATTAACACCTTATCTCGTGGCAGTTAGTGTTTAATGTCAATTGTAGGTATACAACTAAACGAGAACTCTGCCAAATAGTCGGGTGGGCAGACTTTTGCTTCGGACAATATTTGAGCGTGATTGGGAGTCTAGTTTTTTAATTGAACGTCATTGATTCGAAAGGAACCGCGCAAGAAACTCGATAGTTATTGTTTTTTAATTGCCGTGAGTTAAAACAACGTAGGTACAACATTGGATTTATGGTATTATCCGTGTAAATAACTAAGCCATACTTCCCTGTAAAGGCAAAAGATTGGGTTCCAGCCGACCAATTGTGGCAGCCATCATTTCACTTGACCATTATCAGAGGGAATGTATGTAATAACATGAATAAAAATAATCTAATATTATATTTGTAAGCACAATTACTACCTTGACACGGTTATTTTTTCATAAAAGAGCAGTAAAGAAAAACGCGGTAAATAATTTATAAAATCTCTAAATCAGGAAGTTCTCCGTTTTATTAAAACTTTTTTCATCAGAAGACACTTTGATAATATGCGATTTATACTGATGTATATCGACGCAAAAAAGCGGAAACGTAGTAACCCACACCCAAGCCAAATTTTTTTTATTGCAGATTCGGAATGAGAAAAAAATTCTCTTTCAAACGGTCTAATACTCCTTGCTCTACGACTAATAGAAGTTTTTATACAGCATTGGAAATTAGCCTGCTTTTTCGAAAAAGTAACGGAAAGATTGATGTAAATAGCATAAAAAAGAGTGTTTTTTATCACTTTACATATACTTTAATTAATATTTTTCAAATGACATGATCTCGGTTTGATTTTGGTAGTTACAGCGCGTGAATATTCTGTCTGACCCATGTGGGTTACAGCGTTTTTGCTTATAAGGATTTAGTAACGCACCACGTTCACTACATTTCTTCGACAATAAAATGGTTATTCGTGGCGGTTTACTACAATCCTCGCATATAATAATATACGAAATCGTCGGATACGCCAATTCAAAACTTCATTAGTTTCCCCGATTTTGGTCGATTACCGCGTCGCTCAGTCACTGCGCGACAGTTGAGGGAGTATGATTTGTGTGTCGTAAACGGATTTGACTGCGTGACTCGACTCGTTTACAATATAATTATTAAAATATTACAATGATAATAATGAATGTGTTCGTACTTCGTAATAAATGGCTTTGATTGGTTTATTCAATAATCATAATTTTATTTGACTTGTGACTTACAGTAGAACCAAAAGGCACACAAGCTTTAAATTAACAAATTACAAATATCACCCTACACACTTATTATAACAACACAAAAATCATTTAAAAAGAAAAAACCAAACCATACAAATAGAAAGAAAAATTAAATAATTAATAAAAATTATACCATGTCAACTAATCAAAAATGTCAAAAATGAATACTATGTCAGAAATAACAAAAACAAAACCATACAAATAAAAAGAAAAATTAAAGTATCAATAAAAAATTATACAATGTCTACATAAAAAAATGTCAAAAAGAAATAATATGTAAGTTAAGTCCATTCAGTGTAGTTGTTTACATAGATATATTTCATTTAAGTCAAAATGTAGACAAATAAATATGTATGGAACATAGTTACAACAAATTTGCTATAAAGGAAAACCTTCGGTTTGTAGTCGCCTATACATTTATCTCGTTCATTTACAGCGTTTTTGCGTAACAGAAAAAAAAGTACTAATGCTGTAACCCACACAAACATAGATTAAAAGTAACTTCTAAAAGGTTAAATGTATTTGGTTTGATAAAAAATCCATAAATATATTTATGTTAAAAAATTCACATGTGTGGCTTTCATAGTTACGGAGATATCATTTTTTTTCTGAAATTTCAAAATGTTTTTGGCTCTGGTGAACACTTTGCATTTTGTGGGTTACTACGTTTCCGCTTTTTTGCGTCGATATGTAAGTTAATCAAACTTGTGACCTGTGCCTTCGCGTCAAAACACGACATAACTACTGCACCCTTGAGGCAAAGAGCATATTAACACAAGGGTAAGTATGCTTAAAAAGCTTAAAACACTCTATTGTACGGGTTTAATCCCGATTTCACTTTGCTACTACAAAGAGCTTAACTATGAATCAATGGAAACTTGTACCCAAACTAAACTGTAGTGGCGCCGTCTGTCTCTCTGTTATTTAAAAAATGGTCATGGATAACACAAAAGATTTGTTGTGTTTAAAATTTCGTTTTAGATTTTTGGGCAGCTAAAGTTAGGATAACTTGCATACTCCTTCTTCCCTCTCATCTCGAAACAACAGTTAGCACTTATTTTAATACTGTCTTGTACTTTAACAATAAATTTATGTAGAAACTAGGACACTTAAAATCAAATGCTCGAAGATCAGAGGAATCTGCACTGTGGATGCATTGAGCGAAGTTTACCTACTGGTCAAAGTATTCCATAATGGAATAGGCCGAAGTGGCCGTTTTTTTATTGCAATGTGTAGCAAGACGAGCGGATCGTACCTACACCTGATGGTAAACGCCACGTCTGCCCTTAGACAGTTCAGTGCCAAACAGTAGATAACTAAGCAGTTTACTGTCTGGCACCGCCCTGCGCCCGCTACACCGAGACGACAGTTATTAGGTCTCATATACCCAGTAATTTCACTAACTACAGTGCCCTTTCCCCGAAACACAGAAGTGCTTGACACACTTCTATTTCACGGGAAAATATCTGGCACTGCGGTGGTACCCACCTAGACGGTCCAGTACAGGAACCTACCACCTGGTAAAACGTTTACCATCTGGTGCTTGCATTCCTCATTAATAATTTTTGATGTGATTACTTTATCGTTGAAATAAGCGGATGTCCGAGTAAATAAGTCTTGTTACTACAAAAACAAATGTTTAATAATAATTTAATTGAATAACACATTTCATCAATTCATATGCAAATTGTTCCACAGAAATTCAAATTTGATTATTAATTGAGAATTAATTAATCAGTAATTGAATATTTATTACGAATATTTTAATTTAAGTGGTCGCTAATTGATCGTTAAAGAAATGTGATTGCAAAATCTTTATTAATGTTAATTAAATTTCAATGCAAGTATTACTAATTGGAAATAAGTGTTATACAAACACTTCCTTGAAAAAGCCTGATCCCATTTTAAAACAATGGAATGACTATAGGAAGACCTATTCAAAAGTTACTTAGGTTCTACTCAGGTAGGTAGGTATCTAAGAAGAACCTATTTAAGCAAGAGAATTTTTTTAATGTCAGAGGCGGCAAACGAGCCAGCTGGTCGCCTAAGGCCTGATGGTAAGCAATCGCCGCCGCCCATGGACATCTGCAACCCCAGAGGGATTGCTGATGCGTTGCCGGCCTATGGGGGTATGGCTGGTGTGGGCCTCCGGCGCTCTAAAAACCACACGAAACACAATAGTATTCACTATTATTTCACTCTGGTGTTATGTGAGAGGGTGGTACTTCCCCGGACGAGCCGGCCCATTCGTACTGTAAAACAGCATTGCTCAACCACTACAAATTGCAGTTATTTCAAGATTTGGATTGCAGTTCGTTAAGGTCAAATTTTCGACTCCCGAGTGATACCTTTAGAGTCAGGCCGATCTTATAATTTAAACTAAAGGAAAATCATTCCGTTGGTAAAAAAGGTGTTACACGCTGTCAATAAATGATATTTTTTTATTTATCTATTATCATTGCTGTCAACTCTATATCCAACCAACCAATTGAGCTCAGGTACAGAAACAGGACAACAGTTATGAAGTGCTACATAATTCTTCTGGTCTTTCGTTAAGTAGAAATACCTTTCCAGACGAGTGGCTCTTTTTCGAACAGATGATGAGCTTTACTTCTCTAAGGCCTTAATTTTTTTCGTCCCAATGCATTATTGAACTCCATTATAATATTCAAATCTTGGATCATTATGATTATGATAAATCGCTTGGAAAATGATAAATATAACTCGAGAAAATTAACATTTCTTCAACCTTATTGAATGAAATAATCTTTTGAACTCAGCTGAATCTTAAATACTTCATATAAAAGCAAATTAAAGGCAAAGTTAAATTAAACGTCGTTTATTAGATCTACTTTCATAGATTCGACAGATCGCTTATTAAATTTCCAAGGAAAAAATACTTTATAACACGCAATTATTTTTTTCGAAGAATGCCGATCATCCATCGTCTATGAGTGGCTTACAGCGTCTAGCGACTTCGTTCATTTATCACTATCATTCACAACCCCACCCTTATGTTCGGCCAATCAGATTTGAGGGGTGCGGTTGGGGAGGGAGATAGATCTATCCAAATTTATACGAGTGCGAAAGAGAACGCTGTAGCCTGCAGGTTGTAATGTCAAACGGGCGGGCACAGAAATGATCTCGAGTCATTTAGGTGACAGTTTAAGTTTGGTAACGGCCTGATATGCCCACAGCCCCGGAGGGTTAAATTGTTTACGAAATATCACGACTTTGAATTTAATTTAATCGAATTTAATCAAACGTTGTTATACGAACTTAATTTATTAATCGTATTGAATATTGACTGTTGTTTAATTTATTTAGTTTAGAAAAGTGTTTTTGGAGATTCTATTTTTAAAAAGTGTTTTTAATTATTTAATTTTTTAATATAGAATTAAATATTAAATTATTGTTTTTGAGTGAAAGTGTGTCGTTTTAAATTAAAAGTACTGAAGAACTTTGTGTTAACTTTGAAGAACTGTTGGGAGAAATAACTTTTAAGTGTCAGAAGTGTCACTAAAATGTCCGAAACGAGTCGTCGGGGTACAGCATATACCATTGACAACATACTCGGACACACAGATCGACAAGCTGGTAAGAAACTTATAACTTTTAATAAATGTTTAAGAACTTTTATTTAAACTCCATTATAATTAATAGTTAGTTACTGACACTACAAGTAGGTAGTAAGTACTTGGTTAATCCTTAAGATTATTTAATTCTTTGCTATTTGAAAAAATACCCTGGGATAAGTATGATTTGTAAAATGTAGACTGTTATAAATCGTGATTTAATCTGCCTTAATTTGTTTTACGAGTATTCAACGAGTACCAGTTTATAATATTTAGGTAACTGAGTAAAAATTAGTAACCATTATGTTAAATTTTAAAACATTACCTACGTAGGTAACTATTCGCTCAATGATTCCATTACATAAACATTTGAACATCTTAAATGCACAATAAATTGCCAAAAGAATGTTTAATGTACAAAACACATTACAATCAAAGGTACTCTTTTATCTTTGATTTATAAAACTTTTAATAACGATACCATTTTTGTAAAATATATTCATCAGCATACGAGTTATTACCAAAACTGTTGAACCAATTTTCCACCACTGATCAACTACCACTGATAAATAGAAAGAAAAAAGTAGAAAGAGAGTTTAAAAAGTAGAAGCCGCGTGCATGGCTAGAATAGTTACGTATCTTAAAATGCGTTTCTTGCTACGGATTTCTTGCGCTCCCATACAAAAGACATCGATGCCTTTTAGACTCTGTAAAGAAAATTGAGCGTTCTGTCTTGGTGTGTCCTACGCATGTGACATTATTTTTACCCCTTTGTGTTCATTAAAACACAAATGTTTTAATGTGACAAAATTTTCTCGTGTATAAGTCAAACCCATGCTTGTTCTTTATCTTTCTGATTTAATTACGATACTATTTTACGCTTTGATTAATAATACTTCAATTAAAAAGTTTACGCAACAAAAATTTGTAGATGTTTTATTGCTAAATTAATAAGATTTTCTTTATTAATTTTATTAATACAATAAAAAAGACCAATTTAACTAAATAAAAACGAATGTATTTTTTTTATTTTAATTTAATTTAATTAATTTTAGTCAAAACTATGCTATTTTTATTTTAATCAATTAATCAACATCTGGTTTATGTCTACTATTTTTATTTACTTGTATAAGTTTATGTGGCACTTTCCTTTTCGGTTGCTGAGCCATTTTAATTGGATTTTTAATTTAATACACTAATAAGAGAGACAACTATTTATTTATTTAAGAAGTTTGGAGTCAACTTTGTTTATTAAAATTTTAGTTCTTATTTTTTGCACTGCCCTTTAATTTGTTCTTATTATTTTCTCGTACTTTCCCCTATCCTAAGGTTGACTGGAAGAAATCGCTATTAGCGATAAGTTGGCCTGTATTGTACAGTTGTATTATGTTACATGTTTTCTATGTTAAATGTGTAGTGCAATAAAGAATATCTATCTATCTTTCTATCTATTTTCAAGTAGTTTAAGCTTGGAATAAACCCAAAAAATCTCAGTGTTGACCCCTAAAACACAAATTACCAACCGAAAATATTAACCACTCCCGTCGGTTTTGTAAGAACCCCTGCAGCGACTGTTCTGTTCACAGCATTATTTATTATATTTTTACACATGTGTTGTAATAACTAGTGGTTATTATACGTTATTATTACAGTTCGATAGTCATTAAAGGATTACAGCTGTAATATTTCGTAATATTGTGGTCGCTACAAAAGATCGAGTGGGCTCAAATGGGCGGCTGTTAAGAGTGAAGTAGCTACTTGAAATGTTTTATGGTGAAGACAGTTCATGTGTTAATAAGGGTGTATTCAGCCGTTTTGAGATGTTCTTGTATTTGAAAGAAATTTGATTTAAATAAAATGTTGCGGTGAAAAGTGTTCTTGCTTTCTTCAACTTGGTTTTCTTAATAAAATATCAAGAAGTATATAAATAAATATCTCTGGACGTTATTCACACAGCTCCATCTAGCCCCAAACTAAGCATTCGCTTGTGCTATGAGTGCCAGATAACGGATAAACATTACTTTTATACTTTTTTTTTGTAATTACATACATATTTCTACATAGTAACACCCAGACCGTTACAAACAGACATGTTTATGCACACTAATGTTTGTACCGTGCGGGGATCGACATTGCCCAAAGTATTGCGAGCCTTAAGAGGCAGTGGGCAGGGCATATTGCAAGAAGGACTGACGGCAGTTGGGGCGGAAATGTCCTCGAGTGGTGGCCACGTACGGGGCATCGCAGCCTTGGTAGGCCTCCCACGAGGTGGATGCGGGTGGCGCAGGACCGGAACCAATCAGTTTGGAGATCCTATGTCCAGCAGTGGACATCTTTCGGCTGAAATGATGATACACACACAGCCATTCAACTGTTCTGGTTTCCCCGCGTCGTTTTCCGTCACCGAGTTGTAGTGAATACGCAAATATGAAAATCTATAGGTGTGCTTCGAGATTAGAATAATTTTGACCGACTACGAGGAACAGTGGCTAAGCCGCTCGGGTATAAAACTCGGAGGTCGTGGGTTCGATTCCCACCTAGGGTCTGGTTGGAGGTAGGGCTTTTTCAGAGTCCGACTGGCTAGCTACCCCCACAGGTGAAATCTGCCACCATAATAGCTGGCTGTGCTCCGGCAGTATTAATGTGGGAGCCAAAGGCTCGAAGATCAGATGAGTCTACAGTCTGGCAGCACATTGAGCGACGCTTCCTGGTTAAGTGTCCCTCAATGGAATAGGCCGCAGTGGCCGCTTTAAATCATCAGGTGGGGTGGGCTGCGTGTCTGTCTGCCAACTGACTTAGTATAAAAAATACATATGGTTGTTTCATGTCACTCAGCTAACAGATCTCTTAATCAGAGCCAGTCAATAAATAACAAGATTCAAATCAAATGTACCAAAGTATTTTCCATTTTTCCGATATCTCGTCTCACAAAATAAATAACCCCAAACCAGGTACCGTATGAAAATCCATTTGAATCTCTTTACCAATTCGAAAAGTTTACAGATATCATATGTAGCGTAATTGCATACATCAAAACGGGCAATGTTCAGAAATAATCCTTCTAAATTGGCACTTGATAGTACCATTCTCTGTATGGTTATTTGAACTGTATTTCCGATGGAACAGAATGTATTTTTGTTCGCATGTTATTTTTATTCCTCTGTAGAAGGATTTGAGGATTTAATGTGCTTATTCAAAGTTGAGTTTTTGCGGAATTTCACATAAATAGATGTTAATCGCTGTTTCGTTGTGTGGATTGGTTAGGTCAAAGTTCGAATTCTATTTGAATCAAACCCGGATTATTTTACATTAAAACAACAAAACAGACATAAAACAGACAAAAATGTTCATTACATTATGAACATTTTTGTCTGTTTTATGTCTGGGAACTTTAATAAATAGAAGATTATTATCTATACTCTATACTAATATTATAAAGAAGAAAGATTGGATTGTTTGTATTGAATAGGCTCCGAAACTACTGAACCGATTTAAAAAATTCTTTCATTGTTGGAAAGCTACACTATCCCTGGGTGACCTATGGTACTTTTTATCCCGGAAATGTGGGGGGAGGGGTGATACTTGCAAGAATAATCAATCAAAAAGTATCAATAGTCGAAAGATCACCAGCTAAACACAAAACATCGCAACAGAAAATACAAAAGCTAAATAAATTGCATTCCAAATACCTTAGTCACCCTTAAAGCCTATTCAGGGAGGCCTGTGGCCGACAATGGCACGTAGGCCTGTCGATTTAATTAACTTTCACAGCTTTGAAGTGCCGAGTATGATGCAACTGTCACGCTTGCCTGCCTTCGGAGCGCTTTGGCAACCATTTTGATAGGTGACAGTAGGGTGGCTACTAGCCTGGTGTTGTCAAGGACAGTCCTAAAACTTTATTTTTCTTTGTCAATTGTTCACTCAGGTTTCTCTAACTCGCCACTAATAGCACTGTCAAAGTATAGGGAACGTTAGTTGTCCCCGTCACCGCTAAATGGAGGGAGGATTAGTATAAAAGACGATGTTGTTTGAATTTTCCGTTTGTATATAATACTCGTTTATAGGTCGCCCATACACTTTCAATAAATGCCGGGTAGATTCTCACCTCAAACGTACGTTTGATTAGGCTAAGTAGCTTCTCCAGCGACGCCCGTGGCCGAGGTCCGGCCCCCCTCTGGGGCACCCCCTGGCTGTCACTGTAAATATTGGTGGTGGAGCCTTCCGCTCCCACATTGCTTAGTTTGGAGTTTCAATTTCCTACTCTGCTTTGGGAATTTATCTCAAATTGTAGGTACATCAATATTTTTATGTCTCTTTTTTATAAAATTAAATAACGATTTAAGCCTATCAAGTACATACAATATTATTACGTTAGCATTGACAATTATTCAGTTTTTGACGATTTTATGTAAAAGAAAAATGTATATTGCAAACTACGGTTATCTATAAATATCAGGCAACATTGCAAACATATATCTGACACGAAACTTAATTGCTAATGTGTATTTAACACCTAAAATAATCAACGATGGTACTCGTATCACAAAATATTTCAAATTATCAAACTATGATAGAAATCATAGTAAATCGGTGTTGAATCTAAGTTAATCACGCATAGATGTCAACCGATAGACAAAAATTAATATCAAGCTTTTCTTCAATTCTATTCATGCATAATGTTACCGGCCAAACCCGATTTCAGGACATAGTTTGGCCTAGGCTAAACTAAGTTAAGCCGACATAGAATATATTATTATAGTGAAAACAAAAAAGGTTTTCAGGGTTTAAAAAAAAATTACCACGAAGGCTAAGGCGGAAGTAAAGCGAAGCGGAGCTCCCGCCTAGCCTTCTAACCTATATCCATCCAAGTCGATTTACCCCTTAGTAAGAACTAGTTTAGCCTAGGCCAAACTAGTTTGTCCTGAAATCGGGGTTGGCCGGTAACACCTACATAAAAGTAATCTATAATCCCTAATAAGCTACAACATGGCCACCCCACACAACTTGTAATTACATTTTTAAGCACAATACATCCCTTGAAATTGTTTAACACGATATTAATATTACATTCCCTGGAATGGCTCTTTTGAATATCCATCTATATTAAACTTCGCAAGTTTGTTTCTATGAACTTCGCATTTATAGGGGTTGATAATGGGTTCAAAGGGCTGTTTAAGGGGTAATTTTCACCTCAGAGTTGTATTGAAGGGTTAGTTTTAGATAGAAATGCGATTAAGCTTTGCTCAAGTGCGCATTTAGTAGTTCAGTTCGTATTATAAAGTTTTTCGTACACAATATTAAACTTTTTTGTGCTGTAAATCAGGTTGATAGACAAGCACGCAGCCCACCCATTAGATGGTAAGCGGCCACTTCGGTCTATTCCATTAAAGGATACTTTACCAGAAAGTGTCGCTGTATGTGCTGCCATACAAAAGGCGCCTCTGATCTTCGAGCCTTTGATTTCAAGTGTACTGGCTCCAAAATTTAAATCAAAATCAAAATATTCTTTATTCATGTAAACTTGTATCAAGTATTTATGAATCGTCAATTACAGAGTGACTCTACCACCGGCTTCGGAATGCAGTCATCTGCCGAGAAGAACCGGCAAGAAACTCGACAGTTACTCTTTTTCATCGCCATGTTTGTTTACAATTTGTTTGTTACAATTACTGATTAGTTTTAGAATACCAAGCCATACAGTATAAAGTATAAGAATGAGACTATAATCTAGAAAAATCCGTGAGCCCTGGAAGACCAGTGCCCAAAGGTGGCACCTGCAGCACAAGTATGACGTATGTGCCAGCCATAATTTCACTCAACCATATTAGAGGGAATGTAACCACCCGACACATAACGCCACCACCCCAAGCACATTTTAGCGAGCATGACCGCCAAGGTTACAGACTCTTCAGGATTCTTTGAATGAAAAATAAATTTAATTTTACTGAAAACGGCAGATTTCACCTTTGAGGGTATTAGTTAGCCTGTCGGACTCTATCAACTCTAACCAAGGCGAGAATTGATTCTACGACCTTCGGCTTTAAGGCTCAGACGCAAAGTGGATCTTCGACTGGAATGAGCCGCTCGTCTGAGGATCTACCTTCACCACACAGAACAGAAGTTCACAGTGAAGTAGCATTTTGTTGTAATATGTTTCTGACTCTTGTAAGGGTCAGATGGCAATCGCTCCACTGTAATAACCAGACTTGTCAAATCTAGGATCACAGTCGAAGCGGACCCTGAGCTCCATACTGGATGTAATCGGGAATACGCTAAGATGATGATGATGATGATGATATGTTTCTGACGGTACGTAAGGTCCAAAATGGAGTTTTGGCTATTGAAAATGGTAATTATCTTACTTCTTGTCGGTTCTTCTCTATAGATAACGACATTCTAAATCCGGTGAAAGAGTCACTATGTGTATATGTTATTGACGATACATGTTTTTTTTTAAAGTTTACATAAATAAAGAATATTTTATTTGATTTTATTTAAATGCTTAACTGGGGATTAAGAAAGGTACTTACCACACTCACTTAGGTAAATAAAGCGACTACCATTAGATCTCCGTAACCCTTAACAGGGGAACTAGACAAATTGAAAATTAGGATAACCTATTATCGTAATAATATTAAAAAAGAACAAAAACACGTATTATTTCCGATCAAGAACGCACATTCATAAAATCATTTGTGTTCATACAAAATACTTCGTACCCTAATTTCTATTACGGCTAATACAATAAATATTTTCGTTACAAGACTCTTATTTTTACATCTCATTGTCAGAACTGATCTCTTTAAATCCCGTAACAATTGTAACAAAGAAATTAAAATAGTATTACGATAAATAAATACGAATGCTAACATGAAGTGACGTTAAGTGTGCAACAAAAAGGTATTTTTGTTAAGTACTGGGGTCAACTCTATTGATGTGTGGGGATGGTGATGTGGGCTCTAAGCGAAGGGAATAAGGTTGTTAATTGATTGTTGATTGGCAATTAGCTGGTCGGCTGTCGTGGAGGGTGGTAGTTTTGGTTAGTGATGTGATTTTTGATCTGTCATGTGATATTTTTAGTGATTTTTGTGTAAATTTGCTTATGAATGCCAAACACAGATACAGATACTTTGTAACTGACTCTTCATAACAACATCAAGGATTAATTTATTGTGACACTGTGTTTCTGCTTCTTTTTTATCTATATTCAGTTGTAGGTATGTGCGTAGGTATTATTGGTTATTTTTGATAAATTATTGATTGACATCTTATATCAGTATAATCTTATATAAGTCGTTCCTTGATATATTTCTATAGAGAAGGGTAGCATTTAGTGAATGCTTTTTGTTATATCCAGCATGTAGTTTTTTTTTTGTAATTCAAGTATAACATTGGGCCCAGCACACAATACACACACCGTTGTCCAGAACCAAACTTGTGCATACATACAAATGTTTGAATCATGCGCGGATTAAAAGACGCTCTTCTCAACCATTAAACAAATCTACAACACTATTATTTCAAAAATTTAAATATTATAAAAAGTTTTTTGTGCATTTTAGTTTATTAAACCAATGTTAATATATTTTATCGAACCGTAAATAGACGTCATCCCATCACTAGTGATATTATTCGCTACTGTCAGTCTGTTTGTAATACGCTGGATTAAGCCAATGTCGTGTTCACGTGGTGGGAAAAATCGCTAGTAATGAGGGGCATGGTGCCCATGGGCTTATGGTGTCATACAGTGATGCCACTCTCTCTATAATGAAACTTTGTAGTCTGTATGGTAGAATTTTACTGTTAAAACGATGAGGTATTCAATTGAGATAATTTAATGGATGCGCGTAGAAGCAAAGCCAAATGTTTTTCTAATGTTTTTTATGCGAATCCATTGAGGGACCAAATAACATGAGTCAATATGCTGCCATACTGAAGGTTCTCTGATTTTCGAGCCTATAGGCTGGTTTTAGTGTAATGCGGACCGTCAGTACGGATCACTCCGCGTAGAGCCAAGGAGCGTTTTAGAGTAATGCGGCCGGGTTGGTACGGACGATCGTAAGCGCGTATAGCTTCGCAGCTGCCCGCCGGTACGGAACGCTTTACGCGTTTACGCGGAGTGATCAGTAATGACGGTCCGCATAACACTAAAACCAGCAATTTTAAGTGAGTATGACCAGAACAAAGAACTGACGCAGCGGTCGGTTTTACGGCAGTTAGGTCTTCGGTCTTACCAGATCCAGTGCAAGAATTGAACTTACAACAACCCTGGCTTTTAGATCCGAGTGGTTCGTGCATTGTTCTACAGACCTATATGTATTGTTACGCAGTAGTCCTACCTAATCACAACGCTTCCCAAAAGCGGTGAAAACCCCAAATACCAAAATCACGAAGTCTTTAAAACAATGTTTTTAATTCTACTTTCCTTTCACAGATCGCGTAGAACTCAAGAGCGAAAACGGCGCCCTCTCCGACTCGGAACTAGAACACGAACACGACCACGATCACGCCGAACACGCCGAACACAGCGAACACAGCGATCATGCGCACAATGATCACGCCGAACACGGTGATCACTTAGAAGCGCTTGATACTGGACGACCGCGCAAGGTAATTTACTAGGATTAAAGAGAGAAAGAGAAGACACTTTCCCAAGACCGTCGCTCAATGTGTAAAAACTGTAAAATCTACAAGCCTTCGATTTCAAATGTATTGGCTCCCACATTAATACTGTTGGAACACAGCCAGAGTTGTTATGGCGGCATATTTCACCTGTGCGGTTGGTAGCTAGCCAGTCGGACTCTGAAAAAGTCTTACCACCAACCAGACCCAAGACGGAAATCGAACCCACGACCTCCGTGTTTTTATACCAGAGCGGCTTAAGCACTGTTCCATGGAGGCGGTCAACTATATCGATGGTTAAAATGTCAAAGGGCTTAAAGGACAAATCATGATTTTTCAGGAGAGCAGAAAAACGAAATAAGTAAAAAATTGGGCATAACTTTTTTGATTTTAAAGCTATCGGTTTGTTGTAAAGGACACTTTTATTTATTTTTTCAAGCCGAACCGTATGCAACCATTTTATTTATTCTAGATAGCATAGTTTTCGAGATAGGTGTCCTTTAAGAATTGAAATTCGATTATTTTGTCCTTTAAGCTTAAGTTTCTGTTGAGATAAATCATTAGCTTTGGCTTAAAGGACATGTTAATACAGGTGTTAGAATAGAATTGGTCCTTTAAGATAAAATTTCGATAAAAAAATAATTATCCTACCTAACATGAATTTGCCTGTTAAGCTGTATTGTGCTTTTTCAATATAGTACAAAAAGAAGCGCTGTCGGCATACAGAGTCAAAAAACATCAATCTCTCCCTCTCCTTTTTTTTTCGGAGGAGAATGCGTTTATGCACCACAACCTCTGGCTAGCTAGACCTGCGACCGTGTGTGGGACTCGAGGCTAAAGCGTCCACTACCCACTAAACTCCCCCGGTTTCTCCTTCACACCCGATTGGGACGAACCAGTGCCAGTCTTGTTGCTATTGACCAGCACACTCTCTCCCTCTCCTGGGTGTCGTAAAAGGCAAGGCAAACGTGGACACTTACGGCACGGCTGGTCCGCAAGTTAAAAGTGGCTCAGTGAGACGTACGAGATCGTATACGAAATGAGATGATGCGGCATAGAACCAAAGGCAGTGGGCTGGCTATATCAGCCGTAGAACCGATAATCGCTGGGACAAACGGATTCTAGAGTGGAAAACGCGTCTCGGTAAACGTAGTGTAGGACGCTGTCAGGCCAGGTAAAGTGAAGAATTGCGCAGGATGGCTGGCAGGAGCAGGATGCGAGCGGCCGAGGATTGATCAGTGTGGCGAGCATTTGGAGGTTATGTCCAGCAGTGGATTGTAATATTCAGATGATGATGATGATGATTGTAAAGATCCATAGATTCATTCATCAATTTATTAACAGAATTATAACTATTTTATTGGCCTTAAATAAATATTGGATAACATCACATACATTGATCTGACCCCAAAGTAAGTAGCGTAAGAACATATTGTGTTATAGGTTTCAGAAACAACAAAGGTACCACAAATGTATACTTAAATACGAATAAACATCCAGACACAAAAAAAAACACAAATGATCCCGAACCCACGACTCCTGGCGTAAAGGGCAGGGAAATCAAAGTGATTTATTTGACATAAGACCACAGTGTCCTTTAAGCCCAAAACGCCTGAATCAAAATATGCAAGAGTAGGCTTTAAATGCCATAATACATTATCAGTTACCTTTAAGCAAATAATACAAAAATGGCCAATTTTTAACCATGAATATCTCGCTAACTATAAGGGATAGGAGAATCTTTGATATACCATTAGAAAGAGCTCAAAAAACTCAATACAAATGTAACAAAAAGTCATTTTCGCCAAAATGTCCTTTAAGCCCTTTGACATTTTAACCATCGATATATATAAAATAAATAATATAAATAATGGCGCAAATATAAATGTATATAATGGCCTATTTACGTTACATTACACAGTCATGTATAATATTATACACACTAATGGCGTTTCCCCACTGTCATACAAGTTCCTGATAATTTATCAACCAGATACTAATTAAGTATTTTTTTTGAAAATTAACTAATAGTGTCTTTCACTGAGCACTTTGCCCTGATCTAGTCAAGGTACTATTTTGAAATATACTTACTCCTAATCATATTTGTCCCTCCACACATTAATTTACACTCACTCGCCTCAACAGTATAATCATAAGCATGTCCTCGCAAGCAGGTACGCCGCAGCCGCACTACCTTCACCACGTACCAACTCCACGAGCTGGAGCGAGCCTTCGACAAGACGCAGTACCCCGACGTGTTTACGAGGGAGGAGCTCGCCATGAGGCTCGACCTGAGTGAAGCTAGAGTGCAGGTTAGTGCTTGCTATCACTCTCCTGACGCGTGTGAGTCTTTAGGCTATCACTTTACTGCTGTATTATATGTAAAACTCTGAAGACAATCAATCTAATAACGAATGTTAAACGCTCAAAGGGTATCACTTAACTGACGTATGTGTAATGTAACAGCCCTTTCACACGGCATCCAGTTTTGCAGGACCGGCTTTTTACTGTATCCTGCAAAACAGGACGGTGTGTTCACATGGCAGTTCAGTTTTGCGGGATCCAGTAAAAAACTGTGGACTAAACGGTCCTGCAAAACTGGACTGCCGTGTGAAAGGGCCGTGAACACTGCTATATAAATATTTGTGCGACTAAACGGGATCCCGCTCTTTACTGGACGACGGATCCAGTTTCTAGTGACAAAACCGAATGCCGGATCGGGTTTTTGCAGTATCCCGCATGCGGGATGCTCGTGTGAACGCTAGCATATAAACACATTCGCCATCAAACGGGATCCTGCAGAAAACGGGATCCTGCAAAAAACTGGACTGCCCGTGTGAAAGCGCTGTTAGACTATCACTTCACTGCCGTATGACATGTAAAACTTTGAACGCAAGAGTTATTCCGGTTGGATCCCCTGGTCTGATCCCCTGGCGATTATTATTATGTTTTAATTCCCGATTGATCCACCGCAAACTGGGTCATTCCGGTATTAAAACATAATAATAATCGCCAGGGGATCAGACCAGGGGATCCAACCGGAATAACTCGAACGCAACCACTCTACTGACGCTTGTAAATCGTTATCTATCTATGACTTGAGTGACATATGACAAACATAAAACATGCATAAAACTAAAAATTGAAACTTTACTGTGACGTTTGTGAGTCACTTAAGAATTTGGATCTTTTTAGCCTTGAATGAGAATTATTTATAAAGACTCTATTTTCTGTTCTAGAAGTAGTCACTTGGTTTATCGGTTACAACTTATTTAACATGGTTTCTTTAACTGTTTTATTTCGGATACCACTAATTTCTTTCGGGAAACGAAAGCAACAAATTTTAATCCGGTCTGAATACCGCCTAACGATCATGCTGCAATCAGACGCACAAGTAGGATTTTGCGCTTTTAGGATACAGATTTAAATATTTGGTGGCTGTTTTGTACGTGTTCGTAATTACAATACTGACTGGTAATTACGAGTAGCACTTGCAAGTTTAAAGGAAGTATGTAACTAAGGTGTGGTAGAGCTGCGTATTCTCCTAGAGGGCCAGTTTTCAGGGCAATTTTTTTTTGTCAATATGCAATTGGCAACCGTGATGTTATAGAAAATTATGGATCATTTTGACGATAACTTGATTTTCAACTATAAAGGCCATTCCGGTATATCGAAATACTTAAAAATCAAAGTCAAAGTATTTATTTTGCAATTAGATTTACCATGAAATTCTTTTGCACGATAAAATTTGTATATATAAAAGAAAATGGTGCTAGTTACACTATTTATAACTCAAGAATGGATGAACCGATTTGGCTGAAAATTGGTAGAGAGGTAGCTCAGAACCAGGAGACGGACAAAGAATACCTCCATATTTCCGAGATAAAAAATCTCGGAAATATGAATAGGAAGAGGGGGATAGTTAAAAAAGGAAATTACGCGCCGGTGAACCCGCGATCGCTAGTTACAGTCAAAACTAAAATCAGTATACTAAGTACCTAACCCTTGAATTATAATTAAGTCAGTTATAATTAACTACGTATATTGAATGCAATCAACATAATTACGAACGACATTAATCACAATTCAGTTAAGTGCTGTCGAGATCATTAATATTATTGAATTTGCAAGTAATTTATAATATGAGTATCGCGGTATCAATCTCTTTGTTAATTTAATTTGTCGTGTAATTGGAAAATTCTTGTGGTCTGCGGTTGACCCCTTTTAAGATATTACTGAGTTTTTATTGGGTATAATACTATTTCCTTACAAAGAAGTGATGAGGAAAACATTTTAAAGTTTATACTAGCTTCCGCCCGAGGCTTCTTCTATATTTGTACTATTTCTGTTACAAAAGTAATTGTTTCTTCTAAATGCTTTTAAGTTTAACCATAACTAATCTTCATGAGATCATCGGTGCACCTTGTGGGAGGCCTGCCATGCGTATACCGGTACGTGTCCACCACTCGAGGACCTTACCGCCCCAACGGCCGTCAGTTCTCTTTGCAATGTGGGCAATTCTTTGGGCAATGTCGGTGACCATGGTCCTCTTGCGCAAAGCCCTTTGAGGCTTTGAGCGATCTTGAGCCCAATGTAAAAGTACTAAATAGTAGTAATTGCCTATTAACCAAAGATCTTTTATAGAACAAAATCTTTGGTATTTACCTCTTGTGCTGTTCAATGTTAATGCTACATTATTGTTACCGGCCATGTTTCGGTTATAACGATCACAATTTCTAAAAGCCAGACCTAGTACTAGACTATACTCGTATAATCTACATGCAGATTTTGAAATTTCTCGCCACGGTTTAATTCACGGCGGTAATTGCCCAGTAAAATACCTAATTAGCGCTGGTCTATTCAGGGCTGGCACAATGGCGGCTGATTCGCGCGTCATTACGCTCTCCGTTTGAGCAGCCCTAATGCAGCGGCCACCTGACACTCTGTAGGGCTGCCACCTTCAATTGGACTGACTTGATGGCGTATTTTAAATAGATCGATGGATTATAATACCTAGCTTGTCTTAGAAATATATAAGGAGTAATTTTATTCAATCACGATTCGTATGTGAATTTGCCCACGCCAGTGTCCCATAGAGTTTCCCCAGTAACACCTTTCTGTTTTCTGCACAACGTTTGTGATGAGAAATTAAATATTTTTGGTACCTTCTTCTTTTCTGATATCAATAATACAAGTACTTAAGCTACTTACTTTGGGGTCAGATTGATATTATTTGATTTACTTTGGGATCAGATAAAATATGTTATTCAATAAAAACAAATTTATATATACGCCTCTTGTACCTTTGTATACTAGAAGCGTTCGGATTTTCAACGCTCTACTGTATATATTAATTTCCACTGCATCAGTCGCCAACCCTAGCAAGTGGCGCATTACCGCTCTCCAAAACTCTCCGCTAATCGCCGCCTGTTTGATAATAATTGTCTCCAGGCCGGTGAGAGGCCAATCTGCTGATTGCCTGGCCTAGTGGGCGCCACTCGTACATTTATAAGTGGGCTAGGCGACTTTTTTTATGCAAGAAGGAAGCAAGGTAGTGTTCCACCTGATGGTAATTTATTGATTGATCACTACCGACCATGGACACTGAAGCTTGGAAGTTACAGTTTTAGAAATTTCTTATGCGACACGAACTTTAGCTTATTTATACTTAATTTTATTTAACATTAGAAAGAACGAAGTTTAGGTTTTTATAATAGGCACCAATTTGTGTCAAGCGAAACTTTTGCACTAAAAAAGACCTCAAGAAGCAGAGATTCCAAACACGAAACGGAACGTATTTAGTATAATAATACGCTAAAATGAAAAAGTGCATGTCAATGTAAATGCGTACTACATAGACATACAATACGTTGTGATTTTTAAGTGGGCGTATTTATCGTGGCATGATCGTGGCGACCGTTTATCAAAACGTCAAAGTTGACGACTTGACGACAACCCGTTCTTTGTTTTTTTAATTTCTAATGCTAAACAAAACAGAGTATAGTTAGCACCTACGTTCTAAAAAAAGAACACCCATGCAAAGTTTAAAATTTCTTACACTTTTAGTTTCTTCTCGACTCTTCGTCTCTCTAGAATATTGATGACTGAGTAAGGGATCTTTTTTATATAATTATGTATAGATACACATATTGAACCAAGTATAATTTGTGATAAGGGCGATGTATGAGAGCAATATGTTAACAGGTGGCAGAGCAGTTTGCGGTGGCCCGGCACAATTTGATGCGATTGTCGCGCGCCGATATGCAAATCGCAACAAGAATAGGCCTAATTCCAATTATCTATGGTTTGACTAGCCGTGTCGGATTCTGTCCTAGTTGTATTATAGAATGTATAGAGTATGTTGGATTTGATTGAAAAGTGTTAGTAAAACAGTGGCAGAAAACTCGTCACATTGGCTGGCCATTTTAAAAATTTTTAGTTTGTAAAGAATACTAAAAACACTAAAAAATGTTGGACGTGCATAAAACTTAAGACAGATAAATAATTATCGTATCATTCTAGTTCGTACTTAAGTTATTTTTAACATTTTTGCAAAGTTTTTGCGGGAAAGAGTGATAAATAGGTATTATTAATTTATAACCATACTCGCCAACTTTCGCATTTACATTTCGCACGGTACAAACATTTTGTGTGCATGAACAATATGAACATGTCCGTTAATATCGGTCAGGTTTTTCTATTTCCAAAAGACAAGTTTTTACGTAATGTTTATTTGTTGTTTGGTGACACAGCGTGCACTATGGGTATAGTAAGTACTATAGACCGACAAACTTATCTGTTCCGGTGGCCAAAATTGGAACTACGTGAAATGCAATTGCAAAAACGATATTTAATGACAGTTCTATATAGACAGTAGCGACGCCGCCACCGGAACAGATAGGTCTGTACACGCCGTGGTTAGTTTGAGGCTCGACGGTGTGTGAATACCTAATGTTGGAGGACATTTAAAGGATACTTTAATATAAGTAAGACTGCACTTCTAGCTTGATAAAAGGACCTTTCCTCACATCACATAAGACGTAAGATCGTAATGAGCCGAGAGGCGCCGACAATGGCTTAATTAAGCGCAGTTCCGTCTGAGAGCCCTCGCCGCGCAGTTTGGTATAATTGTGGACCAATCTCCCTCGCTGCACTCCTGTCCTTTAAACTGCAATTAGTGCAGGCTTCAATTAACGTGATGCATTTTAAGCTGCTTTCAAATGTCGCTTTGCGAGGTCGGTTTGGATTTTCTTCATTTTTCGTAGTAGCTTAGGAAGCAATGGTTCAGGGTGCTTCTTAAGATGCGACATGATGACGATGATTAAGATCGTTAGATAAGAAGTGCTAGGTGTCCCTTCCCAACCAGCAATGGCTTTTGCTGAACGCCCATTACAATCCTACAATTGCATTGCACATTAAAATAACTACAGTTTCTTTGTGCACTACCAAAGTCAAAGCAATTGAACTTGGTAAACGATGGTTGAGTATGCCTGCATGGAAAAATTCTCGGGGTTTTGCATTAAATTCTTGGGAACAGCCAAAAATGTTGGCTTCTTCGCACACAGGTTTGTGTTCACCAATCTGAATTTTGGCAAACTAGGTGATTAAGCCAGTACCTATCATTGTGGCGATGACTTACGTGGGACATTAATAGGCTGATAAAACTTTTGGTAAAAAACAAGGCATAGCAACAATCCTGTTCCCACTGGTCTGGCATAAATTGCTTATTAATACCTAACAAGTCAGACTGAAGAGCTCTCTGGCACACGTCTATTGTGGCATCCCTTGCCAGTGGCGAATGCAGTAGGGTTGGTACTACCGATGAACTAATTTAATTACAAACCGCAATTAAATAATATTGATCCTTTTATTTTTTCTATAATGAACAAATAAACTAAAATTATTTGATGGTGTAAACGTCTTACATCCTTATCCCTAACTAGCCTTCCGACCGCAGTTTCACCCGCGCGTAATATCTTTTTTCAATTATTTAAATCAGTTAAGTAGTTTCAAAATTGTTATTCCCGAGGGAATGAGATGTCCTAATCCGGGTTATAAACTATACGTGTGCCAAATTTCATCTAAATCCGTTCAGCCGTTTAGGCGTGATTGAGTAACAAACATCCAAACATTCAAACATCCAAACTTTCGCATTTATAATATTAGTAAGAAGTAGGATATCTTTTACACAACGCCATCTATCATCAAACAAAGCATAGTTTGTACTATGGAAACACACCACTTATTTGCCTTTTTTTTGTAAACACATAAATATAATTTATACACAGAACAACGAGAAATCTGTGCATTCATGCATAAACGTTTGAACTCGCCACCTCTGGTATGTTAGTCGAGTTCTTGACCATTACATCAAATCGGTCATCTCCGACAAGATATTTACAAAAAAAATCTGATTTTTAATAAAATAATTGCGAATGTCTTGACTTTAATATTTGTCTTGGGTGGGATTCTAACTCACGATCCCTAGCACCACGTAAATAATACATTAGAAATGCCAAAAATCCTGACTTATTCTTTACCAAGGCGAACAAAATACGACGGCAAACATCGCCATACTGCTTCAACGTTAAAATCCCCTTTTATAACTAATCCTCTCCAAGTGCGAATGAAATCGACAGCCCTACCTCTTAGGGTGCGCCCGCACTATTCTTAAATCACACTCAGCGCAGTGAAAATTGCTTTTAATCCTCTCCATAGATGCCTTGTTCTATCAAACGATTCCGACCAACAAAGAAATTAGAACCTTATTTTCTGCGCTGTACCATTCCAATTTGTACAAAAGAGCATTTAATTTAAAATGGCCCCTTCTATTTGATTCCGAATGGTTTAGTACGTTAAGTTAAGAGTATTAAAGTCGGTTTTTCACTGCGGTCGGGTTTAATTTGAAGATTTTTTTGAGGTCGTACGAATCGGAGGTCGCCAAGTGATTGCACTTTGTAATCAACACGGGTTCTATTGAGTTCGAGTACTCGGAATGGTACTTAGGTGTGTACTTGAATTAATTCGGTTTCTAATTTAATTGAACTTTATTGATGCTCAATTTAATTGGTTGGGTATCATTAGTTGAGGGAAAATATTTCACTCATCTGCCTGTTTCGACGACGCAACCAAGACAGGGAAATTAGTGGTGTTTAGCAGAACTTAAAGTCGACTGTTGCGCCTAATCATTTGATGCCCGGATGAGACCTACAATTTGGCAGAAATTTGACTTTTATGGTAGAAAAAAAAAAAACAGTAGAGGGCCGCTCGGGTCTAAAAAACAGGCCAGCAGGTTCGATGATTTCTTTCGGTACGATTTTTGCGAATCCGACTGACTTCAAAGATTTGTTAATTGCCAATAATTACATTTGTTACAATTGAATTCTATGTCAAAAAATGTAAAATTTAGAATTCTTGACTTATGCAGTGGTACATATTTTTTTAAAATGTATTTTACCTATTTTTATGTTTTTTATTCCAAGTTTAACTAGGTTTTAACTGGTAGCGCGATATAACTTTTAGTAAAATCCTTGTTTACAATGGAAGATTTAGCCAATAGTCTGAATGGATTTTGAAAAATCCCAACCTCCGAGTCTTGCCTACATCGCCAAGCCAACCGCGGCGGGCGTTTAATTTTTTTATTGTGTAATTGTTGGCAATTTGTCCCCCCCACCACCCCGCACCTCTCGACTACAATAGACTGTAATGAATAGCAATTACGCATACGTGGTCGAGGCACCAGCCGCCTGCCCCGCCGATACCAACCTTAATACCTATGCAGTAAAGTCGCATTTGCATCTCGAAAGCTAGAGAATAGAAACAAATTGAGCCAGTTGAGTCGCAATGGGCTAATAAAAAGACATTGTAGGAACGAAAAAATTGGTGTAATTTCATAATTCTGCGAGTGTTCTGTTTCGCCGCACTGGCATAAAGCGAGTGGTAAATGAATAAGAATTTTAATATGCCAACCGGGTAGCACTAATGAGTGAGCAGGTTAAGCCTACAGAAGCCGGTTATAAATATTGCACACTTATGAATTTAATGCTTTTTTGGTCTTAGTGGTTTAAGTTCCCCATCGTGATCTCGTGGATTCCATTCCCGGGTCGAAGTGTGGGTTTTGCTTTTGACCAGCTCGGGTTTATTATCACCAATCCGCATTTGGCAAGTAGCGATTATTCATAGCCCGACCAATAAAATAAAAAACCTCGCCATATTGCGGAAATATATTGGAACTAATTTCTTCAAGTGACAACAATCAAATAAAAAAAAACAATAAGATGTCATTTGTTGTATTGTGAGTTGTGAGTATAACCATAGCAACCAATTGCTATAACCATAGCTAATGTGGCGCCTCCAGAGCAGGTTTTTTATTTTCTTGGTCAGGCCATTACACACAACAAATTACAATAATTAATATAGCTAAATGTAGAGTAGACAATTTTGATTTAGCTGGTATGTATCATATAACAATGAATTGATTTTAATTAAGCTTTTGCTCTGCAGTACAACATACAAATGCTATTGATTAATTAATTGACAATTATAAAAATGATTAAATGGGTTTTACCGTTAACTTATTACCAATCTCGAACAACTTATCCTCCAGGTACATTCTCACTTGGTATTTAAAAAAACTTTAAAGTACTTATTTTTCCTTTTGTCCTTAGGTGTGGTTCCAGAACAGACGAGCCAAGTGGCGCAAGAGAGAAAAGGCTTTAGGAAGAGACCACGCACCCTTCATGCACCACGATCACGGTAAGTCAAATCATATCAAAGTATATAAATTGCACTTATGAACGTTTAACAGCTAATAATAATAAATAATACATTTAAGGTTACAGGTAGGTAACCCAATGTTTTTAACATGCTTAAAAAATTTTTTTTATGGTAGGTATTATTTTAAAAGTAATATTGGCACTTATAAGCGTTTCGAAATATTTCTGTAAGCTGCAAGTTACTTATGAATAAATAAATTATTGAACAATTTTTCTGCTTCAAAAGAAGTAAACTTCTTTATAATTACTGATGGCTTTTTTCGAAAGTAGTGAAGCAATTATAAAGTCTGTATTTAAAACAAAAATATAGTTTATGTAAGCTACTCAATCAGAATCACGACTGTACCCAAATATTGTCATTATATAGATACTTAATTTCGACTTAGGAATAATACTAAATACTTACGAAAATGATGAAAATCACTACATCATCATTAGGACTACCACCGACTGGGTCGTTAAGGATTTTTTTCCACACCTGTCAAATCATGTTACACCAAAAAGTATAATTACCGGTGACACGAAAAAGTTTTAACATGTTTAGTTTCAAATTATTGTCTGGTGGTTGGGGCGTTCATAAATATCGAATTATACGTTATTTTTTAAAATACTACGTTTCCCAATCTGTCTGCCAGAATATATGGATAAAATTAATTACAATTAATCTAAGAGATTTTTAGACGTTAGGTCTTACTTTTTGTTGGTCTTCAGACAAAAAGTACATTCCCACTACCCACTTAATTTCTCCTGTTTTGCTTTTCAAACCGAAAGGCGCCCGCCATGTGGCAAGTAGCTGACCCATCCACACATACCTACACAAAAGTTAAAACCTTGGTTCTTTTATGCTTTCGTCTTGTGCTAAAATGTGCATTACATAACATTACGCCCTAAATATACAATTATTAACATAAAACGATGTTGCTTACTATCGACCTTTTAGTTAAAATTCCATGTTGAGAAACAGTGGCCTAATTCGATGCTAGTTAATGGTAATGACGGCTGGTAATGAAATACGAACGCGTGAAGCGATGTTTACCGGTCATTACCGGTTATTTACCGATTGGTATCGTATCACCATGCTCCTATATCACTGCCCTTGCGTAGGGTTGTTACAAAATTACTCTCTACACTCTCTATGACTTATTTTGTTCTTATTTTTATATCAATAAATAATTTCGTTTTTTTAGGGATAAAAAAAGCTGGGGATAATTTAGGTGTACAGCTGTTTAAAAATGGTACTACATCTACTGGTCAAAGAGTAGCAGATTTTATCTTTTTCAAAGATTTTTCAAGATTTAATTTCGAGTGCCTTTGCTTTAGACGATAGGTTACGTGCTGTGTATATTAGTCTCTGTGATTAGGAAACCACCTAGAAATCGATTGGAGGATTTCGAAAACACATGCGACTAAATTAGCAAATATGTTTCGAATAATTGTGAATTTATAAGAATGGAAAAGAGGAAAAAAACTTTCTATACCTACTCACAAAAAAAAACAGATAAAATATTTCACACCAACCCTACTAAAGTCTAGGGCGCCGACACGTATCACCGACAATTACCACTAATAGCGCGATTGCGATGCTAATCGGTCGGCGCCCTAACGCGGCGATACGCGCCTTAAGCTACATGGTGTTTATTAAAAACACATTATTTGCTATCTATTACGCGCAATTGCGCTGTGATTGCTTAATCGATACTGTAAGGTGACACGTACGAATAGGCTTTAAGCTATTATATAGTTTTGTACAATCTATAGAAATAATTTCGGACGAACGATATGGCTAAGGATTTGGCATTTTTATTTTACCAGACGCGGATTTGATCGCTGCACGATAGACATAATATTT
The DNA here is from genome assembly GCA_949319885.1 of Mecyna flavalis. NCBI lineage: Eukaryota > Metazoa > Arthropoda > Insecta > Lepidoptera > Crambidae > Mecyna > Mecyna flavalis. The sequence continues at coordinate 2,822,052 of OX439417.1, read as the reverse complement.
GCGTGTATGAACTTTTCTGCATATATTATCAATCTGGATGGTCCCTACATATAATTTAGAAAGGTATACTAAAAGGTTTTATTTTATTTCACCCACCAAACGAAGCACAATAGTCAATCTATTACTCATACCATACGTCGATTTCTGTGAGAGTGGTATGTCTATGTACTTACTACCTCCATCAAGCCAGCATTTCGACTGACAGACAAAAGATGTGTGCAGCATGCGTTTTTAGGACATTTTTGTCTACAAATTAATACTCATTACTCATTAACATTATTGTCAGTAACTCAAAAAAAAAAACTGTTACAATATCGATTTCAAACAAATAATTCGATTTGTCAACTGTCACAACACCGTCGCCCCGCCTAAGGCAGGTGCACACGTACACACTAATGTTGTGTCAACGCTTGGACACAGATAGCGCGGACAATGCGCTGATTGTGTCGGACCACCTGCGTGTGTGTACACCTTTACTTTGCCAAGAGAGTTGCGTTGGCAGGGTTATGGCTACGGGCGTATTTATGTTATAATAACAAAAAGTGAATTATAAACACTTACTACCTAGACGAGCCATTTGGTGTAATGGTCGAGAAGTCGGCTATTACACCAGAGGTCGCGGGTTCGATCCCCGCACGGTACAAACATTTGTGTGCATGAACATGTCTGTTTGTATCGGTCTGGGTGTTTCTATGTATAATATGTATGTATTTACAAAAAAAAAAAAAAAGTATGTAAGTAATGTTTATCCGTTGTCTGGCACCCGTAGCACAAGCTAATGCTTAGTTTGGGGCTAGATGGCGATGTGTGAATAATGTCCAGAGATATTTATTTATTTAAACAATGTTCAAAAATGTCTGAAATTAGGCAAAAACGATGTATTTACATATTATAGAATGTGTAGATTATTTTAAAATATTTTTACATTAAGAAGAGGCCATTTTTACAGGTTCCCTATTTTTCGCATAAGTTTTTTTGTCCTAATATAACATGGCATACTTTTATTTATCCTAATAATAGTTACGCATAATATTCTTTAGGCATAACTTTATAGGCATAATTTTTTTTAGGCATACTTTCTTTAAGCATAATAATTGTTAAGCATAATATTCCAAAGCCATAACTTTTGGAAATACTTTTCCTATATAAATAAACATATTGGAGGCTTAGGGGTGGCCCAAGGGCCACCCCCGCCGCACCTTAACCTACTGTTACACTATAATAACTTGTAGACAAATAAACAATATGTCTAAAAAGTTTATGCGAATCAAAATTAGGGCAAAAAACATTAGTCTAAACGATATTTATGCTTAATGAAAATAATGTCCTCCTAGCCGATTCGGCTATGGCGGCCAATCTTTTACGATCAGCCAACTACGCAGGATATATTATAGTGCACAAGTGAGTGCGCAAGCACAGGTGCACTCCCTATTCCCTCACTCTCATAGCACGGTGGGACAGCAGTCTGACACGACCGAAGAGAGATCAGGCGCAGGACCAACGGCTTAACGTGCCTTCCGAAGCACGGAATCATCATTCTTTTCAGACATTCAGGTGATTCGAGCCTGCAATGTCCTAACCAAACTGGAAACATTCACACAAAGTGATGCTCCCCGCGGGATTCGAACCCACGACCTCCGGGTATTAGAGCCCAACGCTCTAACCACTGTACCACGGAGGCAGTTACGCAGTATGCTTAATGAAACAGTATGCGAAAGGACAATTATGACAAAATATTATTATGCCAAAAAAAATTATGCCAAACCCGTTATGCCAAATTAAATTAGGACAAAAAAAGTTATGCGAAAAAAAGGGATCCCTTTTTAACAGCGTATACTTTAATGATAAGTACTAATATCATACAATTGCTTCCGATTGGAACTAGTTACGAGTATTGTCAATAGCAATAAAGAAAGGTCTATGAAGATTTTTGCGGACGCGGACGCTGGCTTACTGTTCATTTTTTCTTTTGAAAATCGATACCTAATATAAATTCAAATATAAAATGTTTTTATAAGAAAACGGTTTAAAGATATATTTTAAAGATTTTTTTATATTAAAAGATTTGTAGATTTGTTTTAAAGATAGGCAACCAAAGTTTTGTTAATTTCATTAGATGACTGTTGGGTAGTTTCATTGAACACCACTAACAGTTATTGATATTCAGTTAAGAGAAATGTAAAAAAGCCGTTGCTTTTAACGAATCGAAGACAAAAACTAAACCTCCCTTTTTGTTCCAGTTGTCGGAGAGTGGGGCGGCGGCGGGCCCCCCGGGGGCGAGTGGTGGGCTCTGGGTCTGGGCGCCGGGTTGGGGGCTTTAGGAGTGCCAGCGCCGCTGTGGCACGATGCTGAACCCGCTGCTGCCTTCAGAGCTTTGCTGCATAGGTAAGAATCAATACGTCATTTTTTTTAATTTTTTTTATACTAAGTCAGTTGGCAGACAGGCACGCAGCCCACCTGATGGTAAGCAGCCACTGCGGCCTATTCCATTGAGGGACGTTTCACCTGGAAACGTCCCTCAATGTGCTGCCAGACTGTAGACTCATCTGATCTTTGAGCCTCTGATTTCAAGTGTACTGGCTCCCACATTAATATTGCCGGAACACAGCCAGAGCTGTTATGGCGGCAGATTTCACCTGTGGGGGTGGTAGCTAGCCAGTCGGACTCTGAAAAAGCCCTACCACCAACCAGACCCAAGGCGGGAATCGAACCCACGACCTCCGTGTTTTTATACCCGAGCGGCTTAGCCACTGTTCCACAGAGGCGGTCATTGTTATCATCATCCATTTTCCTGCATTCTGTCCCTAACTAGTCAGGGTACGATGTCACCATGACCCAGGGTCTGCCAGTTATTTCATAAAGACGACTGCCATCTGACCAACAGCGTAACCCTTGACTGTGCAGATTTCCTAACTGTGTTATGTCACCACTGAGCTACTAAATACGCACGTAGAAAATTCCATAGGTTTTCAGTGAAATTACTGGGTATATGAGACCTAATAACTGTAGTCTCGGAGTAGCATGCGGAGGGCAGTGCCAGACAGTAACTGCTTAGTTACTGTTTGGCACTAAACTATCTAAGGGCAGACGTGGCGCTTACCATCAGGTGTTCGATCTACTCGTCTTGTTACACATTGCAATAAAAAAAAGGTTCATTCGAGTTTTAGATAAATGAGGATGTTGCGGGTTCGAAACCTGCCTTGGTTTTGGTAAGCATGACTTTCCCAGAATACAACCGTAGCTATTAGTTCATCCTAGTAATTATCTTTCTGTGCTTTCATCATCATCCAATAGGCCTAAAAAGGCTTCGTTAGTCTAGTGGTGAAAGCACCTTGCTATGACCACGGGGTCAATTCAGGTTTTTTTTAACACACCTCGGGTGTGTCATCGAACTCATCAACAATCTGGAATCCAGTATGTGAGCTGGCCTTAAGTAACACACATCTATTGTCCACCAGGTACGTCCTAGCCTTACCGCCGCCAGCGCTCCGCCCCCCCGAGCCAGAGCCGGCCGCGTCGCCCCCCTCGCCGCCCTCACCGTCGTCGTCGCTAGCGCGGCTCGCTAGCGCCGAAGCGCTTCGCTTGAGAGCCCACGACGCGCTTCTGCAGGACAGAGTGGCGCTACACAATAACAGTAAAGTGCACACGTAGGATATAGGATAGGATAGGATGCAGTGGGTCTGATTGGAGAGTTCGAATAATTAAAAAAATATATTGTTTTCTTCTCACGTTTGTATTGTACATTTTTTGGCTTTAATTGCTTTGAAAATGTAAGTTACATTTATATATATAAAAAAATGTCTCTTTGCATCCAGTGGAAATCAAAAATACATTTTTTTTTTCGAATATTGACAGTGGCAGTCGTTAATCATATTATCTTATCATACAACCAGCCTACCGCCCGCGGTTTCACCCGCGCGTAAGTTTCTTTTTCAAATATCCCCCCTTCCCCCCATATTTCCGGGATCAAAAGTACCCTATGTCACTCGAGGATAGTGTAGCTTTCCAACAGTGAAAAAATTAGATATTCAAATCGGTTCAGTAGTTTCGGTGCCTATTCAATACAAAAAAACAAACAATCAAATCTTTCTTCTTTATAGGTAATATTAGTGTAGATAACATAAATACAAATATTATATTTAACAGTGTCACACTTGTTCTTGTAGCTTCTTGACACTTGATTACTACATCTTGAATTCTGTTCTAATAACGCGAACGTTAAAATACCATTCGATTTAGAATATTTCTATTTAGAGTAGACGAAAAATAAAAATATACGCTTTTTACCAAACACGATTTTATTTTGTTAAATTAATGTGGGCGCTGTAATTGCCTTAAATCCAAAGAAATTGGGCCAGAAAAGACGTGGGAATTGAAACCAAATTGACTTGAGTTTTATTCAATAAAGGTACTTATATTTGTAGAAAAAAAAATATAACATTCAAATAAATATGTGGAGGCTCTATTTTTAATAAATCTTACGTAGTCGGTAAATATTTTTGTTTCGACGGTTCCATTATTTTCCTCAGACGTTTGAACTTTAAATAAAATAAAATAATTTATTCTGGAAATAGATTTAAAAAAAAAACTGATAAGGATATATTATTTTTTTCATGGACTTATGTTTCTAAAGCAAAAAATAGTATTTATTTTTTGATTAATTAACAAGCAGTCGCTTAGAGCAAAAAGAAAAAAAAACAAAAGTTGAACTATGTATAAAAACAATGTCTTGGCTTACGAAAATCTGTTTCTACAAGTTTTTTTTATGTTTTGTTTGTTACAATAGAAAATAAACGTAATTAAAAGTATATAATAAAAATTCAGACTTTTTCCTTCACGTTTCGTCAACTAGGATCCCCTAATGGGTCCCCTATATGAGTGCGAAAGTTGATAGTTCGATTTTCATTATATCGAACACGCTGTGTCGATAATTCAGTAGTACGATGTTTTATTACATCGATGATTTGTTAGTGCGATGTAACGTTTGTGCGAAAAATCTTATTGCGAAAGACCATACACCGATTGCTCATTAGTTCGATAATTTAAATGTCTTTATAGACTGCTTTTATGAATTTTCTTAACGTCTATAATGCAAAATTAGGCTAATAATTAAATCTCAGGGATGATAGGTAGCCGTTTTAAAGCCGCATACTTACTATAGAAATAATAAATTATCGAACTAATGAGCAATCGGTGTATGGTTTTTCGCAATAAGATTTTTCGCACAAACGTTACATCGCACTAACAAATCATCGATGTAATAAAACATCGTACTACTGAATTATCGACACAGCGTGTTCGATATAATGAAAATCGAACTATCAACTTTCGCACTCATATAGGGGACCCCCCCTAACCGCCTGCGGCTTCTCTTGCAGAAACTACATCCTATCTTAGTGTGATGCAAATATTTTTTATTTCATTATGTCATTGATGATTAAAATAAGGACAAGTTAATTAATCAATTTTTGATATTGATTTTAAACTTGCGATACTGAACTATTAAATTATGCAAAATTGTAGTATAGTTTTCAGATTCGAGGACGAATATTCTATGTGACATTGCCATTCCGCATATATTTACTTTAAAAATACCCATTTCCTATATTAATATCTTGTAGTAAACAAAATTGGTGTGCGTATTTATTATAAGTCGTGTGCCTTAATATTATTGTACGTTTAATTTGTAAATTGATTTGAACAATTCATTCCGTAAGATCTCACTGTAATAATAAATATAGGTTAAGTAGGCCTTAGAGTACTTAATGTAGAGTTAACTTAATGCTATCTTACCCCAACCATTAATTTGTCACCGAGCATTTAAAAATTAGTTTGAGTGTAAGTAAAGCGTTTTTTTTTTTATAAAAGTGAATTGTCGCTAAGACTGGTTTGTTGGCCGTATAATCAACCAGAAAATGAGGAAACATAATTTTCTTTCAGGCCTCGGTCTCGAATTTCGCGGCAGCGGGGCGGCAGTGGTAGCGGCGGCGCACGCAGGCGCACTGCGGTCACCACTTGACGCGGGCCGTCAAGAGCGGTACGATTACGGTACGAACGATGCTGTAATGCGGTGACCCGCCGCTGCCACTCCCGCCCCGCAGTATTCGAGAACTGGTCTATGGGATTCCATACAAAACATCTCACCGCTGCCGCTGCCCGCGAAATTTGAGGCCGAGGCCTTAAGCACAAATTCAATTCTCGAATGCTCATTGACAAGGGAATGCTGTACTGTAAATAAATTATTGTATTTACTAATGATAAGCTTTGTAATATATAACCCACCGACATTCCAAACCTAGTTTTATTACTGTATTTATTAATTTTTTCAATAAAACAAACTTAAATTGATTAGCTTACTGTTTATTTAAACTACAGAAAGCTAGGTTTACCACTGGCAGATAGGTATTTGATAACTTATCCGTCAGATCACTTAGACGAAGTCACTTTTGTCAATTTTCAAAAAAGAAGATAGCTTTATTATTATCTATCAAATAAAAAATCACGAATGTATCTGTCAGTGGTAAAGATACAATTAATTTATTTTATCAAAAATAATAATTACACAATATGTAAATTGTGTGTGTGATTGTAGCTTTTCTTTAAATTAGATGATTTAATGAGAGCGTTTAATGATAAGCTTTGAAAGTAAAAGCACTTATAATTACATTATATGTAATGTACACTGGTACTTAAACTGTAAATGTAAATAGGGGTTTGTAAATAATGTAAAATTGTAGAAAATGGTTCGATTTTGTGTAAGTACATTTAAGGATATCGTCACTACCGATTTAAACGTAAATAACAACAGTTGTGTATCATTTTAGAAAGAATCAGTTAGTGCAGTTTAATCCTGATTATAATTAATTTGGTCTTGGTCGTGCACGATCGTGGGGTACCTAATTGGGAATCAATTCCCGGGTCGAAAAAAAATTGTGTTAGATCTTTCGAACACAGCTCGGATTTATGATCTTGGCAAGCTGGTGATTAAACCAGCCTACCCGACATTGTCACAATGTCTTGATTTCAATAATTACTTTAAATAAAAAAATGACATAAAAAAAATCTAAGACACGAATAAAAATAATTACCTTCTTGATGTTTTAGTGATAATATCATTTAACACCCCAAATAATCTATCAAAGATTTGTTACACAATGTGGTATATTATTTAATTATTTATTGAGCGAGTAGCGTAGAGGTTTGCAATAATGTATCAATGTAGTAAGGGTAGGTAATAAACACGTGATGAATTACTCTTTTATTTTATTCCTAACATAACCTAACCTGTTTTTTACAAATACAGTTTTGAAAGTAAGCGCCAACGCACTCAGTTCAGTCATGGAAACCTCTGATGGAAAGCTGTAACTGCTTGAACTATTATTACTATTTAATTGAAACACACTTATGTAAGACGATACAAAACTTTTTAAGTCGCATGCAGGTTCAACTTGATCTCGAAATGATGTAATGTTTAATACTAGAGAAAACGAGGAAAAGACCTCGCTTTTTCTACGGTCGAGCAAATGAGAAAAGAATCTCACTACTTCATTGTTTGGTCATCAAGCCGTGAAGATGGGTAGCTAATATGGTAATGCAATAATGCAATAATGTCCTACCTAATGTACATTATTTTTTCAATTAAATTCACCAAACGTTTACTATCTAATATATCCATGTGGTTCCAAGATAAACACGCAGCAGCAGACAAACACAAGCAGACAGACACGCAGCCCACCTGATGGTAAGCGGCCACTGCGGCCTATTCCATTGAGGGATACTTCATCAGGGAACGTCGCTCAATGAGCTGCCAGACTGTAGGCTCATGTGATCTTCGAGCCTTTTGTTTCAAGTGTACTGGCTCCCACATTAATGTTGCCGGAGTACAGCCAGAGCTAGAGGCGGCAGATTTTACCTGTGGGGGTAGCTAGCCAGTCGGACTCTGAAAAAGTGCTACCACAAACCAGATCTAAAGCGAGAATCGAACCCACGACCTCCGGGTTTTATACCCGAGCGGCATAGCCACTGTTCCGCGGAGAAAAAAAATATATAAACCTCATGCATGTTAAGCGAAGTTTAAAACTAATCGGGTATTTAGGAAAACATTACAATACAGAAAACGATTACAGAATTACCAAACAACCAGTAGTATTTAGGGTCATTGCATCGCATGGAAATTGATTAAAATCCGAGTTTTGAACAGCAATCACAATGCAAGAAACGAGCAGTGGATTCAAACACTCAAGCAGCACGAAACAGCGCCTCTCCCGATTCAATCGATTCGTTTTGAACGCTTTTAGAGACCCGCAGGGCATACACTTTTTACATTTATTTATGCGGTTTTTTTATTAATAGTAATTTCTTTTTTAAATATTCCCCTCCAACCCCTTTATAAACTATGTCCATACCAAATGCGTTACGAGATGAAAAGAGACAAACTGTTATCCTATGAGAACTGAGCATAGTAATGTCTATAGTCTAAGCTATGTCTGAAGTTCTGAACCAAACATCGAAATCGGTGAATTGGTTTAAGAATGAGAGAGAACATCAGACTGAAAAACAGCTGAGTTACTTTCGCATTAATACGGTTTCTTTAAAGCAGCTAAGGCCTCGTCCTCGAATTTCGTCCGCTTGACAGCATCGTACCGCGCTTGACGCCCGTGTCAAGCGGTTACCGCAGTCAGGCGCGGTCCGAAGGGGGGGGTCACAGGGGACATGACCCCCCCCAAAATCTAAGGTCAAATTGAAAAATCTCAAAAATTTGCCAAATAATAATGGTGGTGAATGGTGGTAATTCCATAAGTATAATTATTAATTATATAATTATGATTTTGTAACACTTCCATAGGTTTCCCGTTTTCTGAGGTAGTGAGTGACCCGGGCTGGTCAATAGCCACAAGGCTGGCTGGGGGAGTTTAGTGCGTAGTGGACGCTTAGTCTCGAGTCCCTCACAAGGCCGCAGGTTTAGCTAACCTGCGGTTATGGTACAAAAACGCATTCTCCTCCAAAAAAGCAGTTGCACGGAAGGATCCAAATGCTTGCGCACACAAGAGGGAATACAACTTTGCCTCCAGATCCCTAAAAAAGGTTGTGGCCAGGGCTAAGGCTGAACACATTGGCAAAATTGGGGAGAGACCGGCTCACCTTCCGTCAGGAACTCGTGCATTCTGGTCTCTCGCCAAAGCTGTCGAAGGGAACTTCAGTAAGCCATCTTTCCCGCCGCTACGTAAGGAGGGTGACGAATTGGCCCACGATGCAAGAGAGAAAGCAGATCTTCTGGGTTCTCTTTTTGCATCTAATTCCACCTTAGATGACGGGGGAAACCCACCGCCTACTATCCCGCGGTGCGATAGCTCCCTCAATGACATATTGTTCACACAAAAAAATGTCCGAAAAGCACTATTTTCCTTGGACATAAACAAGTTTAGTGGGCCCGATGGCATTCCTCCTATCGTACTTAAGACCTGTGCTCCCGAGCTGGCACCAGTTCTAACGCGTCTATTCCGACTTTCATATTCACTGGGGGTTGTGCCGACCGCGTGGAAGACGGCTTTAGTACACCCGATCCCAAAAAAAGGTGACCGCTCAGATCCCGCCAATTACAGACCTATAGCGATCACCTCCCTGCTTTCAAGGATATCTGGAGTAAAACCAGCTGATCAGTGACCGTCAGTACGGATTCCGACGTGGACGGTCAGCTGGTGACCTCCTTGTCTACCTGACCCACCGATGGGCAGAAGCAATTGAAAGCAAAGGTGAAGCGCTGGCGGTCAGTTTGGACATAGGTAAAGCTTTTGATCGGGTGTGGCATAAGGCATTGTTGTCGAAGCTTCCCTCATACGGTCTGCCACTGAAACTATGCAAATGGGTCGCCAGCTTCCTAGCGGAGCGTAGCATCAAGGTTGTAGTTGACGGCTTCTGCTCCGACTTAAAACCGGTGAATGCTGGTGTCCCGCAAGGCTGTGTGCTATCCCCAACACTGTTTCTCCTACATATCAATGACCTGTTACAAACCAGTAACATTCATTGCTATGCGGATGACAGTACGGGTGATACTTCTTACACCGGTCGTGCAAATGTTTCCAACGCACATGTGGTAGAAAGTCGGAACAGACTTGTGTCTCAGATGGTGACCCTCCTAAAAGATGTCCCCTCTTGGGGACGTCTTAACCTGGTCCAATTTAACCCGAAAAAGACACAAGTCTGTGCGTTTACCGCAAAAAAAAAACGAATTTGTCGTTTCCCTCGATTTTGAGAACACTCCTCTTGATAAAAAACCGAGCATTGGGATTCTCCGCGTCGATATCTCGAGCGACGTTCAATTCTGGCGGTCATCTGGAAGAAAAAGCTAAGCTGGCCTCAAAGAAATTAGGTGTCCTAGGTAAAGCAATGTGGTATTTTACTCCAACTCATCGCCTCCAACTCTATAAAGCCCAGTTCGGCCTCACATGGAGTACTGCTGTCATCTCTGGGCCGGAGCTCCACAGTACCAACTTCTTTCTTTTGACCGTATCCAACGTCGAGCAATCCGGATTGTCGGTGCCGAGAGTCTTGCCGGTTGCTTAGATCCTCTGGCATTGCGTAGAGACATTGTGTCCCTGTGCATCTTCTACCGCCTATATCATGGGGAGGGGAGTGTTCCGAGGAATTATTTGGCTTGATTCCTGCTGCTAAATTCCACCACCGTACAACCCGCCACAAAATGCAGTTTCATCCAAACTACCTGGACGAGTGGCGATCAACTACCGTACGTTTCTGCAGACATTTTCTGCCGCGCACGACTGTTCTGTGGAACCAGCTTCCCGCAGCGGTGTTTCCAGGCCAATACGACATGCATACCTTTAAGAAGCGAGCGGCAACGCGCCTGTGACCCTAAGGGGGTCTCGGGTGCTTATGGGCGGCGGTGATCACTTATCATCAGGTGACCCACTTGCTCGTTTGCCCCCCTATTACATAAAAAAAAAAGGTAATGTGAGTGACCCCCTCCAAAATTTCAGGCTGCGACCGCGCCTGACCGCAGTGCGCCGCCGCTCCCGCTGCCGCGAAATTCGAGGTCGAGTCCTTAGGGTTTGCACTTTCACTGCAACTATAGCAAAACCCTTTTTTAAAGTAAATAGTATGTTATTCAGTAAAGTACTTAGTACTTTTCATCAGACCAATGTATGTGATATTGTCCGACATTAATTGCTACTACTGCTTTTTCCCAGTACAGAACCCACAAATGAGAACCGAACCTGCTAACCGATTATTCGGCCGCCCCCCACTTCCAGCAAGATTAAATTTGCTCCTCGCCCATCGCTCAACAAAGAACACGAGTGTTTGAAGAAAGATTAATTTTGCCAAAAATTCGGTGCCGCGATGTTAATCCTTTGTCGGTATTTTGTCTTGTATTATGTTAATATTTATGTGTAGGATGTAATGCATTCTGCGTGGTGCAGCGGCTTTAATAAGCGACGATTGTGCTGGTAGAATTTGTGATTTTAATATAATCTAAGTATACTACTACTACTATATGTTATGAAGAGGAATGATTTGATTGTTGGTTTAAGTATCTCTGGAGTCTGGACAGTATCAAATATCATTTTGAAAAAAGCAATTACGTGCGGGTGAACCGCGGGCGGAATGCTATTTAAAATACATACTTAAAACAAAAAAAAATTAGCTTCAAATAAAAAAAATTGGTTGCCTGTAAAGTCGGTATACGGGCGAAAGTTTTACGGGACAACGACTTTTTATGTCTGTCTCTCTCGCTCTTAGGCGGGACGCGTGCCTCTCACTCGCTCTCATTGTGAGCGCATAACGTGAGCGGAGCGTAACGCAGTTTCTTGAAGTGTCACCCGGCAAACCAATTTATAAGACGTTGTCACGTCAAAATATTATACTAAAATAGTCATTTATGTGACTGCTGCATAATGAGGGTCATTAAAATACGAATGTGGTTTTATGAAACGAACGAAGTGAGTTTCATAAAAGAATCACATGAGTATTTTAATGACTAATTATGTACAGTCACATACATAACTTTATCTTCATTCATACGATAATATGTCTATTTTATAGTCAGGATTGATGAGCAAACGCCCTAGTTACCAACATAATCTGTATGTAAAAGTTAGTTTAGTACTGTCATAATTAATGACTGACGTTTGTAGTTTTTAAAATCCATAAACAATCTAGACTCGAGTTGATTTCGATTCTCAAATCGATTGTTATAATTTCAGCATCGAATTAAATGTATAGGAATGGAACATAAAATTACTAATCGACTAATTCGATAATCGAAAAAACCTATTAATTTTTACTTTTAAAGAAGACGTTCGAAATTTGAACGTAATTTCGTATCAGTTACCGACACTAAAATGTAAACATTTCAATGCAGCCACAGATACTTATATCTAAATGTAGGGCGTTTGCTCATCGCTCCTGAATATAAAATAGACATATTATGGTATGGATGTAGATAAAGGCATTTAATAATGGCGTGTCTTGTGTTTGTAATTTAATGTATCGTACAAGTGTTTTATTTAAATAAAAAAAAAATTAACATGTGCAGGCGACTCCACGGTTACCTAATGCCCCGCGTTAGAATCGGTCCGGTCGACAAATGCCCCGCGTTAGAATCGGTCCGGTCGACAAGTTATGTAAGGTAGAAGTTGTTAATGTTTGACTCGCAAACCGCCACTACGCGCCGTTTCTACGCCAAATGAAGGTCGAAATGTGTTGATGTGTTGAGTGCTTATTTTTTTTTTTAGTTATTTGTAAAATATTTTTACAAATTAGATTGTCACTGAGTTGGGAAGGTACCTTTACGTGAAACTTGTGAGTGATTAATAGTAGGTAAAATATTATTATTAGTGTAAACTAAAATCTTAGCTGTGCTGCGCCATTGAATGATTAATTAATTATATTTTTTTATATATTATGTCTCATTGTAAGTGAACTATATTATAAGTTCTTATGAGAAATAAATATCTTTAAACCTAAATTTTAACCAGATCGAGACTAGTATTTTTTGAGTTATCCCTAATTAAGTATTTCATTGACTACATTCATGATTTATTTTATATCACATTGCACACAGCCTCTAATTGCTCGCTGACAGTTTTTTTATGAATTTTTCATTTCTTTGCTTACTTTACGGCTCGTCGTCGCTGTGTTAATAGTATGCCAGAATATTTATTTATTTTCATTTCATTATAACACAGGTAAGACCACAGGAAGAAGCTAGTATACCTATATCCGGGCTAAACTTTTAACTTGCCCGGATAATATCCGCTCGTAATGGCGTCAGATCTGCTTAGCGCGCGCTTAGAGCGGGCGTAATCTCCTTAAACTGTTACTTATTGTTCCCGGATCCCCCCCAAAGTGGGAGGAATGGTGTATTAGGGTTGCTAACAACGTCTTTGGGTTTTTGTCAAAATTTATGAATTATCATTTCATGACACCATATCGGAGATTTTTTACTAAACAGTATTCTTATTAAAAGCTATGATTAAAATAAATAATGTAAACTGTTAGAAAGAATATACAATTACTTCGTAATTATATACGTTCGTAATATTCGTAATATTACTCTAAATAATCGGCAGTGGAAATACTGTACGCTATAATACGCTGGTTCTACTTAAATCTCTATAGAAAATCTAATACGGCAGCAGATTCTACTTTGTATTTAATCTATGTATGATCTAAAATTTTCACAAAAATTTAATAAATCACAATAATTTTAATTAAGTAAATTTCAATCTTTCTTAGATCAATTACAATGATGCGATTACAATAATGTACAGTTTTAAAACTGTTTAGTCTGTGTTTTTGAAATTAACGCATTGAATAGAATAACTTTTAATGAAAGAAAATTCGCAGTTTAAAATTAGATATTATTTTCATTGAAACGTCTGGTTTTTGTAAAAAAATAATATAAAACCGCGATTTTTTATCCTTTTAAATTCGTTTAATTGAATGTTTCGTCAACCCTAACGGTTATCCCCCCAGATTGACGCTCGTTGTGAAGTAAATGTCTTCGAGAGTGTAATTGGCGAATACTTGACGCGTTTTTCGATACGATTTTATTGTGCTTTAAAGATTTCTATCGGCAATGCTCGAGTATAATGCACGTTGTTAGCTTGAGTGACTCGTTTAGCCTGATCACTCCCGCCTTTCACTGCTTTTGTGCTCCATGTTGATGCGATGTCGATTTTGAAGTCGAAGTTTTGTGTTTTGTATACAGTCTACATTATGTTTGTGATTTATTTACTCCAAAATATATGGTTTAGTATCTAAGACTAAAAAATTAAATTGTATTAAAAAATAATCTTCGCGATGTAAAGAGTAACTAGCCGAGTTTCTTGCCGGTGCACGGTGTCTTCTCGGTAGTAACAACATTCCGAATCGGTGGTAGAGTCTTAGTAATTTGATTTATTAAATACCTTTATTAGTTTGTCTCATATTATTATGAAAAATATAATGTAAGTAGGTATATTGATTTAAAATATTATATTTTAGGTAAAGTTTATGTTATTAGTTTTTACGATTCAATCAAAGTTCTTTTTTACATTAACAAAGATATTTTTGATTTTTTTTCAATATTTTGTCAATTTTCATTCAGGCACGAACATAATGTGTTAATTGACACAAATCATTTTAGATGCTTAATGTCAACGGTTGGTGAAGCACATAGATTTAGTATATCTCGACGGATCAAATTCTAATCGCCGTGCGTCAAAGGATGGCATATCTACCTCTTTTTTAAATACACTATCAATGCAATTAGGCATAAATAAAATGAGCGAAAAAGAAGGATTTTTTCTATCTGAGCGAAGCGAAATTGGCCCTTAGATTACATCAGAACTTCAGAAGTATCAGGACTTAGTAAGTATATATGTAATTGAAGCTATAAGATAGTAAATAGAGTGGGCAGTAGGTAATGAAAAGGTCTTCGCGAGCCCCGCCCACAATGACGCCCACGGTAATTTCATTAAAGCCTGACCCATCTCTATACATATCTACCTTCTGTATATCTATATAACTCTATCTACACTTGTACAGTATAGTGTGGAGGTTTGGTTGTTGTTGTTGTTGGGCTCTCTCTATGCGCACATGTTGGAATTTTGTTGCCGCACAGCTAAGGCAACGCTTCGATGGTTTAGTGGCGTTGATCTCGGGATACTGGGTTCAGTTCCCGGGTGGGGAAAATTTTGTGTCAGAATTTTCGGTTGTGGCAATCGAGGTGACTAAGGCAGTAATTCAAAGAGCATTGTGTCGATGACTTGATTTTTATGGAGGACTAGCGGGCGCCCGCGGTTTCACCCGCGTGATTCCCGTTCCCGTGGGAATATCGAGATATCCTTTATTTTCCTTTAGCGGATGCCTACTACGTCTTATCATCTACCTGCATGCCAAATTTCAGCCCGATCCGTCTAGTGGTTTGGGCTGTGCGTTGATATCTATCTATGTCAGTCAGTCAGTCAGTCAGTCAGTCAGTCACCTTTGAGTTTTATATATATAGATTCAGTTTCTATGATGGAAGCTTTTGCAATGGGATATTATTTTTTACAATACTATGGCTGTTATGAGAATAAGGGAATAGAAAGTGCATTTGTGCAAGTACACTTTAATAGATCCTGCGTAATTGGTTGAGCCCTAAGACTACGAAGGTCAATCTTTATGATCAACTAATAAATTTTAGATTTTATATCATATACTCTCCGTCAACTATTTTACCCGTCCCCTAAACGTACTTGAATCTCACCATTTGTATCAATAGTGTAGTGACGTCAAACCGGTCTTGGACCCACCCACCGCCCATAGCCTGTTACACGCCCACGCTAACTCAATTACCGCTGCGTGACCCCACTCCCCCCTTTCCGTTACTCACGAATACGCTGCGTCGACTGACTTCGTAGCGCAATGGAGAATGTTCACTAGTTTCGATTTTTAATTTTTCTTATAGTCCATATGAAATAAAAAAAAGTGTGTATAAAAATTATTTCGATATGTCACTTACTTCCCGAGATATTGAATTTTAAAGTCGGCCGGCCGGATCTCGCTGCGGTGACGTCATAAGTCATACACTCACGCTGCTCACGCAGTACGTTGCGCGCTCCGGTAGGGTTATTTCGTAGTGAACCCTACCGGAGCGCGCAACGTACTGCGTGAGCGTCTGACCTGTGACGTCATTTCAACGCAGCGCCAACGCCAACATGGCCGACGCGCGGCGAACGGGATTTTCAAATGTCTATAAAATCTAAACTAATTGATATTTTGGAATGAAACAAAAAATAATGTGTTTATATTCACATAGGCTTTACTGTGACAAAGTTACAAGCTATTTCGCGTACCTAGTAACTTCTCCATTGCTTGTAGACCGCACTAACTTAGACATGTCTTACACAGCTATCCATCCACATCTAACTCCAAATGGAGCTACCAGTTAGTGCAATTGGAAGTCTTTGAAGCCAGACAGCCATCTGCCAGGGTTTAGCGAGGCAGAGGCAGTTTTTGTATAAATATTCCTGGACACCTTCACACAACGCCTTCCTGCCCGAAACATAAATTTTATTGTGTACTAGCCTTCCGCCCGCGGTTTCACCCGCGCGTAATCTCTTTTTTCAAATATCCCCCCTTCCCTCTACATTTCCAGGATCGAAAGTACCCTATGTTCACCGGGGATAGTGTAGCTTTCCAACAGTGAAAGAATTATTCAAATCGGTTCAGTAGTTTCAAAATTGATATTCCCGCGGGAATGAGACGTTTCCCGTAGGAATTTTATAGCCTATGTCCTATTCCGGGTTATAAACTATACGTGTGCCAAATTTCATCTAAATCCGTTTAGGCGTGATTGAGGAACAAACATCCAAACATCCAGACTTTCGCATTTATAATATTAGTAGGATTAGATGCCAGACAACAAATAAAAATTAATTTCATTTATTTTTAAATACAACATATTAAATGAAGAAACACCCAGACTGATTCGACATGTTCATGCAAACAAGGTCTTCGGTAATTTAATAATGTTTGATTTCCACATTGAGTTCGTTAAGTGTCCGGATTAATCCCCATGAAAATGCATATTGCATTTTGCTGTTAGGAAAATTCTGTGAAAATATAAAGTCTGAATTTAACGTATCTCAAATATAGCGATAGCAAGCAAATCACAGAGATAGAAGCAAATCCACTAATTAATTTTAATGTCAAAAATAAATGTGCAGGCTAGCTTCCACCCCCACTGGTCAAATCTGCCGCCATAACAGCTCTGGCTGTGTTCCAGCAATATTAATGTACGTACGTAGGTACACTCGAAATCTACGGCTCGAAGATCAGATGAGTCTACAGTAGGTATGGCAGCACATTGAGCGGGTGAGGTGTCCCTCAATGGAATGGGCCGCAGTGGTCACTTTATCAGGTGGGCTGCTGTGTGCCTGTCTAAAATTGCATGTATAATAAATATTTACTTTCAGTTTGGCTACGAGCCCAAGACCCCAAGATCAAGGCCCGGTATTAAAACCATTAGATCATCATTAGACGGCGTACCAAAAGATTATCATTTGCATTTACCCTGACAATTATTTCTTCGTGTAAAGATATCATAAATAGCAATTACGATCCCGGCCGTATCTCATTAGCGGGTTATTAAAGTATTAAACAATGGCTGACTGGCCGTGACAGCGCGGCTGGGGGCGCGCTTTGTTTGTGCTACGAAGCCAGAGTAAAAGAGGGAAGTAGGGCAAATCGGGTGTTAGTGTGACTTAGTAGTAAAGGCGATTGTATTCATAAATTTACAAAGCTGAAGTAGCAGTGGGTTGGCCGTATCACTCGTAGAACCGATAACCGGTTGAGTAAACGTAGTGTAGGACGCCCAATAAGGCCAGGTGTAGTAACGACTTGCGCAAGACGACTGGCAGAGCCGAGAATCGAATTTGGAGCTGTATGTGTCCAGTCCAGCAGTAGGATAGGCTAATAATCGTCATCATCATCCCAGCGTATTCCCGATTGCATCCAGTACCTATGGAGCTCAAGGTCCGCTTCGACTATGATCCTAGATTTGACAAGCCTGGTTATTACAATTGAGCGATTGCCATCTGACCTCCGTAACCCTTACAAGGGAAACTAGACCTACTTGGAACATAGTCGGGACCAACTGCTTAACGTGCCTTCCGAAGCACGGAAACATATCATTCTTTTCAGACATTCAGGTGATTCAAGCCTGCAATGTCCTAACCAAACTGGAAACAATCACACAAAGTGATTCCCCGTGGGATTCGAACCCACGACCTCCGGGTATTAGAGCCAATCTCTAACCACTGTACCACGGAGGCAGTTTAGGATAGGCTCATAATGATGATGATTATTGGTAAATATACAAAAAAACCTATCTGATCTGAATCCGGAGCAACTCTTTAACATTGGTTTTGATGATTCATAAGTGCATCTTTGGAGTCTACGAATAAGAAAAAATTTTGTTTTTAATGATCTCTGGAGACTCTGGAGGTAAATCAATGTATTTGATGTTGTCTAACAAAGGTGAAAGTCGACATACTTTCAAAGTGTAGGTACTGTGATGTAGTTTCCGAGACAGGCATTGTGCGAGATATTGTCAATTACATAGCGGGATCGGGTTGCGATTCCTAAATTGATTCTTGTTATTCGGAAAAGGGTTTCATTTCTGTTTTAATGACGGTTATATTCACTAAAGGAAATAATCTATTACTGACATTTCTATAACAAGTCCCCACTAGGAAAAGCTAGAGAACTAGATATACCATTTTCATCTCTGTCATATTAGTTCCTGATAATTTTAGCATTAAACTAAGCATAGCTTCCCCACCTGATGCCTAGAAAAATTGTTTTTTTCTAATATTGATATAATTATTTAGCCATTAAGCACGCACAATGCTTTAAAAAAAATGGTAAAATTATGTACTATGAGTGCCAGACAACGAATGAAAATTACTTAAATACATAATTATTATACATAGAAAACACCCAAATCAGTGCAAACAGACTTGTTCATATCTCTAATGTACTAGACGACATTTCTACCATTACACGAAAAAGGCAAAACCAGATTTAACGAAAACATTCCCCAACTTCCCCTCTCTGTTTAATTCAGAACCGCGAGCAAACACACGGGGCGAGCATTGTCTGTCTTTTAATTACATCTGAAAATGTTTAAGTCGGTAGAATTTAATATTTTCATTAAAACACTTAGCTTAACATTGATTCCTCTTCATATGGGATATTAGAAAATAATGTAACTAAGTTAAATAAATTACCTACTGAACAATGGCAGAAATCTCAGGGTCCTGAGTACAAATTATGTAGATTTTTTGGACACAGCTCAGGTTTGTCATCGCCAGTCCGCATTTGGCGAGCTTGGTGATTAAGCCAGTACCATCATTAAAAAAATAAATAAAATAAAATAAAATATGTTTATTTCAGGCTTCAGGACCCATAGAATTGACATTAACATAAAACATAATAAAATCAGTGAACATTTAAACATAACATTAACTACATTAAATTATTAATATATTACATTAAATCATTGTAGCGATGATTTAATTATAATAATTCCCCACTTAACTATGATGTATCCTTATAATCATGTCAATATAAATCCTACAGAGCTACTTTAAGTAAAGGCCTTAATCCCAATAATAGTGAAGTGCAACATTACACATTTAACATTACCTTTAAATTCATTAATGAACCGATGGATACTTTATTCTTTCCCGTTAACTTTTCCAGTTAGCAACTGAAAGGCTAAGACTAAAGCTAAGCTAAAATCGGAAGCTAATCCATACTAATCCGCCTAAACCGAGTATCGTTGGAGCTAATATCGCCGCGGGGAGGGCCAATTGACCCAATAATAACGCGCCTACTGGAAGAAGACGGGGCGACGGGTACTGAGGGAAATAAACGCTTTAGAATTGTGCCTAAGTTTAATAAACAGATAAATAAATTAATAACATCACATCGAAGCCTCCTTAGATTTGAACCAAAATAGATAAAAAATTATGATGAAGCGAATACTGTGGCCTGTTATACTTAATAAAGGACACTTTTGACCGCCTCCGTGAAACAGTGGCTAAGCCACCCGGGTATAAAAACACAGAGGTCGTGGGCTCGATTCCCACCTTGGGTCTGGTTGGTGGTAGGGCTTTTACAGAGTCCGACTGGCTAGCCACCTCCACAGGTGAAATCTGCCGCCATAACAGCTCTGTCTGGCTGTGTTCCGGCAAAATTGATGTGGAAGCCAGTACACTTGAAGTCAGAGGCTCGAAAATCAGATGAGCCTACAGTCTAGCAGCACATTGAGACATTGAGCGAAACTTCCAGGTGAAGCATCCCTCAATGGAATAGGCCGCAGTGGCTTACCATCAAGTGGGCTGCGTGCCTGTCTGCCAATTAAACTATGTTAGTATAAAAAAAACTTTACCGGCATTCATTGCTTAATGTGCTATCACACCGTAGGCCCATCTGATCTTTCAACCTTTACATTAAGGTGTACTGGCTCCAACATTAATATTGTCGGAACACAGCCAAAGCTGTTATGGCGGAAGATTTCACCCGAAGGGGTGGTAATTAGGAATTATTCATTCATATTGCCAGTCGGATCACACAAATTGTCTTCGAACCTTTTATTGCCAAATATAAGTATGCCATACTGTAACTTATTAGGTTTATTGACAAAGATAGAGGCCACTGTTTCAATTGACCAGATTATCTTAGCACGTTTCCTCGCGCCACTGGGCCACGCGATCGCTCCAGGCCGGTACCACGGTGTAAAGAAGGGTACAAATCGCTGTATAAACTTAATATCGTCTAAATTGCCGGCGAGCGGCGCGGGGGAGGCGGGGGAGGGGGCGTGCAAACATCTACAGCTTTTATTGCGATCATAGCGTATTGATTCCGGTCATAAGCCGCCGTGCCGGGATAATTTGACTTTATTGGTGAGAGGTGGCCTTTTAGCTACTTTATTTGCTGGTAATCTGCCGGTTTTTAGGTTTTTTTTTCGCAAATGGCAACGTGACGTTGACAGTGTTCTTTTATCGTGTGATTTATTCAGTTCAAAGAACACCACGGACGTGGTTGTACGTCTTGTGTCACATGAACTTAAAAACCAGTCTTTTTAGCTACCTGCCACCCCGTCTTAAGAAATCTGCCGCCACTGTTAGTTTTGGCTGTATTCTGGCGATTTTAGGCGCTTCCACCACACTCTACCAGAAGACACAGAAGGCCGACGTAATAGTGGTAGCTTTGCTTTCACTCACCCAAGGAAGTACTCGTTGGGTGAGTGAGAGTACTGAAGGTTGGGAGTTTCCTCCATATTCTATTCCCAAAAGCAAGAAACACATCTGAGGAGACCCTAGTCGCAGGTGCCTTTTGGGGGTAAAGATCTTTTATCTTCAGGTGTCCGAACTTACTCTTGCTAATGGCCTCTTTCTCTTATAAAAAATAAACAATGAATAATATTCAGATTTATAATACAAACGATAGCTAAAATGAGACCAATTACTTAAATTATGTTAATCAACATCTTTCCCTACTTCTCACGAAAGTCAATATTCACTGGTTCGATTATAATGCGCTTTACTCCAGTTCGATGCGTTTGCGCAACCATACAGTGCGAATTAACCCGAAGCACGGATGCAATCAGATGTGCAATATGTCGATTTGTACGTGGGAAAATAGGGCAGCTATTTGTATTAATTGGTCAATTCAATTATTTCATTAAAATGGCCTTGTTGGTGCAGTGGTGTTAGTAGGGCTTTGAGTTCAGTTCTCGGGTGGAGCAAGATTTTTTTTTTAAAGGGCTCGGTTCTTTTTTAGAAATTGGCAATGGTGGTGATCAAGCAAGCCTTTTTAATTCAACTATGACATTTCTGATCTGATATGATAATAGTTTAACTAAAACATTCTCGTCTGAGTTTTCAATATTTTTCTTGAACTTGAATTTTGTAAGTTCAACTACAAATGAAAATATTTACGCCTATTACCTATTTACCTAAACTATTGTGGGTAGTTTTTTTTTCATCAATGAGGTTTTCATTGCGTGTCATGTATTAACAGTATGTAACTAACTGACATTGTTATTTTATTTTAGTCATAATAATTTAATAGTGAAGAAGGTTAATGTATTTTCTTTCTTTCGAATATCCAGACACAAAAAACATGCACGGTTAAACATAAATATTTTTGTTCTGAGTGAGATTGGAACCCACGACCTTTGTAATGGGTCAAGATCACTACCAAATCCACAAACAAGCCTGATATTTTTTTTTATAATAAAATTGGATCTACATCAAACCTATCTCCTAACGACTTTTATTATTTTTTAATGTCACCAAGTGACAAAGTGAGGGTTATTATCACTTATCACACACAGGTGGTGATTCCCACCAATGATGGATGGTATCGTAAACCTGTTATTTCATGGCATGGCACGTCATTACCCCATAATATATTGAATTTATTATAGCCAATGGTTTATCTCAGGTTTATTGGACGGTGATACGATAAAAATGTAATTATGATTTTGTGGATTAAGATAAACGTTTATTATACACTGGTTAATATGAAATTCTAGTAGCTATAAAGGAAAAGGGAAATATTGTTACGTGATGATTACAAAAGTTATTTTATTGGTATATAACATTTAGAACTTCGACTTTTTTTTACTCACAAATAGGGTAAATGCTCTAGTTCTCCGACCAATACATATAATACTACAGTGGAAAAAAAATAAGGAGAAAATTGCATTTAGGCTGCTACATGTATAAGTTACAGGGACTCAAGTATAAACATACATAAATGTTTTTGGTCATTTTACTAGCGAGGACCTCTCGTTGGTCGAGAACTGGTGCATTTTCCCTACCCCTTTGATAATACTTACATAAAAAATAATTTTGCCAAGATCGTGTGATCGGAACCTAGTATCTCTAATCTAGTGCCACAAGACAGTCATCAGCTCGTCCGATTTCGAGTGTGAAGGGAAAACCGGGGGAGTTTAGTGGGTAGTGGGACAAACGTGTTCAGTTCCGAATCCCATCCCATCCCACACCTCTATTTTCGTCGGAGGTTAAAGTGCTTTGCCGTGGTCTTGTTGGCTGTCCTATCTTTATGAATATTATTTTAATTATTTGTTTGTTTGTTTATTTGTATTGAATAAGCTCCGAAACTTCTGAACCGATTTGAAAAATTCTTTCACTGTTGGAAAGCAGCTACACTACCCCGGGTGACATAGGGTACTTTCGATCCCGAAAAAGTGGCGGAAAGGGGAGTATCTTAAGAAGAAATTACGCGCGGGTGAAACCGCTAGTAATAAATAAATAAATAAAGTACCTAAGCTTATTTTATCGGTATCTGTGATGGCAATAATTACTCCATGTTAATCGTACTATTCATATTATAGTGATAACGGGTCAATATAGACATCCGACCCTTGTGAAATGACACGTGGCTGATAATACAAGTGGCTCAGGCTGATTACAATCAATTGACGGTATAATATTTGTTAAGAGCACCTGTGCTTGCAGATTTGATAAGGAGTAGAGTTTCTTCCGTCACTGAGCGTGAGTGGGCCAATACACTTGAATATGAATATGAATGAATATAGTATAGGTAGGTTGTATTTAAGATAAAAAAGGCATTGAAATTGTTTCTTTTTTTTTTGTTTTGATTTTATAATATTGTTATTTGTAATTCCAAATTTTTTATGTGTACATAAAACTGTTATTCACGATGCCTTGAAAAGGTTAATTTGTAATTTATTATAAATTTATAGTAAATAAATGAATATGAATATGAATCAAAGGTTCGTTGTTCACATGATCCTACAGTGTGGCACAGTATTGATATTTGTGTGTACAGTGTATAATTAACGATGTTTACTGGTTCAGTGGCCCTCAATGGCTAAGGCCGCAGTGTTTTAATAATTGCAATCAATGATAAAATTAGGAAAAAAAACTATTGGTACTTTATATCGTTGGTCTTGGTTTTAATTTTTCGTCATCAACATCAGCCAAAGGATCTTAATTGTTTTATTATTTTTTATTGCAAAAAAAGTCACCAGCATTCACTAGTATCGTATAAACGGATTACAATGAATGCTGAATGCACCTCCATACAAACACTGGCGTAGTGTATATTATACAGGGTGCGCGTGTGTTTAATCTGGCCGGTAACGAGCCCGATACGCAAACGCTGGTAATTGGAGAGACGCCGCCATCTGTATACAGGGTGATGCTGCTACATTGTATTTGGAAGGAAAGTTTGACCACTACTTTGTAATAGTAAGCCGATCGAGTGTAAAAAAGGTAGTGGTTCGATTCCCGCCTTGGATCTGGTTTGTGGGAGAAGTTTTTTTCAGTCCAACTGAATACTCAGCCTATCTACATGTGAAACCTGTCTGGCTGTTTTTCGGCAATATTAACTCTTTGGCAGCTGGCCATTTCAAAATAAGACTCATGCCACCCGTACCCAGTACGTGTTCGGCTGTCAAAGTGTTAATTTGAGAGCCAGTACACTGAAAATGAAAGGCTAAAGGATCAGGGGAGCCTACAAAGTGGCAGCACAATGAGCAATGTTCTGGTAAAGTGACCCTTAGAGCAATAGATCGCATGGGCCACTTACCACCAGGTGGGATGCGGGCTTTTCTATCACCTGATTAAGCATAAAAAATTATTAGTTAGCTATACTATCAGTATTATAAAGCAACACCGCTTAAAAATTCGCTTACTCACACCGAAGCTCAGCAATGCAAAATCTGTCCGTTAAGCTCTGAAAATATTAGAACATGCATAAAAAAGAAATGGAAATGGACGTTTCTTAATTGACGAATTTATAAAATGTATTTCAATAATACAGTTTTCCCAAAAATCAAAACCGCCTGTATATACCAGGCCAGTTTAAGCCAATCCATGTAATTGGCATGCACTGATCAATTAGTCAGTGTGTACCGCAGATTTAGCCGCTTTCGTGCCTTGCCTGGGCTCTGCCTGCGAAAGTCTGGGTCTAAAACTAGATTTTCCTTTCGAAGAATCATGGATTCTGTTTTAGTTCTTATGTGTTGTTTGGCCTCTGTTATGGCATACGGGGATGGTGAGTACTTACATTTTTGTATACATACATACATGTGTGACTGACGCCATGGCGCAGTATTTTATTTTATTTTACAATTTTAGGGAATCTTACAGCTAGAAACTTAGTAGTACTAAGTGTAACAAAAAAAGGCCAATTACAAGTTTCCGCTTCTAGAGAAAAATTTCACAATTTCAAATTAACTATCACTATCAAAACAAAGTACACAGCACTCGTCATCGTTGAAGAACTCGTCACACACGTATCTCTTTAGTTGCACAACACTGTTGAAAAAGAGGTCTAAGTCTAGGATTTGAGAGATCTCGTGAAATGTTGTCGCCGCTCTTATTAAGAAAGCATTTTGCCTATTAGTTCGTGTTCACTATAGGTATGTGCAGAAGTTTCGGATTCCTCAGGGGTTTCGCTGGCACGCGTAGTAATAATTTAGATCCAATCGAGTACACCAGGGTTCCGGCTTCAAATCATGTGTACTGCGCTTGGTTCTACCTGAGCCTCTGCACTGTAATAAGTTAAAATAGTTTGTTTTGATTTATACTAAGCCAGCACTTGACCATAAAGTTACCTGATGTTAATATGCGGTCTACGATGGAGCGTGCTTAGTTAGAAGAAGCCCTTTAATTCTAGCTTTGGCGAGTCTTAAGTTTTATGGTCAGGATATATGGATCCAGGCAAAGTAAAATTTGATTTTGAAAAGATTCCAGATCTCGAAGGGGCGGGACCCCGATGCGTGGCACTCTTAGCTCCGTCGGAGGTGGTGTTGAAGAATCTCCACCAATCTACAGACCAGGTTCACAAGCGTGAGTAGCTCCAAAAAAATTAAGAAAGGTCTTTGATACGATCAGTGTTCGCAAACCAAGCAATCAAACCATACCTACTTAGTAATCTACGATTGTTTGGAAATGAAATTCAGCAGGTCATTATTTCAGCCAAAAGACATCTACATATAGCTAAAAATAGGCTTCCCCCAATAGTGTGACTATGTTTACTATTTAACTGCAGGACAAAGGGTGGCGAAATGATGGGGATCATAGACAATGTTGGGTACTGACTTAATCACCAAGCTGTTCAAATATGAACTAACTGGTGATCAAAAAAATAAGCTGTGTTCAAAAACTCCTAGAACTTTTCCCGACTCGGGAATTGAACCCAGGGCCATGAAATCACTGCTCCGTTGACCATATGTGATGTTAGATTTATATTTATTGTTTCAGCTACGTGGTATCCCAATTCGTGAAGCCCAAACCTCCCCACCAGTACTGGGAGGAGGAAACCTCATTGACCCTGGTTCCTGAGAACAAGAACTGCTTGCTGTGCGAAGCTCAAGACTCTGGTGCTTGCAGGGCTATGCCCTCTTGCGTGTACTGCGAGCCGACGGTCACCGCTCTTTGCGAGAGGAGTACACCTTGCTTGAGATGCACTGGTAACCACTCATATACATAACGATATCATCTGCGAGGCCTAGGACTCTGAGTCTTAAGGTGGGGCTTACTGGGACGGTAAACAACTGCCTCCATAGGCGCGGTAACTATTGTCGCCTATGGAAGCTTGTAAACCCAGAGGCATCACTCAGGCATCTCCGACCTTGTAACTTGATGGTTATAGTAATTACGGCAGCAAAAGAAAAAATTTCTTCCTGCTGCCAATACAATGCCCTCGCAAATTGTGTTCTGCAGAACACAATTTGCGCAATTTGCAATTTGTGGGTAAAGACCCACTACCAGAAACGTGGTCTTCTCTTAAGTGGAGGTACTTCCCTAAGCGAGCGACTCATTCGATTAGAAGATCAACTACCTCTCTTAACAGTTTCTTTGCAGTAATAAAGAACCCATTTTAGACATGTATACCAAGGGGAAGGGTATTACTCACACAGTGCTCACTCATCACTTAGACGCAAAGTTTTATTTACACAGCGAAATCTGACGTGATCCGTGACGTTTCTATCTTTTCTTTTTTTTGCAGTGATAAAGAACCCATTCTTCAAGTGCATTCCTGGTGAGAAATACATGGACGAGTGCGACTCGTGCCGCTGCACGGACGGGCGCGGCGGCTGGTGCAGCGACCAGTTCTGCGAGTTCCGCTCGCTGCACATCTACGCTGCCAAACTGTCGGACGGAGAGTTCTACTAGCGAGGAGTGCGCAACGCCACTATTAACTTAGACCTCTCTTTGCTGTTCTTCTAGTGGATAACGAAGACTTGAAGCGACCGAGGAATTAGTGCTCCAATAAACTATCATACTTTGACTCGTCTTATATTTTTATTCGGATCGTCATAAGGGTAGATACTATTTAGGAATTGGTGAGTCTAGATTTATAACATTAGAGAAAATGCCATGACTGCATCTATAACAATTAAAATACCAATAAAGTCAACCAAGTGTGAATTCAACGCTAGACTAATTATTGAAACGGCGATGTTTTATTGGTCTGACTGATATAGGCTGATGATGACGATAGATCTGAATATATTTGCGTCTTTTTGAACTAGGGCGCATATATTATAGAGCGTTTTTAAGTCGTTTTAAGTAGATTCTAAATCAGATCAGGTACAAACCTTAGCTATAGACCAAATCGTTCGTCAAGTCAAAACTTAACCAAACTAAAATCCCACGCATAACCTTTTCTCACTTTAATGAACACAAAAATTTTGACGATACTATAATCGTATTCACATTCAGCAAAAGCATTCGACCAAATGATCTCAAAGAATAAATTAATACCCATAATATTAATCACGGACAGTAAGTTAATATATTTTTGCATTAACCCAGGTGGCCAATTTTAAAGGGAGTATTTCCTACTTATTTCACAGGACTGACCAAACTATCAGTTTCATTTAACTTTGATCGTGCCGGTACCGTACCGGAACTTTAAAAGGTGACAATTTGTTTGTAAATATACGATAATTGACAAATATTTACAGCCATTATAGAGTGAAATCACTGAATCGAATGTCCTTGCTTTGAATCAATTTTGAATAACTCTTACTACTTTGAATTAAAGGTTGAAAATCGCATGAATCTCAACATTTTTACCGGTAGCTTTTGTTACTTACGTTTTTTAGACTTGATTGTACGTCTTTGGGTTATATTTGTATTGAAAGGGTGATTGTGGTTTGTGGGTGGTCGGAAGGATTATGTTGGAAGCGGTCAGTGCTACTGTTTGGGTGCAAATTTTGAGAAATTGCTTAGTAAAAGTGTTTTTTAAGATGTGGGGTTTTTATAAGTTATGGAAACATTAAAATAGAATAGGTACCTACCTATCCTATTATCCGCTAGAATGACTCATGTCAAGGCTCACTTGACATGACATAAAAAATTGACGTATCCTAAATTGCCCGTGTCAACTGTCGGTTGACATGCGATGATGCGTCGCGCTTGGCGGGAAACTGAGTTAAATATACTTAGCTCGCTTACGCTCGAGCGTATTCGTATACTTTTATCTCTTTCTCCATTAAATTCTCAAGGCAGTGATACCAAACACAACCTATGGCCGGTAGAAGAAATAATAAAAAAAAAATTTCAAAGTTGGCCGGGCAGTCAGTTGTTTTTACGCGCGGGCAAGTGACGGTTATTTTCGGTGATTAGTGTTTTGTGGTGGTTTTGTGAGTGTTTTGTGTTGGTTTTGTGAGTAATTTCGCTAGATAACGAGGTAAGTGAACAAATTACATGTATACATCACCATAAAACACAACATTTGACTTTTTTGGAGATAGGAACTGAGATAGGAACGGGTTTTTATTTTTATTTTTTCTGTTTGCACTAATTTTCATATTTCTAGTTATTGGTTGATGCTATTGCCAATATATTTGTTTACTTTGTAACATTATTAGACTAGTTATATTGTATAACTTTTAATTAAGACCTCGAAGTGGTATTTTTTTATCTAAGACACTTCAAAGTTATGCCCGGACGGTAACCGGACACCCGGTTATACCCGGATATGCAGAAAAAGTGCTATAAATAAATATTTTTGTATAGACAAGTGTATATTTACATTTATTACCTTATTGTCTAATATCTAATTAACGTAATTTAAAGTTTAAAACCTCAGGTGACTGCTTTAATAAACAAGGATCATAATTTTAAATACAAGTGGCTTGCCGAAACGTGCCGTAACCCGACACCTCCATATTTATCGCATCGTATTTCAACACCCGAGTCCCATTTAGATAAACAAAAGACTCAATTGTATAGCTTCATTCGTAGTAAGCGTAAAAAACAACACTTGACGGCCTTACAATAACAAACTGAGTCACAATGAACGATCGTCTCAAGTACCGGCCGCCCGGCGGCGTCCCGCTGCGCAAGCAAAAAATTGATGGGGCCATGAAGTGTTTACGACCGGGGGGTCCCCCCCCCCGCGGGCTTTCTAGCGGTTATTTAAGTAGGCAATGATTCACTCATAGTTAAGTCAAAACACCAGCTACAAATAATAATTATGTTCGCGGGTTCGATCTCCGCACGACACAAAAACATATTTGTGTGTATGAAAATGTATGTTTGGATGTTTAAAAGTGTGAATTTACGGCTACTTCCCATTTGGTATACCTCAAACCGTACCTACTAAAAAGTTGCGTTTGGTAAACATTTTACTTCATACATTTAGTCCCATTTCGAAAACATTTCAGTAATTTACAGCTTTCTTTTTACATAATTGAATACATTTTATCCAGTACTTATACTCGTAGTACAAGCTATGGTAAGTTTGAGTCTAGATGGAGCTGTGTGGATAATGCTTATGTTATTTATTTATTTCTTTATGTTATTATTATCACTATCAAAATATTTACAACAGTAAATCCTAAAATTGCATTAAAGGATCAAAAAGAATCCAATAAAAAATAATAAACATAAAAAAATTATAACAACCGCAAATATTTACAATACCCCAACCCTTACAATGCAAGGGTTAAAATATTGGACCCTCATTCGAACTTAACCCCCTCATTAAGGGGTCTAATGGACCCGTAATGATGCACTCACAAATAGTAATGCTTTGTTTGTGAGCGACACTCACAGTGGGCGGTCTGCCACATTTATGTGCAACTTAACACATATGCACACACACAATATTATGTTACAGCTTAATAAACAAGATGCGGTGAAAAGATTGAGTGAAAAAGTCTGGCATTTATAAGAGTTTTCGATATTGTCGCGATTTGCACTTCCGCCGACTTAGTCGCAAAGTCTAGGGTTGGCAAGAGACAGTTGAAGTTTATAATCAACTTTATTCATTTATTACGTCATGATTTCGGAGTTTTGCGCCATATTCCCGGGTCGGGCCAAAATGTTAGTCCGATTTTCCAAACACTGCTCGGGTTTTTGATCACCAATCCACATTTAGCAAGCGAGGTGATTTGATTTCAATGATAGCTTTTTCCCTACATTTGGACATTAAAAAGTCACATAGCAAAGAGTTTTTAGCCACGCACACCTCAAAACTTGCCAGTAATTTATCAACTACATAAGACTAACAAAAAAAAGCTGTTATTCATACGAGGCATTCTTAATTAAAAATTAAAAGAAAAACTTACATATTAAATTTATTTTCTGTGTCAGCCCTACAAAGTTGCCCATTTTTTCAACTTCATTCATAGGCGTGTAATATATATACCCTGGTGTCATTTCACGGCGGCTTTGTGGCCGGAATAGGCCATTGTCGCCGATACTGGCCCACTTTTGAAGTCCCCGTAATGTGTGCAAAACGGAAATTGCCTGAGATACAAATCAAAATAGAACCTTTTGTGTTTTTTTGGGGTGGAAAATAAGTGGGCGCAATAAAATTGTAATATGATCGTGTTTATTATTTTTTTGGTTTGTTGGTAAAAGCTTTGGGTGAGTAGTAAAAAGTAAGTAATTAGATGAAGTTATAGGTACCTATATGTTTATTCACATGAATAAAATGTACAATCCGTTGAACGTCATTGACAATCCATAGCAAAATTATAAATGCGGCAATAAGTTACAATCCATACTATATGCTACGCTATGAGACGCTAAGGGACCTAAACCTCTAAACCGATTACTTATAATGATAATATTTTGATACAGATAGAAACTTGACCACAAGAAAGAAAATAGGCAACTACTTATCCTAGGAATACCTATGCATTAGCTTAGTTCCCATTTGATAATAGAAATAAAAGTGTATCCTTCTTTGCGTCGTCACAGACCAACTGATCGACGTAAGTAACTTAATTTTTTCAAAATTGATATAGAAAACAGCATCATTAATATGCGATAGATAAATAAATTTTCATAAACTTTTCTGACATTGGTGGAACTGACCTGAAATAAAATAAGTCTTATTCCATTTTCTCAAATGGCTACTTACATAATAACGCAATGGACACAAAAAATGCAGCATCCCAAATATTAATCCAAATAGCAAATGGTACATAAATTCAATATTTTAATAAAGTTACACGTTGTCAATTTGTTTTTTGCACAATTGAATTTGAGTCCATTTGTCGTCCATTTGTCCCATTGAGCCATTCAGTCGCGCAGCGGGCGACATCTACACTAGTTTTTGTAGGAGTTTGAATTTGATTCGAATTTCGAGATCCGTCTACACGTCATGCTTACCTAGTCCTAGTTTTTATTATTGCAATGTGTAACAAGACGAGCAGATCGAACACCTGATGGTAAGCGCCACGTCTGCCCTTAGACAGTTCAGTGCCAAACAGTAACTAAGCAGTTACTATCTGGCACCGCCCTGCGCCCGCTTCACCGAGACCAAGTTATTAGGTCTCATTACCCATTAATTTCACTAGCTTCAGTGCCTCTCTCAATTATAATCTAGTGTCGGAACAACAGTCACACATTGGCGGTTAAAACACCCCCGTGCCTCGAAGCACGAAAAGCCGTTGGTCGTGCGCCTGGTCTCTCTGCTTCTCTTCGTGTAATGAGAGCGACGGAGAGAGCATCTCTACTTGTGCTCTTACTCCTGGATTAAAATATGGCCTAGTTAGTTGATCGTATACATTGGCCACCGTATCCGAGACTCGGTTAGGGCATAATTATTATATTTTAGCATCTATAGTATGTAAATAATGTCAAAATATAACTTAAAGCTTCTTTGACGAGCTTAAGTTTTAAGCGACACATCGAAGTTGATGTTCAGAACCTCGGCGGATCTATAGATGTTTCTTATTTACTATAATAGTTCGGTGGTGACGGAAAACATCGTAGGGAAACATAATAACTATGTGCATAATTAATACCTGCGGAACCATAAGCCGTCACAGAAATAACTCAGTACTCTGCCTTTTGTCATATTTTTGGTGTATTTTTTGCCGCGAGAATGCGGTTTCTGGGTTAATACGACTCAGCATGGGTATAACACATTTCATGACTATTGGCAGCCAGTGAAGCGATAGGTATTAATGTCAATTGACATTTTATTAAGTCTTTAGGACTGTCTGTGGACATTAAAATGTAGTAAAAGAGGGAATGAGGTCGATTCCCACGTTTAAAATGATGTTTTGGATTTATCGAATAACTGTTATTCATATGCTTGACCCGGGAATGAAAGATATCTAATAAAGCACAAACTATTCATAGTGACTTTGAAACGTTCCATTGCAGGGCAAAGGCTATATCTATATAGCTATAGGCATCTATTAAAATAAAGTCATAGTCTCTTGGTCTCTGAAAAATTAATCCTTAAAACATGCTGAAAAAGGAAAACATCGTGAGGAAACTAACACAGTCTCTAGCAAGGCTATTCAATTGGTCAGCAGTGCGATTCACTAAGCGCAAATGTCATAAAAGCCTTAGTCGCCGCGGCTGTGTCATCGGTGAGAGTCATTTTGGTATTCTGTAAGAACTTTTTCAACGCTGTACGATACTAGCGCCGCAAGGCTTTGACCGGTGTGATAAGGAAACACTTGACTGACATATTCTTGTATGAAAGTTAGTTCACGAAGCCGACAGATCGACGGCGAGTTATTTGAGCTTAGAGAATACCAATTTATGAAGCATCGAACGACGTTAAGGCTGACACACCCGTGATCTCCAGCCGTGAGCGCATCGAACGAGTGTCGCTTAGTGAATTGCATAGCTAGTTCTTCTATCAAGAGTTACGGAGGTCAGCTCGCTCAAATGTAATAACTAGACTTGCTAAATCATGGATCGTGGTGGTAGCGTACCTTACAAGATCGAGGGTAAACGCTTGGAAAAAGGACAGAAGGCGTTTAGAAAATGAAATTTACTCTGAAGGTCGGTCGTGCCAAATCATGGATCGTGGTGGTAGCGTACCTTATAAGATCGAGAGTAAACGCTCGGAAAAAGGACAAAAGGCTAAACGCCAAATGAAATTTACTCTAAAGGTCGGTAGGTCAAACTTAAGCCATGGCTTAAAATAATTAAAATGTGCTTATTGGTCTCTAAAATAAAACTATTATGCGATAACCAAGACATAAATAAAAAAGGGGTGGAAAGATCGTCTACGAAAATCACAGTCAGCTGACAGCCACATATTTATAAACATTGAAACGTGCCCTCTTTAAAATAACCTAAAACATGTTACGCGCTTCACGTGCTGTTTGATGTCCCCATACATAGTGCAAAATTTATGGATTAAAACGATTTTACGGAAGGTTTTACCAATTAACTAAACGAATGATCAGTTAAACTCTACATTTTTAAGTGACTCCATCTAAAAATATCAAAAACGGCCCACTTGACTCGTTTTGTGGTACAGTCGAACTGTTGACGCGATTTCAGATAGGTTTATTTATTAGCAAGATGGAAACAAGTCGGTACAAATAGAGCCCTAATTAACCCTCACCCCTCACCCCCAAATAACAGAATATCGGTAAAAGTCTCCCTCAAAATACTAAAGCCATCACATGTAAACAATCTCTTGGATAAATTTGTACTCTAGGACACGAGATCGGATAAATTAGATCGTCCAATGGCCTAATTTAAACAATTATAAGCGTAAATGCCCAAACAATCGCAAACCGACGAATTTTTATTCGATTTTTTTTTGAACTATTTTGTGTATCTTGACGATATCATATCACAGATTGTGCACTTACACAAATCACAAAATTACGTCGAACCACAAAATTAAAACGAAACATTATACGGCAACATCCACTAGAGGCGATGTTTTGAAGACGAGAATAGTTTCCAGGGTAAGTCTAATTTCGATCGGGTATAAATCGATGGGCGAAAGGCGTGCGAGTTGTTCGGCAGCTGAAATTGTACTGAAACACTGAAGGCGAAACATCTGCGCCTGCGACGATGTGACGTCAGAGCGGGCGGGTTATTCCGAATCTGGATTAATGTAACCATTGGTTAAGCGATGTTATCGACTTACCCACGGAACAGAAAGGCTCACCGGATGGGCCACTCAATTGCCACAAGGCGGGAGCCGGCTCGACCTCTTCGGGAGTCAAGGGAAACCAGGGTTAGGCAGAGGATTAAATTAAAATCCCACACACTGCCGCAGGTCTCGCTAATCTGCGGTTAAAGTGCATAAACGCATTTTCCTCCGTAAAAAAGGTAACGTGAAAATTTCAAGCTATGACTATGGTCATTCGATTTTTTTTTAATTTAAAACTTCCTGGATAGATTTACCCTATGGCATTCGGTAATAGTGTAGCTTTTCAACAGTGAAAAATGTCTCAAATCGGTTCAGTAGTTTAGGGCCTATTTAATACAAACAAACAAACCTTTCCTCTTTATAATATTAGTAGTACTTGATCCTACATAAATTAATATTTGACAAGGCAAGACCTACTTTTGCGGAATCTACTATAAAGTTTACAAGAGACGGTGGTCGATAGCCAGTAGGATTCTATAAAAGGACTACATTCAACCCGATCGAAGGCGAGAATTGAAACCATTATATGGGATATGGGGCTTTTAAATCGAGTAATTAAGGGTACACCACTGTTTGATTAAGGCGGTGTATAACAAATATGAGAGATCTAAATACACAATCGAGTTAAATAATTGATTAACGCTTACAATATTTGGAGGGGCTAATAATTATGCCCATCCATTTGTTGAGGTACTAAACGTGTAAATAGTCCAGCCTCGGTGCTTTTGCAGCAAAGAACAAAATTTAAAATTGTCCTTTTGCGGTGTGGCGGTAAAGATGGCGGCGGTCGTGAAATAGACCCGAAACATTTACTAAGAAATCTGCCAAATACACTGAAGTCAGATAGTGAAAATAGCACAATACCTTGACGAACAAGCAGCACCAGCTGGCGTAGATATCTTCAGATCTTGGATGGCAACAGTCCAGAGTCTTCTTGCCGGCCGGCACGTGGTGGCGTTCTTTTCTATAGTAAAGTTCTTGCCTATCTCACTATATATTCACGAAATTACACTTCGATAGAACAGAGCGGTACACGTCCTAGCTCCTGCGGGAAATTCAGGAGCAGCAGGTCAAGCTTCACAGAAAGTTATTTTTCCTGCACTCCGATCACTCCACTTTGAGAGAAACGGCGAGCGTCTGTCTATGACTACAGAGTACCACAGACAATATGCGGGAACAGCTGGCGACACCTAGCGGCAACAGCCTGGCATCGCAGCAAAGCTACTATTTCACTTTATCGACGCAGCGATTTAGCAGATAGGAAGCGGGAAATTTAAAAACTAATAAGAATAAGGAATTATGCTCCATTGCAATTATAACTGCTATCAATAAAAGCATAGGCGCTCCACCAATATTCATACTGATCGGTGATTAATCGACTTTAAACATAGGATTAGGACTACATACGTTTTAACCCTAGTTAACCCACAGGTGGATCAACAAATTACTAATCGCAATTCAACCGGCCCAAGAAAACGATCACATTGTATTTACGACTCCCTCCACACGTGGGGTGCCCACGCGCACGATTGTTTCAGTCACGATCGTCCAGATTACCCAGAGCTCTCTGTCCTCTCATGATTCAAACATTGATGTATGGGGAGCGAGAGGTCTATGTATATTGGTTTACCCACGCACACGTTTTCTAACACAACTGTCTAGAAAAGCTAGAGCTCTGCATCTTCTCAAGGCTCATACATTGATGTAACACGGCAAGAGGTCAAGTTATAACGGAAGTTGTGCTGGCATCTGGACTCCGTAGTAAAGACGCGTACGCGCCGTATATAGCGGTTTCCAGTAAACTTTCAGCGGCTCGTGGTGTGGTAGAGGAGCTTTATGAACCTTTATGAAAATACAACTCATTTTGACGTGACAACGTCTTATAAATTGGTTTGCCGGGTGACACTTCAAGAAACTGCGTTACGCTCCGCTCACGTTATGCGCTCACAATGAGAGCGAGTTAGAGGCACGCGTCCCGCCTAAGAGCGAGAGAGACAGACATAAAAAGTCGTTGTCACTTAAAACTTTCGCCCGTATACCGACTTTACAGGCAACCAATTTTTTTTATCGTATGATTCATTTTAAATTGATGTTAATAGGACTCAATAGTGCATTATTTTAAATTACATTTGAGAACATTATTGGCGCTTTACTTTTTTTGTATGTTAAATCAGCTAGCGCGCAGCCCAAATTAAAAAAAATGTGTAACAAAGCTAAAGCTTTTGTAGCTGTAGATCTAATAATGAAAAAATTTTTTGTAAGAGTCTGGTTGATTATGTTATGATGTTGACTATCATAAATTAGTGTTTTGTTTAGCTTGACTTAATAAAAAAAATCGAGGAAAAACGCACATGTTTAATTTGGTCAAAAGATCCCACATAAAATCACTGTTTACTGCTACTAAGACACCCGATACAGTTTTTTGTTTCATGTAAACATTAGCACGATTAGTACTGCACTGTGTGTAGTGTGGCTAGTGGTAAGAAAAAAACGATTTTTTTATTATAATGAAATGTTGGTATTTTGCAGGCAAATTTATCACCAGGTGATGCTAATATTATCATTTACTAAAGAGACATTTGGTGTAATGGTCGAGAAGTCGGCTATTACATCAGAGGACGCGGGTTTGGTCCCCGTACGGAACAAACATTTGTGTGCATGAACGTAATGTCTGTTTGTATCGGTCTGGGTGTTCCTATGTATAATATGTATGTATTTACAAAAAAAAGTATATAAGTAATGTCATCCGTTGTCTGGCACTCATAGCACAAGCTAATGCTTAGTTTGGGCTAGATGGCGCTGTGTGAAAAATGTCCAGATATAGGTATTTATTTATACTTATTTACATAAATAATTTTAATTTAAAAAATACTATTTTTTACTACATTAGAAAGACAATAGAAAAAATATATTTAAATACATAAACTAATACTATTATTAATACTATACTATGTTTACCTAAGTTTATATGCATTATTGCTACCGGCAACAATAACATTTTAATATATTGTTGCCGGTACATAACAATTTTATTGAACAAATTATCTTTATTTTGACAAAACTCCAGTCAGTCGAAGTTCTGAGTTAAGCCAGTAGGTACCCATCAGATGTTAATACAAAGCCTTGACTTTAATAATGGACAAGATTTTTCATTTACGCACGACACAAACGTTTGTGTCTATTTCATTTAAAAACATTTATGTGTGACTAATCCCCAAGGGTTATTATTAATATTATTTAGTCATTGATAGTGTATTTAAAAAAAGAGGTAGATACGGCACTAGCGCTCGAAAAATGCTCCGCTCATATTGTGTTAATTGACACAAATCATTTTAGACGCATAATGTCAACTGTTGTAACGAGGTTTTCTTGTTACAAAAATTTGAAATGATAAAAAGGTGTATGTCACCTTTAGCCGCTCGACGGTGAGGGGTGTGCCGTCGAACCACTAAAGGGACTATGGTGACAAATCAAAGAAAGTTTTCTTATCATGCAATTTATTTTCCTTCCGATATCACAAGATACAATTTATATTGAGGTAGGAAACCCGTACCTTGCTTAACTCAAACACGGACTCTCAATACACACAGGGCGTGTTATCGATTCGTCAAACATCAAATGCTCAAATGATTCTACTCAATTACTTTAGGTACTAAAATTACAACCTTGACATCCCGGCAGGAAGGATCCTAACCAGACGAGTGGAGACTCGGTCTACGGCTAAAAGAACATGGATGTTACCTCGAGGTGGCTTCGGTTACCGACCCATGAAGCTACGCTGTCCTTAGTGTTTAAGCAACCACGCTCCTCATTCCGGGATGGGTTCAGCTACTTCAGTCTGCCCAGATCCTCCAGCAGGATACATCCAAGTCGCCAGCGACCGGAGACGTAGATGAATGATAAACGTGGAACGTTTATAAAAATATAAATTATTTCATTTCAGAATGAAATAACAATTACAAGATTACAATCGATGAAACGATGATTATTTAAATTACTGATGAATGATTAAAGATGAATGAATAAATAAACCCTAGGAAATCCATGATCAGCTCCTTGCTGGATCATTGCCGGATTCCACCCACCAAACCCAGGGGTACAATTCAGCGTGCTGGAAAGACACACAATGGTAAGCACGTGTCGACATAAAACCAAATCTCGAAATCCTCGGAATTGAACTTACCAGGGTACTTTACGGATGATCATCACTTGATCACTCCATGATTTAGGCCGCACATGGCCAAGTTTCCTGAGAAACCTTCCATTCCTCCTGGAGAGAAATATGCGCACCCGGCGCTTGAGCGGTAGTGCTCAACCCTCTAATGTCAAAACTGACAGGAGGTGAAACCAAGACAATTATTTTATATCGAGGCAAAGACAACGCACCGTCGATGCCAATCGTTGAAACGATACGTGACGATCAATGTTGAAAACAACTAAACAAATGTTTACGAAATAAATATGTTTAAATAAAGAAATAGTTTAAGATTTCTAATTTGATTATTTTAAGTTTTACAAATCTGGCCGCAACACTGCCGCCATCTATTATCAATCAATCGATTAATATCGAGAATAGAATATCTGTCGTCGAACAAATAATTGATCACTCATGCTAGGTGGCGCTACAAGACCATTTATTTTTAAATGAGAACGGAGCAAAATTTGTTCCGTTACAATTCCCCCCTTCCCGCGAAAAACACCGCCCCGGTGTTTAAACTATCGCTAGGACAACACTATTATTGTTGAAGAAGGAAACTACTAAAAAAAAATGACTAATATTAAAAAAAAAACTTGTCTACCATATAGACGAAGTTCTAAATAGCAACACCTTAAAAGCAAACTAAAACAATTAAATTGTTTACTAAAAAAAGAACAGCCTCATCATTCCAATAAAATCCAACTGTCAGGAAATCCAAACCAACTTAACTTCCAACATTCCAGACTTAGAAAAAACCCACTCTTGCATGCATCATCATTCAAACCGCAGAACTTGACCTTTCATAATCACCTTCCATACCACTGTAGTATTAAGCTTATAGCTTCAAACCACTCCATTCATACAGACCCATTTGAGATTCCTACTGTAAACCAATGGAACTCGCACTAAACCCCTGAGATTCCTCCTGTATACCAGTGGAACTCATATTAGTTTATTTTCCCATGACAATCGTTCAGAGGGGAAATCTTATCCCATGACGTTGTTCAGAGGGGAAGTCTTTTCTCATGACGTCGTTCAGCGGGGAAATCTTTTCCCATGACGATCGTTCAGCGGAGAAATCCTTTCTCATGACGTCGTTCAGCGGGGAAATCTTTTCCCATGACGATCGTTCAGCGGAGATATCCTTTCCCATGACGAACGTTCAGCGGAGATATCCTTTCCCATGACGAACGTTCAGCGGAGAAATGTTTTCTCATGACGTCGTTCAGAGGGGAAAACGTGCTATACAGTTATATGGCTTATTTAGCGAGTTACTATCCGCTCGATGTACAGCACAAAACGGCGAATGCCTAAAGTTTCCATCAGGAAAACCTGCTAACTGGTGTGTAAGGCTTATTTAACGAGTTACCATCCGCTCGATTCACAAAACGGCTAATGCCTAAACATAAGTGATGTTTCACACTACTAACATTTGCTTGGCCAGAGCAACAGGAACTTAACACAAATGTGTGAACTAAAGATGACCCTTTAAAACTAAGGTGTCTATCTTAGAAAAAAACTTATTACCTACACAGGATTTTCATAACAATAATGTTAATAAACATAAACTATAGGCTAAACCTAATTGTAACCTAAGTTATACTTAAGACCTAAGTCTAATACAACGCTAAACGCTAGCACATTGTGTGTCTCGTCATCGTAGGAGAGGTGATCCGTCTCTCTACGCGTTATAAACGGACTACGACACAACAACAAAAGAGAATCATCCATAAAATGGAAAGAAAACGACATGCCTTGTTAAAACGCTACGAAACTCTGATCCCGTGAATTGAACCTAATTTCGGTAATTACGGTTTCCGAAATTCCGTGCCTAAGAACATAACTGCAAAATGAAATTGTTTCGTTTCTTATTTGTGTTGTGTGTTTGAACAAATTTTCCGCCTAACAAACGATAATCAAAATCTACTGGATCGAAACTCCTCTAATAACAGTCCACTTAACTCCTTCCAGAAAGAAACTACCTCCTTGACCACTACGTACCATAACAATGCTTGAACCAAACAAGGTGATAACGGTGTCACTTACCTTACCTTGTAAGCTTTAGTCTCCAGTATTTCTGAATGTGTGGTCACCCTATAAATCAACTCATCCCGTAGCAAGGAGTGATAATAAACTGTGTCAATATCCATTTTTGCACTTAATTATTTATGCAATAAATATTTGGAAAAAAAAAAAACTATAAGTATTTTGATTTAAGCATTTGACCTCCGATCACAAAATTGTATTTTCAATTTATAAACTAACAGTTTATAATTACTTATTTAAAACTTTTGTTAGGCAATATTGTTTTATCACTTATAATATTATGTAATATTTTTGTATTATCTTTATTACACACAACACTATTTATGACCTTTTGTAAACATACAATTCAAAATAACAATGATTGTAACATAGGAAACCAATATTATTATTATGTATGCTTCCTATGTACAATAGCACTGTATTATAGATGCAAATGTACTGCAACAACAACAATACTTGTTGATATTCACTTTCTTAAAACAAGGAAATATTATTCCTATTTATAAATGCTTACTGCCTGTTTGTATGAACAAGCTTATGAATAACCTAACTAAAGGTATAACCTTAAACCTTAGTACACAACAAAAGATACTTAATATAAAACACAGTGTTTTCCAAAAATATTTATTTGGTACCCTGTTACCAAATAAACAAAACAAGTGCTATAAATTATTATGTAGGCATTTCCAGACAAACTCCTCCAGAGATTTGATCTGTTTTTTATAAAAACATAACCTAACTTATACAGGAAACTTAAATAAGTTTATTTAATTTTTACACAAAATTGTAACCACTGCACGCTGTCACTGTAGTATAAATATAAATATGTAATAAAATATAATTGTACCCCTACAAATAAAATATTTAATTTAAAATTGATTTTAAAATCATTTGAGCAAGATCCGTCACAATTTCAGTTCTTATTTACTGAAATTTCCTTATGGGCGCCATTTGTAACGAGGCTACCCAGGCAGTCACGGGGACTATGACTTGAAAAGTCAAAGAAATAAACTTAAATTGGATTTTAGGGTTATGGGTTCGTTATGTTACATACTATATTACTCAAATGATTTTATTAATACTACTTTAATTTAACCAAATTAAACTACTAAAATTACTGGCATCCCGAAGGGAATTGGTGCTAACCCGACAAGTGGGGTTAAAGCGCTAGGGCTAAAAGACCCCCTCACCCACGCCCCTGTTGGTGAAGCACATAGATTTAGTATATCTCGACGGATCAAATTCTAATCGCCGTGCGTCAAAGGATGGCATATCTACCTCTTTTTTAAATACACTATCAATGTATTTAGTAGCTTCCGCCAATGACTCTGCCTCCGTCATCTATTTCTTTTATTACTTACGTTGAAACTGAGCATTATCTCGGGACAAAAGTAGCTAAAGTTCCCAAGGTTTAATTAGGTATGTCTGTTCTTAAATTATTCAAAATCGGTTTAGTGGTTTAGGAGTAAAGTGTAACCTTCTGCAGTCAGACAGACGGAGTACAATATTAGTAGAGAAAAATATTATAATTATATTTTAGTCAACATTGTACCTACATCACTACTGCACCGCGAGCCAAGCTCACTCTCTCACCAAATAAGCCAGTCCTCGCAATCTGCAACATTCTATTAATATACTCCCGTTGTATCCCACCAGGCAAAAATAAACGCTATTTCTTCACAATAGAGCTTAGTAACCCTTGCACCAGATTTGGAACCTTCTTTTTACCTGCAGTGTTATTACAAATTGTATTTCGTAAGCTCTGTGTTTTCCAATTGGTAACACTGTGTTTCTACGAGCTACGATTTGAACGCTACGAATTTGGCATAATGGTTGAAAAGTTAGGCCTGCAGAAGCCGCAGGTTCGCTACAAACATTTGTATGCTATAACAAGGCTGTTCGAAATGGTCTAAGTATTTTAAATTTTTATTACGGTTACGGCGGCGATTTCGTTTTCTCTCGTCATGGGCATCGACTATTTTTTTAAACTGCAACAGTAGGGAGGCAAGCATGTAGCCAATACAAGGCAGGCTCCTCTGATCTTCGACCCTTTGATTCCGAATGAACTAGCTGGTCTCCGATTTTGTTATTGCTGGAACACAGTCAGAGCTGTTATAATGAATATATTTACCTGTGGGGGGGGGGGGGAGGTAAACTAGCCATTCGGACTTTGAAAACGTCTGACCACCACAAAACTAACCAAATTCGTGTTTGCGAAGCTGACCTTGATTTTCTTAGAAATAAACTAACTGACTTGTTCCGGAAATTCGCTTACGTTCCTACTCTATATATTTCCTCTGTGATCCATGTAGTAAAAAGCTGTTATTTTTAACGTAACAAAAAGACACGTGAATGTTATA
The DNA here is from genome assembly GCA_949319885.1 of Mecyna flavalis. Classification (NCBI taxonomy): domain Eukaryota; kingdom Metazoa; phylum Arthropoda; class Insecta; order Lepidoptera; family Crambidae; genus Mecyna; species Mecyna flavalis. The sequence goes on along the minus strand of OX439417.1, from coordinate 2,779,011 downwards.
AGCAGATTGACAGATATCAGCAAGTGCTGAAACATTAATTTACGGGTCTAGTTAAATCTAGCTGGCTAGATGCCATTACTAGCGGAACAAACATTAGATAATCTATTCAACTGACTGGGAGTATTTTGAAAGAGATTTTACAAGATAAATAAATAAAATTGAAGTTTTAATTGTAAGTTCAAAATAGAACTGTGATGACCTCTAACTTGATCAGCAAACATTGAGTACCCGCTCACTGCCAAAAGTTCTAGGACTTATAATAATATGGCAGGAGGCACTGACCTACTATTGCAATAAGTATGGAACCTGCATCGCGCTAGCAAAGTTATCTGGTAATCGAGCGCACACTACAGTCTGTACCAATACACACAAAACATCGAAAGCAATCTTCAAACATTTACAAAAACGCTTCTAATTTACATCTTTATGGTTTACATAGGATTGTACAGCATTGCCTTTTTTCTATCATTTATTTAATCTTTCTTTTTATAGTTTTCTTTCTTCTTTGTTTCTGTTTCAACAAAATTAATATTCTAATTAAAGTGCAAATAGAAAATCTAATGTATTCGTTCAAACTATAGTAGGTAAATGGTATAAATCCATGAGGCACAGTGTTTTCAGTGCCATCACACGAAACGTAAGCAAATTGTGAACACAGCCGGTTCACGTCATAACCGCGAAATTAAATTGCACTTTATACTTCCAACGCTTGAGACCAAATTTGTTCCACCATCCCACCGTAGACTAGAAATAACTTTTTAAAACTAGCACACGAAAATCAACTCTAAACCTTCTCAATAAAAGCTGAAACAGCTTAAGAATTTTCATGTGACTTACGTCTTTGCAAGAAGCAACTGCAACAGAGTTTCTCCTGAAATGGAGTCGTGATGCAGTCTCCCCGTTTCGCTCAAACGTCAGGGAAAACGTAGCAGATGTGTTCCCGTCTCTTTCTGTCTAAATTAGTTCGTTGGCACGTGGGCCTTTTAGTCAATAGAATATTTTCAGTCCGTCTTGTGTAATCGTATGTTTACATTGAACTATGATTGATAAGTACGAAGAGTGAGTAGGTGTGTTTGCAAGGAATTTTTGATACTTCTGCGTTAAAAGATATAGGAGTTTCGCGATTTTTTTCTTAATATTATTCTTCTGTACGTGAATTGTCTCCTAACTTCTCTGGACAGATTTAGTTGAAATTTTGGAGGTATGTTTCATGGTGGTATGATTCCGGGATGGTTTAAAAACACAGTTGGACCGAGTAGGTCTGTCGGTTTGTCACCGAATGTAGAAGGCACTTGCCAAATGCGAATTGGTGATCACAAATCCGAGATGTGTTGCACGAATCCTATATTCCGATTTTGAACCCTGAACTCTGAAATCAGAGGCAGGTATTAATCCACTAGTGCAATGAAGCGCAACACTTTGTTTTTTTTAAACTACACTTGGCAAGTGTCTTAAGGATCTGCCTTAATAATTATACCAGTTATCCAATTATTTGTAAAATCATATGAACCATTTTAGTTAATGACCAAATGATGAATGAATGTAATCTATTTATAGAACTCCCCCGTGATGTTGAGGCATTTAGGTAGGTATTGAATGTTTCATTACACATTTGGGTATGATATTGCTTACATGAGTCATAATACAAACTGTTATATTTGATCTCCTTCAACGGAAATTACTTTTGCGTGTTTGTACATTACAGTAAGTATTATTTTGTTATTTTTTTCTAGCAAGAGAGTAATTCATGATTGATGATCACTATCGCCCATTGGCACTTTTACCTGTACATAACCTCAGTTGTGTTGCTAGTCTTTGACAAATACATATAATATTTATCTGTGGGGAATGAAGAGATAAGAAAGTCCTATATTATTATAATATGAAAGTTTTTTTTTCTTATTTTTAACTCTGTTATGCAAGTTGTTTTATGAGACAAAGACAAACGAGCAGGAGCCGGTTAATCGCCACAAGACGTGCACTTCTTTCATTTTTGGATGCAATGGGGAAGCCGAGGCAGTTTAGTGGGTAGTGGAACGTTTCGTCTCACACACGACTTCATGTCTCCTAAGCTTGTGGATACGGTGCATAAACGCACTCTCCTCTTCAAAACTAAAACATGAACTAGTCAACGGAAAATAAACTAATTTACTATCATAATTTGACCGCCTCCGTGGAACATTGGCTAAGCCGCTCGGGTATAAAAACACGGAGGTCGTGGTTTCGATTCCCGCCTTGGGTCTGGTTGGTGGTAGGCTTTTTCAGAGTCCAACTGGCTAGCTACCACCCCCACAGGTGAAATCTGCCGCCATAACAGCTCTGGCTGTGTTCCAGCGGAATTGGTGAGGGAGCCAGTACACTTGAAATCGGAGGCTCGAGGATCAGATGAGCCTACAGTCTGGCAGAACATTGAGCGACGCTTCCTGGTGAAGTTTCCCTCAATGGAATAGGCAGCAGTGGCCGCTTACCATCAGGTGGGCTGCGAGCCTGTCTGCCAAATAAGTTAGTATTAAAAAAAAGTATGTAGTTGATAGTAGTGTTTTAGTTTTGAAGAGGAGAGTGCGTTTATGCACCTTAACCACAACCTTACGAGACCTGCATCAGCCGTGTGTTATTTTCGGTTCTAACAAGAGATTGAACCCACGAGCCCTGGCATACTGCCTCACATGTACAAGATGCTTAATGTATGCACTTATACCAACATATGAACTGCTATTATTACAACTAATATTTATGACGCGACAGTTCATCATAACAAATGCAACAACAGCTGAGAACTTTGGCTCGATTCAGAGAATAGAACAGCCTATTACTGTCCCATTACATGGCAAAGGCCTGCATAATTGCAATCCCAATCATTTACTGTACTGGCTCACAGCCTTTTCGTATAAAAAAAGGAGAAAAACTAATCAACTGAATCGAAAAAGCTCGTCTAGGGAAGTACCTTTACCTATTAGAAGACCACAGTGCACTTTGTAACACATCAATATTGCTAAAATACAGCCGAAATTATTATGGCTGGCAGATATTTAAAGTAATTAATTAAGTTTTAGGAGTCCTTGATTTGCCGCAAATTGAGCAGTGTTCCTTAGGTGCTCCTTCACTGGGAGCATTCGCGTGTAATGTAACATTACAGATTCGTCTTTGAGTTGAGCATTACATTACAATAATACCTCCCTGACCGACGAGCATTCGCGTGTAATGTAATATTATAGATTCGACTTTGAGCATTATTAGATGTTACACTTACAAGTTGTATCAAGATATTACACATTGTATCATTACAAGGTGCGCATTGCAATGCTCGGTTCTCCTGCCCGTTTTGTATCATTACAAGATGCGCATTGTAATGCTCGGTTCTCCTCCTTCACTGTTGTAATGCTCGAGTCTGTAATGTTACATTACACGCGAAATCTCCCGTTAAAGGAGCACCTTTAATGAAATAAATTATAACAGCTAGTAACCATCAGGTAGCAGATGCGTAACAATTGCTTGCCAAATGAAGTGGTTGGGAAAAAGTGTTCATGACTGACACATAATACCATCTTAATATAGTGACGCATATACCTTTAAACTATGTAGATCATAATGCGAAGCGATATAGTTCAGTGTGTCAGTGAGTCAGCCAGCGTGGGAACGCTTTAAATATACAAACTGAAATCACTCACGTAACGTGCATTCCTCAGAAAATATAGTAAGGTAATTTTTTAAAAGCACTTTTGTAAAAAATTGCTGCAATAGTGATTATTAAAAAAAAAAATTAGAAGTCTCGAAGACTCCTACAGTGTGGCAGCAAATTGGGTGACGCTTTCTGGCAAAGTGTCTCTCAATGGAATATGCCGCAGTGGCCGCTTACCATCAGGCGGGCTGCTTGCCTTGTTAACTAATCTATTACAAAAAAGAATATACATCCAAAGATCTTCCTACTAATATTATAAATGCGAAAGTCTGGATGTTTGGATGTTTGTTACTCAATCACGCCTAAACGGCTGAACGTATTTAGATGAAATTTGGCACACGTATAGTTTATAACCCGGAATAGGACATACATAGGCTATAAAATTCCTACGGGAAACGTCTCATTCCCGCGGGAATATCAATTTTGAAACTACTGAACCGATTTGAATAATCCTTTCACTGTTGGAATGCTACACTATCCCCGGTGAACATAGGGTACTTTTGATCCTGGAAATGTGGGGGGAAGGGGGGATATTTGAAAAAAGAGATTACGCGCGGGTGAAACCGCGGGCGGAAGGCTAGTACAATCATAAAAATAACCTTAGAATAATCTTTTTGATGACATGAAAACTTATGAAGATAATAGTGTCCTCCTAGACGAGTTTTCGGCTACGGCGGCAAATCATTTCAATCACCGACGAGGTGAGCTGCAAGCCTATCTGCCAATTGAAGTAAGTAATTAAAAAAATTGAGATCAACTGGTATTCAACCACCTTCTAAAAAGGAAAAGAATTATCAGTTGTACTGTATGTTTTTTCTCATGTGTCTTCTCATAACTTATTTTAATGATTCTTTTTTTTTACGAAAATTGGTCCATCATTGTGGTCTCTTTCAAATTTCAAATAAGAACGAGATCGCACTACTACTGTTTGAGTTATTCATTTAGTACTTATACAAAGAATTAATAAAAAATGCAATAAATAAGTTGACAATTTGCCTCCAGCTACAAATAAAGACGAAATCAAAACGAATCCGACAATACGACGTCCCTTAACGAAAATAGTAAGTAATAATGTTATTTGTTCAAACAGGGACTGTTTGTGTGATCCTGTGGGAACGGAACGGGACAAAGGGGTTCGCCCCGTTGTTTTATTGGCTTTATATACTAGTATTATACGGTGTACTCCTGATATTATCTAATTGTTTATAGAAAAGAAGCTAAAAATTAATTGATAGTTAGTAATTCGATTTTGGCTAAAACAATCTTTTTGCAGAGGAGAATCCATTAGCGTTTTATTATTGCGTCACAGCCATGCTCCTTCCATGAAAATCGTCTCCGTGGAAGAGTGTTTACTTCACTCGGGTCAAGAAATAAAAGGTCGTTGGTGCGATTCCCGCCTGGAGAATCTACCGCCCAATAAAGCTTTGGCTATATTTCGGCAATAATAAATGTGGAAGATAGTACACTTGAAATTAAAAGAAGGAAAGTTGTATTGTAGGGCATTCTTACATTGAAGTCAAGTCATAGTAACAATACTATAGTTATTGGCCTACAAATCTTGCTTGAAACGAAAACCAAGGTCACTTCAGCCGTGTGGTGCACGACCATTATAGACTAATAAGGTGGCAGCTGAAATATTTGAAAATAATTTTAAATTTGAATGTGGCAATTAAATTCAATAAAGATTCGATTATTATCATACTCAACGATTATTTCGTTTTATTATCCCCAATAAAATTAACTGATCCCAGCCATTCCATAGAAAATATGTTCGATGAAATTAAATCAGGGAGTCCAATCACACGCTCACTCCCTTGCGGCAAAGATTATACGAGTAATTGTTGCAGAATGGTCAATTTGTGTGTAAAGTAATTAAAAAAACGATTATTGTTTGTCGCTATTTGATGCAATCAAATATTTGTTACTTATAGGTAATCGGAATGGAAAGTCTTAAAGCTTTTCCTGATCTGGGGGCTTAGACAAGATGACATCGCTCCATAGCTGGCGAATTTCGCTAAGTCCGATTTGTATGGATTTGACAGATGCCATAGAAAAGTCACGTGTTGAAAGTATGGGATTTGACATTCGCTATCGCAAATTGAGCTATAACGAACGTCATAAATGCCGCTTCTCTAGGGGGACTGGTCAGGGTGCGCTCGCACCACGATTCAGGTTGGCAAGTTCAGTTGTTACATTAGAGCGAATAGGCAAGCAACTGTAATCGCAATGTTACATAATTCTGGAAAAATAAATTTAATGAAGGTCGTAAAAATACACTGGCCCGCAATAAAATCGGCCCACTGGGCTTTTTTCATACAAACTTTAGCGTTCCATAGATAGGAAACTATTTGCAGCTTTGCAATGATTATTACGTCAATAGAGAGCCCAAACGCCCAACTGTCGAATCATCGTTTCGAAAATTGCCAAAAACCGCTCACTGTTCTCAAAAAGGAAAAACAACAAACCGAACTCAACGCTCCATATATCGACTTATTGTTTTTCCATTTTGAGAAAATTCAGCGGTTAGTGTAAATTCTTGAAACTGTGATTTGTTAATCGGGCTTTTGGCCTCTCCATTGACATAATAATCGTTGCACAGCTGCAAATAGTTTTCTATCTATGAGACGTTAAAGTGACCACGTTTGTATGAAAAAAGCCCAGTGGGCCGATTTTATTGCGGGCCAGTGTAGTAAAATACGTAAAATTACAGATATAAAGAAATACAAAATGTATAATGAATTGAGACCCTGATACAGGAACTCAGTCCATGTCCATGAGCTTTTAATTAATATAATGTGATAACTGATGTGTTGTTTGATGAAGTAAAGTTTGATTGCTACCCTGTGGTAGACTCATACTGCAGACAACTCCTATCTGTTACCTAAAAATGGGCCTACTAAACAGTGTTAATACCACCCTCTCACAGAAGACCGAGGTAAGCGTAGTTAGTAGGTTTTATTTATATTATTGAAGTTGGCAAAAAAAATAATTTTATGTGACTAAATATACCTAAACTATGATTTAAACATGTGTACAGATGGTAAAAAGGTAATTAAGGAAGTACGTATGTATGAAAACATTAGTAACTATACAATATGTCATGTCTTATCTGTACCATGTTTAGTCTGTGGCCGGTGTCCCAGTGGCGAGCAAAGTGCGCATCGCGAGGCGCGTGCCCGCTGCAATCATAGCGCTAATTGACGATTTGCTGTCCTCAGTACACTGCTGGCCACTGTACCGAGGACACATAGTGTTCAGACACTATGTGTCTTATTATGTTCTTCTGGACTTAACCTTTTTTTTTTTTTTTTTTTCGTAGGAGAATGCGTTTATGCACCATAACCGCAGGCTAGCTAGACCCACGGCCGTGTGTGGGACTCGAGACTAAAAAAAAAACGTCCACTACCCACTTAACTCCCCCGGTTTCCCCTTCACACCCGATTGGGACGAGCCGGTGCCAGCTTTGCTATTGACCGGCCCATCCACGGGTACCCCGACTTGAGAGGCCTCAAGTCAGGGTGGCGCCTAGGGAGGGCCACCCGAGAAACTAGGTGGCCCTCAGACTTGGCTCGAGTGACCTGTGCAATGCGGGCGTTGGGGGGCTACCCCCGCCCGCAGGTCAACCCTCAGGCCGGAAAAGGCGTGCTAAGTGAGCTCGCCTTCTCCGGCCTGGCCGTCTGCGCCGGAGAGGAGCAGCGAGGGGGTCCTCCTCGCGCTCCCGCTCCGCTGCCTCCTTCTGCGACATTACTTGCTCGCAGAAGGAGGCGGCCGCCTCCCACGCACTCCTGTTGCCGACCATGGCACGAACCATGGTCGCCAACGAGAGGCGTCCACCGCCTAGCGCCGCGATTAGTTCGCGGCGCTCGTGTCGCCAGGCCGGGCACTCGATAAGTGTGTGCTCGGCCGTGTCGTCGGGAGCGTCGCAGTGATGACACTGCGGCGTCTCCTCCCGACGGGGGACACGGTACAAGTAGTGTCCGAAACTTCCGTGTGCGGACAAAACCTGCGACAGCCGGTAGGTGAGGCAGCCATGCCGGCGTTCCACCCACTCCCTTAATACTGGATGAATGGCCTCAATCGTCCAGTGGCCGGCACTTGGGGCTTGGAGAGCCTCCGTCCATTTGGCCAGGGCCTCTTCCCTGGCCTGGACACGAACCAGCGCCACCTCCTCCAAGCTGGGTCGCTCCCCCCGCATCCTTGCCGCGACCCGGATTCGATGCACCTGGGCCAGAACCAGGGCATCGAATTCCCACGGGGTTGTGCCTGCTAGGACGCAGGCAGCCCCGTGGGACTTCTGGACTTAACCTAAGTTTAACGGACTTGGAGTTCACTTAGATCAGCACCAACCGGCTGACTTTATTTTATTTATTTATTTGGTACATGCATGTAATATTCAAAGGTATACTAATATATTGCCAGACAGTAACTGCTTACTTACTGTTTGGCACTGAACTGTCTAAGGGCAGACGTGGCGCTTACCATCAGGTGTACGATCTGCTCGTCTTGTTACACATTGCAATAAAAAAATATTATTTTATTATATTCTTCATAGAATGAATACAGGAAAAAACAGAGAACGGTAATCACAATTTTTTCCACATTTTTTCAAATAATTTGTAGTGCATAAAGAAAGATAAATCTTTGTTTACGAAAGTTGTATAGATTATATTGTGTGCTTTTTAACTTAGTCAACGAATTGTACCCGTTATTCTAAAATCGACAAAATGTTAATGTTAAAATTTAATATTTTTTGTCTCCAAACTCTGGTAAACGATTTCCATGTCCCCAAGTGTACAATGCGCACACGTCGTTAATCCTACGGAATTACACTGAGCGGGGGCTACGTACTTAATTTGTCCTTTATTGTGTTGATTTTGCCCACCCCCGGCATGGGCCATGGTGGCCGATGGCGCACCATGGTGGAATCGTTCGCGGCTCGTTTGGCCCATTAATTGGCCATTGTTGCTCCTTTGAGACATCTCTAATGTGACATTGACGGGTTTTGCTAACCAATTTATTGGTCCAATTGGTTTATTACGAATTGACGTGATCGTGTTTGGGTCGATCAACTTTTAAATGTACGACGGCAACATTACCCTGTCCCTGGCCTATTTTAAAATATCTATATAAAATATTTGTTGCAAATGTGTATTTTCCATTAATATTGACATTAACAAACCTATTATTAAAATAGCTATTAATTTTTTTGTAATTTATCCGTTGATATTTGGTTGTCCAAATGACAAAAAGGGTGTAAAAACGGTATTACTGAGTGTCCCCGACTAACAGTGCATCACAAAACTTTGTCTAACGAAAAAAAACACTATTAGGCAATTCATATAAATTATTCAAAATTATTTATATGAATCTAAATTAACAAGAAAACAATTGGAGTACTTATTTAATTTACTTAAAATACGATTTTTGTACATTTAATTTTGGTCCCCTACAATCTTGAAGTCACCCGGACAACCGAGAATTACCTGAAAATTCAAAACATGATGGAGTTGATGCGTCCAAGGTGACAAGCTGAACATAATCCGATCATCGCCGATCGACACGACCTACCGCCATCTTGATTTCACCAACCATCGCGGCGTCAGCGGGCCGAGTTTTGTGTGAGGGAGTGCGTGTGTTTATTGTCAGTCCATCGGACCACCGTCGGATTTACGTAAGTAATTGAAATGTTGTATTAAATTATTATGCAGCAAATTCTATTATATCTTTATTTAAATCTTACGATGAGGCAAATCACAAAAACGCATTAGTATTTAGTAGGCAGCTCAAAATTGCGTAAATGTCCCTCGGACAACCAGTCACTTGGACAACGAAATTGGTTGTCCCTAGGACAGTTTGGTTGCTTAGGAGACAAATATAATGCAAAAGGATTCCTAAAAGATTTTAAACAAGGAAATTTAAGTGTTTTTTATGGTTTTTGTTAATATTTTTAAGCGCTGGTGGCTTGGAACTCTCAATTCGAGGATCCCTGATTCGATTCCGGGCAGTACCAATGTAAAGACGTGCGTGTCAGATCCACCAACCCGCATTGGGCCAGCGCGTGTGGATTAAGGTTTAGACCCTCTCAGCTCTGTAGATAGCAGAGGGAGACCCGTGCACCGCAGTGGGGCATTTATGGGTTGCTTTAACTAACTAACTGTTTTTATTTTTAGAGTATGGGATTGTCGGAAAAAGAAAAGTCAAGACGGTATAGGGAGAGACTTAAAGCGAACCCAGAAAAGTTGGCTGAACGGAAGAGACAGAAAAGGGAAAGCTATAATTTTTTATTATTATGGATTACCTCACTCCACCTGATGGTAAGTGGATGTGAGGTCCAAATATAAGGTTGACTGGCTCAATAGAACATAGTACCCATTGAGCCAGTCACCCCTCACCTTGAAGGCCTGCTAAGATGCCGCTTCACGCCCCGCTTTAAAAGCCCAGGATTATAGGAGGAAGAAAACACGTAAGCCGGAAGGGCATTCCATGACCTAATGGCACGAGGTAAAAAAGAGGAACTATACCTCTTGGTACGGGCCACCAGTGTCTGGATGGTATGCGGATGGCAACGCAGTCCGGCGCGTGTTGTTCGGGAGTGGAAAGGAGAGGACGGAATGAGTTGGAATAACTCTTCAGAACATTCCCCATTATAGAGACGGTAGAGAACACTCAGACTGGCAACGTCTCTACGTAGCTGAAGAGGTTCTAGGGTCTTAGTCACCTTTTGATCACCGACAATACATATAGCACGTCGCTGCAACTTGTCGAGGGCCTCCAATAAGTACTTGGCGGAACCATCCCAGAGATGAGAGCAATATTCCACACACGGGCGAACCTGTGGCTTCTATAAGAGACAAAGCTGAAAGAGTGAAAAATCGTCTCACTCTTTTCAGGTCATAAAAACAAAACATTGATACGAATAATGAAAACGCTACTGGAAGTTACCAAAAGGTTAGCCTATTGTGATCCACATAAAGATGTGATGCATAGTATTATTTTGTCATAATGAGACTTTTATTGAAGACTGCGATATTAAGTTAATAAATGTAAGGAAAGTTAACTATGTAATTGATTAAAAAGACTGCTATAATTTGTAAGGATGTTGATTACGTTTGAAATTTATTAGCGTTATTGAGAATCCTAATGCTTTAGGAATAACCTTTAATACCTAAATATAATACTTTTGATACTTTCTTTAAGAAACCTGTTTCATTAATAATCCCTTCCTATAAAGTTCAACGCTTTGTCATATATTTTTCCTTTGGACAACCAAATGTGTCAATTGGACAACTAAATTGTCCCTATGATGAAAAACACTTAGTCATATCGTTTTACTTTATAAAATATACTTTGTTCATGGAGCTTTTACAGATCAATGACTACAATTCAAAATAAATTGATACATATTATTGTGTTGCTTAGTTATCATTATTTCCTGTTTTATTGAAAAGTTGATTTGCGTATGAGACAATAGTTGTCTTGGGGACAAATTAAACAATAATATTTTATAGGTTATGCGTTATTTGATTTTTTTATACATGTAAACTTATAATCTTACTAATATTATAAAGGCGAAAGTTTGTGAGTATGTTTGTTACTCTTTCACACAAAAACTACTGGATGGATTTTAATGAAACTTTACAATATTATAGCTCATACATCAGAATAACACATAGGCTACATTTTATAAAGATTTTGTGTGAATTGTCTAAAATATGACGATTTTAATAGTTAAAGGTCGTAAATAAACACATTTTTTTGCGCTTACATTGCAAACGCTCTGGCTGAACCTTTCGAGATAGATCAAAATAATGTACTACAAAATTGTACACCTTAAAAAGGTTAACAAAAAAGTCCGCGATAGTATATGTCTATCTCTTAGGGATAACCCACAATAACCATTTTTTATCCTTTACTAACGAGAAAATAATGGGTTATTTACGAAAAAGCGATTTTAAGCAATACAGTATTAATCCTTATCTAAATAAGTACCTTAAATAAATTTTGCATGTAATATAGATCAAAATGGCCCTTTACAGCATGTAATTTAAATGAATATTTTCGAAGATATTGCAGATGTAAAATGCATGGGCATAGCGGTTGCGGCGGTACCGATCGCGACCGGCCGTGGGGCGGATTGATGAACGTTTGTTACTCTTTCACGTAAAAACTACTGTATTGATTTTAATGAAACTTTACAATAATATAGCTTAGGCTAGAATTTACAAAGGTTTTGTGTGAATTGTCTAAAATATGACGATTTTAATAGTTACGCGTTGACAAATGAGTGCACGATACGCGGTGGCGGGCGAACCGGGCGGGGGCGGGGCAAGTTATCCCGTAGAATTCCTAAACTCTTTAGAGTTGTCCGTCCGGGTGGCCATCACACAAGTTGGAATTAAAGGTAGGTGTACCCGTTTTGTTAATGCGTAACCTGGACGCGCCAAGATTATGTAACGGTACTCGGTTGCGAGTTACCGAACTAGGAAGGCACATTGTGAAAGCCACAATTTTAACTGGAGAAGCTAAGGGAGACAATGTTCTTATACCGCGCATCCCAATTAAACCCAACAACTTGCCATTCAATTTTAAACGCCTGCAGTTCCCATTGAAAGTCGCATTTTCAATGACGATAAACAAATCGCAGCAGGGTCAGACCTTGAAGGTAGCAGGCATACATTTGGGCTCGCCATGTTTTTCTCACGGTCAGCTCTATGTGGCCTGCTCATGTGTTTCCAAAGCGAAAAATCTACATGTTTATGCTGAAGGAAAAAAATCTTTTAATATAGTTTATAGGCATAAAGTATAGAGTACAATTACCTTAATTAACGTACAATACTTTATTATAAAGTGCGAGTGGCAATCCTAGCTGCATTGTCCACCACTCCCCCCACTTCGTCTCTCGGCTTCAAGTCCGTTGCGCACGCGTTACGGCGACGACGCGCGTCGCCACAACGGACCGTGTGGCATGTCCTTCAATTTGTATCTAGACACGCGGAAGCATGTCAAGCCAAGTTCAGGCAAAGGAACGGGCTAGCCAGCGCCAAGTGTATATTTACACTAACCATATACTGCAATAGCTACCTTAAGCCTATGATTAGGGTTCCGCAGTGCAAAATCCAATCATTCGCTGAAAAACACGAGAGGGGTAGCAGAGGAGTACGCGAGTTGATGTACGAAACCGTAAAACCTCATAGGCTACTGAAAGGTAGTCCACGCGGACGAAGTCGCGGGCAGAAGCTAGTACATCATATAAATTTTATAACCAAACTGGTTATTTTATTCTTAAATAATATTTGCATTGTTTAAAAACCATTTTAGGTTAGTGGTCCAGGAGACAGATTTCGCGTGGTTCGTTAGAATTTTTAGTTAAAAGTGCTCTATTTAAATCAACTGTGCGCTGCTCTATGTCAAATTGTAATAAATAATATTTTTTCTGTATACTAAAATAAAAAAAAGTGGAAAACGAAATTATAAAATAAAATGGCAAATTTTCTACCTGACGACATTTAAAAGTTGATTGACCCGTTTATACGGTTCATTTAGGGCGATGTGTCAATTTTATAGATAGTTTTGGGTCATGGGAATATTTTGCAGTTCATTTAAATATTTTTTTTTCAGTCTATATCTTAATCGCAAGGGAGAGTCCCTTGACATTTATTTATTATTATTTATTTATTTATTTTATAATTTAAAACTATCATTACAGGTTAAACCTATTGTCATGTTTTTCGGCATAACATTTATTGTGGGGTTTCAGACCTTATTTATATTTATACAGTATTTAAAGCTTGCAATTTGCATAAAGATAAATGTTCAGCCTTTTGACATAAAAATTGAAAACAAAAAGTAAAAACATCTATACGAACTTTCACATTTCTTATGCAATGCAAAACAAGTAAATATTATGATATGTTGTTATTAAGTCATATAACACAATTTCGCTGTTTTCAATTAATCAATTTTAATTTTGTAGTTGATGTTGACCGATATAAGACACCACATCATAAAATAATGAAACTTAATCCCGCTCGAAGGACCATAAACGCAGAAATGATTGTTGCAAAATTTTGGTCTTATGAGAAAACTCTCTTATCACAAAAATATTTTTAGGACTCAGCATTTACTTTTAAACTAAAATTAAATTAGTTATATAATATATGTATATGTATGTAAATTAAATAGGTATAAAATTTAATTGATTGAATGATTACATGTTACATTTTTAACTTAGATAATACCCCAATCATCACTCAATAAAAGAAATGAAACTACTGAGCTGTTCATGCGAAATCCATATAATTGCCTAAATTAAAATCACTGCACACGATTTATGCCTCTAATTGGCGTTCAAATTGATACGTAAAAAGTTTAATCTATTGCAGAATCACCCTTACTAAGATCTCCCCAAACAATAAACAACCTTAAACTAACAATTTAGAATTCAAATTCCAAAAAAGTAAAGAGACAAAACTATGATGCTTCAACCCTAGAAATGTTTTTTCAAAAGTATCCCATTTTCGACTTTAACTTTTGCGTAATTCGGTTTGAATTGGAATAAAGAGATTCATTTGTTATGAAGAGTGGCGATCGTAGTGAAAGGTTATTAGCCCTATCTGACAGATCGGGGGTATAGATAATGCAACGAATCGTATGGTTTTCTGTAGTATCATGTGACAAAAAGTATTTTGAATGTGGGATTTGATTTTTATCTGGATGTGGTTATCAATACTACTTATAAAAATATATTAGGCTTCCACCCGGGCCGCGGTTTCGCCTGCGTGCGTGGTCTAAGATACCATCGTACCTACTAAGCTAGTTATAAGCTAATGTTAATATTAGTACAGGTCTAAAACCTATATACGTCAGCCTATACCTATGCGTCCCACTGCTGGGACACAGTCCTTATCTCAAGTGTGAGATAATTCTATCACGATTGCTGTAATCAAAACGTTGGGTTTTGTAGAAATTAAGTTGTTTTATTCAATAAGTATAGTAATCGCGTAAATATCAGACTTCTCATATTTTTCGAATGTTTTGTCCTAAAACAATATCTTATCTTTTCATTTCCCGAGCACAACGTCCCAAACGATATCCATTTAATGATCCTTCATCATCATCACCTCACCAGCCTTTCGCAGTTCACTCTTGGACAGGACGGACTTGGACTCCCCAAAGGCGCACTTTGCTCGATCGTCTTTTCACTTTGATGATCCAAAATGGGTTGTATTTAACTGTAATACAAAAAAATACTGATTGTGCATCAAAAAATACTGAATTGCTAACCTAACCTAACCTTTGGTGTGCAATCAGGTAGTTTGATGTACATTTCAGTTTTTTTTTATGTACACTTAAAAATATCCCATCCAAGGGTTGTATTTAACTGTACATAAAAAAAATACTGATTGTGCATCAAAAAATACTGAATTGCTAACCTAACCTAACCTTTGGTGTGCAATCAGTTATTTTGATGTACATTTCAGTATCTTTTTAATGTACAGTAAAAAATATCCCATCCAAAATCACCAATATGCCTCTCTCTATAAAGCTTGCAGCAGCAATGACCCGTGGCTATTATTGAGCGAGTCGCTCGCGGCCGTGTAAGGTCGCTCGATGCGCGCGCGGCGATCTCGATTTATCTGACATTCGTCGCCGATCGAACTCAACCGTGAGGGCATGAAAACAGTGATTAGTATTTCCTACTACTTAAGTCACAAGACTAAGGAGGCTTATAAAAACTTAACTTTAAAAAATGTGTTCAGTTCAGGACTTATGAATATTTAAAACAAGAAAATTAAAAAGTTACGTGAAAAATATAATTGGCGGCAATCGCAAAACTGTCTGCAAAGTCGATTTATTGAAAAATTGTGTCTAATCGACAAGGAAATAAAAGTTCGCAACTTATTAATATTCGAAGAAAGGCATTTTTAATTCATTTGAATTATCAACCCAAAGACGATCTGCGTAACCAGCAAGATTTGTGCACGGAGATTAGTCCTTGTCCAAAATGCACTCGTCTCCCACAGCTCTTCAGTCGTTTTACATACCTACATACGAGTATCACAGGAAAAAACAGTTACTTGGCTAGAACTAGAAAACTGGATGAGTTGAATAGCATTAAATAAAATAAAATGTCCTTCAAGTATCTCTTGGTATGATTTTTGGCAGATTTGTTTGCATAAACGCTGAATTTATGGCCACATTTTACACAATTCTTATGGGTCGTAACAATCTCTTGGCATTTTTGCCAACATAATAACAACAATGAAGAGTATTTTCTTTTGCATATATGTTTTTTACGTTTTACATAACTACATAGTACATATTTAATGTAAGATCGAAAATAGGTAAAACTAAAAAATCACAACCATTGAAGAATCCGATTATGTACCTTCCGAACAAAACGCACATTGTCGTAAAGACTGAAGTCTATTGTAGACTTTAAAATAATTATTACGAAAAGTAAACGATTATTCAAAAAACTAATTTATTAAATTTCATTTTTCTTAGTTTTAAGTTTTACAAATCAACTTTTAAGTAAACTATGAGAGGCTTGCTCATTCTAGTGTCACAAATGAAATAGCGTGAATTGAAGATGGTTTCACTATTTCTAAGTGGAACGATGATAGAGTCACTGCACGGAACAAAACTCTTCGAGAGTTTCTGGTCTGAATAAAGTAATTTCCGGTAGTCCACCAAGGTGAACCACGGGAAGAAATAATTTCCCGTGGTCCACCTAGATGAACAAAACGGGTGGACCACGGGCAATAGACGTATGTGATTCATAGGTATCGTAATAATTTGCGAATGCTGTATATTTTTCTGTTTTTGCAACCGTGTTGACAACTTAAAATTTCTGAAGATAACCTTGTCTTTTTATCTGATACTTCTTGTTGCCTTTACAATCCATATTAGTCTAAATATCATCAATTTCAACTCGTTAACCTTTTAAGCAACATAAAGAATACACCTGAACTTGAACTAACTACAGGAAGGGAATCAAAGATCAATACCGTTATTTATAGTGCAATTAAAATTACCGTTGGTTCATCAGCCAAGTCTAAATTAACTGCACCAAGACAACAGCCTATATTTATCACCAAGACACCGTTTGTTTTACTATCACCATTCATTGATTTCACTCAATCAAATACCAATACTTCTACCACGTCTTTTCTAATTGGTAACTCTTTATGTTTAATCCTTTCATCTGTATCATCCATTGCTTCATTAGTTACAGGATCGTTAGCATCTATTCTTGTTATAGCATTAATGGATTCGTAGTCTGGGTTTAAAGTGAAATCGTCTTCCAGATTGAGGAGTGCAGTAATGTTTGTGCATACGAGTGCATTGGCCTGTTCTATTTTCGTAAACAGGTGTTGCATTCGGGATCGGGAGAGGTTAGGCGTTCGGATAGTTATGTCAGGAATTGTTTTACAGGTGCCAGATTAATGTCAGTATGATCGTTTTGTGTCTATTTATGTGCTTTATTTGATGGTTATTAGAAGAGATTAATTTAAAGTTTAAGAAATATTTTGAACTAGTTTTGTAGTGATTAGCAGAGCATAGTAAGCAGCTTTAATTTTGGACATGAAATAGCAGCTACTTTTGACGTTTTGAAAATATTTTGCCGAAAAAATTAATTCTTCAAAATAAAAATGAAATGATTTATTTCTGCAATTGGATTAATAAAAATACTTATAGCTTAGATTATATTACACCTCTCAAGGAAAGAAAAAATATTTACTACTAGCCTTCCGCCCGCGATTTCACCCGCGCGTAATTTCTTTTTATAAATATCCCTCCCTTCCCCCTACATTTCTGGGATCAAAAGTACTCTATGTTCACCGGGGATAGTGTAGCTTTCCAATAATGAAAGAATTATCGGTTCAGTAGTTTCGGAGCATATTCAATACAAACAAACAATCAAATCTTTCCTTTTATAAATTAGTATAGATAGACAGGTTTTATCGGAGTATTTGAAGAAATTAGGGTGCCATCAGACGGACTGCACCGTAGCGATTGCGCGCAGTCGATATTTTCAACTGCATGCAGTTGCTATATTCAACTGCTTACAGTCATGATATCAACTGCACGCAGTCGGCTGCAGTTGGCTGCCAGTCGTCCGTGCAGTCCGTCTGATGGCACCCTTAGGGTTGGTCCATTGGCTTCTTTTGGCGCTGCTTTAAAAATGGGTGGGTAAAAAAATATTTAGAATAATATAATAAGTAGGTCAATCAATTACCTGCACATTTTATAAAGATTTCCGTTCTTTAGTGTCCCAAAACCAATAACTTTGCTGATTCAATAATCCATAGCACAAGTGTTTAAGCTAAATACTTTATGGTTAAGTCAATGTTTGACAAGCCATTTGGTGTAATGGTCGAGAAGTCGGCTATTACACCAGAGGTCGCGGGTTCGATCCCCGTCTGTTTGTATCGGTCTGGGTGTGAAACATTTGTGTACATAAAGATGTCTTTGTATCGGTCTGGGTGTTTCTATGTATATAATATGTATTAAAAAAAAGTATATAATTAATGTTTATCCGTTGTCTGGCAGTTCTGGCACCCATAGCACAAGCTAATGCTAGTTTGGGGCAGAGATATATAATGTATGCTATATTTCCCGATACTTAAAAATGAAATATGTTTTGATGGGACTTTAAGACCGATTAGGGTAAGTTTATGTGCTACCTAATGTAGCCTCGCTTCGGTTTTAGGACACTAACAAACCGTCAGCAAATGAGTTGTTATGGATGATGTATGAATCAATTTCACATACAAGCATAAACTCATATGTTCCAACTCAAGTAGTAAAGCAGTACCTAAAACAAATAAATAACACAATTATGATGACGAATGGACTCGGGCAGACATTATTTGAGTCAAAAAGCTGTGAGTTCATTCATGATGTTTTTTTTTTATACTCGGTCAGTTGGCAGACAGGCACGCAGCTCACCTGATGGTAAGCAGCCACTGCGGCCTATTCCACTGAGGGACGCTCCACCTGGAAACGTTCCTCAATGTGCTGCCAGACTGTAGACTCATCTGATCTTCGAGCCTCTGATTTCAAGTGTACTGGCTTTCACATTAATATTGCCGGAACACAGCCAGAGCTGTTATGGCGGCAGATTCCGCCAGTGGGGGTGGTAGCTAGCCAGTCGGACTCTGAAAAAGCCCTACCACCAACCAGACCCAAGGCGGGAATCGAACCCACGACCTCCGTGTTTGTCTACCCGAGCGGCTTAACCACTGTTCCACGGAGGCAGTCAAAAAATATTTTCTGAATTATGAATTTATTCACTTTGTCTTATACATATTACCTACGACTGTTTACATCACAAGAGTGCTAGTGGCGGTCAATGAACGTGGTATTATATTTTTTACTCTTGCTACAGGCGTAACGCTTAACTAAGTAGGTTACTGTTTTATATTAAATAAATAAATAAATACCTCCGGACATTATTCACACAGCGCGATTTAGCCCCAAACTAAGCATTAGCTTACGCTATGGGTGCCAGACAATGTTTTTTTTTTTGTTAATATATATCTACATATTATCCATAGAAACACCCAGACCTATACAAACAGACATATTCATGCACACAAATGTTTGTACCGTGCGGGGATCGAACCCGAGATCTATGGTGTAATATCCGACTTCTCGGCCATTACACCAAATGGCTCGTCAAAATGAACGTCAGAATGTGGTATGGAGCAGGATGAGAGCGGAATGATTTTGTTACGATCTTTCTTCATCACTTTTTATCAGGTCATGGTTTGCTAATGTAGCTTTATAATAGTCCTGAAAACATAAAAAATATACATTCATAAAAACGTGGAATGACCGTTGGCAAGTTAGCAAAAACGTTTTTGTGTGTTTATCATTTGTTTAGCATAAGTTGATAACGTTCTGCTACTATTTCAAGGCAGGACAGGTATCAGAAACTTTGCTTTTAGAAAAGCATTCTTAACCAATTCACCTATTGTTTTTTCTATTTGGCAATCCAAATAAACGCGATTGTCAACCCAAATAAATTCTAATATTTTGTGACCTATATTTCTCTTACACATGTGACAAGACGGTATTTACCTGTAATTTTAAATAGGTTTCCGGGAATTAGGACCAAAACAAACAGCTTGACGACAGATTGCTTATATTCAGAACACTATATGCAAAAACCCCAGACCTCTCGTGTAATGTCTGCCATTACACAGAGTCAATATTTTTTTTCTAGCGATAGAAACACAGTTTGTTTTTAACCTGTGTAAATGAGCTCCATATTTAAATTACTTAAAAGTGAAATTCTGAAACAAAAACACCAACCAGATTCAGCCCATGATCGTTAAACGACTGAATACAATACCACAATACTCGTATGGTCTTGATTAAACCTAAATTTTATAATTTTGTTAGGATTCAGAATATATTATGATATAAATAACAATAATATTAATAATTCTATGAGATGTTGATGATGATGATGTATGATCAATATTTTCAACTTGTTTTATTTCTTTAGCTAAATTGTTTAAGTTTATCTAAATTGTTTAAAATAAATAACGGCGAATAGCAATGTTACATTTTTCATTGTTAATGTTAAATTTTATCTTTTGTTAGTTTTTTTATCAAACATAATTATCCTAAATGTTAAACAACAACGAAAACATTCTACGATCAATAAAAAAAAATATTAACAATAAGAGATAAGGCAGATCTTTTATAAATTATTACGTAAAGTAAAATGTAAATAACATTTAAAATCCATGATTGTACAAATTTTGTGAGAACATCTGAAAAATTAAAGTACTTGTAATCAGCATTATTATTAACATTAAATATATTAATCAATCACTAAACAACACATCCAACAGATTATTATTATAATATTAAATTTTTTGTTTATGGAATCATCTAAGTAACAAATCTTCTTTGAGACTTATTTGTTATATTCTATTATATTGAATTTGGATTAAATTGTTAAAAAATATATAATACTTAATACAACGACATTATTTATCTACGCTTCAGTCATTAACATTGAACTCTCGTACACGTTTTGCTTTCGTTTTCTATAAATAAAATCAGAAACAATTTCTATTTTGTCATCTTATATCCAATATCTTTAACTGTAATGTTAATTTTACTATGTTTGTAATCCGTATTTCATAATTAGCATAAAATCCAAGCCGCCCGCCCAATGCCTGAAATGGCGCAGGGCGCCTTTGATCGAACAATATTCGCGTATTTCATAGCTTTTATTTGGGTTTACTGACATTATTATTATGGATTATAGTGGAAGAATGTTAGGGCTAAGTATTTACTAAGGGTTTTCATAGAAAGTTAGTCGAAAAGTGTAAGAAAAAAGCAAAGAAGCGGCGGGTCGCGGGGGCCGGCGCGCTCGCCATGTAAGGCGCGCTGCGTACGCGCCGCCGGCCCCTATATAAGATACCGGCGCCTCTCTCCGCCGCACTCGCAGTCTCGCTGCCGTAGAGTCAACTTCCAGCGCGTCCCCAGAACACAAACACATCCACCATGTGCGACGACGATGTTGCTGCGCTCGTAGTAGACAATGGCTCCGGCATGTGCAAGGCCGGTTTCGCCGGAGACGACGCGCCCCGCGCCGTCTTCCCGTCCATCGTCGGTCGCCCCCGTCACCAGGGCGTGATGGTCGGTATGGGTCAGAAGGACTCCTACGTAGGCGATGAGGCCCAGAGCAAGAGAGGTATCCTCACCCTGAAGTACCCCATCGAACACGGCATCATCACCAACTGGGACGATATGGAGAAGATCTGGCACCACACCTTCTACAATGAGCTGCGTGTCGCCCCTGAGGAGCACCCCGTCCTCCTCACTGAGGCTCCCCTCAACCCTAAGGCCAACAGGGAAAAGATGACCCAGATCATGTTTGAGACCTTCAACTCCCCGGCTATGTACGTCGCCATCCAGGCTGTGCTCTCCCTGTACGCCTCTGGTCGTACCACCGGTATCGTGCTTGACTCCGGAGATGGTGTCTCCCACACCGTCCCCATCTATGAAGGTTACGCCCTGCCCCATGCCATCCTCCGTCTGGACTTGGCTGGCCGTGACTTGACCGACTACCTCATGAAGATCCTCACCGAGAGGGGTTACTCTTTCACCACCACAGCTGAGAGGGAAATCGTCCGTGACATCAAGGAGAAGCTGTGCTATGTCGCCCTCGACTTCGAGCAGGAAATGGCCACCGCCGCCGCCTCCACCTCCCTCGAGAAGTCCTACGAGCTTCCCGACGGTCAGGTCATCACCATCGGCAACGAGAGGTTCCGTTGCCCCGAAGCCCTGTTCCAGCCTTCCTTCCTGGGTATGGAATCTTGCGGCATCCACGAGACCGTGTACAACTCCATCATGAAGTGCGATGTTGACATCCGTAAGGACCTGTACGCCAACACCGTCATGTCCGGTGGTACCACCATGTACCCCGGTATCGCCGACAGGATGCAGAAGGAGATCACCGCCCTGGCTCCCTCCACCATCAAGATCAAGATCATCGCTCCCCCCGAGAGGAAGTACTCCGTATGGATCGGTGGATCCATCCTGGCCTCCCTGTCCACCTTCCAGCAGATGTGGATCTCCAAGGAGGAGTACGACGAGTCCGGCCCCGGCATTGTCCACCGCAAGTGCTTCTAAGCTGTGTGACCTTAGTGCTGTGTGTTGTGGTGTTCTCTTTGAGAGTTACGGAACGCGAGCATTTTGTACGTTGTACGTAGTGATACCTGACAGAACTGAACATCTTAATATAACGCCATCTATCGTAATTGTAATTTATTTGTAAAATTTATATAAATTTAATTTTTCTTTTTTATTTTTATTATATACACGGGATCGTTATGGATCTCACGCCAATGTAATTAATAAATAAACGGTTAATTTATTTATTTTAATTACATCATTTCTTTTTATACTTACTGGAGATTTTGATTGGAGTTCCCTGAACCTTGTTTCCTTCCTGTAGCGAGAGGTGTAGGATTACATGATTAACCGAGTCAGGTTGTACCTGTCTAAAAGTAGGTCAGAATACTTGCCAACATTCCTTAAGTCAATTGACGCCTACTCTTCAATGCTTTTTAGATTCCGAGTGTCGCCAAGAGCGCAAAGCTCGGAAGCCGAAAAACGGCTCGTGCGGGCATAGATACGAAATTAGAAACGGAGGTTACCCCACACGCTTCGGATTTAGCCGCGGCAAGCATTACCATAAATAGTAAACACTCCCGCCCAAAAGCATTTTCTAATTTTATCAGAATACCAGCCGGCGCCTACTGCCGTCCGATTCTAAACTCAGTCCCTAACCTCTACAAGATCAAATTTCGCTTGGCCACGTGTTTTCGTCGAGTGGTGTAAAAAAAGCGATAGTTCCAGCTTTTCTATTAATATTTCAGACTCCCGGATCGTTCTTACATTCGATGTGTGGGATATTAGCCTCGTTTGTTGGCCTTATGTTGTCAATGATAAGGTTTAGATTTGAATCGGGATCACATCTGACGTTAGGTGTGACGTGTTGGTCTGTTTACAATTTTATTCGCGTGTTGTATCGTGAGAATCGGTTTAGGTTTTCATGTCATCTCGCTGTCGACAGGATCATAGTCTTTCAACTCTTCTTCTTCATTAACATTAACTGAGTGGTACATAATTTGATAACTGTGTCGTGTTGGATGTGGTATTCTTATTTTCTATTGAGAAACTTTGCTGGGCTATAATTAACTGCAAACATCTGAATTTTTGTAAGGAAACTTTAGTGGAATTATTTTTGTTTTGGAAATTAGGTAATCAAATTCGTACTTAAGTTCCTTGTTTGATTCTTTGGTTGTGAGTGTTAGTGAGAAATAACTTGATTGCTATTGATAAATTTGATTCAGTGAAATATGGTTAGAGCGAGATATGAAATGCGGGTTTTCCGTCTCCGTCTTTCGGGTTATTTTCGTCCAGTATATCATTTTGTACTGCGTGTAGTTTGACCGTTTCCATAGAACAGTAACTGTCAGTGTACACATACTGGCCATAAGAGTTTAGAATAGACACTTTTTGTTTAACTAATGGGTCATTGCGTGGATCCAAGATACTTTTTTCTTGATTTAGATTACATAAAAATTGTTGGGATGTATAGTTTTTGGTTGCATCTTAAGTTTTTGCGCACTTTTCGTATGTAAAGTTATGCTTCTTATTACTGTTGCACCGTTGAAATAATTTCAATTATGAATATTTTAGCCTTGTAGTAAATAGGTAATAAGCTGACTCCTTACTGTCAAGTTTGTTGATATTTAAATAACTTAAATGTTTAAATGAAAGATTTACAATTTTATATACAATGTACTTTTTATCTGCATCTATAGAACAATAACTTAATCACGATGGTCAAATTAATCTTGGGTTTGGTCTGGTCCAACGTGTTTATTTAACAAAATCAGTCGTTAAAAAAATCTGTAAATCGTATTATTGGTACCCGGATACATGATTTCAAGATTTGATTTGATTTCAAGAGTAGATTTAGAGAGAAGAGTAGATTTTGTGCAAGGTTATATACTCAATCACGAAGATTTCTAAATTAGGACAATTGCGATTAAATCAATATAGCTTTGCCTTTAAGCTCTTACAAAATACTAGTTACCATTCAAGAAGTTAACAATGTGTTTTTCATTGTGTAGTTCGAATAGTTTATTTATAAGATTGTAAACCATTGTACTCATATAGCATCCTATCACTCGTGCATCATATTGCGAACAGGTGCCATTCCATCGTCGGTTCATACTGTAGCTATGACAGTATTATTGTCTTCATATATTACACTAGCTTTGTTATCTTCAGCATGCCATTCGTTATTTGTGATCTGTGGTGATCTTACTTCAAAAGATTGACTTGGATATGCATCGTTCAGAAAATGGACATTATCGGTGTATACAGAATTCGATGGATCAGTAACATTGAGGTGGTGAGTTATGTGAACTGTGAAACTGTGTTATTCTTCTGGTCACTGGTGAAAGTGCGAAAATTGTCAACATGTTGGCACTAGGGGAAACTAACGTAAGACTGCTTGAGGGTCATCTTTCACCAAATTCTTTTTTTTTTTTATTTGGACTAAGCTAGCACTTGACTACAAAGTTGCTTAATGTTAAACAACTATGCGGTCTACGATGGAGCGTGCTTGCTTAGGAAAAGCCCGTTAATTATGGCCTTAAAGACCGCCAAGTTGTATTGTGTAGGAAAGACAGATCCTGGCAGAGAATTCCACTCCCGCGCAGTCCGTATCAAGAAAGATGAAGCAAATCGCTTAGTTCGTATGCGCGGTATCCCCACTTTATGCGGATGGAGTCCCTGACCGAGTCTAGTTGTTCGATGATGGAACGGAGCTGGTGGAACCAAATCGTGCAGCTGAGCATCACACTCATCAAAGTGGAGTCTGTAATTCATTTTGCCGATCACTGATTATATTATTCTGGTCCGGATGCGCCTGGACCGTGTTGGAGTGTTGTTATGTGAGATTTGTGTGTTGTGCTCTTTTCTGGTCATCGAGAGTCCCACACACAGCTCGATTTCCAAGGACAAGGTTATAACTCGTAACCCTGAAAAAATCTTTGAAGAGTTGAAATCGTCCAACTATGAAAATATTAACCTGGAATTTTGAGGGTGTGTCTTCCAATGTTCTTATTCAACTTTCACAAATACTTCAGAAATAACATCATGACTCAATTCTTATCAGCTGAGCGTCGCGTCATCGTCAGTGCTCTGGCGTACTACTATAAAAGTAAATGCCAGGAATAATACTGCTTCTTACACGTCACAGTTATTTCGAGTGCCACACCTGAAGGTTTGATTGGTAAAATTAGATTGGGTTTTGGTCATTTGTAATTTCATAGCTTCGGTCCACTTAAATTAATTCAGTTCTTAAGTTCAAATCTATACTTACTAATATTATAAAGAGAAAAGATTTGTTTGTTTGTATTGAATAGGCTCCGAAACTAACCAACGGGTCGGTTGATGGTAAGCAATCACCGCCGCCCATGGACATCTGCAACACCAGAGGGATCGCTGATGCGTTGCCGGCCTTTTAAGGGGAGGTGTGTGGGCCTCCTGCACTTTCATAGATCAGACGAAAGACAATAGTAGTCACTATATTATTTCACGCTGGTGTTACGAGAGACGGTGGTACTTCCCCAGACGAGGCGGCCCACTCGTGCTGTAAAACAGCATGGCTCCCTCTACTAAATGGCCACAGTGGAATTGTACTTAGAACCTTCTGCTACAGGGCGACTCTGACATAGCCTCAGCTGCTCCCCCAAGCGGCTGGTGTACCTAAAGGGGTCTTCTTCTTTTTCTTAGCCTTTTTCTACCATCTTTCTGGTGTAGGCCTCCTTTCTTTCATGCCAGTCTCTTATATCTTGAGCCACCTGTATCCACATCGATCCGGCTTCTCTCTTGATGTCATCATCCATAGTATTTGGGGTCTTCCTCTCAACAATCGTCTTACACCAGGAGTCATGTTTGCAGGCGACGTGACCTAAAGGGGTACATAATGAATTTTACTTAAAATAAAGGTTTGAAGGAATCCAATACAGTTTAACTGCTGAGGAGTCAAGTAATTAGCATTTCGAACAATGTCTTCAACTAAAAGTAATTACACGCCAAACTCCGATGGGGTGTCCCAGCTATTTCTGTTCAAATGTAAACAAATTACACTATACACTTAAACTCCTTTGCAATAAGGTCTAAAGTTCATTGTTTTTGTTTGACAATACAACACAAAAACGTAATAAGAGTTTTGGCAAGTTGTCGCTACAATTGAACTAGTATTTAGTTCAAGCGATAAACTAGTCGACAGTTTGTCTGTCTGTGAATATACTATGATTGATGGTTATCTGCCTCCGTGACACAGTGTTTTTTTTTTAAAGTCTATGTTTCCTCTGACTCTAAAACCCGGAGGTCGTGGGTTTGAATCCCGCGGGAAGCATCACTTTGTGTGATCGTTTCCAGTTTGGTTAGAACTTAGGACATTGCAGGCTTGAATGTCTGAAGAGAATGATGCGCAGCGATGCTTCCTTAATGGGCCGCAGTGGCCATTTACCTCCGAATACAAAATTAAGGCATAAAAAAAGACACTCTTTAATACTCGTCCCAGCTATTCTAATACAACAAAGTGGCCAAAATTTGGTTATGGGTTAAAATTATAATTAAAAAAAAAGCATAAAAGATCTGTGTGAAAGTAAAATGAATGAAAACGGAAGCCATTTCTAACCGAGCTTAAAATGTTAACTAATCAATATTTCAAAAGTAAAGTAAAGAAATCAAACGATGCCGAAAATCTGTACAATGCAGTTTGGCTAAAATTATGCATTTAGGAAAAGATTACACCCCATTACACAATGCAACTTTAAATATAAAATTAGAAAAAAATTAAAGTCAAAGCTATTTTGAACCCTAAATACTGTAAAAGATAACTATTATTCGATTGTTTGTAGAAATATTGCCTACTTACCCATTTTAAAGAGAGGGTAACGATTGTCAACAAATGTTAACAATTAGAGTTAAGCTTCTTTATTTTTTTAAAAGGGTTTTGCTACTGTTATTTTTATGTGACAATTGTCAGAATGTGTCTAGAGGGATCGTTGTAAATCTGTGTCGCTAAATTAAATGCTACTGTAGAGTTAATAAATGCCGCGGGGTATAACCTACGTGCAAGCAACCTTTCAAATCAAGATAAAATAGTGAAAGCAGCTGATGAGGCGTCAATTTTTCAAATTTCGATTATAGCGTTCGTTCGTTCGTTAACTACGCGAATAGTAGCGTTCTTTATTTACTTATTTATTTATTTATTTATTTATTCGGTACACAGCATACTTACAGCATATAAATATACCAAAACGCATACTGGCTATATATATTTAAAAAAAAAAACAAACAACAACTTTGTTTATAAACATAATTTTTTATCAATTTATTTATCTTAATTTTTAAATGTGTAAGATGTGTAAAAATGTGAGGAATAAGGAAAGGTAATGGGGCTATTATAACGTCATGTATACTTATGACATACATGACATCTTCTCAGTACAACCAAAAACTTTTTAATTAAATAATAAACAAAATAATTATCAATTTGATTAACTTGTTCGAAGGGGGTTATTAAAGAAGAGTGGTTGTGTTACAGCAAAGATGGCCGACGCCGCAGCCGAGATCTCAACGCGATTAATATTCGTGTCGCTCTCGATGGCTCGGGAGCTTGCCTAGAGAAATACACTAGTTTTATATTAAAAAGAGAATTTATTTTATTTGGCACCCAACGTTACGTAACTGAAACCAAAAAAAAGACTAAAAAACATAAATGAAAATAATTGTGATAAAAATTATACACTAAGTACCAAAAAACGTTACGCGCTGGGACTATAACGTGTGTTTTTTTACTCGTTGTTTTCCCGAAGCAGAACGCTTCACCTTTAGTAGTAACTACTATCGATTTATGAAAGTAATTTTCGGTTAGTAATTTACTATTGGTTCGAATTTCGTCTATCATAATCGTAAAACCTTTGATTTGACTAAAAATAAACTTTACTAATCTATTTTATTACTACTAAGATAGAATCATTTTATTGCGGGAAAACAACGACTAAAATGCCACGTAGTATTATGTTGTCCCGCAGGACTGGGACATTTTTTTTTAGAAATAAGCTGCATATCGCACACCCGGTAAAAAACTGTCATAACATAGAAACATGCAAATCTGGTAGAGTCATTTTGTTACTTAATAATAATTGACGACATAATCGCACACCCAAAGATTTAAATCTTTGCGCACACCCGCTAAAAAACTGTCATAACGTAGAGGCAAGGCTGGTCTCACTTTTTTCAGTAAAATAATATTTTTACAATCTCACTTTTTGCAGTAAAATAATATTTTACTGCAAGGGGTGAGATTTGCCTGTTTTTGTGTTATGACAGTTTTTTACCGGGTGTGCGATATTATGTCACTCTCCAGCTTCTAAGCTTTTACTTTTGATTTGTTTTCGAGCTTTTGATTCAAGTATTTTTCTTCTTCTTGTAGTAGCCATAATTGACAAAAACGGCCGTTTCAGGTACTTTCAAAAATAACACATTTGAGGTGTTATTTTGATAACGTAAAAATACCTTATACTGTTTTTTACAAACGCAACATAGAATTTCTATTTGTATAAATATATATGATATGATTTATTATTTAATGAGCGCCACTTGGTGATATGCCATCGCCTTAATAAATTAATTATACAACAAGCTAATATCCCTGATCCAGCTCCCGTCTCGTTGAAACTAGCAGTATTTGCTCTCGCGATATTAGACAAGTTACGCGGTCGCTCCGTTTAGAGCTAACGACTGCTAAACTATATTAATAATCATTATTAACCTGCGGGCGACGTCCGGGGGTCGGTGTAGGGTTGACGATACGAACCGGTAATTCATTATGATTATATAATTATTATGTTAGAAATTAATAAGTTACAAAATATTCACGCCTAAACTGCTAAAACGATTTTGATGAAACTTGGCACAGGCAAGAAACGAGGCCAAAAATCCAAAAGAACACAGATCGGATTTGAGATTACCGATCTGCATTTGGCAAGGTGATAGTACCCATCGTTGTACCTAACGATTGATTAGTCCTGCAGTGGGACATTAATAAGCTTTTACTATACTTTTTGGAACAGACATAGACTAGCCAAACGGGAAGTCGGGACTAAAGAACGTTCGTCCCTATACTAAACTACCCTGATTTCTCCTTTACATCCGAAAGGGACGAGCTGGTGCCCGACTTGTGTCGATTAACAGGCTGAAGCATGGCGTCAGATTTGAAAAATCTGATTATTACACTACAAAGCCACTGCCAAAAGACCTTTTTAACCTTTGACAGGAGACACAAACCAAATTCATCTTAGTTACATAGTGAAACCTGCCGGAAGCCTGCCAGAGCTGTTATTGCGACAGATTTCACCTGTACTAGCCAGTAGCTCTCTAAAAGAGTCCAAGAATAATCTGGAAGAGTTCAATAATTATCAGAAAGAGACCAATAATTATCTGGTAGAGTCCAATAATTATCTAAAAGAGTCCAATAATTAGCGAATTACAACTAGCTCGTGTCACCCCTGAGCCAATCAGAAGTGTCCATTGTCGGAATGCCGGACTTCGTCTATAAGGCGCATTATCGCTTGTCCCGTCGTTACAAAGCCATTCGGGTCGCGTGACAGCCTTTTTATTAATATAGCCCTTAACAACATTTACACCAGGAGACAGGGGACACTTTCAATGCTCTCGCCACTGAGTCATGTCTGTAAAGCGAGATTTAAAAAAAAATGTAGGTTCATAAGTTAAGTGTGAATTTTTTTCCATTCAAGCGGCGGTATTTTTTAAACATGCAATAAAAACTTTGACTTTGACTTTGAATTCAACCCAGAACCCGGAGGTCACGGCCCGGTACTTAAACCACTAGGCCTTCGAGGCGTTTGAACATTCTAACTCCGTTTGAATATGAACTAAAAAACTGTAGGTAATAAATAATTAGGAACCGGCATTCCGAACCGGTGGTAGAGTCGCATTACATATATGTATATTTATTGGTATATCTTATATATCACAATTCTATTTGATGTCACCTGTTATATACTAATTTTGTTAGATGACGATTCGTAAGCTTTGAATGCTTTTGAATAAAAATATTTTTGATTTTGACTTTGATTTAGGTACTTCTTTTTAAATCAAAGTACGAACTATACCAGCACCCTATCCCCCGGAGTATTTTAGAGCGAATCTCGAACAGCGATTATTGAATGTTTTTTGCGCGATCACAATAGCCCGTTCGGATCACAGGAATATCTTTTGACGGCATTCATATGTCTCCTATTGAGCTGCTACATCAAATTGGATCGCTTTATAAACGCCTAGTTGCTATTTTACAGGGCAACTGAGCTGTGCAATTCATTTGGTAGAATTGAAAGGAAAGGTGGAAATTGTCGCTAATTTGAATGAAGGATGGAAGTATTGAGATTAGGAATATGCATGTACTTACTTACTTTTTTTATTTATACGTATCTTTTTTATACAAGGATATGTAAAAGTAATTATATCTTCTTTTTTTTCGGTCTTTCTTGGATAAATAGTAAAATACTTCCTATTTTTTTATACCACATCAGTTGGTACGCTTTTGCCCCACCATACCCCTCGCCATACCCCTTATTTAATCTATGCCCTGGTGGTATGGTGGGTCTAAAACCTTACCACTGAACAACACGCAGCCCACCTGATGGTAAGCGGTAACTGCGGCCTATTCCATTGAGGGACACTTCATCAGGAAGCTTCGCTCAATGTGCTGCAGACTGTAGGCTCATCTGATCTTTGAGCTATAATTTCAAGTGTACTGGCTCCACAGAAATCTAAATAATAAGACTTAGATTACTAATTTAGATTTCTGTGACTGGTCCCACATTAATATTGCCGGATCACAGCCAGAGCTGTTATGGCGGCAGATTTAACAAGTGGGGGTAGCTAGCCAGTCGGACTCTACAAAAGTCCTACCACCAACCAGACCCAAGACGGGAATCGAACCCACGACCTCCTGCTTAGCTACTGTTCCACGGAGGCGTTCAAAAACGGCAGTTCGGGAAGCGCTCGGAGAAAGAGGCGTTTTAAAACTGTTGACACAATTTCCCCATCCCTCAATGTAGGAGGTCAGCCCATGGAATCTTCAACAATACCTCAGGTATAATATACAACTTTACAATAACTTCTGTCATTGTCCGAAACTAATTACTCTGTGTTATGCTTAATACTATTCTTTGGGAGGCGTAAAATACGGCTTTAACTACATAAAAACTTATTGGGATAACTTAAGTAGTTACTTTCGCTTTCGGGTTTTTAAGTAGATATGACAATGGTGATTTATATTGAGCAGACTGGATTATACCTGAGTACCTATTTGAGCAGAAATAATATCCTTGGAGATTCACACAGCGCCGTGCAGCCCCAAACTAAGCATACATACTTTGGTTATTAGTGCCATAAAGAGTCGTGAACTCTTCAGTCACAAAATTCTGAATAAAATTATACTACTGAATACAACTACTAAATAATAATGTTGTGAAACTCTGACTGCATAGCGAATGCAGTCAGAGTTTCACAACATTTGACAGGGGAACCCCAATGGGTCAAACAAAATTTTAATGTTTTTTTTAATATTGATAGCAATGGGGGAACCAGACCATATTGTTCATGGTGACACAGGCAAAGACTGTGCAGTAAGATTTGACAGTTGACATTGCCGTTGGTATACTATTGGAAATATTCCGGTTTTTCCGAATCGTGCAAAATATTCCGTCGAACAACGTTAGATACCGCATAAAATTAAAACTGGCGTTTATCCAATCATTTCTACGTTTCTACGTAGCCAAATGAACTGAACCAGATTTGAGTAGCAACATTATTTAACCGACTTCAAAAAAAGGAGCAGGTGCTCAATTCGCTGTTTAAGATTTTTTATGTATGTATACCTACTGATTACTCCGAGGTTAAAAAATCTGGTTTACGTGTTTTTTTTGTTGCAAGTTCGTTCCATAAAATATTGATTTAGTTTGACCAAGTAGTTTTTATTTCATAAGCATTTTAGTCACAGAGATGTATTGGACTAGAGCCCGCCAGTGTAGCTACTTCGCGTGCCCAGCTTCAGTCCATCGTACTGAATGTGCCGATTCTTAGCTTTAGTCCCGCGCGACCGTTCCCCTTGTTAGACGTCAGACGAAATAGCAAAAAATGACGATTTGTGCTATTTTAAGCTGCAAAAACAATACCAAAAAGATTACTCCACAAAACAAAGATGTTTCCTTTCATCGGTAAGTCATTTTGTTATCTGAATACGCGTAATTTATTTTAAAATGAATTATTTTGACGAGCCATTTGGTGTAATGGTCGAGAAGTCGGCTATTACACCAAAGGTCGCGGGTTCGATCCCCGCACGGTACAAACATTTGTGTGCATGAACATGTCTGTTTGTATCGGTCTGGGTGTTTCTATGTATAATATGTATGTATTTACAAAAAAAAAAGTATATAAGTAATGTTTATCCGTTTTCTGGCACCCATAGCACAAGCTAATGCTTAGTTTGGGGCTAGATGGCGCTGTGTGAATAATGTCCTAAGATATTTATTTATTTATTTATTATTTATCAATTTTGAGAAAACAATTATGTAAATAATGCTTAAGCCGCGTGAATCGCAATTTCGTAATACATTGCGTATTTTATACTGGCCTTCCAATTGTATTGCGTGCTTTATAAGCAATGAATATCAAACAAGGCGGTACTTTCGCATATCGTTTAAGTTTCGTGGCACAGGCGTTTTTAGTCAAATACAGCGTTTAGTGATGTTCGTTCTATGCATCATACACATAATGTATTAAAATCGATTAAAGGTACCTAGTCGATTTTGGAAGCAGGAATGATAATAGGCTATTTGACAATGTGAAAAATAAAATCAAGCATAAAGTGACAATTAGGTTACATTAGGTACTGTCAACCGGCGTACAAATTAAGAAGAGTTTAAAAATGGATATTTATTAACATTAGTTAAAAATAATAATTTATTTATTTATAAACTAGCCTTCCGTCCGCGGCTTCGCCCGCGTGAACAGTAGTAGTGTATAGGACGTTATCCCGCGGGAATATCTTGTAAATTGTAGCCTATGTGTTATCCTTATGTATAAGCTATATTATTGTAAAGTTTCATTAAAATCAATTAGTAGTTTTTACGTGAAAGAATAACAAAAGTTCATCCATCCGCTCCCCGGCCAGTACCGCCGCAATCGCTATGTCCCTGCATTTTAAATCTGTAATATCTTCGAAACTATTCATTTAAATTACATGATGTAAAGGGCCATATTGATCTATATTACATGCACAATTTATTTATGGTACTTTATTGGATAAGGATTAATACTGTATTGCTTAAAATCACTTTTTCGTAAATAAGCCATTATTTTATCGTAATAAGTAAAGGAAAATGGTTATTGTGGGTTATCCCTAAGAGATAGACATATACCATCGTGGACTTTTTTGTAAAACTTTTTAAGGTGTACAATAGTGTAGTACATTATTTTGATCTATCTCGTAGGGTTCAGCCAGCGTTTGCAATGTAAGCGCAAAAAAATGCGATTATTTACGACCTTAAATTAAAAACCTCTAAAATCATCAGTGTTTCTCTACTATATTATGCATGTTTTATACATATAAACTTTCCTCTTGAATCACTCTATCCATTTAAAAAAACCGCATCAAAATCCGTAGCGTAGTTTTAAAGATCTAAGCATACATAGGGTAGGGACAGACAGACAGGAAGCGACTTTGTGTTTTATATTATGTAGTGATTTTTATAATCGAATCGAGAATCGAGACGAAGTGGGCGTGTCCCTACTTCTCATCACTAAATCGCGCTCGTTACGTCACAGTAGGTACAAAAAATATGGCACGGTCGGTTCTCATACAAATTGACGTACTTGCGGGGTCTATTTTAATCTCTGGTCTGTGATTTTAGTAATCTTTTTGTATAACTACTTTTTTCAATGCAACACGGAAATCAAACCTATTTAGGAACTGAAAAAAGGCAAGCTCATGGTTTTTAAAAAAAAATCTCGTAAAGTGAGAACAACTTTTTACTGTCAACTTCTTCAACACTGATTATATTGATTAACACAGCCCGGGTTTGTCCACCAATTGAGTTTGGCGAGGTTGGTTTATCTCAACCAGTTCCCATTACAACTTTTCTTCAGACTCCGCAAGCATTCCAGAATTAACCCTCAAAAAACCGCAGTCACAATCTTGAACCGCAATTAAAAATGATAACCATTCATCACAGACTCGAGGTGGATCGGCAAACATATAATGTAATTCACAGCGGGAGTGGGGTGCATGGTACCCCCCACCAGAATTTAATATTGGCAGCGCGCACGGGTTAAGGCGACGTGCAAATAAAACTCTATGAGACCGCACCCCCGAGCTGTTAAGGGTTAGCGAATGGTTTAGGATTTGACATTATTTTAACTAAACAAAAGTTAAATGGGCAATTTGTATTTAAAAAGCTAGGGAAACGGAGTTGTGAAGATTCGCAAACATAAAACTACTAAAATTTAAAAAAAAAGCGAAATTAATTGTATTTCTGCCGTTTAGGCTTACTACGCAGTATACATTATCTATACTAATACAAATCTATTTTATAGAGGAAAGATTTGTTTGTTTGTATTGAATAGGCTCCGAAACTACTAAACCGATTTGAATAATTATTTCACTGTTGGAAAGCTACACTATCCCCGGGTGACATAGGGTACTTTTGACCCCGAAATGTGGGGGAAGAGGGGATAATCGAAAAAAGAAATTACTCGCGGGTAAAACTTAACTTTTCAGGAGGCTCTGTCTTGGTTTTTTAATTGGTCTGAGGTGCTGGGGGCTAGACGTCTCGATGGTCTAGTCTACTGGGCTGAGATCTTGGGTCATGTATTCAAATCCTGGGTCGAGCTTACTTTGTGTCAGCTTTTTCGAACACAGCATTTGACAAACGTGGTGATTAAGACAGTGCCCATCACACAATTGATTTCAAAGATTTGCTTCTCTGCACATCTACTCATACGCTTATTTATTGTACTTATTATATTATTATTAAGATGACATTGTAAAACGCATAATTATTTTTTTAAAAGGCTTCTTATCTGTTGAGTTTCTTGCGGCACTTCTTCTCAAGAGGCCATTCACGTCGAAGTGCTGGTAGGATAAAAAAGTTTTAACGTGCAAAAGAGTTTCATGGTAAATCAAATTGCAAAATAAATACTTTGACTTTGACTTTGAAAGATCAATTGCCCTGCTGTGGGACATTTAATAGGCTAATAACTATACGTTAGCGACTCTAGGGACTAGTTTGTATTTCCCCGTGTCCGTTCGGCTTCGCCTTAACAGTGTGTCTGCGGATATTTTTACAAACGTTATTACGGCGGGCGCTTTAGCTTTCTTTATTAAATTGTCGTTTAGGGTCGCGCATTAGCGCCGAGGATGCGACCACACTAAGCTTTGTCTATCTATCTACCTACCTAACTACGTACTACTTTACTTTATTGCTTTATCATAATCCTACTAATAGGTATTATAAATGCGAAAGTCTGGATGTTTGGATGTTTGTTACTCAATCACGCTTAAACGGCTGAACGGATTTAGATGAAATTTGGCACACGTATAGTTTCTAACCCGCATTAGGACATTGGCTATAAAATTGCTACGGGAAACGTCTCATTCCCGCGGGATATTTGAAAAAAGTAATTACGCGCGGTTAAAACCGCGGGCGGAAAGCTAGTAAGATATTATAATAATAAGAATATTCTTTATTCATATAGCGATTGCAATTATTTCACTTTTATTTGAATAAGCATGACGAGCCATTTGGTGTAATGGTTGAAAGGTCGCCTATTAGACCGGTTCGATTCCCGCACGGTACAAACATTTGTGTAGATGAACATGTCCGTGTCTGTCGGCCAGGGTTTTTCTATGTATAGGTTATAAATGTATGTTTGGCATGCCCGGTGGTAAGAGTTACAAGTTATGCCTGGTGGGTCCCTCAGACCCGCTACCCGGCATAAGCTTGCGACGGGTACCCGGCAAAAGTAGGATCCGTTGCATCTCTAATTTATTGGAAATAGCCTTCCGCCCGCGGCTTCGCCCGCGTGAACTATAGGATGTTATCCCGCGGGAATATCTTTGTAAATTGTAGCCAATGTTTTATTTTGGTGTATAAGCTATATTATTGTAAAGTTTCACTAAAATCAATTCAGTAGTTTTTACGTGAAAGAGTAACAAACATCCATCCATACATACACACAAACTTTCGCCTTTATAATATTAGTAGTGAAGTGAATGTGTTGCTAGTCTGCGGTTATGGTGCATAGACCGATTCTCAATAAAAGAGTTTAGCGGCCGTGTCAAAATCAATATTAATTTTTATTCATATAGCCTTCAAATAGGAACTCTGGATCGGCAGTATTTATATTACAGAGTGACTCTACCTTTCTGAATGTTGCTATCTGTAGTGTCTCTTAGGCTGGTTTTAGAGTCACGCTGACGCGCGCGCGTAGCGTTGTACACTGCCGGTTTTCTGTGCAGTTAAAATCGTCGCTATCTTACAAGAACAGCGATACTTGTTGATACGCGCGCTGACAGCTTGCTTGTCAGCGTGACTCTAAAACCAGCCTTAAACGCATCCTCCGCAAAAAACCATTTGTGGGCTTGTTATGCTGTCTATCAACAGAAGTATACAATAGAGAAATCTCCAAATCTAGATAATTATGAAGGTGAGGTGGCTATGAACGGTTCCTAAAGTCCGCCAGCGCCCTCTGTGTTTGCTCGCGCGCAAATTGCGACCGGAGTCAACACGAGCCGAAACGCGCGACACGGTAGTATTAAAGCTATACTATGACAAATTATGCTATTTCATGACTAGTAAAAAATGTTAATAACTCTGAATATCTCTATACCTACCTACACTTTTGGTATAGAATCTTTTGTGCTTCTCAGAAACTTGCTGACTAAAGGAGGATTATATTATACCCTCCGTTTTTTTATCATGAAAACTAATTTTCTATAATTAGTAATCAGCCTATTAATGTCCCACTGCAGGGCAAAGGCCTCCATCCTTGAAATCAAGTTATCGTTACAGTGATGGGTAGGTACTGGCTTAATCACCACGCTTGCCAAATGCGGATTGGTGATCACAAACCCGAGCAGTGTCCGAAAAAACCGATACAAAGTTAGCTCGACCCGGGAATTGAACCCAGGACCCCGAGATCTCGGCCCGGTACTTAAACCACTAGACCATCGAGGCGTTTCTATAATTAACGTGAATCAAATGAAATCCTACATCTGGACAATCGAACTTATTTAGAGAGTTCGATAATACATTACAAAATATCGATACCAGAAATATGAATTAACGTAAGGGACAAAACACTGTTTTTCAGGAGAGCCAAAAAACGATAAAAAACAATTAAATCTCTCTATAACTTTTTACTGTCTGCTTCAATTTTAATTGTGTCTAGAGCAAAGTTTCTTAGAATTTTCTCTTCTTTCATGCTATGAACGAATAATTTAGAAATACCCAGTGGTTTAAGAAATAGCATGTCCCTTACATTAAAAAAATACGTTTTGTTGTACCTTACGTTGCTAATATTTTATTTGTAAACCGTCAAGCATAACGTAAGCAGCAAGAGAAATAGAAAATTATACGAAATTCTATTGTAAAGGACTTTTACAGTGTTACAATTTGATGTAACTATAGATATAATATACTAAATTTAGAGTATTTTAATACCATGCAAATAGGTTATTTGCATGATTAAATGTTAGTTTCAGCCTAGCTATCGCAGATTTAAATGAAATTTAGAGAGACAAAAATAAAACGATTTATTATTAATATTTTTTTATGTTCGACTTTTATGTCTGCGTAATTATTATAAATTCAACACACTAATCAGTCTATTAAACTTTTTGTTGAGTTTAAGTAAATGTTATAAAAGTAACAATGTTTAAATAAATGTCCTAAATTATTAGCAGTCTTAGACACCTTTTACTTATGAATTAAAAATAATAATTTGACTTTATGATCTCTTTTAATTAAGAGTCCTATAACAAACTCTGTAGTTTTAATAATTACGTATCATTGGCTTTAAAATCAGAAATTAAATTGAAAGAAGAATCTCAGACTGAATCAAACAGTATTTTTATTAAGTAACTGAATGAATGTACTGAAAACGAAAGACAGATGAAAAAATATTATTTGTCTGAAAGATGAATGAATAAAAAAATATAAGTGATATTCATATTAATATTAGAAATATATATTACTAGGGTCGCCCTCGCGGTTTCACCCGCGCGTATTTTTTTTTCAATTATCCCTCCCTTTCCCCCATCAAAGGATCCTATGTCCGTATTCGAAGCTACCTCTTCGCCAATTTTCAGCCAAATCGGTTCATCCGTTCTTGAGTTATAAATAGTGAAACCACTTTCTTTTATATATACATAGATTACAAGATAAATAATTAGGAATGGGCAGACAGATAATTAAATTCTTAAAAAACTCTAATCACGAATTAAAGTAAGGGACAAGGTAAGGGTGTTAATTATTTAACACTATTGACTTACTTTATTTTTCAGAGAAAAAAAAATGTAAACGTCTGTTACATCATTTTTTTTGGCATAAAACGTTTTACGCAGGCCAAAAAATCTTACTGTAAGGGACATTTTTTTAACGATAGAACTTTTTTAATAACACCAATCGATAGAGCAGAAAATTCTGAATCCAATGATATATATAACTCATTTTCGCCAAAATGTCCCTTACGTTAATTCATATTTCTGGTATCGATATGTTTATTACAGCATAAAAGAAATAAAAAAAAATAAACCCGGACATCGAATCCAAGGCCTATTTTAAGCTTCCGTAAGAACATAGGTCCATTGCGCCATTAAAAGTCTCTTCTTGACCATGATAATTCACTGTGAGAAAATATAAGGCGTTACACGGTACCATAATTAATGTTGCAACCTCAGCTTTAGCTGAGCGAGTAAATAGGTTCACCCAAATAAACCAGACCCGAACATTTTTAATTACGAAGTTGCTTCATTTAATGCCGCGGAATTAAAAACGAACAAACTCGTTTACCATGTTTACGCTGAGGGAGAAAACCACCTCCCTCTTTCCATTTGTTCCGAGTTAGGACGGCTCCGAAATTTAGAACAAACTTTTAAAATTTTCAGCTTGTGGAATGTTTCGGAATAGACTATAATCACTTCCAATGTGTAAAATATCCACATTTAAGCAAATGCTAACATTAGTACCATAGGTAGATTAGTAGGTTTTATTATTGAAAAACTTTAAAAACTTTATTTAGTAAACTGGTAAAGGCGCCAAGCAGTTGACAGACAGCTAACGCCATCTCTTGGTAGTTTAAAAAAGGATAGTTTAATTTTTTAGCCAAAAGGTGGCACTTTAAAAGCAGAACACACACCATAAAAAGCACAGCATAAGCTTGCGCGCGCAAGCAACCAAGGTGATAGTTAAAAGTATATTTCACAGATGGCGGTATTTCCAATAATTACGATGTATTTTATGTCCGCAACAAAATAAAACATGGGAGCTTCTAGACTTCAAAAAATAAGTTTATTCGTTATTTGTTTATTCTGTTTGCTAGGTATTCGTCATTTATAATTGAATAAACATAAATTACAATTTTACTTCCTCGACGAATAAGTGCTGCCATCTCTCGAGAGTAAAGAAATAATAATAGTAGGTACTTCTACTCCCCGCTAGATGACAATGTAGCATGTATAGCATATTCCTTTAAAAGCAGATGTAACTAAGTTTTTTGTCTTATTCGTTTAGATTGTACTTAATAGATGTCGCTAGTTGCTATAATTTTTTTTCCTAATTATTACAGAAACTCAATTTATTGTAATAGTTGAGCAATCGGCTTTTACACCAGAGATCACGGGTTCCTTGTCTGAAAATTATACTTTAAAAGCTTTTGAATGAATGTAAAGTTTAAGACAACAAAATTAAATAATCTTTAAATAAGTCGGAGAATTTTCAATTGGCAGACAGACACGCAGCCCACCTGATGGTAAGCGGTCACTGCGGCCTATTCCATTGAGGGCAACGATATTAAAGGGACACTCGGGATCTAGTTTCTGTTATCTGTGGGGACACTTCACCAAGAAGCGGCGTCGCTCAGTGTGCTGCCAGACTGTAGGCTCATCTGATCTTCGAGCCCTTGGTTTCGAGTGTACTGGCTCCACAGCCAGAGCTGTTATGGCGGCAGATTTCACCTTTGGTAGCTAGTCAGTCGGATTCTGAAAAAGTCCTACCACCAACCAGACCCAAGGCGGGAACCGAACTCACTCCAGGTTTTATACCCGAGCGGCTTAGCGACTGTTGCACGGAGGCGGTAAGACATAATATTATATGAAATGA
Organism: Mecyna flavalis; assembly: GCA_949319885.1. Classification (NCBI taxonomy): domain Eukaryota; kingdom Metazoa; phylum Arthropoda; class Insecta; order Lepidoptera; family Crambidae; genus Mecyna; species Mecyna flavalis. The sequence continues at coordinate 2,738,295 of OX439417.1, read as the reverse complement.
CAAACCAATCAATTTTAATTTACCATAACATTGTAATTCAAATGTTGTATATTTGTATTATTTTATAATAGTGGAGAAATTTTAGCTGCTCAACGATTAACCGATAACAAACACGATCATTGTGTCAACGAGATCAACGTTTGAGTGGGTAGTAGCTTTGGTAGTAGGTGGTAAAAAATTGCGTCAAGTAGGTATCCAAATAAAGCTTGTACTATAATTTTTTTGCCAAATCATTTTACAAATTAGTCTGCGCTCGCGATGCCTACCAGTCGTATGTGGAACTCGGACATTCGTTCGCCTACCCACTAAATCCCCTTCACACCCAAGAGGGTGTTTCTCCCTTTCATCGAAACAAAAAGACATGTCAAACTCCACTAATTTTCGTAAAGCATCGAAACGGCAATCTCTAGTAGTAACCAACTTCTCAAACACTACACGAAAACTGTCCTCAAAAAAACCTCTAGGTGCTTTATTGCACAAAAGAGCATTCTACTAAAACAGCGGTAACACAAAATTTCTGTATAAAAAGGTATTAAGGCAATCCAATAAGCCTGTGGGCGGGGCGGGAGGGGGTCTCAATAAACCCTCATATCTCCAGCAATTACTACAAAACAAATGAGAGCTAACGAAATTCACCTCCGAGAGAGATCGGGGAGGGCTACGGGTGGTGTGGAGTTGGTGTTGTTGGCAATTTTTTTATTATCTGTTTTTTTTTCATCTACATTTTGAAACAGAATTGAAGTTGGTTTTGTACTTAAATCAGATCATTTTTTAACTAAAAGCATAGCAACACTAAAAGCTACTTAATAAAAATCATTCTTTTTCGTTTCCGTGAAACAGAAGTAAAAGCGCTCGGGTTTTCTTTACCATTTTCTAGCACCCATAATACAACAAGCAATGCTTAATGTGGGCCTGGATAATAATTGTTTTACTAAAGGATAATATTTAGACAGCGCTATTTAACAAACTTTCCAAGGAAGGAGAAGGAAGAATAAAATACCTATAAAATGCTAAATGCCTTATTTATTACCTATATCATGAGAATCATAACTCATAAGACATTTAGACATTATCTTACATTTTATTTGGATAAAATATAAATTTTTATTACAATTATAATTATAAATTTATATTTTATAATATCTTCATTATTGAGACTAGCTTCGGCTATGCCCTTTGAGTACCAGACAAAGGATAAACATTACTCACTTAAAAAGCACCCGGTCTATACAAAAAGAGATATATTCATGAACACAATTTTTGTACCGTGCGGAGATCGAACGCGCGAATTCTAGTGTAATAGCCGACATCCCAAATCAAAAACCGGTCGCAAAAAAAATATCTTTATACCGTCTCCAAGCATTCCGCCACAATCTCTGTCCCCAGCCGAGCGCCAAAGGGCTGTGTGTCGGGTGTTTTAGGGTTTTTTCAGCGGCTTTTGACTTGCAAATTGTCACCGCGCCCGGCGCGCCTCGGGGTGTGCGTAATTAAAAATCAGACGCGATGCCAGCGCTGCGGCACTGCGGCGGCGAGAGGCGGAACTAAGGGTTACTAGCTAGAGAGAGCTCTGGTGGCTGATAGCGATACTAAACGGAAAATGGTGTAGGGAAAATGAAGAAAATGAAAAATACTTGATGTACATTTAAAAATAGTAAATTTGTACACTTACAAGGTACAAGGAATGCGCCAATGGTCTTGGGTTCATATCCCGGGTCAGATTCAAAATGTTTTGTTGGTTTTTTTTCGACTGGTCTAGAAGTGTATTATCTTAGTCGTGCCTGAAAAAACACGTAAGACGCAGGACTACCAGACACCGTATTTACAATACTATCCAATAACATTTGCAACAAGAAATACCTAGCAATTCTTGCAATTTAAAATTATACAGAAAAATAGTGATCCCCTCTATATAATAAAAATAATAATAATAAAAACTTTATTTAAAACATTTACAATGATCAAACAAACAACAGTTTTCTCTAGTCTCCACACTACCTAATATTTTTATTTATAGTATTCCATATATTTTTCCTAACTTTTCCATTGACATCCTAAACAGGAAGTGAAATAGAAATAACAAAGCACAATCGTAGATATTAATAACAGTGTACCGAGCAACAGGCAATAAATCCACTCTTGGTAATTAATTAGGTCGCATTATAACAATAATGAGTGGTTTTACCCACGCAGAGTCACGTGACACACAGTAGCGTTGGTTTTTCATTTCGCTTTTTCCATTTTCCCACTTTATAAAAGGTCATGATTCTGTCCCAAGTTTCTAAATCAAAATCTTTATTCATGGTCGAGAACTCGGCTATTATACCAGAGGTCGCGGGTTCGATGCCCGCACGGTACAAACACTTGTGTGCATGAACATGTCTGTAGCGATCACTGCGGCCTATTCCATTGAGAGACACTTCACCAGCGTCGCTCAATGTACTGCCAGACTGTAGACTCATCTGATATCCGAGCCTTTTATTTCAAGACTAGTGTACTAGTTTTGGTCCCAGTTACCGAAAGAAAAATATTTATAATAAATTAATCTGGAAACTGGGACCGCGGTCCTAGTTCAATGTGGTCTCAGTCGCCGGAAGCCTCTTTTAAACAGTGTTGCAGCACATTAAACGATGCTTCCTGGATAAGTGTTCCCCAATGTCCCAATTATCAAATATTTATTTTAAAAAATATATAAAAATCTTTTATTTATAAAACAAATGGAATATGCAGCAGAGTGGCTGCTTACCATTAGGTGGGCGGCGTGCCTGTCTGCCAACTTTAATGTCATAAAAAATATTGAGGTGTCTTTTCTTTATAGATAATTCCTCTAAGTCTATGGTCCAACGCCAGTGCGACCAGTAGATCAGATCGACTGTGTTTCGTGTCTGCAAAAGTAGTGAAATGTATCTAAGCATTCGTCTTCTCATGTCAACAATAACAGAAATGGGCGTAAGGTACGCGTATTAATCGCTTGCATTAATTAGTTGTTTAATGCGGGTCTCTCGTGTGGCGGTCGTTGTCGTAATCGCTTTGTGATACACCAGGGGACAGGGGTCACTACTAACTAGTTATCTTATAAGATCAAATGTACCAATAATTCCACTAATAAAAAACCGAACTTAAATGGAACCACATCACATGGACCAACTTTCAAACAGAAAAGAATCATCAAAATAGGTGTGTTCAGTAAAAAGTTATTTATTTATATATTTATTTTCTTTATTTAGGAAACAAACAGCATATAATAATACTTATGAATTAAAAAATACAAACAACACACTAGCCTAATTAGTTCCCACTACGGAGTTTATACATTTATAATGTTGAATGAGAAACTCGTACTACGTTACTCAACAATAACAACTTAAAAAAAAGAAAAGAAAAACAGTGCCGTGATTAGCAATCTAAATTATGTTACTTTGAATAAATAATAAATAAATAATAATAATTAATGATATGTTTAAGCAAGGGAAACCTATTACTTATTATTAGGATTGTGATACTGATGAATGCTCCTTAAGTAAACGACGAAAACGCGCCATATGTTCGTGAAATATGTCGATGCCGCTGTAAGTACTATTGTATTTATTACTGGATCTAATGATAAAGCTATTAATTTTATAATTAGTTCTACAAAAGGGTACAGAAAAAGTAAGTTTATGCCGTGCACCTGGTCTGGAACATCTTAGTGCTAGTCTATTCAGCAAGAAGGGAGAATCAATTAAGCCATTCACAATCTTAAACAATAATATTTGGTCTTTATGCTCTCGGCGAATAAACAACGATTCAATATTTTGAATGTTGAAATTTTTAAACCTATACTTCAATCGTCTAATAAATCTTCTTTGGATCGCCTCTAACATGTCGATGTATTTGGAGTACAATTATGCGGTAACAAATACAAGAAAAAAAAACTTTCAGTCGAATTGAGAACCTTCTCTTTTCTTTTTCTTATTTTCTTGATTTCCACTAGCATCCAAGATGGCGCTGGTTTAAGAAAGGCAATGCTAAAATGATGTCAACATTCTTTCAACGCGGCTACTTGCTCAACTTGAAATATACGGCGTTATCAGAATGATTTTATTAGAAAATAACTTGAAAAAGGCAGTAGTAATTTTTATAAAGAGAAGTGGGATGATAATACAAGATTATGTAATAATAAAAGAAGAAAAATAATTCCTTTTCACTTTTCGATTTTTTCCGTCCTAATCTCTCTGGAATTCACAGCAGATATTGGCATTTTAAAAACAAAGGCAAGTTTTAATACGTTTACTTCCATAAGTTGAACTGGGTGACTGTTTGCCAGAGCAAAAATAAAATAAAAAATTGGTAGCAGTTAAACGGCGTACACAGTCCCCAAGACTATCCCATAACAGTTATTACAGAGAACATTAATCCGCAGTGATTCGGTTAGAACGAGCGCGGGCGCACGCAAATTAGCGGCTAATTGTTATGACTATTTACTGACTAAATGCGCTATTTATGACTAATGCGAAGGACGATTGTATGGTGGAAGAACTAGGTTCCGTGTTTAAGCATAGTTTATATACAAAACATTTGTGTATGTTTTTACAAAAAAAGTAGGTATTGTTTATCCGTTGTCTGGCACCCATAGTACAAGCTAATGCTTAGTTTGGGGCTAGATGACGCTGTATGAATAACTAGCGGCCGCCCGCGGTTTCCCCCGCTGGTTCCCGTTCCCGTGGGAATTTTTCAAAATCCTTTCTTAGCGGATGCCTACGTCATAACATAGCTACCTGCATGCCAAATTTCAGTCCGATTCGTCCAGTGGTTTGGGCTGTGCGTTGATAGATATCTATGTCAGTCAGTCAGTCACCTTTGAGTTTTATATATATAGATGTCCAGAGATATTTAGTATTATTATTATTATTTGTTTTTTAGGTATTATATATACTAGATCTAATGGCACAGAGACCACCTGAAGGTAAGTGGCTACTGCGGCCAATTTCTTTGAATAGCCTGGAAGACTCGTTTAATTTTCTGCCATACCATCATTTGATCTTCGAGCCTATGATTTCAAGTGTACTGGCTCCCACATCAGTTATGCCAAAACACGGTCAGAGCTGTTAAGACCACAGATTTTACCTGTGGGGGTAGCTAGCCAGTTGAATTCTGCAAAAGTCCTACCACCAACCAGACCCAGTGGGAATCGAACCTACGATCTCCGGGTTTTATACCCACGATATCTATAATTTAAAAAAAAAATGTTTTTCAAAAATTTTGTCTCATGTTTTAAATAAAGTGTAGTATTATTACGTAAGACTGTGAAGCTTAAGGTACAAAATTTGACCTTCTAATTGCTTAAAGTAGCTATTTCAGCTTCAGCAATTAAAACGTCCTATTTACCTAAAAAAATGGTCGAAAAGCAAATAAATTTAATTTAACAACAGATAAAATACTTAAAAAGGTAAAAAAGTATCTGAAACCACGCCACGAACAGCAATCAGTTAACATCAAAACCTGAAAGAGGGTGAACAAGAACAATTCAAAATATGAGTGAAATAATTCCCGTTTGTAAGAACACGCGTTATTCAAAACACAATTAAAATTCATGAGCATTACTGCGGGTATGAAAATAGTTGTGGAGGACGGTGTTATGCAAATGTAGGCAGGCATTTTATACAATAATTTTCTAAAATTTTCTCTTCGCTTCATGTATTATATGGAAGATGATTCAATTTTTTTGCTTCGTGTATAAGCCTGTGATCTTGTAATCCTGGGTTCACCATACGACTAGACTTAGTTTAACTGCCTCCGTGGTACAGTGGTTAAAGCATTGGGCTCTATACCCGGGGGTCGTGGGTTCGAATCCCGCGGGGAGCATCACTTTGTGTGAATGTTTCCAGTTTTTTTAGGACATTGCAGGCTTGAATCACCTGAATGACTGTAAAGAATGATGATTCCGTGCTTCGGAAGGCACGTTAAGCCGTTGGTCCTGCGCCTGATCTCTTCGGTCGTGTCAGACTACTGTTCCACCGTGTTATAAGAGTGAGGGACTAGGGAGTGCACCTGTGCTTGCGCACTCACTTGTGCAAGTTGTGCACTATAATATATCCTGCATAGTAATTGGCTAATCATAAAAAAAAATTGGCCGCCGTAGCCGAATCGGCTAGGAGGGAGGAGGAGATTTAGTTTAATGGGGGACATTATTAGACGTAGTTTCTTACACTGATATCTATCTATAGATAGCCTTTCGCCCGCAGTTTCACCCTCGCGTATAATTTCTTTTTTTTAAATATCCCCCCTTCCCCCCACATTTCTGGGATCAAAAGTAGGTACTCTATGTCACCCGGGGATAGTGTAGCTTTTCAACAGTGAAAGAATTATTCAAATCGGTTCAGTAGTTTCGGAGCCTTTTCAATACAACAATCAATCAATTAGATCTTTCCTCTTTATAATATTATTAGTATTAGTATATTAATATAGATTATAGATTAAACCTACTACTTCTAAGTAGGTCGCACTTTTTAGCGACGGACGACGAAAGGGTTCGAAAAAAAAGCTATGGTTCTTTAGCGCATATTCGGTTCCTGGGCAGGGCATCAGTCACAGCTATCTCGCGGTCATAACTGGCGTTATTTACAACGCGACTCGCGGTAACCACTTTTATTTGTCAACTGATGGCTAATTTATACCGTAAACATTTTCATTTTTTCAATTAATTTATTTCTTTCTTTGTGTAACTATACGTCAGCAAGGTTGTACTTAATGTTATTTAAAAAACGACGGGTTGCACTCCGGGAGTGCCGGCAGAAGTGAAAACCTGAATATTAACGTTGTGCATTTTTGATATGTATTTTGGAATGGTTAGGGATTTAATTGATTGGTAGAGGTATAAAAGTACTATCATTTATGTGGTAAAATACAATATTTATTTATTGCGCTATCGTACACAAACATGACAATTTATATTACATTAAAAAGTTTATCTCTCAGAATTAATGTAATCAGAAACTTTTTCAGCCTTATCAGAAACTCCTTGCTGTGACACTGAAACGCCATGTAATAAACGATGATAAAATGATTGACAACCGTCAATGTCATACTTTTTTGATTGACAACTATTTATTTTCTAAACAACGAAAACAAAGTTTGGAATTTACAACTAATTACATACTGGAATCTGCGGATAAACTTTTGAATTTGGAGCAATCGGCCAAGAAATGATTCTCTTTACAGAATCCGCAGACTCCCGAATCGTTAATAACACGAGTGGTGTTACAGTAATCAACATGTCGCTTTCGAGGATGTTCACTGGGAATTTGGGGTAACAAGCCAAACTGTGTGTGAGAACGAGAACGAGCCTCTTGTCGCAGGAAATCGGACAGCATTTCCAACTTCATACGACCTGATGCATGCTCCGCAGCATAGCGGATCCAAAGACTGCGGAGAAGTGGTGTTAATTTCCACAAAATACTGTTATATAATTCCGGCGAATAAAGATATTCCAAACTTTTTAAATGTTTTATTACGGCAATTTAATTTTGAATTTTGCAGGATATCAAATTAAGGTCTTTGTGGTCACTTTGTAGCATAGGAAGCATATAGGAAGCGACCGCACTGCGGCTATAATAGTAGAAGAGGTCACACTTGACAGTTCATTTATGCAAAGAAAAATATACCTTACGCTAAAGGAATAAAACTCAAGAAAACAACATCAGTTCTTATTAATACAATTATTTACTCTACTCCTGATGTACATAAGAAGCACTTTTCTTTGCATTAATGAGCTGTCAAATTGAACAAAACCATTATTGTCTATAGACCGACAACTTATCTGTTCCGGTGGCGGCGTCGCTACTGTCTATTTAAAACATAGATTTAGTATATTTAAAACTGTCATTAAATATCGTTTTTGCATTGCATTTCACGTAGTTCCAATTTTGGCCACCGGAACAGGGAACAGATAAGTTTGTAGAAAACACGTGTCCGGACTTCAAATTTTATATGGATTTTCGATCAGGTCACGTGACACATAAATCCTGACGCGAGTTTAACATTTTTTCCCCATACAAAAAAGTGCACAACGCCGCTAAAGAAGTTTTCACTTCAAAAATATCAAAATAAAATTATTATCCGTTCATGAGCTTGCCTAGTCGTACGTACAGCAAAAGTACGTCAGATTATACACTTTGGAATTTGTACCACTCTTAGGTCGGGGGCATAAGTGATATTATCGAACTGCAAGTGTTTACCGTGATGTGCTGTTGACCGCACCTAGAAAAGTCGACAAGAAACTCGATAGTTACTTTTTAAAGTAAAACTTTAACAATATTTATTAATAGATTAGACAATTGTTTGTAAAATTAAAAAGTCATACAGTATTCAGATTCTGACATAGTAGTAATCAATTAAATTTAAAAATGAGAAGAATTTTTAATGTACAATTATATTTTGTAAGCACATTTTTACCCCTATACAAAAGCCGTAACTACGAAAGAGTACTTTACATGGAGTCTGTTTCTGCAAATCAAAGCAATATTATGTAATACTAGCTTTTCGCCCGCGGTTTCACCCGCGCGTAATTTCCTTTATCAAATATCCCGCGGGAATGAGACATTTCCCGTAGGAATTTTATAGCCTATCCTAATCCTTGTTATAAACTATACGTGTGCCAAATTTCATCTAAATCCGTTCAGCCGTTTAGGCGTAATTGAGTAACAAACATCCAAACATCCAGACTTTCGCATTTAATGTAGCTTCTACAAAGAACAATAAAAGTTTCCTTATACATACGTCATTAACTCACTTAAAATCCAGATTACAGTTTTTTATTTACCTAATTACTATTTAATTATTTCCTTTTCAAATTACACTCCGACTAATCCCGCAATTGAAGCAATTTTTCCATTCGTGTCTAATCGCGAGCCTCTCAACTGAGGCACTTTACACCTCTGCACCAAAAAGGCGGTTCGTCTGGGCCTGTGGGGGCCTGTGGGCCTGTGGGGGCAAGGGGAAGGGGGCAATAACATGTTAATGCGCCGTTTGGGCTCTAATCGAGCGCGCCACGGACTATTCATTTTGTTACGAATGGGGTGCCTGGGGCTTACATGCCGCGAATTTCGGGATGACATTTTTTATACAACGTCAGTTTGCAGATAGGCACGCAGCCCACCTGATGGTAAGCGGTCACTGCGGCTTATTCCATTGATGGACACTTTACCAGGAAGCGTCGCTCAATGTGCTGCCAGTCTGTAGGCTCATCTGATCTTCGAGCCTTAGATTTTAAGTGTACTGGCTCCCACAACAGGTACTGTAATGTAAAAATGGAGGCGCAAAAGTCTGGAGGCATGAATTATAAAGTAAACTGTAATTATTATTTATTGGATAAGCTATAATTGAAATAAACAATATTATTTATATAACTTATATTTGAAAAATGCGCTTTTGAGGGTATACGATAAGAAATAGGATCGATGAAAGACGATAGTAAGTATGTAATTATTTTGCATTCGAGGATCAATCAACGTGGCGAGCGTTTGGAAAGGCTTATGTCCAACAGTGGACTATAACAAGCTGATGATGATGGTGATAAATTGCATTCAGCACTGTTCTCACTCTCCCGTCTCCGTAGTCTTCATGCAGCGGTCCTTGGGCCCAGGGTATTGACGAGGTCACGACACACACTTAACTGTCCGCAAAAAACAGATTTTTCCATACTTTTCAAGGGTACATAGGTATAAACCGATCACAGCCATGTTTATCAAAGGGCGGCCAGTAAACGACTGAACTCTTATCAAACGCATAAAAATGTACATTGACATTGACAGAGACAATTTGACAGTGAAAGTAGGTTTAATAACAATGCATGAATGAGAGGGATGGAAGGTGCGGTAGAGGGAAAGGAAGCACTTTGCAAGTATAATAATAAAATAACAAATAAAATTAGGATACCCAACATAGATGTTAATCCTATTTTGTTTATTTTTATTTATTTTTGCTGTCGTATTTTTTTTTCCGATATTATTATTAGTATTTTTAAGTCACTTAAATAGGTCCCACCAGAATATCAGTGCTGCAGAGATAGTATTTGTTATTAGTAAAGCACCATTTTAACCAATTTATTCGTATGTCAATCGAACTTACCTGTAAGTGATCTTCGACATCTATTAAACGAAGTGATTTGCCCGAGAGATTTTAGACACTTGGCAGCACCGAGACGTGCTACAAGTCAACTAAAACTCGTGCAAAAAAATTTCATGGTAAATCAAATTGCAAAATAGATACTTTGACTTTGACTACTACAAGTAAAAATCAAGTGTAATCTCGATGGGCGAATCATTGAAGTTTAATAAAGACTCAAGTTACTGTCGCCATGTAAGCCCAGCTTAGCCCAGTGAGAGCAAATACCGCCGCTACGCGAAAAACAATAATTGAACGCAGTTGAGTTTATTGAATGCTCTCGTGGCGAATGTTGACATTGCCTGTCTAATCCGCTTTGGGGAAAGCCGATCGATACTGAAAAAGTTACTGCGATTTCGAGATACTAAAGTGTAGCCCCATATGGTGTGGGCCTTTTCCGGCCTGAGGGTTGACCTGCGGGCGGACTTGAGGCCTCTCAAGTCGGGGTACCCGGGGATGGGCCGGTCAATAGCCACAAGGCTGGCACCGGCTCGTCCCAATCGGGTGTGCAATACTTTATTGTGGAACTCTTAGCTAGGAAGATCCGCTCAAACGTTGGTAGACCAGGCACGCAGTCCACCTGATGGTAAGCGGTCACTGCGACCTATTCCATTGAGGAACACTTCGCCAGCGTTGCTCAATGTGCTGCCAGACTGTAGGCTTCTCCGATCTTTGTGTATTTGATAATAAGTGTGGCTCCCACATTAATACTGCCGGGACACAGTCAGAGCTAGTATGACGGCAGATTTCACCTGTGGGGGTGGCTAGCCAGCCTGACTCTGAAAATGTTTTTACACCAACCTTACCCAAGTTGGGAAGCGAACCCACGAGGTTTACTTGAGCTGCTTAGCACTGTTCCAAGGAGGCAGGCGATCATAAAATGTTAGGGGTAGTGAGACGCATTGTAACGAATACTTTTATGCTATTTTCAACCTACTTATATACTTTAAGGTACAAGTTAAACTTAATAGTCCTAGTTGATAGTATAAATTGTTTTTATTGTAAATGATTTTTTGTACTATCTGGTTGAAATGCTATTAGGATACGACCTTTTGGAGTTGCGTGACGCGACAGTGATGACTTACACACACGCATATTAATTATGCGTTGCTATTTGTTGTGCTAACGTTACGTTACGGACAAGCGCAGTTGACGTCATTTTTCGCTCAATTTCAAAAGGTATTATCCTAATAGCATTTGAATCGGATAATTTTACTGTACCTTTGTATGTAGGTATTTACCACTAGGGGCTGTGGTAATTTTGTTAATGACCCAGCTCTATTAATCAGTGTACAATGGGTTTGAATCCCACTTAGAACAACCATATTAGTTTTGTGTCTGAATGTTTATTGGTATTTGTAGTCCCTTTATTGGTCTTAAAATAGGTTCAGCGTAACATACTGAAACTTTATAATTTTATTATGGATTAAAATACTCGATATATTTTAGTAGCATCAGGGTAAAAATCAAAACACAGTTTACGAAAGGACACATTTATTTATCTCTCATTATGTATAGATGATATTTTGTTCATAACTATGTGTATGCTACGTCCACTCAATTATATACAGTTATATAAATTATTTATATTAACTAAAGGTTTATTTACAACACGCCTAAAGTCTAATAGGACAAATTAGGTGAATACTGAAGTTAAATTGAGAATTCTAAGCTTGTTACACAAATACAATGTCTTTATTATAATTATTATTATAGAGTCCAATACAACACCTGGATGGTCTAGTGGTTTAAGTACCGTGCCGTGGCCTCGGAGACCTGGGTTTGATTCTCGGCTCGGGCAAAATTGCGCGACGCGGGAATTGAACCTAGGACCAGACAATAAAGGCGTAATAAAGATATTTAAAAATAATTAAACACTTTATTCTGTAAATATGATTTCGCCATACAATCATTTCTTTACAATGCAGTACAGTCGACAGAAATAAAATCAGAACATTTTTATCTGTCACTTTAGCATGGGAGTAAGGTCAAAGCTAGCAATTTTAAGGGTTCACCTAAATCTGTTATTGACTGTACGAAATAAAAAAATAACAAATACACAAATATTTTAGTTTAAGTAGTTATTTATAATTGAGTTATCTAAAAGTAAAAAAAACATTAAATACAGTTATTATGACTTATTTTTATTTACAAGATTATTATTTACAACATTGAATATGTAAAATTAATATATCTACATGCAAATTTAAAAATGGCGAAATTCAATAAACTTAATCTCTGGATTCATTAATTACATCACAAATAAAAATATTATGTTAATTTTTAAAATGTAAACTATGACAAAAGAACAAGGTTTTTACTAATATATAGAAAATTGGAATTAAATTATTTATTAGTTTAAAACTATTCTTATAATGACAATTTCAAAATAAATATAATAATTGTACATTGTTAATTTAACCACTATTTTTACAGTATTATTATTGATTTTATAATGTCTTTACTATGATTTCAGTTTCATCTAGAAGTGTCCAATAACTGTGGAATAAATAGGTACACTTGCAAATTAAATACTATTTAAGATACTATTATTAAAAATAAGTAATTGTAACGTTTTAGTCGAAAAAAATCCTTACTGAACTGAATTTAGCTGAATGTTGGTTATAGAAAGGGTGTGAAGATTTTTGTATGGAGGCTGGTTTACCTACACTTACCTACTATTCCGCCATTTTTTTTTCAAATTCTTTCAAAAATGGATACCTTATATCAAAACAATCACAAAATGTCATTAGGCGAAATCCCTTAAAGGGTAAAGTAAAACTTTGGTTTCTTATAAATCTTGGAAATGTGTCACTCTATGGGTTTTCGTCTAATTAAGTGAATGCTGTTTAAAAAAAAATGGCGGATCAGTAGAAAGGCCAAAATCTTCAATGCCCTTTAAAGTAAACAAAACAACTGGAAATCAAAACACATAACAAGCGTTTCTTTAAACTTATATAAGGTAGGTATCGCACACTATCAATGTAGAAAGGATCGCAAATCACTAATTTTCGGTCCTACCCAGGATGTGAACCTAGGAACACTGGCAGTGTAATTTACCACACCCAACGAATGTGAACCGTAATTGCCTCCGTGGTACAGTGGTTAGAGCGTTGGGCTCTAAAACCCGAAGGTCGTGGGTTCGAATCCTGCTGGGAGCATTACTTTGTGTGATTGTTTCCAGTTTGGTTAGGACATTGCAGGCTTGAATCAAATTAATGTCTGTAAATAAATGATGATCCATGCTCCGCAAGGCACGTTAGGCCGTTGGTCCCGACTATGTTCCAAGTAGGTCTAGTTTCCCTTGTAAGGGTTACAGAGGTCAGATGGGAATCGCTCCATTGTTATAACCAGGCTTGTCAAATCTAGGATCATAGTCGAAGCGGACCCTGAGCTCCGTACTGGATGCAATCGAGAATACGCTGAGATGATGATGATGATGAACGAAAGTGACCCGTTTCCGAATTGGTCACACACCAATTCTTGAATACCTCAGACTGCCAGTAAATCTACTAGTAATTATATTTACATTATTGCTCACGATTTTAATATAATGGCTAGATTTATATTTACTATAATAATAATACTTTACGTTTATGGACACAGGATTTTTCAAAATATTATACTTAAGTAATTGCAAATAATTTAGAAAATGTTTTTCACAGGAAACGGTTTAGCGTGGCTAATTTACTATGATTTATATAGTTTTGTCATCATGATATTTTAGCAATTAAAGAGAGAGATGTTTGATACGAGTAGGTAATTTTGTTTAAATTAACAGTTGGGAAGTATATTTGTAAAAACCAATTTATTAAGTGGAAAATGCAGTAAGAAAATTACACCGTAATCAAAAAGAAATATTTGCGTCTAACTGTACTCATGTAGTCGAAACTTTTTCTTTGTGAATAATTTGGTAAATTACATTATATTCTTCTTTATTTTTCACCAAACAGGTATTATGATTAGATAATTAGGTAGGTAATTGGTATACTGAACAGAGGTAGATTTAAAAGACAAATAACGCAAATCAAACATCTACGTAAGTATCTCTACTTATTAAAATATCATTGGACAAACATCTGAGAGGCTAACGGACAACTATGAAAAGTGAAAATTAATTCCAATCGAGTAATTTGTATGAAAATTCTATTCGTTTCGCTACTCGCCGCAGTGACGCCACTCAATCCTCAATTCGAAATTTTCACTTTACCATTTTGTCCTAGCCTATCAATGACAAGCAAAAGTGAACCTTATATCCCAAGTAAGAGATACCATCTAATATTACACCATTTGGAGTCCTTTGCTCAAACTCTCCACGTGTTCCTTGGCTTTCATGCGAAGCGCTGCTATGGAGGAGGAGCGCGGGTCGGGCGGCGCGGGGGGGGCGGGCGGCGCCGGCGCAGGCGGGGTGAGGTAGCTCGGGTAGCCTGATGGTGGGTGGCTGAGGAAACCTGGAAGAGGAAATACAGTGTTAGACAATAAGGAAAGAGCGTTCGACAAGTGTCAAATCCATGGGTCCCATGGCAGAAGAACAGAAGACCAATATGTTGTAATCAATTGGTAGCCAGGCATTCAGTGATAAGTGGCCAGTTCTATTCCATTGAGCGCCTCCGTGGAACAGTGCCAGCGGCTTAGCCGCTCGGGTATAAAACCCGGAGGTCGTGGGTTCGATTCCTGCCTAGGGTCTGGTTGGTGGCTTTTTCAGAGTCCGACTGGCTAGCTACCACCCCCACAGGTGAAATCTGCCGCCATAATAGCTCTGGCTGTGTTCCGGCAGTATTAATGTGGGAGCCAGTACACTTGAAATCAAAGGCTCGAAGATCAGATGAGTCTACAGTCTCGGCAGCACATTGAGCGACGCTTCCCGGTGAAGTGTCCCTCAATGGAATAGGCCGCAGTGGCCACTTACCATCAGGTGGGCTGCGTGTCTGTCTGCCAACTGACTTAGTATAAAAAAAATAAAAAAATTGAAAGATCTTACTCTAGGAAGCGTCACTTAATGTACTGTCAGACAGACTACTGGCTCCTTTGATCCAAAAATTCAGTCAAGGACAGAGTCTTGAAGTTGGTTGAGTGAAAACGCCACCTCGAGCTCACACAACCGTATCATAGGTACTGCTGTCCCACCGTGCTATAAGAGAAGAGTGTGTGCTAGCGCACTTAAGCACTAATAATAATCTTGTGTAGTTGGTTAATCGTAAAGATTGACTGCCAAAGTTGAAACTCGCTCAAGAGATAGTACAAAGAAAAGGACAAAAAAGATGACATTGTTGGTTTTTTATATGCTTAATCAGTTGGCAGACCCGCATACAGCCGATATGATAGGTGATTTACACTCGCGTACGAGTCGCGAGACGAGGCACGAGCCGAGGCACAAGGTGAGAGTGTAAACAGACGCCCGCGGCTCGCCTCGCGTCTCGCCTCGCGCCTAGCAGCGCTCGCGTCCGGAGTGGTTTTTGGGCACGAGTCAAAGGACCTCGAACAAATGCGAAGCGTTACCACGAGAATGTGAACACTTACCATCGATCACGCGAGGCGAGCTGTGAATACGAGACGAGGCACGAGACGAGGTACGAGGCGAGAGTGTAAATCTCTTATGATCCTTCGCAGCCACTTCGGCTTCGGCAAAACTTCGCTCAATGTGCTGCCACTCTGTAGGCTTATCCGATTTTCGAGAGTTTGATTTCAAGTATTTCTGTTCAAACAGGAGTCCTTACCCGGTAATGCAGTGAGCAGTGGTGGTGCCAGCCACGGGTCCACCGGTAGTCCCAGACCACTGAGCCTGGGTATCGCCCCACCAGCACCGCAGCCGTACTCCGAGAGACCCAGGCGAGCGGCCTCCATCTTCTCTTGACGACGCCATTTTGCTCGACGGTTTTGGAACCACACCTGAAGGTAGAACGTTGAATATTAAATTTCTTTGTCTATTAAAATTATATATTCTTGAACGAGACTTCGTAACATAAGATTTTTAAATTAAAAATGTTAAGTTTTCGGTAAAAGGCCATAGTGTAGGCCTAATAACACAAATAAGACTTCTTATTTTGAATTCATCAATTATTTTCCCATGCCTGCAAAATTCCTTTTTCAAATATCCCGCGGGAATGAGACGTTTCCCGTAGGAACTTTATAGCCTATATCCTATTCCGGGTTATAAATTTCAATTAAATTTCATCTAAATCCGTTCAGCCGTTTACGCGTGATTGAATAACAAACATCCAAACATCCAGACTTTCGCATTTATAATATTAGTAGGATTACGATCAACCATAGCAAGTAATGCCCATTAAAAAATTTCGACAAAATGTCAAACATAATCATAGCCAGGGCATTTGGCAAGCATGTTGATCAATATTTGAGCCAGTTACCCATCGCGATGACATTGAATAATGGAGGCCTTTACCCTGCAGTAGGACATTAATAAGCTGATACTTTACCAGACCATTTACCCTATCTGATTCCAACTATAATTTCATTTCACAAAGCGCTCAACTCCCAAGGAATTAACAGTTCAAAAATCACCACGAACAAAGTTTCCGCTAATTAATGTGCTGCGATCTATTAAAGGAAAGTTTACCCCAACAAAACCGTAAAGGGACGCCTTTTAGATAATAAATCAGTGAAAACACGTCACTTCTAAACAGTTTCAAGCCAGACATAACAAAACTAACTTTGAATATGGGAAAGCATGAAACACGAACTCAATCACATAAATGGTGTACCATCATTGTGCCATCCACCCTAAAACGTTAGGTTGACAATCGACTTTGGACCGTAAATAGTTCAGTTACGGTTGGGATTGGGTTGTTGATTGAGTATGTGTGTGTTATGAATGTGGTGTCAAATTGTAGTGTGAAATGATATATTCACGGGGTCGGTAGAGCGGTAAAAAGAAGGGGGGCTTGCGTGATCGCTTCGATTTCAGCGTAGGAGACAGCAAGTTAGTGGCATGCAAGTTAGATGACTCGCCTGTCAGAAACATTAAATATGTTTGACAATGAAAATGTCGGCATAAAACACGAGAGCTGGGAGTTCAATGGCGATGGTGTATCGTCTTTTTATTGCCGGTGAATTTTATTCGTCTGAAAAATTTGTGAACTCGGGTAAGTGACTGATGTGGATTAGCGACGTCGCGCGTCGTAGCTTCGGTTAATTTGCTGTTGAAACAGATGGCAAACGCAAATATAATCGATGCAGGCGAGAATTTGGTCAGATCATGTAAGAGAATTGAAGAGAGAAGAAATGGAAGTTTCGAGCTACGCATGACTGCAGAGCGCAATTGAGCGCTCCAGCAAAACTGTTTTCTGTTTGTTTCACAGACACCTGCTATTAGGAGCAAGACCAACGGGACATTTCGAATGAAATTTTGTTTTCACTTAAATAAGCAAGAAACAATAGCTTGATGATAGTAGCATCAAGTATCACCATGATACCCAAAACCACGACCCACGCTTTCAAACACGCAAGATGCGATCTGCTAATGTAAACCTCTTCTTTACATAGGGCGAGCCTCCCAACCTGTGCTTGAGATGGCCACAGTGGAGTTTTAGCCAGTATTACCCTGATAGAGGCGACACTGTGATAACCTCAGCTGCTCCTCAAGTGGCTGGGAGCCATAAAGGATTTCGTCACTTGACAAAAAGTTGCGTATATCGTGATATTCTTGAACATCGCGGTTGTGAGACAACACGCTTTGCGTGTTAGCTATAGCGCGAGGCGTGAGCTATGGCGGCGCCCAGTGCCGATTCCGACAGGGCTGCCAATTGCCATGCACTGGTGCGAGGGCAAAATATCTTGCGAGTATAATTAAATATAAATAAATGAATGCTTTATTAAATGAGAGATTCTGAGATTTACTTATTAATGTATATTTTTTTATTTATAATGGTACAGAGTTTACTCTACCACCGGTTTTGGAATGTTGATATGTGTCTTGAGAAGAACCGGCAAGAAACTTGAACTTACTTTTTCAATCGCCAAAAGTTTTACACAATTAATACAATCGCAATTTTAATACTAAATTAATAAGGCATACAAGAAGGTAAGACGAAGGTACTACGTACGGGACCCGGTAAGAAGGTACGTGTCAGCTCTTACATACTTAATAAATACCTATGTTCTCTTATGCTTAGTTTTTCGATGGATCCGAATTTTGAATAACGGAGCGTGAATTTATGTAGGTATGTTACATATCATTAGTTGACGGCCCTTAGTAATAGTAACCTACTGCCTGTATACGATTGTATAATATGAATCAATACGGTTGTATTATCAGCGTTTGATTTACTATACCTCTTTGACCTAGTAGTATAAATACCGGGCCATGATTTTATAAAGTCTTGGGTTCAATTTCCAGTTCAGGCTAAGCTTGTATTTTCTTTTAAATAGCTTTGGTTCATAATCACCAATACGCGCATAACCAGGTTTTTAAATAAAGTAAAAAAAAGTATCAGCCTATTAATGTCCCACTGCAGGGCCAGTCCTTCATCCTTGAAATAAAGTCATCGCTACAACGATGGGTACTGCTAATCAAAGATTTAAATCTTTGCTGCTAATCACCACGCTTGCCAAGTGCGGGTTGGTGATCACAAACCCAAGCTGTGTCCGAAAAAACTGACACAAAATTAGCTCGACCCGGGAATTGAACCCAGGTCCTCGAGATCTCGGCCCGGTATTTAAACCACTAGATCTGAAATAGGCTGTTACTTTACTTTTTACTTTGTTTGTTTAGTCATGAAAGCGTAACAGGCAGACAGAAAATTACTTTCGCATTTAGATATATTATTGGAATGCGGTATCAGGTCGTATCGTTTCAACGTATGCTTACAAATCAAGGAATGTTCGTGAGTGTTTTTATATTCGATTTGTACTGATTTTTGATTGGGACCCAATGTTTTTATGGCTTATAACAATTTTTACTGTCGCACGCCACCCAAGATCGATTTGGTAAATACGTATGAAGTTTATTGCCTGGTATGAATTCAGAAATTGTTTTTGTTACTTATAGTATGTGATTCAGACATTTTATTGTTGTTCTTATTTGTTTTTAGGTTCAATACTCTTAAACATTTTCAGGGTTGAGTAGCCTAGCTGTGTGATTTTAAGCGTCGTTTGTTTGAGGTCGATATCACGCAACCTTTGGGTATTTTTAAGGTATAGTGGGCAGACAAGCATGCGGCACACCTGGGGGCTTAGACAAGATGACATCGCTTATTAACTGGCGAATTTCGCTAAGTCCAATTTGTATGGATTTGACAGATGCCATAGAAAAGTCACGTGTTGAAAGTATGGGATTTGACATTCGCTATCGCAAATTGAGCTATAACGAACGTCATAAATGCCGCTTGTGTAGGGGGCCTGATGGAAAGTGACAACCGCCGCCCATAGACAACTGTAAATCAGGTGGAATCACAGATGCGCTGCCGGCCTTTAAGGAAGGAATACGCTCGTTTTTGAAAACATGTTGAAGAAACCTGCAAAACCGAATGGTCCAATTGGTCTAGTCCCTTGTTAAGGGCTATGGAGGACGAATGGCACAATCGTTCCAATGTAGGTAATTATCGAACTTGCCAAATCTTAATATGTGGCTGTCGCTCGAATGCAATAACTGAACTTGCCAAATCTATTGAACACACGTTTCCAAATGAAAATTTTCTAAAAAAGTAAAAAGTATAAAAAAAGTTTTATTATACAATTATATTTTTTTAATATCGAAGAAGCTAACAGAATTGATTGCTCGATGAAGGGGTAACACGCACGATATGTATGAGTAAAGAGAGATGCCAATTGTTTAAAAAACGTTTAAGCTTTTTCTAGAGGAAAGTCATGTAATAGAACAGGCTGCGGATGGCTTATCAAGTAAGCCAGGTAGCCCCATGAATCCCCATTTTTTTTTTACAAAAACTGCCCCGTAAAATCAGAAATCATAACAAGATCCACCTCTTTACTTACAGTCAATCAGGAATTAACAAGTAAAGACACCTCACAACTTCCATTTAATCAGTACCTACAAGTTAACGAAAATGGTGTCTTAACTAGTGTTGCAAGTCCGGGCTAATTCAGCGTTTGTGCGCTAATCAGAGCCAACACGCGATGTCGGAGTTTGGTGCGGTGTCAACTACCAACCGCTTGCTTCATGACACAGTGTAGGAGACGGCGCACTGAGTTATATTGTCTGGGCTGATTGCTTATTTGGTAGTGCCCCTACTCTACGCAGGGGTCTATCTGAACCCAATTTAATATTTTTACATTGACTGGAACCCAATCTTTTTTAAAATATATATTTTTTAAATCACCCTTTACACAGAAACCTGTATGACTTAGTTTGTACCTAATGGATATGGTATACCAAGACCAATGTTGTTGTTTTTGGTGATTGAAAACTGTTATTATTGATCTTCTCGATAGAGCTGACACCGGCTCGTCCTGATCGGGTGTGAAGGGAAAACCGGGGGAGTTTAGTGGGTTACTAAGTGGACGCTTTAATCTCGAGTCCCAAACATGGGCGCAGGTCTAGCTAGCCTGCGGTTATGGTGTATAAAATTATAAACGCATTCTCCTCCGAAAAAAAAAAGAGATCTTTTCGATAGATAACAACATTTCAAAGTCGTAGTAGAGTCACTCTGTACATAACGTTTGACGATTCCCATACCCCTAAAGTCACATAAATAACGATGATAATAATATCAATTAAAATAAAATATCACAAACCTAGACCCACGATATGCAATGTACAATTTAAGGTACTGAATGTTAAATATACAATGGTACCTATTCACACATGTTTACTACTTGGTAAGAAATTTAGGAATTCGTTAGACGTTCATTGTTTATTTTTCCAAATAAAAGTGAAAAAGAGACAAAACATTCGACCAAATTGTAATTTGTTAATAAAATTTGAGTGAAGTTGTTTTACTGTTACTCAATCCACTGTGGCATAGCGCTTACCCTACTTGTCTCTGGGCATTAACCAATTATCGTCATGTTGCTTTTGCTTACCGTTTAATAAACTCCCCGTTATTTTGATAACACTTTGGCAGTTCAAATTCATGCTTGACATGCAGAAACAAAGATTATCAACGATTTAAATGGTTGAACTTGAGGGTAGTTTTGAATTAAAAGTTACTTAAAAATAAAAAAAGTATTTGTAAGTAGGTAACTTTTTGCATCAATTTTGTGTCTTTTGCCCCTCTTTTTTTGAGTTAATTTTATTCATTCTAATACCTATCTCTAAACACTGCATGGCGAACAAATGCGGTATAGATCGACCGACAAACTTATATGTTCCGGTGGCGGCGTCGCTACTGTCGTTTTAGTATTGTCATTAAATATCGTTTTTGCATTTCACGTAGTTCCAATTTTGGCCACCGGAACAGATAAGTTTGTCGGTCTATTATTTATCACACCCCATTGTAACTATTGTAAGGCGTAATTCAAATTAATTAAACACTCTCTACACTTGCTACAAATACAAACAATAACTTCCCTGAATCATCCGATCGGAACAAAAACCCTTCAAATAAGTCAAAATAACAAGAACCCACCCCCGCCAACTGTCACATTTAAAAAAAACAAACGTCACAAAACAATTTGGCGCGCAAATTATGACAGATGTCAGATTTGGTGGCGAGTGGCGCGCCCTGGACCGCGGCGCATTTGAAATTTGAATATCGAATTGCGTCGAGCGAGGCTCGCTTGTTTTTGAGTAACAATGAATTGATTATGATTCGATTATCCGATGTTAGCTCCCTTTTGACGTTAATCGAGTGAGAAATCGATTTTGGTTTGAACATGTGTTGTTTTTTTAAGGGAATTAGGAGTAAATTGAATTTGTGATTTATTATTGTTGATAGTTTTGTAGCGTCAGCTCAGACTTTGTATCTGGAGCACACACAGAGATCAATCATCTGCTGACGCTCACATAATCACGTTAGTGTGCATTAGTATAAGCAGTAAATAATTAATTAACATTGCTCTTAGGGCCGATTTTTCAATCATTGAATAACTTGACAAATAACTAACTAGCGAATAAAAATATCTGACTGTTTATCGGACGAATAAAATTGGTGTATTTTTCAATGGTCAGATAACGGGCCGACAGCTACCTGGGGTTTATGTTGCTAAGTTCACTCTTATACCCTGAGAAGCGAGACACGCTTATACGTTGTTACGTGTGTTAGAAGAAGACAGAAATGTCTTGACATTTGTTTATTTGACGATCGTGATTTGACGTTTAGTTAGTTATACTTATAACCTATATCTTGTTGTTCGTGATTTCGTGGTATTTTCTTTGGTGATTTTGTTTGTTGTTTGGTTTTCAATTTTATAACTCTTTATCGCACAATAATATTATATTATGTCTACGGTTTAGGTTCCTACCTAATTAATATAATTATTATTATAATAAAGAAGAAATAAAAACTTGTTTATAGTAAAATTGGTTTTATTTAATTATTACTGTTATTCAAGGAATTAAAATATTCTAACACTATATTTCTAGTTAGGTACCTTTCTTGTCCAGTGGGATTGGCAATGATGGGATCAAATATTGGTGGTGGAGGAATGTGTACTTCTGGATCGTTTGGTGATATAGAAACTCCCAGTGACATAAAATCGTAGCGAAATAAGTAGTTGCATCATGGGTGATATATATATACTTAAATAGAGCCTCTTTTTCAATTGCCAGGTCGTCAACAGTGTCGAAAATATCCAATATATTGATAACAGTGTAAATAACAAGAAATAACCTCAAAATAAACGTCAATGGAACCTTGACTTATCTAATGAATAAACGTTTAACTGGCCGTCAAAGAGGCAAATAAATTTATTCCTCAGATACGGTCGTTATTCGTCGAATAGAGCTTATCTGACTATTGAAAAATGCAATATTTTGTTATCTGTCAAATAAACACTATCTGGCTGTTTATCTGAAGATTGAAAAATCGGCCCTTAGTTATACACCGTTACGCTGGCTGTTTCATTTCTCATCTCCCGAGCTAGGAGCCAAAGTTTCTATTAGTTCTTGTCACGGTTTTGTTATAATGAGGCATTCCTTTCACTTTCAATAATAATAATAATAAATAAATAATAAATATCTTGGGACATTATTCACACAGCGCCATCTAGCCCCAAACTAAGCATTAGCTTGTGCTATGGGTGCCAGACAACGGATAAACATTACTTATATCCTTTTTTTTTGTAAATACATACATAATATACATAGAAACACCCAGACCGATACAAACAGACATGTTCATGCACACAAATGTTTGTACCGTGCGGGGATCGAACCCGCGACCTTTGGTGTAATAGCCGACGTCTCGGACCAATGAGAACATTATTAGCCAATTAAATAGATTTGTTTTGTTTTCTCTGATATCATTCGAATTTAAATAGGACCACATACATGGACCAGCTTTCGAAAAAAGCATTATCAAAATGGGTTCACCCAATGCAAACTTAGGAGGTAACAGACATAATTAAACAGTACACATAAAGTACACTCGAAGCGAAAACCGTTAAATTATTTGAATTTGAACTAAAAATAAAATAAAAAAACGTGAAGCAGTAACTACAATGTACCTAGTAGTTAATTACTATCGCGTTTATTCCCATTACTATTAGTCAGTGTTACATTGCAATGCAAAGTTTAAACACCTCACGCACACTATTCCCATTTTACTTAAGTACTGTCAGCACCAAGAGTAATCGAGCATAGAGCATATAAAATTGGGAAAAAATCTAATTACTAGTGGTAAAAACATCATTCACTTGTTAAGGTTTAGGTACGGATACTGAAGTCAGATGACAGTCGCTGCAATGTAATAACAAGACTTACCAAATTCTGGATCATGGTAAAAGCGTAACCTGAATAGCTCTACCGAACCAATTAAATGCTCTATGGAAGTACTAAGTGTCAGTGAAGCTAATTCCTTCGTTTAGCTTTATACGTAGAGGAAATTATGTTCAAATTCATGACGAAATAATATGATGACTTTACGACATCTTAATATTTAAAGCCACTTTTTGCCGACTGTACGTCACAAAATTCGTTCTGAAATTTAAAAACAAGTCTCCAAATATTTGCCACAATATGTCCGCAGGGCAAACAACGCTTATACCAGGCTCTCAAATATAATTTCGGTGACATATTGTCGCCTTGCGCCACCCGAAATTTTAAACTTTTAACCTTTGAATCTCATAGAGCTGATAAAACCGGTTTTTTATTCTTTTTCACGCTTCTATTGGAGTTGTAGAATTGAAATTTGAGGAACGGAATTACCTAATGGGATATTGTTTTTTAAAGGGTTTTTGTATTTTAGCCGAATAGGTGATTCTTAACATTAAGCTTCTGTGATACCTTAGATTTTTCGAAGTAATTATTTATCTATGGGTAGGCTGTGTAGAACTAGGCAACGAATACATAAATATACTTTTTGATGACGACAGTGCCTTCACCGATACTAAATAAAATGATACTTGGTATAGGTATTTTATCCTCTGTCTCTCCTGTCATCCATAGTTAAGCTACATAGTTAAGGCTAGATGACGCTGTGAGAATGAGATACAACTCAAATTTGTACTGCTATTCAAAACATACACTCAAAAGTACGTATTAATTGCAAGAAACTCTACTTGTTTACAGCAAAATTATTCACTAAAGCTCACGTCTTAACCAAATACCTTCGTTTCTCAGCCAGTAAAATTAACAACGCCTATTCATTAGTTATTTTACCCGATACTAGCTCTCGTGACTCAGTAATGCGCTTACAGTTGAACAAATTTAATTTTTATTACGATCGCCTTATCAAAGTAAGGACTTGTTCCATTGCAAGCTATTAAAACACAAACAAAATATTTTAAAATCAACCTTTTATTGTCATCATTAGACCTTGGTTACCATCTAAAACCGAAGTGCTCGTCAAGACAGATCAAATGAGTCTAAGCTCGATGGGGTTGTGACGTTTAACTACCTATCATTCCTATTGCCACAGCTTTTATCCTATGCTATGAAACCGGGAGGTTTCATTGTCAGATCAGCTCCATGTTATAGTAGTTTTAGTTTTGCATTGTCATCCAATTTACACATGCGAGAATTGGATCAAAAACTTGCGAAGTTTGTTTGCAGACACATCGGAACAGGCGAAACTAAAAATGCTTTTAATCTTTCTTTGTAGTCCTTAAACGTATGCAATATAAAGACATAGGTAGCGTTTGCTTCTTTTACATTTAACCTTCTAATACATGGACAAATCTTATGCAATTAGAAATTGTTACCATACTGTATTTTTAAATTTAATTTTAATTATAGTTTTCTTTATTTTAAAAATATTTTGACGTGACAACGTCTTAAAAATTGGTTTGCCGGGTGACACTTCAAGAAACTGCGTTACGCTCCGCTCACGTTATGCGCTCACAATGAGAGCGAGTGAGAGGCACGCGTCCCGCCTAAGAGCGAGAGAGACAGACATAAAAAGTCGTTGTC
Source organism: Mecyna flavalis (assembly GCA_949319885.1). Classification (NCBI taxonomy): domain Eukaryota; kingdom Metazoa; phylum Arthropoda; class Insecta; order Lepidoptera; family Crambidae; genus Mecyna; species Mecyna flavalis. The sequence goes on along the minus strand of OX439417.1, from coordinate 2,712,671 downwards.
ACGTAAAACTTTCGCCCGTATACCGACTTTACAGGCAACCAATTTTTTTACTCAATAAGCAAAATAATATACCTAAATCTTTATATGCTAATTATTTCCGTCGCGTCACATAGCTTTTACTGGAAATCGTCCCACCATCCACGGGGGTGGGGGGTGCCTCAAATTAACGTGTTATTGGGGTGAAATTAAGGCAGTTAACCGTTCGTGCCAGGAATTGTTCGGCTAATTGGCCCCGCGAGACACGCGCTTACGTTTCTTTGGTTAGCTAGTAGGTACCTGTGACATGGGAGTTTTGGTGTGATAATGTTTTAATTAAACCTAGATAGATAGATAGATAGATATACTCTTTATTGCACAAAATTATAAAAGAAAAATATGTTACAAGATTGGATGATACAATGTAGGCGGACTTATTGCTAATAGCAATCTCTTCCAGTCAACCTTAAGGTAGAGGAAAAGTTTTAATTAATTTTATAAAGTAGGCAGTGCAAAACTCAAGAGCCAGAAATAAATACGAGTTGAACCCAATTTAAACTTCTCAAAAAAGTAAGAGAAAAATAATAATAATAATAATCTAAAAATAAAATAAAACATATACTTACTTATATAGGCATACACATACACATACTTATACATACATACATACATACCGACTTAGTATAATAAATACATAGAAAATAATAACCATGGATATCACACTCAAGAAACAGCTGACAAAAGTAAACCATGAAGATGGAACTAGAAGAAAGAAAGAAAACAACTGAGTAACCTAGTCACGCGGAAGTTATCGGAGGGAAAGAAAATAGGATTTGACACGGGATTTAAAAATGTGGGGTGTCTGGGATTAGGTTATTAGGTTGGGTGTAGGTTATGCAGCTTTAGGTCGATACCTAATAAAATGACACCACGTATTAAGACAATAAAATGAATCGTTGTAAAGGCATCTAACATTAAAATCAAGTCATCAGTCAAATAAATGGAGTTGAGGTGGTCGGAACGGGCCGGCTCGAGCGGGGAAGAACCACCCCTTTAGAACATCAAAGTATGAAAAGTACCTATTGTTTGTTATTGCAGAGTCCCTAAAGCACAAAACCTTTTCTAGAATAAACACAAATGCTATTGAAATTTGAACTCACGAACTTTAAGTACGTAATAGGTACGGTAAATTTTACATCTTCAAGACCTGTAAGGTACCTTACTCCATCCCTGGCCCCGCCTAAACAGTCCCGTTACCGGCACCAAGTCACGGAGACACATAAGTCCTCTCGTTACCTCGCGAAACCTTCTTTTTTCTTTTCTTTTTTTAGGAGTCGAATGCGTATATGCACCATAACCGCAGGCTAGCTAGAGCTGCGGCCGTAGACGTTTGTGGGACTCGAGATTAAATCGTCCACTACCCACTAAACTCCCCCGGTTTCCCCTTTACACCCGATTGGGACGAGCCGCTGCCAGCCTTGTGGCTATTGCGGAACCTGTCACTGTTTCATCAAAATCCGTTAGTTATCGATAGTCGACTATCAATAGCCAATCTAAGTGTTCATCAAGTCAATGTTAGACCTAGTTCTGATTCGAAACAGTGACAGTAAAATATTCATTGCGATAACCCGCTGCAGTAAATACATCTTTAAGCCCCCTTAGGAACCATTAGGTACCTTAGTTTGTCTCTGGCCCCGCCCAAACAATCATTCTCCATGTCGCGGACGTCCCGCGCGTTACCGGCGCCGATTCACGGAGACACATCTCGTTACCTCGCGGAAGTGTCGGTGGCGCCCCGGGCCCCGTCCCCCGCTCCGACCCTGGCTTCCGATGTAATAACGAAACAACTGCGTTTGTTATGAGCTGTCTTATTTGATATTGACTGAGTTACTGCTTGGATCAAATCATGAAATATCAGCTCCTCTGCTCCTCAAAATAATTCCGTCCGCGTGTTATTCTGATAAAGAGTAGTCTGTGTGGTCTGCTATATTCTGTTGTACTTTTAGTCTCCCTAAGTAAAGTTTTATCAAAATCCGTTTGGATAGTCGACTATTCTAATGTTTGAGTTAACTCTAATGTTCATCAAATAAGAGTTAGTCTTAGGGCAGATTCAGGCCCTGGACTTGTGGCGCATAGCGTAATATAACCATTTTAGCCAGGTAAGCAAAATAAAACGCTTTTAAAGTGGTTCTGCTGTAGACCATACTCCCTGGCAGAGCCATCTAGCGGATGGCGATCTAATATATCTTAATGATGTACGTCCGACGTACTATCATGTATGTGATTAGTTTACGTACACTATGTTCGTAAACTAAAGTCTTCTCGGCAGGGATAACATTCCGAACCGGTGGTAGAGTCTTATTAAATTCATTTATAAATATTAATAGGTATGTGTTACCTATAAATTAATAATGTGTTTATTGACTTACATGTATCAAACTTTAGCATATTATAGATAAGCATTTAAGCTTAGTTTGGACGCTTTAAAAGTGTTTTTTAAACACCTATTTTAAAATAATAGAGGTACGATTCATTTGTACGAATTGATTGATTTGTACGTCCGAAGTACCTACATCAGTTAAAGTTATAATTAATCTGAGTTTATCTGAGTTTGTGGCTCTGAGTTTATCTGAGTTTGTGCGTTATCTGAGTTTGTGGCTCTGCTGGGGACACTTTTTTTGAATGCTGAAGGAATCACAAACATATGTACAGCTATTCGTTAACAACGCAATGTTTTTAAAGCTTCTAGAATTCGTTTGGTCAGAGATCTTTTTTCTTTCACTTTGTTGTCATCCGGATGTCATGGGTCGTTTTTGTTGGTTCCAGTTTCGCTGTTTTATTTCGCATCCAACTTGTTATTGATTGTGACAGTCTGACAGATGGGAAAAAGAACCAATCAGAACGTTTCGGTTTTGCTAGACAGTGGGGGATAGTTATTCATTTTATTATTTATCTTGGCGTTTGTTTATTGTGACCTAGCTAGCACATTTGCGCTGGCAGATAGGTACGTAGCCCACCTGATGGTGTGGCAGTGCGGCTTATTCCATTGATGGACCAGTGTCCATTGATGGACAAGTGTCCATTGAAGATTTTTTAAGGCAGCAAGTATAGACCGACATACTTGTCTGTTACGGTGGCGGCGTCGCTACTGTCGTTTTAGTACTGTCATTAAATATCGTTTTTGCATTGCAAAAACTGACATTTCACGTAGTTCCAATTTTGGCCACCGGAACAGATAAGTTTGTCGGTCTATATAAATTACTGACGTTGGCTAACTAGCTCAGCGTCAGCATCGTCAGTAATATTGCTGCCTTGTAAAAATATTTTTTTTGAATTTTATAAACCGAATGAAGAGATATTGTGTGTTAGTCGAGCATAAGAATATGTGTGAGCGTTTTTTTTGAAGTGAAAACTTCTTTAGCGGCGTTGTGCACTTTTTTTGTATGGGGAAAAAATGTTAAACTCGCGTCAGGATTTATGTGTCACGTGACCTGATCGAAAATCCATATAAAATTTGAAGTCCGGACACGTGTTTTCTACAAACTTATCTGTTCCGGTGGCCAAAATTGGAACTACGTGAAATGCAATGCAAAAACGATATTTAATGACAGTTTTAAATAGACAGTAGCGACGCCGCCACCGGAACAGATAGTTTGTCGGTCTATAGACAATAATGGTTTTTTGTTCAATTTGACAGCTCATTTATGCAAAGAAAAGTGCTTCTTATGTACATCAGGAGTAGAGTAAATAATTGTATTAATAAGAACTGATGTTGTTTTCTTCAGTTTTATTCCTTTAGCGTAAGGTATATTTTTCGTTGCATAAATGAACTGTCAAGTGTGACCTCTTCTACTATTATAGCCGCAGTGCGGTCGCTTCCTATATGCTTCCTATGCTACAAAGTGACCACAAAGACCTTAATTTGATATCCTGCAAAATTCAAAATTTAATTGCCGTAATAAAACATTTAAAAAGTTTGGAATATCTTTATTCGCCGGAATTATATAACAGTATTTTGTGGAAATTAACACCACTTCTCCGCAGTCTTTGGATCCGCTATGCTGCGGAGCATGCATCAGGTCAATTCAGGTCGTATGAAGTTGGAAATGCTATCCGATTTCCTGCGACAAGAGGCTCGTTCTCACACACAGTTTGGCTTTTTACCCCAAATTCCCAGTGAACATCCTCGAAAGCGAAATGTTGATTACTGTAACACCACTCGTGTTATTAACGATTCGGGAGTCTGCGGATTCTGTAAAGGGAATCATTTCTTGGCCGATTGCTCCAAATTCAAAAGTTTATCCGCAGATTCCTGTATGCAATTAGTTGTAAATTCCAAACTTTGTTTTCGTTGTTTAGAAAATAAATAGTTGTCAATCAAAAAAGTATGACATTGACGGTTGTCAATCATTTTATCATCGTTTATTACATGGCGTTTCAGTGTCACAGCAAGGAGTTTCTGATAAGTCTGAAAAAGTTTCTGATTACATTTGAGAGATAAACTTTTTAATGTAATATAAATTGTCATGTTCGTGTACGATAGCGCAATAAATAAATATTGTATTTTACCACATAAATGATAGTACTTTTATACCTCTACCAATCAATTAAATCCCTAACCATTCCAAAATACATATCAAAAATGCACAACGTTAATATTCAGGTTTTCACTTCTGCCGGCACTCCCGGAGTGCAACCCGTCGTTTTTTTTAAATAATATTATGTATTTTACAAAAACTAGGATTTTTTATCCGTTGTCTGGCACCAATTGAATAGTACAAACAATGCTTAGTTTGTGGCTAGATGACGCTGTATAAATAATGTCCAAAAACTTATCATAACTTTTTATTTATTCATTGCTAAGCCATTTTTCATCTGCAGAATTCAAGATCATAAAAATATAAAAGGCCTCAACACTATTGTATTACTTACAAAACTGCACAACACATTTCATAGCCCCGTATATTCGTAAAAGGAAATCCTAAACGGAAAACGTCACTCCAGACTGTCCCCCCTTAGAGTAGGGGGAGGGGAATCCTCCCATTTCCCAGTAATTGGACGCTGTACGTCGGCACAATAAGTTGTTTATCTAATTTGCTTTATTGGTTTATTGTATTATTGGTAATGAAGAGAGACTCGGAGATTTTATTTTGCTGTTATTATCTTTGTTATTTAATTATGTGCTTGAATTTTTTGCAGTGTCATCTAGCCTGAGCTCAGTAGGGTTACGACAACTATCGAAAAATTAAAAGTAGGTAAATTGAATGAGAATTAAGTACATTAGTTCCACTACTCGCCGCAGTGGCGCTACTAACATTTACATACTTATTAAACTTACCTACTGATTTCTCGATTGGAATTTCTTTCCACTTTTTATTTTCGTGGCTTTAGGACCTATTTATTTGAACTATTAACAAGAATCGTAATCTAATGACTTCTGATATAAGTAGGTACTCGTAAGTGGTAGCTAAATTGCCAAAAACAAAGTATGCCAACTCTACATCGATTAGAATAGAAGTTATTTTAAATAACCTCAAAATAAACGTTATTAATGTAATAGCTTCAATTATGTTAAGAAAAATATCGTAATTAAAAAGACTAGCGTTTAACTTTCAGTAAGCTAAGTACCCTTTTTTTCTATTGTCATTAAATACTCGTATAAAAAACCTTTTTTCGGTGATGTAATGCCATTTAATTTGTAGAGCAAATTTTATTGAAATAGTACAAAATTTAATTATCTTTTAAATAAGTATGTACCATCTTGTTAAATACAGATAAAGCCAATAACCCACTTTGATCCAGAAAGTAACTCATCAAAATCCAGATACCTATCGGGAACAATCAATAGCTCAACTTTATTTACACAACAAACGCAATTGGCTTTCATCATCCCTCTCTCTCACGCGCCTAACACAAACACGAACAAAAAGTACTTCACCTTCTTTCTATTACGCAAGATCCAACACGAGACGGAAATATAGTTTAACCGCGAGCGCGAAAAGGATAGAGATACATCGCCATCTTAGATGCAGCCTGTGGACCAGAAGTTAGCCAATAACTCCTTGTCTTCGATACAAAAGAGCGTAAGTGTCAGACAATTGGCGCGGAAAATTGTTCTTTAAGCTGTTGAGGTAGGGTTGGTTTTTGATTGGGGCTGACGGAGGTAAAATTAATAATAACGTTTGTCAGAGGTTAGGGCAACTTAAGGGGAGGGTCTGTACTTTAATGATGGTTTGTTTCTGATGGGGCATTGTGCCTGTGGATGAAGTCTTTAATGTTACGAAACAGTTAATTTGGGAGTTTTCATGTTGACGGATTTTCGGTGACTTGTAATTGGATAGATAATTATAACTGAACTGATTAGAGCATTCGCAAATGCTTTAATGTTTCGTGTATATCTTGATAACGTTTAGAATAATCAATTGATAAGTACGTAATAAAAGGTCACATCACATTAATCTAATCCATCTTATTTCATTAAATACATACATTTGTAAATACTGTCATAAAATTAATCTTATCCGCCGATTCGTATCAAGTAGCAAACGGCTATCTCCAATCAGACTACTTAAATATCTTTTAAATTTTTAAAAAATCAATATAGATACTGCCGTAATCTGGGTGGCAATAGCCAGAGCCAAAAAAAATAATCCCAAAATAAGGAGCTTCAATTTTAAAGCTTTCATAAAATGAATCGCCAGAAATATAAAATTTCTTCTTCTTCTTCTTCTTCTTCTTCAGTCTTTTTCTACCGCAAGGGTGTAAGTCTCCTTCAGTTTATGCCATTTTTCACGATCTTGAGCATTCTCTATCCACTTTGTTCCCGCCAGTGCAGTGTTTGATATCGTTATACCAACGCATCTGTGGTCTTCCTCGTGGGCGTTTCGCGCTCCACTGTCTCTACTCCACTTCTGCCTTGCACAATAATTGAGCGTAGTGTCCAAAAAACACTTAAGTCAATAATTATTATTATTCAAAGTCCGTTCAAAGAAGCTCTTATAAATCGTCATACATTAATGTTACAGACTGACTCTATCACCGGATTCGGAATGTAGTTGTCTGTCGAGAAGAACCGGCAAGAAACTCGACAGTTGCTGTTATCAATCGCCAAATACAAAAAAAATATTACCTATATAATTAAGAAAAATATTTATTGGAATTAATAGAAAATAGTTTATTACATTTCGTTTATCAAACAGATTGTATACCTAACTGGGTTTAAAATAGATGTTTTAAACAAAGCATTTCTTTCCTCATACCTCATTACGAAAAGGTGCAAAACTTTATTAGGTATCCTAACTTTGACTACATATAAAAACAAAAACTTAATAAAACAGCTTAACGTAAAGTGGAATCAAATAATGTGCTGCTACATAGGAGTACAAGGAAAGTTACGCACCAATAATGAGAAAACAGTTATAATACATTTATTACCAATGAAACCGTGAAAGCGATGCAATTTTCCGTCAATACAAACACTATAACGCAATCACACGACCCCCGTTCGTCAAAGCTCGAATCGCTCTCAAAAACATCAATCACTAGAAGCGAGTTAATCCACAACTAAATTAACTGACTACAAACAAGCCACATACCCTTAAATGAAACCGCAGACATCGCGAAATGAACCTTAACAGGTTTTAATAAAGACTGAAATTGACTGAACAGTTGTGTGGAACGAAGGCGGCGGAGAACGACTTTATTGCGGGGGAATACAATTGAGAATCGGGTGTAGAGCGTTTTATCTCTTGATTTCATTCTGTCTTCTCATCATTTAGCTAAGGGTTGTCGACACCGTGTTCCATTTTTATATTTTTCGGTATTTACTGTTTATGTAACTACTTGTACTTAAAGTAAACATAATACCTTCCGCCAGCGGCTTCGACGTTATTCTATAGAAATTTGATATTTCTAAATAAAAAGTAAAAAAAAACAGAGGCGAAAAAGCGTAACAGGCAGACAGGCAAACAATGATATTGTATATTGACTTTGTCTTTATACTTATAATAAAATATAAAAAATATGATTTATAGTATCCATAAAAATAACAGGTAGGTATGCCCCGTAAGTTGCAACATCTTCATATTTCAGCCATAGTTTCTCTTACTTTTAACTCTGTTGTACAAATAATTTGCAATCGAATTAAATTTTAACCATATTGTTTCTCTGTAGGTAGGGTGATTTATTTTAAATCTTTTAGAGAAAATAAATATCTAAAATGCATAGAGAGTATTAAATACAAACATCCTAACATCAACATAATTATTTTTAGACAGTTTTTTTTTCTTTTTTCTTTAGTGGTAGAGCCATGCTGTTTTACAGTACGAATCGGCCGGCTCGTCCTGGGAAGTACCACCCTCTTACATAACACCAGCGTGAAATAATAGTGTCTACTATTGTGTTTCGTCTGGTTTGCGAGAGTGCCGGAGGCCCGCACCCCCCATACCTCCATAGGCCGGCAACGCATCAGCGATCCCTCTGGTGTTGCAGATGTCCATGGGCGGCGGTGATTGCTTACCATCAAGCGACCCGATGGTTGATGTGCCGCCTCTCTGACATAAAAAAAAGAAGATAAATAGTGACTGCCAACCCTGTTTCAGTCTACCGCGTTCTATACAAGCGTAATTACCTCTGTATTTGCGGTTAAAAGTAAACCATCAGTAGTTATGATTAGGCTTATTTTTGCTTAGCAGGTGAACCGCGGGCGGGATACGTTTTTTCGCTCATTAGAGCGATATTTAAGTGTTATTAAGCGTAAATAACCACCGGAGAATGTTCGCTAAATGTTGTAAGGGGTTTTTGGGGAGTGAGTGTTAGGTGCAATTCAATAATAATGGGAACAAATTTTGGCTACAATAGCTAATAATAACGATTAATCAACTCTCCATAATGTTGCCTAGTCCATATTCTATATTCATTATCCGTAATCTAGCCGAGTTTTCAGCTACGGCGGCCCATCCTTACATTATATTACATTAATGCACACGGCACTCAGATTTCCTGACCTAAAAACATGATTTATTAAAAAAAAAAACAGTCAAAAAAACTAATTTCGGTCCGACCTGGGTTTTAAACCCGGCATGTCCTCGAAATCACTTCAACCAACAAGGTGTGTGGCTAGCATACTAGTGTACCTACTTCATTATATTCAACGATGGGAGTATATTAGCCAATGTAACACAATGACCGATGGGCCCGATGGCATTTAATGTCTTCAAAGAGAAGAACTCGATTACAAAAAATTTTCAGTCTGACTCGAGATTTGAACCTGGGCCCCCAGGCTTGAATAATATAGCCAAAACTTACACGCCACTGCGCCGCCGAAACTACCCACAACCATTATTACAAACAAATAAAAATTCAAATATCAATCCAATTTCACTGCAATTACGAGGGAATAAATAAAAAACCGTATTAAAGCAAACAAAAAATAACAATATTGCGAACGCATCTTAACAGTAGGGTAAACGTTCCAGTTATGGGCTAGAGGGTGGGGCCCTCTGTTTGCGTTAAGGTGAACGGAGCGAGGTTTATTTGGATAAAAAGAAATTGAGCTTCGCTGTTTCTTTTGAAGTGCCCGTTTGGCGACTTTCAATTTTAATTTTACAGTAACTGTAACGTATTATCTAGTTGAACTAATACCAATAGTAGAGCATAGAGTTTACAATATTAACAATATTAACTTTCTAGTTTTTGTGTGGTCTAGACGTCTTTTATTATATTCATAGATCATTTCATTACATTTAAGCGACCATCTGAGGTCCGAATTTATTTATTTATTTATAATAACTTTATTGACCACACAAGTTAGGTGCAAAAGGCGGACTTAACGCTAAAATCATTCTCTGCCAGTAAACCTTTAGAAATTTACTGGGGAACTAAAACAATTAGGTCATGGTTGCCATTAGAATGTGCAGGCTTTCTATCTATTTTTTTACAAGCTACAGAGCTACAAAGAACGACCTAGGTGTGCGACGAATTTTCAACAATAGAGTTCACGCATATAAAAAAACGCTTAAAACTACTCGGCTACAATAAATTTTTCAATAATTACTTAATAAAATTAAATAATGATTGGTAACTTAAGCCAGTTCTCATTGAGGCCAATAAACTTCAAAAGGCATCCAGTTTTGCCCAATGCATCTGAATTCTTAACTGAAGTTACAGTTATAGCATAGAGAACTTAGCAGTAGGATGGTTGTTACTTACTATAAATATTTTTGTTCGTGGTACCAAAGTTGTTACCCAAGCTCTTTGTCTGTTTTATGTGAAAATGTAATATACCTACTATTATGCAGTACTTAAGTAATAAATAATAATAAAAATTTATCAAAACTTTGTTGCTACAAGAAAGATGGAAAAACAATCCGAAACACTTTAATTTTCTTTTAATTGCGGGATAATTCAGTAAAAGAGAAGACTATAGATATAGGCCTATAGAAATACATTAGACCTTGAAACGGGTCTGTACCAAATTTCATCAATGGTTTCGGCGTCATAGAATAATAGATAGGCAGACAGATTTACTTTCACATTTATAATATTATTCAATATTCGACGAGGAAGTACCGCGAGGTTTAGTGGGTAATCCCTGGACCGTTACAAAATCTCAGTCTAGGAGCAGTGTTCTTTCAGGGCACCTGGAGTCTCACTCACGGCTTCGTCTGTAAGCCATTAACATCTATAGCTTAGACTTTGTATCTGGAGCACACACACACAGAACAGTCACTTGCTGACGCTCATATTATCAGGTTAGTGTATGTAGTGTGTATTAGCAATAAGTAGTATATAAGTTGTTAATTATTGATTAAATATCGCTTTTAGCTATAGACCGACACGCAGGCTGTTTGATTTCTCCTCTCCCGAGCTAGGAGCCAAACATCGGACTATCAAAGTGGTTTTAGAATAAACAAAAGGTTGACGTGCAAAAGTATAATTATTCTATTTGCAATTTAAAATTCTATTTAGAGAAAAAATATTTTATCACATTTCATTAGGACGGGATATGGTGCGTAACGCATTCCACGCGATAAAAACCTTATCTGTTCCGGTGGCGGCGTCGCTACTGTCGTCTTAGTACTGTCATTAAATATCGTTTTGCATTGCAAAAACTGACATTTCAACTAGTTCCAATTTTGGCCACCGAAACAGATAAGTTTGTTGGTCTATAAGATGAGTTACTTTAACGCACACTGTGGCTTGAACCGAAGGCAGGGGTCGTCCACCCTCTGTTTGCAGCGTGCGCCGGACTACTTAATAACGACTTATTTATTTGCACAAAGGATCAGAGCGGGTAATTGCGTGGGTATAATACGAGAACTATTAGTCGAGAGCGCGTGTTCGCTGTTTGCGAGTGTCACCGATCGGGGGTCGGGGTTTGAATCGAGTTTCAATTAACTGGACTTTTTACTTTGGTTATTTGTTTTATCTGAAGTGGGGGTTTGGTTTGATCTGTAACGTGAAAGTCGCAGAGATAGGTCATAGGTTTTCTGTGATGGACACAAAATCTATTTTAATTTTTTTTTATAGTAGTGACATTGTCAGTATTTTTTGAGGAGATTTCTGTTTTTTTTTTTATTGTATCGATGGCGTAGTTTGTTTATAGACCTACATCAATGACGTTCAATTAAACAACGAACGTCATTGACCTACATACCTATTATAATATTGTGAAGGCCATAGTACAGAGTCTGCACAGACTACAGACATTGGTAACGGTTTTATGCTTGGGTTGGGCAGAACTGAATAAAAGCTTCTTTGGTAAGTTAAGTTTGATTGCTTTGCAAAGTTTAAGCTAGCTTGTTTTAGCCTATTCTAGTTACACAGTATGGCATCATCACTACATAGTATAAAACAAAGTCGCTTTCTCTGTCCCTATGTCCCTTTGTATGCTTAAATATTTGAAACTACGCAACGGATTTTGATGCGGTTTTTTTATTAGATAAACTGATTCAAGAGGAAGGTTTATATGTATAATACATGCATAATATAGTAGAGAAACACTGATAATTTTATAGGTTTTTAATTTAAGGTCGTAAATAAACACATTTTTTTGCGCTTACATTGCAAACGCTGGCTGAACCCTACGAGATAGATCAAAATAATGTACTACGGTATTGTTCACCTTAAAAAGGTTTACAAAAAAGTCCGCGATGGTATATGTCTATCTATTAGGGATAACCCACAATAACCATTTTTATCCTTTACTAATGAGAAAATAAGGGCATATTTGCGAAAAAGCGATTTTGAGCAATACAGTATTAATCCTTATCCAATTAAGTACCTTAAATAAATTGTGCATGTAATATAGATCAATATGGCCCTTTACAGCATGCAATTTAAATGAATATTTTTGAAGATATTAAAGATTTAAAATGCAGGGACATAGCGGTTGCGGCGGTACCGACCGGCCGTGGGGCGCATGGATGATGGATGAATGTTTGTTACTTTTTCACGTAAAAACTACTAAATTGATTTTAATGAAACTTTACAATAATATAGCTTATACATAAGAATAACTCATAGGCTACAATTTACAAGATATTCCCGCGGGATAACGTCCTATAGTTCACGCGGGCGAAGCCGCGGGCGGAAGGCTAGTATTATATATATCATATTATATATGACGAGCCGTTTGGTGTAATGGTCGAGAAGTCGGCTATTACACCATAGGTCGCGGGTTCGATCCCCGCACGGTACAAACATTTGTGTGCATGAACATGTCTGTTTGTATCGGTCTGGGTGTTTCTATGTATAATATGTATTTATTTACAAAAAAAAAGTATATAAGTAATGTTTATCCGCTGCCTGGCACCCATAGCACAAGCTTATGCTTAGTTTGGGGCTAGATGGCGCTGTGTGATTAATGTCCAGAGAGAGATATTAAGTGATGTTTCTTTGTCCATCCCTTCATAGATTTCCTTGATAAAAAAGGCAATGTCCACTTATCATCTGGAGAACTACCTTTCGGCCAAGATAATTACAAGAATTGTTTATAGCCTACGTTTCTGCAAAGTTTTGTGTCGTGTGATTGAGTAACAAACATCTTTCATTCAACTTTCATATTTAATAATATTATGTTTTATAGAGAAGACTATTTTCTAATTAACCTCAATAATACTAATACAAAAAAACATGCTGACGAATTAAAAACGACCCGTCCATAGAAATCGGTTAAAAAGGTGTCAAAAATTAAAACATTCAATAGCCTGAACACCAAAGCTTCATTCGAATTAGTTGTATTTAACCGTATTCCGGCATCAATCAATTAACTGATTGAAATTTCAATTCCACAAAAAGCAATTACAGAATTAAGTGAATTATAAAATGATTTCGTTCGAAAGGTAAACTTGATTAATTGAGCCGTCAGAGAATAACCTTTTCTGACGTTGCTGGGGCAGGGTTGTCACTATTAGTGTTATTTTAAATATTTTTTGTTAACTTTTATTCTAAGGGCTAGAATACCAACTTTGTAGTCCCGTTATTAAAATGTCGCAGCATATCAGTGTTAAGCATTTTATTACCAACCAGCTTGCCATACAGTAAATAACCAATAGTAAAAACGCTGAACTATAAAGCTAATTTGACTCCTAATCAAATCATGTGACTTTTTATGCTAAATAAGTTTTTATGTTGTCTGGCGGACAGGCACACAGCCCATTGCCTATTCTATAGAGGGAAAAGTGTACCTCAATGATTGATCGAGAAACTCAGCCAGTAGGTACCTACTTACTTTATGTTGGCAGATTACACCTGTGGAATTAGCTAGCTAGTCGGATTCAGAAAAAGTCACCTAAGCAAACCCCAAACTGGAATTGTACGGTCAACAGCACATCACGGTTAACACTTGCAGTTCGATAATAGCACTTATGCCCCCGACATAAGAGCGGTACAAAGTCCAAAGTGTTACGTCTGACGTGCTTTTGACTGTACCAATGACCTCCGGCTTTTATACCCAGGCTTAACTATTGTTCAAAGGAGACATTGTCCGACCGTCCTAAACTTGTGTCCGGCAACCCTATGGCATCAGTTAATCGAGTAATTCCACTCGTAACGCGGTGGGCTCCCAATAAAACTGGCGAATGAATCGGAAACAAATTACTTACGAGCAAATAGAATCGATTCGTTAGCAACATTGTTATCAATAAAAATCGGCGAAGGGCGCGTTTTTCACGTAAGGTTATTTCGGCTGCATTGTTGGCAGATTTGGTGTTTATTCTGTATGCCTCAAAGGCTGTTCACAATTATGTGTGATGAAAATGATTCGTTTATGTCCGAGCGTTAATAATACACAATCTTTGCTTTGATGATTTTCACATCTATAATTTATAATTAGCTTTAAAATGCATGAGTGTGTGATTTTCCTGGGATAAATATTATGTAGTTGCGTAGGTAGGTGCCACTTTCCAGCTCCCAAATTTGCGTACCAAGTATCATGTTAATCTATTGTTCTATTGTGATTTGTGACGCGAAAAAAGGACTTAAAATAACATAGTAAACACGTATTTAGGTTTGAGAATACATAAAGATTTAAGGCAAACTGCTTTATTTATTTTATCTACTTTTAACTAATATAATAAAGTTTCAGTAGATAGTAACTTTAATTTCAATGTCGTTAAGGTTTATAATCGAATTAGCGTTTTCAGCTTATATTTCAATTAACTCCCAACTCTAAAGGTAGTTTTCCGCCATTCCGCATCAGTGTACGATTTAATTACTCTTTGGGAATTTTTCGATCGTTGAAAAGAGGACAGTTTAAAATGTGTACTCGGATGACCGAGCGTCAACTGTGTACAGTCAACAGCACATAATTATATCTTTTTTTTAATCGGAGGACAATGCATTAACGCGCCTTAGCCGCAGGCTAGCGGCGGCGCCTGTGACCGTGTGGGGCTCAGAACTAAACACGCTCGTCCCACTACCCTACTAACCCCCCCTTTCCACCCGATTGGGACGAGCTGATTCCAAACTTTTCGGTTTTAATCAGCTCAGCAGTACATCAAACTAGCCCTATCTGTCTTTATGTCTCAATTGAAATAAAAATCAATGCAATATAAGTTGTTGAACTTCTGGTGCTCACTTTACAAAGTTATTTGGATTTTAACCGTTTTGAAAAGACTAAAAAAAGAGAAGTGTATCTATGTTTATTTTATCTCATAACTTTTGACTGGGAACGTTGAGTTTTTTTATTCAAAAACTTCTGCCATGTGGAGGATTATGTACAGTTGTACACATAAAATTTGTAACAAAAAATATTATGTTTAATAGTCTGATTTCCTTATTTACATTTGAAAGCTTAACGAGTGAACGTTATCCATTCAAACTTAAGGGGTGAAATAAATATTCTGAGCATAATTATTCTCCCATTGGTTTCCCATTGTGTCCCAGGAGAAAGATTGCCAGATTATCAACCTTGTACAGTTACGTTTAAAGTTGAAAATTGTTTGTTTAAGGGTAGACAAATGATGTGGTGAGGAGGAATGGCAACAAAGGATACGTATTAGCTAAATGGCGTCATGTTTTCGACACGTTTTTCGATTAGTATTACTATTTAATTTTGTGTTTGTGGTTTGTGGAAAAGAATAAATGGGTCGTAGTTTATTTTAATCAGAGCGACTAATCGTATAAGTTATAGTGTCAACCATAGGTACTAGCTTAATTAACCACGTTATCTAATATGCGGAAACCCAAACTGTGTTCGAAAGATCAAGAACTATTTGTTTGAGCTGTCGAATTAAAAAAAGAATGGTCCCTACAAGTTCAAAATTTCGAGGTACGCACATATAAAAGAAATTACAGTCGAATTAACCTCCATTTTTTAAGTCTGTTAGAAAACCCTGAATTGAAAGAAAGAAAGAAAGAAAGAAAAACATTTATTGGCCAAAACAAGAGGAAAAATAACAAAGAATAGACAGTACATTGACACAGAAAAAGATAACATGATTACATGACAAACAAAACAAACAGAGGCCAATAGGGTTCATGCCTCAGCATATGCGACTGTGTCAATTGGAAAAAGACACAAGAGCGCTGATCTTCAGGCAGAACCTTTAGAAGTGACGTTAATAAATAATAGATACGTTATACATCCATTTTTGAATTGCAGTTATTGCAGAATTGCAGTTATGAAATCTCAACTTACGATGTCTAACAGTTTGACTTTTGATTTGATCTCCCACAGCCAATCTTAGTAACTGGATACTAAGTTGCCAAATTGGCAGTTGCGTGTGACGTGGGCCCACGGTCCCAGCGGTGGGCTAATTAGATAGGCACGTGCAGGTCGCGTGGCGGTATGGGTAATGACCCCGATGTTTGGGTGGTAAACATCGGGTATTTTAGGTCAGATCTTTTAGTTACTTTTTTATAATAATAATAAATACATATAAATCTTTTTTTATACTACTTCAGTAGGCAGACAGGCACGCAGCCCACCTGTTGGTAAGCGGCCACTGCGGCCTATTCCATTGAGGGACACTTCACCAGGAAGCGTCGCTCAATCTGAAAAAGCCCTACCACCAACCAGACCCAAGGTGGGAATCGAACCCACGACCTCCGGGCCGACCACGGCCAAAATCTTTGTTTCCCAGAACGTAAGTCAGATCAGATTGCTTAATATCTAGTGACTCCTATAACTTAACAGTTTGGCTCGCAGGAGTCTGATATAGAAAAAATAACTCTGGTGCCAATATTGAACTCTGTTGACAAAGGTCAAAGCTACAGCGGGTTATTAATATTGAAAACTTAAATTACAAACTGGCAGTCGCTTTAATGTGTCTGTGAATTAACTTGTGATTAATTTGGTTTGTCTTTGTGTTTGTTTTAATTAACATTAATTGGTATATACCTAATCTAAAATCTTTCCTTGTGTTGTGTCAGTATAGACAAACTGAGAATGCCTAATTAGATTTCGCACTAACGCTAACGTCGCTTCAGCATCCCTTAGGGTTGCCACTTCCGCGTCTTAGAAAGTTACCATAATTACTGAAATATAGATGTGAAAACTTATTACGTTTAGATGATATTTGTTATTCTGTGTGCTGCTGATTTAAATAAGAAGAAAAAATAGTTGGACCGCAAAAACTTACGTATAGTAACTTTTTTTTTATTAAAAGTAAATAACATCCCGAAGATAGCTTCCTAAATTGTACGCATTGCACAGATTAGCCATGCCATGCCATGTTTTTCATCTATATTTTATTAATTGAACCTGGAATTTAGAGTTCACAGTCAACTACTAAAAACAATCGCCTAATGAAGCGATGTTTTCTGATCTAGAATTACTAATTATATAGGTTAAAACCATAATTGCCAAGACATTTCTACGCCTACTCACAAAAATATACTATTTTGTGACAACCCTAAAAGACTAAGAGACTAATTTAGATTTGTCGGCTTAAACTTAACAGAACGTTTTAACTACCAACACGTTCAAGCCAAAAACGCCTTTGACTATGAAGATATACAGTCGGCTTTCCCTTGTTGACTGCCCCGAGGATGTGTACTGAGGCTAGACGAATTTCTAATTAGAATTAAAGCGCTGACTGATCTTAAAGAACTTTGATTAATTTATTATTTTATTTAAATATTTCACGCTGTCTTGTCATTATAAAAGTTTGCTATAATAATATATTAATTATAGACTTATGAAAGATTTTGCTACTTACTAGGGGAAGTTCTTTATTTTACTTCAATTAACAGACATGCAGTCAGGCACTAAGTTCGTTTGTAAGTAGCCACTGCGGCCTTCTTTAAGGCATACTCGACCAGAAAGCAACTCTTAATGTGCTGCCACACTGTAAGCTTATCTGATCTTAAGAGCCTTTCATTTCAAGTGTCGCGTGTAATTTTACAAGGGAAGACTTTCAACTGGTCCAATACTGCAACTGGCCGTGGTCGGTGAACTGGTACATTTACCCTATTATTTCTGTTTTTAATTAAGTCGAAGTCAGTCGTCGCCTTAACACCGAAGGCGCCTCAGACAATCTTTCATTTACCCATTGTGCGAAGTAATTAATTCACGCAGCCTTAATGAACTAATTATCTAATTAAACGATTTGCCTGTATTAAATTATCGCAGACGTTTGAGAGCAATTTACTAGGTAAATATTTACTTGTGCGTTATAAGACACAATTAATGTACAAATACGGAGTTGTGAGTTTATTATTATTGTTTATTTCTTTTGTTCATACTAGGTAGAATTTAGGTGTGAGAGGATAACCGAATAAAACGATTATTTTCCCTTTAGGTAGATTCCAATGTAGCTAATAGTTACCAACAAAATTTCTTCAAAATCGGTTCAGCCGTTTCAGAAGATGGTCAGAACAAACAGACCCGATCAAAATATCGGATATTTAATAGAGCAACAATCTTAATTTGAACTCTATTTGCGATATAATCATATTTATTTTGCCGCTCTAGTGTGCCGTAAAATGGCTCTTAAGTTGAGTCGTATTGTCCTTACCTCTTCAAATTAGCTTTTAAAATGTCTTTTACAACAAAGAAAACGTATTTGTAAAGAAACTCTCATAGTAGTTTCAATGACAGTTTCAAATATCACCAAAAACAAACCAGTATTAAAAGAACTTTATCACTTTCTAAACCCGACACAATAAGATTCAAATTCGCTTAGCAAGTGTCAACTAGTGACAACTGATTTTATAAAGATGGCCGCCACTCGAAGCCGAATTGAATGGCTTTGGGCTTTCAATTGTAAAGGAATTGAATTGTTGGGCAAATTGGACGTATAATCTGTGCATTTGCGCAAAGGGTGGTTCTGGTTATTAGTACTTATTTTGCTTTTGGGAACAAGCAAATGTCCCAAAAAAGGTACTGGTGATTCCTTAATCAGTTCAGCCAGTTTCACCACTTACAGATATAATGTGCGTAATAATTTATCTGCTGGATTACAATTAAATTATGTTATTTGTTTAAATTGATTAAATATTCAGCATCAAATTCTTATAGTTTAGTTTTTATGATCAGACATATTTTGTCAGTGGTGTAACTTAGCAATAGCTAGATTTTTGGACAAAACGTTTTTTACACAAATGGTACTCGTAATATTATTGACAATATATAGTTTATCCGAAAACAGAATGCAAATAGTATGAATATCGGTGACATTAAATTGTAAATCATTAGGTATCGTAGCTCGTAGCACCGTAGCATTATGTTACACGTAGTATGCTACGTGAAGCATACTACGAAATTAGAAAACGACACTTTAGCACAGTATTACAAAAATTGTTAAACTGTGCTTTAGCTATAATTCGCTTTATTTTTTTTTACCATAGACCATACACAGTAACTGTCTAAAAACACACATTCTAGCATCTATAATAGTTTGTAATGTTACCTCAAAGATCTTCATTATTAACGTTAACCTCTAGTAACGTTATTTTATCTGCAAATGGTAATGTTACCAATTTTTTAATGTTATTCCAAGCTCCAAGCCATGAGGGTAATTTGAGAAACAAAATACGTGCTTAGAAAAATAAGCCGTGTAGATGGCCCGTTAAAAATATATTTGAAAGTACCTATTAAAGAATTAATCCCGTGAATCGATCAGAAATTACACAAAGACTTCAATAGAACTTAATCATAACCTTTATTTCTTTTGTTGGTAATAATTTGATTAAAATTTGACGACTCCTTCCTGTTTTATCAAATAAAAAACACAGGAAGTAACCCGATGTGGAGGTAATTTCATTATGAACTATTGAATGGTATAACCAGTATAAATGAGACTTTAAAATGAAAGAGATGGCAACTGGATGGTTCTCAAAGTGGGGCGTAACGCTCTGTAGTGGGTATTAATTTGCTTTTGCGCCCCCAGTAGTAGAATAGAAAGATTTTTTTCCTAATCGGTTAGTTGAAATATGTTTTGCACATGATACAAATTAGAAAAGAAATATAAAGTACAGCAGCTGTTATCACCTTATTTAGTTTATAAAAAGTTATCTAAGTTAAATATAAAGATGTTTATGTATTTTTTATTACCTTGAGTTTGTGTTACCTTTTTTCTTTTTGATAATTATATCACACGCCACTTACTTTCGGTTTGAGCTTTCTTTTTTTATACTTAGTCAGTTGGCAGACAGACAGGCAGCTCACCTGATTTCTGTTGATCGATAATAATTTAATTTAATTTCATCGGACGAGTGGTAACATATTTTATGTTTGAGAACCTATGACATGGTATTGCGATCAGGTAATTTTGGTCCGCAACAGCATCCAAATGAAAAAGGCCTCTTGTTTATACAGGTTGGCAGAACTTGAACGGATCAACTTATATTGGTTTTCGGACAAAGGTAAACTTCTTTTCATAAAGGTAATGAAGGGTTCCGCACGTATCATGTCGGTGTAGATTACCCTCGTCAACGGCGGAACTCAGAACTTGATATTTCCGTTTTAAGTTTGATTTTTATTTGGCGCGAGTTCAAGGGCTAATTTACTAAGGTTATGTGTTGTTTTTCGTACATTAGCCATTATTTTCTTAAATGTTATTTAACTTTGATTAAAAATACTCTAAATCAACGTTATTTAAGGTCTATGATGCAGGAATTAATTCATTGTTGTCACGGTAAAATACGAGAAGTATACTTAACTTGAACGTGAACAATGTTTCATTGCCAATGACGTTTTTAATTGAACGTCATTGTTCATTGCAGAATTTGTTCAAAAACATTTTTCTTTTATTTTTGTGACTATCATCTCCCTTTTCCTTTGCACCACAATTATGAATCTTTAATTTTTTTTAAATATATCTTAATTATCTCACTATTTTATTGTACATTGGCGTCCTTAAAAATAAACTCTACATTTTAACTTCGGATCTAATTCTAAAATTGCGAAGAACTAAAGTTGAGGAATGCAGCCCATGATAAGCTAAAATTATTTTTTAGGGACCGTAAAAGTCATGCTGAATGCTGCATAATATTATTGATCACGCATTGACAATTATACAAACTCTCCAAACTAGCGCTACTTAGAGGGAGCATAAAAACTCGCTAGACACAATGGCGCTTGTAATCTGAGAGTTTGTGACGCAATTGTTTGGAAGCGGCGTTTAGGTGTTTTTTCTAAACGTCGGTCGCCTTTTAGTTAAGGATATTCTGAAATCTCACGATTAGCTCGTTCAATACAGCTTCTGTTAAGGCTTTTCTGTTTCTCGGAAGATTAAAGAGGCGAGAGATTTCTATTCATGAAGATATCGGCAAAGTACAAATGTATCATTCCTTGTATGGTGCTAAACCGACGTCATTTAGCAATTCTTAGAATTAAAATGTATCTGCTAACGATAGCTTAGTTATGAGACTACAAATAGAACCTTGTAGAAAGAAAAAAAAGGAAATATTTAAATAATAAATAAATCGATCCCCGTAAAAATTTGTGTGCATGAACATGTTTGTTTGTATCGGTCTGGGTGTTTCTATTATAATATGTGTATTTAAAAAAGTTGGTATAAAAATACGTGTGGCACTCGGGTACTTTAGTATATATTCTGTGTTTGGGGACTTCCACGGTAAAGCTATTGCATAGCATTTTTTATCAACTTATGCGGCAAAAAAAAAAAAAAAGTGGCGCTCGTGGCGCAGCTGTGACAGTGGTTCGTTAGCGATAACGAAAAAGTCAAGCTACCTACGCCGCGGTCGGTTAATGGATGGGTGACCATTCTGACCATATTTTAGTGACATTAATTTCGAGCGAAAGGCACGTTAAGCTGTATTTACTATAATGTAAATATTAGTCGTCAAGCCTAGTCAGAGGCCATTTGGCGCCTTGATAACATCTGACATTAAGGTTGGTCACTTGCCTTACGCACCCCTCCACCAACCCGCACTAGGCCAGCGTGGTGGAGTATGGCCCACACTATCTCACAATTGAGATAAGGCCTGTGTCCCAGCAGTGGGAACGTATATAGGCTGATGATGATGATTATGCGGCAAACTCCGGCACAGTGTTTGTGTGCGTGAGACTAGACGTATGCGTGTAGACTGTGCGAAGCTCGCGAGCTTCGTACAGTCTATACACTGTGCAAACAACAACACTGTGCCGGAGTCAGCCGAACTGAAACGACGCGACGTTAGACGAGTGTCAGGTTTTTTCCTTAGGTTTTTTCTTAGGTTCTTTTTCGTTACGGAATATCTTGATTCGGTCGCCGTGCTCAAAGCCCGCGATAAAAGCTATGCAATAGCTAAATAAGTAATGTTTATCCGTTGTCCCATAGCACAAGCTAATGCTTAGTTTGGGGCTAGATGGCGTTGTGTGAATAATGTCCAGAGATATTTATTTATTTATAATAGCATTTGAATCGGATAATACAAATACAAATTACTACGACAGAAACACGTGCAAAAGACGCGCCAAAAAAGCCCCAGCACAACATTACACCGAGTATCAATGGCCGGATCAAATGAGCGAGCAAATGATGTGATAGCAATAAACAGAATTTCCCGCGCTCGGGAAATTGTCTGCATCTTGGCTTTCCCACGCGGTGAGGGAGTAGGGACGTTTTACCCCACCGCCGCGCCGTGAGGCTTGGTGAGGGATTGTCGTGAAATAAAAACATTGGGATGGCTATAGTGGAGTCATTTTAGTAACATTTTACAGTTCATTTATGCAAAGAAAAATATACCTTAAGAAAACAACATCAGTTTTTTTTAATACAATTATTTATTTAGAAAATAAGACTCTATTCCTGATGTACATAAGTAGTACTTTGCTTTGCATAAATGAACTGTCAAATGTTACCTATTAAAATGACTCTACTATAGTTAACACTTGTGTTGTTTGTGTACTCATTTGTATAAAGTAGGTATGTGTTATTTTTATGCCTAACTTTAGTATTTATTCTGTGCCTACGGCTAATATTGTTAGTGTAAGGCTGGTTTTAGAGTCACGCTGACAAGCAAGCGGTCAGCGCGCGTATCAACAAGTATCGCTGTTCTTGTAAGATAGCGACGATTTTAACTGCACAGAAAACCGGCAGTGTACAACGCTACGCGCGCGCGTCAGCGTGACTCTAAAACCAGTCTAATGGTGAAAAGGCGGCTATTATGTCAGCGGTCGCGGGTTCGTTTTCCACTCGGTATTTATATCTGTTTAGGCGTTTTATGAATAATATGTTACTTTAAATAAATAAGTTATGTTTATTCATTGTCTGGCACTCATAGTACAAGCTATGCTTAGTTTGAAGCTACATGGCGCTGTTTGCCAGTCAGCCAACTGATAAAGTATAAAGAAATAAAATTAATACCGTAGTTTCTAAGATATATCGCGTACATAGAGACCTGTTAGGTACAAAATAACTAGCACACATAATGAGTTGTAAACAATAATGAGTTAACGGAGTAGAGAGGCATTCGATTAGGAGCGGCGACGGCGACTATCCAGTTACCGCGCAATTACCAACTATTATAACTTAATCCCATACCAGCTAGCCCGGCGACGGATCTATGAGGCTGGAAGTGACTTATCAACGTTTAAAATTAATATGTGTCATGTAACTCATTTTAATTGTAGCGGCTATCGGAATGCGCCTCAATTATATGACACACGGCACCAACGCAAGCTTGCAGGTCAGCGTTACAATGATGGGTACTGGCTTAATCACCACGCTTGCATAAGGAGTATTGGTGATCAAAAACCTGAGGTGTGTTCCATTTAACAGATTTTTTTTTGAAAAAGCGGACCATGCACCACAACATTTGGTGTATGATGGTCGAAAACACCAGGGGTCGCACAGGTTCGATCCCCGCACGGTACAAACATTTGTGTGCATGAACATGTATGTTTGTATCGGTCTGGGTGTTTCTATGTATAATATGTATGTATTTAAAAAAAAATATATAAGTAATGTTTATCCGTTGTCTGGGACCCATCATAGCACAAGCTAATGCTTAGTTTGGGGCTAGATGGCGCTGTGTGAATAATGTACAGAGATAATTTATTATTAACTACTGGTTAGTGGTCGCCGCCGTTTGCAATGACAAAATGCGCGGAAGGAGATCTGTTCGTGATTTGGAATCGAAAAACTGGCTGAGCCTTTCGGGTATAAAATCCAGAGGTAGGATTCGATCTCCATCTTAAGTCTGGTTGGTGGTAGGACTTCAGCAGAATCCAAATAGACAGGCGGACCCGACCTCTTAGTCCTAAGAGCGAAGTGGCAACCAAAACTTCTAGTTACGCTAAGGCCGTGTCGTGAGAACGCGTAAGCTTGTATAATTCAGTTAGCGCGTCGCCTGCCCCGCTGTTAACCCGCTCTCGGCATATACACTGCGATAAACTAACCATAGACGAGCAAATTGCATACCAAACTTGGCAAGTGCTCATTTTCGCGCATATTTTATGAGTGTCTTTGCTTTGAGAGGAAGAAATCTTAGTAACTACATACGGACAAACAGGAATTAAAAAGTTTTATCTGTCACCCTATCGGTAGTAGGGGGACAGATAAAACTTTAAGGAGGTGAATGAAGTTCGATCTGTCACCTCGTCGGAAACAGGGGGACAGATCGAACATTTTTGTCCGATCTGTCACCCCAAGGGGACAAAGCAGGGTGACAGATCGGAATAATTCAAATGAACGTTCATTTATAATTTTTAATCACTAAAATGATTTTTTTTTACCACAAATATGACGTTCAAGCCTACGGCCTGATGGTAAGCCGTTACCGTAGCCTATATGGACGCTTGTAACAACAGAGACATCACTTGCGCCACTGATGCTGTAATTTTAAGGGACAACAACGTTGGCAGCAAAAAGAAAAGGTTCTTCCCACTGCCAACGTTTATGAAGTACATGTTCACTGTGGTCCTCTATTAGATAAAATATAGATAATAGATTTTGGGCCGTCTAGGTGGGTACCACCGCAGTGCCAGATATTTTCCCGTGAAATAGAAGTGTGTCAAGCATTTCTGTGTTTCGGGGAAAGGGCACTGAAGCTTGTGAAATTACTGGGTATATGAGACCTAATAACTGTTGTCTCTTAAGGCGGGCAACGCGCCTGCGACCCCAAGGAGGTCTCGGGTGCTAATGGGCGGCGGTGATCACTTATCATCAGGTGACCCACTTGCTCGTTTGCCCCCCTATAATATAAAAAAAAAGTACTGTCCCAAACAAGCAGATCATTCCACCCACCCACGGAAGACCCACTATGGTCTACCTCAATGCTTTTGTAAAAACTTGGCTAGGGAAATAACACATGTAAACAAATATCTATAATATATAAGAAACAGCTATTATAAGCCCCACGTGTGTTAGCGTCAATTACACGGTGTTTTAATCCAGCTGTGGGCAGACATAATATGCAGTGATGGCGAAACATTTGGCGCGGGGCTTATACTGTGAGCGCGGCGTTTAGACCTCATTTATCATATTAGGGGGCTTAATAGACTGTTTGTTCGCTGTATGGTGGATTTTAACCATTTAATTTAGGTATTGAGAATGTGCCTAGTGTCTTTGGGAATAGTATTTTTTAAATGAAACTGGTTATAAGTTTAGCTCATATAATTGCTTGGATTTTTTTTTCTTGCAAATTTCAATATTTATAAAAAAACAATAGAATATTAATTTATTATTAGATCCTATCTATTACTTTGTGTTGAAAACATTACAAATTCTAAGGAAACACAGACAGACAACTAAACAGTAAACAATTTACTTCTCCTCGTGATGAGTCTGTAACAAAAAGCTTAATGACCCAAGTCATTTGCGGTAAAGGGTAGAATGGGCTAATTGCGCTTGTACTGCGCACATAATTAGTTTCTTAGGGCGGTAACTAATGAAGGAGTTTGGGGAAATCTAAAAGTAACTTATCATACTGTAATTGTCTCTGAAAGGCAGTGACGGGTATAAAAAAAAAATTAATTGGGCAATATCCATCTACACAGCGCCATGTAACCTCAAAGTCAGCATTGGTTATACTGTAATGGATGCCAGACATCACAAAAACATTACTTATTTAAGAATTTATATCTTTGTCTATACACATTTAATACATGCAAATACCCAGAGAGATACAAACACATTTCGCGAGAGAGAGAGAGTCGCGGGTTCGATCCCCGCACGGTACAAACATATTTTGTGTGCATGAACATTTCTGTTTGTATCGGTCTGGGTGTTTCTATGTATAATATGTATGTATTTACAAAAAAAAAGTATTTATAAGTAATGTTTATTCGTTGTCTGGCACCCACAGCACAAGCTAATGCTTAGTTTGGGGCTAGATGGCGCTGTGTGAATAATGTCCAGAGATATTAATTTATTTTATTTATTTATGTTTAACCACACAAATGTTTATGTTGTGGCAGGATCGAACAAATTCCGACCAATTTTTAAACAGCAATCTTAGTAACATTTTAGTTACATGAAGGTTTTCTTTCAACATTCGTTAGATATATAGAATCTACGAATTTGGTGATATTTGGCCCATCTCTACTGTATATGCTGCGTCACGTGTAATGTAAAAAAAATTACCAAAAATCTTACTGAAAATACCCATACTTTAGAACTAATTTTAGTGAAAAACTAAATTAGTTGTGCCCTTCCAGACTATTCAAAAGAACTCGTCACTAAAGGGTTAATAAAACTCTTCAACCCGAATATACCCGTAACATTTTAACTGAACAAAAGTATTGTTTTTTACTTTTTACCCCACTCGGTACAACAATAAAGTGTCGCTAAACAAACGTTATAAAACTCCGTAATTCGTTTTTAAAAGCCCTCTGAATTGAATTAGTATTTTTATCTAAAATTCGACCTTAATGTATACAGATATGGTTGAATTTTGAATGTAAACAAGATGGAGGGTGGTACAGTCGATCGCAGAAGCGTTTATTAGCGCATTTCTGCCAAGTCGGGCGTGTTGGTGATAAGTGACAAGCCATTGAGACGTGTAGGGTGAGAATGTGTTTAGATTTGAGTGGGATATAAGGTTTTTTGTTATTCGTCTTCATTGTGATGAAATATGAAGTGGATTTTTAAATTTAATGTGCAATTGATATAATTTGTAGGTATATAAAATAAACTTTTGTCATACAGACCAATTCAAATTCAAATGTTTTATTGCATGTCACAGGTAACATTGCCAATGTTATGACTGTTATGAGTATAAAACGATGACTAATGAAATATGATAACACTTCCTTGATAAGAAAAAAAGGAGACACACGAGAAAAACCGATGAAAAACATGACACGGAAAAGATCGAAAGGTGAAACGCTAATCGAGAAAATTAGTATTCATGAGGACTTTGGTAGAGCCAAAGCGGCGAGCAGCGTAGTGACTCGCCAGCTAACAATAATGTAGCAAGTAGCTATAACATAACATAATATACAAATTGATATGTACACACATTCGCCCACAGTCCTGCAAAGGCCAAACACACAGTCCCCCTATCCGTAAAGCGTGCTTAACGTAGCGAATTCGATTACCATCACTCTCTCATTGTTGTCTATTTGTCCCTTAATGGACTAAACGCATTGTTACCGCTCCAGTCTGAATAGACCCCTCGTTCTCTACAAAATCGTCTATAGTGCAGCTCTTGAATAATTGGTCTTATCCTACATGTCGTCCACTACAAATAGAGCTGTAGTTTTAAGGGTTGTCTCCTACTACTTCTTTGTAAAGTGATTACCGTTAAAATAAAGCCTTCATTTCTTATTCTCGACAATAACGAGAAGTCTAAATATAATTTTTGAATCCAGATAATAACAGATAATAACAGTCTGTTTGTAGAGTAACAAACTCAATCCCAATACTGGAGTAAATTATGATAAAATCAAAAGTAAGTTATCAGAGTTTTTTAATAATCCCATTGCACAGAGCAAAGGCCTTCCATTGAAATCAAGTTACCGCTACTATAATACTATTACTACCTTTATCATCAGTTTAATTGCCTACAAAATGCGAATTCTTGATCAGAAACCCGAGTTGTGTCCTAAAATCCGACACAAAATTTGCTCGACCAGAGAATTGAACCACATTTTAAAATATTAAATGACATTTTCTTCCTTGTTGTATAGTAATTCATAGCTTAGTGGTAGAACACAAAATTAAATAAAGAATTACTCTAAAAAATGCGTTTGACAACCCTACATATCTTTTAGCAAATCCAAGAGCGCACAAGCACTGGTTATTTATTTGCAACAATGAACTGTTTATGTCTCAATGAGTTTATAAAGAGAATTAATTGAGATCAGATGAGATTGCGATACGAATGGCGTTTTTTTTTTGCCGACTTTTTTGTACGTTTCAAGTGCTAACGTATACGGGTCGATGTTATGAGTACTTTGATTTTTTAACTGATTCTATTTTTATATTATTAAAAATCAAAATTAATAATAAACAAATAAATATTCATAATATTGTTTAAACAGAAGACGAATGGAGATAGTATTGTTAAAATTGTTCTAAAACTTTAGCGATTGAAAAAAGGAACCATCAAGTGTGTTGCGAACATCATAATTTCTGCGCGCGCGGGCACTAGTGGGGAGCCCCAGCGGAAAGCCCCGAGCACCTACGAGATCCCCACGAGCGCGAGCACGAGCGCGCGCAGCGAACGCACGAGGACTCGCCTACAAGAACCCACCGTCGCCGGTCATATTCTATTGTCACGTATTAATTCATCTGTAATAACGAGGGCGAGAATTATAGCACCTATTATACAGTCCGCTTTTCATTTATAATATCGATAGGACCCTAACAAAGTGTCTTGCCGGTTTTTCTCAAAAGAAAATAATATTTCGATGCCAGTGGTAGAGTCATAATGTAATCGACGATACAAAAGTGCGTTTCTGAAGCTAACATAAATAAAATAATATAGGTATTTTGGTTTTGAAACACCATGTGGCCCCAAGGATAGACTCTACACAATCTCAACAGGTAGGACAACGGATAAACATTACTTATATAAATACGTCTTATTTATCGATAGGAAAATCAATTATATTACTCTCGTTAAGTAATAATATAATCTATCGTAAAGCGGATTGCCTTGAAAGAGACTTTCAAATGTAACTAGTGCACCAATTAATTCAAGCGCAGCTGGGAGTGCACATATTGACGAGTTGCAGCGACGTCTGTCGGATGCGGCCGGTAATTCACTTAAACCCGCGCCGAATGCATACTTATACTCGGATACATAGCCGTACTTATATTTACAGTATATTCGACATGTAGAGATGGTTCATTTACTTTCAAACGATCATTTTTGTAGGCATTTCATTTACTTTCAAACTATCATTTTTGTAGGGGTCTCCGAGATGGGCCGGATTGTGACTGTGGGGCTCCAATCCAAACAACGACGCATATTGTTGAGGAATGCCTCCCCATCGTTTTTTCTGGTGGTATGCGTGAGCTCCATAACCTTACGCCGGCTGCAGTGGACTGGTTGCGTCAACTCGACATAGACATCTGAGGACGCATATTGTTGAGGAATGCCTAAGCTCTCCGTCGTTTTTTCTGGTGGTATGCATGAGCTCCATAACCTTACGCCAGCTGCAGTAGACTGGTTACGTCAACTCGACATTTGAGGATTCATGGGGAAGCCATACGAAATCATGATGATGATTTTTGTAGGCAAAGGTTTGTGAATACATCCCTCCTTAAAAATAAGGTTGGAGGGCGCATTTAGTTCATCTGAAAGTTTTACCCAAAACCAACATAATTATAGTGATAGGTATTCAGTACTTAAGTGTCACTAGTGTTTATAAATAAGTAAATTTGGAATTAGGTAAATGTTGTGAACTTGTCAGACTGTTGCTTTTTGGGATTTTTAAGATTTGCAGTCTTGAATCTACAAACATTTCAGATCTAAATGTAAATACAAATGCTATTAATATTAAAGTTTTTAGTGCTTTGTCTCTGCTTAAATGAGAATACCTACTAGTTTATTTGTGTCGCTCTCATTGAAATTCGAAAAGGAAACTTTATATTTCAGAAAGGATCCATCTATGTTATTTATACTTTATATCTTATTTCATGACATTCACAATGTTTTACAATCTAGCATTAATACAATAAAAAAACGACGGGTTGCACTCCGGGAGTGCCGGCAGAAGTGAAAACCTGAATATTAACGTTGTGCATTTTTGATATGTATTTTGGAATGGTTAGGGATTTAATTGATTGGTAGAGGTATAAAAGTACTATCATTTATGTGGTAAAATACAATATTTATTTATTGCGCTATCGTACACGAACATGACAATTTATATTACATTAAAAAGTTTATCTCTCAAATGTAATCAGAAACTTTTTCAGACTTATCAGAAACTCCTTGCTGTGACACTGAAACGCCATGTAATAAACGATGATAAAATGATTGACAACCGTCAATGTCATACTTTTTTGATTGACAACTATTTATTTTCTAAACAACGAAAACAAAGTTTGGAATTTACAACTAATTGCATACAGGAATCTGCGGATAAACTTTTGAATTTGGAGCAATCGGCCAAGAAATGATTCCCTTTACAGAATCCGCAGACTCCCGAATCGTTAATAACACGAGTGGTGTTACAGTAATCAACATTTCGCTTTCGAGGATGTTCACTGGGAATTTGGGGTAAAAAGCCAAACTGTGTGTGAGAACGAGCCTCTTGTCGCAGGAAATCGGATAGCATTTCCAACTTCATACGACCTGAATTGACCTGATGCATGCTCCGCAGCATAGCGGATCCAAAGACTGCGGAGAAGTGGTGTTAATTTCCACAAAATACTGTTATATAATTCCGGCGAATAAAGATATTCCAAACTTTTTAAATGTTTTATTACGGCAATTAAATTTTGAATTTTGCAGGATATCAAATTAAGGTCTTTGTGGTCACTTTGTAGCATAGGAAGCATATAGGAAGCGACCGCACTGCGGCTATAATAGTAGAAGAGGTCACACTTGACAGTTCATTTATGCAACGAAAAATATACCTTACGCTAAAGGAATAAAACTGAAGAAAACAACATCAGTTCTTATTAATACAATTATTTACTCTACTCCTGATGTACATAAGAAGCACTTTTCTTTGCATAAATGAGCTGTCAAATTGAACAAAAAACCATTATTGTCTATAGACCGACAAACTATCTGTTCCGGTGGCGGCGTCGCTACTGTCTATTTAAAACTGTCATTAAATATCGTTTTTGCATTGCATTTCACGTAGTTCCAATTTTGGCCACCGGAACAGATAAGTTTGTAGAAAACACGTGTCCGGACTTCAAATTTTATATGGATTTTCGATCAGGTCACGTGACACATAAATCCTGACGCGAGTTTAACATTTTTTCCCCATACAAAAAAAGTGCACAACGCCGCTAAAGAAGTTTTCACTTCAAAAACAAGATATAAAGGTGCGGTTCTGTCTCCTAAAAATGTGTTTAAACAAACTACATTTACATCCCATTCAAGAATAATCCGCTAATTTTAAAAGGCTAATAGCAACCTTTACTCACAATTGTATTGAGCACAATAGAACACATTTTCTCATTGACATCATCCAACTTACCCTTCTTACAAAGTGTCAGATTAGCCAACCACCACATTATTTGGCAAACACCAAAACCAATTCGTAAACCTTACACGACGACCATATTTTGATAAGCATAAGTGCTATATTTGTTTGAAACGTCGCATTTTTATAGTTGTACAAGAAAGCAATTAGGAGGTGGCCAGGTTATGTTGAGCTCTGAAATTGTGTTAAGCGCGAAGATGTGTTTTAGGAGGACGAGGGTGAGACGGGTCTGGGTAGAGTGGCCGGGTACGCTTGACATATGTTCGTCTCGCGAAGCTAAGGGAATTGAGTGGCATAAGCCCTTTGGTTCATTATTGCCCCTTTTACCCTTTTTCGAAGGGCTCTCGGCGTAGTGTTTGCGAAGTGCCTCATTTCACTTAGTGGAAGGCAAAATTTCGTTTTGAAGCTTATTGATATTAAAATATGTCAGCAACTTTTGTTGATAGGTACTTGCTTATAATATAGATGAGGCCATAATATTTTTATAACCAGTACGTTCTTACAGCTATGGTAATAAGTACTTATCCCATAAAATGCAGTAAAAACTTACTTTTTGAAATCCGCAAAAAGTCGGATCGGAATGCGCTACATACGACAGACTGACGATAACAACGCAAGATTGCAAGTCTTCGAGACTCATCCCTCGCACGTCACTGAGACAGCCAATCAGATATTCGATCCTGCATCGCGCTAGCAGAGTTATTCTCTCGGCAAGCATATATACCTACATAGGTACAACTTAGATTTCTGTGGGTACAACAATCAAGACGGTACGATGGGCCGCGGTCCCCGAGCACAGACACCTAGCTCGAAGGAAGATCTTCTCTTTTCGTTGACGTCATGATACGTGACCCGACATACGTCACATTGGTGACCCTGACATCTTCAGTCACAGCAGTTTATAATAATCTACAACTCACCTGCACTCTCACTTCGGGCAGATTAACCTTCATCGCCAACTCTTCTCTTGAATACACATCAGGATAATGACTCTTTTCGAACGCTCGCTCCAGCTCATGTAGCTGGTATGTAGTGAATGTAGTTCGGTTCCTTCTGTGTTTCTTCTTGTTGTCTGCTGCGGAACCGGGGCGGGGGGTGTCGTCGTCGCTCCCGGGGGGGGACTTGTCGTCTGGGGGGGTTCTTTGGCTGTAGCCGTCGTTGCTGTTGCAGGAGCCTTCGCCTGGGGAGAGGAGGTTTGTATTACTTAATATGTTTATACAGTCATAGTAGGACATTTATCATCATCATAAGCCTATATACGTTCCCACTGCTGGGACACAGGCCATAACTCAATTGTGAGATAGTGTGGGCCATACTCCACCACGCTGGCCTACTGCGGGTTCAGGACATTTATATAATTTGTACTTTTTGGCTGGTCAATCACCCTCAGGTGGGCACTGGTTGGTTTTTTGGCTGGTCAATCACCCTCAGGTGGGCACTGGTTGGTTTTTTGGCTGGTCAATCACCCTCAGGTGGGCACTGGTTGGTTTTTTGGCTGGTCAATCACCCTCAGGTGGGCACTGGTTGGTTTTTTGGCTGGTCAATCACCCTCAGGTGGGCACTGGTTGGTTTTTTGGCTGGTCAATCACCCTCAGGTGGGCACTGGTTGGTTTTTTGGGTTTGAAGAGGATACCTACCGGGTGCGAAGGTTATTAGTGGGAAGAACGTTTGGTTATTTTGTTATAACGAAACATTCGTCCGAGACATTCAGTGTTCCCGCCCACGTCAGACTTTTTTTATGACCGACAATCGGTGACCGACTTTATTTCTATGGACGACTTTTTGTAGGACGTGTGTGTTGCTCCATTGCTATCAGTACGTTCTATTAATCACCTACAAAAATTCAGTCACCGATTATCCGACGTGGGCGGGCATGCAGCCCATTCAGAGAATTCAACCAATAGAGTGTTTTATTTTTATAACCCGTTGTCCTAGGTGAACGACAAATGCGGCAACGCGACGCGACGCGACGCGACGCGTAAATGTCAAATGGTCGTTGTGTATGATAGTGGCCTACGTTGTCGCGTTAGTCAGTGCGCGACGACACGCGACGTAATGCGGACTTGTTTTTTGCGCGACAAGACGCGACGACGCGCGACGGCTTGACATTTGCAAAGGAATTTTTTTTTTTTATTATAATTTTTAAAGCATATTGCCTGCTTAATGGCGATATTAATACAAATATATTAGAAAAAATTCAATTTGTCCAGGTATCAGGCGGGACTCGAACCCACGTCCCTCGCTGTCCGGGCGAGTGCACTACCAACTATGCTACCGAGACCTTAGTGGACCCGTTGAATTTCTTCTAGTATTGATTTACGCTACGGCAGCGCCATCTCTTCAACGTTGCAGTAATTACTACTTACAACATCCGAATGGAATACTTTTACAAGTATTTACCAATCTTTGAGAAGAGATTATTTTTACATTATTTTTTATTATAATTTTTAAAGCATATTGCCTGCTTAATGGCGATATTAATACAAATATATAATTATAATAAAAAATAATGTAAAAATAATCTCTTCTCAAAGATTGGTAAATACTTGTAAAAGTATTCCATTCGGATGTTGTAAGTAGTAATTACTGCAACGTTGAAGAGATGGCGCTGCCGTAGCGTAAATCAATACTAGAAGAAATTCAACGGGTCCACTAAGGTCTCGGTAGCATAGTTGGTAGTGCACTCGCCCGGACAGCGAGGGACGTGGGTTCGAGTCCCGCCTGATACCTGGACAAATTGAATTTTTTCTAATATATTTGTATTAAAGGAATTTTTGTGAAGGAATATGAATACACTTTTGACAGATTTATTTCGCTCTAAATATATAATATTTGTTGTCTTTCTACTATGTTTACGAAGTTTCTGTAGGGCTAAGTATTTAAAATATGAATTTTCTAGTAATAACGCAGTATATTTGCCCATGGTTAAAACAATACTGCCGCGTTTGTCGCGCACGGACATAGGACACACGTCGCGTGTAGGGCTTCCAAATCCGTAATTCCGTAATTACGCAAATACGTAATTAGGGGTAAAATGTGGCATTTAAAAAAGTACGTAACTGAATGCACGAATTACGGAATTACGTAAGTTATTTTTTTACAAAAATTACATATGCAAATTGAATTACAATCATGTCAGGGCAACACTTACTATTATGAAACTATCTAAAGCGAAAAAGTAATTCCCGTCTGTAACTTATTTTGTTGATTCCTCGTGGACAAGTGAATTTAGTTTAACAGCAACTAAAAATAAGAGTCATTATTGAGCGATTTTAGCTAGAGCTTCTATACTAATATTATAAAGAGGAAAGATTTGATTGTTTGTTTCCTTTATTGCCCGTGGTCCCTGTGATAGTCCCTGGAAGGTACCACGGGGAATTATTCTACCCGTGGTCCCTGAATTTAGTATAAGCCAACAAATTTAAAAAGGTTTGTTCATGGTTCCTGTGGTAGTCCCTGAAAGGTACCACGGAAATTATTCTACCCGTGGTCCCGGATTATTCCCGACTGCCCCTACCAAATCTGCCCCCAGTAGGGGCAGTCGAAATTGTATGTTTGTTTGTTTGAATTGAATAGGCTCCGAAACTACTGAACCGACTTAAATAATTCTTTTTGGAATTCGTGTTGGAAACCTACACTATCCCCGGTGAACATAGGGTACTTTTGATCCCGGAAATGTAGGGGGAAGGGGGCGGGGGGATATTTGAAAAAGAAATTACGCGCGGGTGAAACCGCGGGTGTAAGGCTAGTAGTAACTAAAAACGAAATTAAAGGGAATTCTTACGATTTGTATGTTCAAGAAAGTACACCTTAAACGGACTCGTAAAAATTTGATCTTATTGTGCGATTGACATTTTGTGTTGAATGAATGATAATTATGTATGTGTATTTACAAAATTGCTGGTGGCGATCCAGAATTTTTTTAACAGCCGCTTACAATTATTTGCTCTTGATCATACCCACCAGTTTAGAGACTAAGCAGGCTTTCTCATCTGCTGGTATTTTTGCAATAAATTAAGAAGCTCCTTAGGCGATCAGACCTTTTTTACACTTTTTTTTTATAGTAGGTCAGTTGGCACTGTTGGCAGACAGTCACGCACACCACACACCATGCAGCCCACCTGATGGTAAGCGGTCATTGCGGTAACTTTACCAGGAAGCATCGCTCAACGTGCTGCCAGACTGTAGGCTCCTCTGATCTTCGAGCCTTAGATTGCAAGTTTACTACCTCCCACATTAATATTGCCGGACAGCCAGACACAGCCAGAGCTGTTATGCGGCAAATTAAAATTCGTCGTTATTTCAAGAATAACAAATTAAAAAATATATCATCAAATAATGGTTTGGTTATATTGTGTTTTGACAAACATAACAATTCCTTGTTGATGATGTGATTTCAAGAACAATAACGAATTTAGGGTCTGAAGTTCAGGGGGCTTAGACAAGATGACATCGCTTCATAGATAGCTGGCGAATTTCGCTAAGTCGAATTTGTATGGATTTGACAGATGCCATAGAAAAGTATGGGATTTGACATTTGCTATCGCAAATTGAGCTATAACGAACGTCATCAATGCCGCTTGTCTAGGGGGGCTGAACTCTGATCGCCCACGGTGCTACTCAATTTATTGTATGTTTACAATTTTAAATCGTTTCAATGGATTTTGACTTTTGTATAATATGATTCCTTTAAATTCTATAATAACTGCAGACAGTTAAAAAGCCAAGCCAGAAAAATACATAGGTACATTATTTTAGTCGTTCTATGCGCTGGTTCTATGTTTTTAATAAAATACATCAGTTACGTAATTATTACGTAATTCCGTAACTGACCCGTAAAATGCGTAACCAGTTACGTAATTGATATTTCCGTAATTTTGGAAGCCCTAGTCGCGTGAAGTATTGGTCGTATTACGTCGCATTGCGTCGCGTCGCGTCGCGTCGCGTTGCGTCGCCCACCTAGGACAACGGGTAATTGAATAACCTAAGTTCTGTTCTTATAAAATAACAATTATTGAATGTTATGTTTTGATAATACAAGGTAAGCAGTATTATAGTAGTGCATTATCCAAGTAAAGTCTATACTTAATCGTAGTTGCGTTTTTTTATTGTAGTGTGTTAGATACTCATTCACATAGAATGGACGGAAACTACGAGGACATTATATGGGTGCTTACTGGCGAACTTACCTTATTTGCACGCTTATGTGGTATATAATCAAACTTGGACAATACTGCAGTCTGTTTGTTGTTCATCTTAATTGGTCAACCCTAATTGCAGTGTCATGTTTTGCTAACTACGCGTAATTTACATAATATCAGACTAAGATAGTATGTATATTATTCTAACTATCTTCTTACTATCGATTGGAAGAAAAAGTAAAGTATCAGCTCATTAAATGTACAGTCAAAAGCACGTCAGACGTAACACTTTGGACTTTGTACCGCTCTTATGTCGGGGACATAAGTGCTATATCGAACTGCAAGTGTTTACCGTGATTTGCTGTTGACCGTACCACTCAATGGCAAAGGATTAAAGACAGAGTTCTTGCCCGAAATAAAGCGTACGAAAAAAATAAATAAATGCAAAAGTATTTTTTTAATCTATTTCAGAATAAATTATTTCATTTCATTATTGTGATAGCACGGTAACAAATCATTCACAATTTGATAATAAATATCAATGTTTAAAAAACAATTAACATGTTTTGTGTGTTTTGTGTACACTGCTCCTACTCAACTGCACTGTGGTTCGTACGTGCGGAAACCGATCATAAATTCACATTAAATCATTGTTTGTTTCTCCAAACAGAACTTTCATGGAAACTAGGCAGCATGGCTCGAAGTCATAAATCATATGGGAATGGTGTTTACGTATGCAGAGATAGGGTTTAAGCGTCTTGTAATGCAATTATGTTGGAAATAGCACATTTGTTGCAGTTTTTTTTTTATCCGAATATGCAGGAAATATTTTAATTGTTATAATTAAACTTCAGACAGCAGAGTAAAATCTTGAGCTTTGAAAGTGAAAATAGAACAGCTATTTCGGAGCAGAACGTTGTGCAATTTTTTTATGTCAAAGGCGGCAAACGAGTCGGTCGCCTGATGGTAAGCGATCACCACCGCAAATGGACATCTGCAACACCAGAGGGATCGCTGATGCGTTGCCGGTCTTTTAAGGGGGGTTTGGGCCTCCGGCACTCTCACAAACCAGACGAAACACAATAGTAATCACCATTATTTCACGCTGGTGTTATGTGAGATAGTGGTACTTTTCCGGACGAGCCGGCCCATTCGTATTGTAAAACAGCATGGCTCTACCACTAATTCATTATAACCATAGACTAGCGAGACTCAGAACTTAGTACTATTTTATATAATTTCTGTGTCGGAACTAAAGACGTTCGTCAAACAGCCTACTAAACTGCCCGAGTAAACGCAAAAATATGGTTA
The DNA here is from genome assembly GCA_949319885.1 of Mecyna flavalis. Classification (NCBI taxonomy): domain Eukaryota; kingdom Metazoa; phylum Arthropoda; class Insecta; order Lepidoptera; family Crambidae; genus Mecyna; species Mecyna flavalis. The sequence goes on along the minus strand of OX439417.1, from coordinate 2,674,736 downwards.
TACAAGTTCTTAAATTATTGCAGTGCCTACCTACATATCCAATCGATGTGACAAAGTGCAAATGTTTATATGGATCTAAATTATTTTGTCTGTGATGTCAAAAACGATGTATCATTCAATCTTAAATTTTGGCTTTTATTTCACATTGAAATTTTTTTTGATAGAATGTTGATATTCCGGACATACATTTAAAGTTCCATGACGTTTTTACATTTCTCTTTTTTTAAATTTATAAAAAAATGCGCAGTACATCTCCAACCGCTTACTCATCATACAATATTTTCAGTAGCTTAAGTCAATAAATTATTGTTAACCAGCTGGCAAAGTGTGTAACAAAAATTGCTACGGCATGATAATAAATCATAGTGAAAAACAGAAGTGTTTGAGTATGCTAATGCGGCGCTCGGTGCGAGCGAGTCTTGTCCGTAATGCAATTATATTCAAATTTAACACTGCACCTTGGTCTGATTAATATTATGCAGAAAAAAAATTGGTTAACGTCGCCACCTATGTTCTTTCCAAAAGTTAAAAAGAGCTCTGTGTACACTGGAATGAAATGTTAAAGTCGCCACCTATGTTCTTTCCAAAAGGTAAAAAGAACTCTGTGTACATAAGAATGAAAGAAAATTATTTAAAAAAATAGCTATTGTAAAAAATAATAAGCCATTATTGTGTGTTAATGTGTGGTAGAGAGAGCCATGCTGCAAATAATTTCTGTCTGTCAGTCTCATAGAGTAATGAGGCGGAGGCGTTTTTATTACTCTATGGTCAGTCTTAATGGGCCTCAACGAGAGATATCAGACGCGAATTGTCAACTTCATGATTCCGATTCCTATGTCTGAGTATGTCAGATGTCCATGGGCGGCGGTGCTTACCGTCAGGTGACCCACTGGCTCGTTTGCCACTTCTGACATTAAAAAAAGTCAGTATACCCAGGATGTTTTTGGCGTTTAAAAGTGCGAACTACTAGCCACTGTACTACCAAGAAAACCATGTAATTGATAAATGGAATGTAGAATTTTAAAATTTTGTCAAAGTCAACTTATTGACTCAAACCTGCACTGTGGTCAGTACCCGAAGGTTTCTAAGCAATAAATACACGAGTAATAGATACCATGCATCATTGTGTATCATTCCCCAATCTGCCGGATTTCCTGCCATCGTCCAGGGCAATTATTGCCGCAATACCACTGTTTATAAATGAGGTTTCTGTTAACACCGGGTGTATTTGAACAGTATCCATAATTGTGAGGGAAAACGCAACGCAAACGTTTTGCGTTTGGTGTTACCTGTGGAAAATTTTACTCAGCATTTGTTTTTTTGTTAACTTTATTCATATTCCCATCAATCCATGCCAATATGGTTAATACGCAAGAAACTGTTATACTGTCATTCTAATGGAATAAAGTGTTTTTGTTTGTCCATCTTCTCCGTTTCAACGGAGCGACAGATCGACGAGGTTTCTGGTACGGGAATAGTTTTGAAACTGTAAATTATAATTGGTTACTTTTATCCTGGAAAATATGATATTTCTGCGTTCATGCAAACAGTACATCAAGCTGAAGGCATATTTTTCTCATAAGTTAAGCCGCCAATGAAAAAAAAATTAGGCATCAGTTTAAAACAGATTTATACAAATGATTAATTTGTTACAGAAATAACCACAACAGAATAACTACTTACATAAACAAAACGATTAAGATACACGCATTAAAAGGATTCTAAATGTCAACTGTCATTTGCTTCGACGATTAAGAAATCAAAGATAGAAGTGACAAAATGAGCCATCATTGTACAAGCCGTGTCCGAGTCCAGATTGAGCGATCAGAAGTCATAACAGACTACTGTATCTCTCTCCCTTTCACACTTATAACATTGCGATGTACACAACAGAGATAGAAGGCACATTTAGATCACTCAGACTGATTACAAACGCGCACAGAAAACAAATAAAAATATTATGGGCAACGCATTAAGACGTTTTACACTTATCACGATACGATCGTCCGTACCTTTTTTTGTAATAATTATTGATAATCTGGCAACACTCGCTGCATTGTCGACCATAATGGGCTGTCTTGTTGTTTTTTTATAATGTAGTAACCCTAATCATGTGTCAGATTTGCTTCATTGATGCTACAGTAGGTTATTTTTAAGAAGTAACTTGTCTTATAGATTATTTGATTATTTTGTGCCAAAGCGTAGTTATTTAACATTAGAGTAGTATATTAAAATGATATCTATACTAATATTAAAAAGAGGAAAGGTTTGATTGTTTGTTTGTATGTTTGTTTGTTTGTTTGAATTGAATAGGCTCGGAACTACTAAATCGATTTGAATAATTCTTTTACTGTTGGATGGCTACACTATCTCCGGTGAACATAGGGCACTTTTGATCCCGGAAATGTGGGGGAAAGGGGGGATATATTTGAAAAAAGAAATTACGCGCGGGTGAAACAGCGGGCGGAAGGCTAATAATAAAATTGTAACGGGATATAATCCAAAAAAAAAATACAAAACTTGGATATTTCAAGGTATGTAGAAGAAAAAAGTCTCGTTTTTACATAGTTTGATACCAAATATTTGATTAAGGTGCAGTCGTAATCTTTAAGAAGTTCTAGATAGCTGTGTAAGTGTGTATAACCAAATGGACGAAAAAGTTAATCTACTGTTTTTAAAGTGAGATAGGACATTTTGATCATAATTATATTGCAAATAATTTAGAGATTGAAAACGATTTTTTTGTATTATTTTATCATTTTACTGTATTTTATAGATAAATAAATTTAAAGTTATAAAATCTTCATCAAAGTATAACAATACGTTACCAAGACTTAAAAATAAATATTTATGGCCCACACATCACGAACAATACTTTTATGAAATCGTAATCAAAATACAACACTGACAGATTATGCAACAAGTCCTCTAACTTACTGCTATGTCTCTACACTGTGCCGCATCCTCCCGCATCACTAATGAATTTCCAAAATGGCTTCGTTATTGAATTATTCTTGTTTTTTGTCGGCCATTTTTCAACCGATTTCGGCGGTTAATTGGTTGTGATTAAGTCGATTTTGTTTTTGCGCCGGCCCGCTAAGGTATATTATGATTAAAGTTATGTGCATAAACCTAACACAAGTATGGACTTTCGATCATTGAAATAAGTATCTGATCTTTAATGTGTTGGCAGGGTTGACAATATATAGTAAAGTATCAGCCTATTAATGTCCCACTGCAGGGCAAAGGCCTCGCTTGAAATCAAGTTATCGTTACAACCTTGATCTACTGGCTTAATCACTACGCTTGCCAAATGCGGATTGGTGATCACAAACCCGAGCAGTGTCCGAAAAAACCGATACAAAATGAGCTCGCCCCGGGAATTGAACACAGGACCTCGAGATCTCGACACGGTACTAAAACCACTGGGACTGGACCATCGAGGCGTTACAATATAGTTTCAGTTAATAAATAAATAAATTATCTCTGGTCACTATTCGCACAGCGACATCTAATCTAGTAAGCATTAGTTTATGCTATGGCCATGGGTGCGAGACAGGTTTACATAAAACTTATTGTGTAAGTTAATCCATATTATCATTTCTTATAAATGACTACCTTAATAACCCAATAGCACAACTAAAGCCCAGTTGAAATGCCACTTCAGAGGTCCATTTGAATGAATTAAATTTTATTAATAATTATTATTATTAAAAATATTTTTTAAAATCCAATATTTAGATTACCTTACAACATTAAAAATATCTAATTTATTATAAGTATATATTTATTTTTAAGCAATACAAATGCTTGATTGCCCACACTCGATCAAAATACAGCCGGATAGATTAAATTTGACAACCCTGATCCGATTGTTATATCAACCTCCATCTCACACCTTGACAGTTTAATGACTCAATATGTTAATCATAATTTCTTTGTTCATTTTTAATTAGAGTACACGTGAAATTAAGTGTAGCCGGAGGCAATTGCGAAAATGTGTGGAGCTCTCTCATTAATATCGTAACGAGCAATGTAATGCTTTTAATTTTAGCTTGTAAACTAAGTCTGATTAGGATTATGCATTAATCATTTGTTGAAGTAAGACAAGACACTTAGAATCTATGCTAATGTTAATACGTATGTTTGTCTGTTACCTGCTCATGTAACTGATTGTCGAATGATTTTTAGAATTGGATGAAGAAGTGATAGTTGCTTAGGGAAACGTGTCCATCAGAATTATTAAACACGCATTAAACTTATTGTAAGACCATCATTTTAATCAAAAGTATTAGCCTATTTAATGTCCCGCTGCACTGACACAATACTGGCTTAATCTCCAATTTGCCAATAAAATGTTCATTTTTTGCTCGACTTTGGTTATAAACTCAGGATCCCAAGATCTCGACCCACTTCCTAACACCACTAGATTATTCAGGAAACATCTTAATTTAACCAAAAAAGATTCCTTTCCAACAACAACTATATACACTTCAAAGAAATTACAAGAAGGCCTCTACGGAAATCTAAAATCTATTCCATATTAAGTTTTAATTGTTTTCATATAAATTGTATTGTAATCCTATTTAAGTACATAATAAACGTTATTCTATTCTATTCTACTCCATATTAAATATACATAAAATGTATTGGAAGATCACGTAATGTTCATGCTTACGCAATGAATTATAGAGATCATGGTTCGTAATGTAACACATTTTGAAGTATTACACAACATTGCAAAATAATGTCTTTTTCAGAGCCAAATTATCCTTAATACATAATGTTTCCATTTTAGCAATACATACAGTGTTGTAGACTGGTAATAAAATATAAAATAAATATGGCAGCTAATTCAGTTTAAAGTTTCCTTTGGTAACTAAAATAGTAAAGGTATTCCATTCCATCTAGAGAAGAAGGGTAGCATTATCACTCACAATATTTTACACCTATAATTAATAAAAAAAGCAATAAAAGTCGCTCATAATTTTAATATTCTGACAAGCACATTAGCAGCATATTCAATTAACACTTCAACCATCGCTGCGATGCTGCGAATATCCTTCCATGCTAAGCTCCTCTGATCCTCAACCCTTTTAATAAACTGCAAGAATTAAATAAACATTCAACTGATCAGTGTATATTGCGACGGAATTCAATTAGTCCATTACGGTTCCAACTGAAATCGATTGACCGTCCTAACCATTCCTAGACCGAAGCGTATTAGCGCTGATCAAATGGCCGCCCGGGCCGCAGGATAATCGAATACTCGCCAGTAATGGCGATTGCGAATCGATTGTAGCCGCACAATCGAGTCGCCAGTAATCGAGTTTCCGATCGTTTCGCCCATTCGCGCCACGTCTAGTTTGGGTCGAGTTACTGCTGTGTTTTGTTGTCTTGTGGCCGTTTTTGTTTAGAGTTTGTTAACTTGGTAGTCCTATAATGATAAAAGCAACATACATAATGTTACGTTCGTAGAAATATTCTTTCGACACTAAGAACTACATATTATGTATGCAACATAACCAATTTGTTTTAAGCTTAAAACTTGAAATATTTCACTGACACGGAGAGCGATAAATACAAGATAGATGCGATACATCACACAGAGAAAGAAATAACTTTAATTTTAATTGGTTTATGGCATCTCGAGTATATCGAGTTTGACGAGCCATTTGGTGTAATGGTCGAGAAGTCGGTCGCGGGTTCGATCCCCGCACGGTACAAACATTTGTTTGCATAAGCATTCTGTCTCTATTTGTATCGGTCTGAGTGTTTCTATGTATAATATGTATACAAAAAAAAGTATATATACCTATGTAATGTTTATCCGTTGTCTAACACCCACAGCACACGCTAATGCTTAGTTTGGGGCTAGATGGCGCTGTGTGAATAATGTCCAGAGATATTTATTTATTTATTTATATACTAAAATAGAAGGAATCTTTAAGTATAAAAAAAATCAGCACTGCTCTCAAATTTTTCGTACAATTAGTTGTAGTAGTAAGTAAAAATATTATGAAGATTAATGAGTCGACCGTTGTAAGATTTACTGTTTCATTTTATTACCTAGATTTTTAATAATATTATAAACAAGTAATTTTCTGTCTGTTATGAAGAAAGCCAGGAACGTTTTTAGCAATTCCGTGGTATGCCATTGTAAAAATTATTGAACTGATCCAATTTCGCAAGCGTGGAAATTCTACTCTCCTGTCCAAATGACCGCTCACCGCAGCATAATCGAATATTCGCAGTAATAACGATAGCAAATTGATTGTAACCTTACAATCGAGTCGACGCGTAATCGATTTTCCAGCTTTTCTGCTATGTGTAGTTACTGCTTTAATTATTTGCCTTGTGATTTCTTTTACATTTTCTTTTGTAGGCAGGCAAGTACCTACGTTGTTTGAGAAATTACGGAAGTCGTTTCGACGTACGTATTCCCACCATTTACCTACATTCATTTAGGGGGCACTACATCCAAAAGCTAAGAAGCTTTGGCTTTTAAATGGCTCCAAGATAAGAATCTAGGAACTATTTCGGGTTTGTGATCACCAAACCAATCAATCAACGAAATCACCAATCAATGAAATAGAAGTGTGTCAAGCACTTCTGTTTCGGGGAAAGGGCACAGTCGCTAGTAGAATTACTGGGTATAAGAGACCTAATAACTGTCGTCTCGGTGTAGCGGGCGCAGGGCAGTGCCTAAAAAAGTAACTGCTAGTTACTGTTTGGCACTGAACTGTCTAAGCAGACGTGGCGCTTACCATCAGGTGTACGATCTGCTCGTCTTGTTACACATTGCAATACAAAAAATATAGCATTTTGCAAGCGTGGTGATTAAGCTAGTACCTACCCATCATTGTGACTTGATTTCAATAAATCATTTGCCTTGCAGTGAGACACAAAATAGGCTGATACTTTTATTATTATTTACTTACTAGCCTTCCGCCCGCGGTTTCACCCGTGCGTAATCTCTTTTTCCAATATCCCCTCTTCCCTACACGTTTCCCGTAGGAATTTTATAGCCTATGTCCTATTCCGGGTTATAAACTATACATGTGCCAAATTTCATCTAAATCCGTTCAGCCGTTTAGGCGTGATTGAGTAACAAACATCCAAACATCCAAACATCTAAACATCCAAACATCCAGACTTTCGCATTTATAATATTAGTAAGAGTTCCTTCTCTAAATCACAGCAAAACAATTCTCCTCAAGAATTCAAATAAATTATAACCATTTTTCTTCCCCCCTCATTATAATTTTAACGTCCAATGTAAACATGTACCCCCCCAAATCTTACACGCCACACGAACTTTGATCACGGTGATAACTAACTCGATTAGTTAATTAATAATTTCACACAAATTATAACGACTTGATGTTTTCGGAGGGAGAATTTTTTATACAAGTAAGAATTAGGTCATGGTGAAAAGGAAAAATATTTTTAAAGGTTACAGGTTCTCAGGTAAAAATATTAATCATAATCATAATAATTTATCGCAAAAATGTGGTACATAAGATCTTAAATATTATAGTTAATACATACATCATTATTTAATATACATGCACAAAGATCAAAAACGCTCATTGAGCGGGAAAATAGCTCACAACGCGTTGTGGTCACAGTAAAACATCCAACTTACTGACACACAGAGGAGACTATATTTTGAGAGATATTAAGTTAAACAAAAACAACGTCGGAGGCGAAAATCGACTTTGATGGATATAGGTTAGAAGGCCTTCGTGGTTATCTTTTTTTAAACCTGAAAAAAACTTTGTGACCACAACGCGTTGTGAGCTATTCGTGTTCCGTTCAATGAGCGTTTTCGATCTTTGAGCGTAACATACACATAGACCGCACATTAACCCTGTAAGGGCGCAAAATAAACTTAACTACTTAGTTACTTAATTTATAAATAATATACATACAAAAACTAGGTACTTGGCCTTTAGATGCTCTTCCAATGTGTAAAAACAGACCTCTTTATTTGGAAATTAGACCAACAATAAAAAAAAACAGTAATTGCAAACATAAGTAAATAAATTTCTCCAAAGTGCTCTTAAGTATTAATAGCCATTTATTATCGATATCAGCACAATGTATATCTAAACTAAAATGATTATATCTCTAATAACCATTCACGAAATGTTACAAAAAATCAAACTCCGGATATGGCACGTCAACGGTAGCTTTCTAACCACTAATCTATTGTGAAACGAACTCAATGATCACTGATCTATGCATTACCGCGATCGATGGATCAATTTATCGATAGATCTAGATCGTTCGTCCGGTTGGGAAACGTTAATGTTGTGTACAAATTGCTTAATGTATCAAAGTGATTTAATTTGACTTATTGTGAGAGCTAAGGATGCTTTTAGACTTGATTCAAAATTAAATCAAAACATTCTTTACCCAACTTGGATGAAGAACGTGAAACGTTTCATAATATATATTTATATAAAAAAAATTAAATACTAGCTGACCCAGTGAACTTCGTATCACTTACTTTACTATTTTTCTCGCAATTTTTCCATATTTTCTCATGGTTTAAACCTTCCCTGGACTTTCACAAATATTACAAGACTAAAATTAGTCAAATCGGTTCAGCCGTTCTCGAGTTTTAGCGAGACTAACGAACAGCAATTAATTTTTATAGAGATTTCATCCGCACGTCAAAGAAATTACGCGCGGGTGAAACCGCGGGCGAGAGGCTAGTAATTTAAACAAATATACATAATTTATTGTTATACAATAAAACAAAACAATGGTGGGTCGACCTGAACTAGGATTATTCCTGTTGTTTTCCTTCTTCCTTCAAGTATCATGTGACTCTACTATTGGCTTCGGAATATTTGGTATCTATAGAAAAGAACCGGATAGAAAGTCGATTCCTTGTAAATCATATGAAATCAAATCAAATCATTTATTGCCTTAGATAATTACATTTACTTCATCTAAATATTGTGTGGATGATATTATGTTTTGTGCAATAAAGAATATCTAATATAAATATTATTATGTACAAATGTTCGATCTAATTGAACCACAGAACAAGAAAAATTGAATTGAACCTATCTATTTAGAATTGAACATAAAACCCTTAGCGGAACCGTAACTTTATTTATTTTTTTAAATTAACCACACCAGCGGCACTAGAGGAAACAAACATAGCTCCCTCTCTCCCTTCCGCTCCCGCCCCGCTTCCGCAAAATTCGAAGCAGAGTACTTACAGTATTTGTACAATGCAAAACATGCCATTTTATTGATAAGTCGATAGGCACCTTAAAAATCCAGATTGTGGTACTAAGTGACTGCATGAACGAATGTTCGACTGCTAAGACACGAATTGATCTCAAATATTCTGTGTCTCAAATAAATATTAGGCAATAACATAAATCTTTAATGTAAATGACGACTGAAAGCTTGCATTAGGCTATATTATTATAGCTAAAAACTATTCGTTGGCATAGTTTATTCCCGTGCGTCCCATTATGTTTGTCCCACCAGTGCAGTGGGACGAACGAGAATTCTTATTTTCACTTTCCGTTCGTCACACTGAACTTTGTGGTGAGACGAGGAAATAAAAATAGGAATGCCCGTTCGTCCCACTAAATGAAATAAAAAACCAAGGTATGAGTAGTAAGGAATTACCTATATGTCAAGAAATTCTGAGCCATGTTCAATCAGATTTTTTCCGAATTCGCAAAGGGTTAGAAATATGGTATTGAATCACACATTCATATAGGTACCTACATTTGCGATGCGAACCGTTGTGATATGAAAGAAAGACAAAACAAACCATTTCTATTTCTGTTATTGCATGGGAACTGAGCATTATACCAGAATACCAAATATCATTAAAATCGGTTTAGGCTTAACTGACAAACAGAGTTCGTTTCCTTTCTGTAATTATTAGTATGAATTGGTAGTATTACTAATTTTTTAACATTATAAGCTGATGTAATGATTTGCACATTAGTGGGCGTAAGCTCGACGCCTTTTAGCAAGGCTCTTAGGCGTTGTTTTTTGCTTATAGTTATTAAACTAATTAGTTTCAAGTTATATACTACACACTTAAAGCGATACTTTCTAGTGAAGGGTCTTTCAATTAAACCAGCTAGTGATTGTATATTGGTTCATGGTAGATCAGTTTGGCAGACAGGCACGCAGCCCACCTGATGGTAAGCGGTTACTGCGTTTCACTAGGAAGCGTCGCGCAATGTGTTGTCATAGGCCTTTGCCACACTTGACGGAAATTCCGTCGCGGATCTTCGGCAACGGAACGCCGATACATGTAATTGCATATAAATTACAAATAGCGGGCACACTACGCGGAAGATCAGTCGCTCCGTCGCGGACAATATTTATATGAAACTACACGCATTGGCGTTCCGTCACGGACGATCCGCGACGGAATTTCCGCCAAGTGTGCCGAAACTGTAGGCTCATCTGATGTTAGATCCTACTAATATTATAAATGCGGAAGTCTGGATGTTTGAATGTTTGTTACTCAATCACGCCTAAACGGCTGAACGGATTTAGATAAAAGGCACGCGTATAGTTTATAACCCGGATTAGGACATAGGCTACAAAATATTTAAAAAAAAAAATTACGCGCGGGGGGCGGAAAGCTAATATTAATATAAAGAGTATAAGACTTACACTTAGGTATTGAAAGCTAGATCAGAGGGTGGCGAAAAAGTCGTAACCTCTATTCCTATACGTCAATTCGAGTCATTGGCTATTTTAAAAACTCTGGATAAAACAAATCCTTAAGTCCACAAAAAACGTCTAAAAAAATTAAACCCACATTCAAAATGAACTTGGTCAGTTCAAAATAAAAATAATAAGCATTAAATTATCACAAACAAAAAAGCGGTCGTACCTACACACTCATTATTTAATTTAACCCGCAGACTACCGCGCAAAAAACAATTAGGTATCTTGTTTTAAATGAAACCACAGCATCAAAAACAATTAATTGGAATTGTCGGTGGGACTACAAGTATAATTGTTTCGTTCGCAAACGAATTAATCAAATAATTACGTTTAGAACAAACAATGTATTAATTAAAATTTTTGCTTTTTTTGTTTGCTTTTAAGTTACAAAAAAAAGTTCATTATGCTGGTCTGGATTAAATATTGTGTTAAGGATTAGACCAGCTCTAGGTTCATTTGGGTCGATAAAATAATAAAATAATATAAATAAATAATCAAATGTCTTTATTCGTCATCAATTCAGATCGCACATACAAAGATTTAGGGTAGGTAATTCTATTTTTATTTAAACTTCATTACACAACACAAGGTACAGTCAACAGCACGTCAGACGTAACACTTTGGACTTTGTACCGCTCTTATGTCGGGGGCATAAGTGCTATTATCGAACTGCAACTGTTTACCGTGATGTGCTGTTGACCGTACAAATAGTACTTAAAAGCTTATGGAATTATCTACCAGTCAACCTTTTTTGTAAGCTTTTATCTTTTTTATATTGTACATAATTCTGTTATGTTTTAATTTAATAAAAGATGGTTTTATATCATTTTATTCTTTTACCATTATTTGAACAGTACGGACAACGAATCCTTGTTTTATAATTATATATTATCTTTGTTTTGGTTTAACAAAAACCAAATTATTGGATAAACAAAAGGATTTAAGAAAGTAAACGGAAATCCATCATTTAACATGCATGATTCAATTTTTAGATTTCTTTAGAAGGATATCCAGAAATTATTTTATTGTCGAAATAAGATACCTAACAAGAGTACCTACTTAAGTGTAATAATATTATGATGAGTCATCTTTGTTCTAATTTTTTTTTAAGTTTTATTTATTTCTATGTAATTCAATTATTCTTTATCAAAAATAATTAAAATCATTTTAAACTTGCCAATTGATTCATTCAAATAATAATGTGAAAAATGGAGTTTTAAAAACGTAACTAGTTTTTTACTTCATTTAACTAGTTTGCAACTAGTATTTACTAGTAGAATAAGCGACGGCCGCCGGCGGGCGGCGCGGTAGGGCGGGCGGATGGTAAGATACGCCTCTCTCATTTTCGCGCTAAACGCTTAATTGTAATAGACTGCATCGGTTTGTTTTTTTTTTTTTTTAATATATTTATACAAAGTAAAATATTTATATAAACCAAACAAATAGTTTAAAGCATGTTTTTTAGGGTTAAATATAAAAGTCGTTTAATGAAATGAATTGAATTCAAATATGCTTTAAAAATGGTTCTTTGTTATTTTTATCAAAGTTTTTGCTCATAAAATTATATAATATTTGTTTTCAGAACGTCGAGTTTTTTTTAAATAGAATATTATTTTTAAAAAAACTCGAAGATTAACTGACGATTTTTAAAAGCATAATGTTCCCTGGTTTCTCGTAGTGATTTTGTTTTACTTTTTAATTAAAGTAAAGACAATAAAAGTAACAAACGTCTCTTTTTTTTAGTAAATCCGGAAAAGTCTAAAAATGCATGGGCCTATACTAAAATTATATTCCAACTAAGTGAATTTATCATGTTTATTATTTACTAATTATTTCCTATTATATAAAATAATTTAAATCTCAGGAAGTCTCTTCTTTAAACGTGTTGCAAAAAAAGGTGAAGCTGATAGCTGAATATGGAGAAAGCCGCTAAAGATAAAACTTGGACAAGACTCTTGGTACTTAGGAAGAAAGAACAAAAAAAAATTAATTTACGAGAAAACATATCAAATAAAAATATAAAAAGAGGTACTAAACTAACTCATTAACACTTGCTAGCGGTTAATTGCGCCCAACCTCAGCATATGCTGCAGAGCTGGTAGATAAAACCTCTTTTTTTATGTGACCACGGATTGATTTTGGGATTTAAAGAAAATAATAAATACAGAAAAAAAAAACAACTTATTGAAGGACAATTTTTATTATTACAAAAATTTGATTGCTTTTAGGGAAATAATAAATATGTTTATTACCAAACCAGGTTAGGTAACGTTTTAAGGGGAGATAGACACTTATTATAGAATTATTGGTATAAATAAAGCCATTTAAAAACTTACCAGCACTCTCAACAGCGCCTGGCGAGACAGGAACCGGTTCGCACTCCCGCTCATCCCTCCTCTGCTCGAACTCACTCACTCTGCCCCCCCTCCCCCCATTCAGGCCCAGGATAGCGTCTATCGTGTGCCTAGGCCCCGAACTGACACTCGGCACTTGAGTCAACCCTAACCGCGACTTCACAGACTCGAAACTCTGGTTCAAATGCATTTGTTGCGCGTGAAAAAACATCCCCATCCTATTCAACGTCTCTAAATTCTGCTGGTGTTGGAGGGTTAACGACTGATCTGTCACGTTGATGGACGACGTTGAGTTTGGACTGCTCATCTGCGAACGCGGACTGTTCGTCTCGGATCGGTCGGGCGTCTGGTTGCCATAGTAACGCTCCTCTGGTGCGTCCATTTCTCACCGGCACGCGTCAGCCACTGGCGCGATACCAAACAACGGTTCAGGGAAGGGAAAGGGGCGGGGCCAAAGAGAGGGGGGGTGAGCAAAATTGCCCATTGAAAGTGCGAAATTTGGGGTCGCGATGTGATTTTGTTTGGTAAGAAGCAAGAAGCGGCGTATTAGCATTTTCCCCCCGGAGTTTCTTATTGATGGTTGAATAGTTTTTTCTAAGGTTTGATTGGGTCGATTGTGCGAGGCGTTAGCGGAGACGGTTGTTAGAAGTGTTAGAACTCTTTGAGGGCTCGAAATTACTTGTTACGGCTGTTTTGTTGGTCTGTTAAAGGAGTTTGGGAACATCTGTTTGTGTATTAAAGAATAGAAATTTGTACAAAAATAGCTACACAAATAAAACATTTAATTCCACTTAGCAATAAAGATATTAAAACCGCAAACACAAAGTTAATAAAATGAATACAAATTCGTACAAATTCCCAATTACGCAAATGCTAATAAACCCAATTCGAATTAATCAAACTAATCAATACGCAGCCAATTAAGGGATGCTTGTCTCATCCGATGATCATGAGAGTGAGCGAGACGGAGTAACACCGGACATCTGCCTGTTAACACACAAATTTAACCAAATCGGTTAACCCGTAACCAAACAATAACAGCTTTTCCAACTGACCACTTTATCATGTCTCTCTCAGCTTAAACTGCTGTTAAACACAAATCAATTTCAACTCTAAGGAAGTAGCAATTAAGTCAAAATTTAAATGAAGAAATAAGCGAAGATAAGCCGTTACAATATTGAAGGCGACACCGTCAATATAATTTTGTCTTATTCGCACTTACACAGATCTCACTCGCTCTCATCTCAGGTGCGGAGACGGTTGCCAGGGGGCGGGGCGTGTGACGTCACCCATCGATCGACCAATCGTGATGGGGATTTCTTTTTTTTCTTTTCCCGCGGCTTCTTTTGTCGACGGGTTTCTTTTGTCCCGCGGACTGTGATTGTTTGCCGGCGACCGTGCGAGGGTTAACTTTAGGAATAACAAGCTGGGAGCTTTTTGATGGTTAAATGGATTATGTACTGTTACTAGTTCATATGAGCAGCTAATTAGTGAATGTCACGTTATTATATTCATAGAGAAATATTTTAAGGTCGTCGAACATAAAAAATATTAAAATGGAATGATTTTGAATGATTACCTATCATTATTACGTTTTTAATAAAAATAAAAATATTATTTATAAACGGCTGTATTTTAAAGTTATAATTAGGTAACTTTGTTATGGAAATTATTATTTTATTAATATAAAATGTAAAACATTTTAATTTTGTTTATTTATTTATTTTTATTTAAAAAAAAATAAGTATCCTATTTCATATTCTATTTCAGAAGTACATTTTACAATCTATATTTTTTGGCTGAAGCTTAAGCGCGTTGGTTTTATCTAGAAAATTTAAATTAAACTAAAAAATCACGATTTTTTTAATTTCACCAACAAATAGCACTCCATAAACATAAATCTACATATTTTTTTATTTTTGAATTTTTTGAAAATAAATTAAATACTTATAGGTACATTTATTACAACAAAATACTTACAAAGCCAATTATGTGTACAATACTATGGAACATTTTATTGCTTTTAATTAGGTAAGGTACCTACCTACAGATTTCATACGCAAATAATTTTAAGAGATTTATTTCACGCCATAACATCAATTCCCTAATTGAACCACAAATAGAAATTACTTGGCCGTAAAAATATCACTAACTGATTGACTGTTGATAAAATCAGCAACACAATTTGTTTGATTTTTAAGCTTAGTGCACAAAGTTATTAAAATGAAATCAAGCTTTGCCATGCATCAGGGGTTGTGGGTTTTGAATACCAACCTGGTTTTTTTTTGGTATTTTATTGAAAAAGAAAAACTCTGATAGGTACCTATTATACTATAAATGCTTAAGAATCTTGACAATTAATGTTATGTTGTCTTATATTATCTTTAAATAAATCTGTTCGATGTTCAATTCACAAAAGAAAATTTATTTGGCGAGGCCACAAAAAAAATATTTTAAATGCTCATCCCGGCTTTGCCCAGGTAATAATATCTACGAAGTACATGGATACTAGTCATGATAATAACAGACACAAAATTAAGAATTATCGAATTAAAATAAATGAAATATTAAAAATAAATTACAAAATAATCACAGCTTGTCACGATAGCTCTACCTACCGCTCTACCGTTGCGCAAGCGTAGACAGTTTGTGTGTGTCGAATATCAGCCACCAGTCAATATAAATTCCGTCCTCCTTGCGCAGATGTTAAAGACACTTTTTGTATCCACTTACAATGTTACAATGGTGTGTCGGTACCAAAAAGTATACTATACTACGAACAGTTAATTTTTTTGGTAAAAAATAATATTGAATGTCGCCTCCCCTTTACGAGTGCACCTAATCACAAGCGCAGGAGTGCACTTACGTGATTGCAGTCCGCTGCATATTTGATTGCGCTCATTAAGCGACGACAATTAGCCCGAAACTATACGTTGATTGAAACACGCGACTTGCAGTCGAATGTAGGTACTTCATTCATAAACCTAGGGATGGGAAACTTTTAGTGTCCTCCAATGTATAATGGGTAAAAATAGCCACTTTAAATAATGATGGAATTGCAATGGAATATAAGGCTGTAGTAGCCGTTTCCTTAATGTGTTGGGGGCTTGGGTCTTTTCTTTAACCTGTCCTGTTCTCAATATAATTGGAAACGGCGCAATATGTTATTCGCTTCAATTCAGCTATGTAAATTGTAAACGAGATTTCCACTCAAGTCATCTTTTACGCAATCAGTAACATTCGCTTCCACTCCACCCACTATTAATACCATCTGAAATACTATTTTTTAATACCACAAGTGTGGTGCTCATGCCTACGGCCCTTCTGATAGTAAGCGGTGAACGTCACGTATGGACGCTTGTAAGATCAGAGGCATAACCATAACATAACCTTGGCAGCAAATAACAAGAGTTTTCCCTTTGCCAACACCATGGCCGTCCCCATTTGAATTCTGGAGAACTTACTCACTGACAGAATAGCTCAAGAGCATAAGTGGCATTTCATAGACTAACTGCGGGTAGATGGCGCTGTGAGAATACCTAATGTCCAATGATGTTTATTTGTTTATCTAGACACCTAGGTTTACAATATTTATTAGATTTATCTTTATTAAATAAACCTGTATCTCTGTCTGATTTAATTCCAAATTCCTTGCATGCTAGACGAACGTGGAACTAGGAAAAAGAAAAGAAGATGAAATATTTTTGTTCCTAGCCCTTTGACTATACATAACAGTTTTTAAAATCATTCAATTTTGTTACGGGGTAAAAATTTTACCGTCAATCGATGAATCAATTTTTTCACGAGTACTGGAGTTTAATTAAAATAGAAGGGTGATGGTTTTTTATGGCATCACATACGTGGACAAAGTGCCTATTGGGAATTTAGGTTACAAAACTTACAAGCTCGAATATCATAGAAACCTAGTCCCTCAGTGGAATAGACCATCTTTACCGGTTCCCATCAAGAAGGCAGCGTGTTTGTCTGTAAATCTAGCATTAAAAGAAAGATAACAAGAAAGACTTTTTTTTAAATTGATAAGAGAGGACTCGTCTCTAAGCTATCACAAATTTTAAGGTCAATGGTAAAGCCAGAAAATGTCTTCTTGTCTTGAGTTTAATTTAAATCATCTTGTCGGTCAACACGTCTGAAAACATAGGGAGCTATCATTACAAAAATTTTCCACAGAATTTCCAATTTACCCTAATCTAAACCTGGCCTTAAGTTTTCATTACCCGTCCCAAAGTCTTATAATCACCGTTCAGTCTCGTCAAAGCCGATGATATAATAACGATGTTAATTGCGAATCCATCGTTAAATTAACCGAGCTCAAAGATTGATTGAGCTAAGTGGGGGAGGGAGGCGCTAATCCGGCGACCATATAACAATTTGTGTTCTAGAGATGTGTGTGGGACTGTTTTTATCGATATAACTTGCGAATCGCACCAACCTACTGGGCACTTTTTGAGAAGTTGACTGCTACTAAATTCGATTTATCGGATCATATTCAATCTTTCGGATACATTGTACCTATGTAGGTAGTTTATTATAAATTAGCGTTATATAATTATTTAAACATTCGATGTAAAAAAAAACGTATTTTACTAACTTTACCAATAGAAACTCCTTCAAATTACATCAACAAGAAAATGGTAAATCGAAACTTTGCAAAGGTTGTAACCGACACTAGGAACAACAGGGAATTCGTTGGATGTTGCACCAATACTTATATATAAACTAAAGCGCAGAAGTTGTTGTACAAATACATAAACATAATACAGAAGCGCAGATGCATTGAAATTATGTAATCAGAGTAACTACAATTTTTATCGATATCGACACACCCATCCTTCCGCACCAGCCAGTTGACAGCGACCTCTGTAATTGTTGAATGAGGCAGCATTAAAACGGCAATTAACCAACATTGATTGGTTTTGAACACCCCCTCACCCCCACCCGTTAGTTTCAAAAGGGCTAGTCCAGGGGAAGCTGGACAGTTGGGGGTCTCGAGTCGCTTTGTGGCTTGATTGGGGAAAATTTAATATTAGGATAGTTGTATTTGAGTAATTCCAAACAAACTAAGTCTAACCATCGAGGCATAGACGTGGTAGCATTAATTAAATAAAAAAATAGCAATAAAATAACAGCATAAAATTCTGCAATCGGCCATGTTAGCTAAGACGCCATTCAGAACGCATAACGTCACACCTCAGTATCGTCTTTTTAAACAAATGAGTAAAATAAAAATATTCCAATTATGTTAACTTTGACACATTGCAATAATTACTAAGGAAATATAGACCGACAAACTTATCTGTTCCGGTGGCGGCGTCGCTACTGTCTATTTAGAACTGTCATTAAATATCGTTTTTACATTGCATTTCACGTAGTTCCAATTTTGGCCACCGGAACAGATAAGTTTGTCGGTCTATACGTCACTTGGTCGCCATGACACTTCGGAGCGTTTTAGTGCTTAATTAATAATGCTACTTCGAGTACCTATAACTATGACGACAATTTGAAGCGGGGACCGCAACATCAAGGCTAAAGTCTAATGTTAGTATGCTTCGTTGTATCAAATGCAACAGATTAAACCTTTAGCATCTTCAATACAAAAGCCTCTTTTAATAAAACTCCATTGGCCTTATTGAACATATTATAGAAATAGCTCACCAGAAACAAAAAAAATGTACGTTAAAGTGTTACGTTAGTAAGCTAACATCCTCCTTTCATCCTTAAAGGCGGGCAACGCGCCTGCGACCTCAAGGGGGTCTCGGGTGCTTATGGGCGGCGGTGATCACTTACCATCAGGTGATCCACTTGCTCGTTTGCCCCCCTGTGATATAAGAAAATAATCCTAAGTTAGTAGGCTAAAATCTTCTCTTAACCTTTGCCCTACAGTGAAACACAACAAGCAATTTTTTTCAAAGAATATATTAGTACTCTCCGAAGTCGTTTAAGTAGTAATCAAAGCGCTGCGATGAGCTAACTGTTGGTTAGCGGGTTAGTCTCTGATAAAGGATAACGCGAATCAAAGAGTGCCAGACGCAGCCGCGCTGGGGTGACCATGAGGACGCCGGTTTGAAGAAAAATTCAGGACTAGACCTTTTCTCCTCGCCCAACTCGACAACCTTTGCGTTACTATAGAACTTCACAAGTAGTAATGCTTAATGTGTGATATTTTTTGCTATACCTACTAATATCATGAAAGAAAGAAGAAAGATTTGTTTGTTTGTATTGAATAGGCTCCGAAACTACTGAACCGATTTGGAAAATTCTTTTACTATTGGAAAGATACACTATCCCCGGGTGACATAGGGTACTCTTGATCAGGGACATGTGGGGGGAAGGGGAAAAATTGACTAAAGAAATTACGCGCGGGTGAAACCGCGGAGGCGGCTGCTAGTATTTGAATAAAATTAAAAATCGAAAGTTCGACAACTAAAACAGTTTTAACGATCGAATATACAGCACAGTCCAGACTCTGAAAAATGGCGTTGTAACACCCTTGTGCCTCGAAAAGCACTTAAAGCCGTTGGTCCTGCGCTTGATCTCTCTTCGGACGTATTCTGCTGTCCCACCATGTTCTAAGAGTGAGGGAACAGATTGTGCACCTGCGCTTTGCGCACTTTACTAAGTATATTCTGCGTAGTTGCTTTATCATAAATCGGCCGCGTAACTTTGCTAGAAGGACATTAGGAACTGTATAAATTGTCCCCTAAATTGTTTCTAGTTTGGTTAGGACATTGCAGGCTTGAATCACCTGAATGTCCGAAAATAATGATGATTCCGTGCTTCGGAAGACACGTTAAGCCGTTGGTCCCGACTATGTTCCAAGTAGGTCTGGTTTCCCATGTAAGGGTTACGGAGGTCAGATGGCAATCGCTCCATTGTAATAACCAGGCTTGTCAAATCTAGGATCATAGTCGAAGCGGACCCTGAGCCCCATACTGGATGCAATCGAGAATACGCTGAGATGATGATGATGTTGTCCCATAAAACCTTACAGAATGGCTACCAGCATACCGCCCACGGCGTCGTCCATTAATGCCTGCCGTTCTGCGTTATTAATTAACTCACAGTCTGTCCCTACGCCTGATGGCCGCGGTCGCGATGTGGACACGAGGGTTACACAAGCCTTGTTTATTTACGAAAGAAAATATAGGAATGGTTTGTTTACTTTTTTGTATTCTTACGTGTGTTTAAAGCATGTGAAGGTGATAAATAATATTCTTGGACATGATTCTCAGTGCCACCTAGCCACAAACTAAACATAGATTGCACAAAAACACCTAGACCAATACAAAAAGACATGAAATAGACACAAAATTATTAGTTATAGAGATTAGATAGAGATATTAGATTAATTTAAAACGTTTTTGATGTTATAGTCGTCAAAAAAGTGGTTTAATTTAAAACAGAAAAACTATTATCTTCTTCCTTGAATATCCCAAATTTTACGCGAGAAAAGCCGCTGGTACAGCTTTTCTATCGATAAAATGTATTTATCATGAGACATAATTCAAAACACTTTACCACAAAAGTGACTACGTCTATTTAGCGTTTTACTAAAATACTGGGGGCCTAGACAAAGTATCATTTTGACAGCGATAACGAAATTCGTATGGATTTGACAGGTGCCTTAGAAAAGTCACGTGGGCAATCGATATTGAAAGTACAGGTTTTGACATTCGCTATTGCAAATTGAGCGATAACGAACGTCATAAATGCCGCTAGTCTGGGGCCTCTGGTTGCTCTTAAACAAAAAAATACGATGACATTCCATTTTCAAAAGCCACAACTCATATCTCGAAGTTATTAAATGTAATATCGTTAACCACTTCGAAAAGATGGTTATCGATTGTCGAAACAACACTAAAAGGACACAAAAGATCTTTTTTTGCTAATGGCACGAGCTTAAAAGCTTTTACTCTTATTATTCAAAAGGAGAGGAATTACTTTATAATTATTTTCTTCAACTTATAATGAGTAATTAGCCGAATTAGCTACCATTTTAGCAAAAACACAAGCCACTAAAAAGCATTATGCGTTAAACTTATAATAAAAAAGATTCATTTAAAATAATTTATGTGTGTGTCTATTAAAAATATGATAAAAAACTGTTATGAAAATGCAGTATAAAGATAAAAACTTTTTAATATGAGAGCAAAACAAAAAAATAGCAGCATTTCTCTTAGTTTGTTACTTCGCAAATGGAATATAAAACCCTTCATTGATGATCCCAAATTAACGACTCTCTCGTCAACAGTCTGTTATAGACAGTTAATGGAGTGTTCCCTCACAGTTCGGCGACACAATTCCCTCATCTTGGCAGGTGAGGGAGCGGTCAGTTAGTCGCTTGTTTCGCGTCTTGCGATAACGTGGTCGCGCACAGAGTAGCTACAGACAGACGCTACGGGCAATATTTAGCTTGATGTAAGTAAGAAGACCGGTAAATAGGTGAAAGACGTGAACGTGTAAAGAAAGATCGGCTTCGGACTGCAGTTCCCAAGGCCTCGGAGGAAGATGTTCTATTGTCGCTTACACAACGACTCGTGACCTTAACTTTGGTACCTATATGTATTAAGCTCAAAAGTCGCATTTAAGCACAAGTTTTATGAGTAGACATGATATCAAAAATCTTACTTATCTAGGTACTTCCATCATGGATTCCATTCAGTTCAGTAATTGTAATATCACTGTGAAAAATCAGCTACGAAAATGGTGTTTTAATTATCTGGCGATGAAGGATTAGATACAGTTTCCGGAAAACATCTTGAAATCGGGTGGGCATTGCACAGAACGCGAATTTTAGGTGCGCGTGGCGGGAGGTATGGCAGCGACGGGAGATGCGCGCGGGATTGGGCAAGCACAATTGCACATGCGCGAACCCCCTCCGTTTAACGAGGCGCCAAGATGTTTGTCGAACTCTGTATTTTAATATTTCATTGAAAAAAACACCACAATCGAGGCTTCTTTTTTTTTTTTTATTGCAATGTGTAACAAGACGAGCTGATCTTACACCTGATGGTAAGCGCCACGTCTGCCCTTAGACAGTTCAGTGCCAAACAGTAACTAAGCAGTCACTGTCTGGCACCGCCCTGCGCCCGCTACACCGAGACGACAGTTATTAGGTCTCATAATTTTACTAGCTTCAGTGCCCTTTCCCCGAAACACAGACGCGCTTACTCTGTCATCTTGCGTGCTCTGTGCTGAGCCCAAGTGGTCAGCAAGCGCTGTAACTCAATTGCAGCGGAGATGAGCCATAGTCCGGTGCAGCGATTGCGCTTTGTGCTTTGTGCCGAATACGCTGGTAATGCGATGTGCAAGTTCTATACAACTTGTCAACGCCATCTAATACAGTGATTGCTTATACGGAATACAAGTTAAGGCATACCTTGACTAAGGTATTAGGTAGGTTGACAAGGTAAACCTTTTTAAGCTATAGCTTAGCTCGACGTAGATTCAAAATATAATTTAGTCACGCACGACTGATTTTGTTGTGATGGTTTTTCTTGATTGTACGTACCTAATTAATAGATTTTAATTCGTATAAACTCAGGTTTTCAATTCAACGCATTATTTTTCGTCAAATTATAATATATCGGACTGCAAACGCTTTATTATAATCTGAATCTAAAAAAATAAAGCGTTAAATTTTGAGCCGTAACTAGTGTTCGGATAACACATTTTTGATAAATTAAAATTTTACGAGATACGATCTATACGGTTTTTTAACTTCATGGTGACAAATCGATACCTTTCCTTCAGGTGGAAGAGTATTGCCCATACATCATTGTACGTGGATAGTCACGATGCAATTATTTAAAAAAAGCAGTTAGCAGCACCATTGTTTTTTAAACAAGGCATTGGTGTATAAACAGCCCTTTTACTTATAGTTACCTATGTCATGCAAAACCAAAGAAAAATATCGGCCAAAACTCAACTTTTTACGATATTAACAAAATACTCAATAGCCCCACTTCCTTCAATCTGATTTGTCAACTAATAACACTAATTTGCTCGTCAAACCTTTTGAAAAATTTAAAAAACAACCTTTTTAAGACCACTTTCGCCCGAGACGCTGATTGTCCAAAACCGAATGAAACATTCGCTGACTCATCCAATCCATCACCGGGATCATTATAACCACACAAATTAATACCTGCCTCCTCTAAATAGCTTTGATAGATTGAGCGCCCATTATAACTTGGCCTCCCTGTCTTGCTTGTACAATAATATTTAAGTATGGGCAATAATAATGTACATTATTACAAAAACAATACATGCACGTCATTACAATATTTTTGTATTTTTGTTGCTTTTTTGGAACCTAATAGGTCCTAAACAAGCGGCACTGATGACGTTCGATATCGCTCCATTTGCGATAGCGAATGTCAAAACCCGTAGTATCGATTGACCACGTGACTTTTCTAAGGTACCTGTCAAATCCATACAATTTGAAGTTAGCGAATTGCGCTATAGCTGTCAAACTGTTACTAATGTTGTATGAGTATAGTTCATTAGAAATTATTTAAGAACATCGCTTGTGTTAATTTTTCAGTTTCCACTTCTTTCTGAAATATGCCTGTACTGCGAGCTTCTTATCCTAATCCTATCATATCAGGGCAAAGGTTCCCATCATTAAAATCAATAATGGCTATTGGCATAACATTTACCAAATGCGGATTGGTGATCCATCACATACTCGAAATATGTTCCAAATTTTGATACATATTTTTTGAATTGAACCCAGGACCATAGTGTTACAAAAATTTGTTAAACTGTGCCAGGACCATCGCCCTTTAATTAAACCACTAGAAAGTATTTTATTTCTTTCTCCGAGGGTAGTATCTAGATTTTGTCAGGGATTGCTTGCGACATGTTTGTGAAAAAAACAGGCGTTTTTAGAAAATACTCACGTTATTTTACTTTGGGGTCAACCAAATTATTGTAATGTGTCAATGTATGTGATTTATTCAACAAATCGTATTATTTTCAAAATCTATTTTTAATTCAAATTAACTACCATACAAAATGAGAGGTCTTTATATACTGGTCAGAGTATAATACCACCTGATTAGCATCGATCATTAGTGATCGAAGCTGATTAGTGATGTAAATTTTTGGGCAGTTTTTATGGTACCCTATGGCACTTAGAGTGCCCCAAGCTATTGATATATTTGTCAGTTAAGTTTTTAACAACCTTTTTTTTATAATCGAATTTGTGAACAGTTGCATAGTCTACCTGATGGATGATTTACATAAATTACGGTGTTCAAATTAGTATGTTAGGTGTATAATTCATATAAAAGCATAAAATTTGTAGAATGATAAAATTTCTTTTAAGAATTCTGGAATAAAATTACTTTTTTTTCCAAATAGTGTTGAGCCTATGTTAGATTAGTCAGTCCAAAATGTCAATTGTCTTCATTTATCATTGTATCTAACATACATAATTGTTTACTATTATAAATATGAGTACAATCGATTTGGTGTTGAGAAGTCGGCTATAACATCAAAAGATTTTCTTCGCGACTTTCAAAAATATATCCGATTAAAATAATATAAGCATAAGATTAAATTCACATCTTAACTCGTAAACAAAAGTACGGTAAATTAAATTATAGTTACAAGCCAATATAAAACAAATATGGACTAAAACAATAATAAGACGAAATTGAATTAAACACGGCACTCAGGACCGATCACGCTGAGTGGTTCAAATTACAGGCATTCAAACCAATGAATCTTATTCTAGCTCCTGTAATATGTGGTTTGGAAAATACTAAGATTATACAGGCTGTTGAATTTATGTAATTTTTGATGCAGCTAGACTCGATTGGCAGACAGGCACACAGGCCACTTGATAGTATGCGGTTTTTACGGCCAGTTCCATCAAGGTAGACTTTATGATGAAAGTTTTTCAACAAGCTGCCACATTATATGTATTCTCTATCTTTCATTTAAAGTAAATTGTCTCCTACATTAATATTGCAAGAACACAGCCAGCCTAGGGCAATTATGGTGGCAGTTTTTATCTGTGGGGGTTACCACCACTCGCCAGTGAATTCTGCTGTTAGCCAGTAGGACTCTGAAAAAATCCTTCCACCAACCAGAGTTAATGGGGTAATCGAATCCACGCTTTCCGGGTTTTGCACCGCCCCGGTTTTCTAACTACTTTTCCAAGTAGAGTCAAAATGATTAGGGGTTAACCGAACATTTGTTTTTACAAATGATTTCAGCTGAAAAAAATATGATTATTGTCATCTGTCTTTGTCATCATTCTCATCATGAAGATAAAAATATTAAACTACATCTTCTGTCAGCATCTTTTTACTAAAGTTCAATTATGAATATAGTTCTGGATAAAAATCGTTAACACGTTGGAACACCCTGTATACGCCGCTTCTTAATGGTGTAGATGCTGCGTCACGCTGCCCGTACCCGCGTAATTCGATAACACATCTACTCAGCCCCAACTCAGCCATCATCGGTAAGTACTTTCTTTACAATAATGTTTTTGTATTTCTAACTGTTCTTGTGGATTTTATATTTTTTTTTTATACTACAAAGGTGGCGGTCAAGCTTACGGCCCGCCTGATGGTATTGCCCGTATTGCCTATAATATGGACGCTTACCAAAAGCATCTATCGCACGTCACCGACTGACTAAAACCTTTTCCCGCCATATTTGAAGAACCACATATTTATTACTTT
Source organism: Mecyna flavalis (assembly GCA_949319885.1). Taxonomy (NCBI): domain Eukaryota; kingdom Metazoa; phylum Arthropoda; class Insecta; order Lepidoptera; family Crambidae; genus Mecyna; species Mecyna flavalis. The sequence goes on along the minus strand of OX439417.1, from coordinate 2,648,935 downwards.
CTTTTATGAAAAAAGAGGTCGGTTTTGGTTGGTAGGACTTTTCAGAGCCCAACTGGCCAGCTACCACAGGTAAAATCTGCCGCCATAACAGCGCGGCGGCTGTGTTCCGGCATTATTCCGCACATTGAGAACGGAATGAAGGACCTACTAGCTACCCACTAAACTTCCACAGTTTCCACAGGCTATTAATTATAGCTTTTGCTTAAAAGCCTGCATAGATTGAAACATACTTTTTTTTTTGGGTAAATGTGTTGTTTGACAAATAAAAAAAAGATAATCTATAATCGCTATGCACACTATGGATAGTAGCAAAAGGATTAACAAGTACCCATTCATACATTTATTCATTCATTGTATGAAATAGATTTTGGAATGCGAGCACAGTGAATAATATTGTAATAAAAACCATTAGCCATTTGAAATTGGTAAGGTGTACGAATATTATGTCTTTATGAAAAAAAAATATAGATAAAGAAAAGATGAAAATAAATTCTGACACATTTTTATTAGGATTTTTAATATAAAGATTACATGTTGAGAATTTAAGTATCAACACTAAACTACATTTTTATTAAAATTATAGCCATCATAAAGTTATACAAATTTAAATTCGTTGATAAAAAAAACAAAAAATCCAAAATGAGTCTTTTGATTTTTACAAGTGTTTTTACAAGGTACACTATAATTATAGGGTACACTCATAAAAGGAGAGAATTATATATCTATATAAATAAAAATTAATTGCTTTTCGTTTTTCTCGCTAAAACTCGAGAACGGCTGAACCGGTTTGACTAATTTTAGTCTTGAAATAATCTTGGAAGTACAGGGTAGGTTTAAAAGATGAGAAAATATGGAAAAATTGCGAGGAAAGTGATACGAAGTACATCAGGTCAGCTAGTAATATATAATTATAATTATATTATATTAAAATATATTATTCTCTCCAAGCGATTATTCTGATATAATTATTTAAAAAAGCACAAAGTTCAACACATAATAATTGAGATATTTCCTCAGTCGCTACAATCTTAAGAGGTACAGTTTAATGAGATTCCCGCCTGCCCCGGGTGGCAGCAGGCGCCAGTAATTAGTCCTCCCCCCCACCCCCACTGGACACGGGAGGATTATTGTTCTAGCTTAATAGGGTTTTTATTATTTTATATTGCTGAGACACCGGGGTGGTGTCATCCCTTCTCGTTTATCAGCGTTTGGAAAAAAGGTAATATTTTTTAAGTAGAGAAACTTTATTGACCAGTGAGAAAGTTGACTGGGTTTAAGGTCCATTTCTCGTTTTGGGCCGCAGAGGTCGCTTACCATCAGGTGGACTGCGTGTGTACAAACTGAAGTGACACAAATAATGAAGGTAACTTGGCCCAAAGAAAAAAAAACTATAATTTAACGCCTTATTTCAAGAATCAACCTGATTGATACGGTTACATACAAATATCTAGATTCGGCATAAATAGCAAATGAAGGAGAAAAATGTCCAAAACTGGAGTGGAACATTGGCAGGTCATGTGTGCCGTATGAACGGCCCAGAATTGTCACCCATTAGTAGCCAGCAGATGCAGGGGATAGAAAGCCCCATATTTTCTCTATGGCCGGCCCAAAAGGCGATGGCACGATCTTGACGAGTATACCTGTAATCGAGAACTCTGGAAAGATTTGGGGGAAGCCTTGGCTTGGCAGTGCTATCATGATAAAGAAGATCCTGCACGACGTAGCCGTCAACAACGAAACTTGGGATAGCTAGGCTAACAAAAAGGAAAATTCTTCACACCCAATTAAAGATTACCCAAACGGTACCAACCCAAAAGCTCTTTCGCCTTATGATTGTCTACAAATTAGTCCCCGCTTTCATAATCAGAGAGAGACGCTCCTTCGTTATAAACGCAATTATCTTGCCTCTCTTTCACGTACTTAACTAAATACTCTGTTAACGTTTAGTCTGTATTTAACAGATTGGCGTTAAGTTGTGGGATTTGGTCATTAAAGTGGTTTTTCAGATGATAATTCTCTCTAGTTGTTGGCAACAAGTACAATTTTAGATTCCAACTAGCTAGCTACAGTCCCCAAAATAGTTCTAGCAATGTACCTAATGACAATTTTATAGGTCTGTTTCCAAGGGACTGTCACAGGATGTAACAAGCAGGACTTCCGTACAGTATTCCTGTGTGTATGTCTCCCAACTGAAGTTTACTACTAAAAACACAAAATTGGGTCATCCAGGTAGTGTTTATTGAATGGAAGGTTTGTGATCACCAACACGCACTTGGCATTCGTGATGATAAAGCCTGTACCTATCATTGTGCAACGTTGCAACCTTTTTTTGAAGGAGAATGCGTTTATGCACCACAACCACAGGCTAGCTAGACCTTCGACCGTGTGTGGGACTCGAGACTGAAGCGTCCACTACCCATATTCAGAATTTATGGACACCGCCCAATAGTTGTCAAGTAACAAAACTAAATTGCCAATAAAATGCTTCTCTCGTAAATACACAAAGACATCTCGAACAACGGGCGGTGTTTCGTCCCTCTCTGCCGCGGTACCTCCGTCTCGCTCACTCTAATCGTATTAAGCATCCATTTTTGTAAGCGTTCCGAGCCCGATCCAATTTCAAACTCATTTGTTAGGGCATAAAACAATTATTAAAAAACGCCAGTGATTTGGCTAGCAATTTTTGCCGTTTTACATCACTTAGAGGCGCCTATAGAGAGCTATGGAGATACTTAGGAGTACGCCTTTGGTACTTTGTGGCGGAACTTGTACAAGTTGAGAGTATGTTACACACACGCATCCATCTACTAAAACCACTAGTCCATCTTTTTAAAAAATATATATGAAAAAGGTCTCCTAGGCTTAATGATTCGGGCACAATTTGTTAACATATTTTTTGCAAAGCGTGGTGATTCATCTAGCACCTCCCCAATTAAGCCCTGGAGAGACCTGGAGACAGAAACAGCACGACAGTTACGAAATGTTACTTCACTGTGAACTTCTGTACGGTGGAGGTACTTACTTTCCCACACGAACGGCTTGTACAATCAAAAGCACGGCAGACGTAACACTTTGGACTTTGTACCGCTCTTATGTCGGGGGCATAAGCGCTATTATCGAACTGCAAGTGTATACCGTGATGTGCTGTTGACTGTACAAGTGGAAGAGCCACTGCTCTACTTGTCTTATAACTGGACTTACCGAATTCTGAATCCCCTATATAGCCTGAATACCCTAACTAGGGAAATGTTCAGGTTTACTGGGGATTTTCCGCACTTAGCCTCCAGGATGGGCCATTGTGCATGAAATGCGTCGCCAACACCGTTACTCAAACCATCTGAGCTCGGTCCAGCACTGCTGTAATGTCTCGGAGCACATCCCACACGGGGTGCCGCGGTTAGGAAGCAAGCGCGCTCGATGTAGGGATGCGCCCGATCCGATCCGATCCTTTGTAAGATCGGATCGGCAGGCATACGATCCGGCGATTTTCGGATCGGATCGAGGACATACGATTTTTGGCCGGATCGATACAAAAGTTGAAAGATCGGATCGCTTTGATCGTATGAATTAAAACGAGGTTTGTTTACTATAAATTGGGTACTTACTTAGGTTTATTTGTTACGAACTTTATCTTTGTTTACATTTTGAACTTGGCGGCATCCTTTACGGGTAGATGTGTTAATCTTAATCATTATATTACTATAATCGAATGTTGTGGATAGGTAAGCATAAAATCTGTGGATTTACTAGTTTGTTTGTTACCGTCCCTCACTGTTACCAACCCTAAGTACCTACTTGTTTACAGGTTTTACATTATGGCGATAGGGCATTGGGTCCTTATTTACAAGGTTTACATACTTTGAGGGGTTTACCTAATAAAGATCTAAAATTAATTATGTCTCACTTATTTGCATCCGATTCGGATCGATTTCTTGATCGACGGCATGCGATCCGATCCGCGGATCGGATCGTGGCATTACGATCCATTACGATCTGAAAAATCGGATCGACGACCCGGATCGCGCATCCCTAGCTCGATGATTGTCCACACACACTCTTGAACTACAGTAGATGTTCCCTGACTAGATCGGGACAAAGAGAAGAAGGAGGAGCTGAGAGAAAAAGTATTTATAGAAAAATCTGAAAGCAATAAAGTTGTCGGTAGCTCTGTCCATTACTCGGGAGTTTGCGTTTCGTAATCGACTCAGCAAACGCGCGCCGCTTGGTTGTTTAACATTTAGTCATCATCATGCACATTTATAATACCATACTCGCACTGTTCAATTTGATCTCGACGAAGCCAAAAATATTATCAACGGATAACAAACCCCTTATATACATTGTTTATTATTCCCATGTACCCTGTAATTAGGGGCCATGATATCTGAGATTAGTCGGTCGATTGGCCGGGAATCGAACGTGCTATTAGCTCAGTAGTTACCGCAGCGGGGCGCCTCTGTCGCGATTTGCAAACTTGCTATTGTTCGTTGCTGTTTGGAGATCCGTAACTTGAGTAAAAATTTCTTTTTGAACTTCCCGTATACATTAAATGGCTTAAAATCGAGAATATATCGCAGTCAGTGGACATGGCAAAGGTTGCTAATTGGTATAATATTTAAGTCAAAAAAGTCTAGATATCACCATCACCGGAGACATCCATGAAGCTGCTAATTAGTATATTTTCGTTTTTTAAGAAAATGCCTCATTTGGTGACATCAAAAAGTTATTCGATTGGGGTAATACCAGTGCCAGCAGAGCAGTGAGCGTGACTCATGCTACGTGCCTCCCTTACCTTGCACCAGTTGTCCACTTCACTTCCACTTAACATCAGGTGAAGTGGGGTTTATCAAATAAAAAAATAGATTTCCCATACAAAATACTCCATTCGGATTTCTTTTCATTGTTCTACTGTGTAACGTAATATTATTGATACGGAACCATTTCATATACAGTACTAGTCACCCTTGTCGTCGTTGTAACAACATCAGACGGGTCGTCGCCAGCGGGAGGTGAGTGCGGGTTCGATTCCCAAACGCGTTTATTACGATCGTAGCCTCGGGGCCAACCCTTGCTGATTGAAATTTTAAGTTAGTTAGATTTGGCTTTGATGACATTGGTACAAACACATCTGTTTAACTTTTTTACACACTAGAATACTAGAAAAATTGCCTTTCATAATTCACATAAATTCATATGAGACCTAATAACTGTCGTCTCGGTGTTGCAGGCGCAGGGCTGTGCCATACAGTAACTGCTTAGTTAATGTTTGGCACTGAACTGTCTGAGGGCAGACGTGGCGCTTACCATCAGGTGTACGATCTGTTCGTCTTGTAACACATGGCAATAAATAAAAAAAATCTTGCAAAATCAAAATTATCTTAAGAAAGCAATTTCATTTGACATCCTCGGGGATGAGCTGGTTAATAGCTACAAGGCTAAAACCAGCTCATCTGGCTGGAAAAGGGAAACCGGAAAAGTTTAGTGGATAGTGGGACCCTTAAGTGTGGAGTCCCACGATTTTGGCGGGACGTCCCGATTTTTAAATCAAAATTAAATGTCCCGCGCGGGAAAGGCTCAGTCCCGCTTTTCGGGGAAAACTCGACCGTAGTACGTGCAGAGTGCTGAGAAAGAAAGGCGTGTAATGAAGATAATAATCCTTGGACGTTACTACTACTACCACTTTTGCTATCTATTGTCACGTAAACGTAATTTTAACTTAAATAAAAAGATAAATATTTGAAAACCTTTGATTGTAGGTATACGTTTTTTTACTATGTCCCGCTTTTGACGGAAAAATCCCGCAATTTTCCCTCAAAAATTACCAAAGTCCCGACTTGGTAAAAATAAAAACTGGTAACGCTGAGTCCCACACACAGTCGCAGATCTAGCTTGCCTGCGGTTATGGTGCTACAAATTCTTCTCCGAAATAAAAAGTCATCAGCTCAACCAATTCACCAAACTTTCAGCTTGCTTCTTACCTAATGAAAAGGTATAATAACAATAACTAACAAACGTCACACACCGGTGTTAGGTACGGTCAACGGCACGTCACGGTAAACACTTGCAGTTCGATAATAGCAATTATGCCCCCGACATAAGAGTGGTACAAAGTCCAAAGTGTATAGTCTGACGTGCTTTTGACTGTACAATTAACCGAATCACGCAGAACTAAGCGCGGTATTAATGCGTTATCTTTGATCTCGCTGTTATTCGCGTAATTTGTCCCTTTGTGTCGCTCGGTAATACTGCAGATAACATCTCAAGTCCCCTACGGACTCGGTAACGCAATCACCGAACGTGGCACAGAGTAACGCAGGACAGTATGGAACAAATTCATATTGCGCTAGTATATTTAACTCTTAAACACCCGACCGAAAGCCGGGTGTCGCGTAAACAATAGATTTTCTATTGTGTCTGGTTTTCCGGGGCTTGATGGATTAAGCTAACGTTACTCAAAATCTCAAATGATGCCGTTTACAATAGGGGTGAAATTTCTTCCTTTTTCTCAGAGCGTTTTGTCAGGATCTTGGCAGGGAAAGCTTGCAATATGATGTAACATTTGGTAAGTCCAGTTTTTACATTTTGGAGCGAATGCCATGTGACCTCCGTAACCGTTGACAAGAGAACCAGACCACTTGGAATGGATCATGGCTACATAGCCAACAAAGTTACCATACGAAACTGTAAAATTATGTAAACTATATTTTGTGGTTTTACTTTTTCAATGATTTCACACTTTTAAATTGCCCTCTTACTTCAAAGGCCAATTGCTGTCTTATTTTGTAAATATTATTAAAAAATATTGTTTTTGCTGAGAACACGGTATAAAATCCAACACGCTGAAAACCAGTAAAGTTGTCTTCACACCAAATTCAAGAGAGTGATGCTTCTCACTGAACTCTACTGCACTGTGGCGCAGGATGCAGACACCCCACCGTGTAACTAAGATTGTTTTAAATTTCAATTTTAAATACAAAACGATGCCATTAAAGTTCATTGAAGTAACAAGATTTACAAACGGGTTTGTTAGGGGCCGTAGTTATTTATACTAGTGTTATCAAGTTTGGTCTTTCCTATTGGTTTTAAATTCGTTTTTTGTAACGAGTTTTAGTGTAGATAAAGCGATGCAATTTGCAGCCGGCTCTTGAAGAAGGTTCAGATACTAAATAAATTCATTAAATAAACAATAGTGACACAAAACACTGTGTTAAGATAAGGTTTAGATAAAATCTCAAGGTGATATGTGAGATTAGAATAATTATTAGAATCATAGTGATCCAAGTGACATTTTTGTCAAAATCGATATTTATTATAAACATCCCAAAAAAATACATATTTTTCATGCCACACTGATCCAAGTGCTTATAATAGCAATTTCACTCAAGTCACTTTGGAATAGGACAATTCAGGAACAAGTTCAAACACGTTTCCCTCATTTTCTCAAAAATTGACAATGTGACTTGGATCACTATGGTTCTAACGTCGCTAATTATGATAGATCATAGAAATATTATGTACTGATAATTATAATAGTAGCTCAATGTGACAGTTAAAACATTTTTGTTTTTTTATTTCTTAGTATGTTTAAAATTAAAGACGTTTATTCTACGTTTTGTATGAACACCAATGTCTATCTATTTGTTTTGGTCTAGGTGTTTCTATGTATAATGTATATCCGTTGTCAGGCAACTATAACACAAGTATAATATATGCTTAGTTGAAGGCTAAACGGCGCTGTGTGAAAAGTGTCCAGTGGGCAAGGATTTTCTTAAAGTAAAATACAATAATGCAGACTTCCAGTTTAAACAAACACCAACAATGGCTGAAATTAAGACACTGCACGGTGGTTGCGCTTGAAAAATGGGCGCCAAAAAAGTGACGACCGAGTGTGGAGGAAACCGCAGGCACAAAACGAATGTATGCTGCTGACACACTGTGGAAACAGGCAATGGACAAACTGTCGAAGTGTCTTGACAGTTTTTTGTTTTAAAATAAAAATACTGTGAAACCAGCTTCCAGCACATGTTACTAGCTACTAGTTACAATACAAAAAAATCATTTTCAGAGTCCGACTGGCTAGTTACCACAGGTGAAATCTGCCATCGTGGCAGCTCTGGCTGTGGTCCGGCAATATTAATGTGGGAACCCGTACATTTGGAATCAAAGGCTCGAAGATCAGAGGAGCCTACAATGTGGCAGCACATTGAGCGACGCTTCCTGATTAAGTGTCAATAATCAGGCCTTTGCCCTTAAGTGGAAAAATGATAAGCTGACACTAATAATCAGAGTAAAATAAATTATCTACTTGGCCGTCACACAAAACATCTGATTCTGCTATTCATCTGCAGCACTCTTCTATCTCTCTCTAAACATTCCCCATCTCCTACCCTCAGACTCCCCGCAGGCTCGTTAGCGTTGAATAAAGCTCGTAATACAATAACACGGGAAATAGAATAAAAAACTACACACATGACCATTTTTACTAACATCCCCTTTTACCTCCACAACTTTTATTGCAATGAAGATAAGGTTGAAAATTGATTGTTTCTTTAGCATTAATATGATTGCAAAATATGTGAATGGTGACATTTGTTTGAGGCGTTCACCCAATATGTTGCTTGCGACAAATGAAATTGTATTTTTCTGTTTTTAATTGTCACAATTTGTCGTTTCGGAGGGCAAATGTGACAAATTATTCCTGAACGAGATGTTTATTGTTTGGGACGAGAAAAAAGTTATTTTATTTTTATTTATGTGTGGTTAGGAGACTGTTTTCTATGGTTTTGAATATCTCTACAACGTCTTTATTATTTCCATCTTTTCACCAGTACATACTCTTGAACACAAAGCTTTTAGATGAGTTTTTAAAGTATTTACATTTGTTGATGGTTGTAAGCGTTATTGGTAAGTAGATGTAAAATTATTTTTTCCTTAATCCCATCTCATCATCTACTTAGTTAAGAAAGGTAGAGCATACCTCTCCACTCGAATGGGCCACTCGTCTGTGGAAGTTCCTCCGCCTTAAAAAGACCTCAGTGAAGCAGCACTTCATTACTATTGTGCTATGTTTTTGTTGGCGTGTCTCCAGAAGGTCTCCAGAGCTCAATAAGCAGGGCATGTGGCAACGGGAGTCTTTTTCTTTTTGCTGCCGTCGCTTTAGTGTCTCTTCGAATTAAAGGGTCAGCGACGCGAGTGTGATAACTCTGCTATTACAAGCGTCCATGGGCGTCGGTAAGTGCTTACCATAGGGCATCGTAAGCATACGCACTACCTTTTTGGTAATAAAAATATCATCTATGTATTTAAACTCACTATTTTGAATATACCACGTGCCAGCTCCAGCGTGGTGAAGTATGGCCCACACTATCTCACGTCCCAGCAGTGGGAACGTATATAGGCTGATGATGATGATTTTGAATATACATTATACGGCATTTATAAGCAGCTATCAATAAAAATTTCCTTATCATGTTTTCTATCACCTGATCTAGAACAATCGAATAAATACTGAATAGTAATCTGGACTACATATTGTTACAAGTAACACGATAAGTTTATTAGAACTTTAAGAAAACTCAAACTCAGCTACTCAATGACATTTTATTTAAAATACATAGTAACACAAACGTGTTTTCTGCTCAATCTCTTTTCTTCAAAAGTATAATGTTACTCCAAAGTTTCGGCAACACAAAAGAGTGAAATTACAAAGGTCGGTACTTCGGTGGACTTTGTGCAATATTATCTGTGTTTTGAATCAAGCATCTGATATTTTGATGTTAGTTTTTGTCAGATAAAAGGTAATGATTATGCGACATAATACAAACCACAAAGGCACCGATTTTGGGCCTGCCAGTTTCACAGACAGATACGCAGCCCACCTGATTTTACCATCAGTCACTGTGGCCTCTTTTATTGCAGGTCACTACATTAGGAAGCTTTGCTTGATTTTCGAGCGTTTATTTTCACAAAGAATCAGTTTCACCACTGACATAAATTTGTGAAATTTTTATAACAAACATAACAGAACTCACCCACTTTAACGGGCTATAGTTACTGTCAAAATTGCAATTAAACAAATAGGTAAAATTTTATAGTAAAAACAACATTCAAAATCAAACAAAATTGTCGAACATAGTCAACTACTTTATTTATTGATTAATTAATTACTTTAAAACTTAATAATATTAATATTATTTCAAATTAATCATCGTCAGAAAAAAAATATTTTGGAAGTTTATTTCTGCACTATTTCAATATAAGATACAATTTAAACCAGAGCACTCTTAAATATACCAAACACTTTTTTCTCAACAACTTTCCTGTTAAAGAAACTTTTGATAATCATTGTAGTCCCATTCCAAATATATACAAACGTCTCAATAAGTTCGACACAAAGTACTCTAAACTAACGCCTTCTAACAAACATTATCAAAGACCCGAAAACCCGATTCAATAATGCGGACAAAATCCTTTTACAAAACCGACAACCTAATACCACAAAACATAATAATACTACGTATAATACCACTAATATAGCCGCAAAAATTCTAAGAACTTTTTGTCCAGGATTCAAGTAGCTGACCACTGTGCGACAATGGCAAACAAAGTCGGTAACGTATTGTATTTCAAGGAGTTCGAGTTACTATTGGAAAGTGTGATGCACAGTGGGTTGTGTCGTGAAAAAAAAGATCGCGAAATGACCATTACGGATTAAAGATGAATGGAGGTTTTGTAAGCTGTCGATATGTTTGTTTGTGTGTGTTGTGTGTCCCATACATTTTATTAAATAAAATAATATTTTACTTTTCATTTGACGACCTTAACGTCCAATATTATAAATTCGAAAGCTGTCTGTTTGTTAAGCTGTCAGTTTAAACTGATTTTGATGAAATATGGTACCAACTTACACTTGGAAATAAAACTTATAAATTGTTTCATTACGACCAGATACATTACATAACAATTACCGCAAATGTAAAGTAATATGAACAGGGAAAAATCAAAATAAAGTCAAATTGGTAAATAAATTAAAGCACAGTTCCGATACTAAATTAAATAATTGACTCTTTACAAAGAAGCAAGTATAACCCGCTAATACCCAGAAAACCTCTGACTTTTTCTCAAACACACGTATATATAACGTGTAGAGTACATACGACCAGGTGTTCGGGGAGGGGGGAGGTGCCTGAATTCGATTCCGGGCTATTGAAAAGTTTCAAGAGGCGAAAAGCTTCGACAAACGAAGCTAAGTGAATTTCGAGCCCTCAGAGATGACAGGGCCGAATCTAGGTTCAGGTTTTTTTTATTGCAATGTGTAACAAGACGAGAAGATCGTACACCTGATGGTAAGCGCCGCGTCTGCCCTTAGACAGTTCAGTGTCAAACAGTAACTAAGCAGTTACTCCACCAACCCGCACTAGGCCAGCGTGGTGGAGTATGGCCCACACTATCTCACAATTGAGATAAGGCCTGTGTCCCAGCAGTAGGAACGTATATAGGCTGATGATGAAAACCCAGTAATTTCGGGTTTGTGAAGATTTACACGAAAATAAAGATACTTTTTACTAACTCCATGGACTATACATTGTTATCCTACGGAATTCGATATTTTTTGGGGATTTATATCTTTAGACAGTCACTTTGCAACTCACAAACTATCCCTATAGGTAACAGAACTCACGTTGATCCGTTCCTACGAAGTGAAAGGAGGAGTAGAAAAATGTTACTAAAACACACAAACATCTCTGATTAAAAAATTTAGAGTGGCTAGCACACCCAAAATTGAAAAGTGGTAATAAATCGAATCGAGAAATTAGTATTAAGCATTTTAGTAGCGCAACTGCGACGATTAGCGGGTATAATAGAGCTGCCCATAAAAACAATCTATACTAATAATAATTATTATAAAGAGGAAAGATTTGATTGTTTGTTTGTTTGTACTGAATAGGCTCCGAAACTACTGAACCGATTTGGAAAATGCTTTCACTGTTGGAATGCTACACTATCCCCGGGTGACATAGGGTACTTTTGATCCCGGAAATGTAGGGGGTGGAAATTACGCGTGGGTGAAACCGCGGGCGGAAGGCTAGAAAATAAATATCTTTAGACATCATTAAGCATTAGCTTTTGCCATGAATTCCTGACAACGGATACACAGTACTTACATACATTTGTTTTTAAATACATACACATTCTACTTAGAAACACGCAGACCGATATAAACAGACATACAAACTATACTTGAATTACTTTTCACGTTTCGATAGTAGGTAGGTAATTGTCCGTATGAACCCTTCATAATATCTGCACCTTATACAAAATTCGGTAAAAATACAAGTTTCTAAATCCTGAGTGCATCCCTGTGAAGGCGGCTTGGTTCCAATTTTTATCAATCCCATTTCATTTCCCCTTACGAAAGTTTTCCTCCAATTTCGCGCTCTCACCCCCGCCCGATAGTGTTGTCCGCATACAATTGGTTGGAGATGAAATATCGATTATCCGTCATACGATGTTTGGTATTTTGCATTGTAAGTGTACCTACCTATTTAATATTTTAGGTTTGAACACTACAGATAGTTCTTAGACAAAACCTGATACCTAGTTATGTAAAGGTAATTTCATTTTTGTGAGCTCGAAGATCGGAGAAGCCTACAAAGCGATGTTTTCAGATTGAGTATCCCTTAATGGAACAGGTGGCAGTGGCTGCTCAGTATTAGATGGGCTGCGTGCCTATCTGCCTATAGAAATTATATAATTGTAAAAATATATCTAGTCGCACTTTTACTTTAACTTTTAAGTAAATACATTATGCACATTTTTAAAGTAAATTAAGCTTTTCAATAAAAGTATAAGAAAGAAAATGATATCGTTGAAGTAACGTCATCAATGGTCAACGAACGACCATTTCTAGCTCTTATTCTTCAAAATAATCTGCACTCGCGGGACAAAAATTATTTTAACGGCTTGACCTATTTTGCTGCTTGCTTAATTGAACACATTACGAGTATAATCAATATACAATACAGGTCGATGACTGGTGTAAAATTTCGACTTAAGTCATCTAGATTTATAGCTAATGACTAAAATATGAAATGGTGAAGAGAAATTCCAACATGTTTGATTTATTATCTAAGTCTCAAGCTATATATTTATCGATAACTCACCTAATTATCGATGCTCCACACATCACTACAGTTTAAACATAAAAGTATATCTCGGGAGGCGCGTGAAGCGATCGCTCTCGGCCGGGACGCAACTCGATTGCGGCGTCTCGTAACTGACCCGCCGCTGTGCTAACGCTAATGCACCAATTGCCTCTAGTTCACTCACTTTTGTACTGCACTTTTTGGACATAAGTACATGAGTTTACTGCACTTAAAGATAAATAAAGGACATTGGAAAACATCCGAAATTCCGAAACAATAATAAAACATTAAACATATATATATAATTTACATATTTTTAAAGTCACTAGTATTTAAATTGACTGTATTTTGTAAAATTAAATAAATCATTTTTCAATTACTATAAAGTTAACCGTTAATTACTACATTTTAACAAAAGGATTTGAGATTTTGAATGCTATACAGCAATCGTGATCACGGACTATGGTATTATGCGTCAAATTGATATTAATATTGTTACATCTACCGTCACATTTACAATTAATTCTTGAGTAAGCAACTGTCGTGTTAAACACGTCAACATCAAAAATCCACTTTATTCGTAAAAATAATTCAAATAAGTATTTTAAAATTCGTGTACCGTCATAATCATAATTATAATATTAAAAATTAAGTAACGTTTACTAATTTATCTCTTTATAGTGTAGGTGGTCAATAATACATATTTTATGTAGTTACTTTATTGTATAAAAATGGTTATTTAAATAATACGAGTGTGTCACTCAACGGAATAAGCCCCATGATCGCTTACCATCAGGCAGGCATTTTCCCTGTCTGCCAATAAAAAAAAATTACAGCTTAAATTATTTTCTCCAATAATTACATTTTTATTCTATCATCCACCGTAGTCTCAAAGCAATTACTTTACTGATATTATTGTTCAGAACAAATTGTATTCTCAGTCAATTTTCTTAAGAAAAAAAACTTCGTTTTAAAGTAATTCTGTTTGGAGAATCGTTTAAACATCAATTACTGAGTTTAATCCATCTGACTCGGGTAATGGGCCCAGGGATTTTTGTCCAAAACATTAATAATTTTGTTTCAAATTGCTTCAGATTATTCGATTACCTGAGTTGTAAGTTAATACTGATTTTTTGTATTTTCTTAACTTTGATACTTTGGATTTATTTTTACGCTAGGTGAAAATTAAACTTTTTTAAATGTTTCTTTTGGTAAAGGTTATAAAAAACTGGAGAATGTCCTACATAGCCATTCAAGTCGCAGTGCTAATAGGTTAAGAAAGTTCTAACGTGCAAAGAATTTGATTGAAAATCAACAAAATAAACACGTTACGTACCTCCATCTGGAGCAATGTTGTGTGTCTTTGACTAGTGGTAGAGCCACGCTGTTTTACAATACGAATGGGCCGGCTTGACTGGGGAAGCACCCCCCTATCACAGAATACCAGCGTGAAATAATAGTGACTACTGTTGTGTTTCGTCTGGATTGTGAAAGTACTGGAAGCCCACACCCCCCCATAAAAGGCTGACAACGCATCTGGTGTTGCAGATGTCTATAGGCGGCGGTGATTGCTTACCATCAGGCGACCCACTGGCTCGTGCAATGCAATTAGCAAAAATCCGGGTATAGAAGCGCCGACTTAGCACACGAATTAATATGTTTGTTTTTGATTACGTTCTAATAGCATAATGTTCATTCCCATTCGCTATTATAATAAGGAAGTGTTCAAAGAAGGTGCATCCGGGTGCATTGATGCAGCGACAATCAGTAACGCAGTTAGTGTTCCATTTCCCCGCTGAATGCAGTTACGCTTTCATTCGCCATCGTAATTACAACTTAATAATATTGCGATGGCAAAGACGTCTTTAGATTTGTTTGACGATTGATTTGGTGTAATGAGCAATTACAGCTCTTTTTTTTTTTTTTTTTTTATGGTATAGCGGGCAGACGAGCATGCGGAACACCTGATGGAAAGTGACAACCGCCGCCCATAGACAACTGCGAATCATGTGGAATCACAGATGCGCTGCCGGCCTTTAAGGAAGGAATACACTCTTTTTTTAAACAATTGCAAGTCGTATCTGATCGGAAACACCGCTGATGACAAAGAATTCCATATCTTGGTCGTGCGAGGCAGAAAATTGCGCGTAAAGCGTACAGTTGTGGACTGCCAAGCATCGATATGGTGGGGATGAATTTTTTGTCGCGAAGATCGGTGACGGAATGCAGCGGCAGGGATAAGCTCGAATAGCTCCTTGGAACACTCCCCATGGTAAATTCGGTACATAATGCAGCATGACGCCACATCTCTCCGTAATGCCAAAGGATCAAGCCGGTCCGAGAGTACCGGGTTATTGACGATACGAGACGCTCTACGTTGAATTCGGTCAAGGGGGAGAAGCTGGTACTGGGGAGCCCCCGCCCACAGGTGAGAGCAGTACTCCATGTGCGGCCGAACTTGAGCTTTATAAAGTTGCAGGCGATGAGCCGCAGTGAAATACCTGCTTGACCTGTTAAGCACACCAAGCTTCTTAGAGGCTAGTTTAGCCTTCCCCGCTATGTGTCCCCGAAATTGAACGTCGCTTGAAATGTCGACACCCAGAACCCCGATACTGGCTGAGGCAGCTATGGGGGTGTTCTCAAATCGAGGCGACACGATGAAAGGCGTTTTTTTTGCAGTGAACGCGCAAACCTGTGTCTTCTTGGGGTTAAATTCGACAAGATTAAGTCGACCCCAAACGGAGACCTTGTTTAACAAAGCCTCGACTTCAGACACAAGGTTATTTCGGCATACCCCGGTGTATTCCTGGGAAACATTGGCGCGGCCGGAATATACGGCATCACCCGTGCTATCATCTGCATAACAATGAATGTTACTAATTTGTAACAAATCATTGATATGCAGAAGGAACAACGTAGGAGATATTACACAGCCTTGAGGGACACCAGCATTCACAGGCCTAGAATCAGAGCATACACCGTCGACCACGACCTTGATGCTCCGGTCCGTGACAAAGCTAGTGACCCAATCGCATAGTTTCCGAGGAAGCCCATACTTTGGAAGTTTGGCTAAAAGAGCTTTATGCCACACCCGATCGAAGGCCTTCGCAATATCCAAACTAACCGCCAACGCCTCTCCCTTGCTCTCAACCGCCTTTGCCCAACGATGCGTAAGGTAGACTAGAAGGTCACCAGCTGAGCGACCGCGACGGAAGCCGTATTGGCGATCGCTAATCAGCTCGTGATCCTCTAGATACCGTAGGAGCTGGCTATTAATAATGGATTCCATTATCTTGGAGAGCAAGGAGGTTATGGCTATTGGCCTATAGTTAGATGGATCTGAGCGATCACCTTTTTTAGGGATTGGGTGCACAAAGGCTGCCTTCCAAGACTTAGGGACAACACCTGTGGTATACAAATGCCGAAATAAGCGCGTTAGAACGGGCGCCAGTTCTGGAGCACACGCCCTGAGCACAATTGGTGAGATACCGTCGGGCCCACTCGACTTATGAATATCGAGGGAGGACAATACTTCACGCACCTTGCATTGCAAAAACCGGATTTCAGGCATAAAGCCTTTACAATGCGGAATTGTCGGTGGTTCCTTTCCCCCGTCATCCAAAGTCGAATTAGACGCAAAGAAATAGCCCAAGAGATCGGCCTTTTCCTTGGAGTCATGGGCTAACGAGTTGTCTCCTTTGCGCAGTGGTGGAAGTGATGGCTTGCAGAAGTTGCCCTGAATAGCCTTGGCAAGAGACCAAAATGCGCGACTGCCCGAAGGAAGACTCGCCAATCTCTCACCAATCCGGCAAACGTAATCTGACTTCGCTTTAGCCAGAACTCTTTTGAGGGACCTAGAAGCAGAGTTATACTTCTTCTTAAGAAGGTTGGTGTTTCCACCCTGCGCTGCTGTCGCATTTGCCCAGGCCTGATAGCACTCCTGCTTTAGGCGTGACGCCATTTTGCAGGAGCGACCAAACCAAGGCTGAGATCTGCCACCAATAGGAACCACCGAAGATGGAACAAATAGTTCCATGCCCTGAAGCACCACATCGGTGACAGAATCAGCAACAGCGGCAGGGTCATCCAACGAGAAGCAAACTCGCCTCCAAGGATAAGATGAAAAAAAAGACCGCATCCCATCCCAATCCGCTGACCTGTAGTGCCAAACCCGGCGACGACCAACGAATCGCCGACGTAATCCCCGTGTAAGAGGAACTGAGCTTCTAATCAGACAGTGGTCTGATGATCCGAGAGGAGCGTCGACAGAGACTTTGTAGCCGCCAGGATTAGAGGTCAGAAATAAGTCCAACAGGGAAGGTGAATGGCTCTCCACATCAGGAATCCGCGTGGGCGAAGCAACGAGTTGAGTCAAGCCACACGCCAAAGCGAAGTCAAAAGCAGACCTTCCTGCATGATCCGTGGTTCGTGAACCTAACCATTCTGAATGGTGAGCATTAAAGTCACCAAGAACCACGATTTCCGCAGAAGGGGTCTGCTGGAGCACAGAGTCTGCAGCCATCTGGACGTGGTCCAGCAATTTGTCGGTTTCCACATTGCCGCTGTGTGACCTGTAAAGGCACGCATAGACGCGGGGGTGGTCATAGCAGTCTACACGTAACCACAAGGTGGAAAAATCCCGATCATCAAAGGCGCTGAGGCGACGAGAACTGATATCCTCTCTAACAAACACGCACACCCCAGCCCGAGGCTTAAAAGAGTGTTCCAAAACATAACCAGGATAGGATAAGTAGGAAGTGTCCGCTGGAGAGGATATCTGAGTTTCAGTCAGAAAAAGCAAGGCCGGCTTGGCTGTTTCAAGGTGGTAGTGTACAGCATTTAGGTTTGTGTGTAATCCCCTAATATTACAAAAATCCACAGAAAGAGAGGCAGGGATTTTTGCTTTAGCCTTGCTTTTATTGCCCCCGACACGACTATGTTTGAGCGCGGTTTTGCCCCCCCCAGAATACGTGGGGCGACCTAGACGTCCATCCTCAGTCGCAACAGTTCCTGAGTCTAAACGCCCAGGGAGGGATTCTCCAACGCTAATGCAGTTGGTACCCTCCTGGGGTAATATACTCTTGAACTGCGCCAACATAATGAATGTGGAGGGGGAAGAAGAGGGCCTCCGGTGGCCTCACTCACACGGCGAAACGCAGCACCAAGTACTACTTCACGCCGGCCTTCTGTGAGGTCGTGGTATCACTCCGGTCGAGCCGGCCCATTCGTGCTACAGCTGAAGCAGTAGCATGGCTCTCCCACGATAAACTCTTGCTGTGTTCCGAGTCCCGACAATATTAATGTGGGAGCCAGTACACTTAATTGAAATTAAAGGCTCGAAGATCAGAGGTATTAGCATATTGAGCGACCTTATTGTCCTGTCTTTTTTTTTGTAATGGACTCTATTTTTTTTTTATAAATATGGACTCTATCCCGCACCTGTTTGCGGCGCGGTGATTCTGCCAATGTCAAGTGATTATTGGAGTTTCTCCTTGAGTTAAAACATTGGTATTAAGATGTTTTAACGCTTCATGGAAACACTGGAGGATACTCTCAAGGTCACGGGGGAATGGACGCCATTGCGGTAAGAGCGTCTTACCTACCGATGAGACACACTACACGCAATACCCGTCCATTCAGTCAATTTGTTTTTTCTTATTTATAACACTTTGTTACACTTTACTGAATGAAAATCACACCACTTTTCAACACCAAACTGCACTAGATCACGAATAATAGATTTAAAACTAAAAGACGCGTGGACCCATCGCCTACCCTCCAGTGAATCCGTCCTGTCTTTATTCAGACGCCATGGCGACGTGGCCGGCTACCGTATAGTGTCATATAGTATGAAAATGTCAAAATTGACAACGTTGCCAACCCGTCGCCATGTGTAGGTCCCATATTGTATACTCTTTTTATACTACTTCAGTTGGCAGACAAACACGCAGCCTGATAGTAAGCGGTCACTACGGCCTATTCCATTGAGGGACACTTCAACAAGAGGCGTCGCTCAATGTGCCGCCAGACTGTAGGCTCATCTGATCTTCGAGCCTTTGATTTTAAGTGTACTAGCTCCCTCATTAATACTGCCGGAACACAGCCAAAGCTGTTATAGCGGCAGATTTCACCTCTGGGGGTGGTAGCTAGCCAGTCGGACTCTGGAAAAGCCCTACCACCAACCAGACCCTAGGCGGAATCGAACCCTCGACCTCCGGGTTTTGTACCCGGTCCCAGCGGCTTAGCCACTGTTCCACGGTGGCGGTCAAAAAACATTTACATATACTTTGTAAATACATCCATATTACATTATGACAGCCAGGCGTCATGCTCGAAAGACGCGCCCCAAGGTCTCCTACAACTACACCTACAACGCAAGTGGACAGTTGCAGTGCAGCTTATGCAGTCGCACGTTCAAGACCAAGTTCGGGTTTGCAAGTCACCTCCGAGCTCATGCCAGAGACTGACAAGGTGTCACTGTCGACGGACACGTGGTGGAGGACATCATCATCATCACATAAGAAACGTAGCAAAATACAGTAGAAAACAAACCGCACCGCAAAACTACAATAGTAGTAGCGTACAAAGAGCCAACATCACAAAAAAGGTGTTAATGTGTTTGCTAATCCGCATTAAGGGCCCTTCACGGCGTTAGGGCAATTACACGCTGCGCCGGCGACTCATATCGGGTGTAGCATGTACAGGGTGATGCAAATACCATATTATTAATATTATTTTATTAATATAAAAGTTATGGTGTCCTAAGTGTCAGCCTGTTTTGTATCCCACAGCAGAGCAAAGGCTTATAAAGGCCAAAATATTAGTGGAATCAAATTATTTGAAACACAGGATTAGTTCAGGCATTTTTGTGTAATCCTAGGCTACATTTAAAATTCATCTAGATTTAAGTATTATTTTGTAAAATTATATTTGGATAAAGATTTTATTTATTTTATTTATTTATTATCGTCACAATGTGCAATGGGCTTAATCACCGCGCTTGCCAAATGCAGATTAGTAATATAAATTTCTGTACACCTATTTAAAAAAGTTTAGAAAAAGGGTTTTATTGATTTATATTGATGTTATTTAACATTTATGTAGTGGCTATCTAAATATTTGTCCTCTTCCAAGAGGTCCTCTATCTGATCAGAGTGCCATTTTCTCTTAAGGTTTCTCTAAATTTTATCAAGTTGTGGTTCCCAAATTAATAATCCTGTATTTTTAAATGATTCGTCTTCTATTAATATATTATTACGTAAAAAAAAGTTTTATTTTAATGTAACAATGTAACAACAGAGTGGTGGCCAAGGGGTGCATTACGATCGCGAGGCAGACCACCAGCTCGTTGGTCGGATGATATAGTCAGGTTCGTCGGTGTAAACTGGATGAATCTTGCACAGGACCGGAATGCTTGGCGTGACAAAGAGGAGGCCTATACTCAACAGTGGGTGGATACGGGCTGAATAGATAGATAGATAGAACATTTGTAAGTGATAAAAGATATTTTACTAAAAATTCTTTTAGAATAAATCACCCTGTATAACATAGATTATTGGCAACACATTCTCCGCACGCATCAAACCGTGCAAATCTCGCATTATTCATATCGCACGCATTACCGTGACGTTGTTTAACGCAGTATAACGCATTAGCCTCTATTATCTGCGGTCCTCTAAGCTCGCAGCGAGAGGTCCTCTATCCCATTGTAATGAGGTGTATAGTGGGATTTTGAGTTCATTTACTTGTGTTAAAAGATTGTTAAGAATGAGGTTATTAAGTTTTGGAATTTTGGTGTTAATCTGCTTATTGGTTATTATTTTTTGACGATCGGTGTCGCAGGCCAGGGTTTGGTCGCAAAGTACAAAAATCATGATAAAGTAATTTATTTCAGTAAGTACTTTGGTACTTTACTAACACTAATATGTCATAATACGTCAAAGCTTGAGATAGCTTTGACATATTGTAATATAAATAATATTAAAAAATTTCAAGAAGAAACGTACATAATAGAAACGACTTTTTCAAATACCTAGCCGGTAGTGTCACAGAAAACGCTAGGAAAAAACCTCAGAAAAAACCTTCAGAAAAATTCGAAACGCTACATAGTAAAAGAAAAACAAAACTTTTAATTTACTTTTTATTACTGTCAAACTTTTGTGGCACTATTGCCAGTGCTACTTTAAAATAACAAAATAACCACGAAGGTTACATCAAATTAATAACCAAGCAGGTTATTATAAGTTTTTTAAATTTTAATGCTGGCTAAATTATTCAGAAAAAATCTATACGCCATTAAAGAAAAAAAATATTTAATTTACTTTTTATTGCTGTCAAATTTCAGAAGCACTGTTGCCAGTGTCTCTTTAAAATAAAGAAGGTCAACGCTTTTCAAAACTTTTTGATATTTCTTTTAAAAAATGTTTTGCTTTTTATTGTTGTCAAATTAATCGTAACTCGGATGCCAGTTATATTGAAAAAACCAAGCAGGTTAATATGCAAATTTTTCATTTGATGCTGGCTAGATTCTTCAGAAAAAAATCTAAACGCCTTTAAAGGAAAAAGAAACAATTATTTTCTTTTTATTACTGTCAAAATGGAAATTATGCTGCTAGCGTTTTAATGATCCTAAAAAGGTTGCATGTTATTTAAAAAGAATGATAATGAGATACAAAAAAATACTAATACTATATGTAATTTTAACAGTCGAAACATAATAAATATTTGGTCATCGAAACTACATACTGAACCGATTTTAAAAAATTCTTTCATTGTTGGAAAGCTAAACTATTCTCGGGCGACATAGGGTACTTTTTATCCCGGAAATGTGGGGGGGGGGGAGGGGGAAGGGAAGGGACATTTATTTGAAAAAAGGAATTACGCGCGGGTGAAACAGCGGCCGGAAAACTAGTTTAATAATAAAACAAGAGAAAAAACGTGCAGATGTTGTAATGCTATCGCCATTTTTTTTCCTTTAAAATTAATTTACGCCACCCTTACTGCCTTGACTTAAAGTCCATTTTAAAGCATAGGAAAGGTGTCAAAATCTTCACTTTGTGTTAAGACGTTTGCGCAAATCTCCTTTTGTGCAATGTTTGGAAACTTTTGACGGAAAGCCGCGATAGGGCGGCGTTTTTGACACAACAACACAACACAGTGACGCGTCATTGTGTTATTTGCATTTTTTGTGTTATTTGTGTTTTGTGATCTCGAGACGGACGCGTGATGCGAGATAATCTCACTAAAGGTACTTTAAAGATTTTGTGATAATTACTTTATAAAATCTCCGGCACGGTGCGCGGTGACTGTAAAAAAAGTGTTGATTTTTTTTACGTGGGTGTAAAGTATTAGCCAGGGCAAAGGCTTCTTTGAAATCAAGTCATCTTCACAATGATTAGTAACACTACGATTACCATCATCATCATCTCAGCGTGTATTCCCGATTGCATCCAGTATGGAGCTCAGCGTCCGCTTCGACTGTGATCCTAGAGTTGACAAGCCTGGTTATTACAATGGAGCGATTGCCATCTGACCTCCATAACCCTTACAACGGAAACCAGACCTACTTGGAGCATAGTCGGGACCAACGACTTAGCGTGCCATCCGAAATCATGCAAAGTGATGCTCCTCGCGGAATTCGAACCCACCTCTGGGGGTTTCAGCGCCAAATGCTCAACCACTGTACCACGGAGGCAGTTAAAACCACCACGATTACCAAATGCGGATATTATTATTTTTTATTTTTTCCCACTCGGGGACCGAACCAAGGACCCAATATATTAACAACATAGCCATCAAGGGGATTGTTTAAGGCCGCTTGCCATTACCTTTTTCTGCATGCCTGTTTGCCAACTAATCAAGCATAAAAACAAAAGTTCTCTTAAGTAACTTAATTACTAGGTACATCGATAGTACAGTAACCGACAATGTGTGTTCGACAATCACCAAATTAATCCTTAGTTAGCCCAGCTTCAACCAATCTAAAATACCAACTTAAACGAACGTTGGACATTCCATTACGCTAATAAGTACCAGCACAGAAGCGAACCTAAAACTCATCCCGACGCAAAATGACAAATGGAAAATCGCTCTCAAATAATCGCCAAGCAATTAAACGTGCTTATTTCCTTAATTCGGAGCAATCGGCTGGTTAAATAGCTTTCGTGCCTCCAACTGTTCCACACACACCAAAAACAACTTTAACTAAACCTCATAAAGTACATTTTCCATTGGCAAGCAACAAAGGTTTCATGGCAAGATTCAAGTAAGCGATTTTCAAGCGTATTAGTGGGAAGTAAGGTCGATATTGTAAGATGGGGTGATGATGAGACAGAGTAAATGGGAAATGGTGAGCTAACTCACCGACGTCGGAATAAAACAACTCTGCGCTAATAATGAGAAAGAATGAACAGAGTAGCGCTGATACAGAGGCAGATACGTTCACTGAGCGAGTTAAAATGTAAACTTTGTAATATACCACCTTTATGCTTTATAAAAAGCTGAATAGGAGCAAGAACCTAAACCATATTGTAACACATTTGTTAACCCTATTTAAAGCAAATAAATTAATTAGATTTTTTTTAATTTAATACTTCTAAAGCTAAAAGTGCATAAATATGGTGACGTATCAGCTATCGAGAAGATAGCCCCACGGATATAATCGAAAAGTGAAAAGTAAGTAATTCAAATCAAGAAATTCTATTACTACAATTTAGGTTTAAATACCTACAATTGATGTCTATTAATAATAACTCATGTTGTGATATCCTGTCATTGGCTTTGAAATATGTATCATGTTTTGCTATGTTTTTTATTATATGGAAATGCTGTTGGATATCCTAATAAAAAAAAAAATAAAAAAAAAATCCATTTACTAACCCATATTAATAAGATCTGACTTGGATGCGATTATTGAAAGTCAATTTAGAAATAATCATTTAGTTCTAAAATACTTAAGACGATATTAATGAACATCGTCCTGAACTCCTGATTAACGTAGTAAGCTTTTAAAGCTTCGGTAGCTCAGCTAATAGCTTATAGCTTCTCTAGGTAAAGCGGAAAATGTAATATGCCATAGGTATTATGCCATTTAAAACATTTTCTGTAAAATTTTAATAGCACATAAATCGTCAGAAAGTTTTATTCTAATGAGCAATTCAGTAGGTAGGTATTCTTTGCGTAAAAGAGTTCAAACATCCGTCCTCGTAAGGTGTCTTGTTAAAAGATAGCCTATGTGTTATTTTTTCAGTTTCAAAGAGTAACAATCTATCTATCTGTTATTAACAAACATTCGCGTTCGTTCTCGTTTACAATATTTGTAGAATTCGCAGTATTGTAACAGCATTTTCTGTTTCAGAAAGTGCTCTTCGCGCGGCAGGAACCAAACCGTTCTAACTATTGTGGATGTACCCACTTCGATTGCACCAGTCCGCATCGCTGGCACACCTACTAGTACGTTGCAGTTTTTCGAATCTTATGCCTAGGTTTGGGAGTGTAGCGAGGCCTTTTTCCTGTAGTGGGACGTAATTGGCTCATATTAATAATAATAATAAAAGGACCGGGTCTCCATGAGCCCGAGATCTTCAAATTTACCTACCAATATTAATAATAATAATGCCTAGGTTTGCTTTACCAAAAGAAATTGAGAACCTGGTCTTTCATCACACATGGAATACCATAGTTTGGACTCCAGTCTCTCACAAAGACTATTCATATTTGGTAATACATTGGAAACTAATTGTTATAACCTTTGAGAAGAGAAATAAACATTCTTATTGTTATATAAAAAAATTACATAAATTTACAAATCCAATTGAAAAAAATTAAAGAATTAAGGCATACGTTTAATTCAATTACAATAATCGAATGAAATTGGTTTTTTTTCTACAATACTTTTTAATTAAAACTTATTCATTCATTCCGCACCGTTTTCGGTGACGGCGACTTCGAAACATGTTTCTCAAGACATTTGACTGGTGCTATGGTAGGCTCGTATGTGGCTTGCAAAGCCGAACTTTGTTTTAAAAATACGCTGGCAGGGTACACAGTAGAGCTGGCCAGCATTGTTGACTGTGTACGTGTAGGAGGGCTTCGGTCGAGTCTTCCGTACTTGGCGCTTGGCGTCAAGGTTTTCTAGACGCTTCAGTTCATACTCATTCACGTTTTTGTGAACGGTATGCCGCCATTCCGGTCTCAGACGTGCACGCTCCTCCCAACACTCAGCTGGTACATTGCAGGCTATGAGGTTACGCTTGAACACATCTTTGTAGCGCAAGTATTGCCCACCATGCCTCCGCTTACCCTGGGCAAGCTCGGAATAAAATACTGCTTTGGGCAATCTGTTGTCGTCCATGCGCAAGATGTGGCCGCTCCATCTCAGCTGGTGTTTCATTATAAGTGCCTCTATACCTAGTAAACCGGATCGCCGTAAGACTTCGGTGTTTGGAACACGGAACTTAATTACCAACATCTAACATTGTTACATTGACTTTTGTTAATTAAAACAAGTTTTTTTATAACCTTAATTTTATCAGCGTATCTTTAAGATAAAAAATATAATTTCGTTTATTTCGTTGACGAACATTTTAACAACGTTGACACTCAAAGAAAACTCTTTCTACTATTGTCAAAATTATGCTGTAACTTCAGTTTAGGGGCCGTTCAAGTATTACGTAAGCACTATGGGGGGGTGGAGGGGTCTTTGTTTTGCTTATTTTGGATGACATGGGGGGTAGGGGGGTCTAGATGATGATTACGTCATCGGTAGTTTTTACACCAATGGCAACCCTCACATTGCCTATGCTTGAAAACGAAACCCATTTTCGGGGATTCCCGCAAATAATGCATACGTTTAGGCACTCGCTTTAGAACCGATTAGGGGAATTACCGTGCGCTACTCAGTTGTCTAAATTTCCTCTGTCAGTGTATTGTTTCGTTTGGATACTATAGCGAGTAGACGTACTGTAAGTATACCAAAGCAAGATTACATTTTAGTTAGAGCACCATGATGTGAGAAGACGTAGACATTCCAAAATCGGATGAAAGTTAGCAGACTCACAACACTGAGCAGCAATCTAAGCAATCCAATGTCAGCGAAAACTTAGAATCATGGATTCGGGTTTCATGGACTGAAAACTGTTATTTTTAATTAATATGTGTACCAATGTTTAATATGTGTCCGGTGCTTTAATACTCTTTCGATCGAAAGAGCTATAGAGCAAAATCGGGGGTCTAAGGTGTTCGTACAATCTCTCGGAAGAAGCCACCTGACGAAGCTGACCACAGCAAGTGGAGAAGTTGTTGCCTCAAAGCCGGCAGTCCGTTCGGAGGTAGAGGACTTTTATGGCCGGTTATACGCTTCGCATGCATGTCGACCTGATCCCGAAAATGAGGACTCTGAGATTGCTCTTGGGCAGCTTAAAAATGGAAAAGCCCCTGGAGAGGACGGCGTTACTACTGAGCTGCTAAAGGCTGGAGGGAACTTCCAAAGGCGTGGAGTAGGAGTGTGGTCGTGTTCTTTAAAAAGAGTGACAAAAGCCTGTTGAAGAACTATCGAACCATATCCTAAGCCACGTCTATAGAAGTGACAGTGGGCTGGCCATGTCAACCGCAGAACCGATAGCCGTTGGGGTAAACGGGTTCTAGAGTGGAGACCGCGTCTCGGTAAACGTAGTGTAGGACGCTCTCAGGCCAGGTGGAGCGATGATCTGCGCAAGATGGCTGGCAGGAGCTGGATGCGAGTGGCCGAGGATCGATCAGCGTGGCGAGCATTTGGAGAGGCCTATGTCCAGCAGTGGACTATCACAAGCTGATGATGATGATGATGTGTACTAAAACTTTAAAATAAGTTTGTTATGTTCGTAAGATTATAATATTTTTGTCCCTTACTCTATGTTGAATACTGTATAAGTAAAATCTAATCTCTATCCTAAATCTATTTTCTTATTTATAAAGTTATAATTATAACATTATAATATAGTATATAAAAAAATTATAATTGAAAAATGTTTACGTAAGCATAGGGGGAGGGGGTAAGAGCTTTGCTTACTTTTGCTGACAAGGGGGGTGGGGGGGTAAAAATTTGCGATAAATCTGCTTACGTAATATTTGAACGGCCCCTTATCATGAATTAAAATATATCAGCCAGTTATATTATATCAGATAGTTCCTGATAATTGATTTCACTGATAAAAATGACGTCTTATTTTTTTTAATTTTGACAAAATTGACAGCCTCTATGACAGAGACAGGAAATATATTTTAGTGTAAAATGGTACTTAGCGACATCATGCGGTGAGTAGACAACACTAATAGGTTTCCACACGGTCGAAATTAGTGACCTGTTTTTTCGTTTGCAATGTCCGTGAACATCGTTATCGTTTTTAAATAATTTATGCAGAAGTCAATTTTATTTTGTTCTATTCCTTCAGCTGTGTGCAGGCGGGCGCGGGGCGTGGGGGCGGCGTGTCACGCAAACATTGACAGTCTTACATTCACATATGATAGCTCGGTTGTTCGGGCACTGCGCGACAGCAATAGATTTTACGAAAACCCAATTTTCAATTTTCTCACCCGTAGTATTTCCTCTTAAAACAATATTTTACATTTACACAAATACAACTACACTTACTACACTTGAATAAATAAAGAACATGTAGGTAACTTAAGTAAACCATCGCAAAATAAGTTTCTTTTAAAAACATCTCAAAACATTACAATCATCACAGCATATATGCATTTATTTATTAACGAATTGCAAGATTTTCTTTTTCTTTGTAAAATTACCTACAAAAATTTGGGTCGAGTAACAAAGGAACCATTGCCACTATACAAGAATTATTATCAATAAGTTTAAAAATATATTGTAAAGTATCATATCAAATTCTTGATCATATTATTATGAAATTCCAAATTATAAAGTTTATTACAAAATATAGACCGAAAAACTTATCTGTTCCGGTAGCGGCGTCGCTACTGTCTATTTAGAACTGTCATTAAATATCGTTTTTGCATTGCAGCTCACGAAGTTCCATTTTGACCACCAGAACAAAATAAGTTTGTCGGTCTTTAACACAATTTTAATGCTAAAAGCGCCATCTAGCGTTCAGTAGCAAGTCTTTGTGGTTGCTTCAAAAGCACGCGCGCTTGCTCGTCTCTTATAATGTGGTATAGATGGCGCACCGCTGTGTCCATGTCTTCGTAGCTTATTTTGCTGAAAGTCAGTCTTATATGTGGCGAGGGGGCAGCACTGTCGTAACTGAAAGCTTGTCCTGGTATTAACATAAGGCCACGTTCGAATGCTGTGTGGAAGACCTAGAAAATAGAAAAGATATTATAAATTAATGCTCAAAGATCGCTTCTATTCTAAGGGCCATTTTAGCAAAAGATGATTAGATCTGTACAAACTGATGCTCGCCGTAGTAGCGCTACTGCTATTACTGCATAGAATAATTGTACTCGTTTATACTTTCGGATTACTTTTCGATTTTGCTTTTGCACTTACTCACACAGTTTTCTGTGTCATAAATAAATCGTGTAATGTGTGAGCCAGCATACTTGAATGAAACCAAAGGCTCGAGGATCAGAGGAGCCAACAGTGTGCGAGACGCTTCCTGGTAAAGTGTACCTCAATAGAATAAGTCGAATGATAATTCGCAAAATAAACATCTCGGATTTTGTCTCAGTCTAAGCCCTTATAAAAAATACCTCACCATATTGTAAACGTCATCAATCCCCCTAACCCTAACCCAGAAGAACAGCCCAGCGCTGGGCAGCCGCCAGTCGGCCACGTCTGTCAGCGGCTGCATAGCTTGGTAAAGAGCATCACGCCGGCGGCGGTAGAGGGCGCGCGCGGCGAGCAGGTGAGATGCCAGTGCCTCTCGCTCTGACAGCAGGCGGAGGAGTATTGCCTGAAAGAGATGGGTACCTATATAGTCAAGGGTTCTGAGAACAGAGAGAAGGAGCTGTTATCGGTAGAGGGAGCAGAGAGCAGGAGGCCTAAACAAAGTAGCATTTTGACAACGATAGCGAAATTCGTTAACTTTCTCAAGTCGGGGTACCCGAAGATGAGTTTGTCAATAGCCACCAGGCTGGTACCAGCTCGTCTCAATGAGGTTAAAAGGGGAAACCGGGGGAGTTTAGTGAGTAGTGGGTGAAATAGTCCCGAGTCCCACACACGGCTTCAGGTCTAGCTAGCCGCTAGCCTGCAGTTAGGTGCATCAACGTGGAGGAGAATTCCTCCGCAAAAACTGGTTCCTAGAGGGAGTAATTGCAGTCAAAGCTTCTTCCTACTCACCTGTGCCAAAGTGCAGCTGTGCAATATCTCCGCTTGCATGTGCAACTCCAACCGCTCCAGCAGCGGCGTGGGTGCGGTCACCCATCCCGCCCGCAGCCCGGCGCTCACCACCTTGGACAGCGAGTCCAGGCGGATCACCCGCCCGTATGTGTCCAGGGATAGGAATGATGCGACTGGTTCCTGGAAGGAATTAATATTTAGTAAGTTCCGTTTAGCCCCAAACTAAGCATAAGTAGCTTTTACCTACAAGGGCTTGCAGACAACGGATAAACTTGTTTACTTGTTTTTTTTTTTGTAAATATATATGTGGGTGAATTGCCCAAGCAAAAAAAAACACGGCTCAGCTGAGAACGGTAGTGCAATGTGCTGATTTTTAATTTTATATATTTTTTTTCAACAAAGTAAGTACTTCTCTACTTTGGCAAAAAAAATCATTGATTTATACCCTCTAATACAACAAAAAAAAAAAAATACAAAGGGTCATTTTATCATCACGGTGCCTTGTCCCCAACCCCATTCCGCTCATAAAATACCTTCCCCTGCAAATACATTCGTAATAAGGATATAAATCGATTTAGTTATCATTACATTATAAAATGTTCGATCAAATAAAACTATTTTTGTTTGTTTAACTTCTATCTCATGGATTTGACAGGCAGTCAACTTTTGTCCCGAAAAAAGTTATCATTTCAGAGGACAGTAAGTTTTAGTAGAATAGCAACGACAACACTGCGTTATTACGCCCCTCTCACCTTTCCTCACTTCGGATCAGCCCGGCTCAAGCTGTTGGTGCGATCGCACGGGTCCCAGCGTCTTGCGGTTTCCCGCCAAAAAAGTAAGTTTATCATTTCAGTGTTATGGGGACAAAAATATTATCATTTCGGTGATTGTTATAACTCGTGCTAGATTCGTTTGATTTGTTTCAAAATTATGTATTCATTTCGCCGTAAGTACTGTTTTGTTTGAGTAGTGTTAATATTTTTAAATAATTTTATTTCGGAGTTTGATGTAGAAATAACCTCTATTTTATCATCTCGGTGTTATCATTTCGGTGGATTCGGTGGACAGTTATACCAATTATAGTCCACTGAAATGATATTTATCACCGAAATGATAAAACCGTAAAGTTTTAGAGTTCCTTGGGTCAAATATAAAGTAATGGTTTTTCAACGTACTTTGTAATTTTACCTAGAGTGATTATTCGGGTGTATTTGTTGTGTAACAATTATCACATTAAGATATAATATACATATTTATATCTATGTATGTATGAGTTAGTACTAGTGATGTTACGAATATTCGTATTCGCATTGGCATATTATCGCAAATTATTGCATTATCGCGAATGCGAATCATTCGCAAAATCCTGCGAATGTTTTACGAATTTGATGTAATGGCAGAGAAGTCGGCTATTACACCAGAGGTCGCGGGTTCGATCCCCGCACGGTACAAACATTTTGTGTACATGAACATGTCTGTTTGTATCGGTCCGGGTGTTTCTATTATACAGTATGTATTAACAAAAAAAAAAGCATATCCTACTTATATTATAAACGCGAAAGTTTGTAAGTATGGATGGATGTTTGAAAGCTAATAATATGTTTAGTTATGGCTAGAGGACGCTGTGTGAATAATTTTCAGAGATATTTCTTATTTATTTCGAAATGGTATTCAATAAGTTAAGAAACCGGGGAAGTTAAGTGGGTAGTGGACGCTTTATTCTCGAGTCCCACACACGGCCGCAGGTCTAGCTAGACCCCGACTTGAGAGGTCTCAAGTCGGGGTAGCACCTAGGGAGGGCCACCCGAGAAACAAGGTGACCTCCAGACTTGGCTCGGGCGACCTGTGCAATGTGGACGTTGGGGAGCTACCCCCGCCCGCAGGTCAACCCTCAGACCAGAGGAGGCGTGCTAAGTGAGCTCGCCTTTTCCGGTCCGGCCGTCTACGCCGGAGGGGAGCAGCGAGGGGGTTCCTCCTCGCGCTCCCGCTCCGCTTCCTCTGCTATAAAACTTCCTCGCAGAAGGAGGCGGCCGCCTCCCACGCACTCCTGTTGGCGACCATGGCACGAACCATGGTCGCCAACGGGAGGCGTCCACTGCCTAGCGCCGCGACGAGTTCGCGGCACTCGTGTTGCCAGGCCGGGCGCTCGACGAGTGTGTGCTCGGCCGTGTCGGGTGCGTCGGGTGCGTACAGGTAGTATCCGAAACTTTCGTGTGCGGACAAAACCTGCGACAGGCGGTAGGTGAGGCAGCCGTGCCGGCGTTCCACCCACTCCCTGGACCTGGACTGGACCAATAGCCTCAATCGTCTAGTGGCCGGCACTTGGGGCTTGGAGAGCTTCCGCCCATTTGGCCAGAGCCTCTTCCCTGGCCTGGACACGACCCAGTGCTACCTTCTGCAAGCTGGGTCGTTCCCCCCCCCCCTCCTCCTTGCCGCGACCCGGATTCGATGCACCTGAACTAAATTATACCTAGCATTGTTCTCTTAGTACAATAGGTAGATATTACCACCAAAAACATTTTCAATAAAATGTTGGCAAGAAAAGACCATAATATGACTCGCACTCTCAAAAAGTTAACAGATCTCATGAAAAGCCAAGCTTCTTACTCTACGCGCCCTAATTCTACAAGGCCTTACTTCACAAACTCTACCTTAGGCAAAATAAGTAAAATAACAATTCATTCATATCATAATAAACATTATATTATTACACTAGCGGGCGCCCGCGGTTTCACCCACGTGGTTCCTGTTCCCGTGGGAATTGATCAAAATCCTTTCTTAGCGGAAGCCTACGTCATAACATCTACCTGCATGCCAAATTTCAGCCCGATCCGTCCAGTGGTTTGGGCTGTGCGTTGATATCTATCTATGTCAGTCAGTCACCTTTGAGTTTTATATTTAAGATTTATATAATTTTTTGAGGTTATTGTAACCTGAAAGTATGCTAAATGTAATATCTAACTATAATTTAAAATAACTGTGTACTGTCCTGTCTCAGTATTTATCTAAAATTTGTGGAAATCAAACCTAACAAAGTACAGAACCCTGGCTGCTCGGCACGGTTGTTCTTAGCTGTATCATTTCGGTGGATTTATTTCATTTCTATCATTTCAGTGGTTATTTATATCATATCGGTGGACACTTATCATTTCAGTGGACTCTTAAAAATTCATCCTTAAATATTTATATAAGTATTGATGATATTGGATGACCACTCACGCACAATGTTAAAAATAGGCTAAAGTTTTATTTGTCACTAAAAATAAGAAGATAGCATTGAAACAAAAAAAGTCCGCGGAAATGATAAAAAAATTTCTGTTGTTGAAATTCACCCATGTACATTTTATACACCCAAACCTTATACAACACACAAAGGTTTGTACCGTGCGAGGATCGAGCTCGCGGTCAAATCTTTCGTCAAACACTGTTGTGCTGTAATGAATAAACATTTTAGGGATCTTCATAAAATTAACAGAAGTTAAAGTTATGATTTTTAAAATTCTCGACTGTATGTATGTTATTCGCAATTCACGCACACGATTTTTTATAAATCTCTATTTCTTACAGTTACAGAGACAAGTCCGATCCACATTTCATTTAAGAAATAAAATAAAATACTCACATTATAATTCAAGAACATGTAAGGATCATCCTCCACAATGATGAAGTCAAATCTACACGCGAGCTCATAGATCCTTCTCCTCCGCTCTTCAGAGAGCACAGTTCCCGACGGATTGCTGCCAGTCGGGATGACGTACAGCATCTTGGGCATCTTCAGACCCCTCGCCAGGCGATCTTGGAGACAAGACTCTAGGGATTCTGGGATGAGGCCGTGCTCGTCTTCAGGGATACCGAGGATTTCTGGATGGTATGGTCTGAGCTGAAATGATATATGGTGCTATGTGTCGGGTGGTTACATTCCCTCTAATATGGTTGAGTGAAACTACGGCTGGCACATACGTCATACTTGTGCTGCAGGTGCCACTTTTGGGCACTGGTCTTCCAGGGCTCACGGATTTTTCTCGATTATAGTCTCATTCTTATACTTTATACTGTATGGCTTGGTATTCTAAAACTAATCAGTAATTGTAACAAACACATTGTAAACAAACATGGCGATGAAAAAGAGTAACTAGCGAGTTTCTTGCCGGTGACTTCTCGACTAGATGACAGCATTCCGAACCGGTGGTAGAATCTATTATATTTATTAGTATATTGTATGTATCGAAATATATATGTATGTATTTCTATGTAAACTACTTTTATACTTGAATATTTTAGTTTTTGACGATTCGTAAGTGCTTCTAAGAATGCCTATATGAATAAAGATATTTTTGACTTTGACTTTGACTATATAATAATACTTCATTGAACGTCATTGCCCTCCACCAACCCGCACTGGGCCAGCATGGTGGAGTATGGCCCACACTATCTCACAATTGAGATAAGGCTTGTGTCCCAGCAGTGGGAACGTATATCGGCTGATGATGAACGTCATTGTATAGAATGTGCTTGTCTTTTTTCATATTATTTCTGTTGGCAAACAGTCGTGCAGCTCGCCTGATGGTAAGCAGCCATTCCGGCCCGTTCTAAAAAACGCGTGTCAACGGTTGAACTTTACAATGGTTGGATGGGTGTAGGGTTGCCATCTCTAAAATTTGGAAAACAGGACAAGACGCGTGAAAACCCCGGATTTTAGAGTCCGAAAGCCGGACTTGTCAACAAGATCTTATAAACATATTCAATGTAATAAAAAAACATCGTGGTGTGCGAGCATAGTGCGTGTCTCGCGGGCGGCCCAAATTTTTTTTATTTATTTTTTAAAACTCGGTCTACAAATGAAACCTTCCCCGGACGCTCCCCGGATGCCCTCTAAACTAGGACAAATCCGGGGAAACCCGGACGGATGGCAACCCTAGATGGGTGTCACCCATTTAACCTTTGTTTAATCCAAGAGTGCCAACTTTTACAGTTTTTGACTTACACTCACGTTGCTGTACATTACGTACTTACAAAACGAAAGAAGATATTCATGGTGATAATGACCAAATGCATGGACAACCACTCAATACATAACCACTTCGAGAGTTGCTTAACTTTGTAAGTGACTCGCACTTACGCTGCTGTTAGCACCAGTTTGGTGACCAAGTATGTATAGTCGGTCACCCATCCAGTCATTACCACTAGGAGAGTTGCTTAACAATACTTACGCTGCTATAAGCGCCAGTGTACGAGTACTCGTTGACGATGACCGGATCCCCTGGCTCGACCAGTAACTCCACGCACTGGTAGATGCCATGCTGGGCACCGTTGGTCACCATCACGTCTCTTGGAACCGGTGGGGGGCGATGTAAGTCTTCTTGGAACTGCCTGAGTTCCGTGAGTAGTGCTGGAAGGCTAAAGGATAAAAGGATTTAGAATTTTTAAGAAGCTGTAGTTTTGATAGTACCCAGCCATGCAGTACCTATGCAAAGCCTCTATCATTGAAATCATTATATTTTAGTGCGGTAGAGCCATGCTGCAGATAGTTTCTATCTTTAGTACCAGTGACGTAGGCGACCGTTACATGCCCTTCCCCCACCCTTTATATTTCTTTCTCAAAGGCGAGCACTTTTCACATCCTAGCCGAAGTGATCACTTTCTATCAGGTGCCACGCTTGCTCATTCGTCTTCCTTTTACATAAAAACAAAATTTAAAACCTTTTTTGTACCACGAGGGCGGCACACAAACCTATGGGCTTTCTGATGGTAAGCAGTTAACCTCGTCTTTGAACGCTTATAACTCTAGAGGCATCACTCACACGCTATCGATCCTGTTTGAAGAGAAAAAACGTTGGTAGAAACTTACCCCTGAGATTACACGTCGCCGACTCTGAAGGGAAAACAATATTGGTAGTAACTCACCCCTGGGAAGGTAGGTACTGCAAAGCTGCCTTCAGCTCCTTCCCCTCCATCACCACATGGGGCCCGATCTTGGTCTCCAGGCTGAGCTTAGTGAACGGGAACACGTCTTCGTTGGGCATGCCTTCTGCCAGCGAGAGCATCTGCTTGCCCACTTTGTAGGCTAGAGTTGCTGGAAAGAGAAAAAAGTACAGTCAAAAGCACGTCAGACTATACACTTTGGACTTTGTACCACTCTTATGTCGGGGGCATAAGTGCTATTATCGAACTACAAGCGTTTACCGTGATGTGCCGTTGACCGTACAATGTATATAAACGCCTTGAAAACATGGTAAAGGTTACATCTGTTCGAACAAAGCGATTTGGGTCTAATTTCATCTTGCGAGCTGCAAAGTTGGACTATTATCCCGAGTGTTTCCTGATAAAAAAGATTTGCGCAAGCACTCATCTTTATCCGCCGCTCCGGTATAAAAAACACGAAGGTCGTGGGTTCGATTCTCGCCTTGTGTCTGGTTGGTGGTATGGCTTTTTCAGAGTCCTACTGGCTTTCCCCCACAGGTGAAATCTGCCGCCATAACTGCTCTGGCTGTGTTCCGGCAATATTATTGTGGGAGCCAGTACACTTGAAATCAGAGAATCTAAGATCAGATGAGTCTATAGTCTGGCAGCACATTGACAGACGCTTGTGAAGCATCCCTCAATGGAATAGGCCGCAGTGGCCGCTTACCATCAGGTGGGCTGCGTGTCTGTCTGCCAACTGAACTAGTATAAAAAAACCGGCCAAGTGCGAGTCGGACTCGCCCATGAAGGGTTCCGTAGCGGCAAGTATCATCATAATATAAAAGTTCTTGTAGTTCTTTGTAAGTTTGATCGACGTTTTTATATTTGAGTTAATTGAATGAGAGGAAAATTGCGGTTTACGATTTATGACGTTTAAAAAAAAACTAATTACTTGATCTCGTTCAAACCAATTTTCAATGGAAGTTTGCATGGTAATGTACATCATATATTTTTTTTAGTTTTACCGTTCTCTTATTTTAGAAGGGGGGGGGGGGGACCAACATTTTACCACTTTGGAAGTGTCTCTTGCGCAAACTATTCCGTTTAGAAAAAAATGATATGAGAAACCTTATTATCATTTTTACCGACCTATCTATAGATACCCCACACGTAAGGGTTTGAAGAAAAAAAATTTTTTGAGTTTCAGTTCTAAGTATGGGAAGCCCCAATATAAACTAATTACTTGATCTCGTTCAAACCAATTTTCAATGGAAGTTTGCATAATAATGAACATCATATATTTTTTTTAGATTTATCGTTCTCTTATTTTAGAAGTTACAGGGGGGGGGGGGCAACATTTTACCACTTTGGAAGTGTCTCTCGCGCAAACTATTCAGTTTAGAAAAAAATGATATAAGAAACCTTATTATCATTTTTAAAGACCTATCCATAGATACCCAAAACGTAAGGGTTGGATGAAAAAAAAATTTTTGAGTTTCTGTTCTAAGTATGGAGAGCCCCCAAAATTTATTATTATTTTTCTATTTTTGTATGAAAATCTTAATGCGGTTCACAGAATACATCTACTTACTAATTTTCAACAGTATAGCTCTTATAGTTTCGGTAAAAAATGGCTGTGACATACGGACGGACAGACAGACAGACAGACAGACAGACATGACGAATCCATACGGGTTCCGTTTTTTGCCATTTGGCTACGGAACCCTAAAAAGCACAGATGCATTCCATACTCCTTCATTCTCATATGACAGTAGGACTGCAGTCTGACACTAACGAAAAAATCAAAAAAATCAGACACAAGACCACCGGTTTTACATGTTTTTTTTTTTTGTAAGGTACTAACAAAAATGAGTTTGTTACTTGTGAAATAACTACCTATTTTTTTTTTTAATTATATGCACATAAATTTGTATTATTGTAAACAGTACATAATCTTTATAATCGTTTATGCTAGATTTCAGACGTCACTGGTTAAACGAAAACAAAAATAGATAGATAGGTTATTTTTTTTTGATCGCACTTTTATTGTTGTTTCTCACGTGTGAAAGTCAAGGCCTGTTTTTATTCATGATTACGTACAGACTTTGATAACACAGGAAACAAAAACAGTGTAAAAAGATAAGTACAACATGTAATCTGTAATTAACAAAAGACAGATGTTAAGATAATTGCACATTTTTTACTAATTACAACAGATTTACGATGAGGGTACCTAGTAAGTATTTTCATTTTTAGGATTATTTTTTTAAATTTGTAAGTACTTGGACGTACGGACGGCAGCAGCCTACTCTAATCTGTAAAAAAATCTCAATTGAAAGAGAACTCTACGTAAAGTGTATAAAGCTGAAAATACATAAATGTATTGTAGAAATACAGATTGGGGTAGTCTGATGTGGCGACTGTACTGTTTATTTAAGCAATGGGCGCTTTTACCTCTTCAAATTAGATAGTGTCATAGATTTTTTCAAGCGGACTTTTTATTTGTGCATTGCCCATGGCCCTTACCCATAAGGGCCAATTTCACCACTATCAGAATAGTTTTTCGTAATTTATCTGTGGAATACTAATGACGCTGTCTTCTGTGAGACGTCATCATTAAAATCTGATAGATAAGTAACGAGGAACTTATTTAACTCTTTTTTAAGGGCAGGTCCTTATTAATATTAACGCATGTACCAAAACTGTTTTTATTGCAATCCATGTTCATAACATTCATTTGAATATTGGCATAATTGGAATTATGGGGATATAATAAATCTCGTCACATAGGTAGAAGTTGTGGATCAGATTGGATAGAGATAAGGGTGTCAATATCGTGTAAGTGCCAAAAAAACACAATCGTATTAAAAATTATGATTAATTATTATTAGTAATCTGCACGTGTTTACAAGGACAAACTGAATTAATTATATTAGTTCATTCATCCTGGTGAGACATGTTACTTTGAAGACTTGGGAATTTGGAAATACTTAATCAACTTCAGTCAAAATCTAAATCTAAATCAAATGTTTGCATTAATCATTAAAAGATGCATTTAAGAATCAATACCAATATGAGAAGAGTAGAGTGACTCTACCACCAGATTTAATTGAGAATAACCGGCAAGAAACTCTTTTTACCTTTACAATCGCCAGTTTACATTTATCAATTCAATCTCTATTTTGTGAAACACCAATAGGAATAGAAGGATTGATGACTAAGGATCTGTATACTGTGCGTTTACCGCAAAAAAAACCGAATTTGTCGTTTCCCTCGATTTTGAGAGCACTCCTCTTGATAAACAACCGAGCATTGGGATTCTCGGCGTCGATATCTCGAGCGACGTTCAATTTCGCGGTCATCTGGAGGAAAAAGCTAAGCTTGCCTCAAAGAAATTAGGTGTCCTAGGTAAAGCAAGGTGGTATTTTACTCCGACTCATCGCCTCCAACTCTATAAAGCCCAAGTTCGGCCTCACATGGAGTACTGCTGTCATCTCTGGGCCGGAGCACCACAGTACCAACTTCTTCCTTTTGACCGTATCCAACGTCGAGCAACCCGGATTGTCGGTGCCGAGAGTCTTGCCGGTTGCTTAGATCCTCTGGCATTGCGTAGAGACATTGCGTCCCTTTGCATCTTCTACCGCCTATATCATGGGGAGTGTTCCGAGGAATTATTTGGTTTGATTCCTGCTGCTAAATTCCACCACCGTACAACACGCCACAAAATGCAGTTTCATCCAAACCACTTGGACGAGTGGCGATCAACTACCGTACGTTTCTGCAGACATTTTCTGCCGCGCACGACTGCTCTATGGAACCAGCTTCCCGCAGCGGTGTTTCCAAGCCAATACGACATAAATGCCTTCAAGAAGCGAGCATATTCCACCCTTAAAGGCGGGCAACGCGCCTGTGACCCTAAGGGGGTCCCGGGTGCTTATGGGCGGCGGTGATCACTTACCATCAGGTGACCCACTTGCTCGTTTGCCCCCCTATTACATAAAAAAAAAAAAAAAAAAAAAAAAAAGGAGATCATTCAGGCTCCATACATTTTTGGGCCTTTTCTCAAAGTGCCGGCCAACAAAAAATAATAGTATATATCGATAGAACTAGCCATTTGAAGCAATAGTTAATATCGCACGAAAGTCGTAGGATCGCTCTGAACCAAGTTATACAAGGTCAAAGATTGGCTATTTTCATACATTTTATCAATTTCTGAAAGTGCCGGCCAACAAAAAATTATTATAAACATTGTTAGAACTAGCCATTTGAAGCAATAGTTAATATGGCATAAAACTTGTAGGATCGCTCTGAACCAAGTTATACTAGTTCGATGATTCATCATTTTCATGGGTTAGTTTTTCATACATTTATTGACTTCTGAAAGTGCTGCGAAACATAGAATTGTATTTAATATGGCTAAAACTAATTTTATCAGATATCACCACATTGAAAAAGTGGCCAACTTCAATTCAACTTCATACTGGGGGCCCAGTCTTACTGCACAACACTGTCCACTTGTCATTGCGTTAAACTCAAACCGGACCCACTGTGCACCGGAGCTGACAGTAAACCAGTCTGGAGTCACTGGGATAGGAAGCGTGCCGGGAAGAAAGCTGTAGCCAGAGCTAGGCGATACCATTTTGTAACCGCCATATTATGATAAGCTAGAATGGTCTGAGGGGCGGAAGCTTATTTGCCCTAGAATGTTTCAAGTTCTTGGGTGAAAGCGATACAGGACACTACCAAATTCGTTACCAATTCGCGATATTCTGTTAAGCGAGGACCTCGTGGTAAAGGAGAGATGTCGCTCGTATACCATGAGCTGCTGAAAAAGCAACACAAATAGGTCCATCCACCTGACCTTCTCCTGAATCCCTTTATAACCGTATGCTCACCGAGGGGATCCTAGTCAGTGGAAGCTGAGTGTCATCACCCTCTTCGGTCTTCAAAGGCAAGTGAGCAGTGCAGGAGTGCGGCAGCTACCGCGGTATTAAGGTCATATCCCACACCATGAACTCTTTTAGCGGATAGTCAACTCTTGCATACGGCAGGTGTGTTCGTTCTCGGAGAGTCAATATGGCTCAACCCCCGCTATGGAACCATGGATCCCGTTTTTGCATTAAAGATCGCCATGGAGAGATACAGGGATACGCCTCTACATCTCCTGTTCCTAGACATGGAGAAGCCCTTTGACTGTGTTATTCGTGCGATAATCTGGTGTGCATTGCGATCCAAGGAAGTTCTT
Source organism: Mecyna flavalis (assembly GCA_949319885.1). Lineage (NCBI taxonomy): Eukaryota > Metazoa > Arthropoda > Insecta > Lepidoptera > Crambidae > Mecyna > Mecyna flavalis. The sequence goes on along the minus strand of OX439417.1, from coordinate 2,608,350 downwards.
GAAGCTTATATTGACGTCATCCAGTATATGTATAGCGATTCCTTTTCTGCAGTTCGCACCGCTGTTGGGGACAAAAAACCCTTTCCCACTACTGTCGGAGTCCACTAGGGATCAACCCTTAGCCCATTACTGTTTAGTATAACTTGGTTTAAAGCTATCCTACAACTTCCGTGCCAAGTAACTATTGTATCAAATTGCTAGTTTTAGCAATGTGTACAATTACTTTTTGTTGGCCGGCACTTTCAAAAGTCAATAAATGTATGAAAATGATCAATCATCGAACTAGTATAAATAACTTGGTTCAGAGCGATCCCACAACTTTCGTGCCATATTAACTATTGCTTCAAATGGCTAGTTCTATCGATACGTACCAATTTTTTTTTGTTAGCCGGCACTTTCAGAAATCGATAAAATGTATGAAAATAGTGAATCTTAGAACCTGTATAACTTGGTTCAGAGCGATCCTACAACTTTCATGCCATATTAACTATTGCTTCAAATGGCTAGTTCTATCGATACGTACCAATTTTTTTTGTTGGCCGGCACTTTCAGAAAAGGCCCAAAAAAAATGACAACCACAGATAATACAATAAATTACACCTATGTACGGATTCGATTAAATAAATAAATAATAAATATTATTTACTTCAACCAAGTATACACGGTCATAATAGGAGGCACGGTACAAAAATTTTGTGTACATGAACATTGAACATGTCTCTTCGTGTCGGTGTTTCTGTGCATCATATGTGTATTGACAAAAAAAAAACTGTAATGTAAGTCATGTTTAACTGGTTGTCTGACATCCATAGTCCAAACCATGCTTGAATGAAACTAGATGGCACTATGTGAATAACGTGATAACGTGCAAAGACATTTATTTATAGTAAGACAGCAACATTACAGGGCACATTTTTAAATCAAAGACTAAAACTTAATACCAGATAAGATAACAACGGATGTTGTTGACGTATTAATCTTACGTAGTATCTATGACAGTAATCGTGTAATCTGCTGAGATTACAAATCCGAATTATGCGAAACGTTAATCTTGACCTTTAGATATTGGACTTGCGAATAATTTCACCATTGTGTACATGGATGACATTGTTTGAGATAGAAGTTCTTGGCGAACGAGTAAAAAATGATTAAAGTATACATAATAATTATGCTTTTTGTATATAACATTTCTTGTTTATTTTATTACATAAAATCGTCAAACAAGGGGCATGCTCATTTGAGACATCCCTTTCAAATTGAAAAGTAGGTATTCATCGAGAAAACCATCAAGTAGAAATCAATGAATGTGTTATCAAATCAAATAATGGTAATTTATGAACTATTTGTCCTATCTTGTTCGAATTTAAATGGGACCACATCTCATGGACAAAGTTTAAAATAGTTAAAAAAACATCATGTCTGTTCACTGCGCAAAAAGTTATGAGGTAGCTATGAAAATCATAGCCGAATTGAGAACCTGCTATTATGGCGGTAAAGAGAATGTGGGAGTCAGTACAGAGAATTTGTAATTAAAGTCTTGAAGATCATAAAGCTTACAATATGACAAAACATTAAGCTCATTGAATTGAGTGTTCTTCAACAGAATAGGACCCAGTGGCTGCTTACCATATATTTTTTTTACATCTAGCCCCAAACTAAGCACTAGCTTGTGCTATGGGTGCCAGAAAACGGATAAACATTACTTAAATACCTTTATTGACCTGTTTACTGACTGAAAAAGCATAAAAAAACTTACTTATCTGCCTGGTCAGCGCTGGCTCCCTCCTCGCAGCTCTCTTACTGACAAATCTGTCATAATCACTCTCTGTCAGAGGTTCATATTTCCCCTGGAAGGCGCCCTGGTCACTATAGCACTTGAACAGATCGTCACCCTTCTGTGAATATCTTCTCACTGACCGGAATAAAGGACGCAGTTCTAAGAACCTTTTGACAACGTCGGAGTTTATTTTGTTGAGTTTCACTGTCACCAACATTTTTAAATTTTTGATATTATCGTTATCGAGATAAAAAGCTTTTTTCTTATTGCTGTAAGGGTTGTTTCTTTTTCGATTTTATTTTTGTATTTAATTGTTGAAAATTAAAAAAATATATATTTGTTAACAAATCGCGATTATTATAAACACTTAATGACGTAAGTTATTTATCACTAACACTTTTTATACAATTTAATTGTAATTCTTTGTTGTATTCGAAGATATTACACAAAAATAAGTTCTAAATTATTATTTTTTTGTTAGCTTTAGCAATCTTGCCAGTGCATTCTTTATCCAGTTTCTTTTTTACTTTTTTATTAATTATCAGTTTTACTTTTATATAACTTGCCAGTAGGTTCGTTTTTAAAATTTTGAAGAAGAATTTTAATGTTATTAATTTTTTACATTCTTATTTATTTTTACTCTTGTAAATAAACTTTTGTACGTCGTAATTGAAGTCGCGACGTTAGCAAAATGACTAATTGGCAAAACCGATTCCTTCGTCATTCATTAGTGATAGGTACAAATGTCATTAAACGATAATGAGCTGTTAAATTTTTTCTGCGTAGCTTTCTTTGCCCTTTTTATCTTAGGTTGTAACGTATATAATTAATCCTACTTCTTTATATATGATTTGTTTACTTCTAATAGGTTTGTTTACATGCTATGGCGGTCAAAGAGTACTTTTCTACAGATTTAAGTTCTCAAAAGTTAACTTATTACAAAAAAATTATCTTGATCGGTGCAGCAGATATTTTAAAAAATATCTTTATGCATATTCAATAGCAAAACCAAACAGAAAGTCTGAGTATAAGTTTTCCTTTGGAATTGAAATCCACCGATGTAGCTTAAATCATAATGATAGTTTAATTACCCTCTCATAATCTGGAACTTTTTCTAGGCGTTGAAATTTCACTGGCATTCGTCGATCCGGCCACGCTTGTTTCTGGGAACAATCTAACAACACATAGATAGAACTAGAACGTAATCTAATATTTAAATACTTATCCATGTGTCAAGGAATCAATATCATTATAGGTATGTAGGCATATGAATTTAAAAAAATGCGTTTCGCCTCCACCCTTCTCCCCAAACCCATTCCTTATTCATTCACGTTCTCCGTCTGAGAAACTAGTTGCAGAGGTACCAATTTTTTACCTTCATGCGTTAAAGAAAAAAGATCTTTACAGAATACAAAGTGGTCTTACAATGCCCCTTTCTGTAAGATACAGAATTCTATAATTTGTTCACTTACCTCATCACTCGCTTGTATTCATCCATCATGTCGTCTACAGGGTCAATGGGACCAGCTTCATATGTCTTGAGAGCAAGGTATGGTGCCCCAGCGCTCACAGCACCTAACATCTGGTGACAAGTTTTTTGAGGAGTGTTTTCGAAACTATGTCAGTATATTGGAGCAAAGTTGGCAAACTTCAAAAGAGGTGCAATTCGCATAGTAAGTATGTAACTGCATAGTTGCCGACGAAGAATAAAAAATCTTTTTCTCAACCGGTTGCGAAGTTTAGTTGCCATGACGGCCGAAAGGGTTTCTTGTTATGACAGGCAGGAGAGAAAAATTAAGCATAAAAACGATTAAGTGTGGAATCTGAATAAGCGGCAGCGCAGACGACAGACTATCCGTGACAGACTTTTAGTCTGCGAAAATAGAACGTATGCAACTGTATGGAGTAACGCAGACGACGCGCAAAAAAGTCCGGCGCGTACAAAATCCGTGTGATTTCGGCAGACCGCGCCGCGCCACACCACTCACTCCGCACAAAAAGTGTGCGAAAAAAATGGAACGTTTGCTTCAACACGGGCTAACGCAGACGGCGCACATTGGCGTACATTTTAGTCTGCAATCTAGTGGTGGGACGTAACGTACGTATGCGATCTATTATGGCGCCAGACATCGATGTAACGATGCTAATTAATGAAATACAAAATAGACCAATAATTTATGATACTTCTATGGCAGAATATCATAATAGATATTAATACATATATTATTATGTAAAATCATTAAAACTTGTTTCTTGGTAATATTCTGTATAAGAAAATTTTTGTAAACAAATTGTAACTAGTGATTGCTCTGTGTAATTGGTAGTATTATTATTATTATTTATTTTTTGTTGCCGGATAATTTGTTTTATTATAAATTTTAATGTCATAAAAGTGTTTATGTAATTTCTTTTTGAGAATAAAGTTTCTTTAACCGAAATACTAATTTGACGAGCCATTAGGTAGGTGTAATGGTTGAGAAGTCGGCTATTACACGGTCGCGGGTTCGATCCCCGCACAGTACAAACATTTGTGTGCATGAACATGTCTGTTTGTATCGGTTTGGGTGTTTCTATGTATATTATGTATGTATTTACAAAAAAAAAGTATATAAGTAATGTTTATCCGTTGTCTAGCACCCATAGCACAAGCTAATGCTTAGTTTGGGGCTAGATGGCGCTGTGTGAATAATATCCAGAGATATTTATTATTTATTATTAACTTCCTCATTGTTGTGTCTGAATGAGTTAAAGCAGGTCTTAAAATAAATAGCAACTCATCATATTATGTAGTAACAGACATTTTATAAAACTTAAAAAAAAAATCCGGTGTTGTTCAGAATTGAATGTTTATTATAGAACTCTCCCTTCAGTAATCTTTCCGAAAGTATAGGATGTACCCAAAATTTTCTTCGTCTTTTTCTGTCTGTTACATCAAGTACAAAATAATACTTGGCGATCTTTAATCTCTGCACGATTTTCATAGCGTTTACGTCCCTACAGTTCTGCCGACAAAATGATCGAAGATGTGCGTCGTGTGCGTTGAGTCTGTGAAAAATCCGCGACAGACTTTTTGTGCGTTGAGTCTGTGAAAAATCCGCGGCAGACTCTTTCGCACAAAAAGTGTGCCGTCTGCGCTGCCCCTAAGGAACACACAGGAACATTACCGCGCTGTTTTAATAATCTTAAAAATTTAAACCCAAGGAGGTTTTACTCTACGACCCCAATCTTATAGATTTGGTTGGTGATCTGACGTTTTTCAAAGCCACAGATGGCATGATAGTATAGTAATTTAAAGTGGACAACTAAAGCAACAAGTTGTTTATTTTTTTTATTTGATTTTTTAGTTTTAATTACCCAATTTCATTCCACTTGTATTTTCCCTCGCATACCTACAGTTCGAATACAGTAAAATATAATTTAATTAATGTTATTTTAACCTTTAGATCATTTAATAAGGACTTTATTGATACCAAATGCAATGGTACTTGCAAGGCAGGAAGGATTTAAAATAAATTTAAAAAAAAATCAAGAATCAAAAAATAATCAAAATGGCGGCCATTTTGTTTTTGCCAATCACATTAAGGAAAATGACCGCCATGATGCAATCATCTGAGGAGCTAGGTGTTCAGACAACACGGTAGAAAAGCTGTCTTCTCAAACATTACACCAAATCGTTCGTCTCATTAATAGTTAAATAGAGATAAATTATAAAAAACTAACCTCATTCCTTTCATCTGCCATGGCAGCTAGTTTTCGGTTCAAATCTTGTTTCAAGCCTTGCATGAGGACGAAATCTTTCTCCAGTATTCCTTCAAGCCCTGAAACATTACCGTTTAAACAAAAATCTAGTGTCACAAATTTCAAAGTCAGCAATTTAGGCCTAAACTGAGATAAAAAGTAAGCATAAGAAAAAAAGCTGGAGTTAAAATTGGTTCTAGGATATAGGTGTACCTAACCTCCCACAAAAAAGGGAAGGTCTTCCTCCAAGCCAGATCTTCTATACTCGGTATCATGGTTCAATGTAGGTGCTATCATTGGTTTACAAAGGTGTAGTAAGTTTAAGGCCGGAAGCGCATCTGTGATTCTACCTAATTTGCAGATGTCTATGGGCGGCGGTAGTCACTTTCCATCAGATGTGCCGCATGCTCGTCTGCCCGCTATACCATAAAATAAGTGCAAAAAAAGTTATTGTCGTTATTAGGATTCCATTGTAATTTGGAATCAGTCAGTTTGTAGAACTGTTCTTGGTTTGCTGATCAAATTATCGGTCGCCAGAAACATACCAGCGTTTTTGAGTAGAGTGTCGAGGTCATGCGTGGGGTATTCTGCTGCAGACGGCATCAGCAGTCGTGGGGAGGGGGTGGGAGACCGCGGTGATGGACGTCGAGACAACGCGGGCGCTGGAAGATAAAAGAGGATCAGTTTATTTACTGTTGCAGGGCAAAGGTATCATTGAAATCGAGCAATCGCTCCAATAATTGGTATCGGAATCGAACCCAGCTTTATTCTCGAGCGGCATAACCACTGTTTCACTGAAAATCATTGAAAAATGCTCTATAGTGCTGTCCTTTAATAAAACCTTACCAACTATTGGGCCACGTGTCTGTCTTCGTGTAGAAACCTACTTACCAGACAGCATATCATCCGGCAGTTCCCAGATAGAAGGTCTTCTCGCGCGAAGAGTGTCTCCTGGCGGCGGGAACACACTCCCCAGGTCCTGATCTTTCAGGACGATGACACAAGCGAAGTCACAGCAGGTGAGGATCAGCTCGGCGCGGTTGAAGCGTATGTATTCACTGTGAGAGGAAAAATTAAGCTAAAAAGGGATAAAGGTTTAAGAAAGGATGTTTGCTTTATGTAAAAAAATCTTCGTTTGAACCGTAACCTTTAATTAAATTTCAACAGTTGGCGGACCAGTAGACAGTCCTGATGGTATGCGACCACTGCTGCTCACTCCATTAAGGGGCCTAAATGAGGAAGCGTCGCCTAATGTGCTGCCAAACTCGCAAATTTCAATGATGAGCCTATGTTCATTTCATCTTCGAACCTTTCAGACCAAGTGTACTGGCTTCCACATTAATATTGTTACACAGCTAGAGCTCTAATAGCGGCAGATATCACCTGTGAAGGTAGTAGCTATCCAGCCAGACTCAAGTATGGAATACAATCTACGGATTTTATATACTCGCATAACCACACACTAGCAAGCAGTGGAACAGAGCGGAACTGAGGGGTTAGCTAGGATAATATGCAAAAATTATTAGGGTCATTTATAACAAATATTACTTACGCAAAAAAAAAGTTACTTTCAACTTTAAGAAGAAAACATACGGTTCCTCCTCCAATCCTCTATGTTGCCAGTCATCTTTCGGCTCTGGCATCAGGATCAGGCCACCGGTGGACCCCTGGTATACGCTCGACCCGCGGCGGGAGAGGGGAGCCTCCAGCGGTGGGATGGACAAATCGTCATCGACGTAGGGTTTTCGCATTGGACCTGTTTACCAATGTCGTAATAAAATCAATATTGATACCTTAGTTCACACACCAAGTAAACTCTACCTACATTATTTTACAGGAAAGGATTAATGAAAAGGTCTAAAAAATAAATTTTGCTTATACGGGAATTGAATTCTGGACCCCACGAGTGATCTCGGGGTGCGTGAGGCCAGCCCAAACAGCATTTGGAACTGTATAAAGCCTGTACAATAAGATATCTTTTTACTTCAGGCTGTTTAACTTCGCTGTATGGAGGCTGTATATCCGTATATACAGCCATTGTACATCCTAAATAGGCCCCAAATTATACAGCCTTAAGTGTAAATATAGCTGGACAACAGCTGTATTATAGCTGTACAGCCTAAAATAACAAGCTGACTTAGGGTGTAATGAGATTCCGTTATTCAGCTACAGTTCTTCTTTTAGAATACTTTTAGTGTTTTAAACAAACTCAGGCTTGAAAGGAGTAGACATTTAAGTATAGTGTTGATTTGTACAGTGAAAGTCAAGTATTTAGTTTTTCATTACAAGACGACATTTTGTTAAAGTGAATATTATAGTCGAAGTATACGGTAAGTAATATTTTTTGTTTCTACATTGAATTTTTTCTTGCGACCGTAAGTTTATCGTGAATATATATATCATTTAATAGCAAAAACTCACGCGCCCTCGAAATAATAGATAATAACAGATATTGTGGTAAATTTCTAACCACCACCTAGTTCTTTATTTGACCTAAAACCCTGTTTATGTGTTTTTCGTAATTATCTACTGAAAATGGAGCAGTTGTATTATATCTATGTCCTAATTCTAAAATAATTTACAGAATTTCACACAAAAAACATAATACGATATAAAATAATAAAATATAGGTTATGTTTTTAATGGTGTCTCCGAGTTAAACAGCTGTTGCTCTCCTAGTACACTAATATGAAGCTATTTGCTGAACAAAGGCACAGTATGAGAATACTTATCAGCTTTAAGGGTAAAACGGTCTGTATATTATAATTTAATTACTACAATAGCTGCTTAGAAGTAGATATTGAGGCGGCATTACAGTCATTTAGGGTTCAATTAAATTAAAGTTCAACCCATTTTGTATGTCTAATATGACCACATATTTAAATATAATAAGAAACGAAAAAAAGAAAAAGAAATAATTACGTTATTTAAAAAAAAATACTTTACAATAAAATTTACACCTTGCACTCAGCACTAAAACAATAATGTTATTAATAGAAAACAGTAAGACAGACACTGTAAATACCTTGCTACTTTCTACAATATAACAGAAAAAGAACAATAAACTTTATGACACTTAATTTTGCATAGAACTAGGTAGGTGGTGGTCACAAATTTACCACAATATTTCTGTTATTATCTTATTATCTATTATTCACGATAAAGTTACCGTCGCAAAAGAAAATTCAATGTAGAAACAAAAAAATGTTACTTACCGTATACTTCGACTATAATATTCACTTCAACATAACAAATTGTAATGAAAAACTCAATAAAACACAACTTTTGATGGATGTAGATCTGAATATTTATGAACAGCACATAAAATCGACCAAAATTCTTTTTTGGAACTAATGACGTCAAAATTTAATATAATTGTTCTCAACAGTCTCTCTGTTCTGGTCAGTGTATTTATAATCCAAATTTTATTGTACGGGACCCTCTTCGGTAGTTATCAATCCAATATTTATTTTAGTTCATAATTATGCATAGCATTGCATTACACTCTTGTAAAGAGCATTGCTTCAGAGAGTTTCCTAAATAACTTTTGTTCAGCTATAATCCAGCCTAATATGCTTGAGTTACAATAGACTAGGTTTACACCAATTTACAGTCATCGGAAGTAATATATACCCTTGTACAGCTACAGGTAGTACAAAGGAATAAAACAAGAGCAGCAAACAGTCGTTAGGCAGCTCTAGTAGTCTAAAATTGCTTTAAGTATTTTGTTATACTACATCCTGCATTTTTGAGTTTCGCAACACTTTTATGAAGCTAAAGGTAATGATTTCGACACTATACAGTCATAAACCAGTTCTTCTGTATAAAACGACACAGTTTATACTCCAATTCAGCTTTAAATATATTTTTACTCTCTTTTTCAACGTTTATGAAGCCTTTGTCTGTTAATGCACTGTTTTAAAGTTTTTTTTTTTACCTAAATGTTTATTGGGAGATACTTGTCTGAAACCACTAGAAAATCGACTTATAAATATACCAATAATTTCAGAAATAAGAAAGCTGAGTTACCTGGATGTATGCAGAAGGCACCAAATTCAACCTTTTTCCCAAGAACTCCCAAAAAAGGGAATTTCAATTTGATGCTCTGCAAAAGGCATTCTTCATACATATCCCAGATATGAACCGTCTGCAATGAAAAAAATAAACACTTTCAGATATTTGTAAGTAAGGAAATGACGTGTCAGCACCTTCTTTGTTTTCTGGGCAATGTGTATCCAAAATATGGGAATGGGAATTCTATAAGTTACGCTACTGGTAGTGGCACATCTAAAACTTCCCGATTCACATCACTTTTCTCTTTTCGATAGCCCTGCCCTGCTGTTGGGTGAATATCATTTTGACCCCCAATGAAACCAACACGGCATTAAGAGTGGAATGAGTGGAATCTTATAATGATGGGTAGTCTCGAGTAGATAGCAGGTAGTGAATATATATAACAAACACTATAAAAAACCTTTACCTATCGCTCATAATGTCTTCTTGATGAAAACGCCGCTGAGCAAAGAGCCACCATCTTCTTGATTAATAACCCACTCACACAATTATTACAATAAGCCAGCACGATCTCCTCCGATGCCACGACCGCCACGTCGAGCACAGCCGGCTGCGCGGGCGCCGGCAGCGTTGCAAATGGCGCCGGCTGCGTCGTCTCCCACAAGCGAACTATGCCATCACAGCTACCCGTCGCGAGCAGGTGGAGGGGGGATATCACGTGGAAACAGGTCACCCCCTGGAACACAGATTATTTTTATGTAAAAGGCAAACTAGCAAGTTTTACATCTGATGATAAGTGAAGCGCTTATAGACTCCTGCGACTAAGTTTAAGGTGCGTTACCCACCCATAAAGAAGTATGGAAGACGGGGGGAGGAAAAGGACTGCGGGAAATGGGGATGTTGAGGAGGGACGAGAAGATCTCACACTTACTAGATTAAAATTTGAAGTTAAATACTCAAGCAAATAACATCCGTACCATCTGGATGCGTGGCAGTCTAGCATCGTGCGTTTATCAAGATACTTTTTGACGCATACTACCATAATGTGGAACCAACATCCGGCAGTCGTGTATCAAAACCTGAGATTCTTTAAAAAGCCATTGCATTATTTTATTAAAGGCAATTCATCTGTGATGCAGGTGACCATAGAAACCATTAGATAACTCATTTGCTAGTTTAACTTCTTCTAAACTAAAAAGATTGTAAAGACTGTGCCACAGTATCACACATAGCTCAGAAAACGACGATATGCTATAAGACTTCCACACTTACCCTCTGAACTTTAAAAGTATAGTCATCAAGCTTCCCCGGGACATGTCTCAAGCGCACGCTGACGGTGGAATCGTGCGAGCAAGACAGCACGATATCTCCGCCTCTTGTGTACGCCACGCGGCGGACTGTCCGCGAGTGGACCTTGCGCCAGGTCGTGATGGCGCAGTATGTCGTGTGGGGGGGTTGTGTCATCTCCTGAAGAGTGGGGACTAACATTAATTCTTTGTTGATCGATTTGGTGAAAGGTGATGTCCAAAAAATAACCCAGAATCGACAGGAATGAAATGTGTACCAATGGATTGGCATTAAAATATAATATAATGTTGCCAAAGCGGCAAACCTGAAATCGTTATAGTATAGGAGCTAGGAGCAAAATAAAATAAGTAAGAAATTCGTTTAAAACAATAATTAAAATAAGTTTACATCATGTTGTTGCTTAATATAACGTTGTTTTAATGTTGTATCACGTGTGTTATACATGATAGTTATCATTAACACATTTCACAAGCAACAGCAACATAATAACAACAGCATATTAAATCACAACATAAAAAAGACAGTTTTTTGTATATATTTTTTCTTTTGGCTCATGGATACTACAATCGTTATTGAACTGTGTGTATTATTGGTAATTCTGTGGCTAAAGATGGCAAATAAAATAATAATTGGTATAGTAGAGGAGCTAAAAGCCAAAAAAATCTAAGTTAAAAATCGTTTAAAAATAATAAAAATACGTTATGTTGTGGGTGTGAATATCGTTGTTATTATAATTATGCATATCATTAAAACTTATCACAATAAGACTTACATTATGAAAATAAATGTTTAACAACGATATTCTCACTCATAACATGGCTCATAGCTCCTATACTATACCAATTATTTTTATATTTGCAATCTTCAGCCACAGAATTACCAATAATACACACAGTACTATAACGGTTGTAGTGTGTATGGGCCAAAAACAGAGTCTTTGTTATGTTGTGATTTAAATGATGTTGTTATTATGTTGCTGTTGCTTGTGAAATGTGTTGATGATAATTATCATGTACAACAAAAGTGATACAACATTAAAACAACGACAAACTTATTTTTATTACTGTTTTATACTAATTTTTTACATATTTTGTTTTGCTCCTAGCTCCTATACTATAACGATTTCAGGGTTGCCCCCTTGGTAACATTATATTATATTTCAATGTCAATCCATTGATATACATTTCATTCCTGTCGATTCTGGGTTTTTGTTCCATACATTTTTGGACATCTCCTTTGCAACTGCTAGTTTACTAGAAGTCCCAGAATCGACGTGTGCCTGAAGACGGTGCTTCTAAAACTTATTGCCTCTAGTGTTTAAAGTATACCAGCAGGAGTTTTCGTAGACCTTGAACTGCTCATCTTTCTGCCTTATCCTTATACATTTATGTTGGAGGCGATACACTTGAAATCAAAGGCTCGAAGATCAATGGAATAGGCCGCAGTGGCTGCTTACCACCAGGTGGGCTGCGTGCCTGTCGTTCGTCAACTGACCTAGTACTAAAAAAATACATTTCTTTTTTTCAAGCAGAATCGCGGGGAAGGCTTGGTCGCGTGTATAGACCGACAAACTTATCTTATTAAAAACGATATTCAATGACAGTACTAAAACGACAGTAGCGACGCCGCCACCGGAACAGATAAGTTAGTTGGTCTTTATAGAACTTTTGATGCTAACTCACTCCTACTAGCAGTCAGTTACATACCTATTCACTCCTTTAATAAACTTACTATCCAGAAATAATAGTTGATATTGTCCGGTGTTTTGCTGTAGAAGAGAGACATCCTGGGCTGTAGAAACCGGATCCTAGTCAGATCACCCCTCTCGTTTCCAAAGATCAGCTCTGAATGCTCTTCTATCAGTGGAGACGAGGTGTAGGCTAGGCACTGGAAACACAAACGGAATGGATGTTATTCTTTTAATAATGTTCGTTTATTTGTGTTAGCCTTAAGATTGACTGGTAGACTGCCTATAAATTGTACCCTTTTTTTTCTTTTTTTTTTTTCTCAGAGGAGAATGCGTTTATGCACCATAACCGCAGGCTAGCTAGACCCGCGGCCGTGTGTGGGTCTCGAGACTAGATCGTCCGCTACCCACTAAACTCCCCCGGTTCCCTTCACACCGATTGAGACGAGCCGGTGCCAGCCTTTTGGATATTGACCAAACTTCTGTACCCTATGTTATGCAAGGAAGTTTGACCTCCTAGCCGAGTATTCGGCTACGGTGGCCAATCTTTACGATCAACATACTACGCAGAATATTTTATAGAGCACAAGTGTGTTCGCAAGCACAGGTCCTTCTAGGCCTTCCAGGCTAGCTAGACCTGCGGCCGTGTGTAGGACACGAGGCTAAAGCATCCCACTACCCATTAAATTCCCTTTGTTTCCCCGTTTCCACCCGATTGTGATGGGCTTATTCTAGTCTGGCTCTGGCATTAACCAGTTAATTTTCAAAGAAACTGATGCTACTTAGGAGAACTGTGGCGAGTAGTGGGTATTCCCTCCCCTTCTGGGTTGGCAAGTCCCACAAAACCCTTTATTTTTTGCCCCACTATCCACTAAACTCCCCCTCCCTTCCCTCCATCTTTCCTTTCTACCCGATTGGGACGAGCCGATGCCGGCCTGTTAGCCGACCAGATTGCTGATTGATTGGCTGATTGACCAGACCATCAAGTCCTCCATAAACCTGTGTAAAAGTAGATGGACTCACAGTGGGTATGCTTGGTAGCCCAGTGATGCAGAAGTTGGGAGTATGCGTGAGGGTAGTCGCGTCGTACACCGTCAGACTGCGATCAGATGCCGACAGGATCAAGCATTGAACGTCCTGAAAAAGGAATATATATGTATATTATCATTACTACTCATATCCCATCCAAAGACAGGTGTCGAAAAAGTTAACGAGCATTTTAAAAATGTTTACAACCTTCGTGGAACAACGTCGTGGGTCCTTGTCTCGTACAACATTTTCAGAACTGACTACCCACCCCCCACAGGTAAAATAAAGCCGCCATAAAAAATAAAGCCGCCATAATATTAGCTCTGGTTGAGTTTCAGCAATATATTGTGGGAGCTAGTACACTTGAATAATAGGTATCAGAGGAGCCTACAGTATGTGACGCTTTCTGGGTAGATATTATGTACCTTAATGGAATAGACCGCGTCGCCGCTTGGCCAATAATGATCTGGTATATTTTTAGTATGAGATCCCACTGCATGATTCTGCAGGTATCTGTTTTTTCGATGCAACTTATTTTAAATGAATGATAAGGAAGTAGGCAATGGATTAGGGATAGGTGGCCTAAAAAAAATTGGCCGCAAGTAAAAAAAAAAAAAATTTGTATTATTAATTCGCAAATTTATTACTTGTAACTATATGTTTTTTTAATGAATTTTACGACATTTGAAAGGTAATGATGTCACAAATTGAAAAAAATATGGTTGCCAGCTCTCAGTCAGCCGCAACGTAGGGTTGCCAGCTGTTAACAGTTTTATCAGTTTACACTCACCTGTTTAATTTTTTTCAATTTTTGAGATTATTATCTTTCAAATGTCGTAAAATTCATTAAAAAAACATATGGTTTTGCCTTTTTTACTAGCGAATTAATAATACCAAAAAAAATTTTTTTTTACTTGCGGCTAATTTTTTATACTCAATCTATCCCTAATCCATTACATATTTCCTTAACATTCATTTAAAATTAGTTGTATCAAAAAAACAGATACCTGCAGAATTGAGCAGTGGGATCTTAGACCATTTTATTTATTCTAAAACAAATAAAATATACTCACGTTCAAATATATGGCATCTGTTATCCAAGAATTTTTGACGCGCTTACGAATCCCGGTCCTGTGGTAAAATACCTATAGGAAAAAGATTATATTGAATAAATGAAATCAGCATTCCCTGCGCAAAAGTAGAGTGTCCACGTTTGAGCAGGGACACTTAAATACACAATGATTACAAATGTGTCGTGTCGGTAACAAAAGCATAGTCACTTTTTGTTACTTTGCAGTGTCTTAGACAGTTTGCTAAGCGTATCTTAAGTAGTACTTATGTTGTAAAACCAACCTCGTAAGAAGACAAAAGCTGAAGCTCTCCACTGTAGATGCCGACTCTGCCGCCCTTCGACACGGCCACGTAGCAGAAAGATTCCTCCCTCTCTATGCTCACCAGCTTCACCAGAGATTCCCTCTGAAAAATGAGCCTATTGAAAAACAATTTCGAATGAATGGGATGACGATCAAAAAATACCCAAGGAACTAAGCTACAATCACAGTAAGTGGATGACTTTGGACCTCTCGTTCGGCTCCCGATTTTCATAAATGAAGTGTGCATGCAGCGAGTACTGCACGTAGTTTGCGTTTGCAGCGTTTCGCCATAATGCACAGGACAAACCTTTTGAACCCTGTCGCACGCATCAGGCCAGTCAAGCAAGAAAACCTAGCTGGCTGGTTGGTGGTAGGCAGGGCTTTTTCAGAGTCCGACTGGCTAGCTACCACCACAGGTGAAATGAAACAGCCAGTGCCGAAATAGCTTTGGCACCAAAATAGCACCAAGCAGAATCTTTGGTCATCATCAGAAGCTTTGGCTGTGTTCCGGCAGTATTAATGTTGGAGCCAGTACACTTGAAATCAAAGGCTCGAAGATCAGATGAGTCTACAGTCTGGCAGCACATTGAGCGACGCTTCCTGGTAAAGTGTCCCTCAATGGTCACTTTACCAATCGTTTACTATCAGGTGGGCTGCGCTGCGTGTCTGTCTGCCAACTGACTTAGTATAAAAAAAACCAAGAAAAATAACGACCAGCTCTGAGTCATCTGTACCTGAGAATGCTCCAATCTCTTAATAGGTCCTTCTCTGACAGGGGTCCACAGGTCCGCCCTGGAGCCCGTCTTCCTGGCACCCACCGCCACAAGTCGGTTGACCAGCTGCCGCCACCAGACCTTGCCTGAGCGGAACGGGTCGAGGAGCTGGAATAGCTTGTGCGCATGCGTTGTGTACTTGTGGTGCCCTGGGGATGGTAGGCTGGTGTTAGGCTCTTCTTAGACTAGGGGAGTAGGTCTACTCTAACACACTGACAAAATCGAGAAGTAAAAAGTAATTCGAATTCTCTGGACCTCTGGACATTATTCACACAGCGCCATCTAGCCCCAAACTAAGCATTAGCTTGTACTATGGGTGCTAAACAACGGATAAATTACTTATATACTTTTTTTTTGTAAATACATACATATTATTATACATAGAAACACCCAGACCGATACAAACAGATATGTTCATGCACACAAATGTTTGTACCGTGCGGGGATCGAACCCGCGACCTCTGGTGTGATAGCCGACTTTTCGACCATTACACCAAATGGCTTAGGGAAAATTTCGGGATTCGACGATTTGAACTAAATTTAATTTTTTGCTAATTTTCCGTGCAAGCCTTACTGCAGGAATACATAAATAGGCTAACAAAACAAACTATAGTTAGATAGTGTACTTCTCAGGTACTGAGAATCTGAATTCACTATTAAACATGTTAAGCCAGAGTAATGAGAAGTCAGTGTAAGAACCTGCGATCGCCAACCTGCTTGCTCAGCGTTGCGATAATACGCATATCTTCCTAATGCTGGTGAGCGTTTGGAGATGTCTATTTCCAGCAGTGGACTGCGACAGGTTAATAATGATGATGATGTTGTAGGGTCACAGAGGGTCAATACAGCGTCCGCCCCAGCCATGGGATAATGGATCCCATCTATTACCTACCAAAGATGGTGTCCAGAGCAGTCACGAAGGCGTTCTCGTCGAGCCACAAGGAGTCTTCCGGTGGTGGTACTGACGCAGCGAACTGGATGCCCTCCTCCGCTGCTGCCGCTCGCATTACTGCCTCTACACGCCTGTGGGAGGATTGAGAACATTAGAGTACAGTACAGCCTTTAAGTAGGCAGGCCTGTAAGTGCAACACAGCCTTTGCACGCTTGTAGGTGGATCAAGGACTTCAAAGTACATCACAGTCGTCACGCGCCTGCAGGCTAAAAGAAGACAATTGTCAAAAAATGAAAAGAAATTCGAATCGAGTATTCTCTTAGTTACGCTACTAGCTGTATTGGCGCTACTATTTTTCCCATAATAACTTGGTTTTTCACCTACGCTGATGTCAGTCAAGCGCACGGTGGCATAGAAAAATCTGCTGCAGACGTCCACTTTTGGAGTGTACCATGTAACATCATGTTTATTCGTACGATAGACCTTGTACATACTTCAATTGTAGGAAGATATCGAGCCTAAAATCTCGATTCGAATTACTTTTTTTTGTCCAGCCTTACAATGTCTTGAATTGAAAGCTCAAATTCGGCCATTTCATATGTAAAGGGGTTTCAAACAAAAGGACGAAATTGCTTGTTCGTTTTAATATTACTTGATTAAATAGATATCGCTACCGGTGGAGTGACGCTGTAGATGCAGACCTCCAAGAGCTTGAATCAGGAGACTGGAGCGAAACCGCAGGGGACCGAGATAGATGGCGGTATCTTGTATCGGAGGCCAAGACAGACTTTGGGTCGCTGAGCCACAGGAGTAGGTAAGTAGTAAGTAAGTAAATAGGTATCAGTTTAGAGTTCCTTGGAGGAGGCTTATTTTGATTTATGGATATGCGTTACCTGTCAATGTCGAAAGCCTGGCTCCTCTCCTTGTTCTTCTTGAAGCTCCGGCGCAGCTTGCTGAGCATCGCCGGGGTCATCTTGCTCATCAGCTCCCGGGCGAGGCTCTCGTCATCGTCACTGTGATGATTTGTATTATTATGTCATAATTTACCATCTAAGAAACCTAATAAACCTTAGCTTTCGCCTGCGAATAACCGTCATGGTGTTAAATATTTATTACAACTTAGGTAAAGCTTATTATTAATCTAGGAACTAGATAAAAATAAATTATCTTTGGACATTAATCACACAGCGCCATCTAGCTCTGAACTAAGCATAACTTACAACCTGAGCTTACAACGGGAATAATCGGGTGCCAGACAACGGATACCTAACCTACTAATATCATACTTATGCAACACCTAGGCCAAGACAAACAGATATGTTTGTTAATTTAAACCATTTGACAAAATAGATACCTACCTAGTATCTAGTTGAATCATAATTTCTGTAAATAGAATACCTACCTACCTAACTAAATAGTTTTCTTAAGATAAATATTGGCAATTCGTTTTTCTTTCCATAGTCAGTAAATCAATTATTGGCATAGAATGAGTTTGGGGATACTCAGCACTAAAATGTGTAGGTAATTAGGACATACATAGCAATAAAGCTAACAAATTAAAACTATCTCACCATGATAAACTTTCTTCCGATGCACTTCTAAAAGAATAGCTCTTTTCAATAATCTCCGAGCATTCATCGTTCAGTGATTTCTGAGACTTTATAGACATTTTAGTGTCACAGCAAACCTTAATTTCAAACCCTATCAATTACCCACTAATATTAAATCAATTTTTGTTTCTATTAGCAACGCTTTCATAGTAACGCCATCTAGCGTAGAAAAGTCATATAAATTTTTCCGTACGAGAAGTGGTAACGACATCTAGTGGTCGGTAGAAAAACTATCAACAACCATCAGCAAGAAGTTCAAACCTAATTCAATAGATGTCTCTATCTCTGAATTTTACTGATTATAGTGACCAAGTTTTATTTTCAATGTGTGGAAAATATTATTTTTCCTCTTTCTTAATAATGTTATGATAAAATGCATATGACTCATATAATTTTTCCTTTTTAAGTTTATTTTGATACAATAGTTTATCTTCAAATGTATATTTCTATCTTATTCAGTTTTTTTTTTCATTTTTTCATGCTGTTCATTGATGAATGGGTAACGTTTATATAAATAGATTAAAACTTGCAAATTGTAATTATGGAGTTGATTGAACAGCCATATACAATTTTTATGAAATAGATCCTTATAAAATTATAAAACTAGAATATCTTTACAAATTTTAAAATGGTATTATATGTAAGTACTGACAAAAATAAAAAGAAATAAAACATCAAAATCGAACATTGTCTATTTATTGTATGTATGTATAATAATACTTAGTTAACTAATATAATGCATATGCTAGATCGGCTATACGGGCGAGCGAATCATCGTAAATACTTAAATTAGGTATTTTCTATACGCTAACAATATTCACTCAGTCCATCACTTACAAAGAATTTATGAACGTAATTGAAAATGTAAATACGAGAGACGCGTAACATTCGATCTTATGTTACCAGCACATTTTTAATTATAATTCAATTATTTTAATTTTAGAATAAAAATTTTATACAAAATAAAACCAAATCCTTTGGTTTCTTTGAAATTAAATTAAAACCTACTGTACAATACTAATACGTATACATTCGATCGTAAACGAGGCCCCAAAGAGAAAAAAAAATATTTAAAAAAACACGGACGGAAAAAAATTCATAAAATAAATAAAAACAGTGCATTAAATTCTTCAGGGCCTGAAAAGCAAATAGGAACTATCAACCACTTTCGACTAATCATTAAAATGTATAAAAAAAGAGTGGCCGTGAGTTTCCAAAATTATAAATCTTTGACTTATATATTATTAATTTTTATATTATCTAACTATACATTTACACACATAAAATATTCTTTTAAATTGAGACACCTCGTTGCTAGCGGACTCATTTATTGACGCTTTTTCTTCCTTATTTATATAAACTTAAACAAATACTTCTTTAGATAAAAATCTGTGTTTTCATTTTAGGTCAACAATTGGCACAAAACATATACAAAAGATTCCTTAATTTCTCAAATGATTGTAATCATCATCATTGTGAAGAAAAAACGTCACAATGAAAAGCATTTCATCACATTAAATCCACAGAAACTTTCATATTTGGCTGTTAGTTTGCATAATAGCATCGGCGAAATTACAAAGAAACGTATCTCAACGTGTATTTAAAAAAATTAAGATTAAGGGATGCTAAAATGCATTTTCCTTCACGTAAAAAGTAATCAATATTTAATTTTAGTAAAAAAACTCATTTTACTTAATATTTGTGACATTAAAAGAGTTAATGTTTATAAACAAACATTACTATAGAAGTTAAAAAAATAGTCATGTTTTTTTTTCATATCGGTTTGCTGTAAAGTGTTGTAAAATTGAGATGAGTCTCTTTGTAATTTAACCGACGATATGTTATATTTTAGACACTCTTTATATTTAGTACGGCTGTTGACGGATAATACTACCATAGCTGTCAACCTTTCATAGTAGAATTTATTATTAAAAAAAATCAGGATGATATATTTTTTTTTATTTAGAGGCAGTTAGGATGACCTCATTCCACCTGATGGATAGCATATTGTTTGAAAGTTGGTGACCTATCAAACTGTTGACACTTAAGGAATATAAAGAGTGCGACTGAAATCTCTTTTTATTATCTAAAACAATAAATTACTCTACATCTGAACTTGGAATGTTTTAAAACAATACCTAATAGCTAGAACCTTGGATACCACAAACGATTGTAGATACATTGATTTTTAATACCTAAAAACTAGTCTATATCATTATAATTACTTATGAAATAAATAGCTTACAATTAATAATAATTAAATTTATTATTGTACGAATGCGTATACATGTATTTTCTTGAATACAGCTCACAATTTTATGTCCTGAAATTATGACATGTCATAGTCATATTAAGGCGCCAAAAGATATTAATAACAAGTAATGATTAATTAAAACACCTTAATAATTTTACATTACATTGTTTTGCGTAATTACAAGTTATTATTTTTGTTTAATAATAAACAATGTTTTTGAAATATGTATCTAAACATTTTTGTAAAAAATCTATAAGGTTTATTTCAAAATAATTTTTAAGAGTTAGATAATATTTATTTAGCGATAAAGCAACAAAATAAAAACAAACATAATTTGCCTATTTCAGCCATCTTTTAGATGTTGCATCATATTAAAATTATTATCGAAAAATAGTTCTTAGGAATACTGTTAATCGTATACAAATGACTTGTTTATCTACATAGATACTATGATATTTTACTTGAAGATATATTCCATAATTTTCATGAAAATTACGTAATTTCGATAGATGGCAATGGATAGTAGCTCCTAGATTGATTTCTCAATATGAGGATTTGCGCAACGAATTCAAAGAAATACAATTTTAAGCCCATCAAGTATTTGTTGTTGTTTGACGAATCGCAAAAAGAAACATACGTAGCAAGTGGAACCGTAAAACATTATTCTGAATAATCAATTGTTCTTGGATATCGTCGTCAACTACTAATGAAACGGGATTACCATATGATCAGTGAAGCTTTCTGCGGCTATCCCCATAGAAAAGTAAAGAAAATTTTCTTTGTTCTGTGGCTATCCCCAACAATATTTCCGTAAGGCTAGCAGGTCGAACATTAGTGGCGGCACTGCGACAATTAACGAAACTAATACAATAATACAATTTCAATACCAATTATTCGATTCCAATTTTTTTTTCACTTTTTGATTGTTATTTGCACTAACCCAACTGGGCATATACATACATACTATTATTACGCACGAGATTTTCGCCAGATTTTAGTAAGTGCTTGGTTACCTAACCCTAATAAACCCCGCAGTATACCTATGCTGCGGGGTTTATTTCAAGTCTGATATTAGGTATTTGATTGTTTTGCACATGCATCGGTCTTTCACATCCTAGTACCTCTACTCACTCCAGCATGACCTAGTATAAAAATGGGTCACATTTTAAATGCTTATTCATTTTCCTCTTGAAAATATTACCCTCAGATAGTTTAGCATTCTAGCTCTTGAATTTAACGACTTGGAAGTATAAAACGGGTAGATATATTATACTTTCGAATGTTTCGCGGGTTATCTAAAATCTTAGAAATGATGAGATTCCAATTTTTTCATATTCAAAGGATGCAATCGATCAAGTAGGGTCACCTTATGGTTAGCGATCACCGTTAGACTAATGGACACCTGCAGCGCCTCAAGGATCACAGATGCGTTGCAGCTACGTATTATGTCACTTCTGAATCTCAAGTTCAGTGTACACTTCCTAATCGTACATTAAGGGGTGGAACGTGGGTATATCGCCGTTCCCCGACACCCCAGCCGGTCAGTAGACGGGGCTGTGGGCGTCGTAGTTGAGTTGGAGGTAGGGCGGGATAGCGGCTGACAGCTCGGACGCGCGTCGTCTCAATGCTGCGATGCTGTGGCCGCGCCAGACTTCTTCTTCGGCTTGTTCTCCACCGTTCCCTAGAATAAATCCATAAAGACTTCACTCACACTCAAGCTCACTTCCTAGGAAATATGAGAGAAAAATTAATACAATAAAAGTGGATAACATCATAATTATATCGAGACCATCATATCTGACACCAAAGAAGCGTTTGATTGATTTTGATATTGGTTGAGGTTCAAACTCAGGATCCCTAACGCAAGCAAACAAAATCAAACAAAGGCAAGGTCAAACAAAATGTACCATCGAGTTGTCAATAAAGAAATGCAACATCTCTATGATTATACAGATGATTAGCATAATATTCCTGAAGTCTCTAATTTATTTATGGAAAATTTACTAGCCAAACCGCGGCTTCATTTACGCTGAAATAGTCCCATACTTTTGGGACACAATTATGTTTATATCCATAAGATTGATTTTGTGAAGAGAAAATAATCATATTACATAATATTCTTTATTTAATGAAATGTTTAGAATATAGTTTTAATTACCATTCCAGTATTTACCTGAGGCAGTGGGTGAGGC
This sequence comes from Mecyna flavalis, assembly GCA_949319885.1. Classification (NCBI taxonomy): domain Eukaryota; kingdom Metazoa; phylum Arthropoda; class Insecta; order Lepidoptera; family Crambidae; genus Mecyna; species Mecyna flavalis. The sequence goes on along the minus strand of OX439417.1, from coordinate 2,585,703 downwards.
GTTGTTGTTGGCGCAGTGAGCCATGTGGGGGGGAGTGGGGGAGCCCTCGAGCGGCCCGCCCTGCTGCCCGCCGCTGATGTTGTTGCAATACGACATCATGGTGTCACCTGAAATGAAGTAAATGATAAATATAACATTAAATTGGTTTATTTTAGTCGTCTAAGTAAACTTTGTAAGAGTTTTCAAGGTTTTCGGCATTGTTAGTCACAAATGTTTGTAAACGTTTTTTGTTCATAATTATGTAATAACTAGACTTGCCAAATCTTGGATCGTTGTGCAAGCGTACCCTGACTTGTCTGAGATAAAAAAACGCTCGGAGTAAGCTGATATGTTATTTTGATAAAACTGTCTACTGTTATACTTTACTTACTCTAGTACGAGTCTTCTAACGTTAAATAAAAAAATATGAATCTACTAACCAAGTGAGTTAAGCGGGTAATGCCCCTGGTAGGGCTGCCCAGACGCAACAGAGCTGATTGGCAACGAGGGGTTGAGGTCCGCAGCCAGCTGTGGGAGACCGCCCGCGCCAAAACCGCCCATCGACACGCCACCTTGCGATAGCTGACCGAGGCCTGGAAGAGGAGGAATATGTTAGAAGAAGTATGTGGAGAAGAAATCTATTGAGTATGGAAGAAGAATCATCCAGAAAATAAATGCTTTTTGATAAAGTGAACCTAAGTGACCTCTACAAATATAAGGACAACGTGCTTGAGGAACAATAAGTTTAGTTGCCAAGATGGCACACCATTGGTAACATTGTATGTAAGTGGACAAGAAAATATCTGCGTTTGCGGGGACAGCTGATTTCTTATTCATATGAAATATCCGCCACAAGATACAAAAGTGTGCAGCGCCTAAAATGCAAACTACTTTACTTTACTTACTCCTACTCAACGAGAGGTGGCGGTAGCGTTTTAATATCATCTCGTGTGACTCCACAAAATAAAATTAAATGTCACTATGTAACACTCCATGCAAATTTTTTAAAAGATCTTTAAAGAATTCTACATGGATTCAAATCTTTTTGTAGCGTCAAATCATAGATAATTATACCCGGGAATATATCAAAACATCACTTTTCTTTGCTAATAAAAAATAATAAGTTTCAAGAAAGTTCTCCTACTGGCCACTAGATGGCGCTATTCACAAAATTAATATTTATCATATTTTTTTTAGGGTTTACCTGCAGGCATAGACCATGGTCTGTCTGCGAACACTCCAGGACTGCAGACGTCCCCCGCGCCGAAAGGGGGGAGGCCGTGGGAGGGGAGCAGCGCGCCGGGGGACCTAAACACGTTGGTGCTCTTCTTTCGCTTTTTCCACTTCGCACGACGGTTTTGGAACCAAACCTGGAAGGGAAAGTGAGGCTTAGAGCTTTGCTAGTGATATTATAATAAGCTAAATAGATTTATACAAGAATTGAGAAATAATTGGAATCGAGTAATTTGTAGGTATAGGAATTCTAACAGTAAAGCTTCTCGCCGAAAATTGAATCTCAATCTCTTTACATCAATGTGATGAAAAATTATAATAATTGCATTTGTTTAAGACAATGATAACATTTTAATACGATTCATACAATAAGCGGTAACGTTTTGTTGTTTTGGTATTCGACTAATATGAGTGGCGAGGTTGTCCGAAATAGTACGGTCAACAGCACATCACGGTATACACTTGCAGTTCGATAGGTAATAGCGCTTATGCCCCCGACATAAGAGCGGTACAAAGTCCAAAGTGTTACGTCTGACGTGCTTTTGACTGTACTTAAGTAGGTATGAATAAATAGATACTTATGATGATATTTCAAATGGTGAAAATAAATGAGAACTTAGGTTAGTTATAGATGCAAGTTAAAACCTTCTCCCTTAAAGTTCATAAATGCCTACAAATAGGTACAGACCGACAAACTTATCTGTTCCGGTGGCGGCATTGCTATTGTCGTTGTAATACTGTCATTATATATCGTTTTTGCATTGCAATTCACGTAGTTCCAATTTGTATAGCACCCACAGCCTTTCGAACCTATACCTAATCCTTACCCAGACATATCACTGACGTAAGACCATTATTCACCCAGCTTCTAACCCTGCGATCATCGCAAATCGCGGGTCATTTGTTACCGTAGCTATTGATTCGGGGATCAACCGGCCCCGGCAGATTTATGACTGTTTACCTACACTTGACGTTTTCCAACTTGGGGATTTGAGGGTTAATAGACTTCATCTGTTGTGTAATGTACACTATTTTGAGGTAGGGGGATTTTTTATTGTTGCATATTTTGGTTTGAAGGGACAGTTCTGTCGCCAGTTCGCCACGTACAAACTCGAAAATCTGAAAGTGTATTAGTAAACTTATTTCCAGATTTTCCAGTGATCAAACATAATTAAGAGATACTTCGACCTCTGATGTCATCATCATCATCCGCTTGTCGCAGTCCACTGCTGGACCTATGTCCAGTTCATGACTCTTCAAACGCTCTAGATTTATTGTAAACCGCATAGTTGTTCATCATAGTTGTTCATGTAACATCAGGCAACTTTGTGGACTGGACCACAAAATTGCTTGCTAAGTAATTTGCACAACTTGCTAAACTAAGCCAAGTTTAAATAGTAAAAAACGCTCGCAAGCATCCCCATAAGGCCAGGGGATTTGTCAATAATCGCCACGCTGGACAAGTCATCTCTGATGACCTCTTTTGTAACAAACAACTTCCGATATGGCGGCACTTTTTCCTTACAAGACGGAATTTGGCTAGAAAGGAAAGTTTCTTCTGATAAGTCGAAAGGATTGATAGCAAAATTAAAAATCCAAATAAAAATGTACCCGCGTGTCCAAAAACAAAGAACCCGGACACAACAATAAAAACAGGCGAACAGACTAAACGCATTACGCGGGACAATGAAACTGACAATCGCATTAAAAATTCACCAGCTCGCACCGCGCGTAGTGACGGAACTGCGGTCGCCATGACTACTGTAGACCTCGGACAAGATAGAAAAATAACTTTTCTTTTGAAAACACGGAGGCCGTGGGTTCTATTCCCGCCTTGGGTCTGGTTGGTGGTAGGGCTTTTTTAGAGTCCGACTGGCTAGCTACCACGCTCACAGGTGAAATCTGCAGCCATAACAGCTCTGGCTGTGTTCCGGCAATATTAATTTGGGAGCCAGTAAACTTGACCAGTGAACCTACAGTCTGGCGACGCTTCCTGTTGAAGTGTCCCTCAATGGAATAGGCCGCATTGACCACTTACCATCAGGTGGGCTGCGTGCCTGTCTGCCAACTGATGTTGTATAAAAAAACATACAATGTAACAATGCAACAAAATATTATCTACTGTACTGTTTCACACAGTTGTCTTGCCATGGATGTTTATTTTACATAAAACTAATTTACCTAATTAATTATGTTGAACAAAAGGAGAATGCAAAATTTGCCATTGTTCCTGGGCCCAAAAAAATAAGTTAATGTGCAGAAATGAGATGTATTCTACGTGAAAGACCACACACACACCACCAACTTTTATTATGATGACAGCATAATCGGTCCCAGGGGAAAAATGTTATCTTACATAATAATTTATTATTTTTATATGAACAAAAATAATTTACATAATAAACATATTTTTTCACTAGGACCAACTTTGTCAACGCCAAAATAAAAGTTAAAGGTGTTTATTGGATCTACTTCGTAGTATATGTCCCAAATCCGCACAACTTTTTTTTAGGCCCAGTCTTTTGCATTGTCCTTTGCATGATTTTGTCTAGGTACTGATTAAAACTAAAGCACAGATCGAGGTACCTTAAGACCTCCTACAAAGGTACTGATTGAACTAAAACAATGATCCAAGGAACCTGAAAATGTCTTTATCCCAGTTATCTAGAAAGCTATGGCCACCCTACGCGCGAGCGAGACAGCGCTACTCATTTGGCAAGTGTCAGAGGCAAGGTTCCATTATTTTATGGTCTGTCAGTGGTGTACAGTTTACTCCTGGCTTTTCCGCGTTTTCTTTGTAAGGAAAATAAATGTTTTAAAAATAAACTTATAAAAAAACAGCCTTTCTTTACACAGAAAAAATTCGTTTATTTTAGCACCGGGCCGTGAACTTGAGGTCCTGGGTTCAATGAAATCAAAATCAAAAATCAAAATATTCTGTATTCATGTATAAAGTATAAACTTGTTTAAAGTATTTATGCATCGCCCATTAAACAGAGTGACTCTACCACCGGAGTGGGAATGTCGTTATCAATTTCTCTTTTTAATCGCCAAACATTTACACAACATTGATAATAAATCCACCTATACTAACTAAGCCATACAGTCTTCGTGTGAATATAGAAATAACAATAATAATAATAACAATCCCGGGTCGGACAAAAATGTCGCCATTTTCGGATATAGCTCGCGTTTGTAGATCAGATCACCAATTTCAAAATTAAAAAAAAAAACCATCATTCGACCTGGAAATTTTATTAAGTCTGGTCTATGTAAGTCTGAAGGTAACTAATACGAGTAAATAAAAATGAATTGCTGTTCGTTAGTCTCGCTAAAACTCGAGAACGGCTAAACCGATTTGACTAATTTTAGTCTTGAAATATTCGTAGAAGTCCAGGAAAGGTTTAAACGATGAAAAAATATGGAAAAAATAGGGTTTAAATTAATATGGTTTATAATATGTATTAAGAGGTAAGTGATACAAAGTTCACCGGGTCAGCTAGTATTATTATAATCCTTTATCCCCAGTGAAAATGAAACAAGTCCTCAAAACCGCCGGATCCCGGGGGAGCGGGCTAATCCCGGCCGTTCCCGGAATCAATAACCCGGACAGATGACGCGCGATCAACCCTGATCCTGAATCATTTGTCAGTTTGGTAAGGTAAGGTTGGATCTATTTTGAGAATACTTTCACAAAATGTGGGGTGTTTTTTATCTGTGGAATTCATGTTTGACTTTTTTATAGCCTTTTATCCTAGCACTGGACTAAATAGAAAAGTAGAAAGAAACTAGAACAGAGTTTGTATGGACATTTTTAGTAGCGCTACTGCTTAAGCGTAACTCAATTCCTATACAAATTAGCTGCTCTATTTATAGAATCCCCCTACCCTATCTGATGAGGATAGAATCTCTACCAAATGCGCCGTCAAGTCAATGAAACAAAAAACAAACAATGTGCAAAATGTGGTTATCCGCTCGGGTTCTATAACGCGATGGTCTTTCGTTCATTCCCACTTTGGTTGGTGGAAGGACTTTCGCAGCATCTCGTGCGACTCTTCTTGGTTAAGACTCCTTCAATAGAATAGGCCACAGTGGCCGTATCTGCGCGCTAGCCAACTGATCTTACATTTAATAAATACTCTACCTCTTTATATCCATATCGGGACAAAGCGATCACAAATCGACATATACATTCGACCATCGTTTTGAGGGTTACCATCACCGGTAGCACAATAGTGCAGTTCTCACATGTTGCCGCTATGAGGTAGCATTTAACGTTCACTACCGTGATCCTGCTGTTTGTCTGCGTGTTAGCACAAGCACTCATGCGCACCAAGCTTTGAGCGGTAGCGGGTAGAATATTCGTAGATCTTATGTGATTGTACATGGTTTATAATATTATTATACCTTGTAAAATCTAGCGTGATTCCTGCGACAGCTGTCATCGGTTTGACAGGAGTATTTTTTCACATATATTTGACTGTCAAATGTATGCAGAGAAATAACGTTCATGATTAGATGGCCCCATTCAATAAGGGGTGTCAATTGCTGAAATATTTCGTTTACACGTAATAATCGATTGTAAAGGTGTAAGTGTAACATATCGATTAAATTGTTTTGTTTATTCTGTAATCAAAAATCAATCAATTTGATTAAAAGTAAGTCGGAATAACAATGCGATTCGAAAATAAGAATAATTTATCAAGTCAAACCACTACCTTCTCTAACTCGGCACAGAGCGCCCCGCGCACGCTCTAGCTTACTAACGCACGAGGAACAAACACGGGGCGGGGTACTAACTCGCACCGCACGACTCGGCCCCACGGTTTCACCAATCCACTAGACCAGGCCTCGTCGCTCGTGTTTAATAGCTACCTAGCTACCCCGTATAAAACTTAGATAACCAGAATGAGTCGTACTGTAGGCTCTTATACAATACAAGACCTGGTGAACTTCGTATCACTTACTTTAGTATTTTCCTCGCATTTTTTCCATATTTTCACATCTTCTGGATTTTTACGAATATTTCAAGACTAAAATTAGTCAAATCGGTTCAGCCGTTCTTGAGTTTTAGAGAGACTAACGAACAGCAATTCATTTTTATTTATATAGATAGTAGTAAATCGCTACCGCCTATCAATCGCGGCACAGAGCACCCCGCGCACGCTCTAGCTGAGTAACGCACGACGAGCAAACACGGGGCGGGGTACTAACTCGTAGCGCACGACTCGGCCGCACGGTTTCATTGGACCAGGCCTCGTCATGCTTGGATTTAATAGCTAGTCAGTACCTAGCCTGAGACTTAGATAAAGTCGAATAGCTTTTTTATCCCATGGAAACAATAGTAATTTGCAAGGAACACATTATTCACATTACACATTACATTTTATACTACAGCTCCGTTCCATCTCCGACCGACTACGGACAGAGACTCTATCCAGAATTTAGTAACAGGCAGTAGCGTAGCGATGGAAGGGCGGGGGGGGCGGTCCGCCCCGGGCGGCGTTTTTTAGGGGGCGGCAAAATTTGCTGGAGGAGCAAAAAAGAAAGAAAAAAGGGGCGGCAGAATTGTAAAAAAGGGCGGCAGAATCGTTTTCCGCCCCCTGGGCTGCTTTGCCAACTGGAGGAGCAAAAAAAAAGGTCGGCAGAATTGTCTTCCGCCCCGGGCGGCTGACACCCACGCTACGCCACTGGTAACAGGCCAATGAATTCGAACCGCTGCTGGTAGAGCAAAGATATTTACCTGACGTCACGTGACGTGCAAAAGAATGTACTATACATGTAAATCCAATTGCTGCATAAATTATTTCATTGCATTTCATAATTTCAGTGAAACATGCGTATTGAATGAAAAGTCCTTTGGTCACTTTTACTACTGTCTACTTGCTAACTTTAAAGGGAACACTTCTCTAGGAAACCCTACTTTAAATCTCCTATAAACCCAACAATATAAGACTATTGAAACAACCGCATTATCTAGTATATCGTAGTATACATAACGTACATACAAACATACATAACAACAGACAGCACAACACTGCGGAATCGCTCGATACATACACGCGCAAGCGTAAACGCCCCTCGACGCCGACTAGGGATGGGCTGTTACGATTATCGATATCGATAAATTCAATGAACCAGAACTACTGGTAAAATTAATGGTGTTATTCATGTGGTAAATGTATGAGATTACACAATTATGCTGAACTTGCGGATTATTTGACATTTTCAAGTGGTGATTTTATAAACGTTCGACTTTCTTCAGATGCATTTTATTCATGTTTCAGAAGAAAAACAAGAGTCAATGAGATATCAATTTAAGTAATATTATAAGAGTGCAGACAATTAGTTTGTTTGATTAAGCAGTTATTGACTGTTTATGTACGAATAAGTAAATTAAGGTTTCGTTTCAATATTAAAAGTTTTAAGCAATACAATATGTTGTTTAATTGTATTTTGTTTGTTATTGCATCAGTCTTAGAAATATTCAACACATTATTTGTATACACATGTTTTTAACTTTAAAAGACCAAGCTCCGAAGGTACAGTAAACATGTTTAGAAAAGTGGTATTTATTCTATTGTTAAGTGTTTCAATATTGAAGCATTTAATTATCAGAACTGTGAGAGCATCTACGTAGTCTATGGAAATTAAAACTTGTGAATATTATCTACTTATTCATTTTTCGATTTTAGGCGCCATAGTAACGCATGCACTAATATTTAGAGTGTATGAAATATTAATTCGCAAGATAGCATTATATTGTCAATTAACAACTAATGAAACAGTTTGCCGAAATTTCCATAGACATAGTAAGAACATCGACGTTTGAATGATACTATTGGTAATTCACAAAGTTTTAATGAACAGTGATATCCCCGAATGTTACACTGTATGTAATATTAATCTGATTAAGTATTATTAATGAAAGATTATTTAGGATATTTTTTGGCATTTTATCACGATTCTCTATGAGTCAATCCTATAAAATGCCAAAGTTAAGCATATCCAGGACAAACCTGTGCATTTTTTTTTCTTTTTAGTACTCGTAGATGTGATTTGTTTAAATATAATTATATTAGTGAGAGCTCCTAGACTATAAATTTGATTCTAGAAACTACAATAATATAAATTGTTAAAGATGAGATTACTGTTTTCTAATATTTTTCTTAAAACAATCAACTTAGCAATTTAAAAAACAGTGTACGGTCAACAGTACGTCACGGTTAACACTTGCAGTTCGATAATAGCACTTATGCCCCCGACATAAGATCGGTACAAAGTCTAAAGTGTTACGTCTGACGTGCTTTTTACTGTACTTGCTTCAACAGCTTCTGACCCAAAATTGAAACAATGCAGAGAAAAGAAGTATCGATACATATGTCGATAAAATTTCGTACATCCAGACGACCCTATCGCCCCGCCCGCCCCAAACGTTTATCCGGCCGGGCCTTCCGCCCAACGCTCATATAAAAGCATTATGTATGCGATGAAAAACTTTACCTGTTCTTACGGCTGTAGAGGAAGCCTTTGATATTAAAATTATGTCGCTTTGAGTGGTTAACTTTAAAAGACATACTGTTGTTATTCTTAACGTCGGTTTTTATTAAACAATAATTATTATTAGGTCTGGAGTTTTTTGATTTTTAAAGCGTTTTTTTGTTATGATAATAAGGTCATAGGGGATCTCAAAGTTAGTATTTGCTATGGTTGTCAATTGTCACCTTTAAATAACTGAACTGTAATTAATTGCTAGGTTCCTGAGTAAGCATAGAGAGTCATGTGACATGATAGATTTGTCATACAAGTGGGAATTAGTGAATAATTGAAGTTTCGCGGCATTAGTGAAATTACTGGGTATATGAGACCTAATAACTGTCGTCTCGGTGTAGCGGGCGCAGGGCAGTGCTAGGCAGTAAATGCTTAGTTACTGTTTGACACTGAACTGTCTAAGTGCAGAAGTGGCGCTTACCATCAGGTGTACGATCTTGCCGTCTTGTTAAATGTTGCAATAACAAAAAATTGCCGTTACTAAAAAGTCTTTGTCCAAGGTTTACGTCCCGGGTTGAACCTATAATTTGTGATTGGATTTTGCTCCTTAGGAAATACTCAAACACAGTCTGGAGTTAGAAAGTAGGTGGTGTAAAACACCCCCGTTATATGGAAAGCACGTACAGCTAATATTCCTGCTCCTGATCTCTCTTCGGTCATGTAAGACTTCTGACCCACCCTGGTACGAGAATGAGGGATAGGGAGTGCACCTATGAGCTTTCGCACTTACTTGTGCACTATTGTTTATTAGGCGTAGTTGGTTCATCAGAACAATTGGCCAGCGTAACCGAAACTCAACTAGGACGACATTATTATTAAAATTAATAACTACTTAATGCTTTATTTTAATAATTAAAAGTTATCCTTTCATTTAATAAAAGTAAAGCCTAATTTAATCAATATCAACGCAGAGTTAAATCCGTCTTCCATTATAATAATTCCCGTCAACTCCAAACAAATAATTATTCGGGAAAGTCATTCGTTTCAAAGGGGCGGAGTGAAACATTAACACAAATAGAAGGTAATGAAACGAAGTCGTTTCAATTTGGTCCAAGTTGCAAAGAGAGGATTAGCCAAGTTTCGGTTTATTAAGCGAATGGGCCAAGACTTCATTTAGGACAGAATATAAAGCTGGAGCTTTAGAGTTTTCCGATTAATTATGAAAGGAACTGGTTATAAGTATAGATTTTTTGTGACAAAGACTCATAACCGACAAACAAGGGTATAGTCTACTAGCGGTCGCCTCTGTATTTTTTTTCTCAAATATCCCCCCTTCCCCCACTTTTCCGGGATCAAAAGTACCCTATGTCACCCGGAGATGTGTAGCTTTCCAAGAGTGAAAGAATTATTAAAATCGGTTTAGTAGATTCGGAGCTACAAACAAACTTCCTTATAATATTAGTATAGAGTATGAAAAGCCTTTCGTGCACGGTTTTATTCCCGTACGCTAAAATACGTTATCCCGGCAGCACGTGATATTTTTTTGGGATATAAAGTAGTATTTGACATTCTCCAGCTCCCAAACTTTAATCGGGGTGATCTGTAACTACTCTGTAGCAAAAGAAGGCCCAACATAAACATTTCTATTTTTGTCATCCCATAGGATCAAAAAATTTCGCTAAATTTGACATTATGTAACATAAACAATAGGTCCTGATTGCAAAACCCGGATTGAACCAAAAACTGCTCGGAAAATTCTCAGTTACGAAACCACCCTGCAACAAGACTGACGAAACTTCCCACTCACTTCTCTTGTCAAAACTTGTATCGTGGTGCAAGAGTATTCCAACTCGCTCAGAAAAAGATACGATGGAAAAATATAACCATCTTGGTATTGTGACAATGGCAGATGCATCAAACCGGAGCGGGGTCCCTTGGGAGTGTTAATTCAGTTTGCGTGTATCTGTCCGAGGGCCGCAAAGCGAGAACCTGTGTTTATCTAATGCACTTCTTGACGTAATGGTGATGATCAACATGCACTATAAAGTTAGGGGCAATGATCATTTTTAACCGACATTCAAAGAGGAGGTCCTCAATACCGACGGCATGTTTTTTATACATCGGTTTTCATGTACACGTCATCATTCCTAAATCTGACCAAAAGTCTTTATTAATCACACAAGATAAATAAAAATGTATTGCTGTTCGTTAGTCTCGCTAAAACTCGCAAGAACGGCTGAACCGATTTGACTAATTTTCGTCTTGAAATATTCGTGGAAGTCCAGGGAAGGTTTAAAAGATGAGAAAACATGGAAAAATTGCGAGGAAAATACTAAAGTGACACGAAGTTCACCTGGTCAGCTAGTTTGTAACAGAAATCTGAGCTTCAATTTGACAGATTAGAAAAGGTCAGTGTGCTGCTTACCTACTACAAATTAAATTATCGACTCGGGTTTGGGTACACAATAATTGATTTAATTACATAATATGTCATATTTATGTGTAAATATACTTGTGTTGAACATTTTGACAACTTTGATAATAAATAAATTAAGTAATGTAAATTGCTACAACACAAATGTATCTTATTTTGCCAATGTGTTAAAATATTGTAAACTCATTCCCATCATTATTCTAAATATGGTTTAAAAATGTTACCGGGCTACACTTACGTCTAAGACGACGCTATTAGCTGAACGGATTTAAATGAAATTTGGCACACGTATAGTTTTTAACCCGGATTAGGACATAGGCTATAAAATTCCTACGGGAAACTTTTCATTTCCGCCAGATATTTGAAAAAAAAAAATTTACGCGCGTGTGAAATCGCGGGTGGAAAGCTAGTTTTTAATAATAACAATATTGATTGACCAGGTCACAGCGGGTAATCGGGCGGGTAATCCGGGTAATGCGAGCATCTGCCGCCCCGCGCGGTCGGTGTGGTGTACAAATTTAAAAGTCAATATACCCGGGGGGCTGGGTTATTAACTGGGTAAGCAGAGGGCTGGTTTATTTTGATTGCGGTCATATTTGTTGAAATAAATTTTTGATAAAGAAAGAAAGAAATAAATTAAGAAGGAATAATTGTAAAAAAATCAATACTGGCAGTTACTTTGTTGTATTTTTGATCCATAACAAAAAAACTTAAATTGCTTACTTTGGTGTCAGATCAATGCATGTGATGTCCAATATTTATTATTTATATATTAATATTTACATATCATATGCTATGCCATATGATTTTTTGTTCAATGAGGTCTCTTAGCCCATAGGTATTAAACCTAGATGTACAACCTACACTATAACAAACCAAATAACATGACAAAACAAATAACATAACTCGCAATGACCTTCGAAATCATTATAAATGACAATGCATAATGATACCAACACGAACCACACTTCCTGAGTCAGGAATCGAACTCACTGACCCGCCTTTAATAAACATTCCCCTCCGTCACCTACCAAATTAACTTGCAATCCTCGAATGCGATTCTATTGCAAATGGTAGGGAATAATGGTAAATCACTAGTAAATCCCCTTAATATGGGTATGGGGTAATTCTGGCCATGTTTTTTCGCTGTGGCAACATTATCTTTTATTGAGAAAAGTGTTTATTGGTAGGGAGTGTGGGGTGTATGAATTTTATTTGCAATAAAGAATAAAGGTAAGGTCGTGATAATAATTGGATGGGTTAACACTGACCGTTGGACATTTTAGGGCCAGTTGCACCATTTCCAAATAAGTTTGTGACAATTTAGTTATCTGTTACTTCAGATATCATCTTTTTAGTTAATAAAAAGACAGCATCATTGTTATCTAAAAAGTTTTGATCCCGCACATTGTAACTTAGCAACCTAAAAACGCAAGGATACGGTCGAAATTGGTCTTTGAAATATACAAATACTGTATTGAGATTTTTACACCACAAAATAAAAGATTTATAAACAGAGAAGCCTACTGTGTGGCGCCATTTTTAAGTGAAGATTACAAGCAGTGAAAGGTCAAAAATTGACATGGCCGATATTTGGTGCCTTCACCCTAGTTCGCAGTGGCCGCTTACCATCAGGTGGGCTGCATACCTGTCTACCAATTGAAGTAATACTAAAAATGGGGTAAATGACTAAATAATACAATAGGCACGATCCCATTTGTTTATATCGATATCGATATAAACTGATTCGATGGTGCCATCACCTGTCGATCGATATAGGGCTGGGCAGCCAGGTGTCGATGATTAAATCACCGCATTCAATATTACTTATTGTTAGGGCGAAGGGTTACATTGTAGTAATATGATGACGTCATTTTAATAGGTAAATTTTTCGAAGCTTCATTTTTAATTTTATGCAATGTGCCATTTATGTTTATAATTATTATTATGCTAATAATATTGCAAAAGTGGGTTGGTGGTAAGGTTGGATGAATGGATGGTTTTTTCTTTTTATCAGACATTTCTTAAGACTTCTTCACAAACAAATACATTGTGCGCTGATTATCGCATTGTCATGGTTTCAATACTAGAAATAAACATAGGCTAGCCGTTCCTAAAACAAGACTTCCTAAGATTGGTAATTCGTTTGTTAAATTAAGTGTTGCGTTATTTAACAAATTACCTCAAGACGTTGTTGACTTACCAATACACAAGTTAAAGTCACACATCAAATGCCAACTCATTAAGAAGAGTTATTATAAAGTAGAAGACTATCTAAATGATAAAAGTCTGTAGATGTGAGTACTATTGTTGCCGCTCCTCTGGCTGCGCCTTTGTATTGTTATTTGTATTGACATGATCCTTTATATTGACATTATTATTTACTGTGACATAAATTAATTTTGTGATGTTAAATTTTTGAATTTGTACTTTATAATTTGTAATATTTTTAAAAAAAGGCAAAACTGTTGAGTTTCTTGCGGCACTTCTTTCCTCAACAGGCCATTGACGTCAAAGTGCTGGTAGGGAAAAAAAGATTGACGTGCGAAAGTAGGTATTTTTTAAAAATCTATTTGCAGAATATATGATTTCATTTCATTTCATTAGATTTGATTTCATTTATATTTGTAGTGTTTTTTTAAAGTATGTAACTATGTCGTTTTTAATTATATTGACAACAGAGGCAGACCAATAATTGGCAGTCTCTACCTTTGGAGAGAGTTTTATGAAAAAGTTTGGGAAGGGTCTTTGACTAGCAGTGGGTCATTGTATAGGCTAGATAAAAACTCTATTTAGGTACAAATAAATACGCGGCTACACAAATCTTTACTTACATAATTTAGATTTCTTAACAATCAAAGACGCTTTATTTACCTTATAGATTCATAAGGTAATTTAATGTTATTTTTTATTACGCTAAAAATTATATTAACTGGTTACTATAACACAAGTTCTTCAAACAGCCATAATACGATCACCACACTCAAAATAGCAAAACAAAACTAAATAACCACAACACAATGAACCTACCACCCCAGCCCCATAAAACGAATTCCTACATCCAAAATTAACAAGCGCGAAAATTCGCTTCGCCTCCGCTATAAAAATAAATAAAAAAAATCGTCGCCTCGTGGGGGAGGCCATGATTCGCATTTTGTTTACCAAATCCTTTCATTATTAAAAAGACGTATCGCGCAGTGATGTGACGTTACGCAGTAGCGATATCGATAAAAATATTTTTTGGTAACTTGAATAATTTAGTGCACCTGTGCTTGCGCACGAACTTGTGCACTTTAATATATCCTGCGTAGTTGGCTGATCGTAAAAGATTGGCTGCCGTAGCCGATCAAAACTTAATAAATTAATGTATTCAGTTTTATACACAGTTCCCATGCGATGTTTAAAGTTGGTAATTATTAATTATATTTCACATTCTATGTAGTATTTCTATGAAGTAAACATTAAGGTTTGTGATGCGGTGGAAATAATTGTTTACTTCGCGGAGGGTAAAATGTAATGAAGTCCAAATTAAAAAAAAACGTGATGATGTACCATTTTTTTGTTTACGTTGCATATTATACAACTGTCAGAGGATGGTAAATGAGACGTAAAAATGAGCGATGGGAAATTATTTACAGTTTAAGCTCAACAAAATATAAAACTGTATGTAGGATCGTAATTCGTAACGTAACACTACGAAGTTGATACAGGTCCAAAACAAAAACCTTAAAGGGCTTGTGGCGTTTATAGACAAAGGCACTGTCCCTGAGATTTATTTATTACAACTAGTACCAAAACAGAACCGATACACACTAAAGGCAAATAATAAACAAAATGTTTGAAATAGATCGACCGAGCGCGACGCGGTACCGAAACGAACTCATTTAAAATTCCCGACGATTAGACAGTTAAAATGGTAGCAGCGGGGTTACAAAGGAAATCTTTTTCTGTCATCAATAATTCTGTCGTTTTTTAGTGCGGAAATACTGTTTTTATTATTCACGAGCATCGACTGGTGATCGGGTGCGATATTGAATTTCACTGTTCGTTTTTCGAACGCTGATTGGTTAACAGAGAGCAACGTCTACTGTTTTTTGTTATTTAAAAAAAGAACTCAACGTTTGACCGTTGCGTTGTGCAGACGCAAACTTTTTAGTACGTTCAAAAAATGAATTTTTCTTTCGTATTTTTTTTACAAACAGGACGCATCGCTTTATTTATTATACGTCATTTTGTGTGCTCTTCCGGTGTTGAAGTCTCTGATTTTAGCTGTACAACGCTCTTAGATTATTGTCTTTGGAACACAAATAGTGCTTTAATGGAGGCAGATTACTTCTGTGCGGGTGATGTCACTTACCCGCGCAGGTAACACTTAAAAACTACAGGCCTAAGGATTAGAAGAGTCTACAGTATAGCTGAGCATGAGTAAATTGTCGTTTTAATATAGCAGCTGTAACTAAAAGTTAGGAGTTTGCACAACGGATTGGTTAATATAAATTCCACCGAACTTATATCGAGGATTTCATTAAATCTTAGGAGTCTAAAGTATATATTTATAAGCTTATTGATGACCCTCAATGAGAAAGCGGTGGTGGTAGCTTCTTCAAGAGAATATAAATACAACTCGATGTTCTGGTGGTTTAAATACTAGGTGATCACGATCACGTCGAATCAATACCCAGGTCGGGCATTTGTATCCTTTTTTCCGAACACACTGCAGTTATGATGCCTAAATGCATGCTCCTCCCGAAAAAAACAGGCACAGTAGAAAAACTGGCCATAAAAAACACAAAAAAACTTCACACAACTTCAGCTTGTTGGCCGAACGTATCTGATATAAATTTCACCGATACGCGCATCGACTAATCCCCGCCCTCGGTAACATTAGGGACATTAGCATGCCCGCAGCGCCCGCGATATTAAGATTTATTAACCCAATAACTTAGGGACTAAGTCCGCGGTCAATGCGCGCGACTCGGGAAATTTGGTGCAAACATGGACTATTACATACATACTCGTAGTACATTTTCTATATGACACACGTACAAAATGGCATGAACAATTGTTTTAAAAAATCACATTTTTAATCATCATTTCAGCCAAATGACGTCCACTGCTGGACATAGGCCTCCCCCAAGGATCTCCAAACCGATCGGTCCTGCGCCACCCGCATCCAGTGGATTCCGGCGATCTTTATGAGATCATCGGTCCACCTTGTGGGAGGCCTACCACGGCTGCGTTTCCCGGTACGTGGCCACCACTCGAGGACCTTTCCACCCCAACGGCCATCAGTCCTCCTTGCAATGTGTCCTGCCCACTGCCACTTAAGCTCGCAATTCTTCGGGCAATGTCGGTGACCTTGGTCCTTCTGCGGATCTCATCATTTCTGATGCGATCACACAGGGAGACTCCAAGCATCGCCCTCTCCATTGGCCTTTGCGCGATTTTGAGCCTTTTTATGCGGCTCATTGTTAGCGGCCACATTTCCGTTCCATAAGTCATCACTGGCAACACACACGTATCAAAGACTTTCGTCTTGAGGCACTGCGGTAGTCGGACATTTTTAATGCCGAACAAATATTTGTGTGCATGAACATGTCTGTTTGTATTGATCTGGGTGTTTTTATATAAATATCTGCAAGGAAAGTGATGGTTGTTACAAGTAAATCGTGATAGTTTAATACATACAGGGTTGCATTTTGTAAATATCATAGCTCGGAACTTATGTTAACCTAAGCATTGCACGACAATATTATGTTATTCCAGCTTCTATTCGAGACTTCTATTTGCATAATAATAAAAAGTAGCCTTTTTTACATATTACATTTAGTTCTAAAGTATGTTTGCCATTTTTGATCCTATGAACAGTTTTTGTGTGAAACAGTAACAAATATCTGTCAATCGTCACATAATTTTACGTTATAACTAAGTTTAGGCTAGGGTAGGGAAGTATCAGAGGCTCGAAGATCAGATGAGTCTACAGTCTGGCAGCACATTGAGGGACGTTTCAGGTGAAGCGTCCCAATGGAATAGGCCGCTGTGATCAGGTGGGCTGTGTGCCTGTCTTCCAAGAAACCTGTATGTATAAAAAAACCGATGGGGCTCAAGCCTACTACGGCTTGCCTAATGGTAACACCAATTATAATAGAACAATGTTAAATTGTACGCACAATAATAAATTGCTGTCTACTAGTGACGTCACAAGCGGTCGACTAGTTTAATCAAGACATAATTAAACTCGCTTCAACCCACTCTGTGCTTCAACCGCTCTCCGCGCGGCGTTTAGCTAAACTTAGCGCGATCGATGCGCACCCTAGCGAATGCTGTAAGCATTTACCCAAATAACAGGTTACTTGGATGTCCTAGATGAATTGACGGAAAGGAATCGTTTTACTTTCAAATGAAATGAAATGAAAAATTAATTTGCACTCTGCGCTTAAATACAGTCCTTGGTGTGGAATCCACTGAATACATTAACACATTCTCCTAAAAAATATATTTGTAAGTCGGGCAAAGCCTCTGACAAGACAAGTAATATTATACGACTGTCTTTTTATATATTTTTCCGATTTTTTTTCTGGTTCATCCGTTATTCCAAGTATGTTTACATTGGGGCTAGACGGTGCTATGCGAAAAATTATTTATTTCGAATTCGAAAGCACTGTAGTTAAAATAATAAATAATACCTGTTTCAATATTTGTATAATGTTCAACCTCTACTGTACTGACGTTGCTTCGTTCCCACTGTGCACTGCCTACAACTACGGATCTCCCTGTGAAGTCACCGCGGGCGAATAGTTTAATCAACGCCTAATTAAACCCGGGTCAACTCTGCTCGGCAGTTAGCTCCGACCGAATTTAACGGGATCGATCGGCGCCTCAATAGTGTTAGCTATAAAATATATTTCTCTTGATAATTACAATTTAATATGCTTGTACAATATTCGGCATTATACATTGCAAGGGCGGTAACTCTATCTGTCAATCTCTCCAAATAGTGCGGGGCACCGTACGCGGTGACCATAGTGATGTGTTAATCGAGTGAACCAATTATTCGTCTAACAATAGTTATGTTTACAAGGAATGGTATGAACAAATAAATATTGGACAACACCCCAAAGTAAGCATCTTAAGTACATGTGTGATGGGTATCAGATATAACAAATGTAGGACAAATATAATAAAAAACATCCAGTGACAGAAGAGGCATCCTTCGCGCGCGCCCAAACCGGAAAACTTTTCACGGCCTATTATACCTATTATAGGTTTCATACTACAAATTGACTCGTCGTTACAATGTTATTATAATAATATATTTCTTTATCCAGGTAACAAGGCTCAATTTTGTTAGTAACAATTTAACTTATTTTCTATGTTAGTAGGTATTACAATAATAATTTAATTTCAAAATCAAAATCAAAATCAAAATATTCTTTATTCATGTAAACTTGTATCAAGTATTTATGAATCGTCAATTACAGAGTGACTCTACCACCGGCTTCGGAATGCAGTCATCTGCCGAGAAGAACCGGCAAGAAACTCGACAGTTACTCTTTTTCATCGCCATGTTTGTTTACAATTTGTTTGTTACAATTACTGATTAGTTTTAGAATACCAAGCCATACAGTATAAAGTATAAGAATGAGACTATAATCTAGAAAAATCCGTGAGCCCTGGAAGACCAGTGCCCAAAGGTGGCACCTGCAGCACAAGTATGACGTATGTGCCAGCCATTTAAAAATACAAATATAATATAATAAAGGCAACTGCATGGGGTTGCTAAAACTAGTTAAACAATCCCACCCAGTGCCTTAAAAAGGGGGAGTCCAGTACTCCAGTCTCCCGGAAATCACTTTTAGGATACTGTTGGTGCTGCCACGCAACCTGAAGAGTAAAGACGCGGATTTTTTGCGAATTATGGCGTAAAAATCGTCCGTGCGTGTCTCGCAAACATGCCAGACGCGCTACAAAAGCGAGGCAGCCTCAAAAGCACCCAATTATGTATGTATGTTGTATGTGTCAGACAGGCACGCAGCCCACCCGAGGTCACTGGCTACTGCGGCCTTTTACACTAGAGTTGCCCATCGATAGTCTATCGATAGTCTGTCGATAGTTGACGTCATATCAATACTATCGATAGTATCGATAGTTTTTTAACTATCGATACTATCGAAACTATCGAAAGTATCGATACTATCGATAGTATCGATACTATCGATAGTATCGATCAACAATACTATCGATAGTATCGATAGTATTGCTTACCCGCAATAGTATTGCCTGGATTGGGCTATCGATAGTATCGATACTATCGATATTATCGATACTATCGATAGCACTATCGATATTGTTACTATTTTTCAAGGTCAACTATCGATAGCGAAACTATCGATAGTTGGGCAACTCTGTTTTACACTCTTAGCAGGGAAGACTCGCTTAATGTGCTGCCCTACTGTAGGCTCGGATCATCAAGCTTATGATTTCACGTGTATTGTTATTTTAGAATTACCTCACTTTTGAGAGCCAAGAAATCTGGCTCACTGATTCACCGATATTTACTTTGCTCCGTCGATTCCGAAGCAATCTGATCTGAATGCCTTCACTTCAGTCGGCAGAACAAAGAATCGACCTAATATTTTTATGGACGTGCTAAAACGCACGGATCGCGATACAAACGCCTTTATATTCAAACTTCGTGTGTTTTTATGCGATGCGATAACGGAAACTGTGGAATATTTCCATATTCGACGATTCTTTTACGTCTTCGAATTGTTATGGAAAGGAATTGTGTTTTCATCGATTCGACCGTTTTGAGAATTACACTTTTGTTGCTGTGTATCTAATGTCGCGAACATTTTGATGTTAGGCTAAAATATATTATGTTAGTTGTTTCCACACTGTACGTTTTTTAATGTAGATTTTGATTATTTTTCAGATTCCTTCGATGCAAATAACACACATTTTCTGTATAGAACTGGCTTTTTTTTTGTATATCTTCAACAGCAGTAGAACTGGCACGAATACAATCGTAAACTAAAAACTAATTTGAATCGAGGATTGAATTTTGCTAACGTGACTACGGCAAACAGAATATTTAAACAGATCACTATCTAACTGGGCATATGGAAAAACTCTCTGAACTGGAGTCTTTCATCAGTTTAATTTCTAGTCACTTGTTTATTTGCGAATGCAAAAAGTTTGACCGAATTATTTAAAACAAAATTAACTTATGAGTATGTAAGAGTTTGTATGATTTCATGAAAAATATTTTTAAAATTCTCGGTTTAAAATTTTAAATGGTACGAGTACTTTATTTACCGCGTCCAATCGTAATGTTTGCCGAGACGTTCTGGCGCCGTATTTAGTTAATATGTAGTATGACGACGGGCAAATACTGTGTTGGTAAATACGCGGCCGACTAGGGTTCACATCAAACACCGAGTATTTCAATATTGTTACAGTAATACCAGCTAAATCTTTGAAATGCTGGGAGTAATATTTTTTCTAAACTAGCTGTCCTGGTATGGGTTGTTTTATCTTATTTTCCATATTTTTATTTTACACTAGCGGCCGCCTCCGCGGTTTCACCCGCGCGTAATTTCTATTTTCAAATGTCCTTTCCCTTCCCCCCACATTTCCGGGATAAAAAGTACTCTATGTCGCCCGAGAATAGTTTAGCTTTCTAACGATGAAATAATTTTTCTAATCGGTTCAGTAGTTTCGGTGACCAAATATTTATTCTGTTTCGACTATTAAAATACATACTAAATATTATTTAAGCCGATTATAATTTTTTTGTATCTCATTATCATTATTTTCAAATAACATGCAACATTTTTTGGATCATTAAAAACGATAGCAGCATAATTTCCATTTTGACAGAAATAAAAAGAAAATAATTGTTTCTTTTTCCTTTAAAGGCGTTTAGATTTTTTTCTGAAGAATCTAGCCAGCATCAAATAAAAAATTTGCATAATAACCTGCTTGGTTTTTCCAATGTAACTGGCATCAGAATTACGATTAATTTGACAGCTCAATAAAAAGCAAATCTTTTTTTTTAAAGGAATATCAAAAAGTTTTGAAAATACGTTGACCTTCTTTATTTTAAAGAGGCACTGGCAACAATGCTTCTGAAATTTGACAGCAATAAAAGTAAATTAAATTTTTTTTTTCTTTAATGGCGTATTAGATTTTTTCTGAATAATTTTGCCAGCAATAAATTTTAAAAAACTTTTATTAACCTGCTTGGTTATTAATTTGATGTAACCTTCGTGGTTATTTTGTTATTTTATTTAAAGTAGCACTGGCAATAGTACCTCAAAAGTTTGACAGTAATAAAAAGAAAATTAAAAGTTTTGTTTTTCTTTTCCACACAGCGTTTCGAATTTTTCTGAAGGTTTTTCCTAGCGTTTTCTATGACACTGCCGGCTAGGTATTCTTTGAAAAGGTCGTTTCTTCATTCATCTTGACTATCTATTTACGCAGTCTATATAGTTATCAAGTACTTTCTTTTTTAAATATCCCCTCTTCCCCACACATTTCCGGGATAAAAAGTACCTGTTCACTGGGGATAGTGTAGCTTTCTAACAGTGAAAGAATTATTCAAATCGGTTCAGTATTTTCGGAGCCTATTCAATACAAACAAACAATCAAAATAATCTTTCCTCTTTATAGGTAATATTAGTATAGATAAGGCAGACTACCTCGTTATTCTAGTGGTTTTAATATATATTACGCCGTAATATCGGGATCCTTTTCCTTCGCGGAGAAGAATGCGTTAAGGCCACAGGTTAGCGAGACCTGCAACTGTGTTTGGGACTTGGGAGGCTGGTTTTAGAGTCACGCTGACAAGCATGCGAACAGCGCGCGTATCAGCAAGTATCGCTGTTTTTGTAAGATAGCGACGATTTAAACTGCAAAGAAAACCGGCAGTGAATAACGCTACGCGCGTGCCGCCAGCGATACTCTGAAACCAGCCTATAGCGTTACACTGCTCTCTAAACTCCTCCAGTTTTTCCTTCACATCTGAAAAATACGAGCGTTTGCCCGGCTTTCAGAAATTAACTAGCCTATTCCCGGGGTGATCTCGGGGTCTTGGGTTCATTCCCAGGTCGAGTAACAATTTGTGACCGATGTTTTTTGAAGCTTGTGATCACCAATCCGCATTTAGCAAGGCTATGATTGAAACTCTTATTATATAGAATAGGTAAACATTTAACTTTCAATCCTTAAAAATTAACATTCCTTCCTATTCTAATCCTCTAAAACACATGTAATCAAGACAATAAAAGGCCTATTCTCAAAATCTGAATAGCCCAGTAGCGTCGGCCACACATCGTCCTACGGACACACAAACATACAACCACACGTTCTTCGTTTTGCCTCCACTTCGCGCCACACCGCGAGATTCCCTCGTAACAATATTTTTTTACAAAGCTACTCTTTTAAAACCACTTTTTTTTTCACACCAATATTTGCCCCGACTATTTTAGGAATCTAACCGAGATGCGGTCATGTTCCAAGCCTCTATTTTACTTGTGATAATACTTGGAATTCGCGGTTTTCACTTAGGTTTGTCCATGTATAACTTAGAGAAGGGGGCAGTAACGCTAACGCCCCCGAATTCAAAACGAAATTGGCTACAAATCTCGATTATTATGAAACTCCAAGCTGGCCATAGACCAAACAATAAAAAAAGTAGTGTTTCAATAAAATGTACACAGCATATACATTATTACATCAAGTGTAGTGACACTGCTTTGTATACCATGACTCATGTTCGAATACCATTTGTACCTATATCGGACCAGTCAGCTTCTCAGTGCACAAGTAAGTGCGTTGGTGTACATCCTATTTCCTTAATTTCATAATATAGAGAGGTAAAATATACAGGACCAAAAGATTTTACATGTATTCCGAAGCCATAGGTCATAGCATCGCAAAATTCGCAAACTAATATATTTAATAATCGAGATGTTCAATTAAACAAACAAATGCAAAAACGGTTTGCTGCAGAAAGACAAATGTTTATCAAAAGTTGACATTAAAGACACTGCGGCAAATTTTTGATAAAAACCAGTAATTTTGGCATTACAAATAAACACTTCTGTTTTATTCATGTGTATAAAGTACCTAATGATAATGGTGTGAATGTGGATGGTGTTAATTGAGTATCAGAACCTCGTGACCCTGATTACCTTGGTTCATGTACATACCATAACCGTAGTAAATTCAACATTGGTAGAATTCGACAAATTGCTATGACTGAAGATTTCTCACTGTTATTAAGTCCTACAGATTTGTGTTTTTGACTTGTGAATAATTAGAAAGTATCTGAGACGGTATCTTTAATGTTACCAAATATTGGAGAAAAAACTAGAAAGCAATTCGCAGGTACTATTAATTTGTACTGTAAACAATATGATTATCATCACTTATTTTGCGCAAACGAATATACGAACTCAGAATTTCAAAAACTTTTAATTCCACTTTCAACGTCAGAGCAATCTCTACATTTGTTGATATAAAAACCATTTAGCCATCTGCTGCAATCACGAAAGATCTATATGGTAGTACTCTTACACCGAAAAACCAATGCAAATTGCAGATATAATTGCCATTCCAAAATGACATGCCCAAGTCCAAAAATTTGAAATCAGATTAATTCACAAGAGATTACCACAAATCGCATTCCATCCTAAAACGGTCATCAGTTGAATACCAATAAGCCTTTTGAAGCTTACACTAATCAGTGCTAAAGTGCGTAGGTGTCACAAATGTTTTATTCAGTGTTTATAGATGATAATTAAAACTAAACAAGGAAATTGTCAATAGTGGATCGAGCAGATGGTTTGTTTTGACAAGGCTTTAGCAAACTTGACGGATAACATTCCATTAGACATTATTACAAACATTTGTCTAATTCCAAAGTATGTAAATTAAAAACATTTGAATTTAAACTTTTTTTTAAAGTCGCTTAGTTCCTTAAAAATCCTTGGTCATAAAGTGTCATTAAGTCAATAATGCAGATCTCAAGATATATGTAAATGCCATTGCAACTGTGTATTTGTCGACCTCATTTTTAAGCTTTTCGACAAATTTTTCTTAAGGTGACGTCAGGTAAACTTGAAGAAAACGAAACAAAAACAAAAAGCAAGACTTAAAGGTTAAGTAATAAAGTTATCCCAGTAAAAACATATTTTAAAAATAAACTATTCATCCCATAACGTATAAAACCTGATAATACACACAGTATTGACCATCAATATCTTCAAATCTGTAGCACACAGAAAAAATACTCGTCATCCTTCACGATAGTAGTGACTTGTGTTAACGAAATACAAATATTGGTGGGCACACGACACAAATTAAGCCTAATGTCTAATGTAAAGTACGGTTTAACTTGAAACTAAGTGCTTGGACAAAGCGGCTGTTAGCAGATTACTGTGCAAGCGTTTAGCCGATAGAATTGGACAATTTACGATCGTCTAAAGACTTCGCCTAACTTGTCATAATTTTAACGCAAACATAGTCAAACTAATATCCAGATGGCTGATGAAGATTAATGTCTGTGAGTCAATGTGTATTTTAGAGATGGTATACTCAGTATAGTAAATCTTTTAAACTAAACGTCTTTAAACTAAGATTAACGTTCGCGATAGTATTACTAACTAAAACAGTTAGCACCTAGCACATACGAGTACCTACTGCAGTGTTGAAATTAGCTACGCTTTTTGCTGTAGTCTAAACAAAACACTTTCTCGATAATATTAAGAATGTGCAAATGGTTACTTTAGAAACCTAAGGTGAAATTTAAGATAGATAGGGGTTAAAGCCCTTTAAGAGACGAATAATTTAAGGAATAAGATGAAATTTACAAGCCACTATGTTTTAGTTCTTATGTGCCTTAATTATTTTATAAGCTCATTAACTTGGTTTTGAAATAACATATTTTAGCAAGACTTAGTTTTTAATTTATGATAGTAAAATTATTAATTCATTTAATGGTTTCGTATTGTACTTTGAGCATTAAATTGGTTAAAAAACTAATTCTAATCGACATTGATTGCATTATAAATGTTAACATTATCACAAAAGCGCCTTTCACAACAATAAATTTAATCCCACTGTACAGTTTAAAAAATAATATATTACTTTAACCGCTTCATTTTACAGACTTCGTGAAACGTAAACAGTCAATGAAATTGATCATAAAAAGGGAATGTGTAAGCTAACCTTACAACGACTTTACTAAAGCGTTTGACAACGTCGACCACCCATTCACGAGGCTTTGAACGGGCATAACTCAAACGTAAAATCGTTTTATATGTGCAACATGGAGGTTGAATCAGGTAGAAGGTCCTGTGAAATGTATCAATACAGTGCAACTTTTGTACGGAACGTGCGAAGAGGGTGTCGCGCAAGGTGAAGCGCTTGGACCGCGCTTTTTTATCACGTATGATTTTTTATTATGTTAATGTAGTGATATTCGACGGATGTATAACGGTTGTGTTATTATTGCTTTTGGATTACAAATCATAACGTTTGCCTTTCAAACCTTAATTTTTACATTCAAAGTTCAGCAGCAGGTTACCCATGCAGGGTTTAAATTGCAATTTAATGGATGTACGAAATCATAGAGATCTAAATAATAATACCTTTAATTTCTGTTATCTATGTACGAAATACTTTTTAAATAAAAACGTATCATTATAGCGATATAATATATTTGTGTATTATGGTTTGTAAAACCAATCCAAAATAAATTTAATGAGTCTGTTAAGGCTTCGATAGCATAGTTGGTCAAGTGCACTCTCTCAGAAAGTGAGGGACGCGGGCTCAATCTCCCCTGATACCTAGACCAGTAGATTTTTGACCAGTAAAGTAACGTACTGTATCATGGTAATGTTTATCACTAACCTGGACTCGACTCTCCGTCAGGCCGATCCTCATAGCGATCTCTTCCCTCATGAAGATGTCTGGATAGTGTGTCTTGGAGAAACATCGTTCTAGCTCGTTCAGTTGTGCTGGAGTAAACCTGAATAACAGGAATGCTGTTAGCCATTTATAATTTTTTACTCGCCCATAACAGTTTACTTGATCTACATATATTCTTTAGTTGTTTGGTTGAATGGTATAAAAAAAAGTTTATAAAATATTACAAGTTATAGATTATTAAAACAATTTTACTAATTTCATTTTTGTAGCACAATATGAAATCGTCTATCGAGAGCAATAGTAAAGTAAATAGACATTCATACTCAAAATGAATTGGAAGAGGATAGTTCGGGTGCGTCAGTAGAATTAAGAATATTATTCTAATTATTAAAGCATTGATAGTGTATTACTAGCGCTCGGAAAATGCTCCGCTCATATTGTGTCACAATTGACACAGAGAAAATTTTCTTGTTCTGTGATTGTCACATTGCAAATTAGTCGATATAAGTTGTGGCGCGGACTCTAGCTATAACTCTTTCGTGTAATGTTATGTTCTCATTCAGATTTCGCACACACACGTGTATATCTTTAGCGTTCGAACATGTTTCAATGTGTAGATCGACGGACCAAATTCTAATCACCGCGCGTTAAAGGATAGCATATCTACCTCTTTTTTGATACACTCAATGTATTAGAGTAAATATTGTCAGTTACCTAGTGCGATGCCTCTTCTGCTTAGCCGGCTTGTCGCTGTCTGAGGCCGATGAGGACATGCTGACTGGCACTGTTGCCATGTGCCCCCCGCTGTGCTGTTGGTGGATGCCACCTGCAATACGAACATCTATACAAGATACCTACAATGTGTTCTTAACAATTTTTTTAAGGATTACTAACATGTACTATCAGATTTTTAAATAGCATTTGTGCTATTAGGCAAATTGAGCGACTCTTCCAAGCGAAGTGTCCCTCAGTGGAATAGGCCGCAGTAGCCGCTTACCATCAGGTGGGCTGCATGTCTGTCTGCCAACTAATGTTGTATAAAAAAAGAAAAAAAAAACCTAAAGCTAAAATCTTTTTACGTGTGGTGACTATCGTCTCAGCAGTGTTAAAACTACCTACAAGGAATAAGTCGGTGGGCGGCGTAAATAAGAGTTTTTCCTCTTTACAAATACTTACAGTGCGTGATATTAAAATCTATTACGACATGACTTTTTTTAAGGAAATTAATATTGACCCATTACTTTCTTTTTTATTTTTATTAGTATCAATAATTAAGGAACTAATTATCCTTTCTTTCTTGACTGATTGAATACTGTGTTCAAATAAGTTTAAGATTTTTTTTATCCACTAATCCAAATATCTCTAGCAATCTTAATAAATCCATAGCTCATAATGTAACTCAATATTGATAAATGCGGTATTTATTTTGAATCATCAATTTACATGATTCATCATTTACCCAGAAGATGCTACTCAAGCAAAATCATACTTACTTGTCTAATGACTATACATCGTTATCGCGCGGGCAGTTTCGGGGCGACGCGTGGATACTGATGAATAGGGTTGCCACGCATGGATCTTTTTTTTTAAATTATATTTGACCAATAAAAATATCGATTTTTAAATCGATATTATGCATTGAATCTATTTGTAATCCTAAATCGACCACTGACACAACAATGTTACCTTACGATTTTTTTCGGTTTCGATAACTTAACCAATTTTATGAAAATGTTATTTTTATCTAATTACTCATTTATAGCTGTATGATGTCAATTTCTGACTTACTGGACAGAATCAACCCTCAGAAAAAGTGTTGCTAACTTAAACAACGCTTCTACACTACTTTGTCCCAATTTTGAATACAATATCAAAATAGAAATAATATTCTATTTATCCTCATAAGGTATTTATCCTTATAAGGAATATACATAACATGAAAGGCTTTAATTTAAAGAATAAAAAAACATGCAAATATTCTAATACTCGTTATATACGTGTGACAGCCCTTCGGTCATCTATGCGTCGCCCCCAAACTGCCCGCGCGATAACGATGTATACTAATGACATATTATTAGTATAGTTCATTTGAGTTTTAATGAGAGTTTTAATCCCCGGTCAGATTCAGATTCCAGAGTTTGAAAGTTGGTGATGACAAAAAAAGTATTGAAGATTTAAAGATTTTAAATATGTTTATCAGTTTTGGTCATTAGTTTTGGGCCACCCTAAGTGTAAAATGTCTGGGAAAGTTGATCTCTGTCACTCGTGTTACTGCCGTTACTGGTAACTGTGTCCCTTATACTTTGTAAGTGATCTGCCCTTATGTTGTGCGCGATGCAATGTAGAGCTGCGCGCCGGGCGCATGGTGCGGGCGCTCGAGGCTGGGTGTGATCTCTGTCACTCGTGTTACTGGTAACTGCGTCACTAGGGATGTACCTTGTAAGTGATCTGCCCTAATGTTGTGCGCGATGTGGAGCCGCTCGCCGAGCGCATGATGCGGGCGGTCGCGGCTGGGTGTGATCTCTGTCACTCGTGTTACTGGTAACTTCATCACACAGCTAAGGATGTACCTTGTAAGTGATCTGCCCTAATGTTGTGCGCGATGTGGAGCCGCGCGCCGAGCGCATGGTGCGGGCGCTCGAGGCTGGGTGTGATCTCTGTCACTCGTGTTACGGTAACTGCGTCACTAGGGATGTACCTTGTAAGTGATCTGCCCTAATGTTGTGCGCGATGTGGAGCCGCGCGCCGAGCGCATGGTGCGGTCGAGGCTGGGTGTGATCTCTGTCACTCGTGTTACTGGTAACTGCGTCACTAGGAATGTACCTTGTAAGTGATCTGCCCTAATGTTGTGCGCGATGTGGAGCCGCGCGCCGAGCGCATGGTGCGGTCGAGGCTGGGTGTGATCTCTGTCACTCGTGTTACTGGTAACTGCGTCACTAGGAATGTACCTTGTAAGTGATCTGCCCTAATGTTGTGCGCGATGTGGCGCCGCGCGCCGAGCGCATGGTGCGGGCGCTCGAGGCTGGGTGTGATCTCTGTCACTCGTGTTACTGGTAACTGCGTCACTAGGGATGTACCTTGTAAGTGATCTGCCCTAATGTTGTGCGCGATGTGGAGCCGCGCGCCGAGCGCATGGTGCGGGCGCTCGAGGCTGGGTGTGATCTCTGTCACTCGTGTTACTGGTAACTGCGTCACTAGGGATGTACCTTGTAAGTGATCTGCCCTAATGTTGTGCGCGATGTGGAGCCGCGCGCCGAGCGCATGGTGCGGTCGAGGCTGGGTGTGATCTCTGTCACTCGTGTTACTGGTAACTGCGTCACTAGGAATGTACCTTGTAAGTGATCTGCCCTAATGTTGTGCGCGATGTGGAGCCGCGCGCCGAGCGCATGGTGCGGTCGAGGCTGGGTGTGATCTCTGTCACTCGTGTTACTGGTAACTGCGTCACTAGGAATGTACCTTGTAAGTGATCTGCCCTAATGTTGTGCGCGATGTGGCGCCGCGCGCCGAGCGCATGGTGCGGGCGCTCGAGGCTGGGTGTGATCTCTGTCACTCGTGTTACTGGTAACTGCGTCACTAGGGATGTACCTTGTAAGTGATCTGCCCTAATGTTGTGCGCGATGTGGAGCCGCGCGCCGAGCGCATGGTGCGGGCGCTCGAGGCTGGGTGTGATCTCTGTCACTCGTGTTACTGGTAACTGCGTCACTAGGGATGTACCTTGTAAGTGATCTGCCCTAATGTTGTGCGCGATGTGGAGCCGCGAGCCGAGCGCATGGTGCGGTCGAGGCTGGGTGTGATCTCTGTACTGCGTCACTAGGGATGTACCTTGTAAGTGATCTGCCCTAATGTTGTGCGCGATGTGGAGCCGCGCGCCGAGCGCATGGTGCGGGCGCTCGAGGCTGGGTGTGATCTCTGTCACTCGTGTTACTGGTAACTGCGTCACTAGGGATGTACCTTGTAAGTGATCTGCCCTAATGTTGTGCGCGATGTGGAGCCGCGAGCCGAGCGCATGGTGCGGTCGAGGCTGGGTGTGATCTCTGTACTGCGTCACTAGGGATGTACCTTGTAAGTGATCTGCCCTAATGTTGTGCGCGATGTGGAGCCGCGCGCCGAGCGCATGGTGCGGGCGCTCGAGGCTGGGTGTGATCTCTGTCACTCGTGTTACTGGTAACTGCGTCACTAGGGATGTACCTTGTAAGTGATCTGCCCTAATGTTGTGCGCGATGTGGAGCCGCGCGCCGAGCGCATGGTGCGGGCGCTCGAGGCTGGGTGTGATCTCTGTCACTCGTGTTACTGGTAACTGCGTCACTAGGGATGTACCTTGTAAGTGATCTGCCCTAATGTTGTGCGCGATGTGGAGCCGCGCGCCGAGCGCATGGTGCGGGCGCTCGAGGCTGGGTGTGATCTCTGTCACTCGTGTTACTGGTAACTGCGTCACTAGGGATGTACCTTGTAAGTGATCTGCCCTAATGTTGTGCGCGATGTGGAGCCGCGCGCCGAGCGCATGGTGCGGGCGCTCGAGGCTGGGTGTGATCTCTGTCACTCGTGTTACTGGTAACTGCGTCACTAGGGATGTACCTTGTAAGTGATCTGCCCTAATGTTGTGCGCGATGTGGAGCCGCGCGCCGAGCGCATGGTGCGGGCGCTCGAGGCTGGGTGTGATCTCTGTCACTCGTGTTACTGGTAACTGCGTCACTAGGGATGTACCTTGTAAGTGATCTGCCCTAATGTTGTGCGCGATGTGGAGCCGCGCGCCGAGCGCATGGTGCGGGCGCTCGAGGCTGGGTGTGATCTCTGTCACTCGTGTTACTGGTAACTGCGTCACTAGGGATGTACCTTGTAAGTGATCTGCCCTAATGTTGTGCGCGATGTGGAGCCGCGCGCCGAGCGCATGGTGCGGTCGAGGCTGGGTGTGATCTCTGTCACTCGTGTTACTGGTAACTGCGTCACTAGGGATGTACCTTGTAAGTGATCTGCCCTAATGTTGTGCGCGATGTGGAGCCGCGCGCCGAGCGCATGGTGCGGGCGCTCGAGGCTGGGTGTGATCTCTGTCACTCGTGTTACGGTAACTGCGTCACTAGGGATGTACCTTGTAAGTGATCTGCCCTAATGTTGTGCGCGATGTGGAGCCGCGCGCCGAGCGCATGGTGCGGGCGCTCGAGGCTGGGTTTGATCTCGTGCGGTTTACTCTCTTCGGAGCACGAATCTTTGTGACCTGGTGAAGAAGAACAATAAATGTTTAATAATTTTATTAAATTTCAGTTATCAGTTGGCAGACAGGCACGCTGCTGATGGTAAGCGGCCACTGCGGCCTTTTCCAATGAGGGACGTTTCACCTGGAAGCGTCCCTCAATGTGCTGCCAGACTGTAGGCTCATCTGATCTTCGAGCCTCTGATTTCAAGTGTACTGGCTCCCACATTAATACTGCGGAACACAGCCAGAGCTGTTATGGCGGCAGATTTCACCTGTGGGGGTGGTAGCTAGCCAGTCGGACTCTGAAAAAGCCCTACCACCAACAAAGCGTTATTATATGAAAATAGATGTATGCTCGGAGATCACAGGAGTCTACAAGTGGCAGCACATTGAGTGACGTTTCCTAGCTAAGTCTCACTCAATGGAACAGGGTGTAGTGGCCAATCACGACAGGCGGGCTGCGCCCAAAAAACCATCTCGATACTCTACATCATAATATTATGTATTGTGTAGGCTTCAAAACTGCTATTATGATTTATCAAGAATCAATGTCTCAGACTCTACCAACAGTTTCTGGTTGGTGCTATCTATCGAGAAGAACTGGCGGAAAACTCGATCGTTATTATGAATTTTGAATTAATTTTTAATTTAATTTTATTTTATTTTGTTATCAGTTTGTATCATTATTATTATTTTATTAATGTCTATATGGGTTATGCCTGAAATAAATGATTTTATTTTTACTTTTTCATTTTTAAACATTTATCAATAAAATCTCTATCAATAGACTTCTTAGCTAACATGAGTACGAGTAGGTATCTGTGCTGTTCCAAAAATGTTTTTGATGGCTAATAAATGCAATTTCTTACTCTCTTTCAATCTCATACATTAACATCGCCTGAAAGTTTGATCCTCAAATGTTAATGTGCAAAAGTTTCCCTGAATCGTCGAGGGAATCTCTAGTATCTTTTTATATCTGTTTCATTTCTATTTTCTTCGGTATCGTACCAAAAGTCTCGCAGTTTAGAAGTTCTAGCGAGGTAATATCGACGAGGTAAGTAAAATTTCCCATCTTTGAATCGATTTAGAAGCTTATTTAGACCGCTTTTCTGACACAGAGGTTTCGTAACTTGGGTAACAATAGCATAAATGTTGGACAACACCATAATATACATAGACCTTGCAGAAAATTAAGTCAAAATCTATAATATAGGTATTCATGTAGGCTTGTAAAAAGCCCATATGAATTTGTAAAATAAAAATCTTAAATCAATAAATAAACACATTTTTAATATATTATATTATAAGATATTCTATTAGTATAAAATAATACATTTTATATGACTCTACCACCGAGAAGACTCCGGCAGCAAAACTTATTTAATTTCTCTTTTCCATTGCTAAGATTAAGTAGGCATAGGGCTACCATCTCTCCGGATTTCCCCGGATTAGTCCTAGTATGAAGGGCGACTTTTGAAGTCACGAAAACTGTTTTTATTTTTAATTGAAAAAAAAAATCTTTTTCAGATGTGTCCATATTTTGCCTAAATGTCCAAGATTTTGCTGTATTCCTGTTCATCTGGGCGTGGGCAATCTAGGTGATGGCAGCCCTAGGTAGGCAATAAAGTTCCTTAACCACTTATCTTGTACAAATAAAAATCCAGACACGAAACAAGAACAAAATTTTCATTCGTGTTAGTAGCTAACATTATAAACAATTGGTTTTTTTATTAAATGGGACTTAACTTAATACTTCGTTGTTAAAGGACGCCTTATGGGAATTCCTGGTCATAAACTAGGCTTAACTTGTACCTTTAACGAGAAGTGCCAATTTACGGGACGAAGGGACCATTTCGTTTTATTTTACGGCATTGCGTTCTAATTTTCTTTCATATAAATATCTATAGATGTAGAATATTGTGTAGTAGTAGCAGCCTAATATGTAATATCCTACAATCCGCAGGGCAAACGGCATCCATCATGAATATCAAGTTATCGTCACAATGATAGGTACATCATCACAAAGCCAACCTGTGGTCGAAACCTTGAAAAAGTCTGACTTTGAAAGACCTAAGGACAATCTTGAACAGTAATATTAGTAGAGTCTATCTCTGAAATAATGAACTTTATATTATCTCGTTCAAAGTTCAAACATGTTAAATAAGGTTTTGGAAAATATGAAGTAACGAGCTATCAAAATCATAACAGCATATTCTCTTTAGGCACAGTTGTCGAGTTTCTTGCCGGTTCTTCTCGACAGATGACTGCATTCTGAAGCCGGTGGTAGAGTCAGTCTGTTACATTAATGTATGACGATTTATAAGTGCTTCTTTGAAGCTTAAGTGAATAAAGTATATTTTGATTTTGATTTTGCACAACATTATAATACCTATTCAAGAATAAAAATTAGAAATCAGCTGTAAACCGAACATGAATAAGACGCCAATTATGTCGAATTCCCACCGAGTAGGCAATATGTCCAGCAGTGGAGACATTTCGGCTAGTGATGTGATGATGATGATGAAACCCTTTATTCCCCGTGGTCCCTGTAATAGTCCCTGGAAGGTACCACGGGGAATCATTCTACCCGTGGGCACAGTATGAGCAAGAGTTTAAGCAAAGTAGTTTTTGTTCATTCGATTACTTCAGCTCACACAATTGATTGGAAAAATCAACTTTATTTTCAAAAGATTAAATTGTTTTGAGCCTGGCTTAAAAAACAATTTACCCCTTAATTTATTCAAATTGATTGCGTTTTAGAGCACAATAGTACGTATACGTAATAGATTAATTCTATTAAACGCCGCGGTTTCATTTGCGTGAAACGGAGTTTTCACTGTTTTTATTTGGATAGCAAAATGGATTGTTTTAATAATTGGACTTTCATTGATGCCACTAGATTCAAAGTTTAGGTTAATTTTCGTAATATGATAAGCGATGTAAAGCCCAGTGGATCTTATAGTAAGGCCAAAATCTTCATTGCTCTATGAGCAATTGAATTTAAAGTAAAGGTTATCTTGAGAAAATATTTAAGAAGGCGGACCTGTAGGTAAACCAGCATGAATCCAAAAATCTTCATAACCTTTTATACTGATAGTGGAAAATTTTACTAAAATTATAGGTACCTATTTAAATAAAAACTCTACCATCGCATAAACATTTTCTGACTAGAAAGTTAGTCAGCTGTCAGTAGGAGCTTTTGGAAGAAAGTGTATGATACTGATTACTACGATTAATTGGACTAATTGGTTACTTTTAGATTTCAATATTGATGCTTTGTGTGCATCTGTATTATGTTATGTTATAAAGTAGGAGAGAAAATTATTACAAAAAACTTCGATATATAATATTACTGTTTAAACACAACAATAGACCAATTGGTGTTCGCACACACATGACTGTGTCCAGTTTCTGGTGTCCAATGGGTGAAAAAGAAAATAGGAAAAAGGGGTTCGGACCTGATCCACTTTAATTTTTTTAACATTTCAATAACAAAGCTACTATACTCATACGTCTGCCTTCTTCCCCGGTAACCGGCCTATGTCAACTGGCAAACAGGGACTATCTGCAACATGTATTAATGTGGGAGCCAGTTCACTTGAAATCAAAGGCTCGAGATAAAAATTCAGATGAGCCTACATTCTGGCAGCACATTGAGTGACGCTTCTTTGTGAAGTGTCCCTCAATAAAATAGACCGCAGTGACTGCTTACCATCAGGTGGGCTGCGTGCCTGTCTGCCATCTGATCTATACTAATATTATAAAAGAGGAAAGATTTGATTGTTTGTTTGTTTGTATTGAATAGGCTCTGAAACAAGTGAATCGCTTTGAAAAATTCTTTTACTACACTATCCCCGGATGACATAGTGTACTTTTTATCCATAAAATGTGGGGGAAGGGGAGGTTATTTGAAAAAGAAATTGCGCGTGCGGCCGCTAGGTTTGGTATAAAAAAAGAACATGGCTCTACCAATAATTAAGTGTATAAGCAATGTTTATCAGTTTTCTGGCACCCATAGTAAAATCTACGCTTAATTTTGGGCTAGACAGCGCTGAGTAAATAATTTCTAGGGTAATCAAAAAACAAAAAATCTAAATATTATTCTTTATTCATGAAAGCTTTTAAGATGCACTTATGAATCGTCAGATATTCATGCTAAAAAGTGACTACCACATATTACTAAATAGTTACTGACTCTAGTTAGAATAGTTCTATTATAAAGAGGTAGTGAAAACAAATATACGCCTTTCTCAGCTTTGCGTGTTGTTGTGACCGGAATTAAATTGCGCTCGCCGTAAAGGGAAGAACGCACTACTACGCAGTCTGACTGAAGTTTTTCAACTTTTGATAGGTACAACACATTTATTCGTACATTAACAAAACATAAACATACCAGATTAGTGTTAATTCTTAACTAAATAGAAACTTCATTTTTGTCATCATCATCATCATCCCAGCGTATTCCCGATTGCATCCAGTATGGAGCTCAGGGTCCGCTTCGACTATGATCCTAGATTTGACAAGCCTGGTTATTACAATATGGAGCGATTGCCATCTGACCTCCGTAACTCTTACAAGGGAAACCAGACTTACTTATAAAGTTTAAAGAAGTTATCAAGAAGAATACAAAGAAAACTCCGTCTTTCATGACTTAAACGGTCTTAAAGTCAGAAAAAAATCGCAGTTTATTTTACGCCGTTTGGCGTAGTTCGACACCTATTCCAATACAGTATTCTAAGGTAGCAAAAATAAATGTTAAAATGTTTAGACGTTTCTCGGCTTCACCAACAGCCGTAAACAGGGCTTAACCCACGACTCCCGTAAAAGCAAGTGTGTACCGAAAAGGAATTCGTAGGGAGCCGCTGAGGAATAAACAACGGTTAGCGAAGGGTTTGTTTTATGTGATTGCACTTTAGCTGAATCTCCACTATTTGTATTCCACATCATATCTAGTCTCCTTTTTGTTTTGGTTTCATTCTTAGACACAGAAGGAGATGTAGAATGAGGCGCTCGTCTGGTGAACTACCTCCACCTTACAGAACAGACCACAGTGAAGAAGCACTTCGTAACTGTTGTGCTATATTTCTGTTGTTACCAACAGATAGGTAAAGGTCTGAAAAGCTCGTTTGGGGGGGGGGGAGATTTTTTTTGACTGCTAGCGGTATGTTTTCAAATTACAGGTTCGGCGACCAGCGTACAATTTTTCATTGTTTTACAAATAAAATTGCTAGAAAAGACTGATAAAAATAATAAATAGAAAATAAAATAACATTAATTGAAATTTCGGTTTGCCACGTTCGGCAAATACAGGCTTGTTAATTTATTGTTTTTAAAAACGTTTTTTTTCTATTTTTGAATTTTATTTTTTATTAGCCTTCCGCCCGCGGTTACACCCGCGCGTAATCTCTTTTTTCAAATATCCCCCCTTCCCCCCCAACGTACCCTATATTCACCGGGGATAGTGTAGCTTTTCAACAGTGAAAGAATTATTCAAATCGCTTCAGTAGTTTCAAACTTGTTATTCCCGCGGGAATGTGACGTTTCCCGTAGGAATTTTATAGCCTAGGTCCTATAATCCGGGTTATAAACTATACGTGTGCCAAATTTCATCTAAATCCGTTTAGGCGTGATTGAGTATCAAACATCCAAACATCCAAACATCTAAACATCCAGACTTTCACATTTATAATATTAGTAGGATAAATACTCTTGTTTGCTGCTCCCTAAATACCTATTTATTATAAGCAGCTAAATTAAACATTTTACACTTTACATAATTTAAATGGTTTAAAATTTTATTTAAAACACGTGTACCTATAACGGATGGACTGATTGATATAGGTACCTTAGGTAGGTAGCAATCAGGTAGTATACATAGCAATCAGTGTAGTTAAAAATAAACTATAATCACCAGAAAATGGGCCGGACTGGTATTTGGGGATTTTTGGGTTATAGTACCTAAGTGTCTGCCATAGCATATTATAAAATCGCGTTTTAATCAAAAAACAATACACGAGTCCCGAAAACCTATTTCAAAAGTTAAGAAAACCAAATAGGTAGAATGTAGAGTCTTCTGATAATAAATAAAATTTATTTTTCAATAAAGACTTAGCGATTGTTTACCCTACTTTCTGTTTAGGTTCTAACAAAACAAATATTTTTTAAACAATAGATTATTTTACGTCCGTCCATAGCTTTTATCATTCTTTTGATTTATTTCAAAAATTGACTGTAGGCAATTTAAATCATTTAGGTATATTTTTTGTTGTACAAGTTCCTGCAGTTATAGTTTTGCTTTGATACATTATATTTTTTATGATGCAATGACCTGATTTCCAGAAGTCATGCTCAGTAAATGTTTTAAGGGGTGGTGGCCCTATGCAGCGGGTCATTTTGTTCATAAGTCACCAATAAATAAAGAATAGATAGGTACCTACTTTGGTTTCGAGAAATCAGTGTCAAAAAGAGATGGGCGAAAATCAGATCAGATTTACATTTAAATATGTAGAAAATGAAGTAATATTTCAAATGCATTTCAATTTATAGATCCCCTCCATGGAAAAAAATACTTATAAGCTGATTATGATTTCTACAAAAATAACCCCAAATGTCGAGTTCACTGGGTCCGTTGTAAGAACTTAAAGTTTTAATAGGTAACATTTGACAATTCATTAAAATACAACAACGGAACCTTGCAACGGCGGGCATGAAATAATACATTCTTCTTTTTAATAGAAGTGCATGCATTACTAATTTATTGTAATAATGACCGATAAGAGCAATTTTACAGACTAAGAAACTGACAGTCGTCAAATGTTACCTATTAAAGTGACTCCACTTTAGGTCGTTTGTTTTAGCTGAAACCGTCAGAGTCCTTTTAAAGTTGCGAAAATCGTCAAATAACTATAAACAAAGGCCCAAGCATTCGAAGAATAACATCAAAGAAAAAGTATTCAATTATGTTATTCATATCAAACAGAAACTAATGACTGACAGACATTGTTTAACATTTGATTTTTTTTAAATTTTCTGTTGCCATAATACCTACCTATTTTCAGAAAAATTATCTTTCCTCTATTCTAAGCTGTCATTTATTTTTTATGAGATCTAATCGAATAATCATTATTTAATTATCTAGCAACATTATTTTTATTCTACGATATTCTACCGGACCGTGTACCGGACATACTTCGCACTATGCACACAAATATTATTTTCATTTATTAGATTATTTTTTATCATAGAATAAAATTATATTTAACTAGAATTTAAAAACTTGTAATGAATATTAAATATTTATTTTAAATTGTGTAACGAACACTTAAGATCAGGCCCATTTTCGCCCATCTCCTTTGTTTTAACTTCTAAACTTAAAACTTCAAGCACATTGACATGTTTTACTAATAAGTCGGTAGAGAAAAGAACGGTCAAGAATCAATTTCATTAATCCAAATAGGGAAATATATTCATTATTCAATCAAGACTTTTTAATTGGTCCTTTGACGGTCAATGATTTTTTACGTAAATTTAATTTAAACCTACAACTTTTTTACTACATTTTTTTTATTTTTCAATATCTTTTGATATTGTGCATATACATACCTTGTTGGTCAAGTTGTTTAAGTAAGCGGTCGTGATCTCAGAGTCCTAGGTTCAATTATTTTTTTTTTCGAACACAGCTCGGGTTTGGGTCCCGAATCAAGCCAGATCTGACTTCAATGGCCATGGATTTGGTGTTTTTTGTATGTCTATCTAGCTATCAAGTGAGTTGGCTGACTGGCACGCTGCACGCAGCCCACCTGATGGTAAGCGGCCAGTGCGGCCACTGCGACCTATTCCATTGACGGACACTTAACAAGGTAGAGTCGCTTAATTTGCTGCCATACTATGATACTATAGGTTGGCTGGCATACTGGCTCCCACATTTATTCCCGAAACACAGCTAAAGCTATTATGGTTGATAACTGCTTACCTCCTAAAGCTGTAGCCGTGAGGTTGTTGAGCATGGCCTCAAAAGGCCAACCCTGGCCGCCCCCTATTCCGGCATCTTCCCTTACACCACCACAAACCACTGTTATCTTCTATGAACACACGTGTACCTAACTTACACTACCAAATTATTGTCGAATTTCAAAACAGGCGCACAAAAAGGTCCCATTCAAACAATCAGAAACGTCACGGTAAAAAAAAATCCTCAAACACACGCACAATCGTCTAAAAAGACAAAATTCCAGCAAAAACGCGCCTTAATACAAAATAATTAGCGCCATATTACACCCAATTAGTTTAATTACTACTCCGTTTCAACTTATTTACACACTTAATTTTTGTTATAAAATTAATATAACCCGTTTAGTATCAATTTGTATAAATTTGCAGTTTGATTGGTTCGCCCTTAAAATGATCGCTTAATGTGAATACCGACCGTCGACTGGTACAAAAACAGATAGTGTTCACATTGTTGCCGGCCCTGGAAAACCGTCAAAGCCTGGCAAAAATATACCTATCCCTTTCCATCGCACGCTTTATCCCGATAACGTCCCTTTCCCGCCGCTCGGTGCATCAGTAATGGATGCTTACATTTTGTTTACGTTCGATTTGAACAAACGAATAATCTATTATTTCATTCGTGCACGTATTATTGATACGGACCTTTCGCGTTCATGCAATATTCATGTACTGACATCCATATATGCGTCTCTTTCTTTTCAAGGTGTTGCGAGTGAATGGGGAATCGTTCCGTCTTTGTCAGCGGTGGGTTTTGAATATCGAACGCGTCGAGGCGAGCCAATGGGATGGCTGGGAAATCACTTTGAGCGCGCTAGGGCTGGCTCCCGCGTCGCAATATTGAAATATTATTGCTATATCCTTCACGAGGCGTTCCGTTCTTTGTAATGGAAAAAACAAATACAGACAGAGCAGAGGCTATAGCGGGGTATAGGTGTGTCGGATAAATAAGAGTACTTGAGCCGAACTGGAAATATTTCAGCGTGCGTCCGGTTGAGTGCTATTTCTTGTAAGCGCCTTAATTTCGGACATTGTTGAATAAGGAATGTTCCGGACTTGACGAAACGGGACCTCTCTTTTTAGTTCCATTTTTTGATTTTTTGTCCAAATCCTGATTTGTAATTTTGTACGTACCTATCTATCTTCTGAAGTTCGATTGAGAGGTAGGTAGGTATGACGGCTAAATCGCTCGATACATTCATTGTTTTTATCACAATGCTTGTTTTAGAAGTCGACTTTAAAATGCATGTAAGATAAAGTTCCGATAAAGTTGTAAAATATAAAAACATTTTCGGTTTATATGTATGTACCTATTTGTGCAGTAAAAGAACAATCGACGAATTGGCAGTCTCTACCAGTCTCTACTCTCTCTTCTTTTCCATTTTTTAGCATAACTTCACTTAGGTAGCTATTCAATTTTATTTTAATTAATAACTTCAAAAATATATTATAGCAATAAAATTAACCTTCTCTACCAAAATAAAAATAATGGTATAAAAATAATGAGTATCAGACAAAACACCACCAAATAGGTGAAAAAAGGTAGGTAAAGGTAGATAATTAATTACTTTCCCATATTGATCATCTCCGACATATTATGATCATTTAAATAATACTTATATTGTTTAAATGGAATGTCCAAATGGGTAATCTCACAATATCGGATTGTATATGTACAAACAGAGATATTCGTAAACGTTTGTACCGTTCGTTCGGGCAACAAACCCGTAACATCTGGTGAAATAGCCGACCTCTTAATTATTACACTATAATAGATGGTTATTCAAATAACAATTTAAGTACTACCTAACTGATCCAAAAATTGATAAACTTGACAATTCGTAAGCACAAGATAAGACACAGAATAAATTTTAGTCATGGGCCGGATTTAAACCCAATGCCGAATTAATATTATTTATTAAATGCATCACTATAGTATTTAAGAATGTCTCAATCAATATTTTTTCTACTGCGTTACATGATTTGTTAAGTATCAGCCTATTTAGATATATCCCACTGCAGGGCAAAGGCCTCAGTCATTTGTTTATTTCAGTCAGAATTAGTCAGTTTAGAAATCAAGTCATCAATACACTTTTAATGAGAATCACCACTGCCATTTTCAAGTAGATTCTAAACACAAATTCTAAAGTCCTTAAAATGCTCTACATTAATTTACGCATTCAAAAAATGAAGAAAAATACATGTAGCATTTCCGCCATCTTGGATGCTAAAAACGTTTTCGTTTATTCCTATTAAAAACGACTTAAAAGAAGTTACGCATTCCAAAAATACATTTTAGACTGTAGCCCGTGCAATAAAACTATATTATAATAGATGTTTCCAAGTACCCGCCCTCACAACAATGTAGCAATAACGCAGGCACTCGGAGCCCTCCCTACCTACCCCCACGATGCGGGCACAGGAATTTAATTTATACTACTCCACGAAAACTTATGAAATTTCCATTTCAGTTGCAAAATACTTTCGAGGTACTTGCAAGTCTTTGTCTAGCTGCAATTTAGTTTCGAGTATTCGCTGAACTTTGCAACTTGACTTTTATTTAAATATTTGGTTTGGTTACGTTGTTACTTTAATTTTAGAGAACAATATTTCAAGTTTTCAGAGCCACTCGTAGCTGGAATATGGCTACGGCGGATATTTTTCGATTCACCAACTACACACGATATATTATTGTAAGTAGTGCACAATTAAGTGAGTACGCAAGCACAGTTGCACTCCCTTTTCCCTCACTCTTATAACACAGTGGATCAGTCTGACACGACCGAAGGCGCAGGACCAACAGTTTTACGTGCTTTCCTAGGCGATGCTACGGGATTGGTGTTGTAGGTACACCGCCAATGCCGTCATCTTCCAGACACAGGTCTTTGTTACATTGTTAATGTTCAATGTAAATACTTAATATATTAAATAAAACTTTGTAAGTACAATGAAAATTATATATGTACATCTAAAGCTTCAGTGTAGTGAAGTGTAGTGCAGTGTAGTTTCAGTGTGTTTCACTTTCAGCACACTAGGAAACAAGAAATAGTTTGAGTAAGTGGCTACTTAGGCCTATTTCTTGAGGGATTCTTTCTTATTATAAGATTCATATGGAGATTCGGTTTGAGAAAAGTTCTTAAATTAAACCTCCAATAAGTCCTTTATTTTGTGAACAATTTAAAACCCCTACGAGTAGGGTTACCATATCTCAGGATTTGTCCTGAGATTTCAGGATTATTCGACTCTTCTCAGGATTCCGGCCGGATTTAGCAAATCTAGTGATAGCTCAGGATTTTTAATAAAAAACAGGTTACATTTTAAAGATCTCTCTTATTAAACTACTAAAAATAATCTTCTTTTGGTAACAATTATTGCAGTTAAAATCAATACTTATGTATTAATTTAAAACAAACTTAAAATAATCTTCTTTTGG
The DNA here is from genome assembly GCA_949319885.1 of Mecyna flavalis. Lineage (NCBI taxonomy): Eukaryota > Metazoa > Arthropoda > Insecta > Lepidoptera > Crambidae > Mecyna > Mecyna flavalis. The sequence continues at coordinate 2,542,998 of OX439417.1, read as the reverse complement.
TAACAATTGCAGTTAAAATCAATACTTATGTATTAATTTAAAACAAACTTAAAATAATCTTCTTTTGGTAACGATAATAATACGTTTTTGAGAGAAAATTCTCATCTGTAGAAAATCTCAGGACTTTTCCATGGAAATCAGGCCTTTTCTCCGGACTTTTGATTTTTTCATCTGGTAACCCTACCTACGAGTCTCTCATTTTCCGTAGCTCTGTAGCTGTAATCAGTCTGCGGTGTAGATATCCCGTCAACGGCTTTCTACAATGTATGTAGAGTTACTTATACTACTGTTTGTAAAGATACTTATAATCTTTTTGTAAAGTTACTGAGCAGGTTTTATTTTGTAAAAAATTCTATAACTTCTACAAATCCCCTATTTTCCGAAACTCTGTAGCTGTTGGGGAATCAATATGTGGCGTTATCATCAGAATTTTTTTCCTCCTACCTGTCCTTTATATTGTGAAAAATTCTAAAACCCTACGAATCCCCCATTTTCCGTAGCTGTAATCACAGTCTGCGGCGTATCCCGGCAACGGCTCTCGACATTCCGCCCCGCGCGCGGCATCCCAGGAATTTCATATCGAACTTTCATGCTAGCCGACTGTTCTTAGAGCATATAAGCTTTCACCTGACTTTACTTGGAGTTGTTTGTAGGTAGAAAACAATAGTTGGCTGATATTGAACAATTCAATTGTAAACTTGATGGTAGATCCCAGGGCTCTATCATCAAGTTACAGTTTACACTTACACGGAGCGTCAAAGCCTGCATGCAGCGACGCGAGCGCGACGTTGACGCTCCGTCGACAGAGTTACATAGTTTTGTATGTAAGCTGCAAACTGGCGTACACCAAGCGTATTATGATAAATATGCGTCTATGAAGCTACGCCGCCGTGGACAGTAGGCCTTACGGTTTACAAAAACCGTCGTAGCAGGGCCTGCTACAGACGGTTTTTGTCTGAGCCGAAATGAGTATCGACCTGGGAAGTATCCTCTCACATAAAACCGTCGCTACGACGTAGACATGGTGTAGTTAGTAGCTTCGCATTTTTTTTTTACTTTTTTTTTTTGACGAGCCATTTGGTGTAATGGTCGAGAAGTCGGCTATTACACCAAAGGTCGCGGGTTCGATCCCCGCACGGTACAAACATTTGTGTGCATGAACATGTGCTTCTATGTATAATATGTATTTATTTCCAAAAAAAGTAACTATATAAGTAATGTTTATCCGTTGTCTAGCACCCATAGCACAAGCTAATGCTTAGTTTGGGGCTAGATGGCGCCGCGCTGTGTGAATAATGTCCAGAGATATTTATTTATTTATTTATTTAATCTTCTTTATTTTCTCCCATGGTCAGGCCTCCAGCGCTCTCACTTAACAAACGAACGGCAGTAAGTAGAAATTTTACCTTCTGTTAGAAAGTGGTACTTCACAGGTCAAGTCAGCTCATTTCGACTGATGTGCAGAAATTGCATAGAGCACGCATAGCCATATCTATACTTACTAATATTATAAAGAGGAAAGATTTAATTGATGTTTGTTTGTATTGAATAGGCTCCGAAACTACTGAACCGATTTAAATTATTCTTTCACTGTTGGAAAGCTACACTATCCCCGGACGACATAGGGTACTTTTATTCCCGGAAAATGTGGGGGAAGGGGATATTTGGAAAAAGAAAATACGCGCGCGTGAAACCGCGGGCGGAATGCTATTACTTAATAGGAAAATAAAATTAATTGAATTAAAACTAAACAAAATATGTGATTTGGAAAGGTGAGAAACTCTTGGTATCCACAGGATGTTTTCCATTACGACCAAACTACAAATAGTCGTAAATATATTTAATTTGCATCGCTACAAACTAGAGAACTATAAAACTCCACTACAGAATACCAGCCAAATCTGCCTTCTCTCTCCCTCCCATAGGTCCGTCCCTCTCCGTCCTAATTGCATTAGTTTTAAGTAAAGACGTATTCAAGTTAATCTGACGCTACACGGAGTCGGGCTAAGTGAATGCTCGGTTAAGTGTTTACTTAACGAGGGATTAAGTTATACTTTCAGAGGTGTTTTGATTGCGTGTTAGGATTTTCTGAGGTATTTATTGTAAATATCTCTGGACATCGACAGTCACCGCCTCCGTGGAACAGTGGCTAAGCCGCTCGAGTGTAAAAACACGGAGGCCGTGGGTTCAATTCCCGCCTTGGGTCTGGTTGGTGGTAGAGCTTTTTCAGAGTCCGACTGGCTAGCTACCACCCCCACTGGTGAAATCTGCCGCCATAACAGCTCTGGCTGTGTTCCGGCAATATTAATGTAGGAGCCAGTACACTTGAAATCAGAGGCTCGAAGATCCGATGAGTCTACAGTCTGGCAGCACATTGAGGGACGCTTCCAGGTGAAGCGTCCCTCAATGGAATAGGCCGCAGTGGCCACTTACCATCAGGTGGGCTGCGTGCCTGTCTGCCAACTGATTTAGTATAAAAAAAAACATTATTCACACAGCGCCATCTAGCCCCAAACTAAGCATTAGCTTGTGCTGTGAGTGCCAGACAAGGGACAAACAGATATTATTACTTATTGAGATATCACCCTATTAATTTTCCCTCTTTGGGGAAAAATTATCCAAAAATGAAAAAATATTATACTTTTATTTATATTTATTTTGTAATTCGCTATATTGCAAATTGAGCGATAACGAACGTTATAAGTGCCGCTTCTAGGGCCTCTGAATAGACCTGGACAAAAAGCTCTGAGGAAAGAGAAAAACGAGGTCACTAACTTAAACTTATAAGAAAATAATTCATTCCTCTATGCGGCTATAAAACTAAATATTCATAGCCTAACCAAACAAACAATAAAAAATATACAACAAAAATCCTATTAATACCTACCAACCTGGGGCTAAGCGATGATTTTTAATAAAAAAATACACCCGAGCTTTAATATCGGTTATGCTAAGGGTCTGTCTGGACTTCCATCTACTACCAAAAAGATAGACCTACCTAAGAAAAGCAAAGAAATTTCACCTTTATTCTATTAACAAAAAAGCATATTTTCATTTCCACCAAATATAGTCATCCCTTTATTCCAAAACATTTTCTAGTCCTTACAAAAATAAGCCATATTTTTGTGAAATTAGGGTCGATAATTGAATGAGTGGGGTGGTCAGTTAAGGCGAAGACAGCGACTGTGGGGTAACGCATCGCAACAGTAAAACCACGCGCAGTTTATTATAAGTTAATACGCACCAGCCTTACCGGGGTTAGTGCGTACACTTGCGGACAAAAATATGGAACACAAAGGATTTTACTCTTAGCCTAACAAAAATAATAGGTTTGGTAAGATGGCACATGGCAAAGGTGGACAAAGAGAACAACAGAGTCAGTCAACAGAGTTCAGAACCAGGAGGTCGAGTACAATCGCGAGGTACACCACCGATAGTGATAGTCGGATGATATCATCGTACCTATTTATCCTGTCAGCTGACAGATGAGAGAAAGCCTAGAGAGAACAGTGGGGGAATACGTGCTGGTTAGTAGTAGTAACATGAATATAGGGTCTTTTTAAAATTAAAACATTTCTGGACTTTACCAACTAGCTCGAGCCTTTAGTGCTCAGTCAAACCATGAATTGCATGCTTGCAAGTCAAACTCTGATGAATTACCACTAACCGGTCCCAAAGTGGCTGCAAAATTCATACCCTCTGGGGTTGAGCCCTAGCAGTTACAAAAATAAGGCAGAAAAATATTTAAAAAATTCTAGCGTCCAATTGTTTTTGCCACAAGTGCATAGCGCCCCAGTTAGCCAGCTTGTAATAAACTTACACGGTTTTTAACTTCGCACTCACCCCAGCTCCGTCCCTTTGCATAAGGTCAGAATTATAGATAAACGATTTGATACAAAGTTTTATTCTTGCTGGTCGGGAGGAAACGTGTTATTGCGTTTTGTTATCTTTTGTATTTTTTACTGCTTTCTTGGATATTTGTTTGGCTAAGTTTAACCGCGGTTGAAAGGAATTAAATATGACTTTCTGAGAGTTATATTGGCTCGTTACCGCTCCTACAGATGAAATCTGTGTGCCACTAAGACGTCTGAAGACCTTAGTGGCATCCTTTGGGGACTGGTTGGCTGGACCCTTTTTACATTTTATGTATTTTTTTGGTATTCAAATAGTAATTGTGTTGATAAATGTAACTTTTTTGCGTTTCAAAAGAGTAAAAGTGTCAAAGTTTGAAGAGTAAAAGTATTGAAGTATTTTTTCCAGTTCTTCACGATACATTTCGAAGTCACCGGTGGAGCCACTCTGTGTCATTGATAAATTGACGATTGATAAGTGCATTGTGCATTATGATTTTGATTTTACTGTTCTTGATTACTATTCGATCGATAGTAGATGATTTTTTAATTTGTCGATAAATTTTCCCTCGTCCGAATAGGCGCGGTTTCCTGACTGGTTATGAGCCTTCTGGGCCTGGTGGACGAGCCTTCTGAAACCTGAAGTGTCATTAAAATAAAAGGTAATTAGAGAAAACCGCAGGCGGAAGCACAGATCTATTAATAGGCGCAGTGGGCAGTGGGCGTGGAAACAGACCAGCAGACGTGCGCGGCTCGTTCGCACCGATTGTTTTACGCGATGCCTTTGCATACAGGGTGTTACATAAATGAAAATGTTAAATGACCATCCCTTTGCCTTTTTTTTTGGAAAAACAAGTCACTACTCTATGGTAGCCCATGCTGGCCCTTTATAACGCATATGTAGAGTTACAGACATATTATGCTCAAGAGTACAAAAACTCTTGAGCAAATTGTGGGTAGGCAGGCATATAAGAACACGATGGAATAAATATTTAAAAAGACGCATAACCCCTTTGTCATTACCATGAGCACGATTGCTGCAAAGCAGTCGAAACATCGGGTTTTTATTATTACATCATTAAAAATTTTAGACCGTCTCCGTGGAACAGTGGCTAAGCCGTTCGGGTATAAAACCCGGAGGTCGTGGGTTCGATTCCCAAACTGTCGGTCCATTTGAGCGGACAATCCACTATCCTCTACCTCCCTTACAACAATTGTTCCTTTATACCAACTTTTTAACATATTTAACATATTGGTAAACTATAGCGGCCGCCCGCGGTTTCACCCGCGTGGTTCCCGTTCCCGTGGAAATTGATCAAAATCCTTTCTTAGCGGATGCCTACGTCATAACATCTACCTGCATGCCAAATTTCAGCCCGATCCGTCTCGTGGTTTGGGCTGTGCGTAGATTAGATATCTATGTCAGTCAGTCAGTCACCTTTTAGTTATAAATATTTAGATAATAAAATTGTAAATTATACTAACATTTTATTTAACTTTAATTATACCTATATTATATTGCATGTTCAATATGGACGAGACTGTTGATACTCATGAAACATTAATAAATTACCACCTAGGCTGAACTCTGTAGAGTTTATGCAATAAATGAATATTGTATTCTATCCTATTTTTCACAGGTCAGTTGTATTCTAAGGTCAATGTGAGACACCACATCCTATACGCACCAGCGCAGTTCACATGGAATTCTGGCATCGGCCCGCTAATTGCCGTATCGGTTCGGCGCTACCGTGCGCTTCCGTTGCGTGCGCGCAGGGTTCCGCATAACGTATGAATAATGCATGCGTTTATGTTTGACAAACGCCTGCTGCCAAGATGTGCTTCAGGGAATTGGGTGTGGTGGAATTAATGTAGACAGTAGTATAACAACAATAACAGACTGTAATGAGAGATGAGAAAAAATATGATGTAAAAAAATAAGGACTCGAAATTACATCCTGTAGTATGGCACCTCAAATATATTTTATAGCAAATTTATTTTAGCGTGACACCCAGTAATTTTTTATATGAAATAGGTAAGTCTAAAATGCGCTGCCCGCAGTTGATAAAATTTAGAAGGAGGGGCAAGATGGGAAAGGAAGTAGGGATTGGAAAAGGGGGATATCACGCTTTCGGCACTCTCACCCATCAAAAAGAATCTTCTGGCAGAGGGTAGTGATTTCCCAGTCGAGCCAGCCTTGATCCGTGCTAACCGCCCCGTTAAAAATCTCGCCGGGGTGGATGACAGTTAATCAGTGCCAACCATCCCGTTGACGTAACGGGGACGTTCTACCGGGGTAGATGAAACAGTTTTCTCCCAACGACCCCGACAACGGGGCGAGGCACCGGGGTGGTTGGTACCGACTCATATTTCGACTGACAAACAGATACTGTTTGCGACATGGCTCTACCACACCTCAAAATACTTTAAATACAACTTCTCGGTGAATCAACTCACTCTTGACTGATATTTTTTTTAATTTTTACGACAATCAAACGCGTGGGAGGTCGGATAATCCTCCGATACCTTTGTAAGGCCATAAAGTTCATTTTTGTTTGTTTAAAACCTATCATTTCTTTTATATTGGTTCCTATTCAAGCTGCTACTGTATTTATGATGGCTCTTATTGCCAAGGCGATATGGACCAGATTGGAGAAGTGTACCGATGGCATTATGCTCCATTGAAAAGGATGTCGTCTCTTTTTGTTTCTCATGGGAATAAAAAGCTTGTATGTCCGACTGTTGTAAAGTTAAAGTGGATTTTTGAAAAGAAAATTTAAATTTTTCTTTGTACTTTACCTACCACCAGAGGCCACCAACACGGCCTATTTCACTGGAAGACTAAAGGTCACCAACATCCTACAAGGACTGATTCAAACACAATTCCATTGAGAAACACTAAACCAGAAAGATCTGGGGGCTTGGACAAGATGACATCGCTTCATAGCTGGCGAAATTCGCTAACTTTAAATTGTATGGATTTGACAGATGCCATAGAAAAGTCACGTGATGAAAGTATGGGTTTTGACATTCGCTATCGCAAATTGAGCTATAACGAACGTCAGAAATGCCGCTTGTCTAGGGGGCTGATCTAATTTACTGGCGTCTTAATTAATGCCGAATAATATAACACAGACAAAGCTATGAGGGTGACAGATTTTTGCAGCTAGTCAGTATGACTCAATAAAAGTTTGGACTTTGAATTGGTGGTTGGCCACCAATCCAAATATGGGAATCGAACCTACGACCCCAAGTTAAACGCTGTTACCATTGTTCAAAAGAGGTTTCGGTTCCCATAAGACAACTGTTATTGGCATATTGCCCATTCATAGGTATCTCTGAAGCCTACCTATGAAGAATATTTCAATTTGATTTGATATAAGTACGTTAGCCTTCCATGCAGTATCATTACCGCTCAATAACCGGCCGAGTGGTTGTCAAAGCAAGGCCTGGCTATTGTCTGGTCTGTATACTTGAATAGTTACTGTATGTGTATACCGCATAATTGTATTTTCGAGAGGTACCGGCCAAACACACGGCTATACATTGCACCATGCTATTTTGATAGCCTTTTAAGGGAAAAAAAAGTTTAATAATATTATGCAATAACTATTATAGATAGTTACAATATCTCTGGCACATACCAGACAGGACTGACAAAATGACATACTTGATTGTTTTATATCTGTCTGATTCCAAAACACATGCAGGCCTGATGGCGTATTTAGTAATAACCCTGAATTATAATTCTGGGCGGACACGGGACCAACATTCATGTTATAAATGTTTGTTTTTTTCTAAGCTTGCGTCTCTTGGACTTGGGCTACCTCGGGTTCGAAACACGTAAGATTTTTCCAGTCCCTCCAACCCTTAAGAGAAAACACTGAGGGCGAGAGAATTAAAAAATAGGTATTTGTAAAATCTATTGCTGTCGCGCTGTGCCCGAAAATTCCCGCAGAGCGCGATAGAGACAACTGCAACTTGGACCGAAAATACCTATAAAATCAACGTTTCGTAGTCCCCTGATTTCTTCTTCAAAACTTGACCGATTTAACTACTTTTTTCATCAAAAATTAAAAAAAGGCTTTGGCCGTGTTCCTATGTTTTCCTTTTTTTATTTAATCCAGTTAGTTAAATTTGTTTTCTGGATGTTTGAACACAGCGGAAATTCTGGTCATTTTTTTAGGTTTTTGAAGGTTCATAACTCTTTTAATTATTAATTTAGGAAAAAAGGAAACATACACATACAAATAGTGGTCATAGATTTTTGGAAAAAAAAATATATTATTTCTCTACTGGCATTATCCAGGGAGGAAACAGGGGAATACGTTTGTATGGAAAAACGGCCCTAGTGTTTCCTCTTAAGTTATGCCAGTACCTAAATCAAAGGCTGGAATGCCAGAAGAATGACTCACCGCGACTTTTATTTTGACGGGGACGTCGCCATGGCGTTTTAATGAGGCAGGGCTCTTCATTCACTAAGTAGCTAAAAGCGCTGCGGGCCTGCTCATATTACCTCCCCGTATGTCCCCAAAGCACTGAACATGATATTAATATCCCGGCGGGCGCGAGGCATTCCGCGGATGTTTTCGCTAATTGCCCCTGATTGAGGCTCGAAGGTCATTGTGTAGTTTGCCACTTCGGTCGTCCCTGTGATTCTTACACGTGTACTACTGTTACTTTTTTTATACTTCAGTTGGCAGACATGAACGCCGATCATCTGATGGTACGAATTCACTGTCTGTGGTATTTTCCTCCTGTAGGCTCTTTTCTATGACCCCTGATCTTAAAGGCATATTAATATTATTGCCGGAACACAATCAAAGCATGCATATTTCGCCTGATGAGGTGGTAGCTAGCGCAGTTGAACTGAAACATATCTAGCACCAACAAGATCTAAAGCGAGCATCTAAGTAGCTCTCTTTTTATCCTTCATCTTTACACCTGGGTCGGGTCTGGAAAAGCATTTGTCGTGGCCTTAATTCTCGCTATAAGTCATGTCATGCGTTACATTTTTGTTTACATAACACCAAAATTCTATTGACGTCTTTGCACAACAACCAAAGTTAATATTTAAACAATTTAACCTATCAATCACCTTGTCTAATAAAAAGGGATGAAATCATAAAGGCGCGTGCACACCGTCTAACTGCCGCCGCGTGGCAGTCACGTGCCGGGCGTGTAATCCGCCAGTGTGTACCCCCCTTATTACAAGTCACTGTCAATTTGACAAACATTTTTAATAGTGATGTTTCGGACAATTACGAATTAATATGGGGGCCTTAATAGATTAGAAATGTGTCTAATGAAATATTTGAGTTACGGCGTATGTTGCTTTACAGGTAGATAATAAAAAAGCAAGGGAATTATACTATCTTGCAAGAAAAGAGCGTACTATAATACTCGTACCTTCCTCAAGGGCAGATAATGCATATATGCGATGGCTTCGATGTTGCAAATGTCCGAAATGGTGATCACCTGTCAGCAGGTCGTTTTCTCGTTTGCCTATTATTTCCTCCGTCCTTTTGAGCTCCCGCCAGAATATTAAAAAAAAAAAGTAACAAAAATGTTTTCATTAAATATCACACAATTTTATTTTAAAATCATAGATGTTCGATTTGAAGACTAGTTAACTGACACTAAGGTGCCCATGCCTGAGCTTATTTGAAAAAAATTGTCACCGTAAAATGATCTATAATTGGAGTCGAACTTACTCGTTTCTTTGTATGCCTCTACTACTTTGTACGACAACAGGAGAGGGTAAATAATGAAAGCACGATCCCCCGCCTTAATCAATGCAAAGCTAATGGCACAATAATTTATTACGGCCCGTTCGCAAGGTCATTATCGCGGCGGGGTGTAGACGCGCCTTTATTTGATCGGGTGATTTACCAGTCATGGCCGAGGTGTGATGACTTGGTGATGACGTGTCATGTGAATAAAAATTTACGGACTAACTAAAATATTTTATTTAAAAGTGAATTAAATTATTTTAATCCCACCTGGTGTTGCAGAAGTCCATGGGCGGCGGTGATTGCTTACCAACAGGCGACCCGCCTGGCTCGTTTGCCGCCTCTGACATAACAAAGGTACTACATATACTTTAATACAAAAAAATACATCCAGGCCCAGGACACACACAAAATGTTTATCCTTCATGGGTTTGATTGAACCCAAGACCCCATAGGGCCAGGTTTACTACTAAATGCGCCATCGGGCCACTCTTATTATTTCATGTTGCTTATTTTCTTTTTTTTATGTAAGAGGGAGGCAACAAGAAAACAGGTCACCTGATGGCAACTTGGCAAGCAATCACCGCCGCCCATTTAGATACCCGCAACACCAGAGGAGTCACAAGCAGAGGCGCATTAAATGTTGAGAGCGCCGTAGGCAAGCATCTCATCGGCGCCCCTAATTTTATGCTTTATTGTATATTTTTCTGCCCGCGCGCCCCTTTGTACCGTCGCGCCCCTAGGCACATGCCTACTTTGCCTTTAGGATAATCCGCCTCTGGTCACAAGTACGTTGCCGGCCTTTAAGAAAGAAATATGCTCGTTCCTTGAAGATTTCTATGCAATTTCCATGTCATATTGGTCCGGAAATAGCTCTGCAGGGAGCTGGTTCCACAGTTTGGTCGTACGTGGATGCGTTACGGTGTGGTTTGGTGGTACGTTTTTGAAATATCATTGATAACAAAAGGTATCTAGTTCGATGTCATTGTCTCATGTCTTTCTTCATACTAAGTGAAGTCTCTATGCCGCTAATGTAAAATGTAAACATGTCTATTGTAACAAAGTAAATTGTAAACAGCCGAAGCGACAGGTCGGCAATTTTCGTCCCATGCCGGATATCCAATAAGGCGCAAACCGGTAGTTATTCGGCGGTGCACCCCGCGGTGATCCTATTATGGAATTACCGTTGACTTGCTGTCGACACAACTCGTGGAATACCAGTGAAGTAGGAGGCGTAAAGTGCGATTGAGGTAAGTACTGTCAGAGACGGTTCAATCGATTTACACATCACTATGGTACGCGGTGGTAACGTGCCCCGCACTAGCCGGGGAGATTGACAGATAGATTTACCGCGCTTTCAATGTATAAAAGTATATTTAATTGTAATTATCAAGTAAAATGTATTTATATCTAATAGTACACACAAAAATGCTGCGCCTGTCGTTGTGACATCTGTATCGAAAAGCAAAACTAATTTTGAGTAAAAAGCGACTGAAGATTTGATGCATTTGACGCAACTGAAAAACGACCCTCTTGAAGTCTTGACGCGGGAACCTACTTAATTAAGCACTAAGGGACAAAAAGGTTCTGATTAAAAAAAACCTATGAAAAGTTTTTGATGCGACTGATTTAAATATTCCTGTGTATAATCTATGTAGGTATATTAATTTATAATAATAATAATAAATTCTTTTATTTCAGGCCACTATATAACCCATCATGTCGTATACATTAAATAAATAAAGCATCATTACAAAAATTACAAATACATAAAGAATTAAATTAAACATTAAAATTACAATTCAAACATAAAAAGAGAAAATAATAAAATTAAAACATTAAAATTAAAACATTAAAAAAAGAGAACATTCCAAATACACATTGAAATTAAAATAAAAAGAAAACAATGAAAGCAAAAAAAAAAGAAAAAGGCCCGCCACTCAACCCCCAGCTACAGCAACATGTCTGTTGCAGCAGCTGCGGACAAAGGGGCAATCAATCCTGTTTGCAATCATCATCAGGATGGCATTGGAGCTAGCCCACACTCTGCGGACCAGAGATGCGCATCTCTTGCGCATAACAGCCTGAAAACAATCCACGCGCGCCACAAGAGTAGCGCCCAGGTTTACGGCCCGCCTGATCGTAAGCATCCCTCGCGCATCGCTGACCCTGTAATAAAACAAAATTATTTACATAAAACTTATTTCAGTAAGTTATTTTACCAATGACCCCGTGCCACAGTACAAGCTTTATAAGTTTGGTACAAGATGGCGGTGTAGTCACAAAAAGTTCACTGAAGACATAGTTTACTGCCGTTCGTTTGGCTGTGTCGTATGTTTGCTGAAGGGCAAGCGCAGTGACTGCGGCTGACTGTCCCGTACTCCCGTCTGTGCTAATAGCTGTGCACTGTACTTTTATGGGAACATGTCCTTTTGAAAGGCGGGGCGTTGTCTTTGAAGACACGTTTTAACACGTTTTTAACGCATGAGCGACGGGTTGATACCTTATTTGATTAACTGCCTCCATGAGGCAGTGGCCAGTATGTCACACTGAGGGTCCTGTGTTCAAATCCCGAAATGGAAATTATTTGGTTTTTCTTCTAGCAAAATACTAAGTCACAGCACAGTCGGATTTTGGGCGTTGGCTGTGCAAAACACTCCTGCGCCTCGACGTAAAGCCGAAACATACACTATTAAATTTTAGTATTAATTGAAAACCTCCATCTTTTATTGAACTCGATACATATAAAAAAATACTTAAATAATGTTTATTTTATGCTTAAAAAGACATGATTTTTGCGCATGAGCGACAAATTGATAGCGACGTTTTTGATAGAATGTAGTGCTTTCAGTAGAATAATCCAGAGTGACCGCTAACAATCAGGTGGCTAGGTTTTTCAGTAAACAGACATAGTTTAAAAAAAAGAAATTAGTTATTTCTAAACTTTTAATATTACAATTCATCAAATAAACGTTGAAATGGTACAGTCAAAGCAGTGTTGCCATATGGAGGAGGCGTGAAATCTGTATTTTCATTCAAAAAATCCGTACAAAATCCGTAGGACTATTGTAGTTAAAATTCCGTATGAATTCCGTATAAAATGAAACGAATAACGTTTAATTATTTATACATATCTTTATTCATCAATTTCAACATGTTTGAATGAACATTAAAATCAAAGCATGGCGATTCCCCTAAAAGTTGTTTTGTATGTAGCAAGCCTGTAATCGTCTCGGTACACAATTTATTTCTTTGCTTCGTCTTCATTAGATTTATGGCGGAAAAAATTCTCTCAACCGCCGCACTCGAGTGGGGCAGACTCAACAATGCTGATATAAATTTCGTTAAATTGGGGTAAAGAAAGCTTCCATCGGCAGGATTACTGGTACTGGCAGTCATAATGGTTTTCCAGAATTCTTCTACATTTTCTCCAGAATCCGTGGATAGCATCTCTTTGTTGTTGCGTAAATGTCGCCATTCCGTATCTAGATGTTGAATATTCTCTGCGTCAATTATGTTAGGAAAAAGAAGAGCTACATCAACCAAAGATTGTATTTTACGGGCTCGCACAATATCTGGGCTTAGAAATTCCATTTTCCTTGCAATATTATCTTCAAATTTGTATCGGGTTTTGATCTGCTTTGCTTCTTCTATATAAAAGTCAAGACAACGCAATTTGAATGGATTAAGCTCCGCGCTGTTTGTTGCCAGAGTCATGGCCACTTTTGCTCCAAGATAAATGTCTTCTATCGGTTTGAAGTTACGAGGATTTGCATAATCAATGTTCTGTATTTCAGTTCTGGACAAATAAGAGTCTTTTAAGTAACAATCCAAAAGATTCTTGTACGCTAAACACACATTTTCATGTAGTTTATGGATTTGCGGGCGTTCTGACTGCATCAATTGGTTTAAATCATTGAATATTTTCAAAGAAAACTCTAAAAATTCCAGATACAGTTTATTGTAAGGATTTTTCAACATATGCAAGATGTTATCTGATGCTCTTAAACGATCTGTAAATGCAGCATCAGTAAAGTATAGTATGAGTGCCTGGTACTGTTCTAAAAGACGAGAAACCGCAGCACGCACTGACAACCATCGCGTCTGACTCGGATGTAAAAGTTTATGCGGTTTTAATCTCATAAATTCTTGAAATTCTTTCAGCTGTGCGTTTCGCTTCGGACTGTTGAAATAGTTGTATATGTCTCTTATTAAGTCTTCAGGCTCTCGGGCTAATTTTAAGCATGCATACGAAGCACATAAGTGAAAGGAATGACAGATACATTTAACCAGGTACAAATGAGGAATGTCTGCAAGAAACCTGGATGCCAAAGAGTTATGTTGGCCCATCATAGTATTAGCGCCATCTGAAGCAAACCCAATCATATTCTGTGTGTATGGGATTTCATTATCTGCAAAGAATTTTTTTATATGGTCGTAAAGAATTTGAGCCGTTGCGTCTTGAAGAGGTATTAGCCCCAGAAATGTGTCGGTAATTTTTTCGTCATAATAATATCTTACAGTCATGCAAAGGTGTTTGATACATCCCTTATCAGTACTTTCGTCAACAAGAAGTGAAAATTTTTTATTGCGGCACTGTTCAATAACATTATTTTCACCCGTTTTTCCAATCACCGACTTTATTATGGCCGTAGTTTTAGTTCTACCGCAACTAAGTTCTTTTGCTATAACGGAGTCAGTGCATATATTTTTTATCAGTTGTGGCAAATGTTCCATAACATTCATACTTAAATTATGCTCGGCTACAAAAGCCGCCAGTAAAATCTCACCTTTCTTAACGCCTTCATTGCTATTTGTCAAAAAATTTGTGATAGGTCTTTGGGACGATGAAGGTACAGAATTTTGATGTTTAGTCGTTTTCATGTGCTTAACAATATCCTTCTTACCTCCGCTTCCAATAGATAAGTCGATCAAACAATATTTACAAAATGCAAACGAAACTCCTTTTTTGCTACGTGCGAGCCAAGCCTTGAAAGAAGTTTCTGTTAACCAATCTTCGTTGAAGCGCTGCATTATGCGTGATTTTTTTGCGTCTCCTGCCATTGTCTTCTTTTCTTTTAAGATACACTTTATTTTTTGCAATAAAACGACGACAAAAAACTTTCTTCCAAAATGTTGAATAGTGAATGAATGAAGTGATTGTGTGAGTGAAGTTAAAGAAAATCGGAGAATGAACTAATAACGCTCTCTTTCATTTTGCATACAAAGGAACAAGATAGGCTGCTAGAATTATTGTCTTTGGTTCACGGTTTCGAACGTGATCTGTGGCAGGGGATTCCCTAATATTCCATTATGATGTGGCCATGTGGTATTGCCATAAAATAAAAGAACATTCCGTCTATTTAAAAATGGTGAATATTTATTTTAATATCAGAGTATGATCTGTAGGTACTGCATCTGATTAATAAAAGTTTGTCTGTATGAGAAATATAATGTAAAAATCTGTTATACGCTAGTGTCTATACGTAAATCCGTATAAAAGTCCGTAATCATGGTTCATCCGTATTGGACTTCAAAAATCCGTACAGATACGGACAAATCCGTATATATGGCAACACTGAGTCAAAGTGCACGGTCTAATATATTTTAATAATGTCCAATAAGTCCGTGCGTCAGTCGGAATCACATCAAACGGCGCAATATTCGCCAATTAGCCCGCATTCTCACGAGGACACCCATCCGTATAGACAGACAATTTTATATGTTGCTGTCAATGGTTCGAGTTGGGCAAATATGGTTTTGCCTGGTTGAGGTGGGTTGATGGTGAATAAAGAATAGACCGATGACCCGTGCACCCACTGGCTTCACCCACCGGTGGGTGTAGGGGTAATTCCTTAAAAGAGAAAAAGGAAACCAAACATACATAAAAAACTACATAATATTTTCATATATCTAATAAAGGAGAAGACCGGCTCCCATACAATCTTGGGCCTGGCGATACAAGGCTGTAACTTGGCCTATATTTTGTTCATTTAAAGACTTCCTACGAGGTCTATTTTCATTGCGAATTTCTATGGCCAAGTCGGTAAAATAATCTACTGAAAATATTTGAGTTTATGTAACCCATGATCATTTTAAGTAAGAAAAGTGCTAGTTTTTTTTAACTTTTATTAACTCTCGACACAAAAAGAGGGATGATAGTGCCCGTGTATGTTTGCCTGTGGCAACGACCTAGCTCCTAAGCGGATGAACCGATTTTTCATGCGTTTTGATTTATTACATTCTTTATTCTTTTGTTAGGTAAAAAGGCAGTCTGCAAAACAACCAACGTTAAACTATGACTATGAATTGACAACATACCTATTATGCATACCTACCTACCACACATGTTAATAATGCAAAGGATCTGAATATTATACTTAAATAAATGGGTATAAAAAACATAACGTTTTAATTACGTATATTTTATTCTTAATCATCAGTACAAAATATTAATATAGTATCCAAAAACTGGGCAGGGATGTTGTATTTTCTTGGTGTCGGGCCCATCACTCTTCTTCCAACAGGCGTCTTCGTATTGGTTGTGCTGCAACGACCCGTTGCTATTCCACGATACAATTCCACAGCACAAGCCCATGTATATACCCGTAAATCACGCTCGTCAATAGGCAAGATCAGGTTATCCGATGTTCACTCAAACGTATTCATGGGTTGCAGAAAACGATGTCCGAGGTTTATGCAGTGTAAGTTAGAGAGCGATCGGTTTCTGAGTCCGTGAGTAAGCAGGGGTCTTTCAAAAATCAGGAGCAATACAAAGGAACACATTTACTAACACATGAGTACGGAAAACGAAATAAAATCAAAATCCAAAATAACCTTAGAGTAAGTTCTACTAGAAAATAACTGATTAATTAAAGCTGACACTGACATTACTGACATTGACAATACAGACAATAAAATAGTGCCGTATAGATCCGATGAAAAACACAACTGAAATAAATCGATTTTCGACTCGCTTTTTTGCAACAACGTTTTAAGAAGTAAAACTCATTTGCAAATCTAATCAATAGTATAATCATATTTATCAGCTAACTGTTTTAACTCATAAGAAAAAAAAGATTCAGTATTATGCCAAAAAAAGACATCGTATAAAATATATTTAAGTATCGATTTAGATTAAATCGATTAAAACTGACTCACTCGGTTTTTTTTATTGTTATCAGAGCATTTAGAAAGATAGTCGAAAATAAGTCTAATAAAATTCGCGTTTATAAAGCAAGTTGAATTTAATGAAATAATAAAAATCCATTTTTTTTGCTGTTGGCCATTGAAATTGTGGGTAAAACGCAAATAGGGTGATCTAAGAAAAAATATAGAATTTTTTAGTATATGTTTCATGTCTGTATCGTTGGGCCCAAAATCGGTCTTCTCCTTTAAACCGACCCGTTGAGCTACTTTCTATACTTCATTGTTTTTATTTTATTTTTAATAAAAATTTTAAAGTGAAGAAATTGTCCTTAAAAATAATTTTAAGAAGTATGTTTTAATATGTATAGCTACCCAAGAAAATGTAGCAAACTAGAAATCGAATTGGCAATTTTTGGTTTTGTACATCTTAAACATTACACCAACCTGATTGTCATTAATCTTAAATCTTAATCTATTGCCTTAACATTATTTTACAGTAAGAAATAATAAATTAAAACGGTTCACACTTTGATTGCGACAAGGATGGAAAACGAATTTCCCTATGCTCTCTTCATCCAATCACCGACTAAGCCAAAATAGGTCGTATTTAAAACACGATAAGGTTCACAAATATTGTAAACGACGTCAATATACACCGTTTGTGATGAGTCAAATTGAATGGAATCCCCCCGTGTAATAAACATCAATCAACGCACTATTAAATGCACCTTTGCCGTGTTATACAGTGATGATTTTCCCTTTGTGACTTTAGAGTTTCACTATAGAATACTCCCATTACCCATTCAAAAATAAAAAATAAATATATTCATGAATTAAAAAATGAATCGTCAATTATTGAGTGACTCTACTAATGTTGTTATCTATCGAGCACAACCGGCAACTGCTTAAATTGCAAAAAAAAAGATTGGTTTAGGTTGTAAGGAAAACCTAAAATTTAACATAAAAAAGTCTTTAAACAAAACAAAGAAAAAAGTAAAAAATATCGTTTTCAATGTGGTATTTATTGTACAAGTAATACATAAGTAATGTAACTTACTACGATTCCAATATAATTACAAAAAAAAAAAGAAACATTCTTTTGTCGATTAAAGTCGATTTTTGTTGTCAAAATGTTTGTTTCATTCCTTGATTTTTAGTGATGTAAAAAAGGTACCTATCAAACGTCACACAAAAACTTACCGCCAAAATGAAAACTTTTTTTTTTCTTGAAGTCGGTAAAAAGAGTCGAACCAACGTCCCAAGCGGAATAGACCAACCCTCTGTGTTGTTCGGACTAGGTGCGATGCGTAGGCGCATAATAGCTCGCGGCACGCGCCGTGACAAAGCAACAATGCAATATGTCGCATTGTAGCTTGCAACAACACCGCTTTGATGTGCACAGGAACATTGGGTTGACGACGTGGAAATATTACTGTCTGTTTAGATTAAAATGATACCTACATGATTACTAGGTAACGAAAATCGATGTAGAAGCTTTGCGAATGCGCTTCGTTTGGTGAGTGAAAATGTCGAAGGCATGAAACAGCATACTGAGCAAATCGATCTATAGATAATACATCATCATCATTGCAGCCGAAAGACGTCCACTGCTGGACATAGGCCTCCCAAGGATCTCCAAACCGATCGGTCCTGCGCCACCGCATTCAGTGGATTCCGGCGACCTTTATAGGATCATCGGTCCACCTTGTGGGAGGCCTACCACGGCTGCGATTCCCAGTACGTGGCTACCACTCCAGGCCACACCTTTCCGCCCCAACGGCCGTCAGTCCTTCTTGCAATGTGCCCTGCCCACTGCCACTTAAGGCTCGCAATTCTTCGGGAAATGTCGGTGACCTATACATTTGTATATGCACGAAAAAAACAGACACAACGTTTGTATTTTTTTTTGACCAACAAGTCCTCCTTGCATTGTACTTATACTTACAATATCCCATTTATAATTGTTAAGTCACTACACATATCGATACCTCCAATGAACACTACGCTAACTCAAAATTTGCCATTTTTCGTTTTTTATAGAAATCGACCCACTTTTTTACTAATATTATGCCCCCAAATTTTCATGACAATATCTTTAAAAACAAAAAAGTTTTGAGATTTACATAACGCCAAGTAAAGGTACTTTCTTCAATTACGGGGTGGACAAGCCGCTGTCTTAATATAGCGGTGTGTATTCGGCTAGCGCGACTGCCCGGCCCGCGGGAGATACGCCGCCAACTAGGAGTTGGCGGGGTGTTGCGCGGGAAAGTATTCGTTCATGTGACAGTTAGCGGTGTGTGTCGCCCGTTGAATGCACTTTTGAACAAATAATTATATAACGTAGTGTAAATCAGAGTTAAACATTACTAAGTTTAATAATTTTCACTAACTTGTAGTAAATTAAAATCGAAATTAGCTGCATGAAATGCTACAATTATAATACAAGAGTTTTGTTTTCTAGTATAAAACGAACCGCTTAGCCCTTCGTCCATATTGGTAACTAAGCTTATGTAACTAGTTACAAAATATATATTTTTTTGCTGTTTGGTAACTACCTAGTTGTGGAAGAAAAATAATTTTTCCATTTTTGTAACTTTTTGCTATCTATTATGAACGTTAAATGTTTGTGACTGGCCACTTCTATCGAAAAATAATTATTAGTATAATGAGTTACAGTCATTTATAATGATTGTTTATTATACTATGTGTTGGGTGTCAAGGAAACCAAATATTAATAATTGTGAATTTTATTAGTTATGGAGGAAACGATTGTTTTTCATATTTTTATTGGCTGATTAAAATGACGTTAGAATTTTGACGAAAAAGTTGTTACTTGCACTTTTGATTTTTTTTACTTTACCATTCACAGCTAGATTGTTATTACCCAAAAATAGTACCATTGTTTTTTGCCATCCTCCAAAACCAAGACAAGAAAAAAAAATCGTTTACAAATAATCAAAACTAAATTTCCTCTCTGGAAACCACGTAAAATGCTTGTTGCTTTTGAAGATTTGCTTTTAATGGCATTCAGAAACCATATCCTCAAACAGATGTAAAAGATTGTTTTAACCACTTTAGTCAAAGTCTTTTTAAAAAAGCGGAACAGCTAAGTATCAAGCCAGCTCAGAGGCGGCATGTTGCAAGAGTTGGTTTGGTCCAATTGCTTATAAAATATATTAGCTGATCTAATAGCACAATTAAATTTTTACTTCGATCGTAACTGGCTACAAGATTCATTAAAATCTGGTGTTGTGAAGGGGAACAGTTAAACAGTATTAAGGATGGCAGCCATTTGGAAGGATGGCATGCTAGAATTAATCGTTTTGTGGAAAATAATAACCCATCCATCGTATAAGTGTTGGGCATTCTAATGAAGGAAACAAAAATTTAATAAATAAATTCAGCAGTTAAAAACGACAAAATACCAAATAATTATCATGATATTGACACAGAAATAAGTGCAACTATTCAGCAATTAAAATTTAAGATATTAAAGTAGGCCACTGCCTAAAATTTTTCTAATAATAAATGATTTAAAAGTGTTTTGCATAGTACGTTTTAATTCAAATCAACTACACCGAGCCAGTTGTATATCACAACAATCCCACATCATATCGGTATTTTTTGCACAATGTCTCGGGTTACTATAATGGAAATAATTTAATCTACGAAGTGGAAAAATAATTCTTCCCTCACAACTACTTAAAACACCAACGAAAAAATAATATTTTTTGGAACTGGTTACATAAGCTTAGTTACCAATATGGACGAAAGGCCGCTAAGTAATGACACAGTTAAGATACTCTACGCTATTTATTTGTTAGCGGCTTGTATAACGGCTCAACGATTTTCGGCTTATCCTACTACAAAACGCTAACTTTTCTTTTTCATAAATTACGATCTTATTATAATAAAAACATTGTTCAAAATACTCTAAATTGGTAATGAAGTCGATTTTAAATGTAATTATTAATTTTATTTTATGTAGTATACATTTAATTTATTATTTTGTAGCCTGTAATATTCCCGAATATATTCCGCTAACTTAGGATTGGCGGAGTGTATCCCGATCTTAAATTAGAGCTTTCTGCGTTACATCCCGCTAAGTGAGGCTAATTAAAAAACCCATAAGTTTTTTTAAATGTTACTATGCGGATCTTAAGCATCAGTAAATTAGTTACTCACACAAAAAATATCAAGAAAATAACTACAAAAATAAAGATTTTATCAACTTTTTTCTTTCAAGAGCTCCTCCTGTAAACCTGCACTTTTGAAGTTAGCGTAGTGTTCATTGGAGGTATCGATATGTATTAAGTTCATACAAGCTATTAGAAACTTGACTTTTTACACAATTTTCCTAAACTTCCGCGTCGAATGTACAGCACCAAAGTCCTAACGGCTAGCCTACAAACCGGCACTTAGATGGCGATATAAAAATTCTCTATACAGGGTGTACAAAGCCCCTGATCCTTCGTAAACACGACCGGCTGAATACAAACTGCGGGTAACTAGCTTCGGCGCACATATTTCAAAGCGCATTAACGTTGATTTATAAAACGGCTCCGGGGCGGAGAAAGTGGGAAAAATTCGCGAAACGGCCGCGTAATGCCACGGATAATGATGGTTTAATACAAATATGGCGGTTACTGGAATGGTTGGCAGTTTCGTGTAACGGGACTCAATATTGTGTTACTACATAGTTAATATACCAGCTACATAATAAGATAATGTACCTATTTTCCAACATCGCTCGTGGCGCACCTGTGACAGCCGTCAAACCTAGTCAGAGGTCAACGCACCCCTTTACCAACCCGCTATGGGCCCGCACTATCTCACATTTGAGATAAGACTTGAGGACGATAATGATGATGTTCTTCCAACATAAACTTACGCCTCTAAAGTCTAGTGGTCTAAGTCCTGCCCGTGATCTCGGGGTGTTGGATTCCTTTCCCCGTCTTAGTAAAACTTTTTTCGGGCACTTCCGAATATAGCTTACCTACATTATCATTTGACGAGCCATTTGGTGTAATGGTCGAGAAGTCACCTGTTACATCAGAGGTCGCGGGTTCGATCCCCGCACGGTACAAACATTTGTGTGCATGAACATGTCTGTTTGTATCGGTCTGGGTGTTTCTATGTATAATATTATGTATGTATTTACAAAAAAAAAGTATATATTATGTAATGTTTATCCGTTGTCTGGCACCCATAGCACAAGCTATGCTTAGTTTGGGGCTAGATGGCGCTGTGTGAATCATTATTCACTCATGTAATGGACATTTCCAGGGATATTTGTTACATGTGTGATTACCAATACCACTACCCATTATTGGAGTGTGGGGATCCCACTACCCATTACTCTCAGATTCTGACAGGGCATGGAAGTTTCAACCATCGACTGCATGCAATGACGCTACGCGAGGATGCTGCATGCCGATGTGGAGTGGTGGGAGAGACTCGGGACCATGTCCTATGGAAATGTCAGTTGTACGACCAACGCCAGGAGTTGAGGAACGCCAGGAGATGTTGGACGGCTGGGAGAGATAAGACATAGAGCCAGTTTACCGTCAGCTGATGATCAATAGCGAAGAAGGCTTCAGACGCTTAAAAGTGTCTGTTCATCGATGGCTCAAGAAGAGAGCCGAGCAGGATACTTGAATCAGTACTGACCGCATGACGAGCTTTGTTGTTTCGTGCACGCCCCAGATGGGGAGAGGTGAAAGAGAGAAGGGACATATTTGTAGGGATACAGATATGTTGTTGTAACTGCCTCCGTGGTACAGTGTTTTTTTTTTTTTTTTTTTTTTTAAAGTCTATGTTTCCTCTGACGAAGCCAGAGACTTTGTTATTACAATTTTATTATTTGCATGCTTATGTTTAATCTGTCTTGTGAAAAATATATTCTGTCTTTGTTTATTTATCTTAAGAAATTTTGTAAGTTGTTTATTACATTTTTAAGTTTATTTTTGTCAGTCTGTTTATGGTAAGTATCTGTTGTTATAATCAACTTGTATTTACATTAATTAGTGCTCGCACTAGAGTTTCACTCATCCTTTTTTTTTTTTTTTGTTATTTTACTTTATATATTTTTTTTATATTTTTTTTTTCTATTTTATAATTTTTTTTTTTTTTTTTTGTTTTTTTTTTTAAGTTTTTTACTACTAAATTACTAATTGTTTTTATTTACAAATTTACAATTTTGCCTTTTTTTTTATCGTCGGTTTTGTTCCTACTTATAACTTTGGAAATTATTTTGATACAGTATTGTAGAAAGTCTTTTTGCGTATCTTTACTCATTGTAAGTTCATTAATTTTATTTACTTTTATTTCAATTCCGAGTTTTTGTTCAATGTCGTGCCGTTCTGTGTTAAAGACCGGACATTCTGCAATGATGTGAGGGACTGTTTCCTCCTTGTTTAGATCGCAGATGCATGAAGGACTATCTTTTCGTTTGAACCTGTGTAGGTACTGGGAGAATCCCCCGTGCCCCGTCATAAGCTGAGTGACCATGTAAGTTGGCTCTATTTGTTTGACTAATTTAAATGCGTCATAAATGTTTGGAACAAAGAGTTTGGTCACTGCAGCTGTGTCTCCAGTAGTGTAGCGTTGATTCCATACTTCTATGGATTCAGCGCGTATGCGTTTCTTTACGTACGATCTTGGACATGCATCGTAGTCGGGTTTTCTTCTGGATTTGAGTGCCGCTTCCTTGGCAAGTTCGTCAGCACGTTCATTTTCTTTGAGGCCGATATGAGCTCTGACCCAGAAAAAGAAGATTTTCTTATTTTGGGTGTTTGCCGTTGCAATGTCTCTTCGAGCTTCCACTGCCAAGGGGTGTGGCGCATTTGGATTCGTGATAGTTTCGAGTGCAGATTTTGAATCGGAGTAAATGCCAAAGGAGTTGTATTTAGATCGAAGGATTTCTTTTATTGCGCGATGGATTGCTAATAGTTCCGCTTGATACACTGTACTGTAGGATGGGAGACAAAGTTTGATAGTTTTAATCTCTTGATCGTTGTCCCAGAGAGACAACGCTGCTCCAACTTTATCGTCTATTTTGCTCCCATCCGTAAAGAATCTTAATTGATGTTCATTGTTTTTGTCAATTTGTTCTTGACTCTCAATACACTCGAAATCTATTGCCAAGTTTTCTGCTGGATGTGGTAACTCAGAAAACGAAACCGGACGCTCAATCTCTCGGTCTACTAACACCTCTTCACTCAACCCTTTTTTGGATTTGTAAAACAACGCAGCTTCTTTTATTCGGATGTCTAGCGGGAGAATGCCAGAGAGTGCCAGCGCCGAATTAAGTGAGACAGTCCGGTACGCTTTACAGAGTTTTTGGGCAAAGCCTCTCTGCACAGTATTCAGCTGCTTGCGGACACCTATTTTGTCGGTAGCAGGAGCCCAGATGCTTGCTCCGTAGAGAACGACTGGCTCAACTGCGGCAGTGTAGATGATCTTTATTATATCGGAGTGTAAGCCCCAACTGGCTTTAGCAGCTTTGGCAAGTTGTTTGTATATGTTTAAGGCTTTGCGACATACGTTTGTAACATGCTTGTTAAACGTGAGCTTGTGATCTATTGTCAGCCCTAACAGCTTTATGTCATTTGATGGAGTAATGTTTACACCGCCCATGCTCAGTCCGGGGATGTCATATTTGAGCTTCCTGGTTAATGTCATGGCGTAAGTTTTGTGAGCTGCAAATTTAAGCTTATTTCTGACTCCCCATTCCTGAACAAGTGCGAGTGCAGAATTTGCCTGCCTTTCAATCTGCTCTGCAGTGTCACCTTCGAATGCGAGGACCACATCGTCAGCAAAGGCTTGACAGAAGTGTCCCCTACCTTCGAGCAGTCTAAGGAGTGGGTCCAATAGGAGGTTCCATAAGATGGGACCCCCAATTGATCCCTGCACGCAGCCTTTGTTAGTTTCCCTTAAGACCTCTACACCCGAGTACCTTAGCTTGACTCTTCGATCAGACAGATAACTGTCGAGGAGCCTTCGAAGATTGACAGGGCATTCCTCTTCAGCAAGTCTCAGCCTGACTGCAGGCCACCAGGCGCAGTCAAAAGCACCCTCTATGTCCAATGAGACCAATGTAACAATTTTTTTCCGGTCTAGTTGTAGGTTTACGTGCTGCATTAGACTGTAGAGGGCGTCCTCCGTACCGCGCCGCGGCATGAAGCCAAACTGCCGGGTACTGATACGTGGCACTAGGTACCAGAGCGTTCGGCTCTAATACCCGGAGGTCGTGGGTTCGAATCCCACGGGGAGCATCACTTTGTGTGATTGTTTCCAGTTTGGTTAGGACATTGCAGGCTTGAATCACCTGAATGTCTGAAAAGAATGATGATTCCGTGCTTCGGAAGGCACGTTAAGCAGTTGGTCCCCCGACTATGTTCCAAGTAGGTCTGGTTTCCCTTGTAAGGGTTACGGAGGTCAGATGGCAATCGCTCCATTGTAATAACCAGGCTTGTCAAATCTAGGATCATAGTCGAAGCGGACCCTGAGCTCCATACTGGATGCAATCGGGAATACGCTGAGATGATGATGATGATGACAGATATATTTGTAGGGAGCACCAAGCAGCGCACCTGAGAAAGAGCTCACGCATATACCAGGTGCGTCTCCCGAGATTCGGTCCGTTTGCCGGAAGGCGGGAAGGACCATGGGCAGGTGGTGGGGTACCTACTCTCTCGGTTTCCCTTCATAAGTTCCCGAAGAGCGGCAATTGGCCGGCGCAGATGCAATAAATGACCTGGCATACCTAGTTACTCAATCATTCAGATAGTCCTGTAGCCTGTAGCCAGAACTTTAGGAAATATGTACTTTTTTTTATTAAAAAGAGGAAAAAAGAACGTCTGTTTGTTACATAGTGATTACAAATACCCATGGCAGGGCGGGTCGTAATTAAAAGCGTCTTGGCGGAGCTCGCCGGGATATTTCATTGTAAAATGAATACTTCTTCCGACCGCTTAAATCGCTACCCCGGATAAAGTTCGCTGCACTAGTGTAGTGACACGACGTATCGATAAATGTGTTTTTCATACGTATTTAGGAACAGCTTGGTGTTTCCGCCAACATCAAGGGTTTAAAGAAGAAAGTCTATAAACCTATACGTTTAAATAACTAATCATTACGCTTGCAACATGATCCAGGTTTTGACAAGTCCTGTTATTACATTTACATCTGAATCGTAACCACAATAACAGCCACGTTTGACACGAATTAGCTTACACAGTTGTATGAAATTGAATTAAATGTAAGACAGGGTCTGTCATAAGCTCCATCGAAGAATTAACGCAGGTTCAGGTCAGACTCACCTAAACAATCTAGATACTACACTAAAATAATAAACTAAAAACCAAGTATCATTACAACTTGATGTTATTAAACGCCAGAGTTGACGGACTTTTTCAAAGCAAGGCAAGCAGTGGCTTATTATTTTAAAAAAAGTTTTAGTTTCTTGTCATTAAATGGGTAGAAATCATGTCTACATAAATAATATTCAAGTTGTAAAGAATGGTAAATATCGACGTAGCCCCATCCCTATCTCCGTGCCAGCGTAAGAGCTAAGCCCTGTTCGCGCTCCCCGGGGAACTAATATATTGTTATTTGTAACTGAAATACCTACTGTGAAATACGCGCGGCACATCCCTACTGCGGGCTTATATTAAACCAGCGATGATATCGTAATAGGTACAGTTTGGTCGTATTTTTTCGTACTAGGTGAATTCTCCCGGAATTTTTGGAAAATTATTTTTTAGCAACCATGAGATCGGCAACGGTGAAAAAATTAAGGGTGTATTTGCTATTAGGTTGGTAAAATATGTCTGTAGATAAAAAAAAAAGTAAATTGCGTATTTTAAAACGAAATTAGTAAAAAAGTTCGCTGGAAGACTTAAAGAAATCAACTGTAATTAGAAATATCGAAGTAGGTTTTCCACTGCTGAAAATAAGCCTTCCTCGAGGATCTCCCAACCGATCGTCACTGCGCCACCCGCATTCAGTGTAATTTCGAAAACTTCGATCATTGGTCCACCCCGTGGAAGGTCTACCACGGCTTCCTCTTCCGACAGATATTATGTCCACGACACGAGGACTTTCCGTCGCTGTCAGTCCTCCTCGCAA
The DNA here is from genome assembly GCA_949319885.1 of Mecyna flavalis. NCBI lineage: Eukaryota > Metazoa > Arthropoda > Insecta > Lepidoptera > Crambidae > Mecyna > Mecyna flavalis. The sequence goes on along the minus strand of OX439417.1, from coordinate 2,516,134 downwards.
TATGCCCTGCTCAGACTCGCCAATCTTCGAGTCTATGAATCATTTTCGATGCGATCATGCTAGGAGACCCCAAGCATAGCCCTCTCCATTACCCACTGAGAGTAGCCCATTGCAGACTATATCATACAGTCCAAACACAGAGGCTTCAGACACAGAGGCACCATCCTCACACCCATTTCGCCCTACGTATAAGTCAGAGGTGAGTCCGCGAGGGCTCCGGCAGAGGGCGCCACCCTCCGAATAAATCAGACGCTGTGATTTAATATTAATGATGTTTTAACCTTAGTGATTTATCGACGGGTGGTTCAAGTTATGAAAAATAATCGGCGTATGATAGGTAAAAAAATTAAATAATAATAATAAATACCTCTGGACATTATTCACACAGCGCCATCTAACCCCAAACTAAGCATGAGCTTGTGCTATGGGTGCCATTTATCGGATAAATATTACTTATATTCTTTTTTTGTAAATACATTCAAAATACATAGAAACACCCAGACCGATACAAACAGAAATTATGTTCATGCACACAAATGTTTGTACCGTGCCGGGGAAGGAACCCGCGACCTCTTGGTGTAATAGGACTTCTCAGCCATTACACCAAATGGCTCGTCAAATATTACATTAGCCAGCAGTGCTTGACAACCTTGCCAAACAATCGTCCGGTCTACGACGGCTATGCTTGTTTATACAAGCTTTTGTGATAAAAGCTCGTTAGTTATGTACTTGAAAAGCTTCAAATAATAATGATACGATAATGGAAAGATGACAAGTGAGATTTGGCAGCAAATAAGGATTCTTCCAATACCTATCACGCACTCCTCAATTTAGCTCTGAAAACCTTATACTCACCGACAGAAATGTTACCAAATGCTTCTCCTCTGTGTCTTCTGCAAGCAGACACTTGCCCAGACGAGTGGTTCCACTATCTAGAACCCGCTTTCTCTCGTCACTTAGGCCAAGCCCGAAACAGTTCGCAGCTTGAGCCCCGGTTTTGTTTATTGCTAATAAGCTATCGTGCCCAGATTGCCACGTGGGACGGTAAAAAACGCTCCTGTGCGACACGTAGCTGTCATCTAGCTTGAAAACAACGTGTAAATAACAATACAGGAATAATAAACAACTGTAGGAGCAATATTTTGTTACAGATATAATGTCTTTCTGCACAAGTGAGTGAGCAAGTACAAGTCCACTCTCTATTCCCTCACTCTCATAACACGGTGGGACAGCAATCTGACACGACCGAAGAGAGATCAGGCGCAGGAGCAACGGCTTCGAAGCACAGGTGTCTTTTACATTTCCAACTTCTAGCCTCCAGAATGTGACTGAGTATTCTGAACAGAAAAAAAATTACAATTATTTTAGTCCACCCATTTGAACCTACTAACCACTGAACCGCGGAAGCAGTCTGTTACAATAACAGCGATACAGTACTTTAGGTTTAACAGCGATACAGTATGTACTTAAAGTTAAATAAATAGGCAACGATTAACTTCGTGTTTGCGAAGATAACCGACCGAAATTAAAAATGACATTGATATTTATTTATTTGCGAAAAAGTTGAGATAAGCAGTGTTTCTTTTTATAAATTAGCAATTAATTGTTTTTGTAATGTTTACACAAGTGTTTCCGGTGTTTTCCGTTACTAAATGTTTGTCATTTGATCAATTCTTGTGGAGGGAGGCCTATGAACAACAATGTTAAAATAACTCCCCCAAGAATCTCCAAACAATCGGTCGCATTAATTACTCAAAACGCAAAACAATAAAAAATATGACTTAATAGTTTAATTAGATAGGTTTTCCACGTGCAGTCACGTGCGTGGCCAGTGTTGCCAGCCTTCTTGTTTGCACGAGTCATTCGGCCATTCGTGCGGGGACGCCTGTAACCGCTTTTAGCGGCGTAGCACCGCCCCACAGGGCTGTCCAATGAATAGTATACATTTAATAAATATTAAGTCAATATTGGAAAATATTCAACTGACTCTAAAGTAAGTAGCTTAAGCACTTGTGTTATTGGTAGAAGGTACCACAAATATACACCTAAAATCAATCAAACACCCAGACAAATATTTATCCCTATTAGAATTTGAACCCACAATTTCAGGCAGGGCATCATTACGAAAAGCGCCATCGAGCCAGTTATTGTAGAATTAAAATTGCTACACATGACACACGTCCTTGGCACATCCAGTGGCAGCTCCATGTGGCAGTGGTAAGATCCTTTCCACAATACTAATCATCGATAAAACGTCGCATGTGGTGTTGGATTGGCCACACCCTAAGAAGAGCACCCGACCACATTCCAAGGCAAGCTCTAGAATGGACACCATAAGGGAAAAGGAAACGCGGCCGTCCTTAACAAACTTGGAGACGTTCAGTAGCAGCGGAACTGAATGCGATCGGGCTGACGAGGTCCGAGGCGAAGCGAACTGCCCAAGACAGAACGCGATGGCGAAGTACTGTAGAAGCCCTCTGCCCCACCTAGCCATAGGGCCATAGGACATTAAGTCAAGTAATTCAATCATCGATAACTCTTGTCTATTCCAGCATTGAATCTGGTGGCGACAGGACTGGTAAGTCACCTCTTACACAGGTGAAATCTGCTTTCGTAACAGATCTTTATTCTCTGGGCGTCTTTATTCTCCAAGCTTTTTGTTGATCGTAAAAATTGGGTGCCGAAACGCATTCAGAAGGACAATAATAGTAGGCTGTCTACATTGGGTAGCAGCCCTGGCTAGGTGCGAAATGGCGGTCAAATAAAAAGCGGTGTGTACACACGGAAACCGGAGCATGTGAGAGGTATTGTCTGTGCGGTACTGTTACCCGAACTATACCACTCTTGCCACACTTCCGGCTGGCAAATGGATCACGATGGAAGTATTAAGTAATCAATATGAGACCACAAACGGTGCAAGTGTCTAAAATCAAAATCAGAACATTCTTTATTTAAAGATGCACTTTAGGAATCGTCCACTATCCTTCAGTGATTCTACCATCTGCTGCGGAATGTTGATATCTATTTAGAATACACTACTACATAAAAGTGACGGAAAAAAATTATGAGGAAATATGCAGTCAAAAGTATTTTTAGCCATAATCCAATCGATCTACTTTCCATGTCAAGAGATACGGAGGCCAGTTGGCAGTCGTTCCAATTATTTTTTTATACCTTGGCAGACAGACACGTAGCCCACCTGATGGTAAGCGGTCACTGCGGCCTATTCCATTGAGGGTCACTACATCATAAAGCGTGGCTCAATGTGCTGCCAGACTGTAGGCTCATCTCATCTTCGAGCCTTTGATTTCAAGTGTTTGAAATGACTGGACTCGACAAAACTATCCATGAACGATTTACGGTTACGAAAAATATCGCGTGGAAACCTGCATAGTCAAAATGTTTGTGTATCCAATCCAATAAGTCTGGTTTCTCTGTTATGGGTTACGGAGGTACTGACTTAAATCCCGGCCCATAGTACATACCCCTTTTTTTTGGATGGGGAATGCATTTACGCACATCCTCTGCCACGTGGGTGGCTGAGGGGGGTGTGGGACTCCCGCAAATTGCGGACTACCCACTAAACCCCATCGGGTCTCTTATGGTCGCGTTGGCAGCGCCGCCCGGAACCAGGCTCTAAGCCTATTGGCCGGGCAGATGGTGCATACCCCTAGTAAAAGCGATCGGAGAAAGAAGACTTTAAAGTTTTGTAACACAAATCTACCATGAGTGTTTGTCCAAACATTCGGCGCCATTGGCTGTGACGACACAAGCACCAATTACCAAGCATTTGTCACAATGTTTTAACACAATTTAGTCGACATTTTAACGCCTCCCGTATTTGACTTTGATTGTCTCTATACCGCCATATTTGGACATCACGATTCTTCTGGGTTACTTACCTTGGTAATGGAGGTGTAATTTTAATAGGGTTTTTCACTGTTGTATTTGGTAGTTAAGGAACTAATTGATAGTATACGAACACTGTAGAGTATATTTTTCAAGAGGTCAAACTTTAAACATTCTTTCAGAATTAACACCTGCATTGAACAAGTCGCCCGAGCCAAGTCTGAGCGTCACCTATGTAGTTCCTAGGCGCCACCCCGATTTGAGGCCTCTCAAGTCAGGGTAGCCGGGGATAGGCTGGTCAATAGCCACAAGGCTGGCACCGGCTCGTCCCAATTGGGTGTGAAGGGGAACCCGGGGGAGTTTTATTTAGTGGGTAGTGGACGCTTTAGTCTCGAGTTCCACACTCGGCCGCCGCGGTCTTGCTAGATGCATAAACGCATTCTCCTCAGAAAAACAAGTAAAAAAAATACAGATACTTCCTGCAGAATCGAGTAGTAGGATTTTAGGCTACTTCTAAGCTTAATTTGTTTGAGGTAAATGATAAAATCGTGTTGATATTTTAACATCCTCCGAGATTTGATCAAATCTCTTAGGGAATTGACCAAATCCCTGTTTTTATCATATCCCTGCGACCTAGGGGGTTGTTTAATATATTTGTCGCACTGTCCTGGGTTCAAATTAAGGGCGTACCAAAATTTTGGGACTGAATTTTCTTTGTCAGAAAATACTAACGATCCAGAATCGATATGAGTACGAAAATGTGTACCATTAAAATACAAACAAAGTAATTCTCGCAGACATACAGTGCAACCGAGGGCTCTAATGAAGTTTCCTTGTAGCGCCATCTCCCGGGGGAGCGAGGAAGCGGAGTAGACCGGAGTCGGCAATTATGGCTCTCCATTTACTATCTGCTCGATGTTCATGGCCTTATGATAAATTTGGAAGAAATACCTACATCATAAATGGCATACAAAATACGTTAAACATGTAAACATATTTAAAAACTAGCCTTCCGTCCGCACGATTTCACCCGCGCGTAAAATCTTTTTTTCCAATATCCCCCCTTCCCCCCATATTTCCGGGATTGAAAGTACTCTAGGTTCACCGGGGATAGTGTAGCTTTCCAACAGTGAAACAGTTATTCAAATCGGTTCAGTAGTTTCGGAGCCTATTCAATACAAATATACGACAAACAAACAATCAAACAATCGAATATTTCCTCTATAATATATTAGTACCTATATTCTCTTAAAAAAACATTTACTTACCTTACAGTAGACCATAGTGAAGTAGCACATTGTGTGCCTATTGTGCTTTGTTTCTATCGGTAAGTAAGGTCTTCAGAGCTTAATTGGGGAGAGCATGGTATCGGCAGCGAGATGAACGTCGACGCACGAGTGATGTATCCGCCGCTTAACATCAGCTGATCCGACAGATGGCAGCACCCTGCAAAGAATAAACACATCAGACGACATCACATGATCATCATTACAGTCAAAAGACGCCTACTTCTGAACATAGGCCTCCCCCAAGGATCTTCAAGCAGATCGGTTAAGCGATCGACGCCAACAGTTTTTTTTTTTATTGCAATGTGTAACAAGACGAGCAGATCGTACACCTGATGGTAAGCGCCACGTCTGCCCTTAGACAGTTCAGTGCCAAACAGTAACTAAGCAGTCTGGCACTGCCCTGCGCCCGCTACACCGAGACGACCTAATGTCTCATATACCCAGTAATTTCACTAGCTTCAGCGCCCTTTCCCCGAAACACAGAAGTGCTTGACACACTTTTATTTCACGGGAAAATATCTGGCACTGCGGTGGTACCCACCTAGACGGCCCAGTACAGGAACCTACCACCTGGTAAAAGATATGTTCATTTCCCAAATATATTTACCGAGCGGGGATCGAACCCTCAATCCTATGGTGTGCAAACCAACTTCTCAACTACCAAACCAACAGTAAAAAAAAATCGAACCTGCAAACCCGACCATTATCAACACTCCCCGATGCATTTGTTGTTCATAGTTTAGCACAATGCCGTCATAATGGTTTAGTCGTGTCGGACGCTCCCGCGGGAGACGCGTCCCGGATTGAAAGGCTGGGGTGGTGTCCTGGACCCAAAGGGTGGATGTCTAAGATGCGGGAGTTTTTTTTTATTTAGTTAGTTAAAAAATGTCTGAAGGTTATGTAAAATTAGGTCTCAAATCTTTTATCTAAAACTGATGATGACTTGTTGGAAATAAACCGTGACTCATCAATAGAATCAAAAAGAAATAAGTGCGCAGATAAAAAGATTAGATAAAAGTACCTAAATTAAGTATAGGTATTTTGCTAATTTAGTGCTCAAAATAAATTGCTTGGACAATCCATGCCATGAAGCTATACCTACATACACAAGTTTTTAAAGGTATATTATGTATGACACGTCCAACGTAAGTACATTTTATTACAAGCAATAGGAGAATTCCTAAAAATAGTGAAAGCTCAACGTACGTTTTGAAGGGAAACACGAGTTGAAAGCGCAACATCGAGTACACAAATGACTATTTTATCAGGAGTAGGCAACAAAAAATTATAAAAAAAACAGCAAGATGAAAACTTACTATTTATTACCTTCGTAAAAGTAAAAAAAGGGATATTAATTTATAAAAAACATATTTCTTTATTCATAAACAATAATTTTTATTGATAATTTGAAATTTGAATAATGTATAAAAGAAAAGATTAGCGGTTTAAGATGTAAATGAGTTTTGCGTGACTAATTCGCTTAACGCCATCTAGTCGGAAATAGCTTCGGAAATAGCTTCTGAATTTAATAATTATTATATTAATCTAACACATAAGGATATTCCTAAGAAAGAATATACACGTAACACTAATAAAATACCGAACACCATTTTTTTGACCCCAGTAAATGAAAACTACACTGCTAAATTAATAATGAACTTAAATAATACACGATCCGAAGGGTATGATTCAATATCAACAAAAATCCTTAAATCTTGCACAGAACAGTTATCTTGTGTTCTTACATATTTGATAAACTTTTCGCTAGAATCTGGTTGCTTTCCTGAAAAACTTAAAATTTCTATAGTTAAACCACTACATAAAAAAGGCAATACTAATGACATGGGAAATTACAGACCTATTACCCTAATATCAATATTTTCTAAAATTTTCGAAAAAGCTCTCCATGATCAATTAATCTGTTTCTTTGACAAATATCAGATCATAAAACCAAACCAATATGGTTTTAGAAAAAACAAATCAACCTCCCATGCCGCATTTAATCTTATTAATGACATATTGCAAAATGTTAACAACAAACATTTTACAACTGTTCTTTTCCTTGATATGTCCAAAGCATTTGATTTAGTTTCACACGATATACTATTGCAAAAGTTGGAAAAAAATGGAATTAGAGGGCCGGCCCTAAACTGGCTAAGATCTTACCTAAACAACAGACTACAATGTGTTGAAATAGAGCATTTAGATAAACAGATGAATAAGGCCACCATCAAAACTTACAGATCCGACCTCAGACATAACACCTACGGAGTTCCTCAAGGAAGCATCCTAGGCCCACTTTTATTTCTTGTGTACATAAATGATTTACCCGACTCTATACAAAATAAATTAACACTTTTCGCCGATGATATAACCGTTACAGTAACTACCGATAAAAAATCTACTTTAGAACAACATGAAACTGATATATCAAACGCACTCAACAATATAAAAGACTGGTTAGAGCAAAATAATCTTAAACTTAATTTGGACAAGACTAAAGTATTAAATTTCAACAATTTTCAAAACCGAACAGTAAAAATAGAAATTAATGGCCAAATTCTACAAAATGCTAATAGTACAACATTTTTAGGTATTATCATCAACCCTAAATTAAGCTGGACTGAACAGATGGAAAAAGTTTGCACTAAAATTAATAGATTTGCTTTTGCACTCCACAAATTAACTAAAATAACTAATATTGAAACCGCCCTCACCGCCTACTTCGCATATGTAGAGTCTGTCATAAGATACGGTTTAATAATTTGGGGAAACGGCACAAACATACAATCGGTTTTTGTTGCACAAAAAAGATGCATTCGTGCCATTTGTAATATCAATTCTGATGTATCCTGTAGGCCTTATTTCAAATCTCTTAATATTCTACCTCTACCTTGTCTCTACATACTTGAAATAGGCATTTTCGTAGCACAAAACAAACACTTATTCTTGCTGGCAAAAAATCACACACAAAGAAACATCAGACAAATACATAATTTAAAAGTTAATGTAGCTCCTACCACAACACGATTTCTAAAAAATAGTTACATGATGTCCATTAAAATCTATAACCAAATACCAAATTATATAAAAGCACTGCCGTCACACAAATTTAAATCATGTCTCCGAAAGTGGTTAATTGAAAACATGTTTTATTCATTAGAAGATTTTTTTAGATATAAGCACAAAGACACACATCATTAAGGGTAGATGAAAATATTAATTTTAATATAATATAATTTAATTATAAGTAAAATATAGAAATGTAAAAACAATTCAAATTGTATTAAGAAATGTATTTAAAAAGATATAAATTTCTTATAAGTTGATAAATAAATTTTAAATTATTAATTAGTAGGTAAATTAGTGGATTTTATGTTAATAAATTTTAAATTAAATAAAGTAAATTAGTAGATTAGGTATAATACAGTGTCATAAGAGAACCTATGTAATATTTTTATTAAGAAAATATAGATAACATTGTAAATATTATGTTAATTCATATTTGCATGCTTTATAAAAAAAGCTGAATAGGCATAAGTACCTACATGAACATTCTGTACCATCTATGTGAACACCCTATTTAAGGCAAATAAATTATTTTGAATTTTGAATTTTGAATAGTGTCGGCCAAAATAATGTCATGTAATGGTTTAGTCAATCAAATGTAACCCATAAACTGCTGTTAAATATATGTAATTGATTGGAGTTTTGAATAAAAGTTTATTTAAAATGGCAATAAATCAGAAATATATTCGACTTTAGTTCTCTACAATGTATTTTGTTTCACGTTATGCCAATAGATGGCGCTAAAACTTTAATGCCTCACTTACACGTAGATTATCTATTCTTCAACAGATGGCGCTATTGCTCACACATTGTTAGTATGTAATATTTCTATTCGTCAAAAGATGGCGCTAAAACCACAGAAAATTTAGTTTACGAAAATATTAACAGGTGGCGCTGCATGCAAAACTTGAACATAATATGGCTTTGAGTAGGAAATTAATTTTATAACAAAAAACACTAGTTCAATCACTTGGCTTTTTACATATGGTTCATCAAAGCTTGAGCCTAAACAAAGCTTTTAATATTGGTACTGATAGTAAAAGCTTTGACAACCAATAAAATATTTTTTGTAAGTAGGTATAGACAGGACAGCACATCAGACTACCTACCCTAATCTGTCCTACAACCAATTTTCAGCTTTATTCACTTCATTCAATTGAGATTTTTTGACAGTTCAGGGTAAGTAGGTTGATCTGCAGCCGTCCGTAAAAGGAAACGCCCAATATACATAAGATACGTTCCGTGCGAACACCACACCTGAGGCCTCAAGTGTAGCCAACAACCAATTGGTCATTTAATTTTCTAGTTAATTTCTAGAAACGCCAACCTCGGGAACGCTAATTAAGTAGGCATACCTGTCTTAGAGTGTCGCATTGTACGCATGTTAAAACTCGCACAGAAATGACCAATTAGGTCTCTTACTCAACCTAGGCGATGCGAGCAGGATACTAAGTGCCTCCTCGCACCGCAAATTGGTTTCCAAAACAAGCCTGACCTGGATCCCATGCCCCTAAGCAAATAGACGTCCTTCAATTAGAGTTGACAGAAATGTGTTAACAGTGAGAACATGGAGCGTATCTTTTTGATCTTTTAAATCGCTATTATCGATATCATTTTTAATAAAAAAAAATTATATAAATAACAGGCCTTATCGTTTACAGTTGCGCAAAATAGTTCTGGTAAAAACATAGCGGGTTAATGTTTGCATGTTTTTTTTATATAACAGAGAAAGCCTCCTTCACTCACTATAATATTATAATATACTACATTTTAAGGCCATATAAAGTGCCAAATGGCGCCCATCATTGATTAAACAAACAAATCAGGATATGTACTTAATATATATTATATATATTTTTTATAGTAGCTCAGTACATTGGCTCGACTTAGCCTGATGGTAAGCAAAAGGGGAACCCAAATTACCATGACAACGGACGCAACACCGTGGCGTTCTATCCGTTGGCATGGTGCTTCTTCACGCTTCGTTTAAAGGAACTTTTATAATTATATTTACGTTATTATAACAACACTTTATTGTAATACAAATATTACCAATACAGTTATTGGCACTTTTGGTTACTAACTGAACTTCGAATACTTATGATACCTACACACGTAAATTATTGGTACCTACTGTACACTTTAACATATGAAGTAAAGCAAGCCTAGTGTATTACTAGTAGGATACAAAAACACATATCATTTCTGTCTCCACTCACTAGACAACTCTACAAACCGATTACTCCAGTGAAGTTGCAAAACCCCTGTTTAGACCTGTGGTGGAACCAAGGTGAACCTAGATATGGGTATCTAGGTCTTGTTTATTGCCTGAGTGGAAATCTAGATTTTGAGATGGCAGGCGCTATAAATTATGTTGCTATCTCGTTGTAAATATCTTAAAGGTTGTACCTAATTATCTTTGGAAAATATCTAATTAAATACTGCAAAGAGGATAATTGCATTTTGGACTAAAAGCAGAACAGTATTAAAAGCTTATATCAAAAAACAAAACGTGTGATGCCTCTGCTCTGGTGTTACCAGCCTCCATAGGCGGCGGTAAATGCCAAATGTACTCTGTAGTAAATGCTTACCTACCATCAGGCAGGAGTCAGGACGTAAGCTTGACGTTTTTAGTATAAAAAAATAATATTGTAATTTGATCCAATCTAGAATTTAATTAGGGACATTTCAATGCTGATTACCGCTTATTAAATTGTAATTAAGTAATGTATCACCATTTATTACTAAATTTCAACTACAATAACTGTTTCTGTAATGAGCCACCGTTACAAACAGGCTCTTAACTAGAATAGTCGCCACGCTTGCCAAACGAGCTTTACTCGATAACTCGATAGTTACGCTTTTCAATCACTAAAGTTGACTATAATCTGGAAAACCAAACAAATTGTCCAGCACGGAAATCGAACCAAGCACTCTAAAATGTCTCTAACCACTGGACCAATGCGACATTTTAAAAACTGTTGACAGAATTAGTACCTACTTGGCTTTAGAAAATCCATGACCACATCTGGGAAGCGAATCCGGAACCATAGCATTATCTAATACTTAAACAGAATTGGACTAACCCATAGGGGCAGCCTAATCGAAACTGTATTAAATTACTAGCCGTTAGGTAACGATCACGCATTTCATTAAACTATAAATAATTCTTCCTAATAGATAACTGCTGATTACTAAATTTCATTCATGTCTATTACATCACATACTTAGCTTGAAGATAGGTAAGGACGGGGCTTGATAGATGGCGGAGAGTTCTGATACTATGTCTTTATATTTTTTTTTTATGTCAGAGGCGGCAAACGAGCCAGTGGGACGCCTGATGGTAGGTAATCACCGCCGCCCATGGACATCTGCAACACCAGAGGGATCGCTGATGCGATGCCGGCCTGTGGGAGTATAGGGGTGCGGGCCTCCGGCACTCTCACAAACCAGACGAAATACAATAGTAGTTACTATTATTTCACGCTGGTGTCATGTGAGAGGGTGGTACTTCCCTGGACGAGCCGGCATATTCGTACTGTAAAACAGCATGGCTCTACCACTACAAAACTATGTATTTGTGGAACTATAAAGTATTCTGTAACTCTGATGCGTGTAAATGGGTTTTTTTTCGAATGGGAATGCTTTTAAGCACCAGGCTAGCAAAAACTGCGGCTGTGTGTAAGATTCCGGTCTCATCAGCTATCTCCCAATGAGAGTCAAGCAAAATCGGTCCAGCCATGTTGGTTGAGATTACCTGAAACAAACATTACAAACATAAGTGTAAGATGAGTGTGACGAAAGTGGAAGTTTGATGTGTAAGCCTTTTTTTTACACTTGACGGAAATTACGTCGCGGATCTTTCGCGACGTAACGCCCATTCTACATGTAATTGTCCAAAGGCCTAAGTAAGTTTATTGTGGTGAACCTATAGTAAGTAGGTACACGCTCTCACACAAGATCGACGTATAAGTAATATTCTTTATTGCACTCCGTTTGGTGACCTTCCCCAACTCTTTACCATCACCATCTGAACCATCTCCCGTAGCTTATCCCCGTCCCGTCCATTCATATTTTAATTTTAAAGTCGACCATGGGCACAGTATTGTATGGTTTGTAAAACTGTGGCCATGGGACTTAGTGATCGATCACCTACCTACCACATTTGATTACACAATTTGTGACAACTGCTCGTATGCCTTCTTACAAGAAAAATAATCTTGTACGTCAATAAGCTAAAGTTCTTTGAAAATTATATCGTGTGTTAATGTGATTCTAATTTCTAAGAAATACGTCTATAGAGATGTCTTTTGTGTGAGCTCAGCAGAGCTCAATAATAAATAGACTCGGAAGTCCGCCGTCAGTGAAGCGTCTCTCGGCAATGGCCAGCTTTCTTGTCCCGGGGCATCGGCCGATGAAAGTAAAACTGGCCCGGAATGCGCTCGCCGTCATCAACAGAGTTATGCCCACAACAAACAACTCAAATTACTCAACTTAAATCTTTAAATAAAAAGATTCTTTATTTATTTTTTTGTATAAACTTTATTGACCACAAAATTGGGGTACAAAAGGCGGACTTAACACTAAAAGCATTATCTATTCATTACCAGTCAACCTCTGGGAAAAACAAATTGCTTTTAAGCTCTTTAAATAAAATAACTTAAAACGGCTTATAAATTATATAGTGGGTAGTGGGGATAGTGTAGCTTTCCAACAGTTAAAGAATTTTTCAAATCAGTTGACTAGTTTAGGAGCCTATTCAAACAAACAAACAATCAAACCTTTCTTCTTTATAATATTAGTATAGATCAATTATTGACAAAAGATACAGAATCATTTAGATCTGAAATATAAATAAAGATGAAATTTGGATTCACTGGAGGGTAGGCGATGGGTCCACGCGTCTTTTAGTTTGAAATCTTTTTATTTGTGATCTAGTGCAGTTTGGTGTTGAAAAGTGGTGTGATTTTCATTCAGTAAAGTGTAACGAAGTTTCATAAGTAAGAAAATTGAAACAAATTGACTGAATGGACGGGTATTGCGTGTAGTGTGTCTCATCGGAAGATGAGACGCTCTTACCGCAATGGCGTCCATTCCTCCGTGACCTTGAGAGTATCCTCCAGTGTTTCCATGAAGCGTTAAAACATCTTAACACCAATGTTTTAACGCAAAGAGAAACTCCCATAATCACTTGACATTGGCAGAATCACCGCGCCGCCGCAAACAGGCGCGGGATAGAGTCCATTAAAAAAAAAAAAAAGAAGATCAGACATCTTTGAAACTGACCTTAAGTCTCCAAGCTATTGTTTAAACTTGATTACGTCTTTAGATTAGATAAGGAGAAATTTCGGCTCCTAATGGTCTGAAACGACTGACCACATTCACACCTGTGCAACCGCCCACGTATCTTAGTGTGTACACTCGCTGGCAAAAGAGCTTTCTTTTTAGCCATTCCGCCATTTTGTTTTTTTGTTTTTCTTTAACTAAATATGCTCATAGTGTGGTTGTTGGGCACTTTTAAAAAAACTTTCGGTTTGTAGACCAAAAAAGGTTTGAATTGTTTCATTTTTGTTTTTATTTAATTTAGTGTGGTTACCGCTAGGAGGAGTAAGGTTTAAACTTGAATATAATTTGCAATTCAATTAAGGAATGGATATTTTTTTAGGTTTGAGCTTTGTCAATAGAAAACCCAATTTTAAATTATCTTTGTTTAAAAATCAATTTGCTACCAAATTACAATACAGAGAAAGGCTAAATTAAACGTCCATGTTTACTACGCGAATACAAAAAACTAGTAATTTAAAGTTTAGTAGATTTTTTAAATTTTTTTCGGGTGTAAACGTCTGTTAAACTGTACCTACTTCTCCGATCGAGCAGTCCGTAGCATGGTTATACAAGCAAACACCAAAATTTTATAAAACACTAGCCTTCCGCCCGCGGCTTTACCCGCGCGTAATTTCTTTTTTTTAAATATCCCCCCCTTCCCCCCAAATTTGTGGGATCAAAAGTACCCTTTGTTCACCGAAGATAGTGTAGCTATCGAGCAGTGAAAGAATTATTCAAATCGGTTCAGTAGTTTCGGAGCCTATTCAATTTAAACAATCATACAAACAAACAATCAAATATTTCCTCTTTATAATATTAAGTATAGAAAAAAAAAAAAAAGTTGTCGACTGTTGTTCGCGAGCGTACCCTCTCCAAGTACATTCATCCGCAGCACTTTCTTCGGCGCGCCCTGCGACCGACTCTTGCGCAACACGCGGGTACCTTACGACCAGTTTTTCGCGTCTCGTATCCTATTTTTCTGAGGACGAAAGTGGAAGGTTGGAGCGTTTTATACGAGCCCTTATATGGAAGCGGCTTGTGCACTTTGGAGTGTTAATATGCAGTGTGGTCAGGAAATGTTAACGTATATCGTATCCTCAAGAAGTCTGTTGGACTGCCTCTATTAACTCTTTGACAGCCGGTCATATATATAATAGTAATAGTAACGTACCCGTACCCAGTACGTGATCGGCTGTCAAAGTGTTAAGGCCTATAATCATCAGCCTATCACTGCTGGACATAGGCCTCTCCAAATGCTCGACACACAGATCAAGCCTCGGCTACACACGCCAACTACTGCCAGCCTATAATATGGCTGCCAAAAAAATATATTGATCCGTTGCGTTGTTCAATAAAAGGGGTTTGAAGATTTTTGTATGGAGGCTGGTTTACCTACTAGACCCGCCATTTTGCCTTTTTTTAAAACAGTGTTCACGTAAAATTCTTTCAAAGTTCTTTTGTCTGAGTTTATGAGTTAGGCCTTTCGCACACTTGACGGAAATTCATAAATTAGTATAAATATATCTATCTAAACCCATAAATGACAGCACAGATTAAAATCTGCAATGATTCCGACGATTAACTATCATCGCTTCGGCGGCTGTCACAAACAGGTTTCCAATTATCCTAGATTCTTGATACCTTTCCAACATGTGTAGCAGTTACCTAACTTATTATATCGGGCTTCACTTGTTCATGGATACTTACTTAATAAATATCTCTCTGGACATTATTTACACAGCGCCATATAAACCCGCACGTAAATAACAATCAAGGTACCGTTAATATTTTAGGGGGATACTTGAGAGTACAGTATTACTAAGGACAACGTACCCTGTTCAAACTTTATCTCTTCCGTGATGTTGACAGCAACTTCTCTGCTCAAGCACTATGTAAATGTTGCCATAATGATTAGTCAAAAATTGTCATACGTAATGTCTTAAGTAATATACTGTAGTCTCAAGTAAGTATCCCTCATTGACTGTACCACAAATATATATACTTAAACCTAGACACAGAACAAATACACGTGTTGATACAAATACAAATTGTAACCCACTATTGTACTCCTGGAGGGCCTTGACATCATTTTGACAGCGATAGCGAAATTCGCTAACTTCAAGTTGTATATCGATAACAAACGTCACAAATGCCGCTGTCTAGGGGGGCAGGTTTATAGGACAGGTATACTCTACCAAATGCACCATTGATCGTCTTATAAAAATAGAGAAAACTATGATTCACCATGATCTCATGTAGGAATTAGGATTATGACATTCTGCTTCAACCAAACATTTTGTCATTTAAAAAACAAAACTATCTTTTGATAAAAAACGATATCGACCCACTCTACCGTATACTTTGACGTAACAAAAAACGAATATCAAGACAAATAACGCTTAAAAAACGTCAAGCGTGAAAATATCTCACAGATTAAATGGTTCCGCGCGTTTCCAACTTGTAAAAGATCGATTATACACGTGATTTTACTTGTTTCATATTATATAAATCTTTCTTACTTCTTGCGTTTTGTCTGGCACATTGAGCGACGCTTCCTGATGAAGTGTCTCTCAATGGAATTTGCCGCAGTTACCGCTTACCATCAGGTAGGCTGCGTGTCTGTCTGCTTACTGATGTGGTATAAAAAAAAAAGTTTTACGCCGTCACCGCCAGGCCACAGAATATAACTACGTGTTTTTTTAGTCGTTGTTTTCCCGCAGCAGAACGCTTCACCTTCTATCGATTAACTAGTTTTTTTTTAAATTATAGGAACGCGCCGAAATTCGAACCATTGCATCGGCCCAACGCATGTTAAGCGATCGAGTAAGCTTAAAATCATTCGGTTTCTATTTTTATTAGAAATAATAAATAGAACTTTTTAAAATTGCAATATCTGATACTACTAAAAATAAACTAAGTAGTGTTGTGGGGATTTTTAAAAAACGGATTATATTTTAAAAAAATAGTTATAGGTATCTACATCTTTTTAACTCTAAATTGAGGGTTTCATTGATTAAGAAGCGGAACTCTCGACTAGGTACCGTGAGAAATTGGAAAGGGTGGGTCGAATCTAAAAGATAGAAAAAAGGATACGCCGGCAATTTGCCGCGCGTTAGCATTTTAATTTATGGCTTCTATAATGTCTTCTGTATAGTTAAATCTAAATAATCCTAAAAACCTATTTTAAAATTAAAGCTAAAGTCAATATTAATTAAATAGATTTTATCCTAGTCACACCATTTTTTTCGAAGGAGAATATTTTTGGGACTTGGGACTAGTTGGGACTAAAGAGCGTCCTGCTAGTTTTAGTTGTAGTAGAGCTATGCTGTTTTACAGTACGAATGGGTTGGCTGGTCCGGGGAAGAACCACCCTCTCACATAACATAACGCAAGCGCGTGTAATAATATGGAGTACTATTATTGGAGTACTATTATTATAGGTATATTGTGTTTCGTCCGGTTGTGAGAGTGCCTAAGGCTAACTAGCTGACAGGAACTGTTTGCAGCATAGCTCTACTACTAGCAAAATAGCTTTGTTGTGGATAAACATCTAGTGGATTGCCGCAGAGCCTCAACGTTTTACCAAAGCCCCATTATGACTTAACACATCAATTGCCTAAGGCCCAAATCCAATTAACAAAACCTATAACTTAATTTCATCATCATTAATAAATATTTACCTAACTATATTTAAAATATTCCTCAACTTTCATAGCCTGCCGACTCGAAAGCGTTCTACAATATATTCTCATCTCATCACAACATTTGAATCACAATTAATACCTATCGCAGACAAAAGGTTGATGCAAAGACAACAAATTTCACTTTTATTAATATTTATAAAATACGCATTCCGTATCGTTTATTAACGACTGTTGCATAAATTACCGATGGAATAATGAAATCACCCAATAATTATGTGTTCGTTTCCAAATCCGGATTTACACAGGTAGGGCTGTGCCGTGATGCATTTCCGTTTTAAACTTTCTCTACTCGTATTTCTTTCGTCTTTTAAGATACTGTGGATCATTGATACATTAAAATAAATTACTTGATAGTGGGTATATGGTAAAATATATTAACTATATTATTATACCAGAAACAAATCAACTTGATGTTTTTTTTCCGGTATATTAATGTTGTACTTTGTGCTGTATGTCACCATTTAGCAGGTATAAAAACACTTTTCCGTTAAACTGTTACTTCAGTTGAAACCCTTTTTAAATATGAACCGGGCTTTGATCGTGGGGTCTGGGTCAGAAAAAAGTGATGGGTTTTTCGAACAGAGCTTGGGTTTGTGACGAAATATCCGCATTTGCGAAGCTTGTTGATTAAGCTAGTTTGAGTGAAGCCCATTGATGTAGTAATTACATGATTTCGCTTATGGAGGCCTTTGGCCTGAGGAGAGAAATTAAATAGAATTCAGCAGTAGTTATCATTCCAAACTAGTAAATCATCATCAGCCTGTGACAGTCCACTGCTGGACATAGGCCTCTCATATTGGAAAATATCACAAACATTGATCTGTCCCCAAAGTAAGTAGCGCAAGCACTTGTGTCATGGGTATCAGAAACGACCAAAAGTACAACAACCCAAAAATTAAACAACAAATTATAACTGTTCAAAACGACCTCTGGCGCATAGGGCAGGCACAAAACCAAATGCGCCATCGGCCCCGTCTAATAAAACATAAAACGATCGATATAAAATAAATTCTGATAAACAATTGCGAACTAATACAACTTATTGAGCGACTAGCCTTCCGCCCGCGGTTTCACCCACACGTAAATTTCTTTTTTTTTTTAATATCCCTTCTCCCCACATTTCCGGGATAAAAAGTACCCTATGTAGTATCTATTGTAGCTTTCCAACAGTGAAAAAATCATTCAAATCGGTTCAGTAGTTTCGGAGCCTATTCAATACAAACAAATATACAAACAAACAAACAATCAAATCTTTTCTCTTTATAATATTAAGTATAGAGTATAGACAACCCTAACCGTCCCCCAAGTGATAGTTAAGTCGGAAAGTTCCCGCTAAGTGAGTAAGTAAGTTAAGTCAGTGCAGTCGCGACTCCGGGCGTGTTAACACGCATTTGGCAAAGTTCAAGTTACTAGTGGTATGATGAACCATTTTTGACAAACGGAAAATGTGATTCAGTCGACGAAGGGTTAAGGTTTTTTTTGTAAAAAAGACATTTGTTATTCTTTTTTTTTTTGGATTTTTGTGTTGGACTTTTTGGCGAGAGGAGTATTTTCTGGAGCTTTTTGTGGCGTTTAGCTTTTTAAGGTAAGGTTCTATACAAGTAGATTTTTTTATTGTATAGGTATGTTAACCATATTCATATCTTCACTTCAGTCACAGCAAATTTTTGCGAATGCTGTCTTGAAATAATAAAATAATTTACTTAACTTACTATTCGAACTTTGGAAGAACATCAATCTGTTCCTAAGTTTCGGACACACATCCGCTTATTAGTGCAAAAAGTTGCAAATGAAAAGATTTATTTTGGATTTAAGAATTTTTCTTCTTTTCAAGATTTCAATTGACGGTTTCATTAGTCTAGTGGCTTAATTACGTAGCATGCCGTAGTCACAGGGTTCGATTTCCCTACACCACGGTCCGTGGAATTTTGGTGTGGTTGGAATCCCACCCACGACAAACATGTATTTGCCATTGAGCTACTATTAGTACGTCAGTCAGTACTTATTATTTCTATGTTATTTGCCGAACATTGTGTTTTACGTTTCAACTTTTCATTGCCAAACCTATTTCTTGTCCTACTAATATTATAATGCGAAAGTCTGGATGTTTGTTACTCAATCACGCCTAAACGGCAGAACGGAATTAGATCAAATTTGGCACACGTATAGTTTATAACCCGGATTAGGACATAGGCTATAAAATTCCTACGGGAAACGTTTCATTCCCGCGGGATATTTGAATAAAGAAATTACGCGCGGGTGAAACCGCGGGCGGAAAGCTAGTTATTAATAAAACTGACAAATTGATTCAACTGAGAATCGAACTAGAAACCGCGTCAATATGACAACAAGTGATTGAACGAGAGTGAAAACTAGCAATCAATTTCAATCGCTTACAAAGTAAACAGCCGAAAAAAATGGCCATTCGTTCAATTGAATAGAAACGGATCGTCACGAATTTATGACAGGTACTTATAATTCACTTCACTTTCACTAGAGTTCAAGGGCGTAGGCAGAAAGAGTTATTTATAGTGATAGTTACCAGTTCGTGCCTCTTTTTTGTTTTTCTTTTTTTTTTTGAGGAGAATGGGCTTATGCACCATTACCGAGGCTAGCTAGACCTGCGGCCGCGTGTGGGACTCGGGACTAAAATAATAATAAATTCCTGGACATTATAATAATAAATTCCTGGACATTATTCACACAGCGCCATCTAGCCCCAAACTAAGCATTCGCTTGTGATATGGGTGCCAGACAACGGATAAACATTACATAAATACTTTTTTTTTTTTGTAAATACATACATATTATACATAGAAACACCCAGACCGATACAAACAGACATGTTCATGCACACAAATGTTTGTACCGTGCGGGGATCGAACCCGCGACCTCTGGTGTAATAGCCGACTTCTCGACCATTACACCAAACGGCTCGTCTAAAAACGTCCCACTACCCACTAAACTCCCCCGTTTTCTCCTTTCCACCCGACTGGGATGGGTTGGTTCTAGCCCTGTGGCTATTAACCAGACCATCCTAGGTTTTTTTTATACTAGATCAGTTAGCAGACAGTTATGCAGCCCTGGTTACTCGGTAGGTAAGTCGAGGTGGCGCCTAGGGAGGGCCACCCGAGAAACTAGGAGACCTCCAGACTTCGGGCGGACCGCGAATACGCCTGCGTGTAATTCACAATTGAATTTTTATATCACCTTATTTCACATTATAGATTTATCGTATTAATATTCATACTTTTCTGTCATGTTCGTCAAGAGAAAATAATTATAATATGTAATATTCCAATTCAATAAATTATCACATAACAACAATACCTACGTACGAAAAAATATTCTCACGAAATCATCTAAATCAAGCTACAATAAAATATTATTATAATTATTGGGTCATATTTCTTTTACTTACGAGTAGTAAGACATATGACGTATAGTTTAGTTATTACATAATATTATAATATTAATTACATTTACATTTTCTATTTAGTTTACAAGGTAGACACTTGTAACTAGTATAATTATTTAATTATCTTTTTATTCACTACTTAGGTCGCCTCCGCGCGCAGTTTCCCCCGCGCGTTATTTCTTTTGCCAATTATACCCCCTTCCCCTCACATTTCTATGTCACCCGGGGATAGTGTAGCTTTCCAACAGTGAAAGAATTTTCCAAATTGGTTTAGTAGTTTAGGAGCCTATTCAATACAAACAAACAAATCTTTTCTCTTTATAATAATAGTATAGATTTCTGTAAACAGACTAAAACATTATTCAATACTGTGCAGCATGACACTGCCGTATTGTTTTCGTTATTTCAAAAGTTACTTAACCGGGAAACAGAGCATTATATTGTTACTAAATATGTTACGAATATTACATATCGTGTGTCGTTTGCGAAACAAACAGTACGACTTCGGAATAACAATGTAATACCTACCGACTACATGTGGTCATATTTTTAGCACTTTTAGACATTGAGATCAGCTGCAGTTGTTGAACTTGAATGATATTTTAAAGGTGGTATCGTGTAAGACTTATGTTGTGTAATTTTACAACTTATTTGATAATTAAATTAATCATTATTGGCCAAAATGTTTACTACAGCTACGTTTATTGATATATATCTCGACAGGAATTGACAGGATCCCCAAATGCGGCATCGGCTTTGTCTAAAAGATTTTTAGTTTAAGCATACATTTTAATTAAAATAATGAAAAAGTAATGTGATATTTCAATAAATATAGTTATAACAAAACTTACGTAACATATTTTATTCTAAACAGCTGTGAAAACTAATCTGTAACATCTCGTATAGTAAAATATCTATTTACAACATCGTATATCAGCCCACCAAACATTCCACAAAGCAGATTATACACAATAAGACGCAAAAACACCGAGGAATTCCGATGAAAGTCTGTTGAACAGGCGGCCTTATAATCGCCACATAGCCAACCAGTACCATTACAATCATTTATAATTTATAATAAATAGGTTTGTAGAAAGTTAATGCCGAATAAGTACAATAACTGCGTTGAAGTGCAAAAGTTTAAGATTTTGTGTTCAGTTGTAAAAGTAAGCGTGGTTTTATCCCTAGATTGTTTTCGATCGGAAGATCTTATTCGTACTAAGCTAGCACTTGAACACAAAGACAACTATTCGGTCTACGATGGTAGTGCGCTTGCTTAGGAAAAACCCGTTAATTCTGGCCTTGAAGAGTCCCAGGTTATATTGTGTAGGAAAGACCGATCCCGGCAGAGAATTCCACCCTCGCGTAGTCCGTATCAAAAAAGTTGCAGCAAATCTTCTTTAGAAGAAGTTTCACCAGGGTTTTAATAAGTACACAAATGCTTGACCTCCGTAGCTGAAACTTGGCTAAGTGGACATTATTATTTTCTGGCATTCATAGCTCTAAAATCCTCGATGTTCAAGTTTCAGTACGGGGCCGAGACCTCGGGGCTCTAGGTTCAATTCCCGGTTGTCGGTTTTTTCAGACACATACACAACTCCCATCAAAGTAACGATAAATTAACATTAATAGGCTTTACATAGTTTAAGACACTTCATACAACACATAGCACGATACAGCTATTTGACACGACTGGATAAAAATCGAGGCATGACCAACATTTTAATTAATTTAATGCTTTTCTACAGAAATGTTAACACTGCAAACATCTACACCCCGCACTGTAACTGAGAGTTTCTTAGCAGGAAAACTGGTCTATATATTATAATTATTATAACTGGAATTATACCCTCTACTAAAGCCCAGTGACCATAATGTGAGCTTTTCTTAACATAGTTGACGGCAAACCGGTGTGGTCGCTGACCGACCACGTAAATAAGGTTGACACGGCAGTTTACAGATTCGTGTAAAATATATTTAAAAAAAATATTCTGTCAAAACTTCTTGGAGTAAATAAAAATATCTTCGTCATGTTTCATTAATTCTTTCTCATCATCATCATCCTATATAAGTTCCCACTGCTGGGACACAGGCCCTATCTCAATTATGAGATAGTGTGGGCCATACTCCAATTCTTTCTACTACCACCTTTTATTATCGACATTTAGAATTTATACTTTATTTATGAATCTATATCTATACTTAATAATCTTAATATTATAATAAAAAGGATTTGTTTGTTTGTTTGTATTGAATAGGCTCCGAAACTACTGAACCGATTTGGAAAATGCTTTCACTGTTGGAAAACTACACTATCCCCGAGTGACATAGAGTACTTTTTATCCCGTAAATGTAGGAGGAAAGGGAGGGATATTTGAAAAAAGTTACGCGCGGGTCAAACCGCGGAGGCGGCCAGTAGAATTAAATAAATAATGGCGATTAAAAATAGTACATAACTGTCGAGTTTCTTGTCGGTTCTTCTCGACAGATAACGGCATTCCGAATCCGATGGTAGAGTCACTCTGTAATTGACGTTTCATAAATACTTGATACAAGTTTACATGAATAAAGAATATTATGATTTTGATTTGGATAAGATGTTAGTCAGTCAACCCTTTTTTTTCGGTGGAGAAAACGTTTCTGCACCATTCTCTTCCGAAAAAAAATAAAAACAACGATAAATAAAATAAAAACCATTCATAAATATTTGATACCTACAAGTTTACATGAATAAAGAATATTTTGATTTTGATTTGGATAAGGCGTTAGTCAGTCAACCCTACAACGACATGTGAGTTTACGAGCAAGCCACACTTTCGCTGAGATGACGAAAGATGACGGAGGAAAGTTGTCAACCGACTAACTCAATTAGGAGACGCGGTGAAAACCGGAACGGACGTAACCGCTGGAAAAATGTATTAGCCGCCATTCTGCTAGCATAAACTGCCGGTTTTAAAGTTGTATTTGTGTAAATAACTATTTATATATTTTAAACTAACACAGCTTCACTCGAGTGGTTATACATATGTTTGATGTCAGATCAAAGTGAATTTCAAAAAATATAATTATTGGTTTTTTTATGTCGCTGCGTGTAGCGTGATGTTTTTTTTTTAATTTTGCACTTATTCGCTGTCAAATTTGAAAATTTTTTTTTATATAATTTGCTTGTGGCTTAGCATAGTTGGCGCGGCATTTTCTTTTTATTTTAAATCTGTTTTAGCTGTTATTCGATTTGCATACTTTGCAGTTAAAATGCACAAAATAATTGTAGAGTTAGAATGACTTTAATGGATTACTCTAACTTATTTTTGCAGAAAAATATAGTTTAATCTTTGTAGCGGGGAGAAAGAAAATGGTTTTAAACTCTTAATATAAATAGGGTTACCATTTTGCGTAGTACGAATTAATTTAATTGGAAACATTCAAAACCCGAAAAAAATGTATCATGTCTTTAAGCGATAATTAAGGGTGAGTCAACCGAATACATTATTTATGAGAGTAACTATTAAAATCTAAAAACCTACTAATTATTAATACTGTTTTAAAAACTACCATTATAATTTCACATACCTACATACGCCACATGTGTGAATCCGCGAATGAAAACACGACGGAACCTACTTACAGATAATTGTGGCCTTGTGTGTGAAATAGATGCAATATTAAACACACCATTAAATTGTCGAGAGAAACGCGATAGAGCTTACTTTGAAAATACATTCACAATAAAGTCTTGAAGATTAGAAGATGCATACTATAGTGTGTGTAATTACACATTCAGCTATCATTTGAGCCACAAGTTTATCGTAGGCAGCAGAAGTCAAATATATTATGGTGAATAAATCATGTCTAGTTCACCTCTGTTTGATAAGTTACTGATAACTCGTCTAACAATTATTTATCTAACCGTCTTCTCCTGAGTATTAAGAAAAGAGACATATGTTTAAGATATTTGGTTAATAAAATATCAAAAGATGAAACTGGCTTACAAAGGGAAACGCCGAAAATAGGCCCAGAGTGCACAACATATTCAATTTCATGAATGAAATCTAAATATTCGTACTTGATTTTTCTCGTTTTTATTTTTTCAGTAAAAGTCGGGAAAAACATTTATAAATTATTTAATATTTCAACGAGTATATCCTTTACATTTCACTACTGACGTTGTTCATACCGGTCCGAAACTTACGTTTTTATATTGCGTTAATCGATAGAGCGGAAAATATTTTATAAATTGTTAAATAATATTAAAGACAAATTAATAAATGTATATTTATTTATAAATGATAAATTAGTATAAAACTACTTTTTATAATTATTAATATTTCACACTATAAAATGTTTACCGCTATATCGAAAAACGTAATTAATTTCGGACCAACCAACAAGAAGAATAAAAATAAATGATCAATGTCAGTGGCAGATGCACAAACCGTGCAGTGCCAAGAAAAAAGAAAAAAAAAGTATTGGTCCGAAATTAATTAACGTTTTTCGTTAAAGCGGTAAATATTTAATAGTGTTATTTAATAATTATTAATATTATAAAAGGTAGTTTTAAAACAATTTATCATTATTCATAAATATACATTAATTCATTGGTCTTTAATAATATTATTTAACACTTTATAATCGCTATATCGAAAAACGTAATTAAAAATAAACTGTTTCGGACCAATTTCTTATTTATTATCAAACATCAGAAGTGACATGTAAACATCATGTAAAGGAAAAAATCGTTGAAATACTTAATTATTTATAAATGTTTTTCCCAACTTATACTGAAAAAAGAAGAAGGCGACAAATCAAATACGAATATTTAGATTTCATTCATGTGATTGAATATGTTGTGCACTCTGGGCCTAAGTTACTATGGCTGTCTGGCAATCCCCTTTTTGCAAACTTTTGACGGTTTTCACCCGAGTGTTGACGGCGCCCTTACATAGTCAATATCTTCCGCAGAAAAAACAACCGATTTGCCGATTTGTCAACAAAGTTGCGAAAAGCACATGTTATGAGAACGCGTCATAAATAAAAATTCAAATAAGGCTCAATTAATGCAACGTGCAACGAACGCGTGGCGTGCGATGCGCGTCGCGGGTAACTAGCGCACTGGGGCAGACGTGTCCGTTGCAACACGAGAACGAGATTTGAGTGGAACAGCTTAAATGACTTAATTGATCGACTGTTTAACCACTTTAATGGCTCAGTACCCCAAAGTTTTGGTCTCTGAAGCGAGATATTACTACGAATTCACGAACTTCAGAGGCACAAACGGCATCTGGTAAAGATTACCTACCAAAACCAATCCTAACCTATCGTTTCGATCTTTCGCTTTCAGATTACTTACCTATTATCAGCGTGCAACTTGTAAAGATCATCTTCCACAATAATGATCGAGATAGGTTCTCTTGACACTGTAATCCTTATCCTTTCCATCCAAGCTTTGATCTTGCCTGTCTTATCCAACCTAATTCTTAATCAAGATCATTCTAGAATTGAAACAAAGGCGGGTCGAATCCAACAAAGATTCGAAGAAGGTTAAGTCGAACAAACCTTAAGTAGCAGCTAGACAGTAGTACAGTTGAAATCATAGGAGCTTACAATATGGTAGCACATGGAATGACGCTTCCTGGCTAAGTGTCAATCAACGGATAGGCCACTTACCATCAGGCGAGCTGCCTGTCTGTCAACTGAAAAAACAGCTGGAATGTCAAATGAAAAGTGACTTCTGCTCCATTAATAGAGCCATTGTGCATATAAAACATCTCATATCGTATATTGGACGGTACGATACATACAATTCCGCGAGTCAATGGACACGGCGCATTCCTTGCGTCCGTCGACCGCTGCCAGTATCTGGAGCGCTCGGCGTTTCTCCACCGGAATATCTGCGCCTGCGCACAACTGCTCAAATTCGAGAAACTATGCTCCGTTTAACGCACGTAAATATCTTTGCTGCTTGGTTGTGTTGATCACCGATTAACAGTTATTATTGAGAGGATACAGGAGAAATTGAGGGATCGATCGATAATTTAAAAGCATCAACATTAGAGACATTATTGGTCAAAGAGAAGAGATTTTAAATGATTTCGGCTTTCTTATACGAAAAGGTAAAAGAAGAAGTTCCCCGTATTGGGCATTTGCAGAATTGGACATATCTGGTTTTATTAACTTTGTATGTTTTATCATATTTACAGAAAATTAAAGATACCAATGAATACTATGATGCTGTCTGTCTATTTTCGGACGATATAATCTTTGTTAGTGATATTATGCATAAAAGAATTAAGATAAACAACAAGTATGTTCTTCAAAACACTCGAAAAGAATCGTATCATTAACGATCGCGAATAGCCCGACATTCTTGCTAGCGCGCAAGACACCTGACCCGACATTCCAGCTCCAACAGCCGGCAAAAAGACGATTAAACTAAACGATTCCAAGCATGAAGCAACCGGTGAACCGTCAAAATCGCCCTCGATGACAAAAACCGGGCCATAAGTCCATAACGCACAAACACCTGTACTAACTCGAAATGCAACTTTTTCATAATACAACTTTCCCAAAACCAGTCGACTTTCATTGTTACGTCTGTCGTCTTTTGTTTTTCACGTTACGCTAATTAGTTGCGCAAAGTGTTGACGTAATATAGTATTTGGTGATTTAGGGAGCAGGTAATTGGCACGTGATATCTTTTGGAGCGCAGTGGGGCAGATTAAGAAGTATTGGTCCGAAACGGACAGGCTCGGTTGAAGTTTTGCCCTTAAAATAATTTGTAACGTACAGTCTGTTCCACATAAGAAGTCCTTTAGCCGCTATATTGGTAGTATTGTTTTTCAATACAATCAATCTGTTTTTTGACAGATTTACAAAGCGTAGGCAATGCTGCCAATATAGCGGCTAAAGGACAACTTATGTGGAACAGACTGTAATAACTTCTTCTTCTGTCATCAAACGCTTCAGTGCTTATTAAAAGCGATGATGTTTAAACAATAGACATGTAATGTCCATATGCATGTCTTAAAGCTGTTGTACAAAATATTATTGTCATCTCTAAAGCTTACAATATAAAGAATATTTTGGGCTAACATGATATTTTGTAGATTTTCGATAGGCTTGACAATATGAGGGTTATGTTAAGCGACCAACACGGCATTCCATTGACCACTGCATCATGGCATTGAGAAAATCTTTATTAATTAACTTTTCACTCCATCTGATTTGATTACTCTGACCTGAATATCTTTAGGAATCTCATCTTATCTCGCTTTTCCAAAACTGGTATTATTAATTTACGCATTAAGTACCAATAAAACAGAAGACAAGACTTATCAAGATAACGCCGGTTCTGCAAGATAGTAATTGATGATTGTGATATGATGATGATGATAAATGATTTCTGTCAGGAAATTGTCAGTTGTCAATCTAGACTCTAATTACATTGTATAAATTTATTATTACTATGTTCTTGAGATAGGCAATCGAGCAAGTATGATAAATACCGCTCATGAACACCTGAGATTAGGGTCTCAGATGCGGTGCCCGCCTTTGAGAAAATAATATGGAGGGATCGGGTAGAGTTATTCGAAATTGCAATGTACATACACCCATATTTAGGTTATATAGGTGTGGGACTTGGCTCTCACTTATATAACGAGAAGCAATAGCAAAGCTCCTTCTTCTTCTTAGCGAGTCGATGGCAAAATTTTACCAGACCAGTACTCCGCCACCCGAACAGCATTACTGTTAGCGCGCAGCAAGTGTTCCTGAACACATGTGTCAGGGCACGCGGGACAAGAAAGCAGATGGGCCATGATTTGCGGGGAGGCCACAATCACATGTGTTTTTTGGCTGGTTCTATGTATCCCCAGTTCGTCAGGTTTTCCTTGCAACGGCCGACTTGAGTCCTCAATCTGTTTAGGGTCTATAGCAGAGCTCCTACTCATGCATACGTTAATCTTCTGTGAGAGAGACTTCGCCAGTCGAACCAGCCTATTTGACTGACTGATATGAACTGTCTTCAACTCGTGGCATCCAAGCCATTGGTCCTGCTTCTAATCTCTCTACCGTCGTGTCCCACTTCTATCCCATCATAATATGAGAGTGAGGGAATAGTGCCACCAGTTTCTTGCACACACGTCATAAAGTATGTCACGCGTTGTAATTTAGCAGCTATCCGGAAATCAGAAATCAGAATCATTACTGTTTCTCCGGTAGTAATTTAAGATAAAAATAAGTGTATGAGTAGTCCAATATTTTACCTACATACGAGTAAAATGTGATTTTAATCGCACAATTACACAACTGTTAATGGAAACATGTAACTTCATTTTATGTAATTAAAGAAGGAAATGTTCAACTAAATTTAAATATGCTTACTCATTGTGTGACTGGCTCCATATTTGAAAGTAGTGGCTAATAAAATGTAATATAGTTGTAGACTTTTATCAATAACGTAAAGTTTTGTTAATTAGGTCTTTCCAAGGCCCTTTGCAAAGTCTTTGGATGGGCCCTCCCATTTTAAGTTGGTATTTTTTTATGATTAGTTATTCCTGAACACACGGCCTCTTGGGCCTGTAGCTCGAGGCCTTGCTACGCTTTAGTTACGGCACTGCCAGTGACTCTTTCAACTTTTTATCAAATTATTTTTATAATTCATTGATTACGGCTAAATTATATACTTATCAGGGCAGGTATAACAGTAAAATTGCAGGATGTGAGCAATTCACTTATATCCCCGTATGTGTGAGGCAACTCATAATTTGGACCGGTTTGAAATGTGCAGTTGCGAAAGTCTAGACAAAATTAAGGAACTCTGTTATTTCTAAGCCTAGGTTTAGTGTTTTTAGCTTGATATAATCCGGTGGATAATTGGCTAAAAAACAAAATCGGTAAAAAGTAATGCTGATTGAAGGTTCCGCCTCGTTATTCAATCAATCTGCCAAAATCGGATATACTCGTATGTACGTTTAAAAGCTATTTCAGCTGGAAGAAAGTCATTTCCACAGTCAGTTTTTAGGCATAATCTACAGGCTTCTTTTTATCCCACAAAAATATTAGTATTCTGTAAGATAAAGTTGGAGTCCTTTTTTATGTCAGAGGTGGCAAACAAGCCTGCGGGTCATCTGATGGTAAACAATCACCGCCGCCTATGGACATCTGCAACACCAGAGGGATCGCTGATGCGTTGCCGGCCTTTTAAGGGTATGGGCCTCCGGCACTCTCACAAACCAGACGAAACACAATAGTAGTCACTATTATTTCATGTGGTGTTATGTAAGAGGATGGCACTTCCCCGGACGTGCCGGCTCATTCGTACTGTAAAACAGCATGGCTCTACCACTACTAGAGTCCGTCTAGTCCACGAGAGTAAAACCACGTAGTTCATAAAATGCAAAAAAAAAATAATTAAATCGACAACCTTTTAATAATGCATCCTAAATTTTTATTAATGTATTCCGTCATAATGCGTTTTGCATTTCCTGGCGATATCGAACAGGAGGTGGTATGGAGATTCCACGGAAACATTACGATTTTTCCAAACTTAATGGGGAGAGATCGCGAATAACAAGGCAACGACTTATATAAATTAAACATTATCCTTTATTGACGGATGGCTTAAATATTTAACGGTTTGAAAGCGGTTAGCGTTAAGTCGTGAGGCCGCTCAGTTTCTCTGTTACGTCCCTACATCTTAGCTGTTTCGAATTCATATTTTATGAAGTAGGCTTTCAATTTCTATCTTAATTTACATAACAATAAAAGGAAATGTTGGCCAAATGTGTTAATAATAAACCTATGGCAGTTCGCTCGCACAGAATAGTTAAAAGGCATTAAGATGCGTCCTGTGTGTTAAAAAAAGATTTTGACATAATTTCGATCCTGCGTAAGGAAAATAATCTACTTTTTTCCCGGAATAATTCGCAGTTCTCATGGGATAACAGAAATAAGTGTTTTTGTTTCTTTCTTTCACGTCGCACTGGATCCACGTGATATTTGGTATGGTAATAGTTTGGGAGCTGGAGAGTAAAAAGTTCCCTTTTCGCCATCTGAGATCCTAGTTTCAGGTGTCCATGTCATCAGGGTGTTCACTACCCTATTTTGAAAAACGTCTCTGCAATTACAATTCGTCGATGACGCCCCGTCGAAAGTATGATAAGTTGAACGTTAAATTAATCGACTGCTCATTATTTCGAAGATTTGATCGATGCAACACTTCATATAATTAGATTCTTTCTACCGTTGGTATATTTCATCGAAAAATACTTTATCGAATGACACTGGGTTGTCACAATCAAAATTTCGCCGCCCTCTTTAAAATAATAACAAAATTAAAATAAAATGTAATCTAATTGCCACAGGAAGTCAGTGGAATATAAGCCCAAAATTTAATTAAGCATGCACTAGCCTTGTCAGCCCAATTCGGAGATGTTGCATTGTTCCGAAATAATAGCACCATTCGGCAAATACAATAGGTCACCTTCATGCGGTGGGCTGGCCATCTGCATACAATCGAGTGGATGGCCTGTGCGATAGGCCTTCACTAAAATAATCTTAAAAGCTAGTACCAAGTGTAGAAACATATTAAATGGATAAGCCTATTAACGTCCTGCGATGGCGAACCCGCTTGCACAGCGCGGCGATTATGGGAAAATCCTCCTAATACTCGCAAAGTGTTGAGCGTTTGGAGAGGTCAATGTCCAGCTGTGGACTGCACATGGCGAATGGAATGCAAATGTTAAAAAATAAGGCCTTATTTATTTATTTATTTAAACTTTAATGCACAATCAAGAGTACATAAGGCGGACCTAATACCTAATGGCATTCTCTGCCATTAGGCATTAGGCCTTCGCCACAATTAACGGAAATTACGTCGCGGATCTTTCGCGACGGAACGCCAATACCTACATGTAAATTGCATATTAATTACAAATAGCGGGCACATTACGCGGAAGATCGGTCGCTCCGTCGCGGACAATATTTATATAAAATTACATACATTGGCGTTCCGTCGCGAAGATCCGCGACGTTATTTCCGTCAAGTGTGACTAGGGCCTTTATTACTGTCGTTTATGGACGCTTGTAACTCAAAAGGCAGCACTCGTGCGTTGCCAACCCTATAATTTTAAGGGTAAACGTTACGTTGGCAGAAAGAATAAAAGTTCCCGCTTAACTTTGGTGACCTAACTCACCGATAAAAACATAGGAAAACAGCCTAAAATAAACAAAAAACAAGAATTTCACACAGTAGGTATTATTATTCAAGAATGCATCATTAGCGAAGATAACAAGCTTGTAAAAGTAGATTCAAACACAGATGAGATTCATATCTCCACAGGAAATACAGTGTGGAATGTAAATCTCTGAATTATTACTACTTATTAAGCTGTAGGTACTTCCGACATTTTTGGGACAAACATGTCAAATGAATGTTACATTTGGGCCGTGGGTGTGAAAATGTGTGTGAACGTAAAATAGATTGTGCAGTCAACGTCACAACAGATTAACTTTAACTATAAAATGGCAGGTCAAATGAAATTTAGAAATATTACTCAATAAAAGTCCAGTGATCTAGGTATAAGTAATAAGTAACATGAGAGACCGAAAAAATCACATTTTGGTAAAAGTAACACTTTACCTTTTTTTTTTTTCTTTGACGCAGGGGAAATGCTGCCTTAAGCATACCCGCTGCCGGGGGGCGGACAGGTTATGTGGGGCTCTCCGTCTGGGATGCACAGAAGAAGCTACCCAGAACGGCCTACCCACTAAAACCCCTGCGACGCTCCCTCATCGTCCATAGTGGGGAGGAGTCACGGTGACTGGCGCGAAGCCTATTACGCGATCCAGTAACACTTTACCTGCCCAACTGGAGAGCAAGGAGTTCTCTGAATGACTTTATCAAGAGAGTAACGTAACAGTTGAGAGGGTCAAGACTTTCGGTCGCGGCTTCACATGCGCGCTTTTGTAATTCTGTCATCTAAATGGAATCGAGCATAATCCCGGGATGTAGTCTATGTCTTTTCTTAAGACCTTGTCTGTCTGTTCCATACTTGACTAAAATCGGTTTATTAGTTTTTACGTGAAAGGATAACAAAGGATTTTGTTGGCTTGGCTTGTTACTTTTTTTAAAACAAAAAGGGATTAACGGATTTAATGAAACTGTACACTTAAATAACATATTTCAAAACAAAAAATAGACTACTCTTTTACAATATGCATGCGAAGCCGGAGGCTAAATATAGCTTGCTTTATGTTCCTAATTAGATTTATTATTCTTATCTATTCATGATCGGATAATTTTATTGCAAGCTCATTAATACCAGTCCCACGCCTTCATTAGGCAAACTGGAAGGCTATCAGTGCCACCTACTTAGTTAATTCATTCAATTCATTATTGTAAAAATATAAATCTTGTTATTACATTTTTTGTGTGCTAAATGGGTTAAGCCATGCTGCATACAATTCCTGTATGTCAGTTAAAATGGGGGCTCCACCACCGGCATTGCACACGGCTTATCCTCTGCCTGGAGGGGACGGCTCGGCTCTTCCGGCCATCCTCACTCCCCCTCGCGGTTAGGCCAGTACGCGTCTTCACCAGAAACGACTGGTGAAGGCGGCATTTCCACAGCGTATCAAAAAGAAAAATATCAGTTGAAATGAGTCGGCTTGAACGGAGTAACACCCTCTTAAGACCTTCGTATGAATATTATTTTATTTGGTTTGAGTTAATCAAAGCTGTCAAGCCTAAACCAAACCTTCAAAATATGTTTTGAAAGGCATAATGAACCAATATTTGCCTATTTCATGTCTTTCAATTTCCCAATAGTCAAAATACAATATCTGCCAATCTTCTCTGTTGAACTTGAAAGTGACGAAATATCAATTGTACTTAGGTAGGCAATTATTTATTTCATAACTCCTGTCACTTCAAGTACGATACCTTAGCTCGTGACATACATACAGACAATTGATATTACAAGGCTGAATCTGCCGCCTACTCCCTTACAACACAGCACATCATTCATCTTATCCCATCAGCATCAAGGTTTTTTAGCATATCATATTTGCATAAAAGTCAAACAGACCCAATATATGGAAGGACATAAAAAATTGGACAACATCTCATAAATTAATCTGACCCCAAAGTACCTGAGTGCTTTAAGCGTTTGTTTCATGGTATCCGATACGTTGAAAGTTCTAAAATTATTATATAATATTATATAATATACCTACATAAAATACAAATAAACAATTTAGTGCATCTATCGAAACAAAAACAGCATCGGTCGTAGAGCTGATACGAACGACGCGTTTTGGATCTATTATTTTATCGTGCGAACTTTTAAGCTGTGGAACTCATTGCCCGAGTCTGTTTTCTAGTGGGTACAATTTGGGAGTTATAGGCATATTACAACGTAGAGCGTTTCATCACTTATCATCATGTGATATAGCTGCCAAATGCAAGCCTAATATTTATTGAAAAAAAAAAAACTAGCAACTCTAAAACAAATATATAGTCTAGTCTTACACATTTCCTAATTCTCGGTCACTAGATTGGGTATCAAATGTGGAGGCTAGATCTGGTTTTGGTACTAACACCATATTCGGTGCCTGGGATGACGGGAACCAGTTAGATCGGTTTCCTAACTAGTACTTGCGAAATTGAATCGTTTAAATTGTTCTATTAAAAGCTAGTACGTTCAGTCTACAGTTATTTATAGGACATGTGATTAAATGTCCTAGGAAATCTAGAATCAAAAGCATTAAGTAAGTTTAGAGACATAGTGCACAAGGTGAATTGTTAATTTTTGTTAGCGTAAAACTCAACTTTAACAAACAAAACACACGAGAATTTTTTGGTATGTCATACGGAGAATTAGAACTTACAGTCTATTCACCATAAGTTGTCCTTTAGCCGCTATATTGGCAGCATTGCCTTCGCTTAGTAAATCTGTCAAAAAACAGATTGAATGTATTGAAAAACAATAGTACCAATATAGCGGCTAGAGGACTTCTTATCGTGAAGGATCTGTAATAAAGCACTATTATATTGTTTTTCTGTGTTATCCAATTATTTCAATCGGTGGTATGCGTAACTAATGTGATTTTCCTTGGTTTTCAGGTACGTCTTTCGAACTTTGAAGAACATGACACATGGAGACATAAATTTTTATAAAGGAGTTACTATAATTTGGTAAGAATCAGTTGGTTAGGTATTTCTATCAAAAAAAAAACTCCATTATTTATTATTTTATTATATGGAACTAGCTGGTGTAATTGTTTTTGCCACCTTACATGCAAAAGGTCCTTACAATAGCTTGTTCGTAATTTATATGTTATTGTGAAGATGTCACGACCACATCTCCACTACACGTAGTGGAAACCACGCAGTCACTTTATAGCTATAACTTTACTTTTTAAATCTTGGATCTTGGGTCAAACAGGCCCTTGCAGGTCGCGACGAATGACAAATTATTTACATATTTCATATGCTTGACTCCAAAATAATCCATTGTTTAGGTATCAAGCACAAAGAAGATCCCCGTTAACAATTCCAAATCCCCATAAAAAGAAGCGTAGGTAAGTTTTGGCACTTAAAGCAAATTACTTACACGATCGTACAACCAAATTTGGTCCTTAATTACCTTAAATTTCAATTGTAAACTTCTACCAAATTAACCACGATTTGACAAACTTATAAGGCTTTGTTCCACAAATGAAATACTAAGTATACTTTGAGTATGTAATTTACTATGTATACCTTAATTCAGTAGTCCCGACGTTTTGACATTTCGTAGAATTTTTATTAAACAATAGTTTATTAACTCTTTGACGTCTTCTATCATCAGGCTTCCAAGTGGTAGCGGCTTTGGCCCCGCGCTCTCTCTATTCCAGTAGCTCATCCAGGCATTATCAATTTGGCGATCAATTCCTTTTCTAGCCTGATCCCGAAAAAAAACATCTGGCCAAAGTGTATAGGCAAAGAGGCAGGCCAAATAAACGGTGGAGGAACGAACTCACCTCTTTTTGCCGAGATTGGCTGGATCTTGCTTTGGAGAGGGTCAAATGGAAAAGCATGGGGGAGGACTTAGCCCAGCAGTGGGACAGTTTATAGGCTACAATATAAATTATACAGTAGTTCTTCATAGATGACACAAAAGAGTAACTATCGAGTTTCTTGCTGGTTCTTCTCAACAGAATATAGCAACATTCCGAATCCGATGGTAGAGTCACTCAGTAACATTAGTGTCTGACGATTCATAAGTACATCATGAAGCTTACTTATAGCGTGAATAAAGAATATGTTGCTAGTGATTTTGAAAAATATTATAAATTGACAAATAAACATTTTTTTTTTCATTTAAATGATAGGCAGTGGCTTTTCTTAACACACCTCAGCCCCTGGCTTCTGATTCTCTATAGAAAATACGATATGGTTACTCCACTCAGTAATTGCTCTATGCCTTGTCCTAACACTACTTCGTCGGCGTAGGCGCAACACAAGGTAAGCCACTCGTTGTATAATTGTGGAAGTGGGATAGAGCACTTTGAGTTACGACTGTTATGCAATAAGGGTTATCCAGTTGGTACAGGTATTCAGTATCGACAGCAATTATGGCTGTCTCGTAACTCACCCTTGTTACTCACCTTTATAGTTTATTGTTATAAGTCTAGCGACTTCGTCCGCGTGAAGTTCAGAGCCGTTTTTATTATTAAAGAAAGCAATAAAGGGCATTGAGCTAATATTATGATAAAGGGAGCATTATTACCCATCCTACATCATTTTAATTTGACATACTCGTAGATAAAGGGAAATTAAACTTAAATAACAATTTTTATTGCATTTGCTTTAGAAAACTGTCGGCGTTTGGAACAAACTTACCCTCTCTCTGCTCATGACTCACATTGTGATACCTCCGGTATTGCAAATTTTCGAAGGCGACAGTGATGATTTTTGACTTACCCTTTAATATTATAAAATACTAGCTGACCCGGTGCACATCGTATCACGTACCTCTTAATAGAAACCATATTAAATTGAACCCTAACGATCATCAAACGGTTGACAGGTCAGAACAGTTTGTATGGGAAAATAAAATTGTCGTTTTTAGTAATTTCCTCGCAATTTTTGCATATTTTCTCATTTTTAAACCTTCCTTGGACTTCCACGAATATTTCAAGATTAAAATTAGTCAAATCGGTTCGCTGTTTTCGAGTTTTAGCGAGACTAACGAACAGCAATTCATTTTTATTAATGTAGAAGGGGTCTTAGAAAACTGACAGCAGATGAACAAACTTAATTAAAAAAACAGATAAAGAACCATTCCATTTTTGGAAATCTCATTTATTCTAAAAGTTGGTTTAAAAATTAACTAATGCGATTTCTAAATCATCTAATTAACAGTTTATTACACGAATCCTCAATAACAATAGCGTAACCATATACCATAAACCATTGATTAACTCCCATAGTCCTAGGCTTATACAGATAGCATTCATCGAAATCATCAATCACATGAGCTAAACTTTCTCGCCGTCTACTTTTCATTTCTTCGACAAAAGAAATAACAAACATAGGAATGGGGAAAACCAATTGCTGCGTCAAATATTAAGATTTATTTGTATTATTTATCATATAAATCATAGCAGGTGTTCATTGAGAAGTAACGTTTACACTTTTACGTTACACAATTAATGTAGCTTAACCTCCGCGCTTGCCAAATGAGGATTGGTGATGACAAACCCATTCAGTGTTCAAAATCTTCGACACATATTTTGTCTGACCCGAAAATTGAACTCATGACCCAGAGATCATGACCTGGTACTTAAACCACTAGACAACATCAAGGCGTTTATTTTATTTAATGAGAAATAATTGCCTGTATCCCCGAGGCCCAAAGAGAGCCGCGAGCCGGCCTAACCCGCTGTAATGGTAGATAAACACAACCTCCCCCGCAAAAACAGAACTAGGCTGACAAAAATCCTTTACCTGGACCGCCCAATCGCCACAAGGCACCAACTTGTCTCTTCTTACGTAAAGAGGAAACTTGGGGTGTTTAGTGGGTGGAAAGAACGTCCTTAGTCCCGAGTTTTAACACACGGTCTCGCTAGCCTGCGGTTACGGTGCTTAAAAGCATTCTCCTTTAAAAAAAACAACCAGGAAATACACGTCTTAAATGCGTCTCCATTCGGAAATAACTAAGAAGAAAATTGTGACGTCCAAGATATAAATCAGCTGGTATAATGGCGACCATGCAGAGAAATGCTTGGCTCCTACATAGTTTTCTAATGGGGGAAACTGTTGGTCATACAACAGTTGATTAAGCTGTAGGCTTTTCTAAGCACGCTTTGAATACTATATTATGAGTAAATAGAGTATGTGTGTAACTAGTGTTATGTGTGGCTGTGTGCGTAGCTTTCTTGTGGGGCCTGAAAGAAAGTGCGAAGCTGTCTCTAATATATACAGTAAGTTTTGTTAACACTTCAATCGATGCTGAGAGCTATGTCAATAACCTTTGCTGTTACTATGAAAATCAGAAATGTATTCAGTTATTTATTTATCTTAATGCACAACACGAGCATGTATTTAAAATGGATTGATATAAGACTAGCAGCCCGCCCTGGCTTTGCAAGTGTAGTGAAAGAATGAAAGATAGGAACTGACAATAGTCATACAACATAAATAATTATGTAATTTCTGCTCGTATTTCTGTACTCATCTAGTTTATGTACTTATCAATAAAAAACAATTATTAATTTATTTGCCTTTGTCTAATCGAAACTACGTACGGGACCCCTAAGGAACGAGTAGGCTTCTGTCAAATTGAAAAATAATTTATGAAATAACAAAAAACAGGTTTACAAAACGTAAAGTAGCGGTGAGTTAGCGGTTTCTAAGATAGTCTATAGTATATGAATGAAAGGCTTGTCTACAGTATGAAAGGCCCAAGGTTACAGAGTTCACGGATATACAGTAGTTCTGTACCAGCATTCATAGAGAATGATGAGGCAAATAGTTCTGTGGCATATCTGGGACAGATGTGCCAGACATTGAATATGTCTACTTTCCAACATGCTTGAATGAAATTCTTGTTCAACTAAATAATGCTAGACAGGTTAATAAGGCGACATCATTGTGAAATTTGAGGCTCCAGTCAAAAAATGATTCCTCTGTTTGGGTAATCAAATCAAATCAAATGTTTTATTGCATGTCACAGGTAACATAGGTAATATTTGGGCATCCTGTGGTTTTAGAGGGGCAGAATGTATATGGGAAGAGTGGTCCTCATGGGCCTTAAAATCGAACGCGGAGGTGCAAAGTTTGAAAAAAATATTATTGTGGTCTTCCAGAGCTTTAAGAATGAGAATCCTGGTGTCTCCTCTATCACACCTTCGATGAATATTAAAGAAAGTTATTTCTTAAATTCCCCCAACCAGATATCAAACCCGGACCTTCCTCACTTTAAGTTCATTATCCGAGTGACTGAATAATAAACTGTACCGTGAAGGTCGTAACATTTGACATGATGTTCAGTTAAGTTACCGCTATGTTCCTATTTTCGTCTATTTGCGCAACTCGTATTCACATAGGGAAAGCCCCAGGTTTTGTCTATTGTTGAGACAGCTGTTGATTAAATTCCACAAGGCTGGATATTCATTGCCAAGACACGGAATTGCTAGGTATTCGTCAGCACGCGTCCGGTTCTCCATTATGAGTTAAATTATTACAAAATGTTATTTGCGCTGCGCTAGGGGGACGCCATCTTAGAAAGTGTGAGACATTATAAAAAAAAAAATTTGCTTGCAAGTAGTTTTGCAAGCTCGTTGATTTATGGTCACAATTAT
Organism: Mecyna flavalis; assembly: GCA_949319885.1. NCBI lineage: Eukaryota > Metazoa > Arthropoda > Insecta > Lepidoptera > Crambidae > Mecyna > Mecyna flavalis. The sequence goes on along the minus strand of OX439417.1, from coordinate 2,476,634 downwards.
AATGCTCTCTTCTTTTTTTAGATATTATTTTTTTATGTAATATTTATTGCATAATAAAACGTACCTACTTTACATATTGCTCATTTTATTTTGTATTACATTGTGTAAGTGTAGGATGCAAATACAAAAGAAAAAGATGATACAAGTTTAACGACGGCAAACGCACTGATTTTCAGCCATCACTTAATTGTCACCAGGCCTAGTCCATTATATTAAGCTATTACAAAAATGGTAACCCTACAGCCCGCCATAGTCGCTCAAAACTTTCACCGTTTTGTGTTGAACACCAAGATACTTAGGCACGCCATAAGAACCTCATAAAACCCTTATGCCTCTACACTTAAAGATGACTATTGGAAATATTTGCCTTATTTACATTACTCAAGCACCTTGCGCTTTTTGTTATTGTGAAATTTCAATCTTACTTAGTTCTGTATCCGCCGTAACATTTGTTAGGTATATTTAATAATATAATAGATTTAATCTGTTAGGTATATTTTGTACAATGGTTGTGTTACGTCTATAGTTCTATCTGTCTTAGTATTTTGAGAGTTAAGAGCCCAGAACTGCTTGAATACAAAGATTTCTTGAATATAGACCGACAGTTTCTGTCCATCCAAACATCCAAATGTCAAGTAAGAAAAAAAATTGCAAATCAAAATCAAAATATTCTTTATTTATATAAACTTGTATCAAGTGATTATGAATCGTCAATTTCAAAGTGACTCTACCACCGGATTCATTGATATACAAAGATAAACTTTATGCCTCAAATTAATATTATCCGACTTACTGCATAAATGGTAGTGAGCCTGTCCTATGCACCACAAGTTAGGTGTTCGTATTCCACAGGATAAAACATTTTTCACTAAAACAGTCGTCACAAATAAGTCTAATTGTCCTTGTATCAATAAATGGCGTAGAGTTCAATAGTCAATAAGTCTAAAGTATAAAATAACACCAGCACACAAATAAATACACTTCAATGTACTTATTTACCAAAAAAACAGAATTTTACTATCTAGACACGATATTTTAATGAATATTATAATTCAGACATCAAGGTATAATAGTTATCGTACATATTACAAAAGCGATTGTGGTTCTAATTTCAGATGATCATAACGATTTTCGTCTTCAAGTTTATCATCATCATGTATGGCGAAAGCTGCTTGAATTTGTTATTTTTAATGCATCGGTAGTTCGGTCACGGTTCGGTACTAAACTACAACAACAATATTATTACGTTTTATTGTTACTTGTACATTTCAACATCAATAATTTACTTCATAAAAAGCAATATGGTTTTACTAAGAACAAAAGTACAACCGATGCGGGAATTGAACTTATTAAACATATCCTTGATGCTTGGGAAGGTAAACAGAACGCAATAGGTATTTTTTGTGATTTATCAAAGGCATTTGATTGTGTTGACCATACAATATTACTTAATAAATTAAAACATTACGGTGTCTCCAACGCTGCCATGAAACTAATTGAATCGTATCTCACTGACAGGATACAAAGAGTCAATATCAACAATATTAATTCGTCCGGTGCTAAACTGAGAATGGGCGTGCCACAAGGCTCTATACTGGGCCCTTTGCTATTTTTGATTTATATAAACGATCTACCATACTTCACCGGGGACCTCTGTGAGATAGTTCTGTTTGCTGATGATACTTCTTTGATATTTAAAACAGATCGAAATGAAAAAACATTTGACAAGGTGAACAGGGCTCTGTCGCGAGTGTCACAATGGTTTAATACAAACAACTTATCACTAAATGCAAAGAAAACGAAATGTGTTAAATTTATGATGCCTAATGTAAAACAGATGGATACATTCCAGTCATTGCCCATGGTCCACCTTCGTAGTTCACCCAGGTGTACTTCATTACTATGAATGATGAGCAATTAGAAATAGTTAATGATACTTTGTTTTTAGGAATTAATATTGATTCCAAACTTCAATGGGGTCCTCATATTACTGCATTAGCAGCAAGACTTAGCTCAGCTGCTTATGCAGTAAGAAGAATAAGATATATCACTGATGTTGAAACGGCAAGATTGGTTTATTTTAGTTATTTTCATAGTGTCATGTCATATGGTCTATTGTTGTGGGGCTCTGCTGCTGACATCGAGTCTATATTTATATTACAGAAAAGAGCTATTCGTGCAATCTACAACCTTAGACCTCGTGACTCGCTCAGAGATCTATTTACACAAATTAACATTTTAACCGTTCCTTCACAATACATTTTTGATTGTTTAATGTATGTTCGCAAGAATTACAATAATTTTCTAAAAAAATCCGACTGTCACAAAAACACAAGGAATAAGCACAGACTTGCCGTTCCTAATGTCAGGCTTCATAAAACAGGAAAGTCATTTGTTGGACTGAGCATTAAACTATTTAACAAAGTACCACAACGTCTTGTAGAATTACCTTTAAATAAATTTAAAGTCATTATTAAAGATTACCTTATGAGGAAAGGTTACTATAAAGTAGAAGATTACTTAAATGACAAGACTCTGTGGACAAGAAACACATTTGCTTCTCTACACATCTACTCTTATGCTTATTTATTGTACAAGTATTACATATATTATTATAAGGTTGACATTATATTGTTATTAATTTGACATTATATTATTATTAAGTTATTATTGTACAACACAAAATGATTTAAAAAAGGCTATCATATGTAACTGTTGAGTTTCTTGCGGCACTTCTTCTCAACAGCAGGCCATTCATTCACGTCGAAGTGCTGGTAGGAAAAAAAGTTTATGACGTGCAAAAGAATTTCTTGGTAAATCAAATTGCAAAATAAATACTTTGACTTTGACTTTTTATAAAAAAAATTGTAAATTCCTATTTATAGTTATGGTAGGTAACCCAAACAGATCATAATCTTCAAATCGATTACCGAGTCGATTGTAATTCTAACGTGAATTGATTCGACTTCCGTTATCCGATTTATGCAACTTAGCTAAACACTAATGTTTTATTTAAATACCAGTGACGCAAATAGAAAGCACTGTCACAGAATATATTATACTAAAGGCACTGTTACGAAATATCTCTTCATTGTCTGACGCGTGAGAGTTCTTTTTCTTTCAAGGTTATCTCGATCTTTAAGGTCGGTGACTTTAAACGCTTTTTGGGTTAATAGAATTAGAGCGTTGTTGCTTTTTTCCTTTCCTTTTTCACTATCCTGTCTCTCTCTCTCTCTCTCTTTTTCTTTTAAGAGTTAGATTTCCATGAGTTTTAGTGAATTCTTTTTGGTATCTGGGATCTGTTCCCGGGTAAAGGAAAGTATGTATGTCTCAAAACTTTTTAAAAGATCTATTTTTGCGATCATCAATTGGATTGTTTCTAATCTTACATATGTAATAATTAATCGATCAAGAATGGTGCTAGATAAATTTTACCTATCAGCACAAGTCAAATTACACGTTCAATAAAAATATATTTTAAACATCATCACAAATACTTTTAGAATCTATCAAGACGAATACCTACTCAAAATAATTTTCAAATACGTAATACCGGTACTAAGTCTAAAACACATGACACCCAATACCTCAGCATAATTCAAATTTTCAAAAATGGAATTCGCCATTAAATCAAGAGGAGAAAGATTGCATGACGTCACAGATTCGCGAAATGTCCACCGCAAGTGTCGAAACTTGACCACGAAAGGTCACCGACCCCACTTTCATTTCATTTCATTGCCAATGCCGGCTTTCCAGCAATCCATTCAACTCCGACCTTTATGTAATTCGTATTATGGGCGTCTATCTCACGACCGATGACGAAATAAACTTTTCTCACGGAAGGTATATCATTACGAGTGCATTATCACTGTGATTAATGTTTTAGGTGGTAAAATAATTGGATGAACATCATACCGGTGCTTAAAAAGGCACGTCGAAAAGCACAAAAGGTTCTAATGAGTCCTTATCCATTAGTATTCATCAATTTCGTTTAAATACTTTTTGGGTAAATTACTTGGTCAAGCTGACTTCGTGTCAATTTGTTTCGAACACATCTCGGGTTTGGGATCACCAATACGCATTAGGCAAACGTGACTACTACTTACTTGATTTTCTTTGCCCTGCAGTGGGACACCAATAGAGTGACACTTTACTTACTGGCCCTGTCTAAGAAATTCAATGAAATCATTCAAATAAATCCATCAAAGAACAATCAACAAGAAGAAAGTGTCTCAATCACCATGAAATATTAAAAGGCTGAGTGTCAAAACTCAAACCAGCTGAGCCATAGCAAACCGTGGCCAGTGGGGTGGCGCCATGGGAAACCGGTGACACGCTTCCAAAACCATGGGGCGTGAACGGAGAAAATACGAAAGAATTATGTTAAAGTTATGACTAATTAGACAGCGGATTATATCCGCTCACTTTGGTGAAACTTTGCTTTTTGATATTAACTTAATAAGTGGAATAATTTGTAAACAAATCGATGATACGTTTCATTGAAATAGTTTCTAGCAGAAGTTTTAGTGCCCATTAGAACTTTGAAATTCTGCCAGCCAACCTATACCCATTTCTCTTCGATACTACAGAACTTGCCAGTCGTTACTGTGACCTTACTACCTGCCTGAGTTAATTAAAGAAGCATCAGCCGACAGTACATCTCAAAGACAATTATAAAGCAAAAGTATGTGTTTGAGCACATCTGTGCTCCATATTACCTTATTCTCAGAGCTCTGTGGGACAGCAATACTTACACGGATTTACGTGGTTTCACAAGAGTGATAAAAATTCCATATTTGACACAAAGCCAAAGTAAAGAGTACAGCACACTTGGCTGTGTTTAAAATTTGCAATAACTATGACCTCATTCAAAAATCAGACCAGACGAGCAGAAACAGACATTTCATCATACTCACAAATATGAGATGACGCTCAGAACTAGTAACTATTTAATAATCTGTGCTCAGACAGAACCTATACCAACAATTATAGGTACCACTTAATATTCAAATCAGGCTTGAAACAAATAGGCCTAAGCTCGCCACCTTACATAATAAATACATTTAGTATGCACTATGGTGTCAGGTAGACAATAAAAACTAGTATTAAGTAAGCGCACTTGAACGCAAATCTATTCCCCATTCAACGACGAATCTGACACAATGTTCCGATTTCAAAAGGCGGGATATTTCACGCGTGTGTCTCAGTTGCGCAGGAGTGGCCGTGCGCTACCCGGCTATTTGCGAATTGCATGTCATACATAAATCATGCGGAGAACAGATAATTGTTTTTTTGTTGTTTCAAAGTAATACTCGTGCTCGATGCATACGAGTAAGATTGCAGCTTACGTCGCAAGTTCGTCTTAACTCCTTATGACATACGCGTAGCTGTAGTTATCAGTATTTTTCTTATAGGGATAGTTTACTTTACGGGTTCTAAAATATACAAAGATTAGTTTTCAAGTCAAGACCAAATACCTTATCGTGGATTGTTTAGGTAGTTAGTCAGTACCTCACCAGTTCTTGATTCTCAGAGTCCAGAGATTTGAATCTGAAGACAAAGAACGCAGAAATCCACTAGATGCGGATGGCGCAGGACTGATCGGTTCAAAAATTCGACTCCAAATTAGAGACCTATGTTCAGCAGTATTTTTTTTATATACTAAGTCAGTTAGCAGACAGACATGCAGTCCACCTGAAGGTAGGCGGCCACTGCGGCCTATTCCATTGATAGATACTTCACCAGGAAGCGTCACATTCCGCTGAAATGATGATAATGATCAATATCTACAATCGTAATGTGGTTTGGTCTTGTCAGTAAACGAAATAAACTTATGTGCATTTTCGTTCTTCTCTTCCAATCCAATTAGTAAGTATATCAATTATACCAGCGAACGGCAATACATCCGCTGCAGAATGTAGACTAGGTCTTTTACATTCCCAGTGACCGCAAATAGCCTTCATCCAACAAGACAACAACATCCGAAACAAATCCTGTTGTCAATCTAATTCACGACAAACTATCGTGATCTCGTGATGCGAATCGGCTTGTGTGGTCGTGCCTGATACCAATTAATAAACACTGCTCTAGTTTCAAGCCTCAGCTCATAAATAACAAGTAACCATTAAAATCTCAAGGTCCCTCGTCTTATAGCAGTGGTTCCTGTCCAACTACGTGATAAATGGTGGAACGAGCAAAAAATACTTGTTATAGCATTTTAATCCACTCCTACGCAATCAATTTGACAATAAGATTTCAATCTCTAAGGACCTGGTTTATTGTAAGCTTGTACTGGCTCTTATTTGGATCTACACAATGATCTAAGTTTGCTTCAGTACATGTAAATTAAGTTATTACTTTAGTAAAAAACAGATGACCAAACGTAAATTGTTTTTAAAACCTTTAATTTATTTTATCTAGAAAGTTATTTTAAGCAACAAAATTTCACCTTTTATCATCGTTCTGTATTAAATCCGACAAGTCCAATCAATTAATCCCAGCAATTAATAATTGCTAACGATTGTTTACAAAAACGGATTAGACCACGCGAACATTAAACAAGATTAGATTTTAATTGTTCTCGCCGATGAATGTGATTCATGTTTCTGTAACTGTGGGAAGATCGATAACATCTAATACAACAAGCCTTCTGATCTGACCTTTAACACGACTCGTAACACTCGAACGATTGGTTTGTATTGTAAATTGATTGGATATGAAAGTATACACGGACAATTAGACTATCTAGTTTGGCTTACGTTTGAAGTTGCAACAGACGAATTTGAAAATTCCCCATTCCTTAAAGCCCTTCACCTTCTCCCCATTAATATTCTTTTCTTTAAGGCGGAGAATCTAATACTCTAGTGGAAGCTATCCATAGCCGATAGTAGTCACTTAATATCAGGTGTGTCAACTAGCTCATTTGCCGCCCTCTTAAGAATAAAAATAACTACAATATTTCCGTCTTATAATTTGAAGATGATGACGTAGAAATTTTAGACTTAAGGCCAGTTTCACCACTAACAGATAATAATAAATAAATATCTCTGGATATTATTATTCACACAGCACCATCTAGCCCCAAACTAAGCATTAGCTTGTACTATGGGTGCCAGATAAGTTTGTGATAATTAAGTTTTCAGATAACAATGATGCCTTCTTTGCATATGAAAATAGACAAAAAATCAGCGGCATCTAAGTTATCTAACAGACGACTTGTCAAGAACTTATCTTACAGCAGTGAAACAGGCCTTAAAAAGATGTGTAACTGTATAATAAAATATACGTTTTAAAAAAGGATTTGAAATAAGCGAAGTATATTTTACATACATTTTCTCCCAAACTATCATGACTTATGATGAAGCTCTATATTTATAATTATTACAGTTTTACTTATTTTTCATTGTCTTTTCATTTACTTGCAAATTAAAGCTGCCATATTTAGAATATCCGACTGCTCATTCAAAATAAATTAACAATCACGTAAGTTCCACAGAAACTAATATCGAATCTCTGCTCTCGCAAATACCAGTATCAATTTCAAATCGGTAATAAATATCACAGTTACGCAACGCTGAAACCGGTTACCGGTCCTGTCAGAACTCCGAAAACGGTGATACTCTCACCATGATTATGGAGAAAGTCGACGAATTTGATACAATTTTCAGTGACTCAACTAAATGTCAGATGGCATGGTGAACGATTTCGCAAACTGTATCAATTTTAAGATTTATCAAAAGGCTCTTGGCTGTCGAAATTTTCGGAATGCGTCTTTACGCAAGAATTCTTCATGTGTACAAGTGCGTCATGATTCATAGCGTTTGATTTCGCTGACTGATTGTGTTACGTAATTTTCTGCTGGTGAAAATCGAAATATCTACGTGGAGATTTTCGTAGCCGCGCTTTTCCCACATTTTCATCATACGTGGAAGTTTAGCTCTATAGACTCAACGTAGGCATCGACTTAGTATGGCAATATTTATACGACTGCAATTTATATCATCATTACGCTTACACATTACGATTGGTCCATGTCATCATACAAAACATGATATTCATCAATCATTTAAATTATAGCCATATCTTGCTTAATAATTTCGTATCGTTTAATCTACTTATCAGTGAAACATGTCAATGTAAGGACATATTCTCTTTAAGCTCAGTACAGATTTCAACACAAATTGCTATGGACGTAACATAATATATTATTTAAAATACTGATTTCAGGTATAAACCTGAAACTTCACTTGAGGTATGAGGCCATTATAAGTATTACAACCCATTGCATGCAGCTATTGTTAAGTGCACTATAGGTAATATATCACTTGTTAAGTTCCAGATATAAATATAGCTGCTCAGAGTCAGCAATCACACATCTTTGTCACCAAAACTACATCCTGTTATTCGTTCAAAAGAGAAATTCTCTCATGTCGTCATGATTTCGTAACTTTGCATAGTATTACCATACACTATAATCATAGTCCAAACCTTCTAATATTATAAATGCGAAAGTTTGCGAAGATGCTGTTACCTATTCTTTCACAAAAAAAAAAACTACAAAAGAGTTTGGCTGCCGTTAAACACCGAACTTTATTTTGGTCTGGTAAATGGGAAGACTTCTTTAATATTCGAGCGGCTTACTACAACTCCCAAAGGTGAAGTCTGGACATTATTTCTGGACATTATTAACACAGCGCCATCAAGCCCCAAACTAAGCATTAGCTTGTGCTGGCGTCTGTCGCTATACTTACTTTTTCTGTGTTCTAGCAATATTAATGTGGTAACTTACTATAATAGTACGGTAACGGTAACCTTAACAAATCTGTCAAAGCCTCACTTGAAATTTGACAGATTTACAAAGGTTTATAAGCTTGCCTGTCGGCTAAATAAAATGTTTATTATTAAATTCATATAATAAGTATCCAACGCAACCAAAACCACGTGCAAAAGCCAGTATACCTAAACGAGAGAAGACGCACAAGTCCCAAAGACAGTGATAAATAAAATTCGCTTTTTAAAAAGATGGGCGCGGTCGTTTTCACTCTCGCCAGAACTGGTCCCAGGCCTCACCAATATTATACGAGCATCAATGGGTAGCCATATTCGTGGAGTCTTACGCATCGGCATAATAATATGTGGGTAAAGTCCGATACGAAAATACAAACTCTTCAGTGATCAATACGTGCCAAAAAGTATTCATTGAATAATAGAATCGATTGAAAAGGTATCGGTGTCGAATTCATAGAACTCGATCCTAAAAAATATCGAAAAATATTTCGTATTCCTAGATGCCAAATTGTATACAATTTTTTTTTTTCATATTTCATCCAACGGTACCTTTTTCTTATTGGAGTAATGGTTCATTGTTTAAAGTATGTGGTTCGATACAATTACACATAATCGATCGTAAAAAAGTGAGTAATTCAAGTTATTCCAACGTAATCATAACACTTATCGAGATATCACTTATGTGACATAATTATAGGAAGACCTCAAACCAGTATTTTACAAGCCCAGGAAACATTATAAGAAGGTAGGTACGACTTATTTAATGCAATGACATAAACGTGGTCCAAATACGACTTCCTTAGAAAGTAAAATAACAGTGACTCCATCTACGCAAAGCGGTGAAGCGAGTAATCGGACTGTTTGTATGGTTGTCAACACTTCTATTTTTCACAGCTATAAATCATGTGAAGTATAAATAAATATAGGACAATCCGGACAACATTACGTACAATGATCTGACCCCAATGTAAGTAGCGTAAGAACTTGTGTTATGAGTATCAGAAACAACAAAGGTTCGCGGGGAAAAGTCCGTTGGAAAATTACTAATAACTATTTTGTTTGTTAATAAGTACTGTTATATCATCAAACACCCATGCCAGTTTGTACCATGCAGGGAACAAATCGGATGGGTGTAATAGCTCACAACACAACTATTTAACTTAAGTGATCTTCATTCATCATAGGCAGTATAACTTACACTGAATCAGATTAGCGCAGAACCGTGGCAACAGGTTATGCAAAAGAGAGGGCTAGGTATTCCCAGATAATAATAACGTAACGGTGGATGATAATAACAACTTGCCCACTTACTTCTAACAGATTGACCAAAACTCTGCTAGGGAATACTATTTGTTGCCTTAGTGTTGGTATCTTAAAGTTCTTCATCTTTCGGGTACGGGCTGTTCAATAGCCACAATGCTGGATGGAACCAGCTCGTCCCAAGAGGGTGGAAAGGGAGAACCAGTGGAGTTTATTAGAGTGGGACGCTGTAGTCTCGAGTCCCACACACGGCTGCAGGTCAAGCCTGCGATTATGGTTCCTAAACGCATTCTTCTCTTAAAAACATACGTGCGAATACTCTAAAATGTAAGTTTTTCATGGTTGCTAGTATCTTCAACTATATACATAGTATTTGCAAGGCAGCCATTACTTTTACTGCAACTTCGGCGCCACATCTTACATGTCGGCGACATATCATGCTCTTATTAGGACGTATGCCGATCAGCCACTTTTACCGGAAACGAGAGCTGTTTACGTATGTATGTTTTTGTGTCTGATTAAAGCAGGGCTGCTGTATTTGGGAAAGATAAACGTGTACGCAGATAAAGATGAATGTGCTTGTCCCATGAAAAGTGAGGATTATCAGGGGTTAAAAAGTAGTTGTCTAATGTCTATTCTATGTCTGTGCTTTGAAATTCTTGTACTGATTCTTATTGTGATTTTTCATTACACAATACGACATGAAAACCTTTAAGAAGCGAGCATATTCCACCCTTTAAGGCGGGCAACACGCCTGCGACCCCAAGGGGGTCTCGGGTGCCTATAGTGATCACTTATGATCGGGTGACCCACTTGCTCGTTTGCCCCCCTATAATATATAAAAAAAATGCATAGTATTCAATCCATCGATCGAAAAATCGATGTCTTGGACAATGCGATCCAAGTCTTTATTTTGTGGCGCTCTAGGTCAGTCTAATAATTTATCGTGTTTACTAAAATGTTCAAACTTAAATCATAAACTTACCTAAGAACAAATGTTCTTAAGACCATTAAATTCACCTACGTACAGCCTTACTTCACCTTCGAAACGATAACTGATGTTTAGTTCAAAGAAAACAACACAGCTAACGCGTTAAAGCCTATGCTGTACACAACACTTTTGTTTTTTTTTAATTAAATATTTCTCTCGAGTCATTAAATTCCCATAAAGAAACTATTCGAAGCATCCAAAATACCAGAGATCAACGGCCGAACCAATTATAACCAGTTCTGACCGGCTCAATCCACTTGCAACCGGATTGGACCACTCTTCCTGTCGTTTTCCTGATTTTTTTACACGTTCTTCGTAGTTTATAGTAGCTATCTTTAAGTTCTATGTACCCTGCACGTAATTAAATCTTACGCCCTTTAAAATAGGGTCTACTTTTGCTTATTTAGTAATCAGAATCGTATTTGTAAGCGAGTTATGCCCATTTGTCTGCCGCGTCTAGGTTTAACTTCTTCCTCAATGGTAGATATAATAAATTTCTATTGGATTGGCTTTCGCTTGGAAATTGGAATCGATTTGCGATTAGTCGTTACTTGAACTTGGCAAATACGGTCGGTTTAAGTAATGGACTTACCTGCAATACCTGCAAGGCATTTACTTATAAATAAAGTCCCACTTACACAAAATCTTATTACTATTTATTTATAATATTATAAAGAGAAAAGATTTGTTTTTGTTTGATTGTTTGTATTGAATAGGTAGGCTCCGAATCTACTGAACTGATTTGAAAACTTTCACTGTTGGAAAACTACACTATCACCAGGTGACATAGAGCACTTTTGATCCCGGAAATGTGGCGGGTAGGGGGGATAATAATTGACAAAAGAAATTACGCGCGGGTGAAATTGAGTAGGCGTAACTAACTAGGCGTAGGTATTTATAAACTATTTTTGTCAGCATTAAGTAAGACAAAATTTTAAAATCTATGTTTTACTGTATACGACATTTAATCTTCCTCATCATGTTTGTGATTGCCGACCGATTGGTTGTTAATGTTTGAATTACACCAAGAGGTCGTGGGTTTGTACTCTGGATCTCAGCACGGCGCAAAAATTTGTGAAAAATTATAAATGTCCAAGTATTTATTTATTTGAATTGATGCCCACAAACGTTTGTGGCAACTATAGGCGTAAAACGAAAAAAAACATACCGACCGTAATTTGGTAATCAGGGTGATTAAACTTTTATTTTGTTAATCACCATTTATTTCTTAGTCCGCTCTCGGTCTGACGCAATTATCATTACGTAATAACGATATTATAATTCACGTCATAAAGTAACGATAATTTCATTTACGTTATGCTGACGATAATATAAATCTTGTCAAGAAATAATGTTTTTTTTTTATTGCAAATGTAACAAGACGAGCAGATCGCACACCTGATGGTAAGCGCCACGTCTGCCCTTAGACAGTTCAGTGCCAAACAGCAACTAAGCAGTTACTGTCTGGCACCGCCCTGCGCCCGCTACACTGAGACGACAGCAGTTATCTGCAGTTATCTAGCTACAGTGCCCTTTCCCCGAAACAGAAGTGCAGATGCAGAAATGATACTTTTAGATTCAATAGCTAATTATCATCTTGAGTGACGAAACGAAACATATGCAAACGCGAACCAGTTACAATAAAGATTAGACAACGGTCTATTTAATTTCAAGAGCACTTGCATTAAGCCTGTACCGACGTAAATTGCTGTATCATTTCATTACTGCTTTCGTAAGTTACCGGTTCAATGATAAGATCATTATTTGATGTACTTTCTTCAACGATATTAAATTCGTTGACTTTCTTACGTTTTGCAATGTAAAATGATGATGTCTTTCAATCTTTTAGTCGCTTGAATTTTTCTAAGGTGTCATCACTTTGATGGTCTCGTGGTTTAGCAAGCGATGATCTCGGTCCTGGGTTAAATTCCTGAGTTTGATTTAGATTTCGTTTTACTACCCACAAAACTCCCCCGGTTTCCCCTACAAACCAGAGATGGACGAGCCAGTGCCAATCTTGTAGTTTGTAGTGTGTACGTCACCGCACCCCGGTAATTAGAATAACATAAGCTTTTAAACTAATTACCGGGGTGCGTGACGTACACACTACAACCTTATGGCGATTGACTAACCCATCTCCGGGTGTCCTCCCACCCCTGTTCAGGTGCAGTAGGCTATAATGACACCTAGGGAGGACCACCCGAGAAACTAAGCTATCATCAGGATTATATAACCATTTCAGAAAGAAAAACTCATTTCTGAAAAGACCACAAAAACTTTACACCAACTTCGCTTTTCACGAGTAAAATTGGCACAAACTCTCAAGTCTCATCTTAAACCAGTTCCAACTTTCACGATCTATAGACCCACTTAGCCGCAAGAAAATATTAACGGATACCAAGCTGTTTGTCGCTTAAGCGTGCTTGTGTGGTAAGCTTAGAATAATTATTAAAATCCGCCTCAAATGTCCGCTACTCCGACTTTCTTTGAAAGGAAAAGTTACGATAGACAAGACTACTGATTCTAATCGATATTTATTTAAGCCTGCTAATTAAATACGATCTTATCTCGATATCAGATCATTAAGGTGAATAACGCAATGAGATGTGGTGTATTGACTTTGTAATGAAAGTTTTAATTAGAAGTTATAGTAAAGTATCAGCCTATTAATGTCCCACTGCAGGGCCAAGGCCTCCATCCTTAAAATCAAGTTATCGTTACAATGATGGGTATTGGCTTAATCACCACGCTTGCCAAATGTGGGTTGGTGGTCGCAAACCCGAGCTGTGTCCGAAAAACCGACACAAAGTTAGCTCGACCCGGGAATTGAACCCAGGACACCGAAATCTCGGCCCGGTCTTAAACCACTACACCATCGAGGCGTATCGAGAAGTTATAGACCGTGTTATAATCAACTCTGCGTGAACGAAATTATCCCACAGGAATGAGATTTTTCCCGGGATAAAAAGACTATGTCCTTTCCCAAGATTCAGTCTGTCTGTGCTAAATTGTTATAAATAAAAATCGGCTGTGTTTTAGCCGAGAAAGCGAATTAGACAGAGTCACACTAATATTGTAATCTAATGTTACTTTACCACTTACAATATTACTGTGGATTATGTTATTTACCTGTATCACAGAAGTATAACGCAAAACCTGACCTTACAACAGTTAACATTACGTAAGCAGAATCGAGTAACAAGCCATTTATGTTAACGGTCACTTGTTTCACGCAACGCACTCGGCGCGTGCGGACTCGTCTCGGATCGACAGGTCGCGTATCGATTATATTCGATTATCGATTGATCGGTTAATTGAATTTTAATTCCTCTGTTACAGGTAAACCGGTGAGACGTGAAACGGTTCTTTTGGTAATTAAACTACGGATTGGGTGAGTTACATATCGAATTTGATCGATTGTCGATTATTCGGTTATGTCAGGGAAATTGGTGGCACGTTTGACATTATTAATGCTCGCAAAACGCCTTGGTAGTTTAGGAGTTTAAGTACCGGGCCATCCCAGGGTCGGCGTTCAAATTTCGGATAGGAAAAAATTTGGGAGCACTCCTGCTCCTTACGACTCTCCAGTCGTATTTAAAAGAACGTTGAGAGACGACACTGCTAGGGAGAAGAGGCTCCCCTCGAGAACTTAATTGTCCCTCCAGTAATTTTCCCTTCGGGATTTGTGAGAGCGCATTGAAATCTTTTGTCAACCACAGGAGTAGACAGTTTTTAGCAGCAAGCCTCAGAAATTAACAACATAACATATTTTTTTAATTTGTTTAGATTAATAGAATTGAGAGAGATTGCGTTTTTTTAAAGGCCAGACACAAAGGCGAAGCTCGCTACTGTTATTAAATTCGAGTACTTATCATCAATCATAATGTCCAATAGTGCTCTGCAACCTTGAGAAGTACAACTGGCATTTAGCCGTAGTAATCGGATCAAGCTTGCTTGACATTTAATAAAACTTAATAATAAATCTAAGCTGTGATAAGATACAGAACAACGGCCTCACCTGTTTTCAAAAAAAAAAAAAAAAAAAAAAAAAGATTATCGTCGCCAATAGACGCTTGCAACACCAGAGGCTTAACTCACGCGTCGCGGACTGTAATTTGAAAGAAAATCATAACTTGACAGCAAAAAAGGAGGTTCTTACAGCGGCCAACGCCGTAACAGTGGCTAAGCCGCTCGGGTATAAAAACATGGAGGTCGTGGGTTCGATTCCCGCCTTGGGTCTGGTTGGTGATAGGGCTTTTTCAGAGTCCGACTGGCTAGCTAGCTACCACCTCCATAGGTGAAATCTGCCGCCATAACAGCTCTCTGGCTGTGTTCCGGTAATATCAATGTGGGAGCCAGTACACTTGAAAGCAGAAAATCGAAGATCAGATGAGCCTACAGTCTTACAGTCTACAGTTAGCGCCGCTTCCAGGGGAAGTGTCCCACAGTGGAATAGGCCGCAGTGGCCGCTTACCATCAGGTAGGCTGCGTGTCTGTTCCCCAACTGACCTAGATTAAAAAAAAATTGATCTTACTCACCGTAAGAAACAGCACAACACAGTGCTACTTTACTAGTATTCTGTAAGGAAGAGTTCTTTCCTAGACGACTGGCGCATTCGAATGGAACACTACATAAGCTCTACCATTCGTTTAACCTTTTCCACGCCAATGTCTGATATATCAGACAAACCATTTTCGTGCCCACCACGCCAATGTCTGATATATCAGACAATAAAACATGATCAAGAAACGTTGTATTTTTACTTGCCTGAATGAGTTGAGTATAACCTAATATTTTTTTGGAATTCTTTTTTTTAATGGTCGTGGCGTGTGGGGCACCATTTTCGGAAAAAAGCGTGGCGGGGAAAGGGTTAAGAAGAGAACACGTCCATTTTATTTACATTTAAGAAGTTATACAAACACTTTCGCTAGATGATATACTATACAGTAATAAGATAGGTGTTGTGCAACGAAATCTCGCCTTCACCTTAACCACAGATAATATAATCAACACAGGAAGGCGAGATGCGTGACCAGTTATGATGAACTTGATCGAGCCGACACCTGACCCCGCTTCCGACCCACAATGGACACCTGACACAAACAGACAAAACAAACAACTCTTCTGTAGCGCTAGGGTTGACGGTGATAGGCGGGTCATTGTGGAGACCGCGTCTCGGCAAACGCAATGTAGGACGCCCTCAGGCCATGTGGATTGATGATTTGAGCAGGATGGCAGGAGCTGGATGCGCTTAATCGAACTAAATGGCGAGCATTGGGAGAGGCTTATGTCCAGCAGTGGTCTGAGACAGGCCGATGATGATGATTGCATTCAGACTTATATGGTTTAATGAAATGATGACACACAGGTCATACTGCCTCCGTGGAACAGTGGTTAAGTCAGTCGATTCATACAACCCGGAGGTCGCGACTTCGCGAGTTTGATTCCCCCTTCGGTCTTGGGTTGGTGGTAGAACTTTAACAGAGTCCAACTGGCTAGCTACAACCCCCACAGATGAAACCTGCCGTCATAATAGTTTTGGCAGTGTTCCGAAAATAATAATTGGGAACCAGTAACATACACTTGAAATCAAAATGGAAGATCAGAGAAGCCTGTGGCAGAACATTGAGTAACTTCCTAAAATAACATAATTAGCTCTTGATCTTCATTTTTTGACTTCTAATAACAAACAAATAATATTTGTTGTAAATCTGAGTTCATTGAAAAGAGCAACTATTTAGTTACTTACCGGCTCTACTCAGTAAATACTAATAGCAACATTCCTAAGCTTTTTGTAAGATTATTACTTAGGCGATTGATTTTTACACTTTCGGAAAGCAAATAATCTGTCATCTGTCAACCCTAGTGCCCGCAAGCATTCATTTAACAAGTAGAAAGTCTGTTTGGATTGGAACCTTAGATGATTGTTGTTTTATTGACTCGTGTTGATTGAAACGCAAATAGACACATCTCAGGTAGATTTTTGAAAATACTTTGGGGATATTCGTTGGAAAGCTATAAAATCAAATATAATCTATCTAATCCTTTTTATCAAGAAGGGAGTTCCACAAACATCTTAACTACCGTCCAGAATCTGGAAATTCAGAAGTTAATGGTGTAAAACACCTCCGTGCTCAGAAAAGCAATGAAGCCGTTGGCCCTGCGCCTGATCTTACTTCGATCGTGTCAGACTGCTGTCCCACCGTGCTATGAGAGTGAGGGAATAGGGAGTGCACCGGTGCTTGCACTGCACACGTTACACTTATGCACTTTATACTTTACTTTTGCGAAGGAGAATGCGTACCCTTTATCCACTTTACTCCCCTGATATCTCCCCTTTACACCAAATATGGACGAGCCGGTCTGGTACCTTGTGACGGTAAAACTTATATTATACTAGCCTTCCGCCCGCGGTTTCACCCGCGCGTAATCTCTTTTTTCAAATATCCCCCCTTCCCCTCACATTTCCGGGATCAAAAGTACCCTATGTTCCAACGGTGTAAGAATTATTCAAATCGGTTCAGTATTTTCAAAATTGTTATTCCCGCGGGAATGAGACGTTTCCCGTAGGAATTTTATAGCCTATGTCCTATGTCCTAATCCGGATTATAAACTATACGTGTGCCACATTTTATCTAAATCCGTTCAGCCGTTTAGGCGTGATTGAGGAACAAACAAACATCCAAACATCCAGACTTTCGCATTTATAATATTAAGTAAGATTATATTGTATACTGCGTATAGTTGGTCGATCCTGACCATTGGTCTCCTTATCCTAGTGTTGCCCAAATTCAGTCTTGGTCTTGCAGTCTTGGTCTTGTTCTTGCGTTTTTGCAAGACCAAGACCAAGAACAAGACCGCGTATTTTTAGCAAGACCAAGACCAAGACTGACCGTGCAAGACTTGAGCAAGAACAAGACATAGCCTGCAAGACTCTTGCGTCTTGCAGCTAGGACTTAGCGCTATTTCACTGAGTAGTTAGGTGTAACAGTTCGGTGTATAGGTAGGTACGCTTAGGAATTCTATGAGACGCAAAAAACTGTATCAAAGAATATGAAAAACTGGACCTATGCGCATTACGACTAATACCATAAACATAGCGAATAAAAAAATATCTATTAAAATCAAACTGAGTGCATGCATAGTTATGTTTTAACCATCGGCACTTTGATAATGCGGCATCAAAGGTTTTGTACTACTTACTTCTCAAAGAAATTTGCCGCTTTTCGGAAGTACATGGTTATGTGATACACGCGCCGGCGGCTTCTTTTGAAATCTAAAACAATCGTTGCCGCCACGCCGAAATCATAACATTTGACACTATTTGATTGCCGCCATAGGGCGTAGGTATACTCATGCAAAATAATTTCGAATTTTAAGAGTACCTACAGGTGTTCCAAAGAATAAATAAGTTTCAGAGTGCTTAGAATGAAAATGAATACATTATACTGATCACGCAAGTAGTATTATGATTAGGATAAAATGGTAAGGATAGGTAGTAGATGTCATATTAATTCATTCTAGTAAGTATATATTATAATATTGATTACTTATATGGTTTTAAACTAATTACTTAGGTACTATTATTGTACATTTAGTCATTATATTTCTTAAGTTTTTACAAGAAAAAATAGCAAAAAAGTGTTCAAATATCACCCGTTTAATAAATATTGTAGCCACTTGAACGTGTAAAAAAATTCTACAAAACTAATAAAATAATATAAAAAGCGTAGGTACTTACCTACTAATAAAATAAAAAGCAGCTCGGAAGACATTTTAGATTGGTGGAGGACGCATGAGACAGAGTATCCGATTTTATCGAAAATGGCCCGTGATTTTCTCTCAATACCTGCAACTTCAGTACCTGCTGAGAGGTTATTTTCTAGAGCATTATTAGTAATTAGAAAACATAGAAATAGGTTAAGTCATGAGTCAGCCAGATGGTTACTTTGTATTAATTCTTGGTCAAAAAAATTGATATAAAGTATCATAACCTAATGATAAAGCTGTTGATTTGTGTTGTATTTTATTTTTTATTCAAATAAATGATAAATCGTAAAACTCTTTTATTAAATTTCTTATAAGTTGAGGGTTCAATCTCTTTCTAGACAGATAAGTATTGTTCTTTAAAATACAGTCAAGTTATTGTAATTAATTTGTTTTTTTACATGTTTTAGCAAATGTAAGCTTATAAATCATAAATGTTTATTAAGAAACAGTTACTTCCATGGAAAACGACATATAGGTCAGTTGATTTTTCGAATTTCTTATCAAATCTTCAGTTATTTATTAATCTGCTTGATCTTTACTATGGCTATGTTAATTCAAGCTCACAATGTTCCAATTCTAATACGTTTTTCTAAGATTTAAAGTAAACTTTAATAAATAGTAATAGACTAATAGGTAATTGCAAGACTTGCAAGACTCTTGCTGCAAGACCAAGACCAAGACCAAGACTGGGAGCGCAAGACCAAGACCAAGACCAAGACCAGGTGTATTGGCGCAAGACCAAGACCAAGACTGGCTAAGTCTCGTCTTGTTCTTGCACTTGGGCAACACTACCTTATCCTAAAGTCATCTAAGAGGACATAATATTAATTGCCATCAAAACAATCAAGTTCAAATTCAAGATACAATTCCACGATAAGTAGTCATTGTTCATGATAAAAGATTACATAACAGTACAACATGACAACTACTAATTAACACGACTGAAAAACAATCGCAGAGTATAAAGTAATTTTGGGTAACCAAGACGTAGGGTTATGCCCTCTCTCACAGCTATCGCAACTGGTTACTGGTCCCATAAATACAACAATGGCTCAATTATACAAACAGACGGACGCATTGTTTGTAGTAATTGATGTGTGCAGTGAAAGTACGATCGGCGGTATTGGTGCTACGGTCATCTGTCAAGTTGATTAAAACGATTGTTTTTTACAAAAAGAAAACTTACCATACAAATTGAGAACCTCCTCCTTCTTTGATGTTGGTTAAAGAAAAATCATCTCTTTAAAAAAAACAGGTTAACTATAGGACTTTAAAAACCTGTTTTAATATTATCTACCACATCCTTGAAGAAATTCTAAGAATTTGTCTTAGAAATCTTCAGTCATAAAAGCTATGTTCCAGAAATAGGTACATGAGACGATAATAAAACATACTTACATGATACGAGCCTATGTAGGAACCAGATGAACTTGATAATTAAGGCTCGAAGGTCAGAGGAGTCTGCAATATGTCAGAAGTACATTGAGCTATGTTTTCTGGTCAAATATGTGGAATAGGCCGCAGTGGATGTTTACTATCAGAAATAGCTTAAAAATCCTTAATGTCTAAATGACGCCTACTAGTGAGCAAAGAACCGCATTTGCAATGAGTTGTTTTTTATAGACTTTGTTGCACAAAAAGGGCCGGCATTATGCGTGTAATCAAGGATGGAATGTCATAAATAAATAAATGTAATTATAAAAACAATTTGCTTTACGTAAAACCGATTGATCCAACGTTTTCGAACGGTGCGCTCCGTTTCACGCACGTCCGATAGTGATGCAACGTGCAAACGATATTCGTATATGAGAAAAAATGCGAAAGTTCGACCTTACTTGATTAGCGTCACTGTAATTTTATTCATGCCCTCATACGTTCATCATTACGGTAAATTATTATTATTATTTATTTTGTTTTAAATATTATTAACTTATTATGAATCTATCTAATCGCCGTAAGTGCAGATATTCGGGGATGGGCTGGCTGGTATACCCACAAGCCTGGATTACGAGGTCGTCCCAAACGTCTTTGCGGTTATGGTGATTAAATGCATTCTCCTTCGAAAAAAATTCAGATATTTTATTCCTATCCTTATACGTTTCGTTACATCACTAGTGCCCGAACTGCCCGAGATACTCAACCGCGCATGTCAGCCGCTGCGTTTGCGCACGTTACTGCCGCAAAAACTAAACGCTGCCAGTAATTTAATCTGACATAAATTAGCCGAAATTATAGTTAATTAACTTTCATCGGGGCTTAACCTGATCTGGCTATAAATAAGTGGAATTTTAGGGATGGACGACAGAAGTCACGGGTGTACAGTCTTACATGAACAGAACACCAATGTATTTGCTTGAATGTTTGATATAAGTACTCTATATGTAAATTTATGTGATGTCAAAAGAAGGCATACAAAAAATATTAATGTACGATCTTATGATAAGCTCAAGTGGCTCAAGCATATGTTTAAAAACACTGAAACAAAAAATGTTCGCCTCTTGGCTCGCTTATAATTTATTATACATCGTTATCGCGCGGGCAGTTTGGGGGCGACGCATAGATGACCGAAGGGCTGTCACACGACGTATATAACGAGTATTAGAATATTTGCATGTTTTTTTATTCTTTAAATTAAAGCCTTTCATGTTATGTATATTCCTTATGAGGATAAATACCTTATGAGGATAAATAGAATATTATTTCTATTTTGATATTGTATTTAAAATTGGGACAAAGTAGTGTAGAAGCGTTGTTTAAGTTAGCAACACTTTCTCTGAGGGTTGATTCAGTCCAGTAAGTCAGAAACTGACATCATACAGCTATAAATGAGTAATTAGGATAAAAATAACATTTTCATAAAATTGGTTAAGTTATCGAAACCGAAAAAAATCGTAAGGTAACATTGTTGTGTCAGTGGTCGATTTAGGATTACAAATAGATTCAATGCATAATATCGATTTAAAAATCGATATTTTTATTGGTCAAATATAATTTAAAAAAAAAGATCCATGCGTGGCAACCCTATTCATCAGTATCCACGCGTCGCCCCGAAACTGCCCGCGCGATTCGCGCGAAACGATAACTTATAATACTCGTACTGAGGCACTACTCGCGTCGCCGACCATGTTAGTTGAAAGGATAACAATAACTTTGGCAGCAAAACATAAGGTTCCTCCCCGATGCCAGCACTAGAACCTCCTCAATTTAGCTCTGAAAACCTTACTCACCTTTTTTCGGAGTAGAATGCGTTTATGGTTTATGCTCCATATCCGCAGACTAGCTAGACCCGCGGCCAGACTGCGTCCACTACCCACTAAACTTACTCACCTTGCACTACTGTTATCAAGGGCTGCTTCACTGTGGTCAGCTATTTCAAGATGGAGGTATTTCTCCAGATGAGCTTTTCATTCGAGCGGATTACCCAACACTGTCTAAAATCCATCGCAACTTTGTACAAGGAAATTATCAGCACCTTAAAGAACTTTAATAATAACTAATATAAGTAACTGTCTTAAATACATTTCATTAAAAAAAATTGCTTTAAGCCGCGTCGTATTAAGTCGTGACAGGCCACCCCAATGCAACTTTTACCCCATTAATTTGTCCGTCAATAATCACCCAAATGCAACATATCTGGGCAAAACTCATCAGAAAAAAAAACTGCTCTACCTCTCTTAACTCACATTGCAATGCTTGCATAAACTGCATTTATTTAACGCGTCCGTCGACTCCTATCTCCAACATTACGCGATTGTGCACTTAATGGCAAAATAATTGGTTCCATTATAATAAAAGTAAAAGCTGGAAATCAAATCGGCGTGTAAAATCTACCGGAGGTGAACACGAACTGCCGGCTGGAATGGTTTTACATATACTCGTATTATGTATTTAGACCGACGATTTCAATAAAGGACTAAAAGTGAAGTTGCATAACAAACACTACCTACATAACACTAACACGTGCCGAAAAATATAATTAACTACTTATTATTAAGAAGAAAAGAGAATTTGAAAATACGACGAGTGTACTTTGCAAACATGCTTGCGCATTTTAGCCAATTAAAAAAATAATTATCGAGTTTTTTCGCCGGGTTATTTATTGTTATGTTATCGATGCATATCTGAAGTCTGCATGAACAAATAGTATTTTGATTTTGAATAATATCATAGACCAATATAGTTTCCTTATAATAAATTAGTATGTCTTTACAAAAAAGAAAAAATATTAAGTTTCGTACCATTTTCGCCGTCTGGTACCCCGTACGTACACGCTTTTATTATTTATTTATTTTGATTACCAACGATTGTTTCATTTATAACATCTTATATAACATAAATAAAAAAACTTAAATCTAATACACGACGAAAGGCAAGCGTCTCGCTTTGCTTAGTTTACTAGCCGTAAACTTGTGTCACTTTATGATAAATGTCCTAGTGTCCAAGAAGTACAATTGACAGGTTTTAATGTCCGCCAGTGCACGCGGGTGGCGCGCATCATTTCCGCGCAGGTATGCGGATAAAAAGCGCATAGACCAGTTCCAACGACAATTCTACGTACACACACGATGACACGACTGTCGTTAAAACGCACTTATTTCATACTTTGACGTAGTTTTTATAATGGATAATGAATGACCCATTTCAAGGTAAAGGCCACTGTCGTAAAATGCACGATGTGCAGCAAAATTAAGGTGGCGGTCGGCGGGTGGATGGGTGTCCAATTTTTTTTTTCTGTGCCTTTGAGCATTCATAATGATGCTATGTGATGTGATCAAAACAATAATAAATATGCACAGATCATGACCAAGCGGAGACAATCCACAGGTGCGCGCCCGTGATTTGACAAGTGAAATTAGTGAAATTACTGGGTATATAAGACCTAATACTTGCTATAAAAAAATATATATAAGACCTAATAACTGCCTCCGTGGTACAGTGGTTAGAGCGTTCGGCTCTAATACCCGGAGGTCGTGGGTTCGAATCCCACGGGGAACATCACTTTGTGTGATTGTTTCCAGTTTGGTTAGGACATTGCAGGCTTGAATCACCTGAATGTCTGAAAATAATGATGATTCCGTGCTTCGGAAGGCACGTTAAGCAGTTGGTCCCGACTATGTTCCAAGTAGGTCTGGTTTCCCTTGTAAGGGTTACGGAGGTCAGATGACAATCGCTCCATTGTAATAACCACAGGCTTGTCAAATCTAGGATCATAGTCGAAGCGGTCCCTGAGCTCCATACTGGATGCAATCGGGAATACGCTGGGATGATGATAAGACCTAATAACTGTAGTCTCGGTGTAGCGGGCGCAGGGCCCGCGCCTACTTTTAGTTACTGTTTGGCACTAAGTCTAAGGCACTAAGTCTAAACAGTCTAAGGGCAGACGTAGCGCTTACCATCAGGTGTACGATCTGCTCGTCTTGTTACACATTGCAATTTAAAAAAAAACACCCATCCACCTCACGCATGTAAAACGCTCTTTTGGTCTACATTTCAGTGTTATTATTTAAATACACTTTTACATTAGAATTTTAAGAAACCTCACAAGTTTTTTTTTTTTTACAAAGAACATTATTTAATGTTATCCGTTGTGTCGACAGACCACAAGAATAAAACAAGTTAACATATTCTCAAATCTTTAGTAGGTATCGCTTAAAAATTGCTACTGCGATTTAAGCTCTGTGACTTATAAATTAAAGATCATTAAGTTCGAAACCACTGAAACCGAGCTTTGAAGTCACAGTACAAAGTCAGTATTCAGTAAACCTCCCATATGCTAATGCCACGAATTACTTTCGACCGTCTACGGAAAATTACTCCATTTGACAATTTGTTTTTTCTCTTGTATTCCTATCTTTTTTTAGAAAATCAAAGGTAGAAGTAGAGCAACTGCAATACCTTGCCGCTATGGCGAATAAGGTGTCAGATACGTTACCCGCCTATAAGAAAATAATTTGGAGGAAGGAGCAAGGACTATGGGGTTTAAGTATAGGGACCAAACCAATCGCAGAAGCAGAGCTGGTAAATTTATTTTGGGTCTTCCTTATACGAAATGACCACACGTTGGTTGGTTACCTAATTTTATATAAAGAAAACAGCAACTCTTCAATAACAAACATATTTTTAAGATCAGATCGAAGATGATTCACTGTAATTAATTTGATTGCGACGCAGTGGTGAAAACGCTATTATATGTGCGCTCGCTTTCACTGGGGTAGATCAATAGAACAAAAATAACTATGATTAGATCATTAGGCTGCGGCGGAAGCGGTTCGGTTCTCGGCGCAGGCTATATTTACCGAGTAAAAGTAAATAAAGTAGGTATCAAAATGTCTCTCAGCTTTGTGGTATGTTTATAACTGGTTTTACTGCTATCCAATAGGTGATCTTAGAACTAGTATTATTGTCTGTGCTAGTAGGTTTGTCTTAAAAAAGACGGTCGCATCAGGGGATCAAATGTAAAAAGGGTTTATGTATTAAAAAATACTCGATCACAGTCCTGCACAGAAATCTAAATAATATTTAGATTTCTGTGCAGTCCTGAAACTGGAAGACGGTTTAAAACACCCCCTAGATCTTGAAGCACGTAGAGCCATTGGTCATACATAATATGGCTTTATTCGCAAATGATAGCCCAACCAGTGGAACCCAGGACCTTTGAGATTTAATTTTGTAACCTGCCGCTTAGCCACTATTCCAGGGGTAGTTGGTAGGTTATAGTAGAAGTCGAAGCTCAGTCGGAACCCCACGAAACCTCGGACACGGCCAGGTGGAGCACCTGGTTTAGTGGATAAACCACGCCCCTCTTTTCGAGGTGGTGGGAGTCCCTCACACTACTCCGCCCCCGACGGAGGGTGAAGGTGCTTATTGCATTTCTCGGATATAAAAGGGGTAGTTGGGACGATACTATGCAATATTTATCATCGTGTAATCAAGCGAGGGTGATAGTCACTCACGATACATCAAAATTAAATACAAATTAGGCACCTGAGCTGGGCTGAGCGTAATAAAATACATAATAAGCGTTACAACCATTGGATCGTTTGATACCTTTTCTTTATATAACAAGTCAATTATGCACTTTCACGTGATACAATACGGCAAATAATAAGTCGAAAGTATCGCTAATACACTTCACATTATCTTCGAACGACGTATTCTGAGTACAAGTTGTCTTCTTAGTCTGATTTGAGCTTCTTCTGGCATGTATGTCGTCTCATGTCATGAGATTGAGAAAGGGCGTGATTATTTGTTTTATTGGAAAGCCGATTTTGACCCTTATCTTCGTAAAATGTAAGTGATATTTTTTGTCAAGTAGGTTAAAGAGATGCGCTTATGAATAAATGTTGTTATCACGGGATGATGCTTTATTTTGTAAGTGTTAAAGTATACTTTTGCTACAGACTTCAATCATCTAGGCTATTTTGGCGTAAAATAAATGTGACCAATTAAAAGTAATTACTAGTAGTGGGCTGTACTTTACAGTTCGATATGTGAGTTTGGCGACAGTGGTTTCGGTAGTAAATCTGTTGTATCACACTTCCACTCGTTTTTTCTATTCTGTGGTTTTGTTAATGTTGTTATATCTATCGAGAAGAACCGACAAAGAACTCTTTTCTATCGCCAAAACTTTAAAACTAAAGGAGTTTGTTTGTGTTTGGTTGAGTTTGTGTAGGTACTTATAAATCGGTGGCTACTTAATTGATATCATTATGATCATCAAGTAGTGTAAATTTATATCTACTATAATATGCATATAATATATATATACTAGTAGTACACATAGATCGTAGTGAAGATAATACGAGTAAGTAAGTTAAAAACTTGAACGCGTTGATATTTAGGGCAGAACGCCAGTTAGACGTACAGAAATCTCGTAAATTACTCCCAACAAGAAAAACACACATGGAATTGCTATTTGCTGATTTTAACTACCATTTTTATGAAAGAAAGAGCAAGAATAAGCAAACACTACTTAAGATTAAATTACATACAAAAGGCGTGATTACACTTTTTAGAGCAATTTTTGATTAGCAGTATTTTTGGTTATTAAATGTTTTATTTCTCGATTTTTTGTGATATTAATATGGATTAGTAGGCTTATTTATTAACCGCGTTGCTTTGTATACGTTTATATCTAGTTATTCTTATACTATTTAATAGGCATAACAAAATAAAATAATATTGATCGGTCTCGCTCCATATGAAATTGGACCACATCAAATCGACCGTACGAAAACGAAAAGAATCATCAAATCGTTACCCAGTGGAAAATGTAAGGTAGACTCATTTAAAAAAAAAACAAAAAAAAATATTACGTCGAATTGCTGTTAAAATAAACTTAAAATCTATTACATAAATCTTAGATGTTGACGACCTCGATAACAATAACCTTTGTTTTAAAAGATCACCCCCGATGATTCTCCGCATCAACACCGCATTACTCCACTACTAATCCTACATTCACTCCACAACGCATAATTACAGCAATTCACACCATGTACACAGCATTATGCTAAGCAACAAGGGCAGTTACAACACCAGGAAAGACCATACGTAATGTTACGCTATGTGTGAATCTCCACGTGTGAATGGAGCAGGGCTGCTCATTGTTATGTTGTTTTTGTTTTACATATTAGGTTAGCTTGAGAGACTTATAGTGTAGATAGTGGTCCTTATAGTGTAATCGGTAAGGCGACAACTTTTGGTCTTGTTGTCTATCGCGGCAATCGATAGTTATTTAAATTATCGGTAGTGACCGATAGCCTTACACTTCATATTAAAACTATAGTAAGACGACTGTGGTTTCGGTTAAGTGTCCCTTAATGGAATAGGCCGCCGCCGCCAGCAGGTGGGTATAATCTGCCAACAGAATTGGTGTAGGTAAATATAAAAAAAAACACTTATTAATGTCATTACTTTCTAAAATTAATTTAGGTACTTACCCCATCAATAGCAAAATATTGCGCCAACGATGAAAGATAAATGATATTGAAATATGTAGGTAAATATTGAAATAATGTTAGTGTTACATTTTCTTTCCAATAATGCAGTGGAATTAATCTCAATGACTATTCAATTGACTGTTTCGTTAAAAATAATGAAATGTAAGTAAAAAAAACGATAAAATCTAAAGAAATAATTAATTTAAATCGGCTATTATATTATTTTATTTGAAAATGTATGAATACTACATAGTCATAAGTTTGTGAGGATGATGGATATAATTTCGTTTATAATTCAAATAAATTATACTTAAGTGGTTTAAGTATCAGCCTAATACAGTCTCACTGCAAGGCAAAGGCCTTCATCATTGAAATAAGTCATCGTTACAAGTAGTGCTATATTAATTATGTAAGTGAATTGTGGTGTAATAGCCGTGCAATCGGTGCAATGCAAATCAGGGTTCACCTTTGACCTACTGAAACGTATAAAACACTTAGACTGTGATATTTTATGTTTTGGTTACTTATTCTATGGTTTCTTACCAACCCTAAATTGAAGAAAGATCTATTAACTTGCACGTGAGGAAGCTTCCAAGGAGCTCATGGTGTCCCAGAACACGTATAGCCATAAACGATGGGGCTTGTGTCAATACTCGGTCACGGATCGCATTGCACAAACGCGTAGACGGTGAATGTCACGCAAATTGCTCTATAGTTAGAATCTTTAACCAACTTGTTAGTAGGCAGTACACGAAGGTATAGTTTAGAGGAGAGTTAGATATTTTTTTACATAAGAATAGAAAGAGCTCTTAATTTTTTTAAGATTAGATATTTTTTATTGACGTCCTAAATTACGTGGAAATAACAGGTTACAATGTTAATCATAAAATAGTTATTTGTTATACAAGAGTGCAAAGTTTTTAACCGCAATTTTAATGACCGAGCTAGCGAAGGATTCTAAAATTAGAATCCTGAGCGTTAGCGAGGGAATCAAAAGAGCACGAGGTGAAAAATCTTTGCACTCGAGTGCAACTTTTCATTCCACCTCAGCGAGGAAATGACTAAATGCAAAAAAAAAAACGTTTAACAAATTAAAAAAAAGTTGTATGATATATTCGGCACCATAGAGGTAGCAGTAAATAGGTTTAATGTTTTTTTTAATTCACAAACTTAGTGCACACGATGTTCTAAATTCAATTTAGGTACTTTATCCTCTAGAGAATAAAAACGGCTTTTCCACTCAGATATTGAAGATTAAAAATACTCTTTCGGAGATGGTGGGATGAAAAAGTAGTTTAATTCTTTTTTGCGGATATAAAAATAAAATAATATACGGTACTACCTACCTCTTTATTTGTTTTCTGTAAAGTTGTCATTTTCTAGATAATAGCATGAAGCCAATACAAAGATTAAGATTAGGTACTCATTTAATGACACTTTACCATCGTCAGTATGTACCTACTTAAACTGTAAGACATTAGATTGCTGTGATCAAAGCGTCAGAGATACTTTACTGT
Source organism: Mecyna flavalis (assembly GCA_949319885.1). Classification (NCBI taxonomy): domain Eukaryota; kingdom Metazoa; phylum Arthropoda; class Insecta; order Lepidoptera; family Crambidae; genus Mecyna; species Mecyna flavalis. Next base: position 2,447,366 of record OX439417.1, on the reverse strand, counting down.
TCTCTGTTTCACTGTGATGTTAGAGGTCAGGTCATATTAACTTGTGTTGTAGTGACTCAAACATTGTAATAACACTATGCTGTGAAAGTTTATACAAACAGTTTGGAGGTTTAAGATCGTTAATATGTTGTAATTAATTTGTCAACACCTGACATTTATAAGTTTGAAGTATTTTCCTAAAGTTACAAAAATGTAACATAAATATTGAACGCCATTGACATCAATCTTTCAATAAAAAACCTATATGTACAGATAATTGTAATTGTTTGCCTCTTAATTAGAGAAATAATAACTTTCTTATTCATGCATAAAGAAAGATTTGTAGTATTTGTAAAAAGAATAGCTCATACATAATAATTATTAATACATAAATTATTAAATCCGACTTAATCTAAAGAAACAAACGTTTAACATAATTTTTACCCCAAAGTGAAAAATCTAATCAAGTTTTTTTTTCTATGGTAATTCTATTATTTCCACTACACGCCGCAGTGGCGCTACTAAATTACCATACAGGCCCTAACAAACTTCTTGAATATCGGGTGGGTATTTTTCCCCTTTCCGTCGACCGATGGTCAAGTTTGCCGATAGCAATACTAATTTCTCGACTCGCAATATATTTCATGAAGTTTCTAAATATGCCTATAGACCGACAAACTTATCTGTTCCGGTGGCGGCGTCGCTACTGTCTATTTAGAACTGTCATTAAATATCGTTTTTACATTGCATTTCACGTAGTTCCAATTTTGGCCACCGGAACAGATAAGTTTGTCGGTCTCTACAAGACGTGTAACTTTGATCCATATTCCGTAGTGTCGTAATTCTTTTAACACGTTACTTTAAACGGTACCAGGCGTTACATAAATACTAACAAAAGAACATGGTACTTATAACAAAAACAAACAAAGTAAGACATATATGTCCGTATTATGTAAAGGTATGTGAAATATGCGAATTACGTATACAGATGCCTACTACAGATAGTATTTTCTCATGGTTTGCACTAATAATGATGCGTTTGCGCTTTGTTTAGCTAAGTCACATAATTTGTGTGCCAGATTGAAAGATTAAGAAGCGGTTTAAGTGTTGAAACTCGGAAAGCTATTAGGTAAAGGAATTAGGAAGATCTAGTAGCTGGATCATACATAAATGACCACATGAATATTTTTTCAAAACGCCTTCCAAGTTACAAAATTTGGCCTGCATAGTTTTGTTGACTAGGACTTTATTCGAGTCCGAGAAGCTTGTCACTGACCCTCACAGGTGAAAAATTGGTCGCCTTACAGCTCTGACTGCGCTTTAGTATTGTTAATGGAAGAGCAACTTACTTGAAATCAAAAGCTGGAAAATGCGTGGAAGGACAAAAGAGTGACGCTTCTTCAAAATAGCTATAACCTCCAAGTTTAATCAAATCCTGCAGGATTTCTCTGAAACTTTCCCCTAATTACTTATGTGAAAGCATTTGAAACCACCCAGCTACTCCAATTATTCGTATTTTAAAATTTATTTTATATTTAACAATATTAATTTTTGATTCCAGATGGCGCAGCACACCGTGCATCGTGTGGCGTGCCTGGTCGCACTCCTGGCCGCCATCAGCTCGCAGGAGCAGACCAGGTGGTCGCGGCAGATCAGCTCCTACACTTCCGACATAAGTGACTGGGTTCCTCTCCCCGGACCCGTCGAAAGAGAACCACCGAAGCAATCCCTCCCACCAATCAAGAGGCAAGCCGTTGCGGAACCCAGGATACTCACGGAACCATTTCCAGGATTCGCCAGACCCACTGGGTTCGGCCAGGAATTCCCGCCAAGGAACTATTACAATTCACCAGCAAACAGACAGCTGTATCTACAATCAGTGCCGTCAGCTCCTCAAAACTACTTAACAGAATCCGGATTCGGACAGAGCATCCGATTTGGACTGTCGCAACCGAATTTCCCTCTGAACCAAGGATTCATCTCTCCACAGTTCACTTTCGACGGCATCCCGCCTGGTCCACAAGGACCACCTCCCAAACCTCAGTCGAGACCTCAACTACCTGTAGCGCAGAATCCAGTCAAGTTCGATAACTTCGCAAAAATCCCATCTAACCAGGCGAAACCTTTCATCGGTCACGTCGGCCCTAGTCATATTGGTCAGGCACCAAGTCACCATGGCCAAGCTCCGAGTCACATCAACCAAGCACCAAGCCACGCGCCAAGTCACTTTAATCAAGCTCCAAGTCACATCAATCAAGCACCAAAAACCAAGCCTGAAGGACCTAAATTTGTTGATGGATACAAAGCAGACAAGAAACCTGTGCAGTCGTTACAAAAGATTAAATTCGAAAGCTATGACAAAGCACCTAAGGTTGAAACTATTCCTTCCAAGCCTAAAGTAGAAAGGGAAGAAGTTCAATTACTCTATGTTCCCGTGGAATCGCTTAACAGAGGCCAGTTTAACTTCAGAAGCCCTATTTCATCACCGCAACTTGTGAATACTGATGTCTATTCTCAAAGCTTGCCTAAGCCTACCCCGTTGAAGCATCCATTTTCTAGTGAATTGCCAAAACCACCAGCGAAGCCCATTGACACTTTCAGCGCCGGACAAGACTACTTCTCCAACTATGATGTATTTAAGGACGACCAGGTGCCAAAATATTCCACTATCGCTTCCCCATTCCCCACTCTTCCTCCAACAACTCCCAAGCCTAAGAAACTCAAGCCGCATCAACCACCTTTAGCTATCTTTTTAACTCAAGAAGCACGAAAGGGCAACCAAATAAAAGTAGGAGATGTCTTGTCATCCTTGAAGAACGCTGAAACAATTGCCGTTTTGGACACTGTCAATCCCTCTAATGCACCCAAAGTATTCATTGGACCCTCTTCACTAAAACCACCAGAAAACTACGTGAGATTTGAGCTTCCTTATCTTTCCAACATTGAGAACTCTGATAAGAAAAAGCTACCATTTTTCGTCGCACCATTGAGTTACAATACTCCTCAAGGTTTTGCCAAGATACCTTTCCCGTCACCTCACGTAGGTTCTGTAGTCATCAACTCTCAGATTAAAGAAACTAATCCGGCTCCTCCCTTGCGCCAAAAGAGTCCTGCAGCCAACATTAACTTAAATGCTTACACTTTAAACCAACATGAACAGAAACCTGTTACGCAGAAACCAAGCTTCACCTATTACAGTACTGCGTCTCCAAAAACCAATCCACCTGCAAATCCTCAACCACAATATTACTCCTTTGAACCTCAATCAGTAACTGCAGTACCTCCTCCAAAGGAATCTGAACCAAGTATTCTTAGTACGCCTCCTAAGGCCGGTTCATACTTTATGTCAAATGTTGGAGATCAGTTCAATCCGCAGTATATCAATTTCCCGCCGCCAATCAATCAAGACCCTGTAAGAGAATACCACGCTGTGACAAACAAAAGAATACCAGAAACCACTACCACACCTCGAACTACTGTAACAACGACGACGACTAGACCGCCTTCGACCTACTCGAGCCAATTGCTGGAGACTCACAACCCCTATTCGATAAACCAAGCATTCCACTTCAGTACTCCCTTGGATTACCACAACTTCTATGACGACTTCAAAGATCCTTACGCAAATACTGGTTTTAATCAAGGTTCAAAAGTATCCCCAACACCTGCAAACCCTCCATCAAGCCAGCCTCCCAAACCAGAAGAAGTAGTGACCGAGAAACAGACCTACCACCAATCATCTACTCCTAACTATCAGAGTTATAGCCCTGAAATACACTATGAAGCTGAGGTGCCGAATTCGAGATATCCCGTATACAACACAAACGAGTACACTACCAAGCCTGACGTATCTTCCGAAAATTACCAGACTGTGAGTCAACCAAGTGTGGAAACCGTCCAACCAGTTAATACCCAATCCTATCATGTGGGATCACAGGAAAATGTAGAATACTCCCCACATTATGAAAATCTTACGGAAACCATTATAAATAAAATAACTGGACCTGACGCCGCTCCTCCAAAACAGATTTACGATAATTATGACTCAAATTACGAATCAGAAGAAGTACCACAAACCTCATCTACCACTACTTCAACGACTACTACAAGGAGAACACCCTTAAGAACAAGAGGACGACCAAGGTATACTACTACTACGCCTAGAAGCGATGGTGCAGACTCTACTACCCGCGCAACTATCACTCGAAGACCACTAAGAGAAAGACGCCCACTTCCCTCAAGGTCCAGATATGAACCAAATAAAATCACTACAGAAAGGGCAACAAGAAGGCCCTCAGATTCTAGTGAGAGTACCACTAAGTCGTCTAGAACAAGGACCAGAGGCAGAGTTCAGTACAAACCATCAGAGAGCGATGAACATTATAACAAGAGAAACAGGGGAAACACTAAGGAGGAGGATCTGGCTTACCAAAGGGACGTACTTCACCAAAATTATCCGGTAACTCTTATGGAAAGAATGAGCACAGTGGACATCGAGGCTATTACCGAACCAACGCAAAAACTATCATCTGCAGGAGACAGTTACGATACGGAACAAGCCTACGCCCATGAATCAGCATCATCTTTAAGTTATCCTGAAAACACAGGTTCGAAGGAAGACACACAGTATCCATCTGGCTTGGAATACCAAACAGAAGCCACGTATGTGTCCAAACATCCATCTACGCAGAGCGAAGAATACTACCATCAATCTAAAAGCAGTGCAGCACCAGTCCAGGCAATTTTTGAAGATTCTTTAGAAAAACAAGAAGACAAGTCTAAGCAAACCACGACTGGACAAAGACCTGAAGTGGTTTCATTTGTTACTGAGGAAACCAGCTCAACCTCAGATCAAAGTCAGTCTAGTTATTCTAGCAGTAATGAACTCCCTAGCACAAAACAGGTAGACACCCAAACATCGCAAGATATAGAACTCACGAAAGTAGCTAGTCAAGAAGTGAGTCATGAAACTGAGACAGAAGAAAACATTGTGCAAACAACACCATCCTACAACAGAGTCAGAGTTCGCCCTGGAGTTATCAGACAATATCACCAAGCTTCATCTACGGAAAGATCTAGACCTGAACGTAGAAAACCACCTATGCAGGCTATAACATATAGACCGGCCTTTGACAGAAGGAGAACGACTATGCGCATAGAAGAAATCGAAGCCGATCTAAAGACCAAGCAGGTACATTCTCGCCCTGAAGTGCAAGATTACAAGCATCCCGTATACAAGCCTGAGCCGTCTACAGAACCTTCTGTAACTACATCAAGCACTGTTGATTCTAACACCAAACGAGGACATTTCCGTCGTAGGCGTCCAGTTTATACCACAACTTCAACTGAAGCGTCATCAACCACAAGAAAAAGTAATTATGAGCTGAAAAATAGGTTCAGAGGTAGGCGACCGACTGAGAAACCAACAGAAAAGCCTGAAGTGCAAACTGATACGACAACTACAACTGTTAGAACTTACAATAGGTACAGCCACAGACCAAGGCTTTCCGAAAGATACAATCGTAAACCCGAAGCTGATGCGGAAGAAAATGAAGATCAAGACTCGAACTATTCCATCAACAGACCTAAATATGTAACGCCAGACTCAGATCAATGGTCTCCCAAAATTTCTGGGGACTCTTTCAAACCATACAATCCCAACGATATTGTAGAAGATGCAAAAGCCATCGCACCTGAAAACAAAGATGACAATGAAAAAGAAGAAGGGGACTTGGATATCATTACAGCGAGAAACGATTATGAGGATATTCTCATCTCTGTAACGCCAGCAACTAATAACAGAGGAAACAAGAAATTACCTGATATCCCACCCACTCTAGAAGCATTTGTAGATCAAAGTAAAACTACTAAAAGTGACTCAACGGACTCAATGTCAACTTTTGAAACTATGTTGGAAGAAGTAATGAAAAGTTTAGAAGAGCAAGATGAAGATGAATACACTAGCAATGTCATGAAACATAAGGGTGGAGAAATTGGAGAGATCCCACCTGAAAGAATTATTTCTTCTGGAGATGAAAACACTCAAAAGACTACTGCAGTAGTACAAGAACAAGAAGTTACGACTACAACGCCCTTTGATGATGAATCCTCTAACTTAAGTAAGGTAAGAAATTAAAAAAACATTTTCTTTTTTGCGGCAAATACCCCAATACTTATTTTTAAACAAAACCATAATTATTGTCACAACGGAAATAACTCCATATACATCTGCTGAAAATGGATATCCAAACTTGAGCAAAAACTATCACAAAATGTATTTTTATTAAAATCACACTATTTTAGTTTTTGATAATAGTTCGGAAAGCAAAATTTTTTAAATCGATGTGTATGTTGATTTCAGGATCAAATCAACAACAAGGGGCGTCGTCGTGGCTATTGGAAGAAAGTGAAGGTCCGTCCCGTGGCAGCTGAGGCCATCGAGACAGCGGAATCTCAGTACTACACCAGCACCGTCAACAGACTCGGCGAAGCCGTCGGCCCTTCCAAACTAGGTCACGAGAAAACAAACAAATACGAAAAACCAAGGGTCTCTGTAACCACGTACAAACCAACTTTTGAATTCATTAAAGACTTCTTTGATAATGAAGATGATTTCCCGGAAGACGTGCTCCCAACCGTAGATATACCTAAAATTGAAAAACAACGCATACCCGATAGTCATCCAGAAACAGACAGCCCGAAAGAAGTAGAAGCCCAAACTGAAAAGGCAACGAGTCCCGGCGATATGGACCTAGGCACAGGATCCCCTGATCCTACTGTTATGGATAGTATGTACTATAGCACACCTACTGAACCAACCTCTAGCGAAAGTGTGTTGTCCCTTTTAGAGAGGTCAGATGGATTCAGTTTCATGGACTATCTATTCGGTGTCACTGATAGCGAAAAGCACGTTGAAAAGAAAAATGAAACAAAAACTACAACTAAACCGGCTGATATTGAAATAACAACTGAACAATCTAAGCCAAAAGTAACAACAACAGAGAGTACGTACATTCCAGAAGAGATTACAGCTGTGACTGATGACAACACGGAAACTGTGACGGAGTTTGCCGACATTAAAAAAGTTGACTCTGATAGCAATAATGACAATACACCAGTCGTGCACATTGAGACTTCGTCACAGTCAAGTTTTATGGATGTAGCTAATGTTGTGAGCACGTCAATGTCTACAGAAATCTCTCACGAAACAGAAATATGTTTTAGAGGCAAATGCATTAAAACTAACAAAGACCTCTTATAAGAAGAGGGAACGTCCTTTAATGGTGCTAAAGACTAGTGTTCAAAATAGTGAAATGTGTGTAATTTTAATGACTGAAGGAGAACAATATTTAATAAGTCTAAATCTTATTGAGTGAATTCGGCATTCCTACGCAAGCGATTTTATATTTTCTCTAACTCTATTGCAAACTGCATGCATAAATGCGAAATACTTAATAATATAGTCTCGTGTCTATCGCTTCGCTTGCCACTGGAATTCGAGCTTATTAATTCATTCATATTAGACGTATATTTATTAAGAATTAATTTAATATAAACATTTACGGTGAAATCTTGTAAATTGTAATGCTCTTTACTCGATTCCACCTTTAAAGGTAAATTCAACATGTTATAGCTAACAAATAAATTCAAACTTTTAGAAAGTGGCCACTGCTAAAAGTTTTCACAGTGTATTATATTAATTTACGTATTATGCAATGTTAAGTACCTTTAGTTTTAAGAATATTAGTGCACATTTAATGAATAAGATATTTTTATACTTTTTGTAAAATAATATTTCGATTTTCGACTGAAGATATTTTTGTAACCATTCCGTATTTTAGTGTTAATTTCATTTGTTTTTTTTTACTTGAAACGCTATTTATTTCTTATTTATAATCTCAACATTTTCAAGACACTGAGGGCATTGTCATCATTTTACCTTTATTTACCCATTTACCCCACCCGACCCAAATGTAAAAATATTTATACATTAACACAAACTTTTTTGTTGCCTTGCCTAATGTAGGAATGATACCCTAATGTGTTATAAACAAATGCCTAATGTCTAAAGTGTAATTTGTAATAAAAAGTTAAAACAATATAAAAATATTTTTAATTTCCCCCTTGACTCAAATAATCACATTTAAATAAATGAGCGCCATTAATTTAATTTTGCAACATCTTTCTCCTTGCTATTAAAAGAATGTGATAGCAAAAAGTACGATAAATAATCGTTGCGTTACATTGCATAATAATTTTCGCAACATTAATAAAACACGATAGCAGTGCCTTAAAAAGTTCGCCAAATGAAGACTGTATAAACTTATGTTCTTTGCCTACTCTATAGAAATCGATACTTAAAAACACTACTGTCAGCTGTCAATGAGGCAAATTGTTTGAGGTTAGCACCCGTGCAGCCCATTGAATTTTATTTATTGTTCAAAATCAAGAATTCCAAATGCATTTCATGGATATAGAAGCTAAAATAAAAGAAGATATGAAGTCCTTGGGCTGCAAATCTGACATGAAGATATCATTGGCTTACCATTTGTACATACACTTGGTCGACGAAAAACTGATGTACGACACGGAATACTGCTACAATAAAGACATAGACACGCTGTACGTAGTAGCGAGAACCAGTAAGAACGAGAAAACAAATATTTACGTGCCAATCCCCACGTACGATGATATAAATTTGGAATTTATTAACAAAATACAAGAGAATTTGTGTACCGTGGAGACGGGGCCTTCGATCAATCTAGCCTTCGTTGAAGGTGATTCTACCACTGTTATTTACACTTTTACTAGGGGTCTGGTAGAGCGGCCGCCTCCAGACAAACTAAGTGCGCTACGGAGGAAGGAGGAAAGGAGAAGCTTTATCAATAATGAACTGAAAAAGTATAAAAATGATATTCTGAATGACGCGTTGAACGGAGGGATCGTTGATGACGATGATTGTCAAGTGTTAGACTGAAAGGATTTATAAGTTTAGTATTTCAAAGGTATTGTTTGATGGCAGCCTCTGGGCGAACTATTGATTTTGCCCTGGTATGCAAATTAATGAAAAACATTGATTTAATTTATAATTTTGGAAGTCATATTCTATGCTTGATTGACTGTGTGGCATGTACTATGTCAAGATTATCAAGATATATTATGTTTAATTTAAGTATCAACACATCACAAACATGTTTTGTTAAATTGTGCTGTACATCATAATAAAATTATCTTACTGTATAATTGATATAGATATTTGAAAATTAAAGGAATACCAAATTTGACAAGGAATGGTAAGTAGGTATGTAGAGATAACAAGGCGCTTACATTTTATGTAATACATAAAATTCAGTCTCAAGATAACATGAAGAATTTGAGATAATGCAATTGCCTTGAAAATTAAATAACATTTTGCTACAAGTATTGGAAATATCTACTTTAGTAATAATCATCATTTATACACATAAATAATTTTATTATATTATGTGGAGCAAAAGTTTAAAGAAATAACATTCTAGATTCAAAAGTCCTACATAGAACCTTAGGACAACTATTTCTTTAATGAAATATGAAGAATTCATTCTTGATGTACGTTAAATATATATGATAGTTGCAAATGTGATTACCACAGGCCCCAGATGATATTATGGTGACACCGCTGGACACTTCTAAATATTCCTAACTAGAAATAGTTTAAATTATGAAAGAGGGAAGTGGCTGTAGAAGATATTAAATTATAAATTCTTGACAGGCTGGGTGCTAATAAGGTCGCTATTGTCTTTTTTAGACAGTTGTTGATTCATGATATATTAAATTATATATTGTATCCATCTAAGAGAAGGGCTGTAAAAGAATAAGTGTTAGAATATTGTAAGACCTGGTTATAAAGTATTGCTATTATATTGACAATATTCTTTGGAGAAATAAATAGTAAACATCTTGGACATTGAAGAATGTGTCTGCCAAATTGGTATATTTGATTCCATCACCATGCACTATGTATGTTTTGATGGATTTGAAGTGGCACTGAGCGATT